>CM042691.1:195550420-197950420 GCA_023614405.1 Avena insularis
CAAAAATCTATCTTAATAAGATCAACCTTGAAGCAAATGATGTTCTTTGCTTAATAGCTTACCCTCTTGGATTACCCTAACTTTTAGATTCTCAAATGCATGAAAAGGTATGTTACATGTCTTCCTTCATCGCGAATATTTTATCCATTTGCCACATTTATTTCTTGAAAATTTTATTATTTGCCCACATTGACCACCACATATCGATTGACACATGGTGTGGCAAATAATAAAAGCTGAAAAAATAGTATAAGTAAATTCATAAAAATCCTGTACACTCTGCTCGACCAATATCTGAACTGTTTCATCTACTAATACATAGGAATGATAATGTGCAGCTTATTGGATGAACCAGTCATGAAGCCAGGGCAAAGCTTAATTGTGGAAGACAACTAGTCATGATCCGGGCAAAAGGTAGAGTGAAGAAACCAAATTTCCAGAAACCCGAGAAACAATGCTGCTAACACTGCTTGTATACGCTTATGTACGCTCATACCTTAACATAGATTCTCAAATGGCATGAAGTATATATGTTACATGTATTATTCTGCTCCAGCAATATCTAGAAGCTTGTTTCATGTACTAATACATGAAAAAAAAAATCTCTGTGCGACTTGGATGAATGGAGTCATGGGCAGCTTGAGAACCAAGATCAAGATCAAGAAACCAAGATCAAAGAGTACCAAAAGCGAAGCTGGCGCTTGCTCCTAACACCTTTCTGATACAACTTGATTCATAAGTACCCAGAGACAAAGGCAAAGTTACTGATTGTAAGCTACTATTACAAATGCTCGAGAATATTACTGCCCGACTTAGCACGTTTAAACTAAAAAGTAATAGAGATTGTGGATAAAATAGGAAATCGCACTTGAAGCAGGTAGGAAGTTAGAGAAAAGAAACCAAGATCAAGAATGCGAAACAGGCAAGCTGCTATCACCTCTACTTTGCTTCTAACACAGAAAGTACCACACAAAGCAAGTAAACTCTTAAACTGAATTGGAACTCTAAACTTCAAATTAGAACTTCTGAGACAAATCTTAACAATGCTGGGAATTTGTTGAGCTTATTGAACTAGCACTCACTCATTGAACATTCAGCTGCTCCTTTTGTTGAAGCTGTGACGAACTTCGGACAAATCTTAACAATCACTTGGAATGCCATTGATATTAAGTGGTCTCAAACTCAGGACATCTCAGGACAATAAAGGATTGCCAAGCGACTGATGATATTGCATGAGTCTGAAGCTTTATTTAAAAGAATCAGCATCAAAGATGCAATTTGTGAACATATACCAATATATATCGCTTTATAATACGATTGATTAAATTTGAACCTCTGCAATGGTTGTGGGCCGAATGGTTGTGTGGAGCGAATTGTGATGTGGTTTGTAATGCTATTTCATACGGTAATATATGTCACTTTGGTAATGTGGTTTTATAATATAGCCATGTCACTATATTGATTTGATTTGGGTGCATTACCTAAAAGTAATTCGATTGAGTGTGAGCCATTTTTGTAATATATGTGTCAGCACCTTTGTAGTACCACGGTTGATTTTGGCTAGGATTTAGAGGCACTAGTGATAGTGCCACAAAAAGATGGTTTTAGAGGCACTAGTCATAATTGCCTCAAAGAATAGTTTAAGAGGCACTAGTGATAGACTGCTATCAAAAGAATTGGTTTTTAAGAGCACTAGTCCATAGTGCCTCAAATGAATGATGAAAAAGAACATGTTGGGCCCCCATGTGTGGTTTTGGTAATTAATGATAATCTTTGTGGACTAACAATGTGTATTAAGTTATACTTTGTGAGGATTTGTCCATGAGGCATCGCATTTGGAGCATGTGTTGGCTTTAAGGTCCCGATGAAATGCAAAGAAGATTTGTTGGGCAAGCTCAATGATATAAAGTCGATGATGAGAAATTAAGGAAGAGGCGTTCCATCTTGAGAAGGGGCAAAGATCGTCTACATCGAGGCTCAAGTGGGTCACTCAAGGCAAAAAGAGTATAATGTTGATAGAGTTTTTCCCTTTTTACTTGCGGTCTCACGTTGTGTGTGTGAGACCCGGGTTTAGGATAGATAACCCATTACTATCCCAGCGAAGGGGCTCTCGTATAGGTAATTTGGTCACATCGTTGAGGAAGAGCTCAAACCTTTGCATACTTGCATCGCACTCCAGTATTTGAATTTGTTATTTGGTCTTTTCCATGTGAGAGATATAGAGCTTGTGTTAATCTCTATAACAAGCTCTTGTTCATCAAATCGGATCTCCATATATATCGTGTTGGACGATTTTGATTTATCTTTTGACTTGTCCAGTTTCTCACCAAGTAGAGATTTCTCCACATTATTCTACTTGACACTTTCTCACTTGGTGATAATCAATATTTCCACTTTTTATTGAAGCTCTTGTTGTCCTCTATCAGCGCAATTGGAATACAGGTCAATCAGACTACTGGTTTAAAGATTATGACCCGTTTGAATATTTAGTTTTTTAATTTAAAAGGAAAAAAAGAAAATCAGTGTTTACGGGCTGGACCGGTACTCTGGGGCGATGCGATGCAGTCGTCTTTGCCTTACCAGCTGCGCTATGACCATTCTTATGTAATGACCGGTACCCACAGCAGCGGTCCTACTGGGACTGGCAGTAAGCTACCGCTTGAGATGGGCGGTAAACTACTCTTGGCAGCCCGATTTAATATTCACGATCGGTAGCCAAACAGCCCCATCTCCTCACGCTCTCGCGTTTTATACGAAAACAGCATCTTGGGCCCTGTAAACGCCCGCCGCGGAATCGCCAGAATACGCTGGCCTGCCAGCGTTACGGCCGTTGGCGCCCGCCCAGCGCCCTTGCTATATTGCTCTTCTTCTCTTGTTCTGCTATTTGCTGACTGAGCTGTCTTGCTTGTCTTGTTCACGTAGCAACTGACATCTTGTTGCCGCTGCTTCGCCTTCTTTGCCAACTTCATATTTCTACTTGTTGGCCCGCTACTTCTACTCTTCGTTGACCCAGCTCAATTCTTGGCATCGGTAGTAGTAATTGTACCCTACCCGGGCATTTTCCCGGTCTAGGCAGAAAAATATTTACTTGACCATATTTTGGGCCCCTATTTAAGCCTTTTCCATTTTCAGTTTAGTTAGCTCCTCTCTCTTATCCTATTAAGCTAAACTTTGTCCACACTTACGCTTTAGAATCTTGAAGCTTGCCCTAATCTTTTTCCTTCCGATGATTCTTGCCCATGTTTTGAGTGAAGAGAAGAGGGGAGATCCTGTATTACGTTTTGACCTAACTTGGATTCATCTCTTTGTGGAGTGCATCTTTGGGGATCTAGATTTTGGGATTTGGCAATGTCTCTCTTTGATTCCTCCCTCTCTTGTTTCCCCAATACCTGGTGGTAGCTTTATTTGGAACTTGAGAGTGAGGGATTTGTAGACATCTTTGTGGTGTTCTTGCCATTTGCATTTTTGGTGCATCGGCGGTTTGAGTTCTCCTCGGAGAATTTGGTTTTGATTTACTCATTGGAGCTTGTCCCTCTTGGGTTCTTGGAGACCCTAGGCGGTTTAATGGCCTTGGTGGCATTGCTGTGCTTTGTGGCACATTTGTTGAGGAGCCTCCAATTAAGTTGTGGAGAAGTGCCCTAGCCTTGTGAGGGAGGTTCCGGTTGCCACCGACAAAGTGCTCCGATAATGGTGGAAGCGTGAATCGATCCCGTTGGGGTAGAGATTCACTTGGGAGAATAAAGGGAGGCCTTTTGTAGGCGTTGGTGGTTTGATTTACCACCCCCCTCTCTCTCCAAGCGAGGCGTGCTCCATGTTCAGGAGGAACTTCCGGTAAAATATCATTCGATTCCCGTGCCTCGGTTCATCTCATACCCCAGAGAGCTTTTGTACAATTTACATTGTGATAGCCTTAGGTGCTTGAAGTAAATCTATATCTTTGCTATCCACCTTGTTGCTTGTATTTCTTAGCATAAGTTGTTGGTGCACATAGGTGAATCCTAAGGTTGTTCTGGGTTGTGCTTGCAAACCAAAGTAAAAGCAGCTAGTTTTATTCCTCCTTTGTTGAGCCACTCTAGGAGAAAGTTTTAATCGCCTATTGTCACCCCCTCCTGAAGGCGACATTAAATATCCTTTCCGATTTGGGTTTTGAGAGGGCACTAGTGTTGGTGCCTCAAATAGTCTCAAAAAGTTTAGGTTTAGAGGCACTAGTGATAGTGCCTCAAATGGCTAGGATTTAGAGGCACTCTAATTTCAATAACCTTAAGTTGGTTTTGGGCACTAGTCATCAAGTGCCTCAATTGGCTACAGGATTTAGGGGCATTAGGCATAGTGCCTCAAATAACTATGATTTAGAGGCACTTTTTTAAAACTACCTCAAATAACTTTTACCTACTACGACCATCCCGGCATTTTTAGTGCCTTAAAAACTCCAATTGTGGCACTAATTTGACTATTGAGAGCGCACTTTAGGGGTGCCTCACGAATGCTAGCATACCTGCCATAGTGGGCACCAAAGGGGTCCGGCGTGCCTTGGCTACTGAGGGGGGCACAGGACCCCGAGGACCAGGAGAGAGATGCAGAAGGGACCAGTGGAAGAGAGATGCGAGGGAGGTGGTAAGCAGTTAGGCTTTTGTTCGATTTGGCATCCCACTTTGAGCAGGGATCAGAATTCAAAATCCATATTGGGTCAAGCCAGGATCAGGACCACCTGGGTTTAATCCCAACCTTTCTTATAGCGTGTTCGGAGTGCTATGCCCTTCGAGATTCCACCACTTTCTTCCATCACTGATCCCGTTCATTTCGCATGGAAAATAAACATACGCCCTTCCATCTAAATGCGTGGAATGTTGAATCCTAGAGTGCATTACATGACCCTCCTCTCCCGGCCTCTCATTTCTCTCAGCGATGCAAGGCAGGATAAGCGCGGCAGCAGCAAGGCGGCCGGACGGCCAGCCCAGCCGTGCCAACGGTCCCGAGCAGATTAAGGGCGGCTTGATTCTCCTCCACCCTCCATCTCCAACTTGGCTGACTTGGAAGAGACCACCAGAAATGGCCTTGAGAATGAACCCCAGGAGATCCACTTCCGTCTGAGCTTCGTGATGCTCATGAGACGTAAATCTCAGGCACCCTCTCCATCTCCACTCTGCTAGCACTTGGTATGCATGTGCACCCTTCCCTCCTCCTCCCCTCCCACATTTTCTAGGAGGTTTTGGTATGTTTTGATAACATGATTTATAGGGTTCTTGGCATGTTCAGTAGTGGTAGATTCTTGACAGCATGGCCCATACGCCCTATAGACATTGATTGTCTCTTTTCCTTGTAATCTTGTAAAAAAATGTAAGGAAATTGATTTTTGTAAAAAAGAAGATACATTTTGTGATGTTGCACAATTTGGTGGCAGAAATTATAATTATATTGCTAAGACAAGTTATGTATATGATTGGGCACAATAATGCGTCCTTACGATAGGAAGCAACTTAGCCCCACTGTATTAGTCCGCTTACAACTCTAATGACATATCACAGGTCACCATAGTATAAATCTTCTCTTCTTTTCTTGTGTGGTTGCGGGTGTAGCTTTGCAGTACTAACCTATCAGAGTTGATGGTAGTTCCGCACTGCGTCTTGCGCCAAAACCTCTCGCACTGAAACAGCTCCTCTTCCTTCCCCCTCTGCTCTCTCTACGCAAATTCTAGGGCTCACGGATTCTGATCGAGCCTGGAACAGTTGGCGGTGACTTGTGACTTGTGGCGGTGCCATCTGGGCCTGATTTTTTTCCCTCTAGTGAGGTTTGCTTGTCCTCTTCCTTGTCTTTCTCACCTGTGACACAATTGTCTATTTTAGATTCGATGCGGAAGGAGACCAGCCACAGGTGAGGTTTGACCTTTCTTGTGCAGGAGAGAAGGTTTAATCGGTATTTATTGGAGAGCCTATGATTGAGTGGAGGACTACAATGAAATAGATTGTCCAGCTTTAGAATCATGATCTGCCATGTTCTGCATGTATAAGCTACTCTTATTAAGATTTTATTCTGGTTTTATTTGTTTTGCCTATCTGCAATGGAGATGCGATCTAGGCTGCAACTCATTTTCTTGTTTTTTCCTAATTGTCGGGGTTGTTCACTGTTGTAATTCATTTTGCAGTCAGATGGTGCATTTGAGTGCATTTTTTTGGTAAGTAATGTCCGCATATGTGAGATGTCTCCAGAGTGTGCACATGATTTTCTATAAACTGACTAAAAACAATATGAGGAAATGACATGCAATTTGAATTATCCACTTGGTGGATTTGTATTTACTAGATTTGAGGGATGTTCTATAATATGCTTGGGTGAGCAAGCCATTAAAAGCTTTTTTGGGGTGAAATATTATTATATGCCAAACTTAAGATTGTGCAATGCATAATTGCTTAGCACACATATAGAAGAATTCTGAATAATAGCGACATCAGAAATAGCTTTTATCTTACCATGCCAAAAGATTTCTCCTCGATCTGCTAGCATCGACAACAAACAGTTTTAATGTTCTGATCCAAGAATTCGGAATGTGTGTGTTTCTACTCAAGACGCGAAAGGAAGTAAATTACATGGGCTAATCCATGTCTAGCACACCATTGTGTCTTTCTTTTGTTTTTGATAGAACATGAGTACATTTATGATGCAACCAGTAATCTACTTTGAGTGTGCTTTATTTGAGAAAGACTTTTATATTATAATTGCGCTGCAGAAGTGTCAGAAGTTAAAGAAGCACATAGAACAAAAACTTTCACCTACTTCTTTGTTGTGTATGTTCTCGAGACAAGATGGGATTACACAAAACTGAGCTTTCTTTTATTTCCCATGATCAGGTTCAGAAGCATGCCGATACTAAGGATGGGCAGCGTACACGCTGCATATCAACACTCACTACTAGATAAGGCATGCACAGAGGAGCTTTCCAGCAAGCTAATGGCTCCAGAAACTGTTTGACGGCGAATGGATGCTCACCGTGGTCAATCGATGGAGCCTGCAAAAGAGGTTAGGCATTGACACGGGGAGGAAGGCGGACGTCCTTCCTCGTGTGAATGGCCGGAGGGAGCAGCGGAGAGAAAGCGGCTGACGGTGAGGGACAACAAGGAAAGCTGCAGAAGCGGCGGGGGGAGGGGCGGCGGCGGGAGCTGAGCTTTCCCTGCTGTGGCGTGGCCTCGATATGCTGAGTTTAGTGATAAGCCCTCCAGGCCAGATTACTTGAATCGACGGTGTCCTGTATTTGCGTGTTTGTCGTATGTCGCCCTGGCGTCTCCGCCATGGAACAGCGCTGCCTGACCTCGGCCCGAAAGTCAAGAGGAGGACCGCCAGGGGAGCGACGGTCGATGGAGAAGCGGGCGGACAAGATAACTTTATTGTAATTCGATTTTAAAGAGGCCCCAGTTTGGCGATGTTTTGACTGTTTTAGTTTTTTTGAGGCAGAAAATCAGAGTTTGAACTGTGGCTAAAAGACATATTTTGTTGAATGGATCTTTTGTCCAAGCTTATGTTAAAATGTACGTTATTGTGATTAAAAAATGTTCTTATTCTATTTGATGTAAATTTGCTGCTTTGTTTATGCAATGGCAGCTTGCTGTACTCCTCGCCATTTTGACTGCTGGGGAAGGGGAATTGTGGGGAATGACAATTAGAGAAGGAGGGATAGCAGAGAGCGATGTGGAGAGGAAAGTTAATGGGGATTAGGGTGACAATTGGGGTTCACCCAATACCTGCGTATGTCCAGGTCCACTAGGATCCTCTGATCCCCTGCAACCGAATAAAGGCCTTGAGGTGGGAATAAAGGCTTGGGCTAGGGTTGTGGCTCAGGGCTGGGGCGGATATCCTCAAAAGCAAGAGAAGCGGACTCTCTTGTGTACAAGTGATGGAGTAGCCTTTCTTATGAGGAAGGTCTAACTCTCACTTAACTAGCAACATGAAATGAATAAACGATCAGATTCTATAATTTTTATGTATGAATGTGACAATTAGGTCCTCGAAATTTTGAAATTGCTGCAAAACAGACCCCACGGTTTCACATCGAGGTGCAGCTTCGTGTTGGTCAAACCGCCAGCCGAGAAACGGCAGTCCGACGTGGCGAGGCGTCCTGGCTAGCGTTAAGAGCTCCTGGTGAAAGAAGCGGCACCTCGTCCTCTAACCGATGGTGTTAGCCGAGCGTCGATCTCTAACCACCTCCAGAGTGACCATAATGAGCGTCATGTACGAAACTACCGCATAACAAAGGATCCCATGCCGTCGAAGTTCAACATTGTTCCACCAGACACTGTGTATTTGGCCCCAACAAGCGCATTGGATCAACAAGGGGATCAAACATGATCCTCGTTAGGTGGAGACGCAGTAATGAGTGGCACATGACCAGGACCACGAGGAGACTACATATACCATGCATGATAGAGATCTACAGGGGATTAATAACCACACTCTTAAGAGAATTTACCCTCATCAACAATGTATATAAGTCCCTGTATGTAGAAAACGATTTTTGCCAATGTCTTTTTGTTACCACAGCCCCTCTGCTTGACTGCTTTCCGGCCGAGACAGATGACTAAAGATTTAAACGGCAAAGCAGCGCGCGATACCACGATCACCAATCCGCCCCGAGATGCATATGTTCTGCTAACCTGATCAATCCCTTTTGATCAGCTAAGTATACTCGTAAGCCACTCAGAAAACAGATTGATTGCTACCGCATGTCTACTGTGCATGTCTTTCAGCGCTAACTTTATTTCTCAACTTCACGGTGTTTTACAAGTTGCAGGTTACACTGCGTATATACACAGCCAACCAGCCAACTCCTAGCTAGAGTAGGACTGCGTCACTCCTAGCTAGAGTAGGAATCGGTAACATGCATGCATACTACATGGAACCCTTCTCGTGTATCACGACTTCGTATCACAGCGGCAGCGCGATGATACCCGGTGCGGGAGGCGGAGTGCTTATTCTAACAATCTTACCCTCTAATACCCGCGACATACGCCAACCATCGACTGTAGATCCCCAAATGCGCCAGCTACTCCTCGCCATGAAGCGTCATCCTCGGCATTGCTTTTCGCCCATGTCACCGGATTTGCTTTTGTCGGCTTCTCCGCTGGCTTCACGTATCGACCCTCCTCATCCGCGTCCTTCTTTCCGTGTCCTCCTTGTCGTTAATGTCGTCCATGACCCAGTGCCTTCCGATCTTCACGGTTCCTTGATGAACAAACATTGATTTCGTAAATGGTTCATCTTCACGGAATTATCAGCCATCCGGAAGTTTCTTTATAATACGCTAGTAGTCAGCGCCACGCTACGCTGTCTTTGATACGTTCGTGTGATAAGTAGTTGCCTTGTACTCCAGTTACGCCGAAATTAAACGACATACTATACGTACATGTCCAACAACCAACGCTTGTTTCTAGACACCTTGTGTGTGCCTCCACGTAGAGCTCCACTGGAGCCATACTTGAGCTCTACATGCAGTATCACTGCATGCCTATTTCTGCAAAGCCAATTTCTGGGGCTCCGTTACCACATCACACTTGACCCTTGCACTTCTGGCCCACAGATATCCTTTTCCCCAAGCTCTTCCATTGGATCGCCCACCTCACTGTACTAGCACATGATGAGCTAAACCACAACACCTTCCCTAGATCCATTTTTTTCTGACGTTACGGACTAGCCTTTTTCTCTAGACACTTTTCTTACGAGAGTATCCCTAGTGCTTACGGCACCGGTGTCCATATGCAGGAGTACCCCTAGGCCTTCAATCTCTTCACGGGTCCCAAGATTTAACGACAAAGATAAGCTTGGTTGATCCAGATTTTTTCATAACAAGATCCCCACGTGATGTGAAAAAGATGAATATTTTGTTCCTTGGAGCCCCTGATTCCATGATTTCTCTTCCTCAAAAGACTCGTCGTAAATCCGTGAAAACCACCTTATTGGTATAAGGATTGCACAAGCGGTATTCCTTGAGGCCTTTATATCCTGTCACTTGATCATTTGGAGTACTGCATGGCGGTCTTGTCATCAGCCACGCTGCTGCCAAAAGTGCGAAGATGATCGCCGAGAGCTTCCATCGGTACCATACTTTCATACGGAGTCATACGCCGCTCCACTACTTAATTTGGCTCCATGTTCAATATAAATACTACGGCCAGTATTAGCGCGCCTCACCCGAAGTTTCCTATGAAGCCTTTACTCTTCATCATCCCTATATTGCCATAGTCCAGCAGGTTTGATGCAACTCGCCTTCTGATCAATGCGTAGAGCTCTTATCTTTGCCTCCACCTTAAACTCTTGGCTTCCTTGATCTTCTCGAATGCTTGTTGAGCTTGATTCTTACTTTTCAGCAACTTTAATCCACATGTATTTACTATGATCATCCACCACAACAAGCTTTAGAAGAACTTATTGCTGACATAGGTTGCAAGTGAGTTTCCCAACACATAGATGCGCCATGATCCAGATTAAAGAAGCTTCACTTATAGCCTAAGCATTATTCACGCCAAGCAGAGCACTCTCTGTTTCACACCGTACGATCCACCTACAGAGTGAATCGTCAATCCACTTAGCATACAATCTTACGTTACCCGGTGATGGAGGATCATCGGTCCATCATCATCTCCTTCATGAAATGATAAGAGCCCTCTCCTTCGACGTTTCTTGCAAATCCTTCTTGAAGTGACCCGAGCTACGCCACTTATGACATCTTACCGCTTTCTTGATGTCAAACTTCCTCCCACCCGGAGCCACAAATCACCCGCAAATCCTCCCCAGCGATATACTTTTTCGACTGGTAAAGATCTTCTCTATCACTCCTACTGGATGCTTCGCCGCCCTTCTGTCTCCTTGGCGAACAAATCTACAAAACCATAAGCATGAGATGTCCTCATCCACTTCAGCGTCGCCATACCGGTGATCTTCAATCTTTCAAATCGTGTGCCTTGAACGCACGTCCAACTAGATCATCCATCATTGAGTCTTGAGATCAATGCATTGCTTTCGATCGCCCGAGACAACGGCTTAGCGAAATGTAGCAGCATGACATGCAGCGGAGAAGCGCCTCACGATAGAGAGTCTCCTCCAACCACAGCCCAATCCGCGAATCCCATTGACGATGTATAAGCCCTTAAAGCAAAAAGCGTCTGGTCGTCTCATACTTCTCCATCTCCAGAATTTCATCGACTTCTTTACTGCAAGAACACGTTTTAGCAATGCAACCAGCGGATGCACTCGTGCCCAAGATTTAGACTCTTCGAGCATATCCCACCTCGCTTTGAAGATTTCTTGAGATCGGTGTTGCATGTCGAGATCCGTCAGCACCTGACGGGAATGGCAAATAAAGTGCTAGTCGGTCTGGAGAGTGGTACTTCATGCTTTATCTTGCCAACTCGTCGCCCGCTGGATAATGACAGCCTCCCAGTCTGGCGCCTTCTCGCATTACGCCCACTCCATCTGGACCGCTCCAGACCCGTGCCAGTTGTCCTTGCATTGTACATGGAATACTGCATCGACTTGCGGTGCACCCGGTAAGCCTTACGCAGAATACTCGCCCCACCTCGCCGTCGTCCCGATCTCCCGTTACAAGGAGATCCTCCCACGAAGCTCCTCATACCAATTGTTAGCGCACAACCCTCAAATCACAAATGCGACTGCTTTCAGAAAGCGGCAGACGAAGCGACATCAAAATTCCGTGCCCTGGAAGCGGCGCCGTGCCGATCACCAATCTGCCGAGATGCGTAAACATGTTCTGCGTAACATGAATCAATCCTTCGATCAGCTAAAGTATACTCCTGCGCGCTCAGAAACAGATTGATTGCTACATACCGTCGTGCGTGTCTTGCGTGTCTTTTCTTTATTTGTTCTCAACTCACGGTGTTTGGTGATTTACAAGTTGCAGGTTACTGCGGTATATATACACATCAATAGCCAACTTATAGCTAAATAGGACTCGTCACTCCTAGCTAGAGTAGAGACTTCATTAACATGCATGCATGCCACATGGAACCCTTCTCATATGCGACTCGTATCATGACCTTACCGATGCCAGTGCCGAGCCGAGAGGCAGTGCTTATTCCTAATGGGCTTAACGCTACTGGCTCCTGTAAGTTCAGAGATTAGCAGCAAATATTATGTGGCTATGTGGTAACCCATTTTATACACATTGCTTTCATGTATTATGTTCACATACGTGCCATAGAAAAATATCGAGATAGCCTGTGATGAGCACGGACATTCAGCTAGTCATAATAATATAATGTGAATTTATGTAACAAAGTAAACCTCACCAATAATGACTCAAATTTTAGAAAAAGTGAGACTGCACTGTATTTAGAATGGAGAGTACTGACGGCATTGTATATATCTTGTATTTCAGGAAGGAAGGTCGATTTGCCGAGTCAGAATCAATGTGGCAGCAAAGAGAGTGCCCGAAGTTTCGCATATTTACTTCTTTTCTGGATGATGCAGGAAACCTATACACGGAGAAGATTGTGTTGATGAAGCGTGGCGATGGAGATAAAGGGCCCCAGGATAACGAAGAAGGTGACAGTCTCTTGCCTGGGGAAGCTTACTGCAGCTTGACCCATTTGAGGGCCCCTTGCAGCTGCACTGTGATGGTGCGTCTCCACGTCCTTGCAGGGAATCAAGCAGGTGGCTGGAATAGAAGGCGTCGATGCGGTACTCATCACTGCGAGACGCCCTGAACAAGTCTGACGATTTCGCCTTGTAAATCTCGTGCGTGTGTGCTGGTATCCCGCTCTTCTAAAGCAGCTTGGCGTCGGCGCAACTCTGCAGCAGGTGGTATACGTGCCAGGCCGCACCTAAAGGTCACCTCTGCTCGAGAACGCGATGAGGTCATGGGAATGCAGCGCTCGCTGGTGGCTGGTGGATGTGCAACGCGGGGATGGTGCAGCGCCCTCGCGCGCCAAGCATGTTCCTCTGGAAGACCATGTACAGCGTACTTTGGAAGAGGGGATTTGCATGCTTTTTTTAAGCCCGATGCGGGAGTCACCTCGAACCAGGTTGCGCAGGGGAGGTTTGATTCTGGCTCGCCGATCAGCGGCGAAGAGGGTCCACGGCGTGCTTTCCTGGGGTACTCGGGACCAGTGGAAAAAGATGCAGGAAGATGATGAACTGTTGGTGGGAACAAAGGCTGGGGCTGTTGTGTTCAGAGTCAGGGCTGGGGTGGATATCCTCGAAGCAAGAGAGGGCTGAGCTCTTGTATGCTGCGCTTGATCCCTGGAACAAGGTACCTTTCAACCACAGCTATGAAGATCGGCAAGCACGAAGAAGGGGATCTTGTGCATGGATATGCCCGCCGACATGTTGATGAAAATCCTGGGCCCTTGGTAAAGGCCTCTCCCCTGAGGTCCTCGTCACTTGGCGGACCAGGATATATCTTCTTTTCAAACATAAAGAGGGATATGGCATGTGGTCGCTTACGCACGCTCGACTTCCTGAGCAGGAAGATAGCTAAGAGCACAAGAGCAGCCGTCGAGCAAGATGCATCTCAAGCAAGCTCTATAGGGCCCATCGTGATTGAGCCTCGCTCGTAGCATCGGCAGGGCATTAGCATCCTTGGCCAATACCCACCTGAGGAAGGCGTCGATATCAGGAGGCCCAACTCTGGGCGAAACAAGGAGCTTCGACGATGGCACACTTGTTGCCATAGGTGATGAGAGGCGGTTGCGAATCTGATGGGTGGTGGTGGTAGTGGTCAGTACGGCCCAATGGGGGCGACGATGGCGTTGCCGCCGGTGGGCTCTCTGCTGCTAGCTGCGGCCCGGTGTTATCAAAGGGTTTGCTGAGAAGTCTTATGTGCAATCATGGGCATGGGTGGAGCTAGAGCTACGGCGCCATATGGCTACTTTCTCATGGCTGTGCTCGACGGCAGCGATGCCGCCGCAGATTGACCCTCTGCTGCTGGTTGCTGGCCCCGGTGTGACCCACGGCACCTGCCGGTGGCTGGGCATGAAAATGGATGGGCGCTGTTCGTCCCGTATTGATTTGGTCGAACCTTTTGCAGAAGTTCGGAGGGAGGCTGGTCAGGAAACGCCCTCAGCTCACTACAGGAAATTTTGTGGCGCCGGTATGGCGGTATGCTCGCCCTGACGACTAAGCCATGTCGAGGGCCGCTTTCGACGCCATAGCTGCCTCCCAGAGCCAGCCCACAGCCAGGCCGTCGGCGTGAAAAGACGTCGGCATAGTAAACGTAATGTCATGCCGGCCAGTGACCCTCGGCACATGGCTCACGCCGTCGGTCTTGATGGAGAAGGATATGCAGCCATGATGACCCTCGGCGTACGTGTGGCCCTCGGCGTATACGAAGGCTCGAACACAACCTGCGCCCATAAGCGCTCCAGATTTGCTCGGCGTAAGCTGTCTTAATGCCCGGCAGACGGGCCGTTTAAGCGTAGCCTATCATACGATGCTCCCCCTACGCCTGAATTGGAGGTTGGGATTTGTGCTTAAACCAGCTTAGCCGTCAGCGTAACCCTTCAGATTTTCTTGCTGCGATTTTCGATTGTTTGTATACTACAGGGTTTTGGTTGAACTTATCCCTTCAAATTATTATTTTCATTTAATTTTAGTCATATCCTTTTATACTAATTTATTTAATTACTCCCAATAATTTAATGTTGATATATATATTGTTTGTACCTTGCCCGGATAGCAGTCTCCATCTCTTTCCCGGGTAGATCTATCCCCTTCATATGTGGTTTTTACATCATCATATGACCTAAACCAAACACAAAACAAGAGAAAGTGCTACTCACGAAATTTACCCTATCAGAAGGGCGATCTAAAGGGAGGTAAAACGATGTGATGCTTACGCAGTCCCGAGGTTCGAAAGGAGACCCTCGCTACGGGGCGTCCAGAATACCTCAGAGACTTGCATGTGTCCCTAGCACTTTGCATGGAAGTATCAGTTCTGTGTTGAAATACTATAAAACCTAGTCCCGGTGCATGTGTCCCCCTTCTAATGCGTGTAGCTTTTGTAACCTAAAGCTAAGGTTACGGACTTATATGAGAAACTCCTGTTCGGTGAAACCCTTTGGTAGGATAGTGCCCTCCCCGTGAGAAGCTCGATGGTTTTACATCCTCAGATGCGCTCCACAAACCCCCAACAAGAGAGTGCTACCCCGGGCTACCCCTGTCAGAGGGACGTCTAGGGGTAGACGATCCGATGCCCATAGATCAGGGTTCCGGATGAGACCACGCTCCGGGGCGTCGGAATACCTCAAGAATTGCATGTGGCCTAGCACATGTGCATGGAAAGTCAATGAACTATGTTGAAACATGCAAAACCTAGTCCCGGGTGCATGTGTCCCCCTTTTACATCGTCGCTGTAACCTAAAAGCTAAAGATTGCGGAATTATATAAGTAGGCTTCCCCGTTCGGTGAAACCAGTAGGATAGTGCTTACTCCTTAGCTTTGAAGCACCATGGTTTTACATCATCATATGGCCTAAACAAACAAAAAAACAAGAGAAGTGCTACTCCAGCTACCCACTGTCGAGAGGGGCGTCTAGGGGTGAGATGATCCGATGCCCACAGATCAGGGTTCCACAGGAGACCACGCTCCGGGGCGTCGGAATACCTCAGGACTTACGCATGTGTCCCTAGCACATATCACATGCATGGAGAGTGTGGTGCTATGTTGAAACATGCAAAACCTAGTCCCGGGTGCATGTGTCCCTCTTCTCATCGTGTGTTGTAACCTAAAGCTAAGGTTTTGGACTTATATGAAACTCCCGTTCCAGTGAAACCAGGAAGGTTAGTGCCCCTCCTTGTGAAAACACCATGGTTTTACATCATCATATGACCTAAACAAACACAAAACAAGAGAGTGCTACTCCGGGCTACCCTATCAGAGAGGGGCGTCTAGAGGGAGTGAGCGATGTGATGCACTGAATCAGGGTTATGTAAAACCACGGCGGCTCCAAAGGCGTCGAAATACCTCCAAGGACTTGCATGTATGGCCCCTACATGCATGGAAGTGTCAATGGTGCTATGTTGAAACATACAAAACCTGGTCCCCGGTGCATGTGTCCCCCTTCTCTCATCGTGCTTGCATAACCTAAAGCTAAGGTTCTGGACTTATATAGGGAAACTCCCATTCAGTGAAACCAGGGTAGGATGAATACCTTTTCACAACTTTGTATGAAGCACCATGGTTTAGATCATCATATGACCTAAGCAAACACAAAACAAGAGAGTGCTACTCAAGCTACACCTGTGGAGAGGATCGTCTAGAGGTGTAGGCAGTCAGATACCACAGATCGGGGTTCCGCATAGGGAAGACCACGCTCAAGGCGTCGAATACCTCAAGGACACATGTGGCTAGCACATGCATGGGAAATGTGGTGCTATGTTGAAACATGCAAAACCTAGTCCCCCGGGTGCATGTGTCAATCCCCTTCTCATCTTGATGTCTTGGCTGTAAAACCTAAGCTAGGTTACGGACTTACATATAGAAACTCACATTCAGGTGAACCAAGGGTAGGATAGTGCCCTCCTTGTGAAGCACCATGGTTTTACATCATCATATAGACCTAAACAAACACAAAACAGAGAGTGCTACTAAAACACCTGTCGGAGGGGCGTCTGGGGGTAGGCGATCCGAATGCACAGATCCAAGGGTTCAGGAGGAGACCATGCAGCTCACGAGAGAGTCGAGGAATACCTCAAGGACTTGCATGTCCCTAACATGCATGGAAGTGTGGTTCTATGTTGAAACATGCAAAACCTAGTCCCCGGGTGCATGGCCTATACCCTTCTCATCGTCAACGTTTGTAACCTAAAGCTAAGGTTCTAGACTTATATAAGGAAACTCCACATTCGGTGAAACCGGGAAGGTTAAGTGCCCTCCTTGTGAAGCACCATGGTTTTACATCATCATATGACCTAAAAACACAAAACAAGAGTCTTAAGTGTTTCTCCAGTACTCGCCAACACACAGCCGGAGGAGGAGGAGGATGCGTCTAGAGGGTAGCAAGAGATGCGATCGCATACTTGCACAGGTCGAGGGTTCAGTGGGGAGCCACAGCTGCACCGGGTGTCGAGAATACCTCAGGACTTGCATGTCCCTAGCACATGCATGGAAGTGTGGTGCTATGTTGAAACATGCAACACCTAGTCCCCAGGTGCATGTGTCCCCCTTCTCATGCGTGCGTTGTAGCCTAAAGCTAAAGTTCTACGAGACTTATATAAGGGAAACTCCACGTTCCGGTGAAAGGCGGGTTGGATAATGCCCTCCTTTGAAATCACCATGGTTTTACATCATCATATGGCCTAAACAAACACAAAACAAGAGAGTCCTACTCCGGGCTACACTTCCCTGTGGGAGAGATCATCTACAGGGGGTAGGCGAACGATCTGATGCCTGACCAGATCGAGGGTTCACATGGTGGAGACCACGCTCGAGGCGTCAGACCACCTCAAGGACTTGCATGTGGCCTAGCACATGCATGGAGGTGTGGTGCTATGTTGAAACATGCAAACCTAGTCCCAGGTGCATGTGTCCCCCTTCTCATGCGTGCGGTGTAACCTAAAGCTAAGGTTGCAGACTTATAAGGAGAAACTCCCTGATTCGGTGAAACAGGGTAGGATAGTACCCTCTCCTTGTGAGCACACCATGGTTTACATCATCATATGACCTAAGAAACACAAAACAAGAGAGTGATACTCGAGTGCACCCTGTCGAGAGGGGCGTCTAGGAGGGTAGGCAGTCAGATATGCTTACAGATCAGGAGTTCAAGCATGACAGACCACGCTCCGTGGCGTCGGAATACCTCAGAGACTTGCATGGCCCCTAGCACATGCATGGAAGTGTCAGTGATATGTTGAAACATGCAAAACCTAGTCCCCCAGCGTGCATGTGTCCCCCCTTCACCTCTTGTCTCATGCGGTGTAACCTAAAAGCTAAGGTTACGGACTTATATAAGAGGAAACTCACATTCGGTGAAACTTGGTAGGAAGTGCCCTCCTTGTGAAGCACCATGATTTTTACATCATCATATGACCTAAAAAACACAAAACAATAGAAGTGATACTCCAGGCTACCCTGTCCGGAGGGGCGTGCAGGGGTAGGCGATCTGATGCCCTGAGATCGGGGTTCCCTTGGCAGCGGCAAACCTACACACTCGTGGCGTAAAATGCCTCAAGAACTTGCATGTGGCCCTAGAACATGCATGGAAGTGTGGTGCTATGTTGAAACATGCAAAACCTAGTCCCCAGGTGCATTTGTACCCATCCTCATCCGTACTAGCTGTAACCTAAAGCTAAGGTTCTAAGACTTATATATAAGGGAAACTCCCGTTTCCAGGAGTAGAAACCAAAGGTGAGGATAGTCTCCCTCCTCCCTTGTGAAGAACCATGGTTTTACATCATCATATGACCTAAACAAACACAAAACAAGAGAGTGCTACTCGGCTACCCTGTCGGGAGAGATCAAATCTAGGGGTAGGCGATCCTATGCCCACCAGATCGAGGAGTTCGCATGGAGACCCACGCTCAGGGCGTTCGGAATACCTTAAGGACTTGCATGTGGCCCTAGCACATACATGGAAGTGTGAATGCTATGTTGAAACATGCAAAATCTTGTCCCGGGTGCATGTGTCCCCCTTCTCATCATCACTGTTGTAACCTAAAGCTAAGGTTACAGACTTATATAAAAGGAAACTCCCATTCCGTGGCTTAAGGTAGGATAGTGCCCTCACTTGTGAAGCACCATGGTTTTACATCATAATATGGCCTAAACAAACACAAAACATGAGAGTGCTACTCTAGGAACTACCCCTGTCGAGGAGGATGCCGTCCTAGGGGTAGGCAGTCCGATGCTGCAGATCGGGGTTCACTTGTGACCACGCTCAAGGGGTGTCGGAATACCTCAAGGACTTGCATGTTCCCCTAGCACATGCATGGAAGTGTGGTGCTATGTTGAAACATGCAAAACCTAGTCCCCCACGGGTGCATGTGTCCCCCTTCTCATGCGTGCGTTGTAACCTAAAGCTAAGGTTACCGGACTTATATAAGGAAACTCCCGTTAAGGTGAAACCCGGGTAGGATAGTGCCCTACTTGTGAAGCTTCCATGGTTTTTACATCATCATATGACCCTAAAGCAAACACAAAACATGAGAGTGTTACTCTGCAGGTCTGCCCCCATGTCGGAGGATCGTCTGGGGGTAGATGATCTGATGCCCACATGTCCCGGAGTTCCGCAGCGGAGACCACTTCCAGGGGTGTGAAATACCTCAAGGACTTTGCATGTGGCCCTAGAACATGCATGGAAGAGTGTGGTGCTATGTTAGAAACATACATGCAAAACCTAGTCCACAGGTGCATGTGTCCACCCCTTAGCGCATGCATGCTATAACCTAAAGCTAAGGTTCTTGACTTATATAGGGGAAATTCCCGTTCCGGTGAAAGCAGGGAGGTTAGTGCCCTCCTTGTGAGGCACCATGGTTTTACATCATCATATGAGGCTAAACAAACACAAAAACAAGAATGCTACCTACCTGGGGAGGGGCGTCTGGGGGTAGGCAGTCAAATGCCACAGATCGGGGTTACATGAGAGGAGCCATGCTCCGAGGCGTCCAGGAATACCTCAGAGACTTGCATGTGGCCCCTAGCACATGCATGGGGGTGTGGTGCTATGTTTAAACATGCAAAACCCTAGTCCCGGGTGCATGTGTCCCCCTTATCATGCGTCTTATTTGTAACCTAAAGCTAAGGTTCTAGACTTATATAAGAAACTCCCGTTCGGTTAAGAAACCGGGAAGGTTGATGCCCTCACTTGTGAAGCAACATGGTTTTCATCATCATATGACCTAAACAAACGCCAAAACGAAAGTACAACCTGCTACTCGGGCTACCCTACAGCCAGTGAAAGCGTCTAGGGGTATACGATCCAATGCCCACAGATCAAGGAGTTCATGACGAGACCACGCTCCCAAGGCGTCGGAATACCTCAAGGATTTGTATGTGGCCCTAGAACATACTGCATGGAAGTGTGGTGCTATGTTGAAACATGGCCACAAACCTAGTCCCGGGTGCATGTGTCCCCGCCCGCGCTTCTCATGCATCTTATTTGTAACCTAAAGCTAAGGTTCACGAGACTTATATAAAGGAAACTCCCGTTTGAGATTAAAACTTGGGTAGAATAGTGCCCTCCCCTTGGCAGAAGAAACCATGTGGTTTTACATCATCATATAGCCTAAACAAACACAAAAAGAGAGTGCTACTCATGTTTTACCCTGTTAGAGGATGAAGTCTATAGCCGTGAGGCGATCCGATACCTGGTCGGGAGATCAGGTTTTACAGCAGACCAGCTCAGGGCGTCGGAATACCTCAAGGATTTGCATGTAGACCTTTACATACATGGAAGTGTAATGGTGCTATGTTGAAACATGCAAGAAACCTAATCACGAGTGCATGTGTCCCCCTTCTCATGCGTCATGCAGTGTAACCTGAAAGCTGAGTTTCTAGACTTATATAAGCGCTGAAACTCCACATTCGGTGAAACCGGGTAGGATAGTGCCACTTCCCTTGTGGGCCACCATGGTTTTACATAGCAATCATGCTTATTCTAAAAAACACTAAAACAAGAGAGTGCTACTAAATTTTACCCTGAGCAGCAAGGAGGGACGTCTAAGGGAGTGAGCGATCCGATACCCTGAATCGAGGTTGGCCTGTGGACCACGCTCACAGGCGTCGGAATACCTCAAGGACTTGCATGTGGCCCTAGAACATGCATGGAAGTGTAGTGCTATGTTGAAACATGCAAAACCTAGTCCGATGTGCATGTGTCCCCCTTCTCATCGTATAAGCTGTAACCTAAAGCGAAGGTTACAGACTTATATAAAGGGGAAACTCCACATTCAGGGTAAAACCTGTTAACTTGGATAATGCCTCCTTGTGAAACACCATGGACTTTTACATCATCATGTCACCTAAACAAACTACAAAACAAAGAGAGTGCTAATCCAGGTTCCCACAGTCAGGAGGGGCGTCTAGGGGTAGGCGATCGATGCCTGAGATCGAGTTCACCATGAGACCACGCTTCCAGGCGTCAGAATACCTCAGAGACTTGCATGTGGCTAGCACAAGCATGGAAGTGTGAATGCTATGTTGAAACATGCAAAACCTAGTCCACGAGTGCATGTGTCCCCCTTCTCCATGCTTGTCTTGGCTGTAACCTAAAGCTAAGGTCACTGGAATTATATAAGGAAACTCCCGTTCAGTGAAACCAGGTAGGAGATAATTACCCCTCCTTGTGAAGCACCATGGTTTAAATCATCATATGCCAGCCTAAACAAACACAAAACAAGAGAGTGCTACTCAGGCTACCCCTGTCGGAGGACTTCTAGGGGCTAGATGATCACATTGCCCACGAGATCTGCGGTTCCCTTGGGCGAGACCACGCTCGAGGCGTCAGAAAGCCCTCAGGACTTGCATGTGGCCATATCACATGCATGGAAGTGTGTGCTATGTTGAAACATGCAAAACCCTAGTCCACACAGGTGCATGTAATACCCCTTCTCATGCATCTTAGCTGTAACCTAAAGCTAAGGTTTCAGACTATATAGAGAAACTCCCCCAATTCGGTGAAAGCAAGGTGAGATAGTGCCCTCCTTGGCTGACACCATGGTTTTACATCATCATATGACCTAAACAAACCTACAAAAAACAAGAGAGTGCTACTCCAGTGTCTACCCCTGTCGGAGAGGGCGTCTAGGGGGTAAGTGATCCGTTATCTTACAGATCGGGTTTACATGGGAAGACCACGCTCCGAGGGCATCCGAGGAATACCTCAGGACTTGCATGTGGCCCTATCACATGCATGGAAGTATAGTGCTATGTTGAAACATGCAAAACCCTGGTGCATCCCCGGTGCATGTGTCCCCTTCTCATGCGTCTGTTTAACCTAAAGCTAAGGTTACGGACTTATATAAGGGAAACTCCACATTAGGTGAAGCAAGGAAGGATAGTGCCCTCCTTGTGAAGCACCAATAGCTTTTTACATCATCATATGACCTAAACAAACTGACAAAAGAGAGTGCTATGCACTAGGTACCTACTCGGTTAGAGAGATCGCATTATAGAAAGAGGTAGGCGATCCGATGCCACCAGATCGAGTGTTAGTGGGAGACCCACGCTCACAGGCGTCAGAATACCTCAGGACTTGCATGTGGCCCTAGAACATGCATGGAAATTAATAAGTGCTATGTTGAAACATGCAAACCTACTCCCCGGTGCATGTGTCCCCCGATCATCATCGTCATGTGGCTGTAACCTAAAAGCTAAGGTTACGGACTTATACAAAGGGGAAACTCCTGATTCGGTGAAACCGGGTAGGATAGTGCCCTCCTTGCTTGAAGCACCATGGTTTTGGAGATCATCATATGGACCTAATGCAAACACAAAACAAGAGAGTGCTACTACTGGCCTACTGTCGGAAGAGGGCGTCTAGGGGTATCACTGATCCGATCTTGAAGCCATGGTCGAGAGTTCAGGAAGAGACCACGCTCGGGGCGTCGAATACCTCAAGGACTTGCATGTGGCTAGCACATGCATGGAAGTGTGTGCTATGTTGAAACATGCAAAACCTAGTCCCAGGTGCATGTGTCCCCCTTCTCATGCGTGGCTGTAACCTAAAACTAAGGTTCTGGACTTATATAAGGATAAACTCCCGTTAGGTGAAAAAGGTGAGATAGTGCCCTCCTTGTGAAGCACCATGGTTTTACATCATCATATGACCTAAACAAACACAAAACAAGAGAGTCTTTACTCAGTTTACCCCTGTCGGAGGGGCGTCTGGGGTAAGCGATCAAATACCCATAGTTCGGGGAGTTCCATGGGAGACCATGCTCAGGCGTCCAGAATACCTCAAGGACTTGCATGTGGCTAGCACATGCATGGAAATGTGGTTCTATGTTGAAACATACAAAACCTAGTCCCGGTTGCATGTGTCCCCTTCTCATGCGTCTTATTTTGTAACATAAAGCTAAGGTTATGGACTTATATAAAGGAAACTCCCGTTAGGTGAAACGGGTAGGATAATGCCCTCCTTGTGAAGCACCATGGTTTTACATCATCATATGACCTAAAAAACAGAAAACAAGAGTGCTACTCAATTTACCCCTATCGGAGGGGCGTCAAGGGGTAGAGCGATCAGTGCCTGGATCAGGGTTAGGAGGAGACCATGCTCCAGGCGTCGAATACCTCAAGGACTTGCATGTGGCTAGAACATGCATGGAAGTGTGGTGCTATGTTGAAACATACAAAACCTAGTCCCAGTGCATGTGTCCCCCTTCGCATCGTCTTGGCTGTAACCTAAAGCTAAGGTTGGGACTTATATAAGGGAAACTCCCGTTCAGTGAAACCGGTAGGATAGTGCCCTCCTTGTGAAGCACCATGGGTTTACATAATCATATGACCTAAACAAACAAAAAACAAGAGGAAGTGCTACTCAGACTACCCCTGTCGGAGGGACATCTAGGGGTAGGCGATCGTCTTACGATGCCCAGATCGAGTTCATGAAGACCACCCTACGAGGCGTCGGAATACCTCAAGGACTTGCATGTGGCCCTAGCACATGCATGGAAGTGTGGTGCTATGTTGAAACATGCAAAACCTAGTCCCCTGGTGCATGTGTCCCCCTTCTCATCCGTCTTGTTGTAACCTAAAGCTAAGGTTCTAGACTTATATAAGGGGAAACTCCCGTTCGGTGAAACCGGGATGGATAGATGCCTCTCCTAGTGAAGCACCATGGTTTACATCATCATATGACCTAAACAAACACAAAACAAGAGTGCTACTCAGGGCTACCCCTGTCGGAGGGGCGTCTAGGGGGTAGGCGATCCGATGCCATAGATCGAGGTTCATGAGACCATGCTCCGAGGGGCATCGTTGGAATACCTCAGAACTTGCATGTGGACCTAGCAAATGCATGGAAGTGTGGTGCACTGTTGAGACATGCAAAACCTAGTCCCCAGGTGCATGTGTCCCCCATCTCATCGTCTTATTTGTAACCTAAAGCTAAGGTTGCAGACTTATATAAGAAACTCCCGTTAGGTGAAACCGGTGAGATAGTGCCCTCCTTGTGAAGCACCATGGTTTTACATCATCATATGACCTAAACAAACACAAAACAAGAGAGTGCTACTGAACATTTGCCTGTCGGAGGGCGTCTAGGGGGTAGGCGATCGTGCCCAGAATCGAGGGTTAGCATGAGACCACGCTCAGGCGTGGAATACCTCAGGACTTACATGTGGCCCTAGAACATGCATGGAAGTGTGGTGCTATGTTGAAACATGCAAAACCTACTCCCGGGTGCATGTGTCCCCCATCTCATATGGTTTGTAACCTAAAGCTAAGGTTACGGACTTATATAAGGGGAAACTCCTGTTAGGTGAAACCGGGTAGGATAGTGCCCTCCCTTGTGAAGCACCATGGTTTTACATCATCATATGACCTAAACAAACACAAAACAAGAGAGTGCTACTCAAGCTACCCCATCGGAGGGGCGTCATGGGGGTAGGCGATGCGATGCCACGGATCGGGGTTCATGAGACCACATGCTCAGGCGTCGGAATACCTCAGAGACTTGCATGTGGCCCTAGAACATGCATGGAATGTGGTGCTATGTTGAAACATGCAAAACCTAGTCCCGGGTGCATGTGTCCCCTTCTCATGCGTCTTGTAACCTAAAGCAGGTTCTGGACTTATAAAGGAAACTCCTGTTCGGTGAAACGGGTAGGATAGTGCCCTCCTTGTGAGCACCATGGTTTACATCATCATATGACCTAAACAAACACAAAACAAGAGAGTGCTACTCAGGCTACCCCTGTCGGAGGCACGTCTAGGGGTGAGCGATCGATGCCAGATCGGGGTTCCAGTAGAAGACCACGCTCGAGGCGTCAGGAATACCTCAAGGACTTGCATGTGGCCCTAGAACATGCATGGAAGTGTGGTGCTATGTTGAAACATGCAAAACCTAGTCCCGGGTGCATGTGTCCCCTTCGCATGCATGCTGTAACCTAAAGCTAAGGTTCTAGACTTATATAAGGAAACTCCAGTTCGTGAAATTACGGGTAGGATAGTGCCCTCCCTTGTGAAGCACCATGGTTTTACATCATCATATGACCTAAACAAACACAAAACAAGAGAGTGCTACTCCGATTTACACCCTATCGGAGGATCGTCTAGGGAGGTAGGCAATCCGATGCCACAGATCGGGGTTCATGAGAGACCACGCTCGAGGCGTCGGAATACCTCAAGAACTTGCATGTGGCTAGCACATGCATGGAAGTGTGGTGCTATGTTGAAACATGCAAAAACTAGTCCCTAGGTGCATGTGTCCCCCTTCACATGTGTCTTGGCCAACCTAAAGCTAAGGTTACGGACTTATATAAGGAAACTCCCGTTAGGTGGCCGGGTAGAGATAGTGCCCTCCTTGTGAAGCACCATGGTTTTACATCATCATATGACCTAAACAAACACAAAAAAATAAAGCGCTACTACCGGCCACCCCTGTCAGAGGATCGTCTAGCGGGGTAGACGATCTGATTCCCACAGATCAGGGTTCCGCGGGAGACTACGCTCCGGGGCGTCGGAATACCTCAAGGACTTGCATGTGGCCCTAGCACATGCATGGAAGTGTGGTGCTATGTTGAAACATGCAAAACCTAGTCCCCGGGTGCATGTGTCCCCCTTACATGCGTGTGGCTGTAACCTAAAGCTAAGGTTCTAGACTTATATAAGAAACTCCCGTTTGAAAGGGTAGGATAGTGCCCTCCCCTTGTGAAGCACCATGGTTTTACATCATCATATGACCTAAACAAACACAAAACAAGAGAGTGCTACTCGGGCTACACCTGTCAGAGGATCGTCTAGGGGGTAGACGATCCGATGCCTGAATCCCGGGGTTAGCGAGACCACGCTACAGGGCGTCGGAATACCTCAAGGACTTGCATGTGGCCCTAGCACATGCATGGAAGTGTGGTGCTATGTTGAAACATGCAAAACCTAGTCCCCGGGTGCATGTGCCCCCTTCACATGTGTGCGCTGTAACCTGAAGCTAAGGTTCTGGACTTATATAAGAGGGAAACTCCCTGTTCCGGTGAAACCGGGTAGGATAGTGCCCTCCCCTTGTGAAACACCATGGTTTTACATCATCATATGACCTAAAAAAACACAAAACAGAAGAGTGCTACTCAGGCCACCTGTCGAGGATCGTCTAGGGGTAGGCGATCCGATTCCTGAGATCGGGGTTCGCGGAGACCATGCTCCGGGGCGTCGGAATACCTCAAGGACTTGCATGTGTCCCTAGAACATGCATGGAAGTGTGGTGCTATGTTGAAACATGCAAAACCTAGTCCTCGGGTGCATGTGTCCCCCTTCGCATGCGTGCACTGTAACCGAAAGCTAAGGTTCTAGACTTATATAAGGGGGAAACTCCAGTTCATTGAAACCGGGTAGGATAGTGCATTTACCTTGTGAAGCACCATGGTTTTACATCATCATATGACCTAAACAAACACAAAACATGAGAGTGCTACTCTGCCACCTGTCGGAGGATCGCGTCTAGGGGTAGATGATCGTGCCCACAGATCGAGGGTTCAGGAGACCACGCTACGAGGCGTCGGAATACCTCAAGGACTTGCATGTGGCCTAGCACATGCATGGAAGTGTGGTGCTATGTTGAAACATGCAAAACCTAGTCCGGTGCATGTGTCCCCCTTTGCATGCATGCGCTTGTAACCTAAAGTAAGGTTACGGACTTATATAAGAAATTTCCGTTCGGTGAAATTGGGTAGAGTTAGTGCCCTCCCTTGTGAGGCACCATGGTTTTACATCATCATATGAGCTAAACAAACACAAAACAAGAGAGTGCTACCCCTGTCGAGGAGGGGCGTCTAGGGGGTAGGCGATCCGATGCCACAGATCGGGGTTGGCAGAGACCATGCTTGGCGTCGGAATACCTCCAGGACCTGCATGTGGCCCTAGCACATGCATGGAAGTGTGGTACTATGTTTAAACATGCAAACCTAGTCCCGGGTGCATGTGTCCCCTTATCATGTGTGTAACCTAAAGCTAAGGTTCTAGACTTATATAAGGGAATCTCCTGTTAGGTGAAACCGGGAGGTTAGTGCCCTCCCCTTGTGAAGCAACATGGTTTTTACATCATCATATGACGTAAACAAACACAAAACAAGAAGTGCTACTCGGGATACCTGTCGGAGATGGCGTCTAGGGGGGTAGACGATCTGATGCCCACAGATCAGGGTTCCGCAGGAGACCACGCTCCGGGGCGTCGGAATACCTCAAGGACTTGCATGTGGCCCTAGAACATGCATGGAAGTGTGGTTCTATGTTGAAACATGCAAAACCTAGTCTCCGGGTGCATGTGTCCCCCTTCGCATGCATCTTGTGTAACCTAAAGCTAAGGTTACGGACTTATATAAGGGAAACTCCCTAAATTGGTAAACCGGGTGAGATATTGCCCTCCTTGTGAAGCAACATGGTTTACATGATCATATGACCTAAACAAACACAAAACAAGAGAGTGCTACTCCAGGCTGCCCACAGCGGAGGGCGTCTAGGGGTTGTAGATGATGCACCACAGACCACGCGGCATACCAGGCGTCGGAATACCTCAAGTTGCATGTGGCCCTAGCACATGCATGGAAGTGTGGTGCTATGTTGAAACATGCAAACCTAGTCCCCATGTGCATGTGTCCCCCTTCTCATGCGTGCGAGTGTAACCTAAAGCTAGGTTCTCGACTTATATAAGGGAAACTCCCGTTGGTGAAACGGGTGAGAGTGCCCTCCCCTTGTGAAGCACCATGGTTTTACATCATCATATGACCTAAACAAACACAAAACAAGAAGTGCTACTCCTGGCACCCAGTGAGAGGGGCGTACAGGGGTAGTCGATCTGATGCCCACAGATCAGGGTTCCGTGAAACCACGCTCAGGCATCGGAATACCTCAGGGACTTGCATGTGGCCTAGCACATGCATGGAAGTGTGGTGCTATGTTGAAACATGCAAAACCTAGTCCCCGGTGCATGTGTCCCCCTTAGCATGCGATGTTGTAACCTAAAGCTAAGGTTCTGGACTTATATAAGGAAACTCCTGTTGGGTGAAACCAGGTGGATAGTGCCTCCCCTTGTGAAGCACCATGGTTTTACATCATCATATGACCTAAAAAAACACAAAAACAAAGAGTGCTACTCAGGCTACCTGTCAGAGGGGCGTCCTAGGGGTAGGCGATCGATGCCATGAGATCGAGTTCCTTGAGACCACGCTCGGGGCATCGAATACCTCAAGGACTTGCATGTGGCCTAGAACATGCATGGAAGTGTGGTGCTATGTTGAAACATGCAAAACCTAGTCCCGGGTGCATGTGTCCCCTTCGCATCGTCTTGTGTAACCTAAAGCTAAGGTTACAGACTTATATAAGGGGAAACTCCTGTTCGGTGAAACAGGTAGGATAGTGCCCTCCCCTTGTGAAGCACCATGGTTTTACATCATAATATGACCTAAACAAACACAAAACAAGAGAGTGCTACTAGGCTACCCACAATAGGAGGGGCGTCTGGGGGTGGCGATCCGATGCCTGAATCGAGGTTAGCGAGACCACGCTCGCTCGGAATACCTCAAGGACTTGCATGTGGCCATATCACATGCATGGAATGTGGTGATATGTTGAAACATGTCCCACAAAACCTAGTCCCACAGGTGCATGTGTCCCCCTTCTCATGCATGTTTGTAACCTAAAGCTAAGGTTACGGACTTATATAAGGAAACTCCCGTTCAGGTGAAACGGGTAATTTTGGATAGTGCCCTCCCCTTGTGAAGCACCATGGTTTTACATCATCATATGACCTAAACAAACACAAAACAAGAGAGTGCTACTCGGCTACCCTGTCGGAGGGGCGTCTAGGGGGTAGGCAGTCCGATGCCATAGATCCCGGGGTTCATGAAGACCACGCTCGAGGCGTCAGAATACCTCAGGACTTGCATGTGGCCCTAGCACATGCAGGTGTGGTGCTATGTTGAACATGCAAACCTAGTCCCGGGTGCATGTGTAACCTTCTCATGCATGTAACCTAAAGCTAAGGTTAGGACTTATATAAGGAAACTCCCGTTCATTAAAACAGGGAAGGATAGTTGAATGCCCTCCTTGTGAAGCACCCTGGTTTTACATCATAATATGACCAAAACAAACACAAAACAAGAGAGTGCATTGTATTACTCCGGCTACCGTCGAGGAGGATAGGGGGGTAGGCGATCCGATGCCCACAGTGAGGGTTCCATGGGAGACCACGCTCAGGCGTCGGAATACCTCAAGGACTTGCATGTGGCCCTAGACATGCATGGAAGTGTGGTGCTATATTGAAACATGCAAAACCTACTCCCCGGGTGCATGTGTCCCCATTCTCATGCGTCTGTAACCTAAAGCTAAGGTTAAGACTTATATAAGGGAAACTCCCGTTCCAGTGAAACGAGTAGGATAGTCCCTCCCTTGGAAGCACCATGGTTTTAGATCATCATATGACCTAAACAAACACAAAACAAGAGAGTGCTACTCTGGCTACCTATCGGAGGGGCGTCTAGGGGTAAGCGATCCCGAACCAGATCGAGGTTCAGGAGACCACGCTCCGGCGTCGGAATACCTCAGAGACTTGCATGTCTTTTTATGCATGGAATCGTGGTGCTATGTTGAAACATGCAAAACCTAGTCCCAGTGCATATGTCCCCTTCTCATGCGTCTTGTTGTAACCTAAGCTAAGGTTCTGGACTTATATAAGGATAAACTCCAGTTCGATGAAGCCGGTAGGATAATTCCCTCCTTGTGAAGCACCATGGTTTTACATCATCATATGACCTAAACAAACACAAAACAAGAGAGTTACCTCGAGCTACCCCTGTCGAGGAGGGCGTCTAGGGGTAGGCGATCCGTGCCACAGTTCGGGGTTCATGAGACCATGCTGGGCGTCGGAATACCTCAGGACTTGCATGGGCCCTAGCACATGCATGAAATGTGGTTCTATGTTGAAACATGCAAACCTAGTCCCGGGTGCATGTGTCCCCCTTCTCATCGCGTCTTGGCTGTAACATAAAGCTAAGGTTATGGACTTATATAATGGGGAAACTCCTGTTCGGTGAAACCGGGTAGGATAGTTCCCTCTCCTTGTGAATCAACATGGTTTTACATCATCATATGACCTAAACAAACACAAAACAAGAAAGCGCTACTCCGGGCTACCCCTGTCAGAGGGACGTCTAGGGGGGTAGACGATCTGATGCCTAAAGATGAGGGTTCCGCAGGAGACCACGCTCCGGGGCGTCGGAATACATCAAGGATTTGCATGTGGCCCTAGCACATGAATGGAAGTGAGGTTCTATGTTGAAACATGCAAAACCTAGTCCCCGCGTGCATGTGTCCCCCTTCTCATCGTCTTGGCTGTAACCTAAAGCTTGAGTTCGGGACTTTTATAAGGGAACTCTCGATCCGGTTAAAGGGATGGTTAGTGCCTCCCTGGTGAAGCACCATGGTTTACATCATCATATGACCTAAACAAACACAAAACAAGAGAGTGCTACACCGGGCTACCCTGTCGGAGGGGCGTCTAGGGGGTAGGCGATCCGATGCCCATAGTTCGAGGTTCGCGGCCAGACCATGCTGGGCCGTCGGAATACCTCAAGGACTTGCGTGTGGCCCTAGCACATGCATGGAAGTGTGGTTATATGTTGAAACATGCAAAACCTAGTCCCCGGGGGCATGTGTCCCCCTTCGCATGCGAGCGCTGTTACCTAAAGCTAAAGCTCTGGACTTATATAAGGGAAACTCCTGTTAGGTGAAACCGGGAAGGTTAATGCCCTCACCTTGTGAAGCACCATGGTTTTACATCATCATATGACCTAAACAAACACAAAACAAGAGAGTGCTACTCGGGGCTACTCCTATCAGAGGATCGTCTAGGGGGTAGACGATCCGATGCCCACAGATTAGTGTTCCGCAGGAGACCATGCTCCGGGGCGTCGGAATACCTCAAGGACTTGCATGTGGCCCTAGAACATGCATGGAAGTGTGGTGCTATGTTGAAACATGCAAAACCTACTCCCCAGGTGCATGTGTCCCCATTCTCATGCGTGCGCTGTAACCTAAATCGAAGGTTCTGGACTTATATAAGGGGGAAACTCCCCGTTCCGGTGAAACCGGGTAGGATAGTAACCTCCCCTTGTGAAGCACCATGGTTTTACATCATAATATGACCTAAAAAAAAGAAAACAAGAGAGTACTACTCCGGGCTACCCCTATCAGAGGGACGTCATGGGGGGTAGACGATCCGATGCCCACGGATCAGGGTTCCGCAGGAGACCATGCTCCGGGGCGTCGGAATACCTCAAGGACTTGCATGTGGCCCTAGAACATGAATGGAAGTGTGGTGCTATGTTGAAACATGCAAAACCTAGTCCCCGGGTGCATGTGTCCCCCTTCTCATGCGTGCGCTGTAACCTAAAGCTTAGGTTACAGACTTTTATAAGGGAAACTCCCGTTCAGTGAAACGGGTAGGATAGTGCCCTCCCTTGTGAAGCACCATGGGTTTCATCATCATATGACCTAAACAAACACAAAACAAGAGTGCTACTCAGGCTACCCCTGTCGAGGCACATCTAGGGGTATGCGATCCGATGCCTGGATCGGGGTTCCGGAGTAGACCACGCTCTGGGGCGTCGGAATACCTCAAGGACTTCCATGTGGCCCTAGAACATGCATGGAAGTGTGGTGCTATGTTGAAACATGCAAAACCTAGTCCCCGGGTGCATGTGTCCCCCTTCTCATGCGTGCGCTGTAACCTAAAGCTAAGGTTCTAGACTTATATAAGGGGGAAACTCCCCGTTCCGGTGTAACCGGGATGGTTAGTGCCCTCCCCTAGTGAAGCACCATGGTTTTACATCATCATATGACCTAAACAAACACAAAACAAGAGAGAGCTACTCGGGCTACACACATCGGAGGATCGTCTAGGAGTAAGCGATCCATGCCCAATCGTGGTTGCGAGAGACCATGCTCCGGGGCGTCGGAATACCTCAAGTACTTGCATGTGGCCCTAGCACATGCATGGAAGTGTGGTGCTATGTTGAAACATTCAAAACCTAGTCCCCGGGTGCATGTGTCCCCCTTCACATGTGTGCGCTGTAACCTGAAGCTAAGGTTCTGGCCTTATATAAGAGGGAAACTCCCCGTTCCGGTGAAACCGGGTAGGATAGTGCCCTCCCCTTGTGAAGCACCATGGTTTTACATCATCATATGACCTAAACAAACACAAAAAAAGAAAGCGCTACTCCGGGCCACCCCTGTCAGAGGATCGTCTAGCGGGCTAGACGATCCGATTCCCACAGATCAGGGTTCCGCGGGAGACTACGCTCCGGGGCGTCGGAATACCTCAAGGACTTGCATGTGGCCCTAGCACATGCATGGAAGTGTGGTGCTATGTTGAAACATGCAAAACTTAGTCCCCGGGTGCATGTGTCCCCCTTCTCATGCGTGCGCTGTAACCTAAAGCTAAGGTTCTAGACTTATATAAGGGGAAACTCCCCGTTCCGGTGTAACCGGGATGGTTAGTGCCCTCCCCTAGTGAAGCACCATGGTTTTACATCATCATATGACCTAAACAAACACAAAACAAGAGAGTGCTACTCAAAATTTACACCTGTCGGAGGATCGTCTAGGGGTAGGCGATCCGATGCCCAGATCGGGTTACGCAGCAGACTATGCTCCGGGGCGTCGGAATACCTCAAGGACTTGCATGTGGCCCTAGAACATGCATGGAAGTGTGGTGCTATGTTGAAACATGCAAAACCTAGTCCCCGGGTGCATGTGCCCCCCTTCACATGTGTGCGCTGTAACCTGAAGCTAAGGTTCTGGACTTATATAAGAAACTCCCGTTCAGTGAAAGGTAGGATAGTGCCCTCCCTTGTGAAGCACCATGGTTTTACATCATCATATGACCTAAACAAACACAAAAAAGAGAGCGCTACTCGGGCCACCCTGAGAGGATCGTCTAGGGGTACGATCGATTCCCACAGATCAGGTTTCCGCGGGAGACCATGCTCCGGGGCGTCGGAATACCTCAAGGACTTGCATGTGGCCCTAGAACATGAATGGAAGTGTGGTGCTATGTTGAAACATGCAAAACCTAGTCCGCGGGTGCATGTGTCCCCCTTCGCATGCGTCTTTGTAACCTAAAGCTAGGTTCTAGACTTATATAAGGAAACTCCCGTTCAGTGAAACCGGGTAGGATAGTGCCCTCCCCTTGTGAAGCACCATGGTTTTACATCATAATATGACCTAAACAAACACAAAACATGAGAGTGTTACTCTGGGCTTCCCCTGTCAGAGGATCGTCTAGGGGTAGATGATCTGATGCCCACAGATCAGGGTTCCACGGCAGACCACGCTCCGGGGCGTCGGAATACCTCAAGGACTTGCATGTGGCCCTAGCACATGCATGGAAGTGTGGTGCTATGTTGAAACATGCAAAACCTAGTCCGCGGGTGCATGTGTCCCCCTTCGCATGCATGCGCTATAACCAAAAGTAAGGTTCTGGACTTATATAAGGGGGAAATTCCCCGTTTCGGTGAAACCGGGGAGGTTAGTTCCCTCCCCTTGTGAGTCACCATGGTTTTACATCATCAGATGAGCTAAACAAACACAAAACAAGAGAGTGCTACCCCTGTCAGAGGGACGTCTAGGGGGGTAGACGATCTGATGCCCACGGATCAGGGTTCCGTAGGAGACCATGCTTCGAGGCGTCGGAATACCTCAAGGACTTGCATGTGGCCCTAGCACATGCATGGAAGTGTGGTGCTATGTTTAAACATGCATAACCTAGTCCCCGGGTGCATGTGTCCCCCTTATCATGTGTCTTGGCCTTTGTAACCTAAAGCTAAGGTTCTAGACTTATATAAGGGGGAAACTCCCTGTTCCGGTGAAACCGGGAAGGTTAGTGCCCTCCCCTTGTGAAGCAACATGGTTTTACATCATCATATGACCTAAACAAACACAAAACAAGAGAGTCTTCTCCACACCCCTGCGGATCGTCTGAGGGGTATCTGATCGATGCCCACGGATCGAGGTTCGCTGGAGACCACGCTCCGGGGCGTCGGAATACCTCAAGGACTTGCATGTGGCCCTAGAACATGCATGGAAGTGTGGTTCTATGTTGAAACATGCAAAACCTAGTCCTCGGGTGCATGTGTCCCCCTTCTCATGCATGCGCTGTAACCTAAAGCTAAGGTTCTGGACTTATATAAGGGGGAAACTCCCCGTTCCGGTAAAACCGGGTAGGATATTGCCCTCCCCTTGTGAAGCACCATGGTTTTACATGATCATATGACCTAAACAAACAAAAAACAAGAGTGCTACTCCGGTCTCCTGTCGGAGGATCGTTTACCCCGTAGGCGATCCGATACAATCGGGGTTCGCGGGATACCACGCTCAGGCGTCGGAATACCTCAAGGATTTGCATGTGGCCCTAGCACATGCATGGAAGTGTGGTGCTATGTTGAAACATGCAAAACCTAGTCCCCGGGTGCATGTGTCCCCCTTCTCATGCGTGCGGTGTAACCTAAAGCTAAGGTTCTGGACTTATATAAGGGGGAAACTCCCTGTTCCGGTGAAACCGGGTAGGAGAGTGCCCTCCATTTGTGAAGCACCATGGTTTTACATAATAATATGACCTAAAAAACAAAAAACAAGAGAGTTCTACTCTGGGCTACCCCTGACAGAGGGACGTCTAGGGGGGTAGACGATCCGATGCCACAGATCGGAGTTCCTTGGAACCACGCTCGGGCATCGAATACCTCAAGGACTTGCATGTGGCCCTAGCACATGCATGGAAGTGTGGTGCTATGTTGAAACATGCAAAACCTAGTCCTGGGTGCATGTGTCCCCCTTCTCATGCGTGTGTTGTAACCTAAAGCAAAGGTTCTGGACTTATATAAGGGGGAAACTCCCTGTTCCGGTGAAACCTGGTAGGAGAGTGCCCTCCCCTTGTGAAGCACCATGGTTTTACATAATCATATGACCTAAAAAACACAAAACAAGAGAGTGCTACTCGGGCTACCCCTGACAGAGGGACGTCTAGGGGGGTCGACGATTCGATGCCCACAGATCAGGGTTCGGCGGCAGACCACGCTCCGGGGCGTCGGAATACCTCAAGGATTTGCATGTGGCCATAGAACATGCATGGAAGTGTGGTGCTATGTTGAAACATGCAAAACCTAGTCCCCGGGTGCATGTGTCCCCCTTCTCATGCGTGCGCTGTAACCTAAAGGAAAGGTTCTGGACTTATATAAGGGGGAAACTCCCTGTTCCGGTGAAACCTGTTAGGAGAGTGCCCTCCCCTTGTGAAGCACCATGGTTTTACATCATCATAATACCTAAACAAACACAAAACAAGAGAGTGCTAATCCGGGCTACCCCTGTCAGAGGGACGTCTAGGGGGGTAGACGATCTGATGCCCACAGATCAGGGTTCCGCGAGAGACCACGCTCCGGGGCGTCGGAATACCTCAAGGACTTGCATGTGGCCCTAGCACATGCATGGAAGTGTGGTGCTATGTTGAAACATGCAAAACCTAGTCCCTGGGTGCATGTGTCCCCCTTCTCATCGTCTTGTGTAACCTAAAGCTAAGGTCCTGGAATTATATAAGGGGGAAACTCCCCGTTCCGGTGAAACCGGGTAGGATAGTGCCATCCCCTTGTGAAGCACCATGGTTTTACATCATCATATGACCTAAACAAACACAAAACATGAGAGTGCTACTCCGGGCTACCCCTGTCAGAGGGACTTCTAGGGGGCTAGATGATCTGATGCCCACAGATCACGGTTCCGCAGGAGACCACGCTCCGGGGCGTCAGAATACCTCAAGGACTTGCATGTGGCCATATCACATGCATGGAAGTGTGGTGCTATGTTGAAACATGCAAAACCTAGTCCCTGGGTGCATGTGTCCCCCTTCTCATGCATGCGCTGTAACCTAAAGCTAAGGTTCTGGACTTATATAAGGGGGAAACTCCCCGTTCCGGTGAAACCGGGTAGAATAGTGCCCTCCCCTTGTGAAGCACCATGGTTTTACATCATCATATGACCTAAACAAACACAAAACAAGAGAGTGCTACTCCGGGCTACCCCTGTCAGAGGGACGTCTAGGGGGGTAGACGATCCGATGCCCATAGATCAGGGTTTCGCAGAAGACCACGCTCCGGGGCGTCGGAATACCTCAAGGACTTGCATGTGGCCCTATCACATGCATGGAAGTGTGGTGATATGTTGAAACATGCAAAACCTAGTCCCCGGGTGCATGTGTCCCCCTTCTCATCGTCTTGGCTGTAACCTAAAGCTAAGGTTACGGACTTATATAAGGAAACTCCCGTTCGGTGAAACCAGGAAGGTTAGTGCCCTCCTTGTGAAGCACCATGGTTTTACATCATATGACCTAAACAAACACAAAACAAGAGAGTGCTACTGGGCTACTCGGTCGGAGGATCTTTTAGGGGTAGGCGATCCGATGCCCACAAGTTAGGGTTCGTGGGAGACCACGCTCAAGGCGTCGGAATACCTCAAGGACTTGCATGTGGCCTAGAACATGCATGGAAGTGGTGCTATGTTGAAACATGCAAAACCTACTCCCCGGTGCATGTGTCCCCATTCTCATCGTCTTGTGTAACGTAAAGCTAAGGTTACGACTTATATAAGAAACTCCCGTTCCGGTGAAACCGGGTAGGATAGTTCCTTCCCCTTGTGAAGCACCATGGTTTTAGATCATCATATGACCTAAACAAACACAAAACAAGAGAGTGCTACTCCATTTACCCTGTCGGAGGGGCGTCTAGGGGTAGACGATCCGATGCCCATAGTTCACGGTTCTGCGGCAGACCATGCTCTGGGGCGTCGGAATACCTCAAGGACTTGCATGTGGACCTAGCACATGCATGGAAATGTGGTTCTATGTTGAAACATGCAAAACCTAGTCCCCGGTTGCATGTGTCCCCCTTCTCATCGTCTGGCCAGGTAACCTAAAGCAAAGGTTCTGGACTTATATAAGGGGGAAACTCCCTGTTCCGGTGAAACCTGTTAGGAGAGTGCCCTCCCCTTGTGAAGCACCATGGTTTTACATCATCATAATACCTAAACAAACACAAAACAAGAGAGTGCTAATCCGGGCTACCCCTGTCAGAGGGACGTCTAGGGGGGTAGACGATCTGATGCCCACAGATCAGGGTTCCGCAGGAGACCACGCTCCGGGGCGTCGGAATACCTCAAGGACTTGCATGTGGCCCTAGCACATGCATGGAAGTGTGGTGCTATGTTTAAACATGCAAAACCTAGTCCCCGGGTGCATGTGTCCCCCTTCTCATGCGTGCGCTGTAACCTAAAGCTAAGGTCCTGGAATTATATAAGGGGGAAACTCCCCGTTCCGGTGAAACCGGGTAGGATAGTGCCATCCCCTTGTGAAGCACCATGGTTTTACATCATCATATGACCTAAACAAACACAAAAAAAGAGAGCGCTACTCAGGCTACCTGTGGAGGGACTTCTAGGGGTTAGATGATCGATGCCCACAGATCACAGTTCATGAGACCACGCTCCGGGGCGTCAGAATACCTCAAGGACTTGCATGTGGCCATATCACATGCATGGAAGTGTGGTGCTATGTTGAAACATGCAAAACCTAGTCCCTGGGTGCATGTGTCCCCCTTCTCATGCATGCGCTGTAACCTAAAGCTAAGGTTCTGGACTTATATAAGGGGGAAACTCCCCGTTCCGGTGAAACCGGGTAGGATAGTGCCCTCCCCTTGTGAAGCACCATGGTTTTACATCATCATATGACCTAAACAAACACAAAAAAAGAGAGCGCTACTCCGGGCCACCCCTGTTAGAGGATCGTCTAGCGGGGTACACGATCCGATTCCCACAGATCAGGGTTCCGCGGGAGACCATGCTCCGGGGCGTCGGAATACCTAAAGGACTTGCATGTGTCCCTAGAACATGAATGGAAGTGTGGTGCTATGTTGAAACATGCAAAACCTAGTCCCCGGGTGCATGTGTCCCCCTTCTCATGCGTGCGCTGTAACCTAAAGCTAAGGTTCTGGACTTATATAAGGGGGAAACTCCCTGTTCCGGTGAAACCGGGAAGGTTAGTGCCCTCCCCTTGTGAAGCACCATGGTTTTACATCATCATATGACCTAAACAAACACAAAACAAGAGAGTGCTACTCGGGGCTACTCCGGTCAGAGGATCTTTTAGGGGGTAGACGATCCGATGCCCACAGATTAGGGTTCCGTGGGAGACCACGCTCCGGGGCGTCGGAATACCTCAAGGACTTGCATGTGGCCCTAGAACATGCATGGAAGTGTGGTGCTATGTTGAAACATGCAAAACCTACTCCCCGGGTGCATGTGTCCCCATTCTCATGCGTGCGCTGTAACGTAAAGCTAAGGTTCTGGACTTATATAAGGGGGAAACTCCCCGTTCCGGTGAAACCGGGTAGGATAGTTCCCTCCCCTTGTGAAGCACCATGGTTTTAGATCATCATATGACCTAAACAAACACAAAACAAGAGAGTGCTACTCCGGGCTACCCCTGTCAGAGGGACGTCTAGGGGGGTAGACGATCCGATGCCCATAGTTCAGGGTTCCGCGGCAGACCATGCTCTGGGGCGTCGGAATACCTCAAGGACTTGCATGTGGACCTAGCACATGCATGGAAATGTGGTTCTATGTTGAAACATGCAAAACCTAGTCCCCGGTTGCATGTGTCCCCCTTCTCATGCGTGCGCTGTAACCTAAAGCTAAGGTTATGGACTTATATAAGGGGGAAACTCCCGTTCGGTGAAACTCAGGTAGGATAGTGCCCTCCTTGTGAAGCACCATGGTTTTACATCATCATATGACCTAAAAACAGAAAACAAGAGTGCTACTCCATTTACCCCTATCGGAGGGGCGTCAAGGGGTAGGCGATCAAATGCCCACGGATCAGGGTTCCGGAGGAGACCATGCTCCGGGGCGTCGGAATACCTCAAGGACTTGCATGTGGCCCTAGAACATGAATGGAAGTGTGGTGCTATGTTGAAACATGCAAAACCTAGTCCCCGGGTGCATGTGTCCCCCTTCTCATGCGTGCGCTGTAACCTAAAGCTTAGGTTCAGGACCTTTATAAAGAAACTCCCGTTCGGTGAAACCGGTAGGATATTGCCCTCCTTGTGAAGCACCATGGGTTTACATAATCATATGACCTAAACAAACACAAAACAAGAGAGTGCTTTACTCCGGGCTACCCTGTCGGGGACATCTAGGGGTATACGATCCGATGCCCACAGATCAGGGTTCCACGAGAGACCACGCCGGGGCGTCGGAATACCTCAAGGACTTGCATGTGGCCCTAGCACATGCATGGAAGTGTGGTGCTATGTTGAAACATGCAAAACCAAGTCCCCGGGTGCATGTGTCCCCCTTCTCATCGTCTTGTAACCTAAAGCTAAGGTTCTAGACTTATATCAGAAACTCCCGATCCGGTGAAACAGGATGGTTAGTGCCCTCCCTAGTGAAGCACCATGGTTTTACATCATCATATGACCTAAACACACACAAAACAAGAGTGCTACTCGGCTACCTGTCAGAGGGACGTTTAGGGGGGTAGACGATCTGATGCCCACAGATCAGGGTTCCGCAGAAGACCACGCTCTGGGGCGTCGTAATACCTCATGGAATTGCATGTGGCCATAGCACATGCATGGAAGCTTGGTGCTATGTTGAAACATGCAAAACCTAGTCCCAGGGTGCATGTGTCCCCCATCTCATGCGTGCGCTGTAACCTAAAGCTAAGGTTCTGGACTTATATAAGGGGGAAACTCCCTGTTCCGGTGAAACCGGGAAGGTTAGTGCCCTCACCTTGTGAAGCACCATGGTTTTACATCATCATATGACCTAAACAAACACAAAACAAGAGAGTGCTACTCGGGGCTACTCCTATCAGAGGATCGTCTAGGGGTAGACGATCCGATGCCCACAGATTAGTGTTCCGCGGGAGACCACGCTCCGGGGCGTCGGAATACCTCAAGGACTTGCATGTGGCCCTGGAACATGCATGGAAGTGTGGTGCTATGTTGAAACATGCAAAACCTACTCCCCAGGTGCATGTGTCCCCATTCTCATGCGTGCGCTGTAACCTAAATCGAAGGTTCTGGACTTATATAAGGGGGAAACTCCCTGTTCCGGTGAAACCGGGTAGGATAGTGCCCTACCCTTGTGAAGCACCATGGTTTTACATCATCATATGACCTAAAAAAAAGAAAACAAGAGAGTGCTACTCCGGGCTACCCCTATCAGAGGGACGTCATGGGGGGTAGACGATCCGATACCCACGGATCAGGGTTCCGGAGGAGACCATGCTCCGGGGCGTCGGAATACCTCAAGGACTTGCATGTGGCCCTAGAACATGAATGGAAGTGTGGTGCTATGTTGAAACATGCAAAACCTAGTCCCCGGGTGCATGTGTCCCCCTTCTCATGCGTGCGCTGTAACCTAAAGCTTAGGTTCTGGACTTTTATAAGGGGGAAACTCCCTGTTCCGGTGAAACCGGGTAGGATAGTGCCCTCCCCTAGTGAAGCACCATGGGTTTACATCATCATATGACCTAAACAAACACAAAACAAGAGAGTGCTACTCCGGGCTACCCCTGTCAGGGGCACATCTAGGGGGTATACGATCCGATGCCCTGATCGGGGTTCATGAAGACCACGCTCTAGGGCGTCGGAATACCTCAAGGACTTGCATGTGGCCCTAGAACATGCATGGAAGTGTGGTGCTATGTTGAAACATGCAAAACCTAGTACCCGGGTGCATGTGTCCCCCTTCTCATGCGTGCGCTGTAACCTAAAGCTAAGGTTCTAGACTTATATAAGGGGGAAACTCCCCGTTCCGGTGTAACCGGGATGGTTAGTGCCCTCCCCTAGTGAAGCACCATGGTTTTACATCATCATATGACCTAAACAAACACAAAACAAGAGAGTGCTACTCCGGGCTACACCTGTCAGAGGATCGTCTAGGGAGGTAGACGATCCGCTGCCTGATCGTGGTTACTGGGAGACCACGCTCCGGGGCGTCGGAATACCTCAAGTACTTGCATGTGGCCCTAGCACATGCATGGAAGTGTGGTGCTATGTTGAAACATTCAAAACCTAGTCCCCGGGTGCATGTGTCCCCCTTCACATGTGCGCGCTGTAACCTGAAGCTAAGGTTCTGGACTTATATAAGAGGGAAACTCCCCGTTCCGGTGAAACCGGGTAGGATAGTGCCCTCCCCTTGTGAAGCACCATGGTTTTACATCATCATATGACCTAAACAAACACAAAAAGAAAGCTACTCGGGCCACCTCACTGGGAGGATCGTCTAGCGGGCTAGACGATCCGATTCCAGTCAGGTTCCGCGGAGACTACGCTCCAGGCGTCGGAATACCTCAAGGACTTGCATGTGGCCCTAGCACATGCATGGAAGTGTGGTGCTATGTTGAAACATGCAAAACCTAGTCCCCGGGTGCATGTGTCCCCTTCTCATGCGTCTTGGCTGTAACCTAAAGCTAAGGTTCTAGACTTATATAAGGGGAAACTCCCCGTTCCGGTGTAACCGGGATGGTTAGTGCCCTCCCCTAGTGAAGCACCATGGTTTTACATCATCATATGACCTAAACAAACACAAAACAAGAGAGTGCTACTCCGGGCTACACCTGTCTGAGGATCGTCTAGGGGGGTAGACGATCCGATGCCCACAGATCAGGGTTCTGTGGCAGACCATGCTCCGGGGCGTCGGAATACCTCAAGGATTTGCATGTGGACCTAGCACATGCATGGAAGTGTGGTGCTATGTTGAAACATGCAAAACCTAGTCCCCGGGTGCATGTGCCCCCCTTCACATGTGTGCGCTGTAACCTGAAGCTAAGGTTCTGGACTTATATAAGAGGGAAACTCCCCGTTCCGGTGAAACCGGGTAGGATAGTGCCCTCCCCTTGTCAAGCACCATGGTTTTACATCATCATATGACCTAAACAAACATAAAAAAAGAGAGCGCTAATCCGGGCCACCCCTGCTAGAGGATCGTCTAGCGGGGTACACGATCCGATTCCCACAGATCAGGGTTCCGCGGGAGACCATGCTCCGGGGCGTTGGAATACCTCAAGGACTTGCATGTGGCCCTAGAACATGAATGGAAGTGTGGTGCTATGTTGAAACATGCAAAACCTAGTCCCCGGGTGCATGTGTCCCCCTTCTCATGCGTGCGCTGTAACCTAAAGCTAAGGTTCTAGACTTATATAAGGGGGAAACTACCCGTTCCTGTGAAACATGGTAGGATAGTGCCCTCCCCTTGTGAAGCACCATGGTTTTACATCATCATATGACCTAAACAAACACAAAACATGAGAGTGTTACTTTGGGCTACCCTCGCCGAGGATCGTCTAGGGGGGTAGATGATCCGATGCCCACAGATCAGGGTTCCGTAGGAGACCACGCTCCGGGGCGTCGGAATACCTCAAGGACTTGCATGTGGCCCTAGAACATGCATGGAAGTGTGGTGCTATGTTGAAACATGCAAAACCTAGTCCGCGGGTGCATGTGTCCCCCTTCGCATGCATGCGCTATAACCAAAAGTAAGGTTCTGGACTTATATAAGGGGGAAATTCCCCTTTTCGGTGAAACCGGGGAGGTTAGTGCCCTCCCCTTGTGAGGCACCATGGTTTTACATCATCATATGAGCTAAACAAACACAAAACAAGAGAGTGCTACCCCTATCAGAGGGACATCTAGGGGGTGGCGATCCGATGCCCAGATCAGGGTTCGCGAGAGACCATGCTTGAGGTCGGAATACCTCAAGGACTTGCATGTGGCCCTAGCACATGCATGGAAGTGTGGTGCTATGTTTAAACATGCAAAACCTAGTCCCCGGGTGCATGTGTCCCCCTTATCATGTGTGCGCTGTAACCTAAAGCTAAGGTTCTAGACTTATATAAGGGGGAAACTCCCTGTTCCGGTGAAACCGGGAAGGTTAGTGCCCTCCCCTTGTGAAGCAACATGGTTTTACATCATCATATGACCTAAACAAACACAAAACAAGAGAGTGCTACTCAGGGCTACCCCATCACGGATCGTCTAGGGGGTAGACGATCCGATGCCCACAGATCAGGGTTCCATAGGAGACCACGCTCCGGGGCGTCGGAATACCTCAAGGACTTGCATGTGGCCCTAGAACATGCATGGAAGTGTGGTGCTATGTTGAAACATGCAAAACCTAGTCCCCGGGTGCATGTGTCCCCCTTCTCATGCATGCGCTGTAACCTAAAGCTAAGGTTCTGGACTTATATAAGGGGAAACTCCCCGTTCCGGTGTAACCGGGATGGTTAGTGCCCTCCCCTAGTGAAGCACCATGGTTTTACATCATCATATGACCTAAACAAACACAAAACAAGAGAGTGCTACTCCGGGCTACACACATGCGAGGATCGTCTAGGGGTAGACGATCCGATGCCCACAATCGAGGTTACGGAGACCAAGCTCCGGGGCGTCGGAATACCTCAAGGATTTGCATGTGGACCTAGCACATGCATGGAAGTGTGGTGCTATGTTGAAACATGCAAAACCTAGTCCCCGGGTGCATGTGCCCCCCTTCACATGTGTGCGCTGTAACCTGAAGCTAAGGTTCTGGACTTATATAAGAGGGAAACTCCCCGTTCCGGTGAAACCGGGTAGGATAGTGCCCTCCCCTTGTCAAGCACCATGGTTTTACATCATCATATGACCTAAACAAACATAAAAAAAGAGAGCGCTAATCCGGCCACCCACTTTAGAGGATCGTCTAGCGGGGTACACGATCCGATTCCCACAGATCAGGGTTCCGCGGGAGACCATGCTCCGGGGCGTTGGAATACCTCAAGGACTTGCATGTGGCCCTAGAACATGAATGGAAGTGTGGTGCTATGTTGAAACATGCAAAACCTAGTCCCCGGGTGCATGTGTCCCCCTTCTCATGCGTGCGCTGTAACCTAAAGCTAAGGTTCTAGACTTATATAAGGGGGAAACTACCCGTTCCTGTGAAACATGGTAGGATAGTGCCCTCCCCTTGTGAAGCACCATGGTTTTACATCATCATATGACCTAAACAAACACAAAACATGAGAGTGTTACTTTGGGCTACCCCTGTCAGAGGATCGTCTAGGGGGTAGATGATCTGATGCCCACAGATCAGGGTTCCGCGGCAGACCACGCTCCGGGGCGTCGGAATACCTCAAGGACTTGCATGTGGCCCTAGCACATGCATGGAAGTGTGGTGCTATGTTGAAACATGCAAAACCTAGTCCGCGGGTGCATGTGTCCCCCTTCGCATGCATGCGCTATAACCAAAAGTAAGGTTCTGGACTTATATAAGGGGGAAATTCCCCTTTTCGGTGAAACCGGGGAGGTTAGTGCCCTCCCCTTGTGAGGCACCATGGTTTTACATCATCATATGAGCTAAACAAACACAAAACAAGAGAGTGCTACCCCTATCAGAGGGACATCTAGGGGGGTAGACGATCCGATGCCCACAGATCAGGGTTCCGCAGGAGACCATGCTTCGAGGCGTCGGAATACCTCAAGGACTTGCATGTGGCCCTAGCACATGCATGGAAGTGTGGTGCTATGTTTAAACATGCAAAACCTAGTCCCCGGGTGCATGTGTCCCCCTTATCATGTGTGCGCTGTAACCTAAAGCTAAGGTTCTAGACTTATATAAGGGGGAAACTCCCTGTTCCGGTGAAACCGGGAAGGTTAGTGCCCTCCCCTTGTGAAGCAACATGGTTTTACATCATCATATGACCTAAACAAACACAAAACAAGAGAGTGCTACTCCGGGCTACCCCTGTCAGCGGATCGTCTAGGGGGGTATACGATCTGATGCCCACAGATCAGGGTTCATGGAGACCACGCCCAGGCGTCGGAATACCTCAAGGACTTGCATGTGGCCCTAGAACATGCATGGAAGTGTGGTGCTATGTTGAAACATGCAAAACCTAGTCCCCGGGTGCATGTGTCCCCCTTCTCATGCATGCGCTGTAACCTAAAGCTAAGGTTCTGGACTTATATAAGGGGGAAACTCCCCGTTCCGGTAAAACCGGGTAGGATATTGCCCTCCCCTTGTGAAGCACCATGGTTTTACATGATCATATGACCTAAACAAACACAAAACAAGAGAGTGCTACTCATTTACCCATCAGAGGATCGTCTACCCCCGTAGACGATCCGATGCCCACATATCAGGGTTTCGCGGCATACCACGCTCTGGGGCGTCGGAATACCTCAAGGATTTGCATGTGGCCCTAGCACATGCATGGAAGTGTGGTGCTATGTTGAAACATGCAAAACCTAGTCCCCGGGTGCATGTGTCTCCCTTCTCATGCGTGCGGTGTAACCTAAAGCTAAGGTTCTGGACTTATATAAGGGGGAAACTCCCTGTTCCGGTGAAACCGGGTAGGAGAGTGCCCTCCCCTTGTGAAGCACCATGGTTTTACATAATAATATGACCTAAAAAACACAAAACAAGAGAGTGCTACTCCGGGCTACCCCTGACAGAGGGACGTCTAGGGGGGTAGACGATCCGATGCCCACAGATCAGGAGTTCATGGCGAGACCACGCTCCCGGAATCGGAATACCTCAAGGACATGCATGTGGCCCTAGCACATGCATGGAAGTGTGGTGCTATGTTGAAACATGCAAAACCTAGTCCCCGGGTGCATGTGTCCCCCTTCTCATGCGTGCGTTGTAACCTAAAGCAAAGGTTCTGGACTTATATAAGGGGGAAACTCCCTGTTCCGGTGAAACCTGGTAGGAGAGTGCCCTCCCCTTATGAAGCACCATGGTTTTACATAATCATAATACCTAAACAAACAAAAAACAAGAGAGTGCTACTCCTGCTACCCACATCGGAGGGGCGTCTAGGGGTAGGCGATCCGATGCCACAGATCGTGGTTCCCAGAGACCACGCTCAGGCGTCGGAATACCTCAAGGACTTTTATGTGGCCCTAGCACATGCATGGAAGTGTGGTGCTATGTTGAAACATGCAAAACCTAGTCCCCGGGTGCATGTGTCCCCCTTCTCATGCGTGCGCTGTAACCTAAAGCTAAGGTTCTGGACTTATATAAGGGGGAAACTCCCCGTTCTGGTGAAACCGGGTAGGATAGTGCCCTCCCCTTGTGAAGCACCATGGTTTCACATCATCATATGACCTAAACAAACACAAAACATGAGAGTGCTACTCCGGGCTACCCCTGTCAGACGGACTTCTAGGGGGGTAGATGATCTGATGCCCACAGATCAGGGTTCCGCAGGAGACCACGCTCCGGGGCGTCAGAATACCTCAAGGACTTGCATGTGGCCCTAGCACATGCATGGAAGTGTGGTGCTATGTTGAAACATGCAAAACCTAGTCCCTGGGTGCATGTGTCCCCCTTCTCATGCATGCGCTGTAACCTAAAGCTAAGGTTCTGGACTTATATAAGGGGGAAACTCGCCGTTCCGGTGAAACCGGGTAGGATAGTGCCCTCCCCTTGTGAAGCACCATGGTTTTACATCATCATATGACCTAAACAAACACAAAACAAGAGAGTTCTACTCTGGGCTACCCCTGTCAGAGGGACATCTAGGGGGTAGATGATCCGATGCCCACAGATCAGGGTTCCGCAGAAGACCACGCTCCGGGGCGTCAGAATACCTCAAGGACTTGCATGTGGCCCTAGCACATGCATGGAAGTGTGGTGCTATGTTGAAACATGCAAAACCTAGTCCCCGGGTGCATGTGTCCCCCTTCTCATGCGTGCGTTGTAACCTAAAGCTAAGGTTCTAGACTTATATAAGGGGGAAACTCCCTGTTCCGGTGAAACCGGGAAGGTTAGTGCCCTCCCCTTGTGAAGCACCATGGTTTTACATCATCATATGACCTAAACAAACACAAAACAAGAGCGTGCTACTCGGGGCTACTCCTGTCAGAGGATCGTCTAGGGGGTAGACGATCCGATGCCCACAGATTAGGGTTCCGCGGGAGACCACGCTCCGGGGCGTCGGAATACCTCAAGGACTTGCATGTGGCCCTAGAACATGCATGGAAGTGTGGTGCTATGTTGAAACATGCAAAACCTACTCCCCGGGTGCATGTGTCCCCATTCTCATGCGTGCACTGTAACCTAAAGCTAAGGTTCTGGACTTATATAAGGGGGAAACTCCCCGTTCCAGTGAAACCGGGTAGGATAGTTCCCTACCCTTGTGAAGCACCATGGTTTTAGATCATCATATGACCTAAACAAACACAAAACAAGAGAGTGCTACTCTGGGTACCCCTGTCAGAGGGACGTCTAGGGGGTAGACGATCCGATGCCGACAGATCAGGGTTCCGGAGGAGACCACGCTCCGGGGCGTCGGAATACCTCAAGGACTTGCATGTGGCCCTAGCACATGCATGGAAGTGTGGTGCTATGTTGAAACATGCAAAACCTAGTCCCCGGGTGCATGTGTCCCCCTTCTCATTCGTGCGCTGTAACCTAAAGCTAAGGTTCGGGACTTATATAAGGGATAAACTCCCCGTTCCGGTGAAACCGGGTAGGATAGTGCCCTCCCCTTGTGAAGCACCATGGTTTTACAGCATCATATGACCTAAACAAACACAAAACAAGAGAGTGCTACTCCGGGCTACCCCTGTCAGAGGGACGTCTAGGGGGGGTAGACGATCCGATGCCCATAGTTCAGGATTCCGCGGCAGACCATGCTCCGGGGCGTCGGAATACCTCAAGGACTTGCATGTGGACCTAGAACATGCATGGAAATGTGGTTCTATGTTGAAACATGCAAAACCTAGTCCCCGGGTGCATGTGTCCCCCTTCTCATGCGTGCACTGTAACCTAAAGCTAAGGTTATGGACTTATATAAGGGGGAAACTCCCCGTTCCGGTGAAACCGGGTAGGATAGTTCCCTCCCCTTGTGAAGCACCATGGTTTTAGATCATCATGTGACCTAAACAAACACAAAACATGAGAGTGCTACTCCGGGCTACCCCTGTCAGAGGGACTTCTAGGGGGGTAGACGATCCGATGCCCACGGATCAGGGTTCCGGAGGAGACCATGCTCCGGGGCGTCGGAATACCTCAAGGACTTGCATGTGGACCTATAACATGAATGGAAGTGTGGTGCTATGTTGAAAGATGCAAAACCTAGTCCCCGGGTGCATGTGTCCCCCTTCTCATGCGTGCGCTGTAACCTAAAGCTTAGGTTCTGGACTTATATAAGGGGGAAACTCCCCGTTCCGGTGAAACCCGGTAGGATAGTGCCCTCCCCTTGTGAAGCACCATGGGTTTACATCATAATATGACCTAAACAAACACAAAACAAGAGAGTGATACTCCGGGCTACCCCTGTCAACGGGACATCTAGGGGGTATACGATCTGATGCTCACAGATCAGGGTTCCGTAGAAGACCACGCTATGGGCGTCGGAATACCTCAAGGACTTGCATGTGTCCCTAGAACATGCATGTAAGTGTGGTGCTATGTTGAAACATGCAAAACCTAGTCCCCGGGTGCATGTGTCCCCCTTCTCATGCGTGCGCTGTAACCTAAAGCTAAGGTTCTGGAATTATATAAGGGGGAAACTCCCTGTTCCGGTGAAACCGGGTAGGATAGTGCCCTCCCCTTGTGAAGCACCATGGTTTTACATCATCATATGACCTAAACAAACAGAAAACAAGAGTGCTACTCGGGCTACCCCTGTCGGAGGGGCGTCTAGGGGTAGGCGATCCGATGCCCAGATCGTGGTTCCGGAGACCACGCTCCGGGGCGTCGGAATACCTCAAGGACTTGCATGTGGCCCTAGAACATGCATGGAAGTGTGGTGCTATGTTGTAAAATGCAAAACCTAGTCCCCGGGTGCATGTGTCCCTCTTCTCATGCGTGTGCTGTAACCTGAAGCTAAGGTCCTGGACTTATATAAGAGGGAAACTCCCCGTTCCGGTGAAACCGGGTAGGATAGTGCCCTCCCCTTGTGAAGCATCATGGTTTTACATCATCATATGACCTAAACAAACACAAAAAAAGAGAGCGCTACTCCGGGCCACCACTGTCAGAGGATCGTCTAGCGGGGTAGACGATCTGATTCCCACAGATCAGGGTTCCGCGGGAGACCATGCTCCGGGGCGTCGGAATACCTCAAGGACTTGCATGTGGCCCTAGCACATGAACGGAAGTGTGGTGCTATGTTGAAACATGCAAAACCTAGTCCCCGGGTGCATGTGTCCCCCTTCTCATGCGTGCGCTGTAACCTAAAGCTAAGGTTCTGGACTTATATAAGGGGGAAACTCCCCGTTCTGGTGAAACCAGGTAGGATAGTGCCCTCCCCTTGTGAAGCACCATGGTTTTACATCATCATATTACCTAAACAAACACAAAACATGAGAGTGCTACTCCGGGCTACCCCTGTCAGACGGACTTCTAGGGGGGTAGATGATCTGATGCCCACAGATCAGGGTTCCGCAGGAGACCACGCTCCGGGGCGTCAGAATACCTCAAGGACTTGCATGTGGCCCTAGCACATGCATGGAAGTGTGGTGCTATGTTGAAACATGCAAAACCTAGTCCCTGGGTGCATGTGTCCCCCTTCTCATGCATGCGCTGTAACCTAAAGCTAAGGTTCTGGACTTATATAAGGGGGAAACTCGCCGTTCCGGTGAAACCGGATAGGATAGGATAGTGCCCTCCCCTTGTGAAGCACCATGGTTTTACATCATCATATGACCTAAACAAACACAAAACAAGAGAGTTCTACTCTGGGCTACCCCTGTCAGAGGGACGTCTAGGGGGTAGATGATCCGATGCCCACAGATCAGGGTTCCGCAGAAGACCACGCTCCGGGGCGTCAGAATACCTCAAGAACTTGCATGTGGCCCTAGCACATGCATGGAAGTGTGGCGCTATGTTGAAACATGCAAAACCTAGTCCCCGGGTGCATGTGTCCCCCTTCTCATGCGTGCGTTGTAACCTAAAGCTAAGGTTCTGGACTTATATAAGGGGGAAACTCCCTGTTCCGGTGAAACCGGGAAGGTTAGTTCCCTCCCCTTGTGAAGCACCATGGTTTTACATCATCATATGACCTAAACAAACACAAAACAAGAGAGTGCTACTCGGGGCTACTCCTGTCAGAGGATCGTCTAGGGGGTAGACGATCTGATGCCCACAGATTAGGGTTCCGCGGGAGACCACGCTCCGGGGCGTCGGAATACCTCAAGGACTTGCATGTGGCCCTAGAACATGCATGGAAGTGTGGTGCTATGTTGAAACATGCAAAACCTACTCCCCGGGTGCATGTGTCCCCATTCTCATGCGTGCGCTGTAACCTAAAGCTAAGGTTCTGGACTTATATAAGGGGGAAACTCCCCGTTCCAGTGAAACCGGGTAGGATAGTGCCCTACCCTTGTGAAGCACCATGGTTTTAGATCATCATATGACCTAAACAAACACAAAAAAAGAGAGTTCTACTCTGGGTACCCCTGTCAGAGGGACGTCTAGGGGGTAGACGATCCGATGCCGACAGATCAGGGTTCCGGAGGAGACCACGCTCCGGGGCGTCGGAATACCTCAAGGACTTGCATGTGGCCCTAGCACATGCATGGAAGTGTGGTGCTATGTTGAAACATGAAAAACCTAGTCCCCGGGTGCATGTGTCCCCCTTCTCATGCGTGCGCTGTAACCTAAAGCTAAGGTTCGGGACTTATATAAGGGATAAACTCCCCGTTCCGGTGAAACCGGGTAGGATAGTGCCCTCCCCTTGTGAAGCACCATGGTTTTACAGCATCATATGACCTAAACAAACACAAAACAAGAGAGTGCTACTCCGGGCTACCCCTGTCAGAGGGACGTCTAGGGGGGGTAGACGATCCGATGCCCATAGTTCAGGATTCCGCGGCAGACCATGCTCCGGGGCGTCGGAATACCTCAAGGACTTGCATGTGGACCTAGAACATGCATGGAAATGTGGTTCTATGTTGAAACATGCAAAACCTAGTCCCCGGGTGCATGTGTCCCCCTTCTCATGCGTGCACTGTAACCTAAAGCTAAGGTTATGGACTTATATAAGGGGGAAACTCCCCGTTCCGGTGAAACCGGGTAGGATAGTGCCCTCCCCTTGTGAAGAACCATGGTTTTAGATCATCATGTGACCTAAACAAACACAAAACATGAGAGTGCTACTCCGGGCTACCCATGTCAGAGGGACTTCTAGGGGGGTAGACGATCCGATGCCCACGGATCAGGGTTCCGGAGGAGACCATGCTCCGGGGCGTCGGAATACCTCAAGGACTTGCATGTGGACCTATAACATGAATGGAAGTGTGGTGCTATGTTGAAAGATGCAAAACCTAGTCCCCGGGTGCATGTGTCCCCCTTCTCATGCGTGCGCTGTAACCTAAAGCTTAGGTTCTGGACTTATATAAGGGGGAAACTCCCTGTTCCGGTGAAACCGGGTAGGATAGTGCCCTCCCCTTGTGAAGCACCATGGGTTTACATCATAATATGACCTAAACAAACACAAAACAAGAGAGTGATACTCCGGGCTACCCCTGTCAGCGGGACATCTAGGGGGTATACGATCTGATGCTCACAGATCAGGGTTCCGTAGAAGACCACGCTCTGGGGCGTCGGAATACCTCAAGGACTTGCATGTGTCCCTAGCACATGCATGGAAGTGTGGTTCTATGTTGAAACATGCAAAACCTAGTCCCCGGGTGCATGTGTCCCCCTTCTCATGCGTGCGCTGTAACCTAAAGCTAAGGTTCTGGAATTATATAAGGGGGAAACTCCCTGTTCCGGTGAAACCGGGTAGGATAGTGCCCTCCCCTTGTGAAGCACCATGGTTTTACATCATCATATGACCTAAACAAACAAAAAACAAGAGAGTGCTACTCCGGGCTACCCCTGTCAGAGGGACGTCTAGGGGGTAGACGATCCGATGCCCACAGATCAGGGTTCCGCAGGAGACCACGCTCCGGGGCGTCGGAATACCTCAAGGACTTGCATGTGGCCCTAGAACATGCATGGAAGTGTGGTGCTATGTTGAAAAATGCAAAACCTAGTCCCCGGGTGCATGTGTCCCTCTTCTCATGCGTGTGCTGTAACCTGAAGCTAAGGTCCTGGACTTATATAAGAGGGAAACTCCCTGTTCCGGTGAAACCGGGTAGGATAGTGCCCTCCCCTTGTGAAGCACCATGGTTTTACATCATCATATGACCTAAACAAACACAAAAAAAGAGAGCGCTACTCCGGGCCACCACTGTCAGAGGATCGTCTAGCGGGGTAGACGATCCGATTCCCTGAATCGTGGTTCATGGGAGACCATGCTCCAGGGCGTCGGAATACCTCAAGGACTTGCATGTGGCCCTAGCACATGAACGGAAGTGTGGTGCTATGTTGAAACATGCAAAACCTAGTCCCCGGGTGCATGTGTCCCCCTTCTCATGCGTGCGCTGTAACCTAAAGCTAAGGTTCTGGACTTATATAAGGGATAAACTCCCCGTTCCGGTGAAACCGGGTAGGATAGTGCCCTCCCCTTGTGAAGCACCATGGTTTTACAGCATCATATGACCTAAACAAACACAAAACAAGAGGGTGCTACTCCGGGCTACCCCTGTCAGAGGGACGTCTAGGGGGGTAGACGATCCGATGCCCATAGTTCAGGATTCCGCGGCAGACCATGCTCCGGGGCGTCGGAATACCTCAAGGACTTGCATGTGGACCTAGAACATGCATGGAAATGTGGTTCTATGTTGAAACATGCAAAACCTAGTCCCCGGGTGCATGTGTCCCCCTTCTCATGCGTGCACTGTAACCTAAAGCTAAGGTTATGGACTTATATAAGGGGGAAACTCCCCGTTCCGGTGAAACCGGGTAGGATAGTGCCCTCCCCTTGTGAAGCACCATGGTTTTAGATCATCATGTGACCTAAACAAACACAAAACATGAGAGTGCTACTCTGGGCTACCCCTGTCAGAGGGACTTCTAGGGGGGTAGACGATCCGATGCCCACGGATCAGGGTTCCGGAGGAGACCATGCTCCGAGGCGTCAGAATACCTCAAAGACTTGCATGTGGACCTATAACATGAATGGAAGTGTGGTGCTATGTTGAAAGATGCAAAACCTAGTCCCCGGGTGCATGTGTCCCCCTTCTCATGCGTGCGCTGTAACCTAAAGCTAAGGTTCTGGACTTATATAAGGGGGAAACTCCCTGTTCCGGTGAAACCGGGTAGGATAGTTCCCTACCCATGTGAAGCACCATGGTTTTACATCATCATATGACCTAAACAAACACAAAACAACAGAGTGCTACTCCGGGCTACACCTGTCAGAGGATCGTCTAGGGGGGTAGATGATCCGATGCCCACAGATCAGGGTTCTGCGGCAGACCACGCTCCGGGGCGTCGGAATACCTCAAGGACTTGCATGTGGCCCTAGCACATGCATGGAAGTGTGGTGATATGTTGAAACATGCAAAACCTAGTCCCCGGGTGCATGTGTCCCCCTTCTCATGCATGCGATGTAACCTAAAGCGAAGGTTCTAGACTTATATAAGGGGGAAACTACCTGTTCCGGTGAAACCGGGTAGGATAGTGCCCTCCCCTTGTGAAGCACCATGGTTTTACATCATCATATGACCTAAACAAACACAAAAAATAGAGTGCTACTCCGGGCCACCCCTGTCAGAGGATCGTCTAGCGGGGTAGACGATCTGATTCTGGTCGTGGTTCCGCGGAGACCATGCTCAGGCGTGGAATACCTCAAGGACTTGCATGTGGCCCTAGCACATGAACGGAAGTGTGGTGCTATGTTGAAACATGCAAAACCTAGTCCCGGGTGCATGTGTCCCCTTCTCATGCGTCTTGTAACCTAAAGCTAAGGTTCTGGACTTATATAAGGGATAAACTCCCCGTTCGGGTGAAACCGGGTAGGATAGTGCCCTCCACTTGTGAAGCACCATGGTTTTACATCATCATATGACCTAAACAAACACAAAACAAGAGATTGCTACTCCGGGCTAGCCCTGTCAGAGGGACGTCTAGGGGGGTAGACGATCCGATGCCTACAGATTAGGGTTCCGCGGGAGACCACGCTCCGGGGCGTCGGAATACCTAAAGGACTTGCATGTGGCCCTAGCACATGCATGGAAGTGTGGTGCTATGTTGAAACATGCAAAACCTAGTCCCCGGGTGCATGTGTCCCCGTTATCATGCGTGCGCTGTAACCTAAAGCTAAGGTTCTGGACTTATATAAGGGGGCAACTCCCCGTTCCGGTGAAACCGGGAAGGTTAGTGCCCTCCCCTTGTGAAGCACCATGGTTTTACATCATCATCTGATCTAAACAAACACAAAACAAGAGAGTGCTACTCCGGGCTGCACCTGTCAGAGGATCGTCTAGGAGGGTAGACGATCCGATGCCCACAGATTAGGGTTCTGCGGGAGACCACGCTCCGGGGCGTCGGAATACCTCAAGGACTTTCATGTGGCCCTAGCACATGCATGTAAGAGTGCTGCTATGTTGAAACATGCAAAACCTAGTCCCCGGGTGCATGTGTCCCCCTTCTCATGTGTGCGCTGTAACCTAAAGCTAAGGTTCTGGACTTATATAAGGGGAAACTCCCTATTCCGGTGAAACCGGGTAGGATAGTGCCCTCCCCCTGTGAAGCACCATGGTTTTAGATCATCATATGACCTAAACAAACACAAAACAAGAGATTGCTACTTATGGCTGCCCCTGTCAGAGGGACGTCTAGGGGGGTAGACGATCCGATGCCCACAGATCAAAGTTGCGGAGGAGACCACGCTCAGGGGCGTCGGAATACCTCAAGGACTTGCATGTGGCCCTAGAACATGCATGGAAGTGTGGTGCTATGTTGAAACATACAAAACCTAGTCCCCGGGTGCATTTGTCCCCCTTCTCATGCGTGCGCTGTAACCTAAAGCTAAGGTTCTGGACTTATATAAGGGATAAACTCCCTGTTCCGGTGAAACTGGGTAGGATAGTGCCCTCCCCTTGTGAAGCACCATGGTTTTACATCATCATATGACCTAAACAAACACAAAACATGAGAGTGCTACTCCGGGCTACCCCTGTCAGAGGGACGTCTAGGTGGTAGATGATCCGATGCCCACAGATCAGGGTTCCGCGGGAGACCACGCTCCGGGGCGTCGGAATACCTCAAGGACTTGCATGTGGCCCTATCACATGCATGGAAATGTGGTGCTATGTTGAAACATACAAAACATAGTCCCCGGGTGCATGTGTCCCCCTTCTCATGCGTGCGCTGTAACCTAAAGCTAAGGTTCTAGACTTATATAAGGGGGAAACTCCCCGTTCCGGTGAAACCAGGTAGGAGAGTGCCCTCCCCTTGTGAAGCACCATGGTTTTACATCATCATATGACCTAAACAAACAGAAAACAAGATAGTGCTACTCTGGGCTACCCCTGTCAGAGGATCCTCTAGGGGGTAGACGATCCGATGCCCACAGATTAGGGTTCCGCGGCAGACCACGCTCCGGGGCGTCGGAATACCTCAAGGACTTGCATGTGGCCCTAGCACATGCATGGAAGTGTGGTGCTATGTTGAAACATGCAAAACCTAGTCCCCGGGTGCATGTGTCCCCCTTATCATGCGTGCGCTGTAGCCTAAAGCTAAGGTTCTGGACTTATATAAGGGGGAAACTCCCTGTTCCGGTGAAACCGGGAAGGTTAGTGCCCTCCCCTTGTGAAGCACCATGGTTTTACATAATCGTCAGATCTAAACAAATACAAAACAAGGGAGTGCTACTCCGGGCTACACCTGTCAGAGGATCGTCTAGGAGGGTAGACGAGCCGATGCCCACAGATTAGGGTTCCGCGGGAGACCACGCTCCGGGGCGTCGGAATTCTCAAGGACTTGCATTTGGCCCTAGCACAAGCATGGAAGTGTGGTGCTATGTTGAAACATGAAAAACCTAGTCCCCGGGTGCATGTGTCCCCCTTCTCATGCGTGCGCTGTAACCTAAAGCTAAGGTTCTGGATTTATATAAGGGATAAACTCCCTGTTCCGGTGAAATCGGGTAGGATAGTGCCCTCCCCTTGTGAAGCACCATGGTTTTACATCATCATATGACCTAAACAAACACAAAAAAAGAGAGTGCTACTCCGGGCTACCCCTGTTAGAGGGACGTCTAGGGGGTAGACGATCCGATGCCCATAGATCAGGAGTTCCGCGGCAGACCACGCTACGGGGCGTCGGAATACCTCAAGGACTTGCATGTGGCCCTAGCACATGAATGGAAGTGTGGTGCTATGTTGAAACATGCAAAACCTAGTCCCCGGGTGCATGTGTCCCCCTTCGCATGCGTGCGATGTAACCTAAAGCTAAGGTTCCGGACTTATATAAGGGGGAAACTCCCTGTTCCAGTGAAACCGGGTAGGATAGTGCCCTCCCCTTGTGAAGCAGCATGGTTTTACATCATCATATGACCTAAACAAACACAAAACAAGAGAGTGCTACTCCGGGCTACCCCTGTCAGAGGATCTTCTAGGGGGGTAGACGATCTGATGCCCACAGATCAGGGTACCGCGGCAAACCACGCTCCGGGGCGTCGGAATACCTCAAGGACTTGCATGTGGCCCTAGCACATGCATGGAAGTGTGGTGCTATGTTGAATCATGCAAAACCTAGTCCCCGGGTGCATGTGTCCCCCTTCGCATGCGTGCGTTGTAACCTAAAGCTAAGGTTCCGGACTTATATAAGGGAAACTCCATTCGGTGAAACTGTAGGATAGTGCCCTCTCCTTGTGAAGCACCATGGTTTTACATGATCATATGACCTAAACAAACACAAAACAAGAGAGTGCTACTCCGGGTTACCCCTGTTAGAGGATCGTCTAGGGGGGTAGACAATCCGATGCCCACAGATCAGGGTTCCGCGGCAGACCACACTCCGGGGCGTCGGAATACCTCAAGGACTTGCACGTGGCCCTAGCGCATGCATGGAAGTGTGGTTCTATGTTGAAACATGCAAAACCTAGTCCCCGGGTGCATGTGTCCCCCTTCGCATGCGTGCGCTGTAACCTAAAGCTAAGGTTCTGGACTTATATAAGGAAACTCCACATTAGCTGAAACGGGTAGGAGTGTGCCCTCCCCTTGTGAGGCACCATGGTTTTACATCATCATATGACCTAAACAAACACAAAACAAGAGAGTGCTACTCCGGGCTACCCCTGTCAGAGGATCGTCTAGGGGGGTAGACGATCCGATGCCCACAGATCAGGGTTCCACGACAGACCACGCTCCAAAGCAAAACCCTAGGAAGTGGATATACCAGAGGATACAATATGTTTCATGGTCCCAACCTTGGTATAATATGTAGGAATAGACTAAACAAACCTAAACAAAGAAAAAACTATATTTGTCAACACTCATCCGGGGCCGGTCAACGGGGTAGATATACGGGGAGGAACAAACTAGGGTCTATATTTTATACGAAATAAATGAAAAGGGGAGGAACAAAATGTAATTAAATCTATCAAGTAGAACCCAATATAAAATTAAATATTTTAAGTAGGAGCAAATAAAAAAGGGACCAAATAAATCTATGTGAGAAAATAAAAAAATCAGAGGAGGCTGTGACGACAGCTAGGCCTAATTTTTTTTCCTTTAGCCCAGCTCGGCCCAACGGGCGCCCGAGCTGCCCCCTTTCTCCCGCTTGCCCACTTCCCTAGCTTGTCTCCAACCCCTGCTCCGCCGCCACCGTGCACCGCCCAGTCCTGACCCGCCGTCGCCGCCGACCTGCCCGCGCCGCCGCCTCCGTCCCTGACCCGCCTCCCCTCGAGCCACCCCCGTCCACGCCCGATCCACCTCCCCCTGTCCCTGACCCCCGAGCCACCCCCGTCCATCCCTGAGCCACCCCACCCCCAAATCGCCGCCGTCGCCGTGCGAACCCCGCGCCGCTGCCGTCCCTGACACGCCTCCCCTGAGCCACCCCCGTCCACCCCCGAGACACCCCCCCAGTCCCTGACCCCCGAGCCACCCTCGACCGTCCTATGCCCTCCTCCCCCGGTCCCTGACCCTTCTCCCCCCGTTCCTGACCCTCCTCTGCCCTCCTCCCCGTCCCGACCTCTCTGCCTGTCAGGCTAAATGCAGGGGACCTCCTGCTGCAGTGCGCACCATCCCTGAACGGTCGTGGCTCCTCCCTGTTGCAGGTCGCGCAGCCCCTACACCGCCACGCCGAGCTCTCCCTGTGCAGTCTGTTAGGTAGTTAGTATAGGCTAGTTCTATGTTTTGTTCTCTGTTTTAAGTAGTTAAGGTAGTATACAGTAGTTTTAGTTACGTTATATAAATTATGTGAGCTAAATAGGTTAATTTTATTTTATTTGTCTTTGCAATCTGTAGACTTTTAGGTGGACAGCCCCGTCGGAGAGGTCGCCGTCCCGGAGGTCGTGACCGGAGGTCGCCGTTGGAGAGGTAAGCCTCACGCCCGATCTTCCTTGACTATTCGCTCATGCTTCGAGGGTATAAATCTTGCGCCCATCTTGTAATGTACCTAGGTATTTTTTTTGTGTCGATCTAGATCACCAAGTTAGTTGCGAAACCTAGGCGTCTCCCGTTCGAAAGGGTTACACGAATAAATATGCATTCGATTGCATATTTAAAAATGTAACTCTTTCGGATTGTCCACGATTTTTGGAAAGCCGGAGGATGTGTAGATTGGGTACGCTCTCCACGGTCTACCCCGAACCGAGACAAGATTTCGGCGGCGCCTCCCTGTTGTTCTCCGAATGCACAATTCTCTCGGCATTTTTGGCGAGACGTGTATCGGGAAAACAGCAGGGAGGTGCTGCCGAAATTTTGTCTCGGTTTAAAATTGACCGTGGTATCAATCTACACATCCTCGGGTGGGATTAGGACATATCTTTTCCTATTAGACATGTTAGGTGTATGCATGGAATAACAACGTAAAATTTGTGTATTTAGTTTGATGCCATTAATTAATATGAAATGTTGAATTTGTATTGTGGCTCTCGATGAAGCAGAGGATGGCTGGTAATGGTTGGATGCACAGTGGTCATATTAGTGCGCTTGAAAGAACAGACGAGTGGGTATGGAAGACCAATTTTCTGGTGAAGGAGTTAGCGCGTGGTTCAAAGGTAGTTTGTCCAAGGTGTCCTTGCGCTCATTGCATGAGCCTTCTTCGTCAGACAAAGGATGATATGAGTAAACACCTTTGGCAGTATGGGTATATGCTTGACTATGAGCCTTTGGTCGACTTTTCTTACTACGAACGTGATAGAGCTGAGGTGATGCGACAGCGGATCGATGGCATTGAGGACGATGGGATTATAAACTTGCTAGAGGATTTTCGCAATGTCGACATGCCAGATTCACCACCTCCACAGGAGGCACCGGAGGAACCAGGTGAACCGGAGGAACCAAGTGAACCGGAGGAACCGGAGGCAACCGCGAAGGCCTTCCTTGATATGATGGCCTCGGCTAAGAGGCCTCTATATCCGGGTGCGAAAGTGTCTCAACTCGATTCCATCTCGCAAATACTAGCCGACAAGTCCCAGTACGCCACCACCCGAGCAAGCTTTGAACGTAATTTGTTTACGTATGGTAACATGTTGCCCGAAGGGCATTGTCTACCTAAAAGCATGTACGAATGCTGGAAAATCATGAAAGTGCTCACCATGGATTATGTAAAGATAGATTGTTGTCCAGCAGGCTGTCTTTTGTTTTGGAAACAGTTTGAGGATGACAAGTACTGCAGCAAGTGTGGGGCCTCTAGGTATCAAGAGAGAAAGGGACATGATGGTCAGATGACACAGACAAATGTTGCCGTGAAGATTCTTCGTTATCTCCCATTCATAAAAAGAATCAAGTGGCTTTACATGACCGAGGAGACTGCCACACAGATGAAGTTGCACAAGATAGGGAAGAGATGACATGACGAGCACGGACATGAAATGATGGGACATCCATCTGATGGTAAGGCATGGAAGAACTTCGATGCAAAACATGAGGCATTCGCAAGTGAGGATCGGAATGTCAGAATTGCGTTAGCAACCGATGGTTTCAATCCATATGGTATGTCAACTACCTCTTACAGCTGCTGGCCCTTGTTTGTTATTCCGCTCAATCTCCCTCCCGGAGTCCTAATGCAAAGGAATACCATATTCTTATCGCTTGTCATTCCAGGGCCTGAATACCCGGGGAAAATTTGAGTGTCTACATGCAGCCGCTTATTGATGATTTGAACCACTCTTGGCACCACGGGACGTTGACATATGACCGAGCATCTAAGACAAACTTCCTCATGAGAGTTTGGTACCAGTATTCCATGCATGACATGCCCGGCTACGCCCTATTTTGCGGGTGGTGTACATCCGGTAAGTGGCCTTGCCCAGTTTGCAGGCTCCAACTTGAGTTCTTTTGGCTAAGCGCGGGTGGCAAGTATGTCGCCTTTGACAAAAATCAACCTTTCCTCAAAAGAGGGCACCGGTTCAGACGAGACAAAAAGAACTTCATGAAGGGCGTAGTTGTGAATGAAGAAAAGGCGATACCAATGTTTGATGGTGTAGCTGTTAAAGCTGAGCTACTTGCTCTGAAGCGTACTGAGATTCCTGGACCACAATTTGTGGGATATGGTAAAATGCACAACTGGACTCATGAGGAAGCCATAATGAAGCTCGAGTATTACAAGGACCTCGAACTTCCCCATAACATCGATGTGATGCACACTGAAAAGAATGTAGGAGAGTCCCTCTTTCACACAATTTGCAACATCCCTGGAAAGTCAAAGGATAATGTCAAGGCTAGGGTCGATGTTGAGAAGCTATGTGATAGGAAGAAACAACACATGCAGCCTCCTGACCGCAATCGAAGAAATTGGTTCAAGCCGCATGCCATCTTCTTCCTTGATAGTGACCAAAAGAAGGAGTCATTCAGGTGGATCAAGTACGTCGTGATGTTCCCTGATGGTTATTGTTCAAATATGAGTAAGGGAGTCAATCTTGCGACGGGAAAAGTCACCGTCCTAAAGAGTCATGACTATCATATATGGATTAAGCGGCTGATGCCGGTGATGGTTCGAGGGTATATCCCCGATCATGTATGGCGAGTGCTCGCGGAGTTGAGCCATTTCATTCGCACTCTGTGTGCTAAGCAGGTATCTCCCGAGCTGATTGAGAGGCTGCAGGAACTAGTGCCAAAGTTGCTATGCAAGTTGGAGACGATCTTTCCGCCAGGATTTTTTACTCTAATGGCACATCTCATCATGCACCTCGCGAACAAGGTACTTTTGGGTAGACCAGTGCAGTTTTGTTGGCAGTTCTGTATTGAGAGAGAGTTTAAGTATATTCTAATGAAATGTGGAAACAAAAGTAAGATTGAAGCATGCATAGCTGAGGCAACTTTGATCGAGGAGATAGCAGACATCATGACAAAGTACTATGCCGATGATGTTCCCACTCTGCATAACCCGATCACTCGGTACAATGTCGACGAGCTGGAGGAAGACCCCAAGATCGCACTCTTTCAATCTCCCGGTGGCAAGTCCGGTGCTAGAAAAGAGTACATATTGAAGCCGGAAGAAAAGGAGGGCATAATGTTCTATGTGCTCATGAACATGAAGCATGAACTTATCGGTTTCATGAGGTAAACTAATGAACAAATTACCTATTGCAACTAGTAACTCGGTTTTGGTCTAATACGTGTTTTCTCCTTTTAGCCAATTCAAGGATGAACAATGGTCAGAAACGAGGGATCCCGGTGTCGCGAAGCTGGACACTCTTCTAAAAGATGGTGCCCCCGGAAAGAAAAAATTTGTGGCTTGGTTCAGGGCCAAAGTAATTCCCCTCTTACCTTGCAATCTGTGACTTGTCCCTATTATTACACATATCCCTCTTACCTTGCAATCCATGACTTGTAGGTGAAAGGGCATTTATTGTCATAATCACTTTTGGTGTTAGGTAACAACAAGTAGATCATTTTATAGTTTGTCACTGTCTACAGGTTGATATTATGATAAGGGAAAAGCACCCTCTCACTTGGGAAAAGTCTACACTCATTTGACACATTTAGGAAACTCGGACCGGAGTCTCGATCGCCAAGACCGAGTCTCCGGTGTGGAGTTTCGGACTTGTCTCGAGGGTCTTCGGATCTGGCTGGGACATTCTGATCGGGGTCCAGGATCGCACGGAGGATACTCAGTCTCCGGACCTTGTTCACCTGAGTCTCCGATGTTGGAAGACCGAGTCTCCGGTGTTCTTTGGGTCAGGATTGTTCTAGGTCATTCGGATGGGGTCCGAGGCTGGTCCGAGATTGGCGAAGTATCGGTGTAGACAGAGTCTCGGTCTATGACGGAGTCTCGATCGACTTTTCTACAACGGTCAGAAAACGGTTCGTGGAGGGGGATGCCTATAAAAAGGGACCCTTATCTTATTCCTCCAGCGGCTCGAGCTGCTCAAGAACACCAACCCCATTAGAGGCACCAAATCAACAAGATCTCTTCATCCAACCATCCAAAGTCATTGATCTTTGGAGAATCGAAGGAGGAGGCCTTGATCTACATCTTCACCAAGAGAGATCTTCATTTCCCCCTCATTCACTTGAGGGCCCCCAAGCTCTAGTGTTTCATTGGAAACCCTAACTTTGATTTGGTTCTTACAAGCTTGTCTTTGATTTGTCTTGACAGCTTGCTTGCATTTGGGAGCCTCCAATTAAGTTGTGGATTAATCGGAGAACAAGGGAGGCCTCTCATGGCGTTGGTGGTTTGAAAACACCCCCTCTCCAAACGTAGACGTACTTCCCCTCAAAAGGAAGGAACTACGGGAAACAAATCCTTGTGTCTCTGTGTCCACTCCTTTGGTTACTTCTATCCTTTACCGCACCTTACTTACTTGTTCTTGCTTAGTGTTGTGTTAGCTTGTGCTTGGTTGACATATAGGTAAATTCACCATAGTTGCATATTCTAGAGAATTTACCTTTCTTGTCAAACCCTAATTTTAAAAAGAATAAAATTTGAAGTAGCACCTATTCACCCCCCTCTAGGTGCCCATACGATCCTTTCAATTGGTATCAGAGCCTCGGCTCTTTATTTGGGCTTTACTGCCTAAGATAATATGGGTAGCCACGATGGGGATGGTGGTGGTGAGCCGACCACAGTGACCATGGAAGATCTCAAAAACTTGGAAACAAGATTGAGCTCTTCCTTGGTCAACAAAGTCAAGAAAATGCTTGAGCAACTTCTTAAATACAAAGAAGGTTGATCACCCCCATCTCCTCAAGAGGTCCCACCATCCGTTTTACCTAAAGGGAATACGTCGGTATCCCCCGAGGGTATGATGGTGGGGGGTAAACAAGACAACGCTAATTCCTCCACACAACTTGATGGGGGGAAGGGTGAGCACCGTGATTCTTGTTACTCTCCCGATCCTCCCATCCTTCACCCTCATGTGTACAATAGAGGTGACCCACCTAAGCTTGAAGAGTCTGCTACTTTTGCTCAATGGAAATCACTAATGAGAACTCATGTGCACAGTTCTTGCATTGAACTATGGAACATCATCGAGCATGGACTCTTTATTGGGGATCCAACCAACTTGACTAGAAGAGAGATTGTAAACAGTCAACTCAATGCCACTGCCTTGCACATGATTCAACAAGGATTGGGTACAAAGAATTACCCACACATTGAGCACTTTACCATTGCCAAAGAAGCTTGGGATGCCCTCACGGTATTGTTTGTTGGAAATGAGAGTATGAGGAGGAATCGGTATGATGCACTAAGCAATGAAGCCGAAGGCTTCTACATGATGGAAGGAGAAGATCATGAAGACATGTACCAAAGGCTAAAGACCACTGCCACCGCTTTTAGAAATGTGGGTGCCTCTCATGTGGATGATGCATGGATAAAAAGGAAATATGTGAGTGCACTCATGCCCTTTGAGCCCATGGACTTGAAGAGCTTACAAGGAAGACACAACTACCATCTCATGACCTCCAATGAAGTTATGCAAGAGATGGCCGCTTTCAAGGTTGCCACCAAGAATGCCAAAGATGCTCGTGCCCTTGGTATGAGCAATGTTGTCAATGTTGCTTTGAAGGCCAAAGTTGTGGATCATGGGGATGAAGATGATAGTGATGAAGGACTGTCCATGGACCATCCCGATGAAGTCAAGATTGCTCATAGTCAATACATGGCCTTTTATGCAAAGAACTTTTGGAAGAACCCCGCCAAGGCCAAGATGGAAATGCAACGAAGAAGCAACTCAAATGGGAAAAGAGAAAATACTACTAGATTGAGAACTTGCTTCAATTGTGGTGACCGCTATCACTTTGTGGCAAGTTGTCCCTATGAGAAGAGAGAAGATCATGGGGGTAAGCTTGTGTTGAAGAAGACTCTCAAAGCACCTTACAAGAAACCCTTCATCAAGAAGAATCCCATCAACAAAAAGTCGGGAGAAATTGTCTTGATCACTCATGAAGAATACTCCTCCGACAATGAAGATGAGGAAGAGGAAACTTCTAATGGTGTGGCAGCTCTAGCCACTACTTCTACTCCGACATTCTCACTCTTCGATTCTCCAAATGAGAACTCTCCCATCAAGAACGTCACTTGCCTTATGGAAAGAGGAACGGAGGTATCCTCATCACCTCACTCTACTCCCTTAGACAATGATGAAATTGATGATGAGATGTCTCTTGATGTTAAAAAGGAATTAATTTCCTTTGATGAGTTTATGACTAACCTACAAGGAGATGCTAAGATACATTTTGGAAACATCTTAGATCAACTTTCCCATACACAAGAGCTTCTAGATGTAAGATGTAAACTTGGGAATGAACACATGATTGAGCTAGAGGCTTTAAACAATGCTCTAGAAGAAGAATAAGAAACTAGGTTGTCACTTGAACTAAAACTTGAAGGGCTTGATGAGGCCAATGACACTATTGTTATCAAACTCATCAAAGAGCGTGATCATGCTATTGCTAAATACAAAAGGGCTAAAAAGGACAAGATTGAGTTTGGTGTGGTTCATGAAAAACTTTCCGAGGACTTTAGTTTGCTTAACAAGGCCCACAAGGCCTTGGAGAGTGAACTCTTGTCTCTCACAAAGTCCCATGAAACACTTCAAACTCAATTGGCCAATATTCCTTCACCTAGTAACTTCATTCCATCTAGTAGTACAACTATTCTTGAAGAGAATGGTAGGTTGAAGGGGGAGCTTGCCAAGGCCACATTTCCACAAGGCAACAAGTCCATTGATGATCTTTTGAGCAAGCAAAGGTCTAGTGGTGATAAAGGGGGCATTGGTTTTGTCTCCAATACTAAGAAGAAGAACAACAAGAAGAAGAAGGCCAAGTCCACACATGAGACTAACAAGGCCATTGTGGATAGTAAGACCACAAGTGGTAAAACTATGTCTCATGATGACTTTGCGGGAAGTGCTAACCCTCACTATGTTCTAATGCGTGATTATTATGGTGATGTGTATTCACAATATGTATAGAATTAAGAAGAAGTATTATCAGGGCCTCAAAGATTGGATTGAAAATAATTTAGACAGGAGATAGTTGCTTAGAATGGTATCCCTCTTTTTTGAGGTGGATTGAGTTTGTAAATATTCTCTTTGTAACTCTCTATGATATATAAAAATTGCAGTGGGGTTTTTTGCCCTACTATTTTACCCTAAAAAAACAATATGTTGGCCCATATGATGGTTATATTGCTTGGTCTATTTGGCTTCCCAATACCCTTGTTGCTAACAAAAGAGGACCCATTGAAAAATGGGTACCTAAAAATTAGCTTGATCTTTTGTAGACATATGCTTCCGGGGGTTCAAAGTGGGTGCTTGATAGTGGTTGCACAAGTCATATGACCGGAAGCTCGTCTATTGTCAAGGACTTAAAGCCAAATGATGATCAAATCACCGTGACATATGCCGACAAGTCAAAGTCTAAGGTAATGGGTTTCGGCAAGGTTGTGGTTGCTCACGACATTACACTCGTGAACGTCATGCTTGTTGAGACCCTTGGATACAATTTACTTTCAGTCCTTGCTCTTGGAAAGATGGGCTTTGCCGTCTTTATTGATGTTGATATTGTGGTCCTCTTGTGGAGCAAGTCTCTCAAGGTCGCTTTCGTTGGGTACATCGAACATGACTTGTATGTGGTGGACTTTTCGGAGCAAGCCACTACAGGTCCGATGTGCTTATTCGGGAAGGACGACGTGGGTTGGCTATGGCATCGCCGACTAGCCCATGTCAATATGAGAACTTTGCAAAGTCTCCATAAGGAGGGCCATATTGTTGGACTAAAAGAAAATGTTTCCTTTGCCAAAGATCGTGTTTGCAGGGCATGTGTTCTAGGGAAGATGCATGAAACTACTCACAAGCCTAATAACCAAATCAAGTCTACCAAGATCTTGGAACTCCTTCATGTGGATCTATTTGGTCCTCCATCTCATGCAAGTCTTGGTGGAAAGAAATATTGTTTGGTGATTGTTGATGACTTTTCAAGATACTCTTGGGTTTATTTCTTCAAGTTGAAGAGTGAGACTCAAAAGACCTTTATCGACTTCATCAACTTGGTTCAACGGCAATAAAATGTCCCCGTGTTGATTATAAGAAGCGACAACGGCACCGAGTTCAAGAACTACACCTTGAATGATTTCCTTAGTGATGAGGGGATTAAACATCAATATTCCGCTGCATACACCCCTCAACAAAATGGTGTGGCCGAAAGGAAGAACCGGACTCTTATTGAGATGGATAGGACCATGTTGGCGGAGTTTAAATCTCCATACAACTTTTGGGCCGAAGCTATCTCCACCGCTTGCCATGCTTCGAACCGGCTCTACCTCTGCAAAGAAATCAACAAGACTCCATATGAAATACTTGCCGGTAACAAGCCCAACATCTCCTACTTCCGGGTGTTCGGTTGTAAGTGCTTCTATCTCATAGAAGGTGGTCGGTTGTCCAAATTCGAGTCTAAAGCATTAGAGGGTATTTTTGTTGGCTATGGTCTCGAATCTCACACTTATAGAATCTATGATAAACTCTCTGGAGTCGTCATAGAATCTTTTAGTGTGACTTTCGAAGAATATGATGGTCCCCAAGGGGGGCGTGTTGATGCTTGTGATGCAGATGATGAAATGCCTCAGGATGCCATAGGAAGAATGGTTGTGGGATTTATCCGCCCCGTTGAGGAACCCCTTATGGCGAATCGAGAAGAACTATGCTCCACTCAAGTGGATCCCTCATCTTCACAACATCAACAAGCTCCATCCACCGAGGAGGGCAATGACACAAGCCAAAGACAAGATATGGACCCTCAACATGATGATCTTAGTGACAACTCTAGTCAAGGGGAGCTTGATTCATTCGCCAGGATGTCAAGTGGTGCCAAGTCAATTACTCAAGGAAGATCCGTACAAACTGCTTTGAGACAAGCTCAAATTGATGCTAGAAGGGCACTTGATCAAGACCAAGGTCAATCTTTGCCTCCTAATGAAGAGGATGATCCCAATGATGATCAAGGTCAAGATGATGGTCAAGACGAGGATCAAAATGATGAAGAGGGTCCTCCAAGAAACAACTCGGAGATCCACGCTCGTCGCGAAGCTAGAAAGGAAAGAATGTTGGAATTAAGAGACCACTCTCTCCAAAATGTTGTTGGTGACCTAAGGAAAGGCATTTCCACAAGAGCACAATTGAAGAGGTTCAGTGAACATCAAGCACACATCTCCATGATTGAACCAAAGAAAGTGTGGGAAGATCTTGAAGATTCAGATTGGTTAGAAGCTATGCACAAAGAGCTCAACAACTTTGAGAGAAACAAAGTGTGGAAGTTAGTAGAGAAGCCAAAGGATTGCCGCAATGTTATTGGAACAAAGTGGATATTCAAGAACAAGAAAGATGAGCATGGAATTATAGTAAGGAACAAGGCTAGATTGGTTGCACAAGGGTTCTCTCAAATTGAAGGAATTGACTATGGAGAGACTTATGCACCTGTGGCTCGTCTTGAGTCCATCTGTATCCTTCTTGCTTATGCGTCACATCATAACTTCAAGTTGCAACAAATGGATGTAGAAAGTGCATTTCTTTATGGCCCATTAAATGAATTGGTATATTTCAAGCAACCCCCGGGATTTGAGGACCCCAACTTCCCTAACCATGTCTACAAACTTGATAAGGCACTCTATGGGCTCAAGCAAGCCCCATGCACGTGGTATGAGCACCTTAGAGAGTTATTGTTTGACCGTGGATTTGAGGTTGGGAAAATCGATCCCACTCTTTTTACTAAGAAAGTCAATGGGGAGCTTTTTGTATGCCAAATATATGTTGATGATATCATCTTTGGCTCATCTAACAAAGCTTTCAATGATGAATTCTCAAAGCTTATGACCAGTAGGTTCCGGATGTCTTTGATGGGGGAGTAGAGAGTATTTCTTGGTTTTGAGATCAAGCAAGTGAGAGGAGGGACATTCTTCAATCAAGCCAAGTATACTCAAGATATGCTCAAGAGATTCAATATGCAAGACTTAAATTGTGCTCCTACTCCCATGGCTACAAAGACTCATCTAGAACAAAATCCAAATGGTAAAGATGTGGATCAAAAGGTATATCGATCTATGATTGGTTATTTGCTTTACCTTTGTGCATCTAGACCCGATATTGTGTTGAGTGTAGGTGTTAGTGCAAGATATCAAGCGGCTCCTAAGGAAAGCCATTTAATGGCGGTCAAGAGAATCTTTCGATTTTTAGTGCATACCCCATTTTATGGTCTTTGGTATCCTCGAGGCTCAACATTTGCTCTTTGTGGTTACACGGATTCGGATTGGGCGGGGGACAAGGATGACAGAAAATCAACTTCCGGGGCTTGCCAATTCCTTGGTAGGTCCTTGGTATGTTGGTCTTCCAAGAAGCAAAATTGTATATCTCTCTCCACCGTAGAAGACGAGTATGTGGCAGTTGCTAGTGCTTGCACCCAATTGCTATGGATGAGGCAAACTTTAAAGGAATACGGTGTCCATTGTGACAAAGTGCCTCTTCTATGTGACAATGAAAGTGCCATCAAGATTACCTATAACCCGGTGTATCACACAAGGACAAAGCATATTGAGATTCGCCATCACGTCATTAGAGATCATGTTGCTCGAGGTGATATTGATCTGTCATATGTGTCAACCAAAGACCAACTTGCCGATATCTTCATGAAGCCACTTGATGAAGCAAGGTTTTGCTATTTGAGGAATGAACTAAATGTCGTAGATTCAAGGAGCTTGACTTGATTTTCTTGCATTCTCACCTATGGTTCAACTCATATTTGGTTTAGGTGTAGGCATGGATATAGGGGGAGTGTGGTCCTAATTGATTGGACCATCCCTCCCCCCATTATGCCCAAAGAAATCAAAATCATTCCTCTTAATATCATTAAGTGATATGTGAGCTTAATGATGAGTTTTGGTAATGGACCCAAGATATATCTTCGTGGTGCCAAGCCAAGTATACTCAAATATGGTGGCCTAGGCCACTGCCCTCTCTCATTCGAGAGGTTGGTACTTACTCATGTTTGTCATTTGCTTGATTCTAGTCTCTTGGAGCTTTTCTGAATATTTTTGTGAATTCCTATGGCTCTTGTTGGTTCTTCACAGTTTGATGTCTCAACCCAAGCCCTATCCCTATCTTAAAAACTGTCTATCTCTCATATATGTCCCCAAACACTTTTTCTGGAAATTTTGGTCGAGGAGGACCGGAGTCTCCGGTCCAGACGGTTTATGTCACTTAAAGAAGGGGGCATGGGGTGAACTGGTACAACAGTTCCTCATTCTTCACCCCGTCCCCTACCTCCAAACCCGTCGCCTCCTCTTCCAAAACTCCTCCCCGGAGGTCAAGAAGCCCCTGGGATTCGCCGTGCTGCTGGCCAACCTTCCCCTCTCCTCCATTGGGCCATTCCCACCGGAGGAATTGATCCCATGGACAGATCTGGTACCTCTCCTCTATTTTTTCTCCTAGGGTTCATCTCTAGATGTGTTTTTGAGGATTGTTGCTGATTTGTCCATTGGAATCACTTGTTTGCATGCACTCTAGTACTTTAGCCTTGTTGCATTGCATGTCTACTAGATTCACCCTCACCAGCATCTTCCCATCTCATGCCCGAGCCTCCCGATCGGAGATTCTGGACTTAGGTCCGGAGACTCCGGTCCAGGCCGGAGACTCCGGTCTGAGACGGAGACTCTGGTATAAGGTGAGGAGACTCTGGTGTTGGGTGAATCAAATTGGTCCAGAAATGCATCAAAGCTCTTGTACTGCATTATTGGGACATATATACTCATCTCCATGCTTTATCCCTCACTGATGTTCACAGGTGATGGTTCTAGTCGTCCTCGTCGTACCAAGGCCAAGTCCCAAAGGGGCAATCCTCGCTATGATGAAGCTTAGGGTCAGTTTATCGTGCCTTCGTCCAACCAGAAACATTGGGAACGTGATGCAGCTTACATGAAGAGGGATCAGGAGAGGGCTGAACGAGAGGACCGTGCCAAGAAGGCCAAATATGACAACCTTCAGACCTTGGCCAAAATGTCTAAAGATGAGTACCGTGAGCTGAGAAAGACAGATTTCTATGCACTACCTCGCACTAGTGATGACCCTCGTTTCTAGAGGAAAGAACAGGTTGTGTTCATGAAGGATGTGTATGGTGTGCTCACCAAATCACATGTCTGTCCTCAGAAGTTCATGAGTGTTGAGCAGATGCGCTAGAGCCCTTACTTCAATGATGCCTTGTGGATCTGTGAGAAGCTGGGTCTCTACAACTTGATGGAGCTGCGTGAAGACTACAATGTCCATCTTGTACAGCAGTTCTATGCCACAGTTGTGTTTGGGACTGATCTTGACTGGACCATGGTGTGAATGTCTGGCACCACTCGCTGCACGGCTACATTTCATGATTTTGCCAACGTCATCTTTGAGACCTTTCATGGAGTATCCACTCCTGTGGGGCTGCGCATGCACTCAGCAGCTTTGGGTGAGAACAAGTTGAAGTTGGCACCTCTGTATGATGATGGTGTCGTGGGGGGTTCCAAGGGACTCAAGACCCTCTACAACCTTATGCTGAGGATTTTCCGTCACACTATTGCACCAAGTGCTGGAAATGATGATGCAGTTAGGGGTGGGCTTGTCAACCTCCTGTACCATACTCACCGGACCTTCAATGTTTGACTTGAAGCAGATGCTGCACCTATTGATGTGATGGACTTAATTTTCGAGGAGATGTTCCATGCCATTCTTTACAAGAAGTCTCCTCCATATGCACCCTTGATTATGAGGCTCATAAACTCCCAGGAGCATGATTCTCCATTTGGCATCCCACCACACCTCACTGATCACACTCTGGTCACACTGCAGCAGAAGGGGCGTATGGGGCCTGCTCCGAGGCGTTGCTATGGGGATGATGATGAGGAGATTGAGACGGAGAGGGCTCCCTCTCCACCTAGAGTTTGGAGGAAGAATGCCTCCAATGCCCTTATGCCTACTATGACTCGAGACTATGTGCATGAGTGGGTCAAGAAGGCCAGCTTTTAGGAGAGGACCTTTGTTGCATGAACGTCGACATCCGTAAGCAACAACATGCATCCTACCAAAGCAACCGTCGCATTGAGAAGCTCCTCAAGGAAATCAAGGAACATGGTGCTGAGGATAATGAGGAAGGTGAAGATGAATACAATGATGAGCATGGGGATCAGCAGTCCATAGAGTCCGATCACACACTCTCATTTGGGGCATGGAATGACCAGCAGGATAGTCTGGTGGATTGGAAAACTTTTGCTGATGTCACCTCCGGTTTCGGGTACCAGGGTACTTCCTCTTCTCGCCCTCACGGCAAAGGACCTGCTGTTCCTGAAGATGATGATGATGCCTATGATGAGGATGATGATGACCAGGAGGAGGATGAGGATACCGAAGATGCCGAGGATGACAAGGATGACGATGACTACTGAGCTGTTGGGGCGCTAGTTTAGGTCTTTTCCCTTTTTTGGTGTTTCGATGCCAAAGAGGGAGAAGACATTCTCATCGGTTTGCATGGACTTGGGACTTTGGATTTGCGACTATCTGCCATTATTTGCCTTCTATTTGCCATATTCGAACTTGAACTTTATGTGTGTTATTTGTTGTTCATGTGTGTGACTATGACTATGTGCTTGTGTGCATCATCTATTATAACTCATGTGAGATTTATGTGTGCTACCGTTGATACTATCTACCTTACATGATTTACTTAATTATCTTGCTGCACATAGTCAGGGGGAGTCACATATATATGTTATTCCATGCAAATCACTTGTTGTCATCGAACACCAAAAAGGGGGAGATTGAAAGGGCATTTATTGTCATAATCACTTTTGGTGTTCGGTAACAACAAGTAGATCATTTTACAGTTTGTCACGGTCTACAGGTTGATATTATGATAAGGCAAAAGCACCCTCTCACTTGGGAAAAGTCCACACTCATTTGACACATTTCTGGAAACTCCAGACCGGAGTCTCCGGTCTGCCAGGACCGGAGTCTCCGGTGTGGTCTGGAGTTTCTGGACTTGTCTCTGGTGGGGTCTTCAGGATCTGGGCTGGGACATTCTGACTGGGGTTCCGGAGACTGCACCGGAGGATACTCCAGAGTCTCCGGACCTTGTTCAGTCCGGAGTCTCCGGTGTTGGAAGACCGGAGTCTCTGGTGTTGCTGGGTCAGGATTGTTCTAGGTCATTCAGATGGGCGGTCCGGAGGCTGGTCCGGAGATTGGCTGGAGTCTACGGTGTAGACCGGAGTCTCCGGTCTACAGACTAGAGTCTTCGGTCTGACTTTTCTACAACGGTCAGAAAACGGTTCGTGAAGGGGGATGCCTATAAAAAGTGACCCTTATCTTCTTCCTCCAGCGGCTCGAGCTGCTCAAGAACACCAACCCCATTAGAGCCAGCAAATCAACAAGATCTCTTCATCCAACCATCCAAAGTCATTGATCTTTGGAGAATCGAAGGAGGAGGCCTTGATCTACATCTTCACCAAGAGAGATCTTCATTTCCCCCTCATTCACTTGAGGGCCCCCAAGCTCTAGTGTTTTATTGGAAACCCTAACTTTGATTTGGTTCTTACAAGCTTGTCTTTGATTTGTCTTGACAACTTGCTTGCATTTGGGAGCCTCCAATTAAGTTGTGGATGTGTGCCCCGAACTTGTTGTAAAGGTGCCGTCTTCCACCTCGAAGGTTGCCGATATAGTGGAAGGTGGATCGAGCCTGTTGGGGTGAGATTCATCAGAGAACAAGGGAGGCCTCTCGTGGCATTGGTGGTTTGAAACCACCCCCTCTCCAAACGTAGACGTACTTCCCCTCAAAAGGAAGGAACTACGGGAAACAAATCCTTGTGTCTCCGCGTCCACTCTTTTGGTTACTTATATCCTTTACTGCACCTTACTTACTTGTTCTTGCTTAGTGTTGTGTTAGCTTGTGCTTGGTTGACATATAGGTAAATTCACCATAGTTGCATATTCTAGATAATTTACCTTTCTTGTCAAACCCTAATTTGAAAAAGAATAAAATTTGAAGTAGCACCTATTCACCCCCCCCTCTAGGTGCCCATACGATCCTTTCAGCAGGGAGCTGATCGCAACGTTGAGATGACGAATGAGATTCGATGTGTTTCACAGGGTTGTATCCGTAGAGTCATGAGGTATCATAAGTACGATGTTAATGGGTACCGCTTCCATACAGAGTTTCACCAGAACAATCGGCCTAATGCAAAAACTATAAATACTGGGGTCTTCACCAGAGGAACCGATGGAGTTGATTACTACGGGATATTAGAGGGGCGATACGAGTACGTTTGAGACGAACATAAAACTCAAGCTCGTTGTGTTCAAATTCCGCTGGTTCGACCCCATCGATGGACAGAGAAGTACCCCTTCCATTGGGTTAGTTGAAGTTAGGCCTTCAACCACCTATTGCGGAGCCGATGTCTATATAGTGGCTCACCAAGCCAAGCAAGTTTATCACTTAACTTACCCATGCAAGAAAGAGGAACTTTTGGGTTGGGAAGTCGTCTTCCAGGTATCACCACATGGTAAGCTACCTAGGCCCAACGCCAACGATTACCTCAACATTGACCTTGTGACATACGAGGGAATTTTCTATCAAGAGGAAGAGAACTTCGGGGGTTTTGACATACAAGTGGGTCATGAGGACCTCGAGAACGATGCACAAACTCGTGGTGAGACAGTGGTGGATTTAAAGGATGTTGATATGCTCAACAAGTTTCATGAGGCGAATTTCAACAATGATGAGCCTCCACCGTGTGACGAGCCTTACTACTCACGTGATAGTGATAGTGATAGTGAAAATGAGAACGCGATGCACCACAACCAAGTACTTTATGATAGTGATGACTAGAGGTGAGGGTATTTTATGTTTTTATGCTTAGTATTTATTTCTTAAAGATGCTTCTTAATTGCATTATGTCTTTATCCTTAGTATTTATTTCTTAACATGCTTATTAATTGCATTATGTCTTTATGCTTATTAATTTCAACATGTCTATAATGCAGGTGATTGACTAATGCCTCGGGGGAGCAAGGAATCAACGGCCTCCCTTCTCAAGATGATGAGCCAATAGAAGATTACCCAAAGGAGAAGAGTACCTCGTCCCAACCCGCGCTACGGTGGAGCTCGAGGAAGGGGATTGGAGGACCCACTCCCTCGCAGGGAGAACTTCCAGCAGAGGATTGAGGACGAGGAGGTGCACCACGAGGACGACCAGGTGCACCACAAGGACGACCAGGTGCAGCACGAGGACGAGGAGGTGCAGCCTCGGGTACATACTCATCTCCCCTGTTGTTTATGAATTACGTTTATATTTTTTATGTCTTCATGCTAAATTGGTTACTCTTTATCAATGCAGGTGCAGGACTCGATTCAGAGGATCTAGACTCGTCTCCCCCGTGGCGTGTTGCCTGTTTGTCTGACTTACCCTCCGCTTCTGGCACCATGGCTTCACAGTCAGAGTCGGACGAGGAGTTGGGGGGATGTCGGATGGGGAGGCGGAGGGTGAGGCACCGCCGGAGGGTGAGGTGCCGTCGGAGGGTGAGGCGCCGCTGAAGAAGTTGTCGATTCGTGGGGAGGCTCGTGTCCCTAAGAAGGAGCCTCGCCCGGAAGAGAGACCTACGATTGAGACCTACGGCAAATAGTAAGTGACTAACTCATGTTTTTGGTCATAACAATTTGGCATGTACTAATGTTTGTTTATTGTGTAGCAACTGGTTAAAACCGGCGGGGGTTCACCACCCTAATAGCGTGCTTGGATCTTTGATCAGGAAGTATTGGCCGGGCTTGTACACTACAGTCCCCAACGGCCGAAGGAATCTAGCCTAGTTTTGGGTGGACTATGAGGCCTCCACCGATTGCCCGGGCTTCGAGAGTGCTGCTGATGCTGTGATTAGCAGCTTTTGGGTAAGGCATACTTTGGCTTGTGACTCCCATAATTTTTTTTGATCACCATCGTGCTATCTCATGACTCCCATAATTTTTTGCATGATTGAAGGTCTTCTATCAGGTGAGACCGGAGCATCAGGAGGCGGCGAATGCGACTTTTCTTGAGGCTTGTCGGAAGTTGACAACACAGCAATGGTACAACACCAAGAATACGTTGATCAATCACTTTCAAGCTAAGCATGGCCTTAAGATACGGAAGGATGAGATTTCCCGGGGTCACAAGCCAAAGATGTCGGTGGCTGATTTCATGACGGTAAGTAAATTGTCAATGAGAAGGTCCATAGATGCTAAGTTGGTATTGCATTATCTGTTAGTGAAATGAGTATTGTGGTTTCAGGTTATGCCAATGTGGTGTGAACACAAAGAAGATGCTTTTGAGGTGCTGGCTAGTAGGTGGATCGGGGAAGATCCTGACTTTGAGGTCGTGAGCAAGAAGAACAAGAAAAACCGCGGCAGCATGGGAACACACAGCGTGGGAAGCCGCAACCATGGTCTCTTCAAGAAGCACTTGGTATATATATACATGGAACAATCTTCATTTATTTCCCATAATGTTATTAGTTGACACACATAATTAACATTTCTTTGCCGATGCAGGAGGAGATGGAGGGGGGTTAATAGCCCTATTACCGACCTGGTCGTGTGGGAGAAGATGAAGACGAAGAAGCCCGACCTAGATCAGCCTCATCTTCCCCAGTACTTCGGTAACGCCAAGGAGAAGCTCAACACCTACTGCGAGAAGCTCAAGGGTTTGCATCCGGAGGTGGATGAGCCCATGCACCATGAGGTCGATGAGACTGCCTTGATCATGGCGAGCCATGGCAAGCCACATGGCCGTTTCAACATTCTTGATGGGGTGGTCCAGCCTACCATGACCCTCACACGAGTCAAGGCTACCCTCACCCCCGATCACCCCTCTATCGCGCCTCGTCCTCGGCCTGCTGCCTCCACCGCCGATGTGAGTGTTTCTCATTTCCATCTTATTTTCCGCAATTTGATCCTAAATGGCTAAGCTGACGAGATTCGTTATTTTTGCAATTATAGCGTGATTTTGATGATGCCTACAAGGCCCTTCAGGCAGATTATAACAAGGAGTATGATGCATGGATTGCGCTGAGGGCAGAGTGCGATGCGTACACTAGGAAAGTGACGGCTGTAAGTTTCAAACTTTACTTTTGCAAATGATGATAAGTCTCACTTCCTCTAGTTTGAACCTTTGTTCCTGCAACGACTGACATATAACTATCATGTAGGCGATGAATCACTACTTTATCACTGGACAGCAGGTTCCGGTGGAAGGTGACCAGCCACCTGATCCTGGGATGCCGCCTCGCTGCATATCGAGGGAAGATTTCGCTGCCACATACTACGGAGGGACCCCAGTAAGTTCTTTTCCAAACCACTTGTTACCACTTTCATATGCCTCGCAAGTTGCTAAGTTTTTGCTCAAACATGTAGGGCACAGGATGCTCCAGGAATGTTGGACCCTTTGGTCGTGCCTCGGCCTCGCCTAGTCCGTCGCGTGCTGATGCACAACTTCGTATCATGGCGCCCGATGGTGGTTCCGCTAGTGGTTCTACTTCCCCGATGGCCCGACAACTGCGAGCGTCTCCTGAGCTCGGAACGGAAAGCCTCAGGCTCCTTGACACACTGACACATACGTCGAGTTTCGGACCATGAGCATGGACATGGTTAGAGCTAGAGCTAGTGGATGCACTTGTCATATTTTCTATGGGTATGCACTTGTGATGAGTTTGTACGTATAACAAATATGTTTTGTGGATTATCATGTTGTTGTTTGGATGACGATGGATATTGCAATGTCATGGTTATTTGTTTGAATGCTCAAATTATTTTGCTGATATTGCAATGCAATTAAATTATTTTGCTGATATTTTGGATGCTCAAATTGAATTAGAAATGGAAACAGAAAAAACTAGAAGAAGCTACGCCGATGGCATAGCCGTTGGCACAGCTCGATGCTGCATAGCATATGGCAAGGCTGTGCCGACGGCATTGCCGTCGGCGTAGCTGGCAACGTGGCGGGCTCGAGGGATGGCCTGTGCTGACAGCCCGGCCGTCGGTGCAGACGGGCGACATGGCAGCTCGAGGGAGGGCCTGTGCCGAGGCGGGCATGTGGCGGGCTGCGGTGGTTCACGGGTTGGGCATGTGCCGATGGCCCGGCCGTCGGCGTAGCTGTCTGACGCGGCCGTTAGCGCGGACGGACGTTGCTGACACGCGGGGCCCGCTGGGAGATGTTGCGCCGAGGAGTAGAGGCTCTGCCGACGGCCGTTTTTCTGTGCCGACCAGGACATACACCGAGGGGGATACGCCGACGGCATTGTCGGGTTGTGCCGACGGCTATCAGCCCTCGGCGTAGTGACATTGTCTTGTAGTGGCTCCCTGGTTGATTTTCAGCTTCAACTCCTGCATCCAGTTGAGCAAGCCTCTCTTGCCGGCTCCTTCTTCTTGCCGCCTCTTTCTTCCTAGTTGATCTCGATCCATGCTTCCCACCGGCATGGATGCTTGTGCTTAACGATGCATGACGCGCGGTACCAAGCCCCGATCGATTTGCAAGTCTTTGGATGAGCTAGCGGTGGAACAAACTGGAATGCTACACTTGGGTTAGGGGCGTGTAACACCGGCCCTCCTGCATATATGGACGTGGCAAGTGCTGCAACACAAGGAATGAATCAACGCACCATCAAATTACTTGCTACACTCTAGCTAGTCAACACTCCGTGCCAAGTTGCTGATCATGTCATATAGCTAGGCACGTGCCCTCTCATCTTGTCATAATTTTCAGACCTCACGTCTGCTTCGTAGATTTAAGCTCCACTAGAGTACTGGGCAAATACCCATGGTTTTGCTAACTAGTCCACTTGAGTAAGCAGCAACTGGTTGTCCTTTTGTTTTCATAAAAAACAAAAAAAATAGTGTTTGCTACTAGTATAATTTGTCAGTGTTCCTATAAAATCAATAATTTTGGTTGTTATTTATCTAACCCAAGGAATGAATCAACGCACCATCAAATTAATTGCTACACTCTAGTCAACACTCCGTGCCAAGTTGCTAACCATGTCATATGCGGACGTACGTGCCCTCATCTTGTCATATTTTTCAAACCTCCACTGGACTGGCAAATACCTATGGTTTTGCTAACTACTCCACTTGAGTAAGAAACAACTGGTTGCCCTTTTGTTTTCATAAAAAAACCAAAAAAATAGTGTTTGCTATAATTTGTCAGTGTTCCCATAAAACCAATAAATTTGGTTGTTATTTATCTAACAATTCAGTCATGCTCCACTACTAGATTTAAGCAGTTTGGTTTGTTACAAATTTTAAAATAACCATATATATAGTTTAAAATAAATAACTGGTCACTTACGGAAGGATCCTATTGAATTCAGTGCACCTACGATGCAGGTCTTGAGGCCACTTTACATCTGTAGGAGTCCTTCCGTAACAAAACAAATCTTCAGTAAACATAACATTATTGCCATTCAAACATTCTTTTTTTTGCGGGGCGCCATTCAAACATTCGACAACTACGTACTTGTATTTTCTGACAGAGATGACAAACCTTGCGTGTTGCTTTCTTTCTTTTCCATGAAAGATACACATAACCTAGCTAGGATCGCTTCCTACCAAATTTCTGGTCCATGCCAATGGCGCGTGAGGCCAGAGCTGCAGACAGCCATATGAAAGATACAGTTGTGGAATGTAAGACTGAATTAAAACAAACCCCTCCCAACCCCAAGTTGCAGCAGGGGCGACTGGAAAAACCTAGCCGCCGGGGCCTCCGGCCCCTCGAGCCGCCTTGCTGCCGTCGATGACGGGCGCGTGGCAGCGCCTGTGCCAAAGGTTGTGGGGGGAGAAACCATGGAGGCATGGAGCCCGGGCAGGTGGCGGCGCAGTGCGCTCGGCCGTCGCGGAGGCGCGAGGTGGAGTAGAGGGGGTGGAGGTGCTGGTGCTGGAGCGTGGCTCCTCGCAGCACCGTCGCCTTGGGAGCACGCCACACGGGCCCGATCTAGGCCCATTTAGGGTTTAGGCTCGTGAGGGCCCTCCCCTGGGTGTGGTGGCTGGTGGCGGTTGCTGCAAGGGGCTGGTTCCTGCTGGGTATGGTGATGGCGGCACGTGGTGGCTTGTGAGGTGGTGCTACTGGACCTTCCGTGACTCGGTAGCGGTAGGAGGAGAGGAGGTGGTGCGCTCTCGGCTGATGTGGTCGCCGATGCGTCTTTCGTCAGGCGGCAATCGAGGTTTGGTGGTAGCTATAGTTGGCCGCTTCAGATTGCAGGTGTTGAAAATTCTCGAGGAGAAATCCTTGTTCCGCCTTTGGTCGGAATCGGCGGCGGCGACTGATGACCCACAAGTATAGGAAATCGCAACAGTCTTCGAGGGTAGTATTATCCAATTTATTGATTCGACACAAGGGGAGCCAAAGAATACTTATAAGCCTTAACAACTGAGTTGTCAATTCAGCTGCACCTGGAAATAATCTTACTCATAGTAGTTTATCAGTAGCAACAGTTTTGTAGTAGCAATAGCAAAGTAACAGCAGCAGTAAAACAAAGGCAGTAGTAACAATAGTAGCAACAATAGGATATGAGTGCGGTAGGCATAGGGATGGATGGACGGGCGTTGCATGGACGAGAGTATTCATGTAACTTCAAGATCTAGGGCATTTGCAGATAAATAAGATAAAGCATCCAAGTACTAAACAATCATAGACATGTGTTCCATATATAGTCATACGTGCTCGCAATGAGAACTTGCACAACATCTTTTGTCCTGCCAGCCTGTTGCAGCCGGGCCTCAAGGGAATCTACCAGCAATTAAGGTACTCCTTTTAATAGAGCACTGGAACAAAGCATTAACACTCCATGAACACATGTGATCCTCACATCACGGCAATCCCCTCAGGTTGTCCTAATTTCTGTCACTTCAGGGCCTTTGGTTCCGGACAATGATATGTGTACACAACTTGCAGATAAGATCACAAACAATACTATCATCATGAATCAATAATAAGTTCAGATCTGAGATCATGGCACTCGGGCCCTAGTGACAAGCATTAAGCACAACAAGTTGCAACAAAGTCAAATAGCACTAATAGAGATACTAGGCACCATGCCCTAACAATCTTATTCGATTACATGATAGAACTCATCCAATCCCAACCATCCACATATCCTACAGCGCGGGATTACTCACTCATGGATGGGGAAAACATGGATGCTTGATGGAGAGGCGTCGGTGATGATGATGGCGATGATCCCCTCCAAATTCCCCGTCCCGACAGGATGTCAGAATGGAGTTTCTGGTTCCGAATCGCGTTTTTTGGTGCTGGCGGTGCAGCGGAACTCTTTCTATAAAAACGTCGACCCCCCCTAAGTTTGTAGGTCAAGAGGCATCTTATAGGTGAAGAGGGAGGCTGAGGGGGTGCCCGAGGTGGCCACACCCCTCCCGGGTGCGGCCTGGGCTGGACCGCGTAGCCAGGGGGTGTGGGTCCCTCGTGGCCCTCCTCTGTCTCGTCTTCTGGCTCCGTGAGTCTTCTGGTAAAATAGGATTTTTGGCATATTTTCCGGTATTTTTTCTGGTAGTTGATTTTCTGCACAAAAACTAGACACCAAGGTAATTCTGCTGAAAACAGCATCAGTCCGTGTTAGTTGTATCCAAATCACACAAGTTTAGAGGATAAATAATAGCAAAAGTGTTTAGGAAAGTAGATACGTTTTGGACGTATCAACTCCCCCCAAGCTTAGCTTATTGCTTGTCCTCAAGCAATTCAGTTGAAAACTAAGTGCGATAAAAGAACTTTCACGAACACATTTGCTTCATATGATGTATATATTCTCATCACATGAGTAGATACTTAGACAAATCATAATAAGTAGTATGAAACTAAGTCTACTTAATAGTTATTGCAAGCTATGAAGATATTCCAACACAATAATAATAAGTAGCATGAGACATAAACATAAGCAACATTGCAATGCTCATAAGAAGGTATGATAGAGTGGTATCTCGCTTGCCTTTGTTTCTAGAGCACAACATAAATGCCAAGGCACCTCTGAAGTTCAAGTGAATACTAGAAGTAAAGATATCAAAGATACAAGCATCAAATTCATGACATAATTAACCAAGTTTTGAGACAAGCACATTACACTAAGAATGACAACTATGTTCTCAAGAAGGTGCTCATAGAATAAGTGGTGACTCAACAAGGAAGTGAAAAAGGTTTTGAAAACTTTGAAAGGCTTCCAAATGCTGAAAGTATGGTACTCATTAGCTTTGAGCTCTCATTTCCCCTATCATAAGCATCTTTCGATGGTTAAGGTGAAAGTGAGGTCCAATATGAGTTATATGCTTGACATACCATAAACTGGAAATCTCATGTCCATTGAGTACGAGGGACGCTCCTCATGCTACTCAACTTTAGTTACCGGTAAGTTCTTGTCATAGTAAATACATGCGTATCATTGAGGACCGCCAACGGGGTACCCCTTGCACATGATACATGAGCTATCCTATAATCAAAATGACAAGGCAAGCAGACAATAAGCATCTCAGCAATCTTTTTATTTACCATATGCATAGCTTTTTATTGAGGATGCTTTATAGATAGCTCACTATGGTGATGCTGCAAGTTTCCACCATGATTAGGCATGTCTTAGGCTAGCGGCCCAGGCGTTTCTCTAACATAGAATACAAACTTCATGGACTTACAAGTTCCCTCTTTATTTCACACAGGTGACATCCATAGAAAAAAGAGCATGATATCAACTGAGTACAAAGTACAAGTGCAATGTTGAAAACGTTCCCCGTGACAGCACGGTTCTGCTAATTCCAACTTATAAGTGCAAGCATATACAACAAAGTTGTCACAATGGTGCAAGTTTATTAGGGGAAAACAATATAAAGTGTGCCATCAAGTTCGTGAGGTCTTTAATCACTAAGTTTTCACATAAAAATGGTTTTTAATTGGAAGATAGTTGAAAAAAAGAATATACTTGGAATGGTGTAACACACCATGCATACGAGTTTATAGTGGACACTTTGGAATAACTTGGTTTCTTGGGAGTTGGAGGCATGAGTAGAACTTACTCATACAAGTGGAGGCTAGCAAAAGATTGGGAGCAACCAACTAAGAGAGCATAATGACCATAATCATGCAGAGCAACAAAGCATACTAATCAAAGCAAAGAGTGGTACTACAAGTCAAGGACTAAATGATCATAGAGGCTATGGTGACTTGTCATAGTCATAACATGGTGTGAGCATGTGCCAAGTCAACTCAAGCAAAGCATCAAAGGAGAATACCACAATACTATGCTTTTGCATGTAAAACAACGCATAATTTCTTCAAGGCACACTAAGCAATCCCAATTTTTTGGAACAAGACATGCTACAGCAATAATCACTAAGCATAATGCTAAAACAACACCTAGCATGTCATGCTAAATTCTAAGTCACAGTCAATGCAAGCTCCTCTTGCACTTCAAGCAAGAACTTACTACTCCTTTCCAACACCAAGCAACTTATTTGCAAAACAACACAGCGAGAACGGGGGTCCAAACTACTTTATTCAAGAAAACTAAACAACCTAAGCAAAGCAAACGAAAACTAAGACGCTCCAAGAAAAACACAACTGTGCATGAAACAATAAAAACGAAGTGTCTAGACAGACCTGAGCTTTTTATTGATAAAGAAGGGGATGCCTTGGGCATCCCCAAGCTTTGACGCTTGTACCTCTTGGATATTTCTTGGGGTGACACCATGGTGGCATCCCAAAGCTTGAGATTTTGTCCATTCTTCATCTCATTGCATCATTCTCTCTTTACACCTGAAATTTTTCCTTCATACAAAACTTCACACAATCTTCATTAGCAACATTAATGTATTCAAAAGATATTAGACCCCTGGCAAAGCTTTGGAACATCAAGAATTTTCACTAAAAACACAAGCTATTGTAGTAACTCCTTCAAAAATGTCAATTCACCTAAAGAGAACTCAAAAAGGAATCAATAAGAAGCAAATGCAAATAATGGCAAAAATCTGTCAAAACAGACCAGCAGGTCCCCAAATTTATTCATAAATTTTGAGCTCAATATGAGTTACAGAGACTCCTCACAAATTTTTTTGGTGGAGGACAGAAATCTGTTTCGGGATAGCAACTACCCAAATCTTACTTCCGTCTCAGTAGAGGTCATTCTTGGCACAAAAATCAAACAAAAAGGATAAGGAGAGGTCATTACTGAAGTAATAACTTCCAAGACTCAAGGAAACTCTTGGGTTATCTTCTAACAAGTACTTTTCTTTAACGCCTTTAAGTTAGGCTTGATAGCTTGAGAAGATGCTCACATAAGAATTATGAATTGAAGTCAAAGAGAGCATCAAGAAACAAATTCAAAACACATTTAAGTCTAATCCACTTCCTATGCATAGGAATCTTGTACACAAATAAGTTCACAAATAACAAAGTGACAAGCATAGGAAGATAGAACAAGAGTAACTTCAAAACTTTCAGCACAAAGAGAGGTGTTTCAGTACCATGAAAGATTCTACAACCATACTTTCCTCTCTCATAATAATTTTTAGTAGAATCATGAATAAACTCAACAATATAGCTGTCACATAAAGCATGCTTTTCATGATCTACAAACACATAAGTTCTATCAAGCTCAAAAATAGTGGGATTAAAACCTTCACAGGTTTTACTCAAAGTAGATATTTTGAAAGGATCCACAGGAACATAACATTCATCCTCCTTTGGTAAGAAAGGGGACAATCAAATAATGTAAGAGATAAAGAGTTGCTCTCATTAGAAGGTACGCATGGGTAGATAATCCATTCTTCCTCCTTTTGTTCATCACTCTCTTCCTCTTTTTCATCTAATGAGCTTCCAGTTTCAACAATTTCTTCTTCCATAGGCTCCTGCAAGGCATTAGTATCTTCCATTTGTGGAAAGCACCTATTAAAATATTCAAGAATATAGCCATTTGCTTCCTTGTAATTATCAAAGCAAAATTTAAGTATCTCATAAACCTCGGATTCATAAGGTGAATCATCAGTATTTTCAAGCAAACTAGCAAGTTAAAATGCACCCTTGAAGGCAATAAATTCTTCAATTTGTTCCACATCATAAAAGTCATAATTTCCTTTAACATAAGAGGATATGGTAACATTATCATTATACTCACACTGAAAAAGGTAGGTGTTTATACCTCCTACATCAACAAGCTTTATCAAAGCAATAAGTAACATTATAAGTGGAGCACACCTCTCTAGCAATAGTATTCAACTTATCAATTTGCTCCAATAAGTGTTTCCCTTTTTGTGACAAATGGTGTTCCTTATAATAATACTTTTGTTCTTCTGTGAACCCACCTTGCCAATAAGAACTAGTTTCAAAGAAACCATCCATTGATAGAAAGCATGACCAAGCAAGGCAACAACATACCAACAACTAGAGTAGGAACTAATTTTTTTGGGTTTTTTGAAAAGAGGCAAACAAAACCAAGGAAAAGAAACAAAGAAAACTAAAAACAAATTAAAGAGAAAGGAAGTGTAGGACTCCCCTTGTGAAGACGTCCTTAGCCTCCCCGGCAACGGCGCCAGAAATCTTGATGTGTGCACCCAGTGTTGACGTGGGACACTTCGTTGGAACCCCAAGAGCAAGGTGTGATGAGCACAGCAGCAAGTTTACCTCAGTAGAGACCGAGGTTATCAAACCTGAAGGAGGAAGGAAACGTCTCAAAGGTGTTGCAAGCAACGTGGAGACCTGCACAACACAAACTCAAGACTTTGTCCCAACGAATCAGTGAGGTTGTCAAGCTCAACAATTTGCTGTAAAAAAGGATTAAACGTATGGTGTGGAAGGTAATGGTTTCCAGCAAGTAAACAAGTAACCGTGGAAGATGTATCAATGGTAAAGATTGGACCGGGGTCCATAGTTCACTAGAGGTGCTCTCCTTAGATAAACAACATGGCATAAAGGGTAAACAAATTACAGCGGGGAAATTAACAGGAACTGAGCAAGGCATAACAATGCAATTACTAGTCAGAAAGATCCTATGAGATTCGATTGGGCAATACAACAAGATACATAGACCGCCATCCAACTGCATCTATGACTATAAATCCACCTTCAGGTTATCATCCGAACCCCCTCCAGTATTAAGTTGCAAGCAATGCATAACGCTTTAAGAAAAGTGTGTAAGGTAAATAGTCCACATGTTCCATGAACAAGAGACCGTTGTTTTATCCCTAGTAGCAACAACACATCTACAACCGAAGAGATTATTGTCACTTCCCTTCGAAACTAGAGGCATGAACCCACTATCGAGCATAAATACCCCCTCTTGGAGTCACTAGCAACTACTTAGCCAAGATATCTACTAACAACAGAGAGCATGAAAGATCACAAAAAACACAGACATGATAGAATCATAAAGACAAAACCATTAATCAAACCAACATAATAATCTCAATATCCATCGGATCCCCGCAAATACAACATGCATGATTACAAATAGATTAGATCTTGATCATGAACAGAGCTCACAAGATCTATACATGAAAGCAGAAAGGAGGAGATACAACCATATAACTACTACATGGACCCATAGTCCAAGGTGGAACTACTCACACATCATACCGAAGAGAAGGCCTCCGGGATGATCTCCCTCCGGCAGGGTGCCGGGAAGAACTTCAGATCTCCCTGATCTAGGGACGATGGTGGCGGCGACTACAGACGGTTTCGTGGAGATTTGATCGGGTACTTAGGGTTCCTGCATCGGGGGCTTCTTATAGGCGAAGGGGGAGGCCGAGGCGGCGGCCAAGGGCCCCACACCCCTCTCAGGAGCGGGGCAGGGCCCACCCGCGCCTAGGGTGGGTCTGGCCGCCCTGGCCGGCCTCTCCGGCTCCCCTCTGGACTTCTTGTTCCCCATGGAATGTAATTAACTTTGACGTTTGTCCCGTCCAATTCCGAGAATATTTCTTTACTAACTTTTCTGAAACCAAAAACAGCAGAAAACAGGCATCTGACACTGTTGCAACTTGTTAGTAGGTTAGTACCAGAAAACATGTAAAAAGCACCTCAAAGTGTAGACAAGCAAAGAAAAGTAGATACTAAACAAGCATGGGGCATCAAAAATTATAGATACATTTCCAACGTATCAAGACACACTCTATTTTCATTGCCTAGAACACTCTAGTTTTCACTCTTATTGTTTTGTGAGTGTTCTCTTTTGCTAGCACTGTGTTTAGCCTTAGTTTTCTTATGATTTTTTTCTTAGAACTTTTTAGTTCTTCTTTGTGGATCTGTGAGACATGCTCACTGATCTTTATTGATTATTATCTTTGTGAGTTGTTTCAAATAAGTCAATTGGCGTTGGAAAAGAGTAGAAAGTTCCATGCTTATAGTGGTACAAGAAGGAGCTTGCTTTGACTGTGACTTAGACTTTATCATGTCATGTTAGATGTTGTTTTGACCTTATGCTTAGTGATTATTGTTGTAGCATGACTTGTTCCAAACAATTAGGATTGCTTAATGTGCCTTGATAGAATCGTGTGTTGTTTTAGCATACAAAAGCATAGTATTATGGTATTCTCCTTTGATGTTTTGTTTGGGTTGACTTGGCACATGCTCACACCATGGTATGACTATGAACCAGTCACCTTAGCCTCTATGATCATTTAGTTTTTGACTTGTGGTACCACTTTATGTGTGAAAGTGACAGCGTGCACACCGTGTGGCACTTAGGCTAGAGAATACATAAATACTTGTCATGAGTTATATTTGGAGTTGGATGTCTTTATGAAATTGTGGTGTTTGTTGGAACCATCTAGCGCTCAAGGTGACAGTGTGGGGTTATCTAGATGGGGAAGGCGGACTTTGAGGTGTGCTTTTGTAGACCTACTGTGGATTAGAGTTATCCAACTGGAGAGTAGTTCAGCGTAGCATCATGAAGAGAATATATTTATTGAGAGTGTTCACTAGTGAAAGTATGATCCCTACGCCTTGTTTCTAAGCATTGAAACACTGTTTGCATCTAGAACTATTACATGTTTGCTTGCTTCCATCTTTATTTTAGTTTTCCTTTAGTCTCTTCTATGCCATCAAAGTCTTTTCTGTGGTCATTGCCGGGGATATATAGGACACTTCAACATGTTCCTCCCCATCAAAAGCTCTTTCCTGGCATCGTTGTATTATAATCATCCATATTACTTGTATTTCATTATCTCTTCGCCGAACTAGTGCGCCTATACACCTGACAAGTGTATTGGATGTGTTGGGAACATAAGAGACTTCTTGTATCTTGATTATAGGGTTGCTTGAGAGGGATAGCTTTGACCACTTACTCCCTGAGTTCGATAAACCTTGGGTAATCCATTTAAGGGAAACTTGCTGCTGTTCTATAAACCTATGCACTTGGAGGCCCAACACTGTCTACAAGAATAGAAGCATGCGTAGACATCACCTCCCCAACAGTCGTACCTGAGTACCTCAGCGGCTCAGAATCATGCATCACCTTTGACCGATCCGATCATGTTCGCCAAATCCCTCGCCCAGGCCACTCTGCCCTAGTGCTCGAGGCTCATATCGACGTGTTCGAGATGAGTCGAGTATTTATGGACAACAGCATTGACATAAATTTTATGTTCACCAGCACCCTAGAGGCCATGCGGATCCCGCTCTGCAGCCTGGAGGCATCCAACACAACCTTCCACGTCATCATCCCAGGAAAGGGAGTCTACCCCTGGGCAAGATATGGATCGACGTCATCTTCGGCACCCCCAAGAACTTTAGGCGTGAGCGACTCGAGTTTGAGGTGGTCGACTGGCCATTACAGTACCACGCCATCCTTGGGCGCCATTACTAGGAAAACAGCTATCTGTGGTGCATGTGTTTTGGACTTGAGAAAAATCCTTATACGACACTACTCTTAAATATGATTTCTTATTTGACACTCATAATTTTTTCTTCCCCATATGACACCCTGTGTATTTTTTTCCTTACATGACATTGTTGTTCAATCCGTTACATGGTTCCGTCTAGACGAAAATACCCCTGGATATGTACGTGTCCAAGCTAAGTTGTCCCAATCGAACAGAATCAGAAGGATACGAGCCTCTCCTGTCCCTTTCTCCCGGTCATGAACCCTAGCGCGCGGCGGCCGGCAGCGCGGGTGGCTTGCTTGTTCACAGCGGTGGAGCATGCGGCCTGAGATGAACTCCATGTACCATGGGGTCTGTGCGGATGGGAGGCCAAGCTCGGAAGTGGGCCAAGGCAAGGCACCGGACGGAGAAGAAGGCGGGGCGGAGGGCGGCCATGCTGGGGCTTCCGAGGGCGGCCAAGGCTCAGCGGCGAGTGTGTATGCTTCTGCAGTGGAGCACCCGTCTAGGTACTCAAATCCAATCTTAGTCCATGGTATGGAAGGGTGAGTGTATTTGACAAATTTCTCTCCATTGCACCATCGTTTGCTGAAATTAGTAGCAATGTTTATGCCTTTATATTTATTTATAGGATGGATCCCAATTCTAGTTACTTGCTAAAAATTAGCTTGTTTGGAAACCTCAAAAAAGTTAGAAAGGAAATTAGATGTTTTTGTTTTGAGAAGGTCATTGATAGTGATTTAATAAATTATATTATAAGGATTTGGTTGAATCCATCGTTGAGCAGTACCCGCCACGTTATTTGGAAGTTGTACATGTCTAGTACTATGACGATGTTCTTAAAATACTCCCAGAAGTAAAATCAGACCAAGAATTGATGTCTATGTTTGATAAACATGCTAAGACAAAGGTTGTACAATTGCTGATTGCATACTGTGATCCCTCTAGACCTTATGAGCCTATCTCCGAGTATTGTAGTGATGACCGAGAGCCTATATTTGCATATAACAACAACAACAACAACAACAACAACAACAACAACAACAACACAAAAGAGTCTGATGATAGTTATCTTTCGAACCCAATCCCTGAGAATGAGTATGTTGGTTTAGCCATATGCACTGATGCTGGCCAAGCAGTGATGATAGGGGTAAAAGAAGTGTTCCCGGAGGCAGAACATAGAGAATGTATGTTTCACTTGGTGAGCAACTTCAAGAATAAGTTTCATGGAAAAATATTTGATGACCACCTATGGGCAGCGGCTTACTCATGGAACCCATATTTATTTGACAAAAAATGGGTTGCAATGGAGGTAGCAAAGCCATCTGCAACCACATATATTAGGAAGTGGCACAATAGGTTGTGGTCTAGGAGTCAGTTCTCGACCATATGCAAGGTGGACTATGTAACAAACAACTTGGCGGAGTTCTTTAACAATTGGATCAAGCACCACAAGTATTTAAACTTGGATGATTTCATTGATAAGGCGAGGCAGTTGATTATGATCAAGTGTAACGAGAGGAAAAAAGTAGCAAAGAAGTTATATGGATTGATTTTTTCCCAAATAATGAAGAAGTTGAATGCAATGACCAGGGATTTAAACTTGGAGGTGGTAGAATGCTCAGAAGATGTGGCTGAAGTGACTGCATTAGGAGGCAACGGCTTTAGGTTTGTCGTTAACTTGCAAGATCGAACATGTTCTTATAGACAATGGCAAGTTTGTGGACTTCCTTGAAAACATGCTCTTTCATCACATCACTTAGTGATGCACATATAAAGAATTATGTTGACTCGTATTGCTCCACTGAAAAATTGAGAGCAGCTTATGCCCACCTGAACCCTGCTATGCCTGACAAGAAATAATGGCCTGAATCTGACCATGGATTCTTCATGCATCCACCACTACTTAAAGCGACAGATGGCAGGCCTAAAACTGAGAGGTATAAAGGTTGCAGTGACAATAAAATAAAGAAAGGCAAGCACTTATGCCAATTTGTAAGGAATATAGGCATCATTGGCACAATTGTAAGAAGGGTAACCCTGATGACATTGCTGCAATGATGGATATTAGGTAATATATATTTCTCTTTCTTGCTTTATTTTTTTTCGCAACTAAATGTATTAACTACTTTTCTTGCTGCTCATGTAGAGAACCACCAAAGAAGAGGACAAATGCTAGCAAAATATCCCAATCATCCATTGTGCCTTGCGAGGATGGAGAACCAATAAGGATGCTTTTCCCACCAAGGTTAGAAAAATTCTACACTTCTATGTTGCTTTTCCCACTCATTATAAGTTCTAAGTTTCTTCTTTCTCACCATAACCAAATCTTGGAGACTACAACAAATAAAAAGAGAAAACATGTAAACTCTAAATCTGGAGGATCAAAGAGGTAATTTTGTGTTTCTTACTTTTGCCATTACTTACGTAATGCTACCATTACTACCCTAAACTTATAGTTGCCATACACACATGTGTGTAGACCAAAAAATGGTTCCATTGAGAGGATTGCTCCTGTGAAGATAAAGACCAAGACGAAAAATGGAGAGGTTGCTGAAAACATTCCTATTGTACCACTTGATAGCCCAGCAATGGGCACAAGGAGCAGAAAATTTTACCCTCCTAGCCCTGCTATGAGAACAAGAAGCAAAAGAAGGCTCATCTTGTAATTTTCGTATGGCTTATGTGCACTTCGATTCTCTTGATGTAATGGTTCTTTTGGAGTTCCCGTGATGTAATGGTTCTTTTGGAGTTCATTTAGCCTGATATATGTGATACATGTGAACTACCGATGACTTATGCATGAATCTGGATGCTTATGGAAGCTATTGGTATGTTGTTTGATTGGTTGTATGTATATATGAATTGTGTGAAGGGGATATGGCATCAAAATATAGGGAAGGTTCTGCCAAATTTTTGATTTTATTTAATTAATATTCGAGATATTAGTATAGTCTGAACCAGCAAGTGTTTCTCTTCCTTTGTTGTCACACGACTAAATATGGATGGTGCAATGTTTTTTGAAGTAAAATATGTTCCATATTACATAAGACAACAACATTAGACCTACAAATGCACTAGAGTGTCATGTAAGACAAAAAAATTACACCGAGTGTCATATAAGAAAGCAAAAAAGTTTTGAGTGTCAAATAAGGAATCATATTTTAGGAGTAGTGTCATATAAGGAATTCTTTCTTTGGACTTCTGTGGTGCATATGGGATGCTCCACTGTTATGTTGCTACTAATTTTTTATCTATGGTGCATATTGATATGCGCCACAGAAATCTCAAAATTCAGTGGCGCATATTGCAATATGCACCACATAACTCTGTGGCACATATTGCAATATGCTCCATTGAATTTTTTTTGAATTCAAAAAAGTGAGGGCATACCTAGATCTGGATCTAGCCCCGCAACCACCGGAATTTTTTTGCCGGAATTTTGTCACCAGAATTTTGTGGGGTCACCGGAGGAGGGCGAAGGTGGGTGGAGGAGGGGGTCGTCGGAGATGGTGGTGGAGGAGGAGGCGATGCCGGAGGAGGTGGTCGCCAGAGGTGGTGGTGGTGGAGGAGGTGGTGGTGGAGGTGGAGGTTGCCGGAGGAGGTGGTCACTATAGGAGGAGCTCGTCGCTCGAGGAGGTCACCGGAGATGGTGGAGGAGGGGTTCACCGGAGGAGGAGGTCATCACTGGAGTTGGTCACCGGAGGTGGTGGAGGAGGAGAGGAGAAGGGGAGTGATATGTTGTAAACGTATCTATATTTTTTGATGTTCTATGCTTGTTTAGTATCTAATTTTCTTTTCTTTGTCTACACGTTGAGGTATTTTTATATGTTATCTAGGAATAACCTATTAACAAGATGTCGCCAGTTGACTTTCTTTTTGTTTTTTTTTTGTTCTAGAAAAGCCAGAAAATGAATATTCTCGGAATTGGACGGGACAAAATCCAAAGTCCATATTTCACCGAGGAGAACACGGAGCCAGAAGACGAGACAGAGGAGGGCCTCGAGGGGCCCATACCCCCTAGCCGCATGGACAGGCCTGGCCCGCGCCTAGGGGGGTGCGCCGCCTTGGGAACCCCCCTCGGACTCCCCCTTTTCCTATAAGAAGCCCCCGATACCTAAAACCTAAGTACCCGATCAGATCTCCATGAAAAAGTCTATAGCCGCCGCCACCATCGTCCCTAGATTGGGGGATCTAAAGCTCTTTCGGGCACCCTGTCGGAGGGGAGATATCATACTGGAGGCCTTCTTCATCACCATGCCAGCCTCCGGTATGATGTGTGAGTAGTTCTACCTTGGACTATGGGTCCATACAGTAGCTAGATGGTTGTTTCTCCTCCTTTGTGCTACCATGTTTAGATCTTGTGAGATCCATTCACGATCAAGATCATCTATTTGTAATCATGCATGTTGTGTTTGTAGGGATCCGGTGGATATTGATATTACTATGTCAGATTGATTAATGGTTTTATTTTATTGATTCTATCATGTCTGTGTTGTTTGAGATCTTGCATGCTCTCTGTTTATAGTAACTATCTTGGCCAAGTAGATGCTAGTGACTCCAATAGGGGGTATTTATGCTCGATAGTGGGTTCATGCCTCTATTGAATCTGGGGAAGTGATAGAAATCTCTAAGGTTGTAGTGTAGGGTTCGCAGCATAGAAAACAAAAAAATTCCTACGATGGGAACAACTAAGTACCAAGATCTATCTACTAGATACAAGCAACGAGTAGATATACGTCCATAGAATACATACCCTCGAAGACCGAATAGTTTTAACGAGGTTGTACTCGTGGATGATGTAGTCAAACGCTTGCCATCTCAAGATCGTGATGAAGTCCATCTGGTCCAGCCGGTGCAGCACCATCAAGTCCAGCACCGCAAAGCAGTGGTGCATCCGTGATCGCACAAACGGTCGGGTACCCCGACAACCTCCGCGCCCTCGCTCCAGCGAAGCAGCGGAAGCAACAAATCCTTCTAGAAAAAGCCACCGGGAACATGTATCTCGCTGATCCGAGACCATGGGGAAATTCTAAAGGGGGAGAGAGATCCTTCACGAGGAGGTGTGTGATGAGAGGAGCGAGTGGGGTGACTTATATAGGGAGTGGGGGAAGCCCCCTCCCATGGCGTGGAAGCCATGGAGGTTCCCCCACCTCTTCCACATTCATGTGGGTGGAGCTCCCACTCACATAAATAGCCACCCACTCAAAATTTCACTCACCTCCATTAAATTTCCACGAAATTTAGTGCAATCTCTCATTAAATAAAACTCTTTTATTTATTTATTCAGATTTTGTTAATTACTCTAATTAAAAAAAATTCACATAAAACCCCTTACAACATTTCAATTTCACATGCAGAACTAGTTTCAGCAATTTCAACTGAAACAATTCCGATGTCTAGTGAAATAATTCATGCGCTTTGTAATTCTTTCTCTGGCATATTATTTGCTCCAAATGGTGTAGGTATCCCTTAAGTGTGTCACCCTACGGTTTGCGAATAATGCAGACATGATCGATACCCCTCTCCGATCAATAATTAGCATCGGGACCTGGAGATCCGTACTGACTCCCACACATTCAACGATGACTTCTGTGATCGTGTGAACCTTATATGCGTGTAAGTCAATCCCTTTGTCTCGCGATATATTACATGTCCATGATTTGATCATTGGTATATCCATACCTAGTTTGATCTCGTTATCGACATGTACTCTTTTCTTGTTCCCGTGATATAACATTCTAGTGATCAAATCACTTGCTTGCAAGCTAACTAATGTGATATCACCGAGAGGGACCAGAGTATATCTCTCTGTCATCGGGATGGAAAAATTCCACTCTTGATCCATGAGCCTCAACATAATACCTTCGTGGCACTGAACCCATCTTTATAGTCACCCTGTTACGATGTGATGTTTGATGTTATCAAGATACTCTTTTGGTGTTAGTGATTGACATGGTCTAAGGACTAAGATTACTTCGTATGATATTATAGAAATATAAACACAATAACCTTGATCGTAATTCTATACTTCGGATGAATGTTCATCACATCATTCCAACAATGTTGTGACCTTGTTATTAACAACATCCAATGTCCATGACTAGGAAACCTTTGATCATCTTGTTAATCAACGAGCTAGTTTATAAGAGAGGCATAACTAGGAACTTACTTTTTGTTTATTAAACACACATGTATTAACGTTTTCATATTAACACAATTATAGAATGAAAAATAAACATTTATCATAAATAAGGAATACGATAATAACCACTTTTATTATTACCTCTCGGGCATATTTCCTTCAGTCTCCCACTTGCACTAGAGACAATAATCTAGTTTGAAAACTTTGCATATTGAACACCTATGGCTTTCTGGTGTTCCATATAAGCGATTGCAAGTGGTTAACATAATCTACAGATCTAACGCTTTCAGGTCTGTGTGTATTTGCATGTCTTTGCGTCTTCACGCATCACTCATTCTCCAATGAGGGCATTGTATAAATTTGGTCTTTTGGTGACACCTTTAGTTCCTTGGGGTTAAATCATGTTGATACTATTGTCGTACAATATATCTCTAGTGTTATCCCATTGTGAACCACACCTTAGTTTGATAACAAACTACTTGACACAATAACCTGCTTTGCTGCTACTGTAGAAGTCATATACTTAGCCTTTTTGTTGTAGTATCCGTCACAATGTCTTAACTTTGGAATTAATCCAAATACGTCATGGAAATTTCTTTCCATTTCATTGTGCAACCCATAGTTTAAATTGAGATAAACTTAATTTGTATCTTGTGACAATACTAGTATCATTTTTCAATGAAATATTTGTCTCTTATACAAATATAATATATTCTTAATTCTTCCAAAAGATTATAAGAATATCCTTACTATCGTCCAATGATCATTTTATGATTTATTCTGGTATATGCTCATAACACTTAGAGCATAGGACATATCTGGATGTGTACATATCATGGTATGTGTAGCATCCCAATTGTCTAACAATTGTAATGCTACTTGGTCTAGTAATATAATGGCTACTTCAAACATATAATGGTTGCATCATAATTATATCATGCTCATGTCATCATGCCTCCTTGCATTTTGAGCATCATACAAAACCCTTTTTGATTTGGTTCTTCTCTCATATGCATTGTAAATTGTATTTGCCTCTTGATTGTATTTGGTTCTTGATATATTGTTTCAATGCCCAAGTTGAGTTGGGGGCATATCTTTTATTAACTCCACCACCTTTCTTTCACCACCTTATAATTCCACCATCCAACTAAATATGAGCTTGGCATTACTGGTTTTACTTCTAGCTCATGTGGGTTGGGATGGATCCAATTCTTTTCCACATGCTCTCATCTTGGCATCATGTTGTTTTCACCTCATTGATATATGAGAGCCACATGGCCACCTTTGCATGCCTTGTGGGTGGAACCCTATTTCTAGCTCTCATATGTGTTGTTTTGGGGATGATCATCATGTTGGAATATTTTGTGGGCTTATTAACTACCTAGTGGCATATACACACTAGCAAGTCCCATTGTATATCAAAATGGTCATCTCCATCTACTCCACATGGGACATCCTTGTTAATTCTTTTTGCTTGGCCTTTATTCCAATTTTTGGAATGCATAATAATAATGCCATGTTAATATTATTGTTCTCACAAAATACACATGGCATTGAATATTTTTGCATGGCCCATGCAAGTACCACCTTTTGCTTGTCATTTGGATTTTATTTGCATTTTGAGTGAATCCAAACCACACACATCTATCCATCTCTCTCTCTTTTCTTCACCTCCCTCTCCATTTTCTCCACCATCCATGCATGATCTTGTGTATCCTATCTAAACCCTAAACCATCCTACCCTAATCCTCTATCTAATTCTAAAACCCTACCACCCTTTTCACCTACCCATCTAACCATACCCCCCTCTAAACCTAGTTCTAGCAAACCCTAAACCACCCCATCACCCCCTCTCGGCCTCTCTCCTCTCCCCTCCTTGCTGGGCCCACCTAGCTGCCACCCCAACCAAACCCTAGCTACACCCGAGCCACACCCCCTCTCTAACCGAGCCTAGCTCCAAACCCTAACCTTACCCGAGGCTACCCCCTCTCCCTCTCTTGCTCTCTCTCTGCCTAGTGGACCCCAGCCCGAGCCCCCCCCCAGGCCGCACCTTGCCCACCGCCACCGCTCGCCCACCTTCGCCGAAAGCACGTGAGAGGAGGAGAAGGGAAAGGTGGCCGAGCCACCTGTATCATCTACCCCCGCCCCCACACGACACCTCCCTTCCTCGCTGCTACCTACCACCTCTCCCACCTCTCTGCCTCGCCCTGCTACCCCAGATCGACCCTGCATCGCTCCCTGCCTTCCCCCGCCACCGGCTACACCATCGCCGGCCACCGTCTGTCCACCACCGATCCCTCGAACCAGCAAACCAGCGTGGCGTGGAGGTGATCGAGGAGAACGAGGAGACTCCGGGGAGGCCGCCTGTACACGCCGTCGAGGAGGAGAAGCCCAGGAGCGCAGGGACCAGCACGAGACCGACGCGAAACCCTAGACCGGCCGGCCTCTGCCTCGTCGACGATCGACTACTCCTCTGCTCGCTCCGTCCATGCCAACGCCATCTCGGTGAGCTCCCTGACCTCCTGGACATGGTCCGCTGCCGTCGCCTGTGCTCGCTGGTCAAGTCGTCGAACGGCCTCTGTGCGCCGGCGACGCGTTCGTTTCTGCTCGCTCCCAAGTCGCAGGAACCCTATCTAGGCCCCGTCCGCCTCCCAGATACCAACCCCAGCCCTACCGCACTGGCTCGTACCCCCCAGCGCGTGCCGCACGTCCCAGGTTCGAATCCCAGCTCCGCCCGCGCCGCGCACCGATCTGTCGATCGAGGCAGGAAGAGGAACAGTACGGCGTGGCAGTTTTACAGATAACCCCCTTTTTGTTTTCTCGTCTCAAACCGCGGTACGTGGAGTCCCACCTGCCAGCCCCCCAGACGTTTTGCAAAAAGCACCCAGACTTTTGAATTCATCAACCCGCAGTCCCCCCCTGCGCCGCGTGGCCACCTCACACCCGCCCTCTGGCGTGTGGGTCCGCAGAGCCTCTGGGCCCGCTTGTCATCCACGCGGGCTAGGCAGAGCCCCGGTGTAAAGAGCTTTTCGCGCGCGTGGGGACCCACCTGTCATTGTCTCTGGCTAGCACTGGGCTGAGTAACAAAATGTTTTTCTGTAATATGTTTAAATTCAAATCCTTTTTAAATTAACTCAAATTCAAATAATAAATCTGTTTTGAAATAACTTTTGATATATAAATCCAAATAATACATATAATATATGTTTTCAAATCAGAAAAATGTGAGGAATTCAAATATGCCCTCCAAAATATATTTTGAACATTTAAAATTCCAAGTTTATTTAAATTACAATAAAATGCCCTTTTGTCTTAAATAATTAATAACTTTTGTTTTATAACTCCAAATTCAACAAATAATATATCTAAAATGATTAGCTCGACGAGACCTTTCTGTTTATGCATTCCATGTTTTGTTTTGAAGCATGCATCATATAAATATAATGAGTACAGCAACTAATATGAGAATAAAATGGGGCCAAAACTCAATAAAATGATTTATTCTTGTGTTCCACACCTCACCCATGCCATGCTACTTTATTGCCATGCAAATTGTGCACCATTCATCATGGCATGATTGTTTGCTTGTCGCATTTATTCATATGCTTGTGCTCTTTATTTATGTTGGACCTTGTTTGTTTGGTTCTTCTTCGAATAGACGCTGAGCAGGGGATATATCAAGAGAACTAGGAGCACTACCCAGATCCATCCCTTGCTTCAACTGAGCTGCCAGGCAAGCACTACCACATGCTTGCATACATATAGTACCTATTGCCTCTATCTTATTCTTGCATCATTGAGTCGCGATTGCATAAATTTGAATCCCAAGTATTGCATAGCCTTTACTTTTAAACCCCACCGAAGCTTGTTCCCTCCATCCCCATGAGCCATTACTACAGGAGTTGCTTGAGCCATGCGAGTCGTAGAACAGCATGTGTAGGGTATGTGAGTGTCTGACGGATAACGAGGTACCCAAACAACTTAACCTGAGTAGTAATGGGATAACTAATGAAAGTGGCACCGGTGAGCCATATTTGCTATTTGGTTTTTCAGGCTCACTTGTGTCCCGTAGGACCCCGAGTACTTGATTCCTGTTCCTTGAATATTCGCGCTATCCACATCCGGAGGCTTATGAAACCCCACAGCGAGCTTGATTCATTCTTATTTCTTGGGGCCACAAACTAGTTTGAGGTTTTATTTACTATCATGTACTTATGCCATGCTTTACTGCTTTATTTAAATTGTGCGAGGTACTGCACACTGTACTATTTAGGAAAGCGGAGTGTTTTCGCGGTGTCGACAAGCCCAGTCACATTTTCGGGTTCCCAGTCGTTCACAGCCATTGACGCAAACCTTGAGTCTGTCTCGGAGTCAGCTAACTCCGTTGCGGGTAGCTTAATGGGGTGGCCTCAAATATTTCGAATCCTGTAATTGCTTTGTCGTGATCGCCTCGTTGGGTTTTGATTTGGTTTTTCCGAGGCATATCGGTGTGTTGCTATTTGTGCACCCTGCAGGTAAAACTTTCGAAGCCGTGTCCACGGTTATGGACGACTTGGAGCACAGTTTCTCGATCATAGACAAGTATAACTAAAGTGCCGCTTTTAATTTGACTAGACTAGGTATCTGACTAGTAAATAGTGCAATACTCATGGAATGGATAATAGAACTGCCAACGGATGGGGGTTGTTCGTCCGCTTCCTCGTCGGTAAGCGAGGAGGAGGATGGATCTGTGGATATTACCGTTATAACTGTTATAACTGTTGTTTTTAATTCACGGACATCCGCTCATCTCGGTTAGGCGGATGGTTAGCGAGTATCTATAGAATTGTTAGGGTTTATCTTTTGCTGCAATTCGTCACCAGGTTGTGTCCCTTTAGAGGCATCAAGACTTGCTGAGTACCCCTAGGGTCTCACACGATAAATTATTGGTTCGGATGAACAGTACCTCGCAAGATGGATCTTTGGGTGGAAGAGACGATGTGGGCAACGATCATTCGTGTAGAGATTCGAACGAGGATCCATGAGATCTGTATGGATCTCGCTTATTTATGGGGCATCTTATGCCGATTTGCTTCTTATCCGTACTCGAATTTTGTCTTCCGCTTCCGCTTGATACTCTGTTGATTGATGTATGAGGAAATATCCTAAACTATTATATCTATCTAGGATATTTGGATCTTGCCGTATGGCGTTGCTATATTTCCTTTTTTTTAGATGGAATGGCTCTGATGTACTGTTGTATGGTGGCTTGCATACATACTCATTTGTGTATGTAGTTGATCCCTTCGCCTGCCGATTACGCCGCCCGTTCTTGTCCCGATGTTTGGAAATGGTTGGGACGGCCGAAAGGTCTACCTGTGAGTGGCATTTGGGCCCCACCGTACTATTTCAACCATTTCCGCTCATCCAGGCTTGTAACTAGGAGCGTAATTCACCGAGGTAGTTACAGTATGATTGATCAAAACATTCTTGTGATTGCACTCATCAAGTGTCAAAGCACTTGAATCTTGTTTCACTTATCAAGTATCGATACACTTGAATCTTGATTCAATTCTTTTTCCATGCGATAAGATCCTTTTCTCGTCGTTTCTATATTGAACCCCTTCAATATCTCATATATGTACATTTGGCATGAACATATTAGCGTCACTGTCTATCCATGTAGACATTCATGCTAAATATTCGGGTTTTGCCTAAGTCTTTCATCGAAATGAAACCTTTGTCAATAAAAGATACATCATTTCCAATCAACAAGATGTCCTCCACATAATGTATTAGAAATATGTCTCAGCGCTCCCACTTAATTTCTTGCAAATGCAAGCATCTTCATCGTCTCCTGATGAAATCTCCTTTAACAGTTTCATCACGGTAAAGATTCCAACTCCGCGATGCTTACTTCAACCATTGAAGTTTGCATGCCTTGTTTAGCATCCTTTGAATTAACAAAACCCTTTGGAGTGTGTCATGCACATGCCCTAGGTAACCATTCTATTAGAAGAACTTTGTTTTGTTTATTCATCTACCATATACCAAATTATATGTAGTGGTTGCTACTTAAATCCATCTAGACTAAATATCGCTTATGAAAGATCAAATCTTGTCATAATCAACTCCTTGAACATTGTCGTAAAATAATTTACGACATGTCGACTATTTCATAGATGTGAAACATCCATGTCTGTTTCTTTATAGATCCAAATACGACCGATAGGTTTTTACACCTTTCGGGAGAGTCTTCCAAGTTCAAAAAACATGATTTCTCGTGTATGGAACTATCACGGATTTTACCTCAAGTCATTTGACGGAGTCAGGGCCCATCATCACTTATTTGCATGTAGTCGGTTCATCATTGTCAAACAACAATGATTTACTCTCAAATCTCAGCATTTGATTATTTATCTGACCTACTTGGTTCAATAGGAACTTAGACCTCCGTGACCGCAAACTTTGAGGCACGTGAGCCATGAGCATTGTGGCTTCCTCCGGAACATTTTCCGGCGCTGTGCAACTCATAACATATAGCTAAGGTTCGTTAACCTTATTAAAGTTCTATTGTCCTCCCACTTAACTTTTGCGAAAAATTCCTTTTTCAAGAAACTTGACATTCTAAGCGACAAACGCTTTTGTCTTTGGTGTTATGGAGGAATACCCAATGGTTATTCGAAATAACCTATAAAGACATGCTCATCCGACTTTGGTTGTAAACATCTTACTTATGCTTAGCATACCAAAATTTAAGAAAGGACAACTTGGGTTCTATCCCAAATCATAAATTACATGGTGTCATTTCAACAGATCAAAATGGAGCTCTTTTCAGTGTAAAAGCGGTAGTCTCTAAAGCTTTAATCTTTTAAAACATAATGGCAGTTTTATAAATAACACCTTTGATCCAACCATGTCAAACAAGGTTTCATTACAAATCTGAAACACTCCATATTCTTATGGTGTTTGTGGAGATGCAAATCTAGGTGTTTTGCTAAAATTGCAACTCAAATAAATCCCTTTATGATAAAATCATAAATTATTTATTTTCTTGTTAGAACTTCATCTTGAAAGTCTTTGAACATTTTCAAATATTTCATACTTCTTTCTCATTAATTGAATAGTCACTCAAATTTCCAGAGAAAGCATATGAAGTTGAAGTCCATTGATTATGACTATACATAATGGACTACATACATCGATATGTATAAATTCCAATATTTTAGTCGTTCATTCTTCTTTGGACTTTGAACAAAGTTTTAATTATCCCGAGGAAAGTCTCACAAGCGTCATTTGATCAAATCAAAGACTCCAAAATCCATGAAAATGGAGTTTCTTCATGTTTTATTTCTAATATAATTTAAATGGTGATGTCACTTCGTAAGTGATCTTCCAATCATTTGTCTTGAGACATTTTAGCATTAGTTTTATGGATGTGATTTCTCCAACTAGATTTGTAAATCATCCATCTTATATGGAATAGGTAATTATTTGAACAATCTTTGTTCTCATAATACCTGATTTAAATAACTATTATTAAAACAAATCTTGAAGGAAAGGTTTGATGTCAACGAGAAATACAAACAATGGTTTGTTCGTTTTTGATGAACATCATGACATATTCTCTTGCTAGTTACTTAGTCCATTGTGGTTCATGAATTGCATCGTCCTGTATTAAATTTCATACCAACCAATTCAGTATTCAATACCCAAGAACCACATTGTTCAACAAGAAAAGAATACAATCATAACATGTATATCATCTATATACCTAAACTGGATATTTCCAGTCTATTCTTTTCTGCCAAATATATTTTATAGATTCTCTTTCAGCATTTCCTTTTCCTTTTAAAAGAATCCATAATATCAAAAGTGGCGCCATATACATGACACATAGTCCAAAGCGTGTATATTTAAATACTAATACCTTTGGACTTGCACTTTGAAGTAGATCACCATCATCAAATGAATGGTGTTCTTTCAAAATCCATTCTTTAGTAATCTTTTAGTGTAGTAAACACTTTACATACATCTTCTATTCATCCTTATCATGACGACATTCATGATCAAGCTAATGTAGCTTATAAAGGCGAATCGTAAGTATAACATTACTTTCCAAAACCCTTTTGGATGATTAGGATGTCTAGCATATCCAACCTTCGCAAATTCTCATCCAATATGAGAACATATATTATACTCCATCATATTGCAACCAAAACATTATTTCAGATATCGTTATATCTGCCACATATTATGGTTTCTGAAACAATTCTTACAGCTCCTACATAATCTCGATTTTTAAATCAAGAATCATGGAGGCAAACATGATACTTAAGATACTAACACTGGAATTTTTACTCTCAAATTAATACTAATTATCAAATTTCATGGAGTAAACAGAGTTTGCTGGAAGTTTTCAATAGGACTTTAAACTTTAGATTGACACTCAACACAATACGATACCAGTTCGTAAAGTAAATATCCAGAATTATATAGTTCTATTATCTCAATTACAACTAATCATAAGGTGGTGAACGAATGCCAATGACTACAACAAATTATGCAAATTCACTTTGATTTTATTTATGATAAATTGAGTTCTACTAATCCAAATTATAAATGAACTCCCACTCAAAAATGACACCCCCCGTGTCCTTTTTGGTGATTACATGAACCAAATCCACTACACCAAGTCCGATCATCACGTGAGTCGGTGTAGCTTCAAAGGCGAGCATCTACATGGTCATCATGTCAAGCATATGACTCATGCTTAACCTTTTGGTACGTGTTCCAAGGCCATGTCTGCACATGCTAAGCTCGCCAAGTAAGAACATTAGTATTCGCGTGTGTAAAACTGTCTTACACCCGAGATATGCTTGTGGATTCAAGTACACCCGATCATCACATGATGTCTTGAAGCGGTGAAACATTGTCGGTGCATACTTAAGGAAGAACACATTTTTATCTTGATATATAAATGAGGGATCATCTTATTATGCTAATAAAACGCCAAACTAGCAATATAAAATGCAACAAAACTTATGTGAAAAGTGAAATGATATGGTCCTTGCACTTGATCATTATCATGTGCATCGTGGTATGATCTTCATCATTCCTTTATGTGTAAGGCCAAGGTCTATGAAAGTTACACGTTATGTGTGTTGTAAGAGTATCGACTTATACTTTTACTTACAACATCACCATATCATGACACTAGCCCAACAATAATCTAAACTAGACGCTTCTAATTTATCGATTGCAAGTTTTACATGGCTGAGGGCTTTCGGAGATAGAACCGTTCTTACCTACAAACATGGAACTACAACATGGCTGAGGGCTTTCAGAGATAGAACCGTTCTTACCTACGAACATGGAACTCGTTGTAAATCATATATTAACTATAGTAGGAGAGACAGACACCCGCAAACCACTTATGCAAAACTAGTTGCATGTCAAGCATGGAACGAGTCGCATGTGCGAGGACATGTAAAGTTTGTCTGGGCCGCTTCATCCCACTATGCCACCAATATCCAAAGTACAAGGAAGAATTAATAACATTACCATCAGCACCCACATATTCATATGTGTACTACTCGTACAAAGCATCTACGCATAGATCCGGCTCTGATACCAATGTAGGGTTCGCAACATAGAAAACAAAAAAAATCCTACGATGGGAACAACTAAGTACCAAGATCTATCTACTAGATACAAGCAACGGGTGGATATACATCCATAGAATACATACCCTCAAAGACCGAATAGCGTTAACGAGGTTGTACTCGTGGATGATGTAGTCGAACGCTTGCCGATATCAAGATCGTGATGAAGTCCATCTGGTCCAGCACCATCAAGTCCAGCACCACAAAGCAGTGGTGCATCCATGATCGCACACACGTCCGGGTACCCCGACAACCTCCGCACCCTCGCTCCAGCGAAGCAGCGGAAGCAACAAATCCTTCTAGAAAAAGCCACTGGGAAGATGTATCTCGCTGATCCGAGACCATGGGGAAATTCTAAAGAGGGAGAGAGATCCTTCATGAGGAGGTGTGTGTGATGAGAGGAGGGAGTGGGGTTACTTTTATAGGGAGAGGGGGGCAGCCCCCTCCCATGGCATGGCAGCCATGGAGGTGCCCCCACCTCTTCCATATTCATGTGGGTGGAGCTCCCACTCACATAAATAGCCACCCACTCAAAATTACACTCACCTCCATTAAATTTCCACGAAATTTAATGCAATCTATCATTAAATAAAACTCTTTTATTTATTTATTCAGAATTTTGTTAATTACTCTAATTAACAAACATTCACATAAAACCCCTTACAACATTTCAATTTCACATGCAGAACTAGTTTCAGCAATTTCAACCAAAACAGTTCCGGTGTCTAGTGAAATAATTCTTGCGCTTTGTAATTCTTTCTCTAGCATATTATTTGCTCCAAATGGTGTCGGTATCCCTTAAGTGTGTCACCCTACGGTTCACGAATAATGCATACATGATTGATACCCCTCTCCGATCAATAATTAGCAGCGGGACCTGGAGATCCGTACTGACTCCCACACATTCAACGATGACTTATGTGATCGTGTGAACCTTATATGCATGTAACTCAATCCCTTTGTCTTGCGATATATTACATGTCCAAGATTCAATCATCGGTATCTCCATACCTAGTTGATCTCGTTACCGACATGTACTCTTTTCTTGTTCCCGTGATATAACATTCTAGTAATCAAATCACTTGCTTGCAAGCTAACTAATGTGATATCACCGAGAGGGCCCAGAGTATATCTCTCCGTCATCGGGATGGAAAAATTCCACTCTTGATCCATGAGCCTCAACATAATACCTTCGTAGCACTGAAACCATCATTATATTCACCATGTTACGGTGTGACATTTGATGTTATCAAGATACTCTTCCGGTGTTAGTGATTGACATGATCTCATGGTCTAAGGACTAAGATTACTTCATATGATGTTATAGCAACATAAACGCAATGACCTTGATCGTAATGCTATACTTCGGATGAATGTTCATCACATCATTCCAACAATGTTGTGACCTTGTTATTAACAACATCCAATGTCCATGACCAGGAAACCATTGATCATCTTGTTAATCAATGAGCTAGTTTATAAGAGAGGCATAACTAGGAATTTCCTGTTTGTTTATTAAACACACATGTATTAACGTTTCCGTATTAACACAATTATAGCATGCAAAATAAACATTTATCATAAATAAGGAATACGATAATAACCACTTTTATTATTGCCTCTCGGGCATATTCCCTTCATGTAGATGTGTTGTAGCCACTAGGGAGAAAACAACGATCTGTTGTTCATGGAACAAGTGTATTGTTTACTTTACACACCTTACTTAAAGCAGTTATCTGTTGCTTGCAACTTAATACTGGAGGGCGTTCAGATGATAACCTGAAGGTGGATTACTAGTCATAGATGTAGTTGGATGGCGGTCTATGTATATTGTTGTAATGCCCAATCAAATCTCATAGGATCATGAATGTCTAGTATTGCATTGTTATGCCTTGCTCAGTCATGTCAATTGCCCCGCTGTAATTTGTTTACCAATCATGCTATGTTGTTTATCTTAAGGAGAACACATCTAGTGAACTGTGGACCCTGGTCTAATCTTTACCATTGATACATCTTTCACTATTACTTCTTACTTTCTTTCAAGCCACCATTACCTTCCACACCATATAGTTAATCCTTTGTTTTTAGCAAACTGGTGAGATCGACAACCTCAAAGTTTGTTGGGGCAAAGTCTTGAGTTTGTGTTGTGCAGGTTTCCAAGTTGCTAGCGACACCTTTGAGTCATTTCCTTCCTCCTACTGGTTCGATAACCTTGGTTTATTTCTAAGGGAATACTTGCTGCTGTGCTCTTCATACCTTCCTCTTGGGGTTTCCCAATAAAGCTCTATAGTGATCTGAGCCGCATCAACGAGTTTTCTGGCGTCGTTGTCGGAGAATTAAAGAAGAAGAATCTCCCACGTAAACAACACACCATCAACGAGTTTTCTGGCGCCATTGCTGGGGAGGCTAAGGACAGATTCACAAGGGGAGTCCTTCACAAACTTTCTCTTTACTTTGTTTTTGTTTTGCTTAGTTTCTTTTGCCTTGTTTTGTTTGTTTTTTCTTATCAAAACACACAAAAATTAGTTCCTACTTTAGTTGCTACCATGTCTGGTGTGGTTTCCAATCACTGTGTCACCTATGGAAAGGATCTTTACTTTCAAACAAGGAAGTGAAGAGAGTTTCAAAGAAGCTTTGTCTAGAATTTCTGATTTACAGGGAATAACTAAGCCTAAGATGAGTCTAGGCCTAGTTATTAGCAGTTTCTACCATGGTCTTGCTCTTTATTATAGATATGCTTTGGATGCTGTAGCATGGAGAGAGATTTTTCAATGTAATGAGAATGAAGCTTTGGATGCCATAAAGAAGTTGATTACAATTTTAATATTCCTAGCAAGTCTGATTCTTCCTTTATAAATATCTATGCTAGGTTGAACACTCTTGAGACCAGTACAGTTGCTTTGAAAGATTGCTATAACATGCTTAGAGAGCACCATGATTATGTTCCAACAAATTCTGAGCCTTCAAAATGGTTTCCTACAATAAAAGTTGCTATAAACAATGAAACTTTTGATGCTCGTTGTGATATCATGTCTGAATTTTATCTTATGCCTAAAAATATATGTGAGTCTTTGAATCTTTGGGGACTTTCTGAAGGAGGAGAAGAAATATCTCTTACCAATAATGCAACTATATTACCCATTGGAATAGCTGAAGGAGTGTTTACAAAGATCTCAGGTAAAGTGGTGTCTACTAATTATCTTGTTATTGAATGTGTAGGAAAAGGACAAATTACACTTGGGAGATCCCTGCTGAAACACCTTGGAGCAATAATAGATGTGGGAAAAGGCATTATGCATTTTGCTTCTCCAATAAGAAATCATATATTCCCTAAAGATAAGAAGAAAGGTAAGAAATGTAGGAGCAAGAAATTTGATGTTAATGCTTCTTCATTGGAAAATACTTGATTCTTGCTTCTTATGCCTAACTTAAAGGCATTAAAAAAAAGTACTTCTTGGGAGATAACCCAATAGTTTTCTTGAGTCTTGGAAGTTATTACTTCTGTAATAACCTCTCCTTATCTTGTTATTTGATTTTTGTGCCAAGAATAACTTCTAGTGAGAGGGAAGTAAGATTTGGGGAGTTGCTGTCCCAAAACAGATTTTTGTTCTCCACTATTAATATTCTTGAAAAATCCCTGTAAGTCGGATTGAGCTGTAATTTTATGAATAAATCCCCCAGGTTGTTATCTAACTTTTTTTAGTTCAACACTTTTTTATTTTATCAACACAAGGTCTTCGAAAAAATAAGTTTCCACTTGCAGGTCTGTTTCGACAGATTTCTGCCATTATTTGCATTTGCTTCTTATTGATTCCTTTCTGGGTTCTCTTTGGGAAATTGAGATTTTTGAGGGAATTTCTACAGTAGCTTGTGTTTTTAATGAAAGTTTTGCTGTTTTAAAACTAAACCCAAAGTTATATTATCTTTTGAATGCACTAATGTTGCTAATGAAGATTGTGTGAAGTTTTGTATGAAGGAAAATTTGCAGGTGTAGAGGAAGAATGATGTAATTAGATGAAGAATGGAAAAAAATCTCAAGCTTAGGAATGCCACCCCGTGTCACCCCAAGAAATATTCAAGAGGTACAAGCATCAAAGCTTGGGGATGCCCAAGGCATCCCCTTCTTCATCAATAAAAATCTCAGATCTTTCTAGACACTTCGTTTTTATTGTTTCATGCACAGTTGTGTTGCTCTTGGAGCATCTTAGTTTTTGTTTTTGGTTTTTGTTTTCTTAGTTTGCTTGAATAAAGTAGTTGGACCCCCTCTCTCGTTGTGTTGTTTCAAATAAGTTGATTGGTGCTAGAAAGGAGTAGGAAGTTCTTGCTTTAGTAGTACAAGAAGGTGCTTTCTTTGAATGTGACTTAGACTTTATCATGTCATGCTAGATGTTGTTTTGACCTTATGCTTAGTGATTATTGATGTAGCATGACTTGTTCCAAACAATTAGGATTGCTTTATGTGATTTGCAAGAATCATGCGTTGTTTTAGCATACAAAAGCATACTATTGTGGTATTCTCCTTTGATGCTTTGTTTGGGTTGACTTGGCGCATGCTCACACCATGTTATGACTATGAACCGGTCACCTTAGCCTCTATGATCATTTATTTTTTGACTTGTGGTACCACTTTATGCTTTGATTTGTAATGTTTTGTCGCTCTGCATGATTATGGCCATTATTGCTCTCCTAGTTGGTCACTCCCAGTCTTTTGCTTGCCTACACTTGTATTGAGTAAGCTCTACTCATGCATCCAACTCCCAAGAAACCAAGTTATTCCAAAGTATCCACTATAAATTCCTATGCATGGTGTGTTACACCATTCCAAGTATATTCTTGTTTTATCTATCTTCCAAATTAAACTTGTTATGTGAAAGTTTGTGATTAAAGCTCTCACAAACTTGATGGCACGCTTTATTTTTCTTGCCCTAATAAACTTGAACCATTATGTAATCTATGTTGTATATGCTTGCACTTATACGTTGGAATTAGCAGAACAATGCTGTCATGGGGAACGCTTTCAACATTGCACTTGTATATTGTACCCAGTTGATATCATGATCTTTTGTTTGCGGATGTCGTCGGTGTGAAATAAAAGGGGAGCTTGTAAGTCCATGGAGTTATGTATGTGTGTTAGAGAAACACCTGGGCCGCTTGCCTAAGCCATGCCTAATCATGGTGGAAACTTGCAGCATTACCATAGTGAGCAATCTATGAAGCATTCTTCTTATAAAAAAGATAGATAGAAAAAATAGATTGAGAAAAAGAAAAAAATAGATGAGAAAAGAGGAAAGAGAAAAAAAAGCACTATTTTCCCATGGTAAATAAGAAGATTGATGAGATGCTCATTGTCTGCTTTCCTTGTCATTTTGGTATGGGATAGCTCCTGTATCATTGGGCAAGGGGTACCCGTTGAAGGTTATCTATGATACACATGTACTTACTATGACAACAACTTACAGGTAACTAAAGTTGAGTAGCATGAGGAGCGGCCCTCGTACTCAAGGGACATGCGATTGCCAACTTATACTTTGTCAAGCATATACTCCATAGTTTGTTCACTTTAACCTTAATCACTTCAAGATGCTTATGATAAGGGCAATGAGAGCTGAAAGCTAACAAGTACCATAATTTTTGGAAGCTCTTTATGAGACTTGAAATCCCTGCTTCCCGTATGAAGGTCCTTTCTTCCACTTTTATATTGAGTCTCCACCTTCTATCTTTAGCCACCAATTAAGGGAGCATAGTTGTCATTCTTAGTTCTATGTGCATTGTCCCAAAACTTATTTATTGATTCATATTGTTGATATTTCCTATTCTTGAACTATTTGTATCTAGTCACTCTTATGAACTTTGAAGGTGTCCTGTGCATTTATGCTACTCCATGAGGGACAAGCTGAATGCCACTATGCTATGTTTTATATATGTGAAACAAACAAACGTCTTTCAATGCATTGTTATTCATGATCCTTTGTTTGTATCCTTTCATGTTGCAACATAGTTGCTTTGTCTTATTGTTAGAACTTCATCTTTCATGCTCATGTTTAGAGTACTTTGATCCGAGCTTTCAATGCTTGCAAATGGTTTGATCTTGATTGTGATGGTGCGTGTCACCTAAAAAATTATTATTTTTATCACTTACCTACTCGAGGAAGAACATGAGTTAATCTTGGGTATGCTTGATACATCGTAAACGTATCTATAATTTTTGATGTTCCATGCTTGTTTAGTATCCACTTTGCTTTGCTTTGTCTACACTTTGAGGTATTTTTATATGTTTTCTGGGACTAACCTATAAAAAAGATGCCGTAGTGTCAGTTGCCTGTTTTCTATTGTTTTTGGTTCCAAAAAGCAAGAAAATGAATATTCTCGGAATTGGATGGGACAAAAGCCAAAGTCAATATTTCACCGAGGAGAACACGGAGCCAGAAGACGAGACGGAGGAGGGCCTCGAGGGGCCCACACCCCCTGACCCTGGCCCGCCCGTGCACAGGGGTGCGGCCGCCTCGGGCACCCCCTCGGTCTCCCCCTTCGCCTATAAGAAGCTCCTGATACCTAAACCCTAAGTACCCGATCAGATCTCCACGAAAAAGTCCATAGCCGCTGTCACCATCGTCCCTAGATCGGGGGGATCTGAAGCTCTTCCTAGCACCCTGCCGGAGGGGAGAGATCATCCTGGAGGCCTTCTTCATAACCATGCCAGCCTCCGGTATGATGTGTGAGTAGTTCCACCTTGTACTATGGATCCATACAGTAGCTAGATGGTTGTTTCTCCTCCTTTGTGCTACCATGTTTCGATTTTGTGAGCTCTGTTCATGATCAAGATCATCTATTTGTAATCATGCATGTTGTGTTTGCGGGGATCCGATGGATATTGAGATTACTATGTCAGATTGATTAATGGTTTTATATTATTTATTCATCATGTCTGTGTTGTTTGAGATCTTGCATGCTCTCCGTTTCTAGTAACTATCTTGGCCAAGTAGATGATAGTGACTCCAAGAGGGGGTATTTATGCTCGATAGTGGGTTCATGCCTCTATTGAATCTAGGGAAGTGACAGAAATCTCTAAGGTTGTAGATGTGTTGTTTCCACTAGGGAGAAAACAACGATCTCTTGTTCATGGAAGCAGTGTATTGTTTAATTTACACACCTTGCTTAAAGAAGTTATCTGTTGCTTGCAACTTAATACTGGAGGGGGTTCGGATGATAACCTGAAGGTGGATTACTAGTCATAGATGCAGTTGGATGGCGGTCTATATATATTGTTGTAATGCCCAATCGAATCTCATAGGATCATGAATGTCTAGTATTGGATTGTTATGCCTTGCTCAGTCCTGTCAATTGCCCCCACTATAATTTGTTTACCCAGCATGTTATGTTGTTTATCTTAAGGAGAACACCTCTAGTAAACTATGGACCCCGGTCCAATCTTTACCATTGATACGTCTTTCACTGTTACTGCTTACTTTCTTGCAAGCCACCATTACCTTCCACACCATACAGTTAATTCTATGTTTTCAGCAAACCGGTGAGATTGACAACATCACTGTTCGTTGGGGCAAAGTCTTGAGTTTGTGTTGTGCAGGTTTCCAAGTTGTTAGCAACACCTTTCAGTCATTTCCTTCCTCCTACTGGTTCGATAACCTTGGTTATTTCTAAGGGAAGACTTGCTGCTGTGCTCTTCATACCTTCCTCTTGGGGTTTCTCAACGAAGCTCTGTAGTGATCTGAGCCGCATCAGGGAGGAGGGAGGAGAAGGGAAGGAGGAGGGAGGAGAAGGGGGAAAGGGGAGGAGGAAGGAGATGGGAGGAGAAGTGGAGGGAGTATAAGTGTGGAGGAGAGGAGGAGGATAAGAGGAGAAAAGAGAGGGAGAAGGGGCGCCGATGGGATTCAAATTTTGAATCCTGCCCAACAATTATGTGGCACATATTGGAGATATGCACCACAGAAGTTTCTCCCCCTTTTTTATTTTTGCAGGAAAAAACTTCTTTCTTCCATAACTTTTTACTCTTTTTGAATTTGGAGAATCTATAAAATCCAGAACAACCTTTGGCGGTTGAATTCGAGTAGGAAATTTTGAGACGATCGTTCTGTTGGGTAAAACTTTTTTTCCAACATCATATGCAAAAGTTATGGCCGTTTTACCGTGCCATGACCTTTTTATTTTGCAAAATACATCGAAATTCATATTTTTTCAATTTTCCCTACAACTATAACCTAAAATATAACTACATCTCAAAGGAATTATTTGTTTGAAGTTTTTATCATTTTTGTTTATTTTTTACAAAAGTTAAAAGGCGATCTAGGGGGTGTGGGGTCTGTTTTTCCATATTCTGTGGCGCATATCTCTATATGCGCCACAGAAACATCATTTTCTGTGGCGCATATAAACATATCCGTCACAGATGGTTGGTCAACATCATTTTCTATGGCGCATATAGACATATGCGCCACAGATGGTTGGTCAACATCTGGTCGACAAGATTCTGTGGTGGGGCCTACCTTCACTTTCTGTGGCGCATATGTCGAAATACTCCACGGACATTATAATTTCCGTGGCGCATATGGAAAGTTGGAAACCCAATCCCGGTGGCGGGTTCCACCAAATTTCTGTGGCGCATTGTTCCCCTATATGCGCCATAGAATAGTGAAGGTTTCTGTGGCGCATTGCATGTCTCTGGCGCATGGTCATACATATGCGTCATAGAAGATTCGTCTATCTATAGATGTTTTCCATGTAGTGCGCGTGGCATTTACACGGTTCCTAGCGGTACCGCACTACACGTACCTACTTCTGAAGATGCCAGGACCCAACGACGTCATCACTATTCTAGGGAGTTTCACCAGATCTGACAGCCGCGACAGGGATTTCAACAGAATCTCCTGTTCTTTCGGCATGCAGGAGGAGCTCGCAAGGTTAAAGGAGTCAACAGACACCAGCCTCCCTCCTGTGACCAAGAAAAACGCTCCTGACTAGTCCTTCGACTCTACGGTCAACACCAAGGCGATCCAGATCCACCCCACGGACCCCTGCAAGACGGACCTCATCTCCAACAACTTGAGTTCCGCATAGGAACTCATGCTCGTCGAATTCCTCTATGAGCGCTGAGAGATTTTTTTCTGGTGTCCTGCGGACATGCCAGGAGTTCCCCGGGAATTCGTCGAGCACACACTCAATGTGTATCCGGATGCACGGCCAGTCAAGCAGTCGATGCATCGTATGTCCAAAGGATGAGCCAAAGCGATATAGAAGTCAATAGACTCCTCGATGCTGACTTCATATGAGAGATCAAAGAAAGCACCTGGGTGGCTAACCCCATGGTAGTGCCAAAGAAGGACACAAACATCCCGCGGATGTGTGTGGACTTAACAACTCTCAACAAGCACTTCCCTAAGGATCACTTCCCATTACCGCGGATTGACCAAATCATCGATTCAACCACGGGACGCGAGCGCCTCTCCTTCCTCGACGCCTACTCAGGCTACCACCAGATTCAGATGAAGGTGGAGGACCAAGAGAAAACAACGTTCATCACGCCATTCGGCGTCTTCTTCTACAACATGATGCCCTTTGGGTTAAAAACGCAGGCGCAACCTATCAACGTTGCATGCAACCCTGCCTTAAAAGCCAGATCGGTCAAAACATCCAAGTCTATGTCGACGACATAGTAGTCAAGATCAAGGAAAGCAGAACACTAGCCGACAATCTTCGCGAGATGTTTGACAACCTTGATCTGTACAGGATCAACCTAAATCCAGAAAAGTGCGCCTTCGGCGTCCCATCCGGACAATTACTAGGGTAATTCATCTCCGCGAGAGGCATCGAGGCAAACCCAAAGAAGATAAAAGCCATACTTGCCATGGAGAAGCCAAAGAACTTTAAGGGCATCCAACAGCTGGCTGGGCGAATTGCAGCGCTTAGAAGGTTCATCAGCCGTATGGACGAAAAGGCTCTCCCCTTTTATCAACTCCTCCACAAGTCGGAGAAATTCAAGTGGACGGCTGAAGCTCAGGATGCATTCAAAGACCTCAAGCGCATACTGTACACTTCTCCCGTCCTGGTGACGCCTAAAGAGAAAGATCCTATGCTGCTATACATAGCCGCAACACACCAGGTGATCAACACCGTACTCGTCGTTGAACAACCCGAAGAGGGCAAGACTCACGGGGTACAATGCCTAGTGTACTACCTCAGCGAGGTATTGAAACCAACAAAGCAGAGGCACCCTCACTCCTAAAAGCTGGCGTATGGCGTGTTCATGACCGCGCGTCGACTGCGCCACTAGTTTCAGGAAACCTCGTATCCTCGGGATCGGACGATGAAGGCACTACACGTCTTTCTCCTCCTTGGGGGCATCATTTTCGGGGTCGACTGGAGCTTGGAGACTCGTGGATGGTGGCTGAGCCCTCGTGTGGCTGCAGAGGCGAATCCTCAAGGGCGCTGATGTGCAGTTTGGCAACGATGATGCGTCGAGCTGAGCTTGGGCCACGGTTTGGGCTTCGGTAATCGGTCTGTCTGGCGTGTCCGATGGGTTCTTTGTGCCTGTTGTGTTGTTGTGGAGTCGGAGCTGCGATGGAGTGTCCAGGAGGTGATGATGACAGGCAGCCAGTGGTCTTTGGAGAGGGCTCAGTCGGTGCAAGCCCAACATATTTCTCTCGGGAGGCTCATCGTCAAAGTCGGAGTTGTCTGCCATTGGTGTGTGTGGCCGACTGTTGGCATGGGCCGACATGGGTCCAGGCATCGCTTGAAGCAAGACTTTGTTTGGGTTGTCGAAGGTGAAGTCAGAGTCGCCGTCTCGCGGAGAAGTGATGACGATGACGCTAGGTGGCAACCTCGACGATGGCCTTTCTTCTTTGTGGTATGCGTGCTCCGTGTGGGTGGCCATGTCGGCCGATGGTGGTTGTGCCCAATGTGGTCCTGTTTCATGAGGACATTGATACATCTGTATCGGTTTTCGGTTGGTTTTCCGTAATGAACTGGTCAATTCTCTCCTGCTTTTTTAAAATAAAATGAGGCTAATTACTCGTTTTGTTAAATAAAACAGTTGTGGAATATGGTTAGCAAGGAACATATCGGATACAAGGGACAAGGACGTGCTCATGTTTCTTCCAAGAGGGGAGGGGGAGGGAACGGGTATTAATTTTCACAAGAGACAAGGGAGAAGATGATGACGTCGTGGTGTGGGTGTGAAGGCGAGCACCGGCAAGGCAGAAGATGATGACGATGTCGTGGACGACTTGCCCGGGGAGTGGGTCAACGGGCGCGCTGCCGACAGGGGAGGTGACTGGAGACTGACGGCTGGGAGGTGGTGACACAATGGACGTGTCTGAAGCAAGAGAAGCCGGCGGATGTGGCGATGCCATGTCCCACGTAGACCTCGCGGCGAGGTCCTAGCTGGCAGACCAAGCTCAAAGTTTAAGGATAGGAGTTGCAATGAGGCTTCACCAAATGGGAACTTTGAGAAACCCATAGCCCACTGGAACTTCCGAGTGCTCGACATCATTCCGCGTTCCATACTTCAATTCATCTCTCTCTCTCGTAGGGCTGTCCCTGTTGTGTGCACTTCTTGTGTGCAACACTGATCCAACAATTATGTTTTTTATTCCATATTAGCATCATGTTATAGCTTTACAATTCAAATACTCCCTTCGATCTATATTAATTGACTTTGATTTGTCAAAATTTGGATGAACCTAAATACTAAATAGTGTCTAGATTCATTCAAATCTAAACAAATTTGAGTCAATTAATATGGGCCAGAGGGAGTATTATTTTTAGGATATTGGAAAGATTTGACCTTTTTTAGATACTATCGAGGGGCCTTCGCAATGCTACTTTTTCGAAAATTATACAAAGATGATTATTTTGGTATATCCACTACGCTCTATAGACTTTAGGTTTTCAGTTAGGTAACAATAAACAAAGTAGTACTCCCTCCGATCCGTATTAGTTGATTTAACTTTGTCTATATACAATATATCTAGATTAGATACTTAACTAGATATCTATGAATCTAGATAAACTTAAGTCAACTAATATGATGAGGGAGTAGTTATTTTGCACAAGATATTGATCTCTACTAACCCTAAAACTTATTAACCAATGCGGGCATTATCTATTGTTTGCTCAGGATTATTATGAGTGTCTTCTGTCTAACGTTTCCAACGGTGCTGCACTTAACCAATACTGAAGGTCACTATGGCAAAACTGAAGTTGCTCTTTGGAGGTTACCTGCGTCTTGCTTGTGCTTAACATTTGACTAATGTTTTGTTGAAACCAATATTCAGGCACAGGTGGAAAACTCGGGTCTTTAGTCCCGGTTCGCACCTAAGACTACGAAATCGAAACTAAAAGCTCATATCTTTAGTCCCGGTTTGCTACGAACCGGAACTAGAGGCCACCATGTGGCTGCTTTCCAGAGAGGGGGACGAAGGATCTCTAGTCCCGATCTGTAACACGACGCTGGACTAAAGGTTCTCCTGCCGTAGCAGTGATTCATGTGTTTCTCTATCGCGACACAATTCTGTTGTTTTCCTTTTTATTTTGTTTTTTTCCATTTTGTTCCTTTTTCAATTTGTGTTTCAGTATAACTTTAAACATGTTTTTGCACACTTATTCTATGCTACTACATATACAGTATTGCACATCCTATATAACTAAGAAGTTTACCCCACTAATATATTTTTCTTAACATGCAGCTATGACACATCAGTAGGTCTACCATGGTCACCTATTCTTCCACCCGTGTATGTACAAGAACCAGCCAATAGCAACGCTATCATCCTGATCAATCACGAGCAAGCTATTGCCTGATCAATCACGAGCAACTCTCTCAACTCACGTACATGGAAAAAATCTGATGGCTACAGGACCCTCTCGGTCCTGCTGTTGTATTGAATCTCACGGTGTCTTACAAGGCTACTACATGGGTGTATATATACCCGGCAAGACGACGTAGTGTCAATACGAATAGGTGTTGAACTACTAGTCCTAGTCGGCTAGCTACATGGAAACACATCTGCATACGGACACCGTGCCGGTGTCCGATCGTGATTATTATTCCTAACAATCACTCCCCTAAGCATGATGTGCTGCTCTTCACAGCTTGGACGCCGATCTTTCCTCGCATCTCCGTGAACTTCACTCGTCCCAAAGATTTAGTTAGGATATCCGCAAGCTGATCATCGATGCAAACATAGTTGACTTCAATCTTGCTCTCCTCTACACACTGCCGTATGTAGTGATACTTCGTATCAATGTGCTTACTCCTGTCATGATGCACCGGGTTCTTGCACAATGAAATTGCAGACTTGTTGTCAATATGGAGCACCACTTGTTCCGCCTCTTGATTGGTGATATCACCGAGTAGACTTCTTAGCCACACACCTTGACACGCCGCGGTTGCAGTCGCAATATACTCAGCTTCATATGATGACTGTGCCACCACTTTTTGCTTTTGTGATAGCCAACTTACTATACTTCTTCCCAAGAAATATGCCACGCCCGAGGTACTCTTACGGTCGTCAATATCTCCTGACATGTCGCTATCACTGTAGCCAAGTAGCTTCACCTCCTCCTTCTCTTTCGAGTAGACAATACCAAAGTTTGTTGTCCCTTTGATATACCTGAGTATATGCTTCACGGTTGTCCAATGCTCCATTGTGGGTGCTTCCATGAAGCGGCTCACATAGCCAACGGAATAGGCCAAGTCCGGTCTTGTGTTAATGAGATACCTCAAACTTCTAACCACACTCATATACTCAGTTGTATCAACTGCAGGTGCTTCACTCCTTTTGCTTAGTTTAAGACGAGGTTCCATCGAAACATGAGTTGGATTGCATTCTTCCATGCCACACTTCTCAAGTATCTTCTTTGCATATGCCTCTTGGCATAGCGTGATCTCACCTAGTTTTTGATGTACCTCGATCCCAAGGTAGTAGCTCAACAAGCCTAGATCACTCATCTTGAATAACTCCTTCATCTGTAGCTTGAACTTTGCAATCTCCTTCTCATCCGCTCTTGTTATCAATAGATCATCAACATAGATGCCAACTAGTAGATGATCCCTTCCTTTACCTCGCTTATACATCACATGCTCCAGTGGGCTCTTCTCGAATCCGAGAGAGATCAATGTACGATCAAGCTTGATGTTCCACGCCCGACGGCCTTGCCGTAGCCCGTACAACGCCTTGTGTAGCTTCAAAACCTTGTGTTCTTCTCCCTCTTTGATGTATCCTGGTGGTTGCTTCACATAAACTTCTTCTTCTAACTCCCCATTCAAAAACTTGGATTTCACATCCATGTGATGCAATTTCCAAGATTCTTGAGCTGCGAGAGCGATAAGTAATCTCACTGATTCCATCCTTGCAACGGGAGCGAACACTTCTTCGAAATCCACACCTTGCTCTTGCACATACCCCTTGGCAACTAGCCGAGCTTTGTGTTTCACCAACTTCCCTTCGGCATCCTTCTTGATCTTGTACACCCACTTGAGCCCTATGGCCTTGTGATTGTTGGGTAGATCGACAAGCTCCCATGTATCGTTGTCATTGATCGATCCCAACTCCTCATCCATATCACGACGCCAACACTCCTCCGTATTAGCATCCTCGAATTTCGTCGGCTCCTCGGTGAGTAAACACCAACCTTGTCCTCTCCCTCGCGCACGCGCTGTACGAAGGGTCTCCGGCGGATACAATTCCAGTACACTTCGGAATTTTTCTGGAGTAGGCGGCCGTCTCCTTTCTTCCCGTGCACTTGGAGGAGACGTGGAAGTTGACGTAGTACTTGTTTCAGCGTCTACTGAATTTCCTGTAATTTCTGTCGGTGTACTGCATGTTGGCGACGTGACATCGTCGCCCGCGTCCACTTCTGGACTACCGCTAGTCCCTCCTGGATGGGAGTGTGCAGCTGATGGGCCACTTGCGCCAGGGCTCTCGTCCGCGCGTGGACTGGATGGCGACACCGAGCCTCCAGGTGTAGCGCGTGAGCTGCTGCTCGTGCCGGGACTCCCACGCGGAGAGACGTCTCCAGGCGTAGTGCTGCTGGTGCTTGCTTCCGTACCTCCATCTTCTGAACCAGCGCCTAAATCCGTAACGCCACGGGACGCTGTTTCTTGATCATCTGCATGCGAATCACTGTAGACTACAGTAAATATTTCATCAGAAATTGATTGTACCGGTTCCGCGGAGCCCCAATTCCATGATTTCTCCTCCTCAAAGACGACATCACGTGTCACCACCAACTTTTTGTTCACTGGATTGTACGCGCGATACGCCTTCGAACCGGCTTCATAGCCGATCATGACCATTGGAGTACTTCGATCCGCCAACTTGCTAGTATGCCCGGTCACCGTCTTCACATGCTCCACGCACCCGAAAGTGCGAAGATGATCAACCGAGGGCTTGCGTCCGTACCATGCTTCGTACGGTGTCATACCAACCACACTCTTAGTTGGCGCCCTATTCAGCAAATAGACGGCCGTCGTGACCGCCTCGCCCCAAAACCTGCCTGGCACGCCTTTGCTTTTCATCATGCTACGTGCCATGGCCACCACGGTTTGGTTCCTTCTCTCCACAACACCGTTTTGCTGTGGTGAATATGGCGCGGTAAGGTACCGCTGGATCCCATGAGCTTTGCAAAACGCCTTGAATTCATTGGATTTGAACTCCCCACCCCGATCGGTATGGAGGGCCTTCAACTTTGCCTCGTACTCCACTTCGGCCGCTATCTTCACAATCCGGAACGCTTGCAAAGCTTGATCCTTACTCTTCAGCAACACAACCCACATGCATCTACTGAAGTCGTCGACGATGAGCAAGAAGTACTTGTTCCCGGTGGGGGTCACCGGCGTTATTGGTCCGCATAAGTCTCCATGCACCAACTCAAGAACCTTACTTGCTCGATATTGTCTCTCCCTTGGAAACGGGGCTCGCCTTTGCTTCCTAATGAGACAACCGTCGCACACCTGCTCAACATGATCAACACACGGTAAGCCACGTACCATCTCCTTCTGTCCAAGTTGTCGTAGAGCTTGGAAATTTAGATGTCCGTAGCGTGCATGTCACTTCCACGCCAAGTCTTCCATGCTTGTCACAAAACATACTGGATCCGCCCGATTGAGATTGAGGATGTAGAGTCTATTCTTCGACCTCTCCACCTTCATGATGAGCTGCCTTTGGCGGTCATATCCCCACATGAACTCGTCCTCCAACACGATCTTGCATCCACGCTCCGCGAGCTAACCAAGACTGATAATGTTGGTCTTAAGCTTGGGAATATAGTACACGTCAGTGAGTACCTTGTGACCTCCATCCTTCAACTCAAACAGGACAGTGCCTCGTCCTGCAATCTCCACCTTCGACCCATCGTCGAATCGAACGGAGCCTCCAACCGTGAGGTTCAACTCAGAAAACTGAGCCTTGTCGCCGGTCATGTGGTTGCTAGCGCCTGTGTCGAGGTACCAAACGTCGTGAGCCGTCTGCATCCTCCGCGGGAAGACCTTCTCTTCCACGAGCGTGACGATCTCCGTAGCGGACTCCTGAGGAGTTGATTCCTTGGTGGTCATTAACTCGCAAGCTTCAAGCATGAGCATCATCGGTCCATCATCTCCTTCCTTCGCCATGAGAGCCTTCTCCTTTGAACGGTTGGGACACTCCGATTTGAAGTGCCCGAGCTGATTACACTTATGGCAGCGAAGATTCTTCTTGTCGAATTTCTTCTTTGGCTTCTTCGGCTTGCTATCCGACTTTTTCGCCGGGACCGAACCATCGCCACTGCCAGATGCCTTATTGCTCCTCTCCTTGGCGACCATTGCCTACCACTGGGCACGTGTAAGCATGAGGTGCTCATCTTGATTCGCGTCTCCGTAGGTGATCTTCATCCGCTCGTCATGCGCCTTGAACCGTCCAACCAGGTCATCCATCGTGAGGGTGGTGAGATCAACGCATTGCTCGATTGCCGACACCACAGATATGTACCGCGGCGGCGCTGCACGTAGGAAACGCATTACGACTGAGATATCTTTTAGCTTCTCACCTTCCGCGCGAATCCCGTTGACAATTGTGGCTACCCTCGAGGCAAAAGCGTCTAGCGTCTCATCTCCTCCCATCTCCAGGTTCTCGTACTTCTTCTGCAAGATTTGTAGGGTCGCCCTGCGAACGCGCTCATGCCCAAGATTCAACGTCTTGAGTGTCTCCCACGCCTCCTTTGCAGAGACCTTTGAGATCAGGTGTTGCATCACGTCCGCCGGCACCACGGAGCCGATGGCCGTGAGTGACTGTCGGTCCTTGCGGTACTTCGACGCACCCTTCTTGAACTCGTCGCCGCCGGGATCGACAGCCTCCCAGATGTCGTTGCCCTCCATGGCCCACTCCATCCGTTTCGCCCACGTCGTGTAGTTGCCGCGATCATACCGTGGGTACTGCGACAACACCGATGCACCGGCAGCCGCACCGGAGTACTCGCCTAGCTCCTTGTCCGTCATGACCTCCCGTTACTAGGAGATCCTCCGCGAGGCTCTGATACCAATTATTGGCCCAGCCCCAAACGCCGAGTGCAGTCTGGCGTAACGACGACGAAGTATTCCGGCGAGTCGCGTGTACATACAAGAACCAGCCAATAGCAAGGCTATCAGCCTGATCAATCACGAGCAAGCTATTGCGTGATCAATCACGAGGAGCTCTCTCAACTCACGTACATGGAAAAAATCTGATGGCTACATGGCCCTCTCGGTCCTGTTGTTGTATTGAATCTCACAGTGTCTTACAAGACTACTACATGAGTGTATATATAACCGGCAAGACGACACAGCATCAATACGAGACCGTGCCGGTGTCCAATCGTGATTATTATTCCTAACATACACCCTCGCGCAGCGGAGCAGCACCATTCCCGTCGCTTCACCATAGCTGGGGCCTGGATGGCAACATCCCGGCTCTGATCGACTAGGCGAGGCGTATTTGCAGCACCGGCTGTCCGTGTGCCGGCTGTGTCCACGCTCAGGGTTAACTGGTGTTGTCCGTGTGAAGTTGAGCTTTGCTGGACGGGTCGGAACAACTTCCCTCTGATCCATGTGGCCTTCGCCTCCTCTCTTAGCTCTCCATCAACAGATTTATGCTACCGGCCTTGCTGTTTTGGCGCCTCTAAGGCCCAGTTCTTTTGGCGGCTTCTCCAAGAAGCCGCCCTAACCCCAGCTTCCTAGGGAAGCCGGTTCCAAAATTTTGTGAGGCTTCCAAGTTAGTTTAGTCTTAACCATTTTGGAAGCCTTCTAATTTTTTTGAACCGGCTTCCCCAGGAAGCTGGGGGTAGGACGGCTTCTCGGAGAAGCCGCCAAAAGAACTGGGCCTAAAAACAAAAGCCATCCTCGACACCAGCAATCAATATCCGTCTACTAACGTGACCTCCTTTTTCTCTTAGTTCCTGTATATCGCTATACTACACATAACGCCTGCATCAACGATGTGTATACATCTACTAGTGTGTCAGAGTATAGATGACTGTCTGAAGACAAGCGCATCTTGATATTTTGCTTCTGCTTCATTCTGCCATTGGGTGTTTCATGGAAGAGACTACGGTATGTATTGTATAATGTTTTCCCACTTGCTTAAATGTAGAATTACTTAACATATTCTACACTAATTTATAAATAAGTGGGCTTTTTCCCTGCTTTATCGCCTAAAAAGAAGTGGAAACGCCTTCATATGGTTTTATTGTTTTTGCTATATATAATTTCGTTGACTGCAGAATCAGATGTGGCACTTTCTAATAATAACCGGCCCAGTTTAATTTTGTTTTGTTGTGGTTGTCCCTGTTGAAGTGTATAAGTGGATTGCACTAGCCATTGGTTGCGTTGGCTAGTGCATGAAGCTTAACATGGTATCATAGCCTAAGGTCTCGAGTTCGAGTCATGGCTTTCGCAATTTATCCTAAAAATTGCTGTTGACCCCTCTATGTTCACGTATAGGCCTCTTGAGTCATACGTGAGTTTCGCGCACCATCGTTCTCTTCCGGTTGCACGTGCTGACTTCTCCCCGTCACACGTGAGAGGGGATATTGAAGTGTATAAGTGTAACACCCTCAGAATCGACCATATGCAAGTTTCAGCGATTCCCGCCAAACCCGCATAGAAACGATTCAAAGGTGCCCACCAGGCACTTTCGTGCGGGTGGAAAAACGAAGTAATACCATTACACAATAGTCCACGATGGAACCCACAAAACATAAATACAACAACGACTCAATGAGAATACAGATATACAGTATAAAGATCCAAATCACCTTGAAAACGATACAGCGTTCGAGTACGGATAAGATGCAAATTGAGCTAAGAGCCCTGAAGAATAACCAATGGCGTTCATAACCCTGCCCCGGCCAAGCCGGAAGGGTAACCCTGCTAACGACGTCGATCTCAAAACCTGCTAAAATAAAAGGGGTGTCGGCAAAGGGCAAAGAAAAAGAGAGCGGTCAGTACTGAGGCCAGTACACGGCGAGACTAGAATTCGGCGGTCCTCGCCTACATAGCTATAGTGGACTGAAGCGACAGCGCAACATGCACTAAACAACCTATAGAGACTCGATACAACTGGCGGCTATCAGAGAGGGATAAGAAAGACCTATTCGGAACCAACCTGATACTACCACCAAACATATCCATCCTGGTATTTGTAGCACCCCGGAAATCCACTACTAGAAAATCGCGGCTAAATAATACTTTGTGCAGCATCATGACATCAGCATTCATGTTTTGCCTAAAACTATTTTTTTGAAAGCATGTTTTTGTTTATGAAATACCCCCTCTATTTTAAATGTAAAACCCTGAAACGTCCGAATGTTTTATTTTATATAAATATTATTTCCAAAAGGCTTTAAAATAAAACAGGAATAAAAATAAATAAATATAAAAGTTATTTTTATTTAGGGAGGCAGCCAGCCAGGCCTAAAAGCCCAGCCGACCACCTCCAACCTATCACCTAACCCCAAACCCTAGACTACCTAACCCTAGCCAAATCCCCCCAACACCCACACCCGCCGCCGCCACCCACTCCCTCCACCCCGACACCCCCCGCTCGCATGGCCCCACCCTGGATCCCCACGCTCCCTCACGCGTACATCGCACGCACACAACACGCAGCAGCCAACACCGCGTGGCCCCACCCTGCAGCCCCACGACCGCCACGAACCCCTTTCCCCTTGTCCTCGTTTCCCCACCCTCGATGCTCCTTCTCGCTCCCTCCCTCCGCCAGTGGTGCCAGCTTCGCCGCTCATGACCACCGCCTCTCCCCTTTGTCGCCATGGCCGTCGAGCACCTTCCCGAGCGGACGCCGCGCCCTCTCCTCTCCTTGGCGAGGCTTCCATCGCTGACCCGTCTCCGCCCGCTGGAGCCCGACGCCACCATCCCCGCCTCGTCGCTCCCTGACCGCGTCGACCTCACCTTGTCGTCGCCTTCGCCTTCTCGGTGCCCTCCACCGAGCTTTGCTGCCGCCGCCGCATTGTCTGGCCGTCGGGCCCTCTCCATCGCCTGCGCCTGCGCGCCTCCTCTGTTGCGGAACTGGCACGGGCTGGCGCACCCTGCAGCTCGACCTTCCTGCAGGCTCCCTCACCGTCACAGCCCGACCTCTCCTCGTTGGCCCTGTCCCCGAGCAGAGCTGGCTTCGCTGGTGCCCATCTCCCAGAAAGCGGCGCTCGCAGCATCGCCGGCCCAGCAGGCCTCGACCTCGCCCGCCTCCTCTGGCTGACCTCGTGCCTGCCGTCGCCCTCCCTTCCCCCAACGAGCGCTGTCTCCGGTTCGCACCCTCGCGTGTCTCTGTACGGCACCGCAGCTCTCCAGTTGTTGCCGGCCGTCTCGGTTTTTGGTGTTGATCTGGTGAACTGTGATGTGGTTACTCGGCTACTTGGGTGTTTGCAACTGTAACATGAAGATCGACGACAACCTGGACCTATCCGACAAGCTGTGGGCCTAGACCGAGTTCTCCACCGACCACGAAGCCGAGAACCCCTACAGGATCAAGACCCCGACAAGATCTCCGCTCGCCTGTGTGTGCCATAATATGTCAAGACCTTCTCGTCCACAAGACTAAAGAGGCGCGGATCCAAGATCGACACCAACCTGTAAGGATCCGATGAACAATCGGTGTTGAACTCGAGTCTGTCATCAATGCCACGGCCTTCGACAAGGATCTGAAGACCAAACCCGAACCCCGAACCCCCAAGATCTTCGGACCAATGTGTGACCCCTATCCGAGACCCCTATTTTTATAAATGCCATCTATATATATATATATATATGTTGCATACAATTTATTCATGCTTGCATACATACTATGTGGTTTGGGGGCATTATGCAGATTCACCTTATAATTAAATATGTGGTCCATATGCGGGCAAATCTAGTCTTATATTGGTCCCATTTAAATTTGTGTAGCAAACCGATGTTATATTTTGCCTTGTTAAGACAACATTTAAATGGCGAGGTATCTAAATGACATGAACCATCTAATTAATTGTCGGGACCCCGGTTCCGCTTAATGTTGCCTATTTGCATCGCATCATTGCCATGTCATACATCATACATGCATCATGCATGTTCTTTTGCCGTAGTATTAAATAGTACATCCGGTGTTTCTTCTAGTGCTTTGTTTATTCACGGATTAGGCCGATGAGTTGATGCGAGTGTCGATCCGATCTTCGGATGAACCTTCGGCGATGTTTTTCAGGCAAGCATTCTCCCCCTTTCTACCTATTTTACCTTTCTAGTCTTTATTTCCTCCTGTTGATCTATTGCTATCTGTGTTGCGATGCTCTAGTTTTCGTACCCGTGATATCCCTTGCAGCCTTATATTGCCTTGGACACATCCTATTACCTGTTGCTTGGTAGATAGTTGGACTTGCGTGTCGTAGTCGCTTGCTCAAGTGTTGTTGCGTGTCGTCAAGTACCACATTTGTTGAAAGAATGCCATATGCTTTATGTTGGAGATGATCATGGCTTTAATTATTGTTTAATAACTAAAACTGAAGTAGGTAAATAATGCAGAGGCACAGGTGGACAATAGATGTTATTTGATTTTTTTAACCGTCCACTTGTGTCCCGTAGGACCCCGAGTACTTGATACCTGTTCTTTGAATATTCGCACTATCTGCATGTGGGACCATGAATCCCCCTAGCCAGAGCTTGAGTCATATTTATTTCTTGGGGCCACAAAGTAGTTTGGAGCTTTATTACTATCCTGTACTTATGCCATGCTTTACTGCTTTATTTACGATTGCGTGGGCGCCTTGCATTTAGGTAAGTGGAATGTTTCCGCGGTATCGACAAGCCCAGTCACACTTTCGGGTTTCTAGTCGTTTACAGCCATTGACACAAACCTCTGGGTCCGTCTCCGAGCCGGCCAACTTCGTCGCGGGTAGCTTGGTGGGGTGGCCCCCTGAAATTTATATGAATCTTGCAATTGCTCTGTCGTGATGCCTCGTTGGGTTTTTATTGGTTTTTCTCGAGGTTGATCATGCGTGTGTTGCTATTTGTGCCCCCCTGCAGGGTAAAACTTTCTGAAAGCCGTGTCCGCGGTTATGGACGACTTGGAGCACAGTATCTCGATCATAGACAACTATAACTAAAGTAGTGCTATAAATTTGACTTTATAATAACTAGTAATCAGCTTCACTATAATGGAATGGCTAAATAAAAGTGCCAACAATTGCTTGTTTGGGTTGTCACCTATTACCATTGTATCTGACTAGTAAGTATTGCAACTACAACGGAATGGCTAAATAAAAGTACCAACAACTGCTGAGTTTTGGGATACCTCATGCTATATATATCTGACTAGTAAGTACTACAACCACAACGGAATGGTTAATTAAAACTGCCCACTGCTTATTATATCAGGATGACTCATGCTATCTATATCTGACTAGTAATTGCCGCAACTATAATGAAATGAATAAAACAAGCTGTGTGAGTTCCTCGGTTGACTTCCTCGTTTGGTCTCGAGGGGGAAATACCAGGATGGGTATGCTTGGTGATAGTTTCAGGTTGGATCCGAATAGGTCTTTCTTATCCCTATCTGATAGTCGCCAGTTGTATTGAGTCTCTATAGGTTGTTTAGTGCATGCTGCGCTGCCGCTTCAGTCCACCATACCTATGTGGCGAGGACCGAATTCTAGTCTCGCCAGATATCTTGGCCTCGATCGACCACTCTCTTTTTCCCTTTGCCCTTTGTCGGCACCCCTTTTGTTTAAGCAGGTTTTGAGATCGACGTCGTTAGCAGGGTTACCCTTCCGGCTTGGCTTGGGCAGGGTTATGGACGCCATTGGTTATTCTTCAGGGCTCTTAGCCCAATTTGCATCTTGTCCGTACTCGGACCTTGTATCGTTTTAAAGGTGATTTGGATCTTTGTCTTGTATATATGTATTCTTGACTCTCTGAGTCATTGTTCTATATATCTGTTCTGTGGGTTCCATCGTGGACTATTGTGTAATGGTATTACTTCGTTTTCCACCCGCACACAAGTGCTTGGTGGGCACCTTTGAATTGTTTCTATGCGGGTTTGGCGGAAAGCGCTGAGACTTGCATAGGGCTGATTCTGAGGGTGTTACAGAGTGGTATCAGAGCTCAGCAGTTACGATACCCCACTGGTCTAGCCTGTAGGATAACCTAGCTAACAGACGTGTAGAGTGTCAAAACTATTTTGAAAAATCGGTTGGATAGATCTGATTAGGTCTGCTTTTACTTCTTACCCCTCTGCTATTCTCCTCTTATCTCGACGTGTTTTGAATCTGCTCTCTTTTCTTTTGTTCGAGTCCAGGATTTCTCGTGGTTGGGTTTTCGTCGTACCTTCAGGGTTTCGCTTCCATCCTCTTGTAATGGTGCTTCAACATCTGACATTCATGCTATCAGATGAATCTTTCATCTGTTGTACCTTTTAGTGGACCGAAAATTCACTAAATATTTCTTTGTATCCTCTGGCGTTTTTCCGATACGACGAAGTCATCTATTTCAGATCTGATGAGAACCTGCATTCCTCCCTTATTTCTAAACCTTGTATGTCGGGATCTACAATCTGAATTCTGAGAGTTGGTTACTTAATTCTCCTATTCATGTGCAGAGTAATGCTTTGGGTGCGTGATGGACTGATCACCATCCGACTACTCTTATCATTCGCTATTTTGCATTGAATTGGTGGGTCAAGCAATTTTACTCCGTCCATGGAAGTTAGAGGTGGCCTTATCTTTTGATACCTCTACCTTCGTCCTTTGTTTCTCCGGAATGTTATCTCGATGAACGTGAGAACCGACCCTTGTTGGTGGTGTCGCGGATTTCAAGAGGGAGAAAGAACCCTTGTTGGTGGTGTCACGAGGATCTACATGAAGCCAGAAGTTTCATATCGTCGGCCTTCTTCCCTGTACCATGAGGTGGATCTCGAGGGCGAGATCCATTGTTAGTGGTGTCGAATTGTAGCACCCCGGAAATCCACTACTAGAAAATCACGGCTAAATAATACTTTGTGCATCATCATGACATCAGCATTCATGTTTTGCCTAAAACTATTTTTCTAAAAGCATGTTTTTGTTTATCAAATACCCCCTCTATTTTAAATGTAAAACCCTGAAACGTCCGAATGTTTTATTTTATATAAATATTATTTCCAAAAGGCTTTAAAATGAAACAGGAATAAAAATAAATAAATATAAAAGTTATTTTTATTTAGGGAGGCAGCCAGCCAGGCCCAAAAGCCCAGCCGACCACCTCCAACCTATCACCTAACCCCAAACCCTAGACTACCCAACCCTAGCCAAATCCCCCCAACACCCACACCCGCCGCCACCCACTCCCTCCACCCCGACACCCCCCGCTTGCTTGGCCCCACCCTGGATCCCCACGCTCCCTCACGCGTACATCGCACGCACACAACACGCAGCAGCCAACACCGCGTGGCCCCACCTTGCAGCCCCACGACCACCACGAACCCCTTTCCCCTCGTCCTCGTTTCCCCACCCTCGATGCTCCCTCTCGCTCCCTCCCTCCGCCGCCAGGTGCCCGTCGGCCCGCTTCGCCGCTACTGCGACCGCGGCCACCGCCTCTCCCCTTTGTCGCCATGGCCGTCGAGCACCTCCCCGAGCGGACGTCGCGCCCTCTCCTCTCCTTGGCGAGGCTTCCATCGCTGACCCGTCTCCGCCCGCTGGAGCCCGACGCCACCATCCCCGCCTCGTCGCTCCCTGACCGCGTCGACCTCACCTCGTCGCCGCCTTCGCCTTCTCGTTGCCCTCCACTGAGCTTTGCAGCCGCCGCCGCATCGTCTGGCCGTCGGGCCCTCTCCATCGCATGCGCCTGCACGCCTCCTCTGTTGCGGAACTGGCGCGGGCTGGCGCACCCTGCAGCTCGACCTTCCTGCAGGCTCCCTTACCGTCACAGCCCGACCTCTCCTCGTTGGCCCTGTCCCCGAGCAGAGCTGGCTTCGCTGGTGCCCATCTCCCAGAGCACTGGCCGCGCATCGCAGCATCGTCGGCCCCTGTAGGCCTCGACCTCGCCCGCCTCCTCTGGCTGACCTCGTGCCCGCCGTCGCCCTCCCTTCCCCCAATGAGCGTTGTCTCCGGTTCGCACCCTCGCGTGTCTCTGTACGGCACCGCAGCTCTCCAGTTGTTGTCGGCCGTCTCGGTTTTTGGTGTTGATCTGGTGAACTGTGATGTGGTTACTCGGCTACTTGGGTGTTTGCAACTGTAACATGAAGATCGACGACAACCTGGACCTATCCGACAAGCTGTGGGCCTAGACCGAGTTCTCCACCGACCACGAAGCCGAGAACCCCTACAGGATCAAGACCCCGACAAGATCTCCGCTCGCCTGTGTGTGCCATAATATGTCAAGACCTTCTCGTCCACAAGACTAAAGAGGCGCGGATCCAAGATCGACACCAACCTGTAAGGATCCGATGAACAATCGGTGTTGAACCCGAGTCTGTCACCAACGCCATGGCCTTCGACAAGGATCTGAAGACCGAACCCGAACCCCGAACCCCCAAGATCTTCGGACCAATGTGTGACCCCTATCCGAGACCCCTATTTTCATAAATGCCATCTATATATATATATATGTTGCATACAATTTTTTTATGCTTGCATACATACTATGTGGTTTGGGGGCATTATGCAGATTCACCTCATAATTAAATATGTGGTCCATATGCGGGCAAATCTAGTCTTATATTGGCCCCATTTAAATTGGTGTAGCAAACCGATGTTATATTTTGCCTTGTTAAGACAACATTTAAATGGCGAGGTATCTAAATGACATGAACCATCTAATTAATTGTCGGGACCCCGGTTCCGCTTAATGTTGCCTATTTGCATCGCATCATTGCCATGTCATACATCATACATGCATCATGCCTGTTCTTTTGCCGTAGTATTAAATAGTGCATCCGGTGTTTCTTCTAGTGCTTTGTTTCTTCACGGATTAGGCCGATGAGTTGATGCGAGTGTCGATCCGATCTTCGGATGAACCTTCGGCGATGTTTTTCAGGCGAGCATTCTCCCCCTTTCTACCTATTTTACCTTTCTAGTCTTTATTTCCTCCTGTTGATCTATTGCTATCTGTGTTGCGATGCTCTAGTTTTCATACCCGTGATATCCCTTGCAGCCTTCTATTGCCTTGGACACATCCTATTACCTGTTGCTTGGTAGATAGTTGGACTTGCGTGTCGTAGTCGCTTGCTCAAGTGTTGTTGCGTGTCGTCAAGTACCACAGTTGTTGAAAGAATGTCATATGCTTTATGTTGGAGATGATCATGGCTTTAATTATCGTTTAATAACTAAAACTGAAGTAGGTAAATAATGCAGAGGCACAGGTGGGCAATAGATGTTATTTGATTTTTTAACCGTCCACTTGTGTCCCGTAGGACCCCGAGTACTTGATACCTGTTCTTTGAATATTCGCACTATCTGCATGTGGGACCATGAATCCCCCTAGCCAGAGCTTGAGTCATATTTATTTCTTGGGGCCACAAAGTAGTTTGGGGCTTTATTACTATCCTGTACTTATGCCATGCTTTACTGTTTTATTTACGATTGCGCGTGGGCGCTATCTGTTAGGTAAGTGGAATGTTTCTGCGGTATCGACAAGCCCAGTCACACTTTCGGGTTCCCAGTCGTTTACAGCCATTGACACAAACCTCTGGGTCCGTCTCGGAGCCGGCCAACTTCGTCGCAGGTAGCTTGGTGGGGTGGCCCCCTGAAATTTATATGAATCTTGCAGTTGCTCTGTCGTGATGCCTCGTTGGGTTTCTATTGGTTTTTCTCGAGGTTGATCGTGCGTGTGTTGCTATTTGTGCCCCCCTGCAGGGTAAAACTTTCTGAAAGCCGTGTTCGCGGTTATGGACGACTTGGAGCACAGTATCTCGATCATAGACAACTATAACTAAAGTAGTGCTATAAATTTGACTTTATAATGACTAGTAATCAGCTTCACTATAATGGAATGGCTAAATAAAAGTGCCAACAATTGCTTGTTTAGGTTGTCACCTGTTACCATTGTATCTGACTAGTAAGTATTGCAACTACAACGGAATGGCTAAATAAAAGTACCAACAACTGCTGGGTTTTGGGATACCTCATGCTATATATATCTGACTAGTAAGTACTACAACCACAACGAAATGGTTAATTAAAACTGCCCACTGCTTATTATATCAGGATGACTCATGCTATCTATATCTGACTAGTAATTGCCGCTACTATAACGAAATGAATAAAACTGCAAACTGTGTGAGTTCCTCGGTTGACTTCCTCGTTTGGTCTCGAGAGGGAAATACCAGGATGGGTATGCTTGGTGATAGTTTCAGGTTGGATCCGAATAGGTCTTTCTTATCCCTATCTGATAGTCGCCAGTTGTATTGAGTCTCTATAGGTTGTTTAGTGCATGCTGCGCTGCCGCTTCAGTCCACCATACCTATGTAGGCGAGGACCGCCGAATTCTAGTCTCGCCGTGTACTGGCCTCAGTACTGACCGCTCTCTTTTTCCCTTTGCCCTTTGTCGGCACCCCTTTTGTTTAAGCAGGTTTTGAGATCGACGTCGTTAGCAGGGTTACCCTTCCGGCTTGGCTTGGGCAGGGTTATGGACGCCATTGGTTATACTTCAGGGCTCTTATCCCAATTTGCATCTTGTCCGTACTCGGACGTTGTATCGTTTTAAAGGTGATTTGGATCTTTGTCTTTTATATATGTATTCTTGACTCTCTGAGTCATTGTTCTATATATCTGTTATGTGGGTTCCATCATGGACTATTGTGTAATGGTATTACTTCGTTTTCCACCCGCACGCAAGTGCTTGGTGGGCACCTTTGAATCGTTTCTATGCGGGTTTGGCGGGAAGCGCTGAGACTTGCATAGGGCCGATTCTGAGGGTGTTACAGTATTTCCCCCTCGAGACCAAACGAGGAAGTCAACCGAGGAACTCACACAGTTGGCAGTTTTATTTATTCAGTTATCGTTGCAGCAATTACTAGTCAGGTATAGATAGTCATCCTGATATAATAAGAAGTGGGAACTTTTAGTTAACCATTCCGTTGTAGTTGCGACACTTACTAGTCAGATACAATTAGCATGAGATATCCCAAACCCAACAGTGGTTGGTCCTTTTACTTAGCCATTCCGTTGTACTGAAGCTGATTACTAGTCATATCGGATACAAGTCAAACTGTAACAGTAAACGTTAGTTATAGTTGTCTATGATCGAGAACTGTGCTCCAAGTCATCCATAACCGCGAACACGGCTTCTCGAAAAGATTTAACCCTGCAGGGGTGCACCAAAGTTTCCACACGCACCTACACCCTTGTTGTCAGATCAGGTAGGTACAAGATCACAAAACATACACCCAACGGTATGTCGACGGGGTTTCGGACACGACGTTTCCCAGACCCAAAGCAAGCACGGGGGGCCACCCCACTAAGCTACCCGTAACGAAGTCGGCCGGTGTAACATCCCAAAAATACCAAACTTAGATCATCAAACACTAATCATCAAGATTAGGGTTAACAAAAACTTTTCTAAATAAACTCATGAATGCATGTATATGTGTATGCATGGATTTTGAATTTCTTTAAAAAACCACCTTGTTCGTGTGATCCATTGCTTGTAAAATGTTTCTTAGGTGAAATGAACATCATCTAAAACATTTCCCACACTTTTCCTAAAGACAAGTAAATCAAAACAAATATATTAAGTGAATGGTCATTTTGACCAATTTAACTCCCATGCCTACTTTGGCTGTCTCAAACTTTCAAAAACCTATGAAACTTTTCTGGATCTTTGCACCCCTTGAATGTACTCATAACAAAGTATCAAGGCCCACTTTGTGATCATCCAGAAACTTTCAAATGCATAGTTTAAATGACAATTCAAAATTGAATCTTCTTCATATGGGAAGATCCCACTTTTTCAAAAACCACTCAAACAAGCTCAACTTTCAAAACCCAAGCATCTGCAGACTCACCAGCACCAATCTAGCAAACCCACCAAAATTCATTTCGAAATTCAAAACTTGACTTCATGCGGCCATTTCATCAAACAGGTTGCAGACACAAATCAAACAAAACATCAAACACTATAGTGTGCAGTGATTCTTGCCTAACTTGTTCCCTAGTTAGCTCACACACAACCCAGCAGATCATCTAGAAGGATTATCCCAACACTAGCACCCCTGTGAGCTTGCCATTGCCATTAATGGTGAACAGCCGAGCACCTCAATGCCACCCCATAGTCGACAGCGGGCTAGAGGAAGAACTAGCCGTGCCAACCTTGTATAGGAGGCAGTCCACCGTCCACCGCCACTGCCTGTCCCAGCCGCGAGCGTTGCCAAGCCCTGGACCACGCGCACAAGCAGCCCAGAACCATGCGGCGTGCGCCAGAGCGCCAACCTCGACCAGCATCCACAGACCGCGCGCAGCCCTCACCGCGCGCACACACGATCACCACCGACCCAGGAGACCGCCAGACATCCCTGTTTGCCGCCCCGTGCCATACAGCCACCGCCCGCCGTCGAAGACGCCGCCTCTGCCGCTGCCTGAGCCGTTCCAGACCAAACCACACCGCCCCATGCCTCGCGACCATGTCGTTGAGCATCGCTAGGATACATAGCACCGTCCCCTACCCTTGCCCAAGCCATTAGCCGTATGTAACGTCGCCCCCGACGAGCTCACCGTGCGCCCCGACGGTCCCCTCGCTCGACTATAAATAGAGGCCACCCCCGCATGATTTCTTCACACCATCTTACTCCCCTCTCCTCACTGACCGTGCCACACCATTCTCAGATCAAGGCGAGCACCACCTCGCTGGAATTTCACTGGAGCCTGCCGCTGCCGGAGAAGAAGGGATCCAGCGATTGGAGCCGCCCCAAGAGAAGCCACCGGTACCAGGAGGTTCGCCGTCGTCGACTTAAATGGTTCGCCCTCGTCGCCCCTACCCCGGTGAGCCCCCAGCACCCCCCACTGGCCGCGCTAGGTTTCGTTCTCGCCGGAGCTGTCTTGCGTCGATGATGACCCCCAGCCGTTGGATTAGAACTAGATCGAACGATCCACGTTGCCCCATACCGCTTCGCCCAGCCCCGTGTCACTGACGAGTGGGGACACCCACTTAAGCCGCCCGTGGGAGCCCTGTGCTTAGCAGGCCGGCCCGTTAGAATTTCCCGCGCAGCCCAGCAATTCAAATTAAACCTTTTCTTTTTAAATTCAAACAGACTTCAGCACCCAACTTCAAAAATCAACCCAGATCGATTCAGTGCACCAAATTGGATGAAACAAATTTTGTTGGAAAGGTCTGTGAATGCTTAATCCAAGACCGTTGGATTCAAGTCATTTGGATCTGTAGATCATCCATAGCAAAAATAACAAGGAAGAAGCTTTTCTGCATTCAAACATTTTTCAAATTTAAACCATAAAAGCTTTTGAGTTGATTCCAACTCTCAAAAATCACATTTAACCTAACCCTTCAGAATATATAAAAATATATAGGTTTACTTACAGAAATAATGTTCAAGTAATAAAAGAATGCTTCATAAGCATTTCTAGCCACTTTAATTAATTAAAATAAAAGGGTAAAACCTTATTAAATTGTGACACCACTCTAAATCACATTCCCATGGACTACAATATGTGGTGATGACATGTGTCAACATGATCCCATATTTGGTTTGGAGAATATTAAATCTTAAGTAGTTTTTCAATGAGTAGAAATTACTTTTCTAAAAATAAAAAGATTTAAACCAAGCTTTAACCTTGTAATGTTAGAGATGATGCTAGATCATCTATAGGACCCTTGTGTGTGATGATTGCAAGTAGTTAAGTATTGTTTGGTGATTGTGTACCTCGTATTTATTCATAGACGCTAGTACCGACCAAGGATACGAGGAGGAAGGAGGATACTACGAAGAAGAAGCCGAGGAGAACTTCAACCACTGCTCTGCACAAGGCAAGATAGTAACTATGAAAGCTTATATTGACACTGATGCAAGCCTAATACTACTAGTGAATGTGCAAGCTAACCCTTGCCAGATACCCTACTGATGCCACAAACCCATACTTGTGATATGACTACTATATGCCTTAAGCATATGTGATTATACTCACTTGATAAACCAATCCTAGTTTTATGTGCAAGCTTCTTACTTTATTTCTTTATCAAAGCTTACTTAGAGTCTACCTAAGAGTTTGGTAGATACTAGACAGTTGTGCTGAAGGTTGCATAAAGAGCATAAAATTTGGCCTAAGCTAGAAACCTTGATATCAGCCTAAGATATAAGGTTGGACTTAGTGAAACTCCACTAGTTACCACCCCTCATTAGTACCACCCTCACCTATAGATGCTAGTGCTAAGCATAGTACTTGATCAACTTTTAGATGGGAATACTTGGTGGAAAAATGGTTATAAAAACCTTGGAATGATGGATCATTCTATTGAAATGTTTTGCACATGTGTTTCCAAACACTTGATGATTTTGGTGATGAAAATGTTGAGGCATGAGCCTTAGCCCCTTTATAAAACTGATGGTTGTCTGGATGCGATACCATTCCAATTTTAGCGTACAACCACAATACCCGAATATTGGGTAGGGCTTGACTGAAAACTTATATACCTTAGTATTAGTTCCCTCCCGGCCAAGGTCTGAGCTGAGGCTACCTTGTGAAGATTGTCCACCTGTGCAGTACCCAAGATGACAGTGGTCATGGCTGGGAGGCCAAACTCACAGGAGAGGTGCTTATACTAGGGCGTGTAATCGAAAGGTTAGGATTGATTATCCGCATACTGAGTATGGTGAATTCAGGATTTGTTCCTGACGGATGTATCGAATGTTGTGGTGAAAGTGTACAATCTCTGCAGAGTGTCAAACTATTCGAATAGTCGTGTCCGCGGTTATGGACAGTTGGAGTGGCCATACTGTTCCCCTGTCAGACTTTTCAAAATGACTTGTGAAACGAATTGAGACTTTGACTTGACCACAACAGAGTTGTGACCTGAATTACAAGATCCCATTTAGGAGATATAAAATTGTGACCAGCTTTGGAACTTAGTAGAGATAAACCTGGCTTTTGCAAAACAACCTTAGAGCCTAGTGTCCCATTATCCAAAAACCCCTTTACCTGCTAGTATTAGTTTGCGAGTACTTAAAGAGTACTCATGGCTTTGTCCCTGGCTATTCCCATGGCCAGACTATGAAGAGGAGTACCTGGAAGATGGACCCCAGGAAGGTTACGACAACTAGGATCATCTCCCATCGTCAGCATTGCCTGTGACCCCGAAGATGGAGCTTCGCCTATGCCACCGTTATTATTACGTATTCCGCTGCTTGATGTGTATTGAGAACTGGATCATGAGATCCCTATTCGTGTAAGAACTTATGTATCGTTGTAACGGATGAAGTACTATGGTATCCAATTCTGTTATGTCTCGCAAAAAATGGTAATCCTGGGATTGCGATGTATGGCATAACAGGCATCTAGGATTGAAAAATCCGGGTGTTGACAGCTGGTCTCCGAGACGGACCCAATGTTTGTGTCGACGGCTGTAAATGACTGGGAACCCAAAAGTATGACTGGGCTTGTCGATACAGCGAAAACGTATCACGGGGTTCCTAAATGATCAGCGCCCACGCCAATCATAAATAAAGCAAGAAGCATGGCATAAGTACAGATAGTAATAAAGCCCCAAACTACTTTGTGGCCCCCAGATGCAGTACTTTGAAATCAGGTACTAAATCGATGGGGTGCCCACACCCCACCGTGGTTAGCGCTCGATCTCGAACAGTGTCAAGAACTCGGTCCCAGGACACCAAAGGTGATTAAAAACCAAATATTGTCTATTACCCACCGGTGCCTCTGCATTTACCTACTTCCAATTTTAGTTATTAATCAGTAATTAAATCCATGATCATATCCACCATTAAGCATAAGGCAGCCTTCCAACAGCTGTGGTATTGGATGACACGCAACAACACTTGAGCAAGCGACTACGAGGCGCAAGTCCAACTATCTACCAAACAACAGGTAATAGGATGTGTCCAAGGCAATATAAGGCTGCAAGGGATACTACGGGTACGAAAACTAGAGCATCGCAACACAGATAGCAATAGATCAACAGGAGGAAATAAAGACTAGAAATGTAAAATAGGCAGAAAGGGGGAGAATGCTCGCCTGAAAACATTGCCGAAGGTTCATCCGAAGATCGGGTCGACACTCGCATCCACTCATCGGTCTAATCCGTGAAGAAGCAAAGCACTAGAAGAAACACCGGATACATTATTTAATACTACGGTAGAAGATCGGGCATGATGCATGTAAGATGTATGACATGGCAAAGATGCGATGCAATTAGGCCATATTAAGCGGAACCGGGGTCCCGACATTTAATTAGAGGATTCAAGTTGTTTAGGTACCCCGCAATTTAAATGTTGTCTTAACAAGAAAAAACATGGCATCGATTTGCTACACAAATTTAAATAGGGCCAATTTAAGACTAAAAAAGCCCACATATAGCCTCCATATTTAATTATGAGGTGAATCGGCATAAGGCCTCCAAACCACACAAAAAGTATGCAATATGATCAATTTATATGCAACAGGCGACAAAGTCATATATTATAAAAATATGAAGGTCTCGGATAGGGGTCACACATGGCGGTCCGGAGATCTTGGTTCAGGTATTCGACGGGTGTAGGCTTCGCCTCCGGGAACAGGGTCTCGACGTCCGTGAAGGAGAGCATGAAGCCGGCGCCAAGGTTCGGACTTTGGATCCGAAAGGGAGAGCTCCGGTTCATCGGTTCCAAGTGGGCGATCTTGGCGTCCGGGTAGAAGACCTATGGCCATCGGACCGGTGAAGGAGATTGTCGGGGTCCTTGTACAACTTAGCGTATCGGCCGATCTTGTCCGATGGGAGATCTTGCTATTAATCTCACATCCTCACGGCGCACCGGGTAACCTCCAGTTCGCGCAAAACAAGCAGACGCTCGGGCATCGAGCAACACGGTCGTGCAGACATACAGGAACTTGGAGTCAGAGTCTCAAAGAACAACACAGTGAAGGGAAGCACCAGAAATTGCAGGAGTCTTGGACATCAAAAAAAAGGAGCCATTGCAGGAGTAGTAGCACAGCCACATGCCAAAAATAAAATAAAACGGGTATCCGCCGACGATGATTACTGCAGCGAAAACAGGCGGCGGCCGGATTCGGGCGGAGGCCAGGGAGGAAGAGGGAAGGGACCTGACATGCAGGAGCCCGACGAAGACGGCAAGGACAACCGCCGACGGCGCCGGACGGAGGCAGTGAGCTCGGGGGGCGGGCACCCTGGCGGCAGACACTGCTTGGGGCAACGAGAGGGCCGCGGCAGAGAGGAGGCGCAGGGGCGACGACGCTCGTAAGCTCGCAGGGACGGCGAGCGTGCGGGATGTGACGCTGACGATGGAGGCCGGCGACGGTGCACTGCAGAGGCTTGCAGGCCGGGGCGAGGCATGGAGGATGCGGCCGAGCGGCGCTGCCTCAGGCGGCGGACGCGTGGGAGACAGGGAGGTCACGTCGCCGGAGACGGGGGGTGGGAGAGGCCCAGGCGAAGCAGGGTCGGATGGTGGCGGCGGCCAGAGGGAAAGGAGCTTGCGGGGGGACACGAGAGGGGCGATGGGGATTGCCGCTGGACAGAGAGGCGGGGTGGCCGCGATGGGGAGAGGAAGGTCGCGACGAAGGAGGTGGGTTCGGGCCGCTGGGTTCACGGGGTGGGGTCGGGGTCTGGTTCGCGGGGTGGGTCGCGTCCGCTGGAGCATGGCGCTGGCGGCGCGGGGATGTGGGGATGGGATTAGTTCTAGGGTTTGGGGTGGTTCTAGGTTAGGGTTTCAGGTGGGATTGGGTTGGGCCGATCGGGGTGGTAGGTGGTCTGGCTTTCGGGCCGGGCTGCCTTCCCTGATCAAAACAGTTTTATTTTAATAAAAATATTGTTTGTTTTAATTTTGGTAAAAGATTTTGTAATTAGTTTTAGACAAACAAAATTATCCGAAAAGACCGGTTTTGATTTGAAATAAGACAGAGTATTTGGAAAAATAAGATAGACTTTGTGAAATTAGTTTTGTCGAACAAATGCATGCAGCCATGATGATGCACAAAACAAAACACCAGACGGTTTTCTAATAGTGGTTTTAGCCGGGGTGCTACAATAAGTGGATTGCACTAGCCATTTCCATTAGTTCGGACTTTTGGTTGCATTGGCTAGTGCATGAAGCTTAACATTCAGGACATAACATCGATGTGTATGAGGATCCATGGATTTCGAGAGGACAGACAAGAAAAGTGAGGGCTCTGAATGAGATTGATGAGGGGCTTCGTGTGTGTGATCTGATAAACACCAACGGTGAGATGAGGAGGTGATTTGCAACTTGTTTGATGCTATGGATGCCAAAGATATTATGTCGATCCCGAACAAGTAGGGGATGGATGATGTGGTGGCGTTGCACTTTGATAAAAAAATGGTATTTTTTTGTAAAATCTGCCAACCAGCTTGGAGTGAGATTGAGGGATTCGGCGCAGCACAGGGATGCTAGTACATCATTGACACCAACCAAGCAAGACCCCTTTTGGAAGAGAATTTGGTCTCTTTCTTTATCTGGTAAATTATTGATCTTCTTATGCCGTTCTTTCATAACTGTAGAAGGGAATTGGAGATTGCACAGCACCAATTGGGCCGGCTGCTCATGTATATATAGACGGACACATGTACAACGTCAAGTACTGGAGGGCGCCTACGATGGAGCGGTAGAACGGGGCGTCGGAGGCCAGCGACCCATCACTGGCTGAAAGCTTGGCCTTCGTGTCGACAGGAGTAGGCGCAGGATTGCAGTTAAGCATCCCTGCACGCTCGAGAAGCTCGCGGGCGTACTTCTGCTGATGAAGAAAGAACCCGTCCGCACGCCGGACAACCTCGATGCCGAGGAAGTAGTGAAGCGGACCGAGGTCCTTCAACGCGAACTCAGCACGAAGACTGTCGGTGAGCTGTCGAAGAAGACCAGCGGTGGATGCCGTCAAGATGATGTCGTCGACGTACAGCAGCAGGTAGGCCATGTCGTGGCCGGTCTGGTAGACGAACAACGACGCATCGGAACGCGTGGAACGGAAGCCGAGCTGATGCAGAAACGCGACGATGCGCTGGTACCAGGCGCGGGGCGCCTGCTTCAGTCCATACAAGGACCGAGAGAGCAAGCACACGTCATCGGGGCGCTCGGCGTCGACGAAGCCAATGGGCTGCTGACAGTAGACATGCTCCGACGGGTGGCCATGGAGGAAGGCGTTGGAGACGTCCATCTGATGCACCGTCCACACGCGAGAAGCGGCGAGGTGCAGCACCGTGCGGACCGTGCCCAGTTTGACAACCTGAGCAAACATGTCCGTGAAGTCGACACCCGCGTGTTGCCGAAAGCCGCGCACGACCCAGCGCGCCTTGTAGCGCTCGAGAGTACCATCGGAGCCGAGCTTGTGCTTGAAGACCCATTTGCCGGTGATGACATTGGCATGAGGGGGCCGGGGAACCAGCTCCCAGGTCCGGTTACGCTGCAGCGCGTCATACTCCTCCTGCATGGCGGCGCGCCAGTGCGGGTCACGCAAGGCGGCGCGAGCCGAGGTGGGCACCGGCGAGAGGGCGGAGGTGGACGGCGCACTCGGCAGCGGGGAGGGCGCCTCCCCCTCGCGGGACGACGGCACCCCGCCGTCATATGGCAGAACACTGTTCCTGCTGGCCCAGAAAAGCCCAGGTCGGCGGAGGTAGCGTAGAAGCAACCGCCGCACTCCCGCGTGCTCGGGTGAGCATGGGCGCAGAAACCAGCTGTGACGTAGGCGGGCCGAGGCGGCCGATGAAGCAGGTGACGAAGGCGCTCGAGCTGGTCGAGCGGGAGGCATCGCGGGGGGCGGGGGGGCGCCGCCATGACCAGGCGGGCCGGGCGGGGGGGCTGCCTGCCGGCGGGCTGCGGCAGCGGGTCCGACCACAGAGGGACCAGTGGGCGCTGGGGGCGTCATCGGAGGCGTCGCCAAGAGTCCCTGCTAAAACGGAAAAGACAACTCGTCAAAGTACACGTGCCGGGAGGTGAGGACGCGATGTGAGACCGGGTCGTAGCAGCGGTAGCCCTTGGTGTTGGCGGGGTAGCCTAGAAACACACAAGGGAGAGAGCGAGGCGCAAGCTTGTGCGCGGCGGTAGCAGCAGTGTTAGGATAACACTTGCAGCCGAAGACGCGGAGGTCATCATAGGCGGGCGGCGCACCGTAGAGGAGGTGATGCGGCGTGTAAGACCAACGCACACGACACGGGCGGATGTTGACGAGGAGAGTCGCCATGGCAAGAGCATCCGGCCAGAACCGTGGGGGCATGTGGGCGTGGAACAGAAGGGTGCGGACACAGTCGTTGAGAGTACGAAGCATCCGTTCAGCACGACCGTTCTGTGGGGAAGTGTAGGGACACGTGAGGCGGAAGATGGCGCCATGGGCGGCGAGAAGTGAGCGAATAGTGATGTTGTCGAACTCTTTGCCGTTGTCGGTTTGTAAGGCGTGAATAGGGCGTCCGAACTGAGTGGAAACAAAGGCGAAAAACACGGTGAGGGTGGCGGCAACGTCGGATTTGCGACGAAGAGGAAACGTCCATACAAAATGAGAGTGATCATCCAAAATCACGAGTTAATAATTATAACCAGAATTACTGGGAACATGCGAGGTCCAAACATCACTATGAATAAGTTGAAACGGAAAAGACGCGACTGTGGAGGAGGAACTAAACGGGAGGCGAACATGTTTGCCTAGACGACATGCTTCACAAGAGTGGGCATCCGTTTTATTACAGGTAAAGGAAAATCCTTGCATTATTTAACGCAGAGCGGCAGAGCTAGGATGGCCGAGGCGAGCGTGCTATAGATCGACACCGGTGGATAGGGCAAGTGAGCTGCTGGCGGTGGTGGAGGCCGAACCAACAGGGTACAGATCGCCGGGCTGTCACATCGGTGGAGGAGCATCCGAGTACGACCATCCTTGACAGAGAAACCAAAGGCGGCAAATTCCACAGTCACAGGATTATCACGACAGAAAGATTTAACGGAAACAAGATTATTAATCAAGGCAGGAGAAACAAGAACGTTATTTAGAGAGAGAGAGGAGTGGAAGTGGAGGGAAAAGAGACGGAACCGATGTGAGTAATGGGAAGAGCATGACCGTTGCCAACGATGATGCGAGAGGAGGTGGAGGAGGGTGTAGAAGAAGAGAGGGTACCGGGGTGCGCGGCCATATGCGCGGAGGCGCCGGTGTCCATGAACCAGTCGCCACCGCCACCATACGCCCCAGCGGTGGGGGCGCTCTGGAGGGCGGTCAGGAGCGCGGGGTCCCACGGGGCCGAGCTCGGGGGGGCGGCGTAGGCCGGGGCAGAGTAGGGCGCGACACCGTAGCCTGGGGCAGCGTCATAGCTCGGCGTGACGGCGGGTTGGGGCGCCGCATAGAAGGCCTGGTGGGTGGCCGGACGCGGCCCCATGATGCCCGGGTAGGGAGCGCGCGGCAGGGGCATGGAGTAGGCATGGACGACCCCGGTCCACGGGTTGTGACCCGCGAGCCACGGCGGAGTGGGGGCGGCGTGCTGAGGTGGACGAGGCGCGGGGGCGGTGGCGTTGGCGCCACCATAGCCGACGCCATTGCCACCACCGCCACGGCGATGACGCCCACGGCGACCACCGCCGGTACCACCATCGCCGGTGGCGGGGGGAGGGGGCGGGGGCAGCTGGGTGTAGAAGCCTGGAGGCGGACCCATGGGGCGGCCAGCGGGCGAAGTCGAAGCGCGCGCCTTGGTGCCGGGCGCCGCGTGAGAGACCAGCGACGAAGGCGGTGTGAGCCGCCCGAGTCCGGAGATGCTTGAGGCGGCGCTCCTCAAGGCGCAGGTAGGCAACGGCCTGCTCGAAGGAGGGCGTGGTGAAGAGTGTGAGATTGGAGGCAGCATTGCTGAGATCCTCGCCGAGACCTGCTGACAGGTTGGAGAGCATGATTTTGTCATCGATCGGAAACTCCAAGTCGTGAAGCTCGTCGGAGAGGCTCTTCAGCTTGAGAACGTACTCGTCGAGAGAGTGGTCGTTCTGGTGGGTGCCAAAGAACTCCTGTTGGAGGAAGGTGACCCGCTGGATCTTGTTGTCGGTGAAGAGGCTGGTGATTTTCTCCCACACCGTGTGCGCGGTGTCGCCGTCCCGGACGACGGTGCGGAAGATGTCGTTGGAGATGGTCTGGTAAAACCAGCGGATGATGGTGGCGTCGATCGCGAGCCACTCGGGGTCGTGCGGCATGGCGAGAAGGTCGATGGTGCCGTCGACGTTGTCGAGGAGATCATACTCGCGGAAGAGCAGCCCGAAGTACGTCTTCCACGGGAAGAAGTTGGCAGCGGTGGTGGAGAGCTTCACCGGCATGCGCTCGGCGATAGGGATATCGCGGATGACGGCGACGGAGGGACCGGCGAAGGGGTTGCTGCTACCGGAGCGGGAGGAGTTGAAGGGATCGGAGGGGCCGGAGGAGGAGAACCCGGACATGGCGGAAGCGGCAGTGGTGGTGGGCGGCGGCTAGGGTTTGGGGAAGGAGGAGCCGGCGGCGCCCTAGGGTAGGGAGTGGGCGGCGGCTAGAGGGAGGGGCCGCCGGCGCCCTAGGAAAGGGAGGGGCGGCGGCGGCTAGAGGGAGGGGCCGGCGGCGCCCTAGGGTAGAGAGGGGCGGCGGCTAGGTCAGGGACCAGAGGGTCTCTGATACCATGTAGAAGGGAATTGGATATTGCACAGCACCAATTAGGCCGGCTGCTTATGTATATATAGACGGACACATGTACAATTACAGGTACAACCCTGACAAAACACGAGGACCTATACCTCGTACAATATGTTACTCAACAATAACAGTCTCCCCACCCGGATGAATATTAAGCGCAAACACGTGGAGTTGGATACTCGCTGCCCAATGTGTTACAGAGCAGACGAGGATGGAGGACATTTGTTCCTGAAATGCAAAAAAGGTGAAGCAAATTTGAAGGAAACTCGTACAGAAGGATGTTCGGTTCGAACTAGAAGGTATGCCCAATCCTTCACTGATTCTAGAGAGCATTCTGAAGCTACCCAAGGAGAAAGGCCTGTTAGTTTGCATTCTACCATGGGACTGGTGGACAATACGGAATAAACTAAACGCGGGAGAAGCCGAGAGGGACGACATTTAGTCGAGTTTCAGGCGAAGGAGGTAGTGTGTGCGGAGGAGTACAGACAGAGAAGGGGACCGCAGGAAGCATGGAGGAAGCCAGGCCCCAACTTTGTCAAGGTCAATTCAGGTGTGGCGTTCCATGAGCAGTCGGGAATAGGTGCTTGGGGTTTTATTGCGAGAGATGACACCGCTGTTTTTGTAGCTATAGCTGCAGGTAAACTGAGACACCTGCGGAGTCCCCTTCAGTCGGGAAGCGGAGGCTCTTATTGCTGCAACCGAAAGGGGGCCATGGCACTTGGCCTGCAGAGGGTCATCTTTGAGTCAGATTCACAGGTGTTGGTGAATGCTCCTAATTCTATAAGTCATAAGTTGGCTGAGATCGGAGTCCTGCTACGTGAGATTAGAAGCAATTGTATAGCTTTTTTCGAATTATTTAGTTTTCAGTTATGTCCAAGAACTTGTAATATGGCCGCTCATGGCATTGCCAAGTGGGGATCTGTTAGCTGAAGAGAAGTGTGTAGGTTGGGTCAATGTGGCGCCAAACTTTATCTATGTTTTAGTTGCTAGTAAGATTGCTGAACACTCTGGTTAAATAATGAAAGTTTTTTCCATCTAAAAAAATAAGTAAACTGACCACAGTTTTGCAATAAATGAGGCAATAGTCGGTGACTAAGTAGCTTTCTTGATGATCATTTGTGTTTGAAAATACAATGCTTGCCAAGATATTTGAGACATATGTACACATTTAAATTATTAAGCTATATTTTCTATATGCATGAATATTTATGTGCCTTGTTTACATGCAGACGACATGAAAAAATAGAAGTCCATGGCACAGCAGACACATGCATGAGCCTAATAACCACACTAGGAAAATTTGCGCGGCAACATGCCGTGCCCGTGTCGTGGGACATCTGTGTATACGGAATGCTATGACGGCAATGTAAGTTCAGAAAGGTCTGTAGATGCTTGTCAATTCATGTGATAAAGGAGTAGTTCATATATTAAGACAGGGCTATGCAGTAGATTACATTGGTACCACCGGCATACTTTAATATAAGAGAATCACTCCTTGTAGTAGTTTGAGAATGGACTTTAGATAAGAGAATCACTCCTTGTAGTAGTTTGAGAATGGATGTCCACAACGGACAGTTCCAGGTACCTGGTACCTGGCTTCATTATTGATACTACAGCCACAGCAGAATTCTTGTGTTGATCTCTCACACATGTACCTAGCCCTGCAATTGGGTTTGAGTAGTCAGCTTGTATTGTGTGCATACGAATAAAAGTTCCCAGGTTGAGTTTGTATATATAAGCTTACCATGATAGTACCTAGATAGGAAGTGTTCCATCTAGGATACGATCAGCGTGAATAATTACATCAACTATTTGACATTTGCACTTATTATCTGGAGCAATGTGTGCAAGATGCCAGTACTTGTAAGCTATAATCATATCACCAAAATCCGAGGTGTTGTAATTTATCAGGGGCATGTGTTTTCATATAGGAAAATGGAGCCAGTAAATATTCAATAACCCGAATTGAATTAAGCTGTAGGGTAAGCCAATTATTTTGAGCCGAATAACTTGAGTAATAACACAACCAACCGAGCCTGATTCAACTATCCATCGTATTAATTTATCCTCCTCGCTGATAACCGAGTCTTTAAATGAAACATATATCAATTTGTGCAATGACATGAAGGGGTAATCCTAATAAAAAATATAACAGAAATCCATTGTCATTTAAAGTAAGTCCATCCCAAGACATGCCTACTGCCAATTTTTTCGCAATCTTTAGATGAGACATGTAGCATCTTGTGCAATGGCATGAAGGGGTAATCCTGATCAAAATATAATAGTCAAGCAAGAAAATTAACTTCTGTACTGGTATATTTTTTGTTTGTAGGAAATATATAAATGTTTCGGCAACAACCTTAGAGAGAGGTATTTATCACACATGAAGTTAATATGTGCTCATGGGTCATAAAAATAGGCATTAGCACTAATCACCCAACTAAATAAAGAAGATCATTTCTAGTTCAGAGAGACACAATACAACATAGGGTGAGTAAGAAAGCTTAAGATCATTAACCCTTAAAAAAATTAACCACTCCAAGCAGCACACTTTCCATGCCAATTCCATAGCCAACAACAACCTTTTTGGAAGCTACCTTAGTTAAGAAAAAAGAGTATATGATGTTTAAGAAATACTCCAAAAAAATCATATACTCCAAGCTTAAGAAATTCTCCCTATAGCCAGAAATAGGTATATGATGCTCAGCATCAATGCAACATGACCATGTATTCTAATAAAGTATGAAAGCTAGTTAACATCTTCCCACCATGTAATAAGCTACAATGCATATAATATTTACTATTTAGCCCCTAAGAATATGATGCACCACTCGTTTATATATTGCCATGTGTGGGCAACTACCAAAATAATTCATAATAAAAATCTTTCAGTATGATCTATCAACAAAAACATTGCATGCCTATGGTCGGAAACCTCAATTTTGTTTTCCTTTATAGACCAACTATCTTTAGTCCATAATATATTCATATAAACTGCTTTGGACGAATAGAAGGTTTCTAGTTGTATGTTCAGCAACACTTCTTTCGCATGTATCAAATAAGTATCACTGCATTTTCATATGAATGATGATTTGTTTCCTATAGCCCGAAATAGGCACATGATGCTTAGCATCAATACAGCCAGATCATGCATGCTAATAAACTATGATAGCTAGTTAATATATGTCCACCATGTAGTAAGTTCACTATTTAATCAAGATGAATCAGCCAATTTCACACAATATCATCAGATCCAACCACGAACCAAAAAATCATGGCACATACCTTTAGAACACAATCTGACTACGTACTGTTCATGCTCTTCCTTTTATCAACAACATGGCCTGCTGGTTTCATACATGGCAGGCACTATCATCCCAAATGAAATATTGTAAATATAGTTTCAGTTATTTTCATAACAGACCTATACCATGACCTGTTAAGCAATATATTTCTAGCGTTGAAGTGTATAAGTGGATTGCACTAGCCCTTTCCATCAGTTCGGACTTTTGGTTGTGTTAGCTAGTGCATGAAGCTTGACATGGTATCAGAGCCTAAGGTCTCGAGTTCGAGTCCTGGCTTTCGCAATTTATCCTAAAATTGTTGTAGACCCCTCTGTGTCCACGTATAGGCCTCTTGAGTCATACGTGAGTTTTGCGCGCCGTCGCTCTCTTCCGGTTGCACATGTTGACTTCTCCCCGTCACACGTGAGAGGGGGTGTTGAAGTGTATAAGTGGATTGCACTAGCCCTTTTCATCAGTTTGGACTTTTGGTTGTGTCGGCTAGTGCATGAAGCTTGACATCTAGAAGCACTCAACTCATTGTAATGAAGAAGAAACAATGAAAATATCTGATACATTTTTCCTCCAAGTGTTTGAGATATTTAGACCAACGAAGGAAGCCAAATTGTACTCCAAATAAAAAAAGATAGACGTCAATGGATGAGCAATTACGAAGGCTCTTGAACTAAAAGTTCTCCAATCTAAAAATAGTCATACGGTTTACTGAATAAGTTGTAGTTTACATTCGAATATACTAATGTTACTAAAACCAAAATCATGTACCTGGCAGAGTTACACTGAATCTTATAATATCTATATAGAGACTTCTGAGAACTTATGCAGGACAGACTGCCAATGGTAAGCCTACAAAGACATTTCATAGCTTCTGATGTTACACTTACAACCCAAATATCTTGTAGATATCTGCAATGCTGCGAGCATTGAAAGAGGTAAACCAGATCATTAATCAGCAGTATCACAACCCTTCATCATAGGCTTCAAATAGGAATGCTATAAAACAGGGAATTACTTGTAGTGACTACGGAAACTCTAACTGATAAGTAACCTGCTGATACAACCATGCGAACTATATCCAAAGAGTATCCGGAATGAATCGAATCTGGAAAAGATGCCTCTGCAATGAGTTTGTGCATATATTCATTAAACATAGCATGAAAATATTTACTGACATGGTTATACCCCACGGGTACACGACCTTAGCATACCTGATCTAGCCCAAGGAAGGCCCACGAGAATATACACGGCCCATGAAGACTTCCGGGTGGCCCAAGCCCATGATGTCTTCGGATCCTTGGAGAGCAAGACTAGATTAGATAGAATATTCAAAGGGGCAAACCCTAAACCTGTAACTGACTCGATCTGTACCCGGGACCTGCATACCTCTATATAAAGGCTAGAAGGGCACGACGAGAAGAGCATCTCGCATATCACCGCATACACACCTCCACGCCAGATTGCATCTGCGCACCCCTGTAACTTTCGGTTCCGCCGTAATCAAGAGCAGACAAGCAGGAGTAGGGTTTTCCCTCCGGGGGCCTGAACCTGGGTAAACCTCGTGTCCCCGTGTTGCTTGTTTGCTAACCGTTCCGCGATCTCCAGCATCCCCATCTTCTCCAAAACCCAAGCTCATAACAATGGGCATTGACGAGATTAAACCTCGTCAATTGGTGCCGTTTGTGGGAACTGGGGGCGCTAATTGTGCGATCGTGATGGTCCCAACCAAAGCGATCTACAACTCCTCGGCGACGGAGAGCCATCTCCTCTTTGGCGCTTTCAACTTCACCGCCCACTCGCCAGCCACTCTGAAGGACTTCGAGCCCGTTGGCGACGGGCTCGAGATCCTGTTCGGGAGTTTCTGCTTCCAGGTGGGGCAAACCGGCACTCTCCGCCTCCTAGAGCGGGTACCCATGCCATCAATCAGGCCCGCCTCGTGGGCTCCGCATCCCGTGCTACACACATCACCATCAACAGATGAGTCCTATGACAGCAGCTGCTGCAACTCAGATCTGTGCGATCCGCCATCGGATAAAGGGACCTACGGTTCCAGATCCGAAATTTGTGGCAGCAGCGATCCGACCTATGGACGCTACCAATGCGCTGTGGTCATCCAGAGCGACATGGATCAGCACCAACCCAGCCCGCCACCCAACCCGCAGGGTAGAAACGGCGAAAATAGGAGGGACCAATCCCCCCGCCCAACGGGGACGACACCGATGCCAATCGGGTAATCCACCTCAACAAGGAGGGATGGAACCAAGCACGCGAAGCCGTGGCGGGCAACAAGATCCTACCTGTGGGCGCCTCACGGGACCTACTGATGGCATACCACCTGCTCCTCATCGAAGAGCACAAAAAGCAGGTGAAGATGCAAGAGGTGCTTGACAAACGCAAGCAAGCAGCCTCGGAGTCCAGCGCACGACGAGTTGCGCTCTCTGCCGTCAGCGGCTCCAGCTCGCACGGCACCCACGGCAACAAGCACCGTTCTCACGTAGAGAACATGGACCCCGCCACGCGTCGTGAGGTGACCCGAACCCTCAACACATCCTTCATGGAGATGGATGCCAATGGCAACGTCATCCCGAAGACGCCGCAAGATGCGATCATGGTAGCCACCACATACCTCGCGTCCCATCCACCTCTGGTGGGGGGCCTGAAGAGGGGCATGCACAACTCCGCACTGGCCGGACTTGGACACGTTGGAGCTGCGCTCCACGGAGAAGTCCCTGAGGAGCCGAAGAAGAAGGCTGCGGTTAGATTCAACCGCAGTCCCACTCCCTCATCGGACGAGGAAGAACATGACCTACCTCGACGGCACAAGAGATCATGGCATCGCAGCCGCGACTATGACGCTCGAAGCGAGCTCACCCAACGCAAGATCGACAAGGCACGCGCCAAGCGCGTATGCTCGTCCGAATCCGAAGAGGACGATGACAAAGGAGAACTTTGCGGAGCTCGATGCTTCAGCAGATCCGTTCGGCGGACGCGGATGCCGTGGAACTTCAAGCATCCTTCGGACACTCCGAAGTTTGATGGCACACAGGATGCTAAGGCATGGCTCAGCGACCACTTGTCATCCATCAAGCTACACGGCGGAAACAAAAACACCACCCTGCAATGCCTTCAGCTGCAGCTGACAGGCGCAGCCTAGATCTGGCTCAGCAGCCTATCCTCATGATCCATCCGAAGCTGGGAGGAACTGGCGTACAGTTTCATCCAAAACTTCAAGGTCACTAGCAAGAGGCCAGCCTCGATCGAAGAGCTGAGGGCCTATACCCAGCGAACAGGCGAATCCATTCGCTCGTATATATTACGCCGGTCCAACACCAAGAACTCCGCGGCGCACATCTCTGAGGAGAGAGCAATCGACGCCTTCAAGGACGGCGTCAAATGCCAAGAGTTCAAGGAAGAACTTGGGCGCGTCAAGCCCAAGCACTCGACCACCTCATGGACATCGCCAACAGGTGGGCAGATGGTGAGGACTCCGTCCACCGAGCACACTCGGAGGAGGAAGATGACTACGGCCATCAATGTGAACGCTGTAGCAAGCAAAGGCGCGCGTCTATGACGATCGCGACGGACCCAACATGGTCGCGGCTAGCTACACCGACCGCCGCAGCGAAGGCAACTACAGCAGCGACGGATACTGTGGAAACAACTTCTGTGACGGAGGACGCCCAGCGCAGTCATGGCAACGCCGCGGCCACGACGACGGACCCTCGGCATACGACAAGTTGTCGGGCCCATGCACCATCCACTTCTACATCGACAAGCAGGATGGTAAAAAGAAGGCAAGCCACATGCTCAAAGACTGCCGTGAGTTCCAGAAACTCAGCGAGAGCATGTCCCAGATGAGGCAAAAAGCCCCGAACCCTGGGTATGGGAACGCACCCGCACCAGGTGACATCGCCCATGGAGCTCCTCTACCACCACCCGTGGGACCTTCGAATCACCCAATCGCACCTGCGCAGAACAATGGTGGAAATGGGTACCCCGTGCCGAAAGGGTCACTGATGATCCAAAAAGGGTGCCCAACAAACAGGGTGCAAAATAAAATCACCCGTCAGGTCAGTTTGGCTATGACCGCTCCACCCGCCATCCCTAAGTACCTCAGCGGTTCGGAGTCTTGCATCACATTCAGCCATTCGGATCACCCCCACTAGATCCCTCTCCCAGGTCATGCTGCCCTGGTGCTCAAGGCGCAGATCGGAGGGTTCGATATGAGCCGCGTCTTCATGAACGGCGGCAGCGGCATCAATCTGATGTTCGCTAGCACCTTAGCAGCAATGCGGATCCCGCTGTGCAGCCTGGAACAATCCGACACAACGTTCCACGGCATCGTTCTAGGGAAGGGCATATTCCCCCTGGGAAAGATATGGCTCGATGTCATCTTTGGCAAGCCCGATAACTTTCGGTGCGAGCGACTCGAGTTCGAAGTGATGGACTGGCCATCACAATACCACGCCATCCTCGGGCGCGTGGCATTCACACGGTTCCTGGCAGTACCGCACTACGTGTATCTTCTACTCAAGATGCCAGGACCTAGGGGCGTCATCACGGTCCACGGGAGCTTCACCCGATCGGATCACTGCGACAGGGACTTCAATAGAATCTCCCAGTCATTCGGCATCCAGGAGGAGCTCATAAGGCTCCGAGAGGTGACAGACAACGAGGCACCCCCAGTCTCAAGGCAGAACGCACCTGACATGTCCTTCGACTCCACAGTCAACACAAAGAAGGTGCAGGTCCACCCGACGGACGCTTCCAAGACGGCGTTGATCGCCAACAACCTCAGCCCCGCATAGGAAAGCGCGCTCGTCGAATTCCTCCGTGAGCGCTGGGAAATCTTCGCCTGGTGTCCTGCGGACATGCCAGGAGTTCTCAGGGAATTCGCCGAGCACGCACTTAACGTATTTCCAGATGCCAAGCCCATCAAACATTCCATCCGACGACTGTCCGAGCCATGGGCTGAAGCCATTGGAGTCGAGGTCAATAGACTACTCGACGCTAACTTCATCAGAGAGATCAAGGAGAGCGAGTGGCTGGCCAACACCGTGATGGTCCCTAAAAAGGACACGGACATCCTACGGATGTGCGTGGACTTCACATCGTTGAACAAGCACTGCCCGAAGGATCACTTCCCTCTTCCTCGGATCAATCAGATCATCGATTCGACTGCAGGATGCGAGAAACTCTCCTTCCTCGATGCCTACTCAGGCTACAATCAGATTCGGCTGAAGGTCAAAGATCAGGAGAAAACAGCGTTCATCACGCCGTTCGAAGTGTCCTGCTACAACACAATGCCCTTCGGGCTGAAAAACGCAGGTGCCACGTACCAGCGGTGCATGCAGGCATGCCTGAAGTACCAGATCGGTCGCAACATACAAGTCTATGTCGACGACATAGTAATCAAAACAAGGGAGGCCAAGACATTGATCGATGATCTCCGCGAGACGTTCGACAACCTTGATCGATACAAGATCAAGCTAAACCCAGAAAAGTGCGCCTTCGGCGTCCCATCTAGCCAACCGCTCGGCTACTTCATCTCCCAGTGAGGGATCGAGGAGAACCCGAAGAAAATCCAAGCCATAATGGCCATGGAGAAGCCGAAGAACCTCAAAGGCGTCCAGCAGCTCGCTGGGCGAATCGCGGCATTGAGTAGGTTCATCAGCCGCATGGGCGAAAAGGCCCTGCCTTTCTATCAGCTACATAAAGGCGGACAAATTCAGTGGGCGCTGCGACGAGCGGCGATTCGAAGATCTGAAGCGGCTACTCTCCACCTCGCCCGTCTTGGTCACGCCAAAGGAGCGCGAGCCTCTACTGCTATACATAGCAGCTACACATCATGTGGTAAGCACCGTGCTCGTGGTCGAGCGACGGGAAGACGGCAAGACCCATGGGGTCCAACGCCCAATCTACTACCTCAGCAAGGTATTGACGCCGACAAAGCAGAAATATCCTCACTACCAGAAACTCGCCTACCGCATGTTCATGACGGCTCGTCGGCTGAGCCACTACTTCCAGGAGCATCAGGTGATGGTCGTCAACGAAGCACCCCTGAACAGCATCCTGAACAACCCGGAGGCCACAGGACGCGTGGCCCTGTGGGGCATCGAGCTTTCACCTCTAGAAATAGTCTATGAGAAGCGTCATGTGATCAAGTCCTAGGTCCTTCTGGACTTCCTCGTCCACTGGATGGAACTGCAGCTGCTGGATACCCCGGACATGACACAGTCATGGACGATGCACTTCGACGGCTCCAAGCGCGAGGCAGGAGCAGGAGTCGGGGTCATACTAACGTCCCCGCAGGGCGACAAGATGAAGTACGTCCCCCGGATGAAATTTTGAGCTTCCAATAACAAAGCCGAATACGAGGCCCTCATCCACGACATGAAGATGGCCAAGATCTGCGGCGCAACGCGCCTAGTCATCTACGGCGACTCAAATCTCGTCGTCCAGCAGACGATGAACGAGTGCGACGCGCACGCCGCCAACATGATTGCGTACCACACACTCTACAACTCACTCGAAGGAGACTTTGACGACTGCGAGCTTCGGCATGTTGGAAGATAAAACAACGAAGAGGCCGACAGACTCGCCAACATCGGCTCCACCTACGCGCGGGTGCCACCAGGTGTGTTCCTCGAACAGATCTGCGTGCCATCCATCAAAACGAAATTTCCCAAGGGATCACCCGAAGAAGCAGAACACTCGGGGGCTGGGCTACCCGAAGGACAGGAAGGACCAGAAAAACTCGACACAAAGGTCGCAGTGGTCAACCTGATGCAAGTCATGGCAGTCGAAGAAACATGGACACAACCATATCTCTGATACCTGATAGAGAGGGAACTGCCTGATGACACGGCAGATGCCCGGCGCATATCTCGTCGGTCCAAGGCCTTCACCATCATCAATGGCGAGCTGTACAAGCGTAGCATTTCGGGTGTACTCCAAAGGTGCGTCACCATCGGTGACGGCAAAACTATTCTCCAAGACATCCACGAGGGCATCTGCGGCCATCACGTGGGCAGCCGCGTCCTTGTCGCCAAAGCTCTACGAGCTGGGTTCTACTGGCCAACGGCCATGAACGATGCCAAGGACATCGTCCGAAGATGCAACGGCTGCCAGAGGTTCGTAGATAAACCGCACGCACCAGGATCGGAGCTCAGGCCCATACCCTTGGTCGGGCCCTTCGCCCAATGGGGCCTCGACATGATTGGCAAACTGCCCAAGTCCTCGAAAGGAGGCCACGTCTACCTCCTGGTCGTAGTCGACAAATTCACCAAGTGGATCGAGGCCATGCCCGTTACTAATCAAAAGGGCAAAATGGCCGTGAAATTCTTCAAATAATCATCACCGACAACGGGTCGAACTTCATCTCCAAATAATTCCAGGACTTCTGCGAAGGCCTCGGGATCAACATAACATACGCCTCAGTGGCGCACCCACAAACGAACGGGCAGGTCGAAAAGGCCAACGGCCTCATCGGCGGCGGCATCAAGAAACGCCTGATGAGCCTACTTCAACGACTTACGGGAGCCTGGCCAGAAGAGCTACCCTCCGTCCTTTGGAGCCTGCGCACAACGCCAAATAGCTCAACCGGCTACACGCCTTTCTTCATGGTGCACGGAGCCGAAGCCGTGTTGCTTGCAGAAGTACGCCATAAGGTCCCACGGGTCGTCGCCTACAGCGAAGCCAAATCGACGGCCACACTTGAGGACACCGTCGACACACTCGACGAGGCACGCGACATAGCCGTGGCGCGATCGGCGGTCTATCAACAGAGCCTCCATAACTATCACAACTGTTGGCTGCGCCCAAGGTCCTTCGTCGAAGGAGACCTAGTCTTACGACTCAATCAAGAGGGACCAAAGAAGCTCGAGTCACCCTGGGAAGGAACCTACGTCATCACCGAAGTCATCCCAGGTGGCGCCTATCGCCTCAAGCACGTGGAGTCTGGAGTCGCATACTCCAACCCATGAAACGTCGCACAACTGCGACGCTTCTACCCCTAGCTACCCCTCCTCCTTTTATTTTCAATAAGGCTATTCATCCAAGGCTACTCAGCCGAACAATATACCTCCTCATTACAATATGAATAAAGCTAAGTGTCTCGCCCCAAAAATTTATCTCTTATTCGCATTTTCTTCATGTTACAACACACTCGGGGGATCCCTCACCTCACGACTTCGTCGGCTGAGGATAACGCGTATATACCTGAGTAGCTGATCACGTCAGGCTAACGAAAAGGGCATGCATATAAACAAAGCACCCCGTGCTAAAAATAATCAACCTTTACAGCAAGGGGCATAACACGCCAGTCGAATACATACAAGTTTTACATCTATCTTTTTTACAGGTCCTACCTATTCTGAAGAATCACCTGCGCACGATGCTCAAAGAGATCTACAACTTGTTCGGCATACTGCCTTACAGCCGCATAGTGCGGACGCATGTCCCACATACCACCATCTGGCCGAAGAGGCGGCCTAGCCGCAAAGAAGAAGATCTACATCGTAGGCGATGCAACGCGCGGCCTTCACCTCCACAACCAACTGATGTCGCACCAGCTCCCTGACATGATGCACATCTCGAAACTTCGCTAGCAAGCCCCAGAGAGTCGATGGTGCCTCATCCAGGGGAAACATTACGTGCAGAATTAACGCCAAGGAAGTCTTCACTTGCCGCAGCACCCGCGAAACCTGGTGAACACGATCCTGCACAGTCGCAAGGACCATGGCACGATCACGGTCCATCCAGAAAAAGCCACGGGCTTCCATATCTTTCTACGTCAAGCAATTGATCCGAACAGCAACGCGCTCCTTTTCCTCCCTAGGAACAAGGTTAGCACCTGCAGCACCTACAAAGTAAGATGACAAGACAACAGGCGCATCCAAAAATAAGCAGCAGCTCGAAGAAACTTACACTAAAGTTGTTCGGCCAAACGCTGCAACTCCCCCATCAGATACTCCTCTCTGGCGGCGCCTCGTTCCGCCTTCAACTTCCAAACATCCGCGTGGCCTCGAATGCCAAGCAACTACTTCTCAAGACTACGGACGCGATCACGAAGAAATACAAGTTGCGACGCATCATCCAAGGATGGCCGCAGCTGCGGCGCAGGCAAAGTATCGATGGGATCATCACCCGAATGTCCCTAGAGGAAAAGAAGTAAGGATATGAACAAACACACCAACGGGCAACAGCTCGAAGATTCATTATATACAACAAAATTCACTGCGTGGCACAAGCAGTGTTTGTAAATATATTACAACAAAAGCAGACGAAAGCTATCCTAGAACTACAAGGCCTAAGCAGCTGCATCCTGAGTGGCCTTGGAGCCGGATTGCCTACTCTTGGCCTCCCCATGCTGCCTCACCGCATACTCCGCCAGCAGGTCAATCAGCTTCGGCCCATAGCATTTACAGCGGGCAGCATAGAGGGAAAAAGCTACCTCGGATCCATCAGGAGCCGTCGGTATATGGGAGGTGACCTGATGAAGATCTAGCTCCGCTCCAGACGCCATGGCCATCGTCAGACCCATGGACGCGCTGATGCCTTTCTTCTTGCACTTGTACGCCGCAGGCGCCACGGTTGACAGCGCATCCGCCAACAGGTCGACATCCTCGAGGGCGACGCCCTTGGGGAAGAGCTCCTTATAAAAGCGCCCGAGAACCTCCTTGGCGTTGGCAAGAGAGCCAACCACAGTGCTCAGCGGTCTTCGACCGCCGCAGTAGCATCATCCAAAGCACTTCCGTGCTCCAGAATACTGCGGTCAAACTCAATGCCCGCGGCATATAGATAAACGAAAAAGGCAAAGTGAGAATCAAACAAAACCAGAGAGACAAGGAAGCCGAAAAAGAACAAGTAACAGACGAAACTACTCACCCGAAATAGCCTTGGCAGCAGCCATCAGCTTGTCGGCTACCTCCTTCTCGCGCGAGGCCGCAGCGGTGGCAAGATGCTCCTCGCGGTCCGTGGCCTCTTGTTGCAGGCGCTCCTTGGCCGTAGCTGTGTCGGCTAGCTCCTGCTCGAGGCGCTCCTTAGCGCCAACGGCGTCCTTAGCTTTTTTCTCTGCTCGCCCGAGGCTCTTTTTGAGAGCATGAAGCTCGCAGAGGGCCGTATTATTCTCATCAGCAAAAAGCAACAAATGTGTGAGTTTTATAAGCTAGTAAGCATACGAATAAGTATAAGACCTAGTTACAGATGTACCTTGAAGCCGTTGGATGCTGGCCTCCAATGCCAGATGCTGCTTCACCAGACGCAACTTATCAGGAAAAAGGCTCGGGGGATGCACCCAAGAAACGAGCAAAACAAAATCAAGCACACAAAAAGTGCTCGGGGGCTCCCCCCGAGACACACACAAAACAGAAGCAATGATCAGCAGATCACACGAAAAGCGCTCGGGGGTTCCCCCACGGCAAGAATAAAAATACTTACGTGATCAGACGGAGACTCCGAAGGTCTGACTGTAGTCTTCTGGGAGACGATCACCCGAGCCTCCTGCGGAGAGGGGTTCGGAGCAATGCCCCCAAAGGCGGCCACCGTCTGAGAAGGAGGAGGCGCAATCTTCGACTCCCCCACCATCTCCTGAGTGTCATCACTAAACGAGCCATCAGAGGAGTTGCTACAAACGAAAACATCAGTCAAATACAAGCAAGCAACAACGAAAGATAGCAAAAGGCAATCGAAGGTACTTACGAGTCCATATCGCTCAAATTGAAGACATGCAAGGTCTTCTTGTCCTTCTTCTCTTCCTTCTTCTGCTTTGCCGACGGCTACGGCGCTACTGCCCGCACAGGCACGACCGGAATAGGAGAGGAAGAGCCACCATCACCTCCACTGTGACACACAAGGCATGGTGGGTTCCTAGGCATCGGCGGAGTCGAAGCATCTGACGACTCGCTCGAGCTCCATGCCCGCTTTTGAGTCTGCTCCTCGCTCGACTCAAAAGTCTCTTTAGCCGGTGACTGCGCCGAAGGAAGCTCAGACATGGAGTCCACTACCTCATTGTCCGACGCATCCGGAAAACGTTCGGGTAGTGGAGGCACCATGCCAGGTACCTTGAATTCCTGCACAAAAGAAAGCAAACTTTCAGAACAAGCAAGTACAAGAAAAACACACTCGAAAATAGCACTACGCGCACGTCCCAGATCTAGACCTGCGGAACCGGACGAGAGGCGGTGAATGGAGGGGTCAGCGACTTCCCCAGAAGGTCCTCTTTATCTTTGGACTTCAGCAGCGGCCGAAGGATTCTGTCGAGATCCCCCTGGAGAGATCCTCAGTCGAAACCCTAGTCAGATCATGGCGGCCAGAATAAAGGAACATCGGGTGCGCCCTAGCCTAGAGCGGCTGCACCCGACGTTTGAGGAAGGTGCAGATAATATCCACACCGTTCACCTCCTTATTCGGAATCACCTGGAGGTCCTCCACCCGACGATAGAGCTCCTTTATCTCTGCCACCTTGTCATCCAAGATATGGTTCTTCCAGGACCTCTTCAGCTGGATTATCTGGGTGGAGTCGAAGGGAGCAAGGCCAAAATTTTGCCCGTCCACTGTGGAGTCGCGGATGTAAAACCAACGCCTCCGCCAGTATTGGACAGACTCAGACATAGAAAAAGGAAAGAAGAGAAAATTGGATTTAAGGGAAATGATGCAGCCGCTGATGGGATAAACGCCATTGGAGCCAGATTGCCCCTTCACGAAGTAGAGCTTCCGGAAAAGGCCAAAGTGCGGCTCGATATCGAGCCAGCACTCGCAGAAGGTGATGAAACAGGCGATGTGGAGAAGGGAATTTGGTGAAAAATGATGGAGTTGGATGCCATAGAAGAAAAGCAATCCACGGAGAAAATCGTGGACTGGGAGAGAGAGGCCCCGAAGGACAAAAGCAACAAACATGACCCGAAACCCAGCGGGTGGACGGGGAATTACCTCGTCGCCGGGAATCTTGACGGCCTCCTTGTCCTGCGGGATCAGACCCTGCTCACGAATCTTGCGCAGGTCGCCCTCACGCGTCTCTGACCGCCGCCAACCATCATCGGTGACGCGAGTGGCGGCGGTACCCTTCTTGCCACCGGCAGCAGCGCTGGTGCCCACTGCGGCGGAGGCCTTCTTCGGTTTCCCTATTGCAGTACGACAACGGCAGTGGCGTGAGCATAGAAAAGAAGACGGGAAGGATCGAAGAACTTCCAGCGCGCGGTGAGAAAAGATCAAGAAAGTGGAAGCAGTGAAACAAGAATGGCTGCAGTGAAAACAAACAAAAATTTCCCCACAGATTATAAGGACAAAGACGATAAACAAGGACCGTTCATCGGGAAGCCCTAGAGCCGGCATCAAAATCCAACCGTCCACGTGTCAGCACAGCAGCGGACCGTCGCTCGCACGCCGTCCACTACACACGGAAATCGAGGCGACGCCGTAATTATCTCCACGTCGCGCGTGACCAGTCAATTCAAAGTCAGAAGGTGGGACCCACGTTCGCCTAGTCGCGTCACCTCTGGCACCACAGACACTTGAGGTCACCGATCATCAGCACCGACGTTATCAAAGCTATACTAGCAATGGTTACAAATCTTCGACTACACAGCTAAAGTACTCACTCGAATCTACGATTCGAGTAACTACTCGGGGGCTACTCCTATCAGGAGCGTTGGCCGTGCACCCGAGGTACGACTAAGGTACTACACCACTGAACTATTCTTCGAGTCCTACGTCGAGCTACGACTCCACTACGGACTCGGGGGCTACTCCCATAGGGAGGATGGATTCAAGCATCCAAAAAATTTATGTCCTACGGACCTAAAGTCAACAACGACTGAATTTAAGTCTCTACTCGAGTCTACGACTCGAACAGACACTCGGGGACTACTCCCATAGGGAGCGCTGGTCGCGCACCCTATGAATTCTTCGACTACGATCCTTCGGATCAGCATGCAAAAACTTTTCGGCAACTCTGCCCCAGCCAACGCTAAGTGAGTAAACATCCTCCTTGGCCACCCAAAACACCTCCGCGGTGATAAAATTTCGGATGCTGCGTCTGCGACGCAAAGATAAGACCTACAGATACCATCTGATGGCCTAACAACGCACACGACTGCGCTCTACTAGTAATAATCCATGCCAGCAGGCGCGATGAAAATCCCGACGGATGCGTTGGGTACATCATTCGAAAATTACTGGAATTCTACTCCTGTAAGTCCTCAACAGCATGAGTTGAATTACGCCAGCATTTGTTCCGGGTTCGAGTCGAGGGACTCGAATCTGGAGAAGATCGTGTTGTTTTGTCCTAAGACAGTTAACTGGCCCTGATCCGTCGGGAGAGTAAGACACAGGCATCAACAATCCCTACACACTAAGATCATTCTCTAGTGAACAGAAAACAGCTGCACCCAAAAGATTGAAGAGTCCTCAACCGAATCTACGATTCGACTGAACACTCGGGGGCTACTGACATGGTTATACCCCACGGGTACACGACCTTAGCATACCTGGTCCAGCCCAAGGAAGGCCCACGAGAATATACACGGCCCATGAAGACTTCCGGGTGGCCTAAGCCCATGATGTCTTCGGATCCTTGGAGAGCAAGACTAGATTAGATAGAATATTCAAAGGGGCAAACCCTAAACCTGAATCGACTCTGCACGGGACCTGCATACCTCTATATAAAGGCTAGGAGGGCACAACGAGAAGAGCATCTCGCATATCACCGCATACACATCTCCACGCCAGATTGCATCTGCGCACCCCTGTAACTTTCGGTTCCGCCGTAATCAAGAGCAGACAAGCAGGAGTAGGGTTTTCCCTCCGGGGGCTTGAACCTGGGTAAACCTCGTGTCCCCGTGTTGCTTGTTTGCTAACCGTTCCGCGATCTCCAGCATCCCCATCTTCTCCAAAACCCAAGCTCATAACAATGGGCATTGACGAGATTAAACCTCGTCATTTACCATCTCGGTATTTCAGCTCGTTGGCTCTGCTGCCCATGATCGAGGAGGTACAAACCTGCCATGAGGATTTATTCAACCATTCAAACCATAAAATTCACAGCAACAACGCCATGAATGACAGCGAGGTGGACATGTATGCTGAAGCGGGGCGGAATACTTCCAGATAGCGTAGCCGAGCACGACTTGGTCGTCGTCCTGATGGTACCCTGGGTGGATTCCAACAGCAGTCCTGCCCGCTGTTTGTCCTTGAGAGCCCCGGGCAGATCGGCCGTCCGGGCCTTGGGGAATGAGGAGCTGCACTGAGGGAGCTGGAGCGCGAGAGATGCGAATTCGGGCGAAGGCGATCCCTCGCAGGGCATAAGGATGGTGGAGCTGAGCAGAGCAGATGGCCATCTTGGTCGTCTGGGAGGCGGCGGGGCGCTTTCCAAGTCGTGGAGCACACACATGGTAGACCAGTCGGTGATCGGGGAGCCACCGTCGAGGTGGCGGTATTTGCCGAGGATCCGACCGCCACGATGCACGAGGAGGACCCGATCTTTCCAGTAATGTGCACCTGCACACGGCCGCAATGCCGTAGTAGGACTCGATCCATGAGCCGCGGCATAGGCGGCGGGGAGCTAGTAGCGAGGAGAACTCAATGAGGTCGGGGACCGTCCGGCCCGGCGGAAGTAGGCGACGTAACGTCGGAGAGGATCCGACCCACAACACGGCCGTTAGGGAGATGGCGGAGAGCTCCAACAGTATGGCATAGGCAAAGCGGCATGTGAGGCGTCGGGGCCAGGGGAGAAACATCTAGGAAGAAGATAAGGCGCACCTCAACCTTCCAGAAACGTCGCAACCGCCTAGAGAGAGACCGCACAAATGATAGAGAAAAATAAACCAAATCAAGAAAAAAAATCTGTTACTGTAGATGCGCGAGATCTACAGTAAAATCGCTGATTTGGCTGCCCTAAACGAGCGCTGAGATGCATCACTTTCATTATGTAGTAATGTGGCTATGTTTGTAATACCATTTGGCTATGTTTGTAATATACTCTTCAAAATTATTTTATGTCCTTCTAATATTTACGTGCATGATATGTAGGTCGATTTTTTTAAAAGAATCATGACAATGTATAGTTATTCAACCAGTTGTAATAAACGAGGCAATAGTCGATGGTATCATGGTGCTGCTCAGGTAAGGAAAACAGTCTGCGTGCCGACTAGGACAAGATGTACGACCCGGATACACCTGGCCCTGCGACCGGCAACAGCCCGTCACCCCCCTCCGGCTATAAATCTCTTCCTCCCTGCAACAACCGCCTGCTTCCCGTCTCCGCACACCCGCAAGCCAACCCACCCCCGCCCTTCCTCGCGACCAAACCCTAGACACACACGCCTCCGATCCCCTCTCCCCGATCTCTATAAAACACCGTCGATTTCAAATTCGTAGCCCCCGATCCCCCGGCAGCTCGTCCCTTCGCGCCTCAATCGGAGCCCTCCGATCGGGCTCCCGCGCGGGGGTACCGTCGCTGTCGGGGTCGGGATCTGAGGCGGAGGCGAGGGGATCTTGGGGGGTGGATGGCGGAGGCGGAGGCGTCGGCGGCGTCGGAGGGGAGCCAGCCAGTGGACCTGTCCGTGCACCCCTCCGGCATAGTCCCCACGCTCCAGTAAGTCCTGGATGCCCCCTTCCCCCACCAAAGATCCCGTCTCTGAGGTTTCCCGGTGGGGTGTTTTCTTGGCGGCGCTTCTTGGCCCGTTTCTGGACGCGCGGTTGAGCTGTTCGATGAATTGGGCGTGGACTATGAGCTCAGTTTGATTGGTTTCCCGGTTTGGGTTTCACTAGCGAGGAAGAAGGATGCGTATGTATATGAGTTTTAGGGATTCGGTCAAGTACAGCCCATACAATTAATTAACAAGTTAACGATGCACTGTTTGATGAATTGCATTGATGAAAATTTATTAATAAACTAGTAAAACGCATCAACAATCTGGCGCATCAAAGTATTCTTTTTTAAGTATTCAAAGAATACTTTGGTTTCTGAAAAAACCGTGTTCTTTTTGAAGGTTTGACCCTGATTTTTCTACATGTATTGATATACTCTGGTTTAGAAAAAAAATGATGTTCTGAACAGAGCCTAAATGGTTGAGCTGTTGTTGAGTTGGGATTGATCTTCCTGGTGGATGAGGGTTGGATTGTACTGTACAGATGTTTGGTTAGGACACAAATTGGGATATCATTGGAGATAGACCAGATACAATCAGACAGCATAACTAGTATCGCAAATTGTACAGTTGTTGTTCATGATGCTTTGATGAATCACGCTGACTAAAATAACATCAAGAACCAACTAATAGTGAGGCTGGGTTCAGATAAAAGTAATACGCCAATTTGTTTCGGGGTCACTGGGTTCGGAATTCATGCCACAGCGTGTTAAATCCTCTGGAATGTGTGGAACCTGGAATGATAAGTGTTGAGTGTGGTCAGATGTCCAGTAAGATCTGCTACCAACAGTTTGGATTTTTTTTTGCTAGATATGCATAGTTGAATTGAAAAAACATGCTTTAATTTGGATGTTCATTATCAGCTCTTAAGACGAGATTCTGATTTGAATTTACGCTTACTTGCTCTGCATTCAGACTAGTATGCTAAGTTATCAGCCATGCACGGACTTAAAAATTTGCCAGTACAATTTTTGTACTTTGACGTGGTATTGTTTGCCTGGGTAATAGAGTTATGTGAAGTATTTTTTGGTACTGATGTCATCTGTATACTGCTTTCTGGTGTTTAATCCGATGACAGGAATATTGTGTCCACGGTCAACTTGGACTGCAAATTGGACCTGAAAGCAATAGCTCTCCAGGCGCGCAATGCAGAATATAACCCCAAGGTGAAATCATTATCCTAATGCATTCTTCATGATCTTTGTTCATCTCCCATTGGTCTTTTCATGATATATTTAAACTATGTTTATATTGAGCCTCGTCTGATGTTAAATATCCAAAAACATCAATTGTTACCATTTTGCTACCATCCACAAATCTACTGTGATGAGCATTTCTTTGTGTCTCCTTTGTGGATGGTAAATGACCTGGTATAAGGGTTAGTGGCTCTGTGCATGTGTTCATTTGTGGAGCCTAAAAACCAAAGACCCTTCTGACTTTGTGCTTGTGCACCGAGAAATTAGAAAAAAATTTCTTACCGAATTGACTAAAAGCTTAGTTATTCATCCAATCTTGAGTTACTTCAAAGGTTTGCCAAGAGACTGTCTACCTGATAAGCTTTTTGCATGAATTGATGATGCATGGCTGCTCTGCTATGTTCTCTGTTTCACTAAATAAAGGTCACACTGTTTAGAACTTGCACTTAGCTAATATGTAGTACTCCCTCAGATCCGTGTTAGTTGTCTCTGATTTAGTACAACTAAATCAGCGAGAACTAATATGGATCGGAGTGAGTAGTATTTTCAGGTTATTATGATCTCTTCTACCATGTCAAATTTATGTGGTGAAAATAAAGCATTTGACCATTAGCTCATACATGAACTTGTGTGTTCCGCCGTTGATTAAATTATTTGCCTGTCTCATGCTATTCTTATGCATACAGCTTTGTTCAGCAGCATATATTTTAAGTTTCCCTTTACTAACTGTCTTCTTTAAACAGCGTTTTGCTGCTGTTATCATGCGTATAAGAGAACCAAAAACTACTGCACTGATATTTGCATCAGGAAAAATGGTAAGTTAAATTCTTGTTCATCTGATGCAGTATATGTTCTTTGGTAGGTTGATTACTAAATGTCTTTGGAGCTGGTGCTGTATGTGCATGAGTAAATATTTATGTTGTGGTTATCTGAATTCTGAAATTTAACACCAATTCCACATGGACACCAAACGATTATTTTGAGCCACATCTTATTCTCAGTAATAATCTCAGAATTTTATCTCCTTTATTAGTAAAGGCCCTCCAAATATCACCTCCAGCCATTGGAAATGAAACAAAGTTTTGTTTAGGATGGTTGAGCTTGTATTGATACTTGAATTTAATTTAAATTTCGTTGGTATCCGTGTATCCCATTTACTTTGATGAAACCCGCAAGAATATTCTGATTCAGGGCCTTTGTTAACACTTTGGCAAAAGGAGTTGAAGTTTTACTGTCTTAGTGGTCATCCTCGTAGTTACACACTGATGCAAAGTATTTCTGTTTCTGCATTGTCAGGTTTGCACTGGAGCAAAAAGTGAACAGCAGTCTAAACTCGCAGCTAGAAAGGTATTGCCTAGCTTTCTTTCCTCTCATACAATATCGAAGGTATTTGCTTAGAGGTTTCTGAAATTGTAAACGTTTTGCTGTTTTCAGTATGCTCGTATAATCCAGAAGCTTAACTTTCCGGCGAAATTCAAGGTACCTGTCCAATATGTGTGTAAATTGTGCATGTTTGTACCATAATAAATTGATGTTTACTGAATGTTTGTTAATCCTGTAATACAAGGACTTCAAGATCCAGAATATTGTTGCATCCTGTGATGTGAAATTCCCTATAAGGCTTGAAGGCCTGGCATATTCTCACGGCGCTTTCTCCAGTGTAAGTTACTAAGTTGAGTTGTATGGTTCTTGTTCACACTATTTGGCCAAGTACCGTATTCTTTCATCCTCAGAACTTATCTTTTTTCCTTGTTTTGGAACTGATATTTGATACGGTTGCTCGACAGTACGAGCCAGAGCTATTTCCTGGTCTGATCTATCGGATGAGGCAGCCGAAGATTGTCCTGCTAATTTTTGTCTCGGGCAAGATTGTTCTGACTGGAGCGAAGGTTGGTAGTCATTTCCTGTGGGTTTCTCTATTACTCAAATGATTGTGTTATATCTAACCTATCCTCTTTCTAGGTGAGAGAACAGACATATACCGCCTTCGAGAACATATATCCCGTCCTCACAGAGTTCAGAAAAGTTCAGCAGTGATGGTATAATTCCTACGATTGTCTGTTATGTTCAGAATAGAATAGAAAATATCTTCTTCCATCTCAAGTTGGATCATTAAAGGTGGCTTTGTCCTTTTTGCATGTGTAGCTTCTCTTCTATTTTTGTTTGCGGTGTTTTGTGGACCGCGATGAGAGGTTACTTTCAGAAAATAATTGTACATATGCTGTTTCCTCTGTGCAGATGACTTTGGAAGTAAGCAGAATTGGAGATGTTGTTGCTTGTGGCCTGCTCCAACTTCCAAGTGTACATATAACCTGCCATCCGCTGGAGCCTATGCTGTCCATCAAGATTTAGAGAACCTGTTGTCCCAATCTGACTCTTTGAGTCTTTTTTGTGATGGATCATGCTTGGACATCATCGGTCTCTATCTAGTATCACTCGTGGACAGTTGTTATCACTTGCAATGATCTGTGGAGGTCTAACAAGACCAGAGCAAATTTTGGTCTTTGATTCTAGTGTCTTTTCTGAATGCTCTTGGTGGTGAAAAGGCAACCCGGTGTGTGTGTACACTCTTACACACACCCTGTTGAAATGACTTTTTGGAAGGTTAGGCAAACTAATGGATCAAATAGAAAAAGGGAAATTTGTGTCTACCTTTTTTCTTTCATTGCAACCATTTCTTAAAACCTTTATACCTCAATGACTGCTTTACAGTTATGTTGTAAGTCGGTGTTGTACTGAAAAATTATGCAGAGTGCCATAAGCATTATGATGTAGCATTTCTTTTCAACCAGAATCACAGGTGAAAACAATGGTAAAGTTATTAAAACCAAGTAGAGCAACCAAGAAAGAAAAGATCCACATGCTCACCAAAAACATCATCATCAGCTTCACATCTTTTTCTCCACAGATGAAAAAAGAATTATTTACAGCATCAGCTTCTTCACACTAAAAAAAGTTCTACAGCATCAGCGTCCCTTCCTTTTCTTCAAGTTGTGTGTATCGTTGTCCTTTGGGAGAAAGGGAGGGTAGTTCACACAAGTTTGGACTCTCTGCCAGGCTTCTGTTTGCGTGTCATGAAAGGGAGGGAAATCAGTCCGAAACATTGAAAGGGTTCACGTACGACCGACACAAAAATAAATGAAATGCAAACTGGGCCAGGAACAAGAAAACGAAACAAGATATGCTGCAGATTTCTCCATTAATTGCAAATTCATGAGAGGATATGTATTTGCTTGGACGTTTTTAAATCCAAATTGCTCTTCGGTACATTAGGAATTACATTTCTACCCGCTTTATAAGAAACTTTTATCTACTAAAGAGAATTACATTATTCCCACTAAGAATAATTATAAAAAAAATGCACAATGTCAAGTTTATCCAAAAATATGATAACGGAATTTCATGTGTTAGGAACGCCATCGTTGATAAGGGAAAATGTTTCTATCATGTTAATTATATCTAAAAACTATTGGATATATTTCACAGTAGCTAGCAAATTCTATTGCTTAACACCCCTTGAATTTTTTAGCCTAAGATAAACCTCACGATATCATTTGCTTTTATTAAAGGAGGTCATATTACCAGCACACAGTTGGCATGTTGAAGCAACATACCACAAAAAACCCTAAATCATACACCTCACATGATTGTTTTATCTTGAAATGGACCAAATTAAGCCAGTAAACCCTAAAACCTCAAACCCGATGATTAATGAAAAATCGGAGAAAACATTAGTTTTATGCCTTTTTGTTCCAAGGTAAAAATCTGACATTCTTTGCACAATCGTAACCACCTAACGTGTTCTTTCACACAACCGCTTTTTCTTTCCTTCTCGATTTGATATTTTTTTTGTTTTCCATTTGTCTGATCTTGCTCAACTCTTGCAAGCATTGTGTTTTTATCAAAGATGTTACTCGAAGTCTCTCAAATTTTATCAAATAACCACTAAAATTATAAGTAACAATTTTTTTTGGTTGATATTGTTCCCAAATATAGTAAATAAGAAAACAATTACACCTGAATCATCCAGAGGTAGGAACAATATCAACAAAAAATAGAAATTAAGTCATGATCCCAAATAACCAAAAAGGCCCCTATAGAACATAGAAATAACAAACAAGCCCTAGGTAGCAAATATTTGGAGTAGAATCTACCACAGTCCGAATCACCACCACTGTTAGGCTTGAATGGAAGATGAAGGGCAACCATTAAGTATTTTATGTAGACCCAAAGAGGAAATCTCGGTAAAGTCATCGCCATATCCACATGTTGCGTATGATGAAATGTGTGGCAATACGACATATCAGTGGAACAACGACCCGATCCACGTTGATAGTTTTGGTGCATGTTACCGAAAAACCCAGGGAACCTGGCCCGTAGGAAGACATCTCTATAGGAAGGAGGAACTCGTCAATGACGAAGATGACACACCACCAGGTCAGAGGAATGTCCCGACACTGAACAACTCACATTGTACCCTTGACGCCGCCAAGCAAGCCATTGATAGGGGGAGAGAGGCCTTTTTTATGCGCCCCCACCCCCATCAAGACGGTGGTGCCACAATAACCTAGAACTTAATTCCTGACTACACATCAAAATCCCAGAAACCAGGGTTCCCCTACCTCCCGCTACTGGAGCAGCAGGAGAAGGGGAGGGAAACTTACGATCATGCTAGCATGAACCAAATCACTTGCGGCGTGGCCACGTTACATCTAGGGTTTTTTTTTGGAGAGAAGGAAATGCCTTGTGGTGTGAGCCGACTATGCTGATAAGGAAAAATGTTTTATCTTATCCAAAAACTATCGGATATATAACTATAGCCAACAATATAATTATCTTATCAAAAAAGATAAACTCTCCACAACCAAAACACAATTGGCATGTGGAGGCCTCACACCACAAAAAGAAAACCTAAGCCCTAGAACCTCCCATGGTTTTTTGAACCGTGTGTTTGTAACCGACAAAATTAAGCCATCCAAACCCTAAACCTCGTGACCAAGCAAAGGAGAAACAAGTTTTGGGCCTTTTTCCCTCCAAGGCGGCCTTTTTTTCCTGCCGCATACAATCGTAACCCCAACGCGCTCTCGCCACGGCTGTGCTCTCCTTCCTCTTCCCCATAAAAACCTCCGCTCGGGGCCAAAAAAGCTCGCGGAATCCCTACCCTCTCTCCCTCTCTATCTCTTTCTCTCTCTACCGTCGCTCCCTCACTTCCTCCCCCTCCCCCCTGGGCGTTTCTTTCCTGGAGGCGGCTGGCCTGTGGCGGCATGGACGTGCACCGGCCACCGAATGCGCCGGCGGGGGTGGCCGCCGCCGGCCTCGGCGACCTGTTTCCCCACGAGCCCGCCGTGGTCAGTTTCTTTTTCCTGCCCCGTTCCCCTCCCGCTTTCTTGTTCTAGGTTTTGCTCTGCCGATAAACAGGGTTTTTTGGCTGCGGTTGCTTCGGTGGGAGGGAAGAACCGGTGGAGAGGGGTTCCTCTTCTTTTGGGGGTTTTGAATGCTTTCTTGGGGGTTCGCTTCTGCAGAGACTATTGGGGGTTTATGCGCCGCCGGTCCTAGAATTACGGGGTTTAGGAAGCGGTTTCTGGTTGTAATTCCATGAGGGATGATTCTGCGCCCGCTCTAGGTTTCGGTGGTTTCTTGTTTATTCTTCTTTCCCCCCTTCAGGATGAAGTTTCGAACACGGAGAAAATGGTGAATTTGTTCTTTTTCCTGTTTTGTTCTTCTGTGGTGGAGTAATTGTTCTTTCCCCCCTTCTGTTCAATGTTTGCACAATCTATTGCAAGATTATAAATTGCTCGGGCGAAGGGATTTTTCCAATTTGTTGAGCAATTCAACGGTAACTGTCGACTGTCGAGGGGATTTTTTCTCCCCACAACAGCAGTTATGTTTTTCTTTTCTCATGGTCCCTAGGGTTTATGTTCTTGCAATTATCCATTGGGAAAAAAGTAGTATGTGTGCCCGTCGGCTGTTTCCTTTGTTGTGACATCACTTAAAAGAAAAAACAATGCGTGTCCGTATGACCTTCCGTGTCGATTTGCAAATGTTCCTTTGCCTGCTGTCATTGTCATTGCATAAGCGCACCCACTGTTAATGTAGATTGTGACAGAGATATTGTAGTTTTGTGTCAATTTGTGTGGAAATTTTAGGGCTGGAAACATTGGCAATGGCACTCAGCGTCTCTTCTTTTTTTAAATAAAAGGTTCTTCGGTTTTGATTTGTAACTCCGAGGTGAAGAATTCAAGGAAACATCTTTCCATTCATCGGTTTTGTTCCTTATATTCAGGGCTGACTGAATGAAAGTTTGCCATGGTCTATGCCCACTCAACTGTTTAATTGCATTCTGATTCTGATGAGAGAAACTGACTGCCATGGTGGTTTCTTTTTCAGCGGTGTTTAATTGCATTGTAAAAGCATGACCTTTATTAACAAAAGTACTTGTTCTAGCAAATTAACTGGCCATTGAAATCTACATTCTGTCGATGAACCTGTAAGTTTACCACTTGCAATACCCTGAAGCAATCTCGTCTGGATGATGTTTGTTCTTATGTACATAGTTTAAAAGAAAAACACATTGGCTATAGGAGTTTGTTCTTTGATAGTTTTCTTCAGAAATCTGTTAGGCAAACTGATTGCTCCATGCTTCTGCTTCACTTTTTTTGGGAACCATGTTGTTAGGGTCAATCAGTAATCGAGTAAGGCTTGCCTGTAGTTTCACCCATTTGTTTTATCTCCGCATGCTTGTTCGTTGCAGAAATGTAGAAACCTTTATTTATGAAAAGAAGATTTCCTTACAGTTGCTTAATTCCATTTTGAACTGTATTCCTTTATTTATGTTTGCCAATGTTATCTAACAGTGCCATGCTACTCTTTGATTTGCAGGAAAGTGAAGACAGCAGCTCAGAGTGGCTCTCCATCTATTTAGAGGACTGCTTGTCTAACCCTGTCTCCGCAGAACAAGAAGATGTAAAACCGAAATTGCCACATTCTTCATCTTCCAATCCCAGAAGAAAGAAAAGAAGCCTGGCCTCTGTTATAAGAGAGAGTGATGAAGAACACTGTTTCACTGTGTTTGTTGAGCCACCACTATTACTTGATCAGAAGGATTGGCTAGCAGAGAGTGAGCTCATCCTCCCCAAGAAAGAGAAAGACCAAGAACTTGTCCAGCAACAGGAGCAGGAACACGCAGAAGAGAATAAGCTCTATATGACTGCAGTAACACAGTTCCAGCAAGAGCAGGTGGTGAGGAGGTGTAGCATTTGTTTGTTCAACCAGGCACCACAGTGGCAGGGTTCAATGGCATTGTGCAATGCATGCAGCCTGAGGCTCAAGGCAGGGAACGGGTTCATTTCCATGGAGCACTGCGGCCAACAAGTCTACGGAGAACAAGATCAAGGAAGGGGGCAGGATAAGAGGAGGATCAAGAAGACCACACATTTTGGAGATGATGAGGAGGTTCCTCAGGAGAAGAGGAGGATCAAGAAGACTGCACCTATGGACGAGGAGCTTCAGCAGGCGAAGAGGAAGATCAAGAAGGCGACATATGTGAACGAGGAGCTCCCACATGAGGAGCCAGTGAAGAGGTGCACCCACTGTATGTCCTTCAAGACACCGCAGTGGAGGACTGGTCCTTTGGGGCCTAAGAGCCTATGCAACGCTTGTGGTGTGAGGTACAAGTCTGGCAGGCTGCTGCCGGAGTACAGGCCCGCCAACAGCCCGACCTATGTGAGCTTCATGCACTCCAATTCTCACAAGAAGGTGATGCAGATGAGGAAGAGCGTTGATGAGATGTGAGCTGCTGGTGAACATTCTCCTGAATCTGTTGGGTCTTAGAGGCTATTTTCCTGGTAGTTGTGTAGATGAAGCGGATCGAAAAATCCGGTTAGGTCTCAGGTCCAGACTCTTTGTTAGCTTAGCTCTAGCAGTGTTTTCCGCTTCAGAGATCATTTTCTCTAGTCTTGGATTTGTTGCTGATGGAGAATGGTTGGTTGCTACAATACTAATATGCTGCCATATTATATTGCGACATTATGCTGTGTTTCCTTGACCCCTCGGAGATTGTTTGCAAAGCTGAAGCCGAGCAGCCTCTTGAATTGCTATTCTGAATTGATGTGTGCACTAGTGGCAGAATGTGGTTCATCCACCGTGTCTGTCATTAACTTTTTCTAGGCTGAAACAGAGTTTTGTGTAGTGACTAAACTTGCAAGAGATATATGATATGATCACTCAAAGCAGTTGACATGCAGATGAAAAACTGGATAAAGATTTTGGTGTTGCTTACTGTATCCAGTGTGTTCCTTCACATTGGATTTATCAATTCTTTCCAGAAGTGGAGCTTCCCAGGGGCTGGGGAATCTGCTTTTCTTGTGTGCAAATGAAAGTCCCAGAAATTTCTTTTCATTTTTGAAACCTACTAGAAGTCCCAGGTAAATTTGGGCCTGTTTTCAGGCCATGCAGAATCTGAATTTCTTCATCTGACCTCCTTCCAAATTGCTAACAGTTTGACTGACCACTGCAACATTGCCAAAACAGAACATTTTTTCCCGGGGAATAAAACAGTAGAACAACCCCCCTGCAAGTCTCTGGGTTCAGACAGCAAGGGCCTCCGATCATGATTCAGGGACAACTTTGTTGTATCACTCACTCACTCACTGGTGATGATAGACCATGATGCAGTAGTGCTGCAGGCAGGCAGGTCCTCTCTAGGAAAGGAAAGGTCTTGGCTGCCTTTCCCCTGTTCCTCTCACACCATCATGGACCTTTTGCTGTTTATGTTCAATTTTGCCCCTTCATATGTGTATTTGTAGTACACCAACTTCATCCCTTTCTAGTGCACACTTTCTATTCTTTTTCCCTTTTTACAGTAACTAGTAAAACCAATCCATGGATTTGTGCTGGGCAGCCTTGTCCTAGTCTTGAAGCTAGGAATGGTTATACTGGTAAAAAATAAAGTACTGCTGGTAGAAAAGTATAGTCCAAGTACCTACATGGGCAGCCATGTGCATAGGCTCACCCAGCATGCCAAGCTGTCAACCATGCCAGCATCGCAAATTTTTATGTGCTCACATGACCAAATCAACATTTTCTAGTTACACTCTAAGAGCATCCCACTCGTTGGGAGATACCAAGCCAAAATCCGCACTGAAATATGGCCGGACGAAACTTGTTTTGGTCTGGGAACGACGAGTTTCCACTCGCGTTTCCATGCCGAGTTCTCGTGTTCGTCTAAAATTCAGTCGAATTTTGGCAAATTTAGGCGGATTTCATTAATTATGGAATATAGGCGGATTACATCGAATTCGGACGAACGCCCTATTTTAGGCTAGATAATAAACTAAAAAACATAAAAAAGGCCATCGCTGATGCCGCTTCTACATGCCGAGGTTGCCGCAGAAGGAGGTATAGCTGGGATCGGCCTTGTCGTCGTCGTCGCTCGTCGGCTACGGCGGGCGGGAGCTCCCCTGGCCGGCATCGCCGCACCTCCAGGGCTGGTGGGAGGGGCCGACCTCTTCGTTGTCGTCGAGGACGACGAGCGGGGCACCCTGGTAGGCGAGCACGCGGCCGAACCACACCCGACGCTCGGCCTGCTCCTATTGGCGCTGGACGCGGAGGCGCTCCTCCTCCCAGTCCGTCCTAGACCAGGCGAGTATATCCGGCGACGACGACTCCACCGGCGGCTGCGGCGCTGACTCGCGGAGTGACTGCTCCATCACCATCTTCTTGGCGAAGGCGTCCTCGCCGACGGGCACCACCCAATCGGCCGGTTCCGTCTTCGGCTAGCGAAGGCGACCAGTGGGCGGCGACTATGCCGGCGCGCGGGGCTTGTTGATTACGATGTCTCGAGAGCGTGTCCGCGGCGACAAGTGGACCGGCGAGTCCGCCTCGCGCTTGACTGGGCGCAGCGGAAAGGCGCTGAAAGGGCAAATAGCCCTTATCTAGTGTTTTGGTTAACTATGACATCGAAGCTAGAGAACGGACTAATGTTTCTATTAGCTTCTCTACAGGTGAGAGTCCGCAGGTTGTTGGTGATAGGTGATGGGTGACCCCTCATTCATTTCTTTATGGAGAGCCGGTGGTGTTATTTTTTTTGTCTTATTTACTCTTGAGTCAAATAGGAAACACCGCACTATTAAGAGAGGTGATCTCGATGCGCTCTTTGGGGTTGTTCTACACCAAATATACTTCTCATCATCCACCACCACACACCCGTTCGAAGAGAGAGAGAGAGAGAGAGAGAGAATAGCCTTGAAAAATGAGTCAAAAGGTTCTTGTGAAATCGAAAGCGCTTACTTTGCGGTCTCTTGTCGCCGAATTTCGATCATGCCGAAAATTCCAGTGTGGTCAACGGTCCATGATCGCCGAAATTCAGGCAACTCCTCACCGGACTTATTGCATTCTCATGAGGAACCCCCAAACGGCTCTTTTTCCCCTCATACTACATATACCCCTTTCTTCTCCACTGTGAGGTTAGGCATTTGAGCAAACATTTCATTTCTTGAAGATTTCTCTCTCCCCCCCATTATTGAAACACAAAAGCTTGAGGATCTCCCATTCTACCCAACCAAATCCAAATCCCTTTTGTAGAAAGGAAGAGGAGGTCCCGATCTACGTTTCCACCAAGCCAAAGTTCATTCCCCCTTGAGTTCATCGAGTTAGCTTGTTACTCTTGGGTTTGTGGGAAACCCTAGGCGGCTAGGGTCGCCCGGAGGCATTCGGCTTGTGATTTGCTTCGTGGAAAGTTTGTGAGGGTTTGGGGACTACCTTAAAAGTCTACCATGAGTAAGTGAGCTGTTCCTTCGTGGGATAGGCTCGGAGAAGAAGGTGAGCCTTTATGGCGCGTGAGGAATCCTTCGTGGAACCTCACACCTCTCCAACGTGACGTAGCCCCCTTCCCAAAGATGGTGAACACGGGAATACATCTTCGTCTCTGCGTTCCTCGGTTATTCCTTAACTGATCACTTACTTGTGTTGTTTACCTTGTGATAGCCTTCGAGCTTGAAGCATCTTGTTCATCATCTAGGTTGCCTCACCTAGTTTGCATTTAGGCTCACTTATATTCCACAAAGCCTAAAACTTGTAAAAGATCATAAAGAATTTTGTTGAAACCTATTCACCCCCTCTAGGTTAACCATCTTACACTTTCAGGCATCGGCATGGACCCCGACGAGCAGGAGGCCGAGGCGGAGGAGGATTTCAGGCTGGCCATCCTCCTCGGCAACCCGATTAGTGAAGGGTGCCGCCTCATACAGGCGCCCGCAAGGCGTCTGTGAGCCGAGACGTGGGGTGTTGCCGGCGTAGATGTGCTACATGTAGGGATACGGGTAGGCTACACTAGCGCAAATCAAAAAAATTCTACCGCGTAAACCAGGATTACTGTTGTCATAGATCACGTGATTACCACTAGACGCGCAGTTGCGGAATTGATGAAGCGCGTCGAGGCAGTGCAGATGATCTACGTCTCCTCCTCGTTCTCTTCCCACGAGCAGCTCCCCTTGCGCGACTTGTCCAAGCGCTACAGATGCATCGCCTCCGAGGTATCCACACGTACAGGGTGGAAGCGTCAGACGCCGGACTGCTAGGTCCGCGCGTGCAACACATGCGTGAGGAGTGGCGGCTGGATGGAATGGTCTAACCCTAGTCAGCTCGTCCCACCCTCTCTTATATAGGCATCCCTAGTGGGCTTCTACATTAGCATCCCATTAGTAGCCTAAGCCTGGTCTAATTCGGATCCAATCCTCATTAGGTTTCCAGCCCCTTAAGTGTGTGACCCTATAGGTTCATATACGTATAGACATGACACGAATACACCTATTCTGCCAATAGTTGGTAGTGGCCTCTAGCAAGACGTTCCAACTCCTAAACGCATACAAAGATCATATTAGACGAACCATCACAAGGTTTAGTACATGTATTTCCCTTTGCCTCACAATATTTGGTCTAGCTCCAAGCTGACCTCCCTTTCTCGATACTGTAATTCGGAATCCCTTTACTAGGTTAACTCTTAACCTTATGTAGCACGGCCATGCATTTCTGGATCCGATCACTCGAGGGGCCCAGAGATATCTCTCTCAAGTAGAGAGGGGCAAATCCCATCTTGATTTACCATGCCTTGCAGCATGCTTCAGGACAAACCCGAAAGCTATCTTTATAACTACCCAATTACGGAGTAGCGTCTGATAGCCCCAAAGTAGGTCGATCCACATCTCAAGTACATGCGACAACCTCAGGTCTAAGGACAAAATGTACACGATGTGTAGAGAGAGCTGCAAGTCTAATTGCCAGTCTCAAGTTGGGTCAGTCCAACCCCATGTTCATAACATGTGTCCACATCATTGGTTTGACATCTCCATGTCTATGACTTGCGAAACATAGTTATCAACCAATAGATGTGCTAGTCTAATATTCACATGTATCCTCACATGAACTCCGACTAGGGACAACTATTAAATAACCATACAAGTAAAGAGTTTCACAAACAATTCACATAATTGCCAATCAATACAAGTTGCCTGATATGGATATTCAAGGAACATTACAATAACTCATGGATACATATGAAATATAATCATATCTATGATTGCCTCTAGGGCATATTTCCTTCAGTCTCCCACTTGCACTAGAGACAATCTAAAATGTATCTAATACCAATTGCTCTTGTGTGCGCTTTATGCGCGGGCTGCGGGAGAGGCTTAGTCAATGGATCAGCAACATTTGAGTCTGTATGTGTTTTGCATATCATGACACTACCATCCTCAACGAACTCATGAATCTGATGGTAACGCATGCGAATATGTTTGTTCTTCTGGTGTTGTCTAGGTTCCTTGGCTTGTGCAATAGCAACATTGTTGTCACAATAAACGTCCAAGGGATTGGACGCGTCCTGAACCACACCGAGAGCGATCAGGAAATTCCTAATCCAAACAGCTTCCTTTACGGCCTCCGAGGCAGCAATATATTCAACTTCTATTGAAGAGGAGGTCACCGTATCTTGCTTGGAACTTTTCCAGCTCACAACACCACCATTCATGACAAACACATAACCTGATTGCGATTTCGAATCATCTGAGTCGTTAAGGTAACTCGCATCTGTGTAACCCTTTACACTGAGTTCATCCTCACCTCCATAAACTAGGAACACATCCTTAGTCCTTACTTAAGGATGTTTTTTACCACTGTCCAGTGACCTTCACCTGGATCAGCCTGGTATCTACTCGTAACACTTAGAGCATAGGAAACATCTGGGTGAGTACATATCATTGCATACATGGTGGATCCAATAGCCGAAGCATATGGAACCCTGCTCATGCGCTCACGCTCATCAGTAGTTGAAGGACACTGAGTCTTGCTGAGTTTAATGCCGTGAGACATGGGCAAGAACCCCTTCTTAGCCTCTTCCATGCTGAACCGTTTCAACACTTTGTCAATGTATGTACTCTGGCTTAATCCAATTAGCCTCCTTGATCTATCTCTATAGATCTTGATTCCCAGAATATATGCCGCTTCTCCTAAGTCCTTTATTGAAAAACTATTTTTTAATGAGGTCTTAACAGACTCGAGCATAGGAATGTCATTTCCAATCAGCAATATGTCATCTACATATAAGATTAGAAATATCAGCGCTCTCCCACTTTCCTTCTTGTAAACACAAGGTTCTTGTTTGTTTTTGATGAAGCCAAACTCCCTTACAACTTCATCAAATCGAATGTTCCAACTCCGAGATGCTTGCTTCAGCCCATAAATGGACTTCAGAAGTTTGCATATCTTTCCAGCATTGTTTGGATCGACAAAACTTTCGGGCTGCATCATATACACGTCCTCAGTTAGGATTCCATTTAGGAAAGCCGCCTTGACATCCATCTGCCATATTTCATAGTCGAAATGTGCAGCAATGGCCAGAATTATCCGTATAGATTTAAGCATCGCTACATGCGAGAAAGTCTCATCGTAGTCAACTCCTTGAACTTGTCGAAAACCTTTTGCAACAAGTCGAGCTTTATGGATGTTAACATTTCCATCCATATCAATCTTCTTCTTATAGATCTATTTGCACTTGATGGCTTTAAAACCATCAGGCAGGTCAACCAAGTTCCAAACTTGATTGTCTCCCATGGACTCTATCTCGGATCTCATGGCGATCAGCCATTTCTCAGAGTCTGGGTCCACCATCGCTTCTGCATAGGTCGCAGGCTCATCATTGTCTAACAATAATAATTCTCGCGCTTCACGGAGCCTCGCCGACTTTCGTGGTTGTGGTGCTTCTGTTGCCACGGGTTTCTCAACTTGTTCTGCTATAATAGCATCACTCGTAGAAGCATCCCCAACTGGCTCATCTTGAACTTCTTCAAGTCGCACCGACCTTCCACTTGTTCCCTTTGTGAGAAACTCTTTCTCTAGGAAAACACCGCTACGAGCGACAAACACTTTGCCCTCCTCTCGGTTGTAGAAGTAATACCCTAAGGTTTCCCTCGGATATACCACGAAAATGCACTTATCTGATTTGGGTGTTAGCTTATCCGACTGAAGTCGCTTGACAAATGCATCACAATCCCAAATCTTTAGAAAAGACAAACTGGGATTCTTTCCAGTCCACATCTCATATGGTGTCTTAACTACGGATTTAGATGGTACCCTATTAAGTGTGAAAGCTGCCGTTTCTAGAGCGTAACCCCCAAATGACAATGGAAAATCCGACTGACTCATCATCGATCGAACCATGTCCAACAAAGTTCAATTACGCCATTCGGAGACCCTGTTTCTTTGAGGCGTTCCGGGCGGCGTAAGTTGTGGAACAATTGCGCAACTCTTAAGATGATCGCTAAATTCGTGACTCAAATATTCACCTCCACGATCAGATCGCAAGGCCTTTATTTTCTTGCCACGTTGATTCTCTACTTCACTCTGAAACTCCTTGAACTTTTCAAAAGTTTCAGACTTATGCCTCATCAAGTAGACATAACCATATCTACTGAAATCATCAGTAAAAGTAATGAAGTAGTGATATCCTCCTCTGGATGTCGTGCTCATTGGTCCACATACATCAGTATGTATGAGTTCCAACAAGTCTGTCGCTCTCTCGGGTAAACCCGAAAAAGGCGACTTGGTCATCTTTCCAAGTAAACAAGCTTGACATGTCTCGTATGATTCAAAATCAAACGAAGTTAGAAGACCATCACCATGGGGCTTCTTCATGCGTTTTTCACTTATATGCCCCAAACGACAATGCCATAAATAGGTAGGACTCAAATCATTAGGCCGAAGCCTTTTAGCACTAACATTGTAAACATATGCATCATCAAGATTTAAAATAAATAACCCATTCACGATGGGAGCATCAGCCATAAACATAGCATTATTAGAGATTATACAACCATTGTTTGCACTCGCGAATGAATAACCATCCCTCATCAAACATGAAGGTGATAAAATGTTTCGACCCATACTAGGAATGTAATAAAAATTATTCAACTCCATAATAAATCCTGACGGAAGGTGAATTTGCATGACGCCGACGAACAATGCAACAACCATTGCTTTATTTCTGACACGAAAATCCACTTCGCCTTTCTACACTTCTCTAGTCCTTATTAGCCCCTACATCGAATTGCAAATATGAGCAACCGATCCGGTATCAAATAACCAAGAGTTAACATAGGAATCAGCAAGAAGAATGTCCACAACATTTACAACAAGCGTACCTAAGTGGGAAGTACTCTTACTTCCACTCTTCTTCAAAGAAGCCTGGTACTTGTTGCAGTTTCTCTTCCAGTGGCCATGTTCATGACAAAAGAAGCACTCAGTGTCTTCTACAGGTCCAGCCTTTTGCTTGGGTGCAGGCTTAGGGATCGTATCCTTAGCCTTGCCCTTCTTCTTCCAAGAAGTACCCTTTTTCTTCAAGCTAGGCTTGTTCTGCACAGCCATCACATGGCTATGCCCTGCACACTTCTTCATGTCACTTTCTGGTGTTTTTAGCATCCCGCATAACTCATTAAGGACCTTCTCCACCCCATGCATATGGTAGTTCGAAATGAACTGACCATAGCTGGATGGAAGAGACACCAAAATGAAGTCAGTGGCCAACTCTTGACCTAGTGGAAAACCAAGCTTTTGCAAAGTCTGACTGTAACCAACCATTTTGATCACATGGGGGCCTACAGCTGCTCCCTCTGCTAGCTTGCATTCGACAAAGGACTTGGCAACATTGTACCTCTCAGTCCTTGCCTGATCTTGGAACATGTCCTTAAGCGCGATGATCATATCGTACGCTTCCTGATCCTCAAACTTATTTTGGAGTTCAGGTTCCATGCATGCAAGCATAAGACAGCTAACCTCAAGAGAATCATCACATGCTCTCTTGTAGGCATTCTTTAGGGCAGCAGATGCATTATCAACAGGTTCATCGGGGATTGGGGTATCCAGAACCGTTTCCTTTTTATTAGAACTGAGAACAATTCTCAGGTTACGGACCCAGTCCGAAAAGTTTGTTCCATTTAGTTTATCTTTGTCAAGAATCGAACGCAAAGAAAAAGGTGATGTAGTGTTCGGTGCCATTGATCTACAACAGAAAACATGCAAAATACTAAGCCATCTAACCATGAAAGGGTAAAACATATTAAACAATTTAATAGCATATACTCCCACTTAAATCAATATCCCTCTATTGATACTAAGTGATTCAAGATCCACAATTAACAAGTCGACTAGTGAGCTTTAGCATCACTGCTAGAAGACAAGGTAAATCGGTAAGCAACACTTGCTAATCATATCACATATGACTCTTGTTGTTGGGTAACATCTCTATGTCAAAACTAGGCGCCCAACCTTTATGCCCCAAGGTCTTTAACTGTTAAGATGACCTTATCAAGCTCACCAACCCTTATGCGTGTAGGTATCCGATACAAACCCATCCATCCAAGGAAAACCGCAGCACCCTAATTTCATAGGCCCACCAACGATTGTACAAGTCATAGGATGGTGCAAGGTTTGGTTGGGAGGGAATAGTTTAACTTAACCTTTGTGAGGGATCGTTCTACTTCTATCATCTAAGCATGCATAGTAGTAAAACGCATAAGAATAGCATTCACATAGATGTGACACAGTATGGCCCATTTTCTCATGGTGATCTCCATCGCCATAGAACCTGTCCACCATGATGATCTTCATCTTCATGTTCCATGTGAGCCATCTTCCAAGTGATGAGTCCTCCAAGAACTAATACAAGCTATTACTCCTAACAACTAGTAATCAAAATTACATAGTATTGGGATCATCACACGTTGGCACGCAAGCCATTACAATAAATGACAACACATATGGCTCCAGCCGTGTTGCCCTACTCACGACACGCAGGTCATGCAAAGTTTCATACATGCATCACATACATATATGGGCCATACCGATCACACACATTCTACAAAAACAAGTTATGCATAGAATCGCATTCTACCGGATCATGTGAACTCGCAACACCTAGTTACCTTAACGAGATACAAAAGGGGCTATGATAAAGGGGGTCTAGGGGGTCTCCCCCTGCGGGGTTCGAAGGGGCAGCACCTAGTTACCTTAACCGTGAAAAATGAGAGATCGAATCTTTACAATTTTCTTTAAGGATTTTGATCGGAAAATCAAATTTACCGTAAACCGACTCCTGTCCCGATTCAATCAAACTCCTTTTATCACGGTACATCAATTTTAGATCTAGGTTCCGATTCGATCAATCATATTGATCTTCGCGTGATTCAACAGGATTTATGTGTCACTGTCTATCCTGATGGCGGAAACCGACCGGTAGGGGTAAGTCGTTCGACAACCTCAAAATCACGATCATGGAAAGCAAGATCATAGATCAATCCTGAACCACCGCAATATAAACGATCACATCATTCACATCAATCTGCATATCACCATATGCAAACATCCTGAACCTATAACTGAACAGCATCGGCGCTGATACCACTGTAGAGATACGGGTAGGCTACACTAGCGCAAATCAAAAAAATTCTACCGTGTAAACCAAGATTACTGTTGTCATAGATCACGGGATTACCACTAGACGCGCAGTTGCAGAATTGATGAAGCGCGTCGAGACAGTGCAGACGATCTACGTCTCCTCCTCGTTCTCGTCCCACGAGCAGTTCCCCTTGCGCGGCTCGTCCAAGCGCTACAGATGCATCGCCTCCGAGGTATCCACACGTACAGGGTGGAAGCGTCAGACGCCGGACTGCTAGGTTCGCGCGTGCAACACATGCGTGAGGAGTGGCAGCTGGGTGGAATGGTCTAACCCTGGTCAGCTCGTCCCACCCTCTCTTATATAGGCATATCTAGTAGGCTTCTACATTAGCAGCCCATTAGTAACCTAAGCCTGGTCTAATTCGGATCCAATCCTCATTAGGCTTCCAGCCCCTTAAGTGTGTGACCCTATAGGTTCATATACGTATAGACATGACACGAATACACTTATTCTGCCAATAGTTGGTAGAGGCCTCTAGCAAGACGTGTCAACTCCTAAACGCATACAAAGATCATATCGGATAAACCATCACAAGGTTTAGTACATGTCTTTCCCTTTGCCTCACGATATTTGGTCTAGCTCCAAGCTGACCTCCCTTTCTCGATACGGTGATTCGGAATTCCTTTACTAGGTTAACTCTTAACCTTATGTAGCACGGCCATGCATTTCTGGATCTGATCACTCGAGGGGCCCAGAGATATCTCTCTCAAGTAGAGAGGGGCAAATCCCATCTTGATTGACCATGCCTTGCAGCATGCTTCAGGACAAACTCGAAAGCTACCTTTATAACTACCTAGTTACGGAGTAGCGTCTGATAGCCCCAAAGTAGGTCGATCCACATCTCAAGTACATGCGACAACCTCAGGTCTAAGGACAAAACGTACACGATGTGCAGAGAGAACTGCAAGTCTCAAGTTGGGTCAGTCCAACCCCATGTTCATAACATGTGTCCACATCATTGGTTTGACATCTCCATGTCTATGACTTGCAAAACATAGTCATCAACCAATCGATGTGCTAGTCTAATATTCACATGTGTCCTCACATGAACTCCGACTAGGGACAACTATTAAATAACCATATAAGTAAAGAGTTTTACAAACAATTCACATAATTGCCAATCAATACAAGTTGCCTGATATGGATATTCAAGGAACATTATAATAACTCATGGATACATATGAAATATAATCATCTCTATGATTGCCTCTAGGGCATATTTCCTTCACTACGACACCGCCGCGAGCGTCTGGCCTGGCGCGCTCCACCAATGCCAGCGACCCGCCGTGTTGTTGCGCTTCGGCGGCGAGTCTGGCGGTCCCTCGTGGCGGGCGAGCTCCTGGAGGCGGCGCTCGGCGAAGAAATTCTCCTAGTAGAGGAGGTTGTCAGGATCCTCGGCGGCGACGGGATCATCCATGGCCGCGATGAAGGCCTGGATCTCTTCGGCGAGCTCGTCGCCGGTCGGCACCGGCGGGATGGGGATACCGCCGGCGCTAAGCTTCCAGCCCGGCGGGTTCCACGTGTCCGACGGCGCCATGTAGCCGGCGTCGTAGAGCGTGCGCTTCTCCCACGGCTGGAGAGTGGGCCGGCCGAAACCATTCGCCGCCGCAGGGTCACCGGGTACCTCTCGGCCGTTGCTCTCTTCTCGCCGGAGTTAATGTTCACGGTGGAGGGGGAAGTGGAGGAGCGTTGGAAGTGAGTGAAATGAGCCGGCGATGTTGCCGGATTATATAGGCCGAAGGGACCGGCGAGGGCGGGAGGGGCTGTAGTGGCGTGGGCGGGAAAATGGGAAACGGCGGAATTTAGTGACCGGTGGTCCGTCGCGGGAGCCGAGGAGGCGGTGGAGCGCCATTACGACGACGCGTGGGCCGACATACGAGCAGTTATTGCCCGGCGGTCCTTCGCGGGGTTCGACACCGGAGGATAACGACGACTCGGCTTCAGTCGCTGACTGGCGGGTCCACACGCCGCTGGTTTTTTCCCGCCGAATTTGCTTTGTCCGACGTTCTCAGGATCCTGGGAATGGCCTGAGAAGTCCGGACCAAAATTGGCCTAAATCCGAATAAAAACAGGTTGCTGGGAACACGACTAGGGATCGGGGTTCTGAGAACGTGAGTGGAGATGCTCTAAGCATAGAAGCTGGTCAAAACCCTTTTGGTACACATGGAGGCGCAGCAGCAGTACTGCTGTCGAAAATCAATGCAATGCATGATGTGGGTACCCCATTGTGGCCCTGGCAGCAGTGTTTGCCAGTACAGTCACCAGAACATGAACATAGCCTGCAACATAAGGACCTTTTTGTCCTGTCAAACCCTAGATAGCAGATATATCAAAGCAAGGACTACGAGCATCAATAATTCAGCACTACTGTACTGTACGACCCTCTGAAGTGAACTAATTTTTTATATACTAAAAAATAAAAAGATTTTGGCGCCTAGGGCACCATAATGCTTTATTTCACACTAGCTGACATGGAGCACAGAGGAGTTCAATTTACAGGGGAGGGAGAGAGAGAATGCAAATTGCTGAACACCAGAAGGCCAACACGAAGTATGAAAGTATTCTCTTTTTTTTTTACAACAAGTATGAAAGTATTCTCAATTTCTTGCTACACAAAGTGGAATTAAACACGACAGGACTAATGTCGAACCAACACAAGGAGAGGTGTGACAGCAAAGCTTTATTTATTTCTGTGGACTCCTAGGAACAGAGAGACCGTCCTTCGAAAATAGCCGTCAGAATTCGGCGCTCTAGGACTCGAGAGTTACTCGACCACCATGCTCTCGGCCTCCTTCTTGATGGAATGGAAGAGCACCGACGAAAGGTAGCGCTCTCCGAAGCTTGGGAATACAACCTACATAGAGTAAAATTGTAAGCATTAGGACACGATGAAATTACCGGAGACGACATGTTGCTAAAAGTCTCTCTTCACTTGGCGGAGTAAGTTAGTGTGCAAGTATAGATATCTCCCTATAGGGCATGCCAATGTTAATCTGTAGCACATTATGTCAATTCATTTGTGAGTGCTTAAAGGATCAGATTAATTTCCAGGGGAAAGACCCATGGAGCTGAGACAGCTTTAAATGGGCAGCATATGCTAGAAACCCCAAGGAGGAATGTGCCACTTACCACAAAAAGTTTTCCTGCATTCTCAGGCCTCTGAGCAACCTTGATTGCTGCAGCCGCAGCAGCGCCGGAAGATATTCCAACCTAAACACAATTAGATTGTCAATAGCTGAGGCAAATAGATGATTCTGCATGATCCATAGGGACGATAAAAGCAACATGTATACACTACTTCCTAATAATAGATAAATGCCGGACAGAAACCCCACCAGTAATCCTTCTTTCAGAGCAAGGGACTTGGCCATCTCAATAGATTCATCACTTGAAACCTGCCAAACAATTTGAATGACCAAAAGGTTACACAAGGTAAAAGAAGCAGCAGTATGGAAAGACAAACATGAAGTATCAGGCAAACTTCTATTGTCGAAGAGAAAAGTATAACTGGCAACTAAGCAAAACATGAGGTGGTAGAAAATTGCCCATATAGTGCCTTCCCTACAACACAACTTAATACAAGAGGAAACTCACTTGAACGGTTTCATCAATGATGTCAACGTCCAAGACACCAGGGATAAAACCAGCTCCAATTCCTTGGATCTTGTGTGGCCCTGCTTACGAAAATTGGATCTCATGAGTTCAGAACAGGCAGTGTCAAGAAACAAAGCAGAGTATTTTTGGTGCAAAATGGTCCTCAAGGTCCCCTCTTCCTAATTGATATCTTTCTTTTTATAAACCATCCGATAATTCTTACTTATATTTCAAACATATTGACAAGATATAAGGCAATGCAAAAGGGAAACTCCTAGTGAGTGAGTTTTTTCTTAGCTTCTAGTAACCGTGGGGAAAAATGCAGTGCGATTATTCCTAAGACAAGCACAAGACCATGAGATGAATGATTTGGACAAATGGAATAGAGTAGAGAAGCAAAAGATTACCAGGCTTTCCGCCATTTAAGACAGCACTCTCCACTGGCTCCACACCATAGAGCTTACACAAGGAAACACAATAAAATCAGACACTATTTCTCGTAGAGGAAGAAATGAGGAAATGTTGGTTAGTCAAGGTTGCAGCTAACAGTGTAGCATAAATAATGCTATGTAGTGCTCACCTTGATATTGGGATTTTGCTCTTTCAGGTATCGTCCAGATCCAGTAATGGTACCACCTGTCCCGATGCCAGATATAAGGCCATCAATCTTCCCGCCTGTGCCTTTCCAGATTTCAGGCCCAGTTGTCTCATAGTGAATCTGCATGAAATATTTAAATCTGAGAACTGGGAAGTCAGGCATCATGATGGCCTTCAAATATAAACATTAAATTATGCTACACCTTTGGGTTGGCGGCATTCTCAAATTGTTGAAGGATGTATGAGTTGGGTGTCTTTGCTGCCAGCTCTTCCGCCTTTTGGACAGCTCCTTTCATTCCCAAGAGTGGGTCAGTCAGGATCAGTTCAGCACCGAAAGCCTTCAATATGATTCTCCTCTCCATACTCATGGAGGCGGGCATCGTAAGTACAAGCCTATAACCCTTTGCGGCAGCCATGAAGGCCAGTCCAATGCCTGTGTTGCCACTTGTTGGCTCAATCAGCACACTCTGTTTGACCATTCACGCGGAAAGCAAAATATTAGCAAAACCAGATCCTCAAGATTTCTAATTAGGGGCAACATATTATCATTCATCAAATGCATTCTGAAATAATTAAATAGAGAGGCTCGGTAATCCCAAAGGAAAGCTGAGCTGAACAATTGTGCTGATGGATGGTTGACATATAATACTCAGGCCAAGCATCTGGAGATGTCAAACAACTAGACGCAGGAGAAAATGAACAATACCGCAGATCAAGGCAACATACATGAATATCAGAATGCAGATAGACACCATCAATTATATTACTCTAATACAAATGGTCAAGCGGCATACGCAAAAAGAAAACAGATTCGTTATGCCAAATGAGGTATTCCTCCATTGACTACTGAACTCAAACTGAAAGAGACCATATTCCATTGACCTGTGATGCTTTCCCAACCTTAACCTGCTACCACACTAGTTCTATAATATAAATCAGTGTTTGTGACTTGTAAATTTGTACTACCACACTAGTTGTATAATATAAATCCCATTGTTCTGCACACCAGGGGCCCATGCACATGCACAATATTGTAGCCTACTCAAGTTTCTCAGCCAGTAACACCTGTTCTCTCTACTAAACTGAAGCCAGTCTAATCACAGCTAATACATACCAAAATCACAAGTAACAAATTATATTCCACGAAGTGCAAGTTATTATTGTTTGTAACGCTAAACTATTCTCAAACATCATAAGCACAAAACAGGGGGGAGGGGAGGTAGTGTCGATTTCACCCACCGTGCCTGGAGTGATGAATCCCTTCTCCTCTGCATCAGTGATCATACTGTATCCAATCCTGCACAAGCACAAAACGGCGGCATCGCGCAGAAGAAATCTTAGCAACAAAATTACAGAATGATGAATTACAAAGGTCACCTAAATTCACCAAAATCATGTACTGGAATAGGTAACTGAAACAGTATTCTAGACTAACAGACCATGGATCCAAACTAATAACAGTATACTCATTCAACCGGAGCTAGTAGCAGGAAATAACGAGTGACAGACACGAGACAGGCGGCCAGACCCACCTGTCCTTGACGCTGGAGCAGGGCTCCATGGACTCGAGCTTGGCGGCGACGCGCGCAACGCAGCCATGGGTGACCGTGTTGAGGTACACCAGCGGCGTGTTCCCGATCAGCTGCACATCGGGAACAGGAAGAAAATGTTAGCTTCCCACTACTCAGGCACCTCCAATCACGAGCACAACCAGAGGAGAGACGCGCGCTCACCTCGGTGACGTCCTTGGCGATCGCCGGAGAAGACGCCTCCCCCATCGTGAGCAAGCTTTACAGTCACAGACAAAGCAAATCAGGGATTTTGTTTACCCGCCGGCAGGCGCACGGATAAATCGAAGAAAATCCAGCGATTGCTGCGACCAATCGAGGTATGCCTTACCGGTTTTGTGGCGGAGCTGTCCTTGCGGAAGCGGAGGCGGCGGCTGGAACTGGGACTGGAGCTGGAAGTGGTGGGAGGAGGAGCGGGCGGAGACGGCGAGATTTTATACAGGCGAGAGGTTGGTGGTGGTGGTGACGGAGAAGGGGAGGAAGGGGACGGCTGCGTCCGCACGGCTCGTCTACCGTGAGCCGGGACACTGACAGTGGGCCCAAGCTCGGGTGGTCTCCGTGTCGTGGTCTGAGATTTGGCAGGGGAACGGCGTTCGTTGTATCTGGACGGCGTTACTCTCCGCCATTGGATATGGAAGGACGGACGGACGGATTGAGTTGCAAACTCAGCACCAGCGCACACGCGGTTGAGTGTGACCAAGGAGAAAATATCCAATATATGTGTATAAATAATGTCGTATGTATCTTTGAAAATGAATTATGTTCACAAGATCGACAAAATGGATAATAAGTTACCCGTGGTCTAGGAAATATGTGTGCCTTGGGTCTTGAGCATTTTGTTAGTATCGCAGAGGGACAAATTCAATGATATCATTGTCGATCGCCGCGGTGGGATGGATGGCTATATGTAAATTAGGTTGCATTCTTCGAGACTTCGATTTTGTCTTACCATGATTGGCATCTTATGGAGAATGGACGATTATTCTGGTTTAGAAATATGTGTGTTCAAGTTCTCAAGATTATCGTGTCGTGGAGCGATAGTTTAAACCGTCGTTGTTCCTGATTGATCACCGTGGACTTGAGAAGTAGCAGACTTTTTCTGGTTGTTCCTCTCTAGGATTTGTTTTGAGTGTGGCTGAGGAGAAAATATCCAATATGTGTATAAATAAGGTTGTGTCTTTGAAAAATGAATTATGTTCACAAGATCAACAAAATGGATAATCGGTTATCTGTGGTCTAGGAAATATGTGTGCCTCACGTGTTGAGCATTTTTGAAAAATTCAATGATATCTTTATCGATCGTCACGGTGGGATGGAAGGCTATTTGTAAGTTGGGTCACATTCTTCGAAAACCTTGGTTTTGTCTTCAATGATCAACATCCCTCAGAGAATGGACGATTATTCTTATCTAGAAATATGTGTGTTTAAGTTCTCAAGATTAGGAGCACCGGCACACAAGTGTGAGTGAGGAAAAAAGATCAAAGATGGGTATAAACAAGATTTTAGCATCTTTTAAATTTTGATTATATCTTACAGGACGAACAAAATAAAACGGGTAATAGGTTATTTTGTGGCTAGGAAATATATGTACCTTAGGTATTAAGCAATTTTTACTAGCGTAGAGCGACGATATTCAATGATCGTTCTCGTCATGGTGGGACGAATGGCTATATGTAAATCGGGTCGCATTCGTCGAAAACTTCGGTTTTGTCTTACATGGTCACCATCCTATGGAAATGTGTGTGTTTAGGTTTCCAAGATTATCGTGTTGTGGAGCAATATTTCAAACCGTCGTTGTTCCTAACTGATCACTGTTGACTTGAGAATTGACGAACTTCACTGTTGACTTGAGAATTGCTGGTTGTTCCTCTCTAGGATTATTTGAATATAACACGTTGTTAATCTTCGTGTCCCAATGAAAAGAAAACATGCAACGGATTTGATGTTCAGGTGTTATTGAAAGCCAAAATACATACATCGATCATGGGGTGACTCATTAAGATGAAGGATATGGCCCTTGGATACCTCGACACTGAGGTGTATATGTACAGTTGACGAATAACTGAATCATCTAAAATGTGCCATGAATCAGATGAAGTAGGCAGGTTGTTGTGATGAGTTGAACCCCTCCCCCCAAATCATAGTAGCAAAAGAAAAAAACCAATAGAAGATGTCTGTTTGGAATCATGTGAAATAATTGCTTTGCTCGGAGTCATTTGTCATTTATATGAAGTTCCTTTTGAACCTAAGAACAATCATCATTTCTATTATTGTGGTCCAGAGGTTGTGTGATGTCTCCATAGCAGCACCAAGGGTGAATCCTAGGATTGACGGCTTAACAATCTCATTATTGTACTAGATTATTCTTGATGTGTAGAGTGTTGTTTTTGGCAACAATGAGGCACCTATGTCTTGTTAGTCTCGAAGCTCCAAGACTTAGGTGTGTCAGTAGGAGTTTGCGTGAGTGATGTGTAAGTCGACGCTGTGAAAGAAAAACCCAGTTGTAGAAGTGCTATGAATGATACACACCTTCTGAAGATGTCACTAAAAACATTGGTTGTTCATGTCATGTGCAAGCATGATGAGGAATAGATTGACTAGTTAATCTTGTCGTATATAAGACATAGTGTCTCGTATGCTTGGAACCTTTTTTATATGTCCTCGGTCTGTTGAATCCCACGCGTTCACTATTAATCCATTAGTATAAGAGCAAGGGCAATAATAAAGCCAACTGCTGGTTATAAGCAATGTCCATATTAAATAGAGTCAATCTAATAGCCAACATATATAATAGATAGAGATAAAAACATACTAGTTTATTAATATATAAACCACTTTACACTCTCACATAGTGCCTAGGAGCACGTGTTGGGGCTGACTCTTAACTAACAACCCACTCCTCTTCTCTCTTTCTCTCTCGTCCAACTAAACATAAATATACTATTCAGTCCACTTTACACTCTCACATAGTGCCTATGGTTGGATGTATAGGAGGACAGTGGTACATTCAGTCCACCAGAATTCAGGCCTCGGGTTTAACGTTTTGGTGTTCCATAAAAGATAGAATATTATTCCGTGTGAGGTGGTGTTTTCCGATCCAAAGATGTCTATGGTAAGTTTGTCAATCTTAAGATTCGCTAAATCAGCCTATGATACTCAGTTTTTTGGAGATACTCGTAGGATAGGGTATAAGTGCGTATGTTTGTAGGGACGAGTATATATATGTATTTGTCGAGGTATACGTCTGTTCTTGGTTTGAAAAAATAATTATGTGGTGCCTAGCTTGAGTTTATCTACCGGACCAACAAAATCTGAATGCTATCGTCTATACAGCCATCGTCCGTCCGTTATATGCCCAGATCTTCTACCGCACTTACCTAATCTTAAAGAAGCGCATTAGGCCAACTCCAACGGTCTTGCACAAACGGATCAATTCGGTCCATCTTTGTTTGCCTGGACAGATACCACCTCCCAACAGGCTATCCTAAATCTACTTTTATCCATTTTTTGTCCTCGGACTGGCGTATTCCTGGCATCGCACCGTCTCGCCATCTCGCGCTGTCGTCCTGCCCTTCAGCACTAGTCGTCGTCTTCCTCTTCGCCGAACATCCGTCCGATTTTTGTCTAGCCTACCCGGACCAAATCGGATAAATCGGGTGTCCAATTTGGTCTAGACAGTTGGAATTGGCCTTAATTATTGGTAGTAGAGGGAAGAATTTCTGGCGCGCCGGCTGGCGTGATGGTTGCCAGGGAAGTTAGGAGGTCGATCGCTCGGTAAGTATGTATACTAGTATGTCAACGTGCATGGCCATTAAAGAAATTTCCACGCGTTGTTGTTGCAGCGATTGATTATTACATATCGAATACTCCCGCTTGCTGGTCGTCGTAGTAGTTGCAAAAAGACTGTCCCGCTTGCTGGTCGTCGTACACATATCGGACATGGAACTTTCGTTTCCATGGAGTGGATCAAAAGGAATGAAAATTTAAGGGACGTTGTAACGTAAATATGGTACTCTACCCAGCCGTCGGGCCATACTTCACTGTCACAAAACCAACAGGTTTCTTTTCGTAGCTAGGTACTCCCTTCGTTTAGAAATATAAGATGTTTTAGGTTTATGGAAGAGATGTATCTAGACACGCTTTAGTGTATAGGTTCAAACGAATCTAGACACTAAAAGGTGTCTAGATACATCTCATTTATAAACGTAAAACATCTTATATTTTTAAACGGAGGGAGTACTTCCTCCATTTCAAGACCTGTATCTAGACATGTTTTAATGTGTAGATTCACTCTAAACATGAGTAAACCTATATACTAAAAATAGTATAGATATATTTGTTTCACAAAGCTAAAACATCTTATATTTTAAAACGCGGGGAGTACGTATCTGGTCCTGGTACGGCAGATGGATCGGTGACCTACACATCGTCATCCAACTTGCTACCTCACTCATGGCGTCATGCTCTGTTAACTCAATCCAGCCATGGCACGGCTAGCACAAAAAGAAAAATCTTCAAAATGTGCATTTTTAAGTTATAAAGTGGGGGAGGGGGCAAAACCTCCCGGCCTGAAATGCACACAACCCTCACAGTTCCCTCACAGTTAACTCAACAAGACATAATAAAAAAGATCGACGTAGAAAGTTCCAATTGAACTAGGATGTACACAACGAGACAGTTCCCTACACCGCCTATGGTTGTTGCTTCTCCACCATCATTTCTTGCCTACATCCGAAAGCACTAGGGCCACTACACTATGATGCCGAGGGGTACGAATTCACCGGGGCTCGGGGTTTCATGCCTTCATGATCAATGATGCCTCGGTAGACAGACCCACGAAGCCATCAGCAGCTACACTCCTCCTACGCCGGTGATCACCTAAGACACACTTTTGTCGTCCAAAGTACAACGGATTCATTAGTTAATCTGCGCACTGCCATGAGAAACCCTAAGCGAAGGAGCCAGCAACCATCCATCTAATTTATATAGGACCAACAAAAAATTCTCCTTATTAGTGTTGTAAACGCGATAAGAAGATAACGAAAAAAAATCATAGCAAGAGGACACAAATTTAACGTGGAGAAACCTCTCCAACAAAGAGAAAAAAAAACCATGGACGCTAGCCAACTAAACTTCACTATAATGAGGAGTGTTTACACAACGCCGGAGATTTTACATATGCAAACTATCCCCGCCAACAGCTTACAAGAGTTATATATAGCGGTGAAAACCTAGGTCTTCAACGAGTGTTTACACAACGTCAGAGATTTCACAGATGCAACCTATCCCAGTCGTCGGCTTATAAGAGGTATATATATAGCGGTGGAAATATAGGCCTTCAACGAGTGTTTACACAACGTCAGGACTTCACATATGCAACTTATGCCAGTCATCGGTGAAAACCTAGGTCTTCAGAATTCGCTATGCTTCGGTCCAAGCCTCCGACGACGAGTCTCGCTCTGTTCGTCAGAAGTTAGCCTTCTTAATAAATTTTGATCATACTTCAACAATTAGTGCATGTACGTGCATGTGGATTTCCGTTGGCACCCGTTTGATAACAAGAATCCCATGTGGTCTCATACGAGACAGTCCAGAAGCGTCAAATCCTATCCGCACTACCGCCCTCATATACCACTTTCCTCGTCTCTGCCATGGGAGAAGACTTCAGCCAAGTCCACGCGGCCGCTGGGGAAGGTGGCGTTCTTGAGGGATATATTGGAAAATTATCGATAATTTTGCAGAGAAGATAACAAGGGTGGGGTGCTTACGAATTATTATTTTAGAGAAACAGAGCTTTGCTCCGGTTCTCATTACTGAAACCAACATGTCTTACAAGTTATTCAGTTCTCAGGGGAGCATTACAGAATCATAACCCCAGCAACATCACGTGCTAAGTTAACAACTCAGCAACACGATCACCTAAACATGACCAAACTTCCTCAGCAGACGAACTCCCTACTTACAGGAGCGACATAACCACGCAAGCACAGATTTTTAACTCTTGGACAACACTCTGAAGCTCCCACCATCGCCTATCAGCATGAGTGCGTTAGCTTCCGGTGTATGAGACAATTCAGTCGCCGAGATCATCCAGTCTCATCACCCAGACGCACCAGATTTCATAGCTCAATCTTTGATTGAGACCTCAAATCAAAGATAGGTATAGTGAGGTCCACAAAAACACCTTTACGTCTTAGGTTCCCCACACTAAGTATAATGAGGTCGACCAAACCATTATTGTTCTTAGTGGACTAACACATGAGACTTAGAGGGTTGAACGATGGTTTTCCTAGTCGTCCCATGTTAGGACTAATTGTTGCTCCCTATGGTTTAGCGTGTAACAGTTTGTTAATCATTTTGTACAGATTGGGAGATAACTTAATTTCTAGAGATAAAGAACCAGTAGTGTACATTGGATATGGATGGACCTGTGATATAGTAGCTAGGAGCCTCAACACCATTAGACACACACAAACACGGTTGAGTGCGAGGGAGGGGGCATAACGATAGGTATAAGAAAACTTGTATGTGCGAAAAATCAATTATTCTTTGCAAGATCGACATCATCGAAAATGAAGAATTGTCGTGGTTCGGGAAATATGCTTACGTTACATTTTGAGCAATCTTTTTGGATCGTACATCGATCAATGGTATCACTGTCGTCATGGACACATGGATGGGTGAGCACAAGACAAATGAATAGATGGCTATATGTAATAGGGATGTTTCTTTGGTAATTCAGTTTTTTGGATTAGACGATCAACATCGGTTGGAGAATGGAGAACTATTCTGGTCCAGAAATATGCATATTTTAATTTCATGAAGATTATTGTGTTTATAGATTGACAAACAAACCATCGTTGTTCCTTAGTCCTATATAATCAACATTGACTTGAGAATCGACCAGTGATTTTGTTGGTCATCCCATGCTAGTATTATGGTTCCATCCGTTTTGGAATATTACACTTTGTTAATATTTTTTGTATGGATTGAGAAAGTGTTGCAATAGAGTTCATGTTCAGTGCTGTCACTAAAACCCATAATACATACATTCATCATGGGTGGTGACTCTCTCTGATGAAAATATATGGAGAATGGTGTCGATTCGAGATAGTAAATAGAACAACAATGAGATATATACTCAGCGCATAAGTCAACCGCTTAGAATGTCTTGAAGCAGCATATGAAACAGTAAGGTTCACAAATCACAACCCTTAGTTGGAAGCTGAAATACCAAAATGTTCGTAACGGTGGAAGAGAACAAACACTAGAATACGTTTGGCTTTCAGCCATATGAAAGTAATTGCTTCCCTTCGATTCATTTTCATTTTTATACCAAATAAATCTATTTTAAATCTCAGAACCATGTTACTATCTCCACAACCAACCAAGGATGAGACTTAGGTTTGACACCTTAACGATTTCATTAATGTATTTTTTTTGCTTTGCAAAGCAACATTTTTCAGCACTACTGATGCCTGCATGATGAATTTGTCAATCTTGAATCGAGCATTAGTAGAATTTGTGTGAGTGAGTGTGTACGTCAACAATGTGAAAAATCAAAGTTGTAGAAATGGTATGAATGATACCCCGTGGAGAAGTCATTATATTAAAAATATCAAATGTTCATGTCATTCTCAAGAATGAAGGAATAATGTGATTAATCCCTCTAGTCATGGTTTGTATAGAATAAAAAAATTCGGATGTCTTTTTCAGCATGTTCGCAATCTGCATAGCATCTCATGAGTTCACCATTATTTACTCAATTTATTTTAACGTTTGAATGTGCAAAACCATCCTATATAACCAAGTTAATATTTGTATGATGTTTTTGTCTTCTGTTTAGAATTAGATATCACAGATTGTGTAGATTTGCATGTATTTAGACACGTTTAATATGTAATTAAACGTGAATCTAGATAAATCCGGGACATGTAATTGGGGAGGAAGAGTAGTACTCTCTGTCTCTCTCCGTCTCAAAATAGCTGTCTTAGATTTATCAAAATTTAGATAAACATATATACTATTTATTTAAATTTTAAGAAATCCAAGACATCTATTTTGAGACAGAGAAAATACTATACATCTTTGATCAGGTTCCTCCACTGTGGAGTGGATCATGGAAGATCAATTCTCCATATCCTGTTATCCTCGTGCTTGACGCCGGGGAATCTCTCTTCCAAAAATATTTAACTTATGCCATCGTCGACCCCTAGGATATTCGAGGGGGCAACTGACATATCAACATATATATAGATATTCCCGTACAAACCGTATCACATCATCACATGCATAAGATCATGATCGATTTGGTTGTTGTATACGACGACATACACGGTCGAATTATTTGGCTGTCGTCGTCCGGCCGGTACGGTGCCCACCGGCTCCCGGCCGGCATCCCAAGTCTTCCACTGTAAAGTCGCGGATCACACGTTACTCGATCGGTGGGATATGCCCAATAAACTACTACGTACCATATATACATCGATCTGTTCAAAAAAAAAAAACCATATATACATCGAGCTGGCCAGAAAGTCAACGTGAACTGCTGAGCATAGAGAAATTCCCCATGGGATTGAGGCGCATGCAAATGCACACCACGCGGCCGGAACGACCGACCGTTGCGTAATGCGTATGACACAGCCAGCAAGACCAATTTTGCGTAGCCAGCAAACAATTGTCGTAAGAATATATATATATATATATATATATATAGAAACCCTATTCAGCACCCAGGGTATAGAATAGTTATTTTGCACCCAACATATTTTTACGTTGTTAGATTGAAAAAATTATGTTTTGTATATGAATAATTATGTTCATATATTCACCATAACTAAAAAATTTGACACAAAACTAAAGTTTATGAATCATTATAGTGTAAAAAACATCAAAAATATGTCTTTTATGTCGAATTTTTTTATGGCATGTAAACAAAAAAATTATGTCATTTCTAAATTTTATTATGTTTTTCTCAACTTACGAAGTAATACAAAATTTACGTGACGTAAAAATAATATACAGTTTTAAAGATAGAGGGTGGGTGTCAAATAGCGTCACCCTATATATATATATATATATATATATATATATATATATATATATATATATAAACCCTATTCAGCACCCAGGGTGCAGAATAGTTATTTTGCACCCAACATATTTTTACGTTGTTAGATTAAAAAAATTATGTTTTATATACGAATAATTATGTTCATCTATTCACCACAACCAAAAAATTTGACAAAAAAATAATGTTTATGAGTCATTATAGTGTAAAAAACATCAAAAATATGTATTTTATGTCCAATTTTTTTACGGCATGTAAACAAAAATAATTATGTCATTTCTTAATTTTATTATGTTCTTCTCGACTTACGAAGTAATACAAAATTTACGTGACGTAAAAATAATATACGGTTCTAAACATAGAGGGTGGATGTAGAATAATTATTCTACACCCTGGGTGTCTATATATATATATATATACGGGCGTAGCTGCGCATAAACAGAGCACCGTTGGATTTAGGGATCAAATGCATGCAACCTCTAGATGGAAGTGGGGTGGAACATGGATGAGCTAACGGTGTTAGTTTGTGCATGCATGCAAGAATCTAGGGTTTGACATGGGTTCCAAATTAACACATTGTTTTGGCTACAAAAAATTTAGCATCTAAAATGAGAAGGGATTGAGAACAAGAATTAAATAAGTTAGGGTTTCTCAGCATGTTGTCCGTTAGGGTTTGTCTCACCTAAACGAAATTAGATAAGCTTTGTTTTGCATGTTGCTCGTTAGGGTTTGCCTCATGCAAACGAAATTAGACAAGCTTTGTTTTGCTAGGGCTTCATGCATGTAGTATATTAGGGTTAGGGTTTACCTCATGTTGTATATAAGGTTTGCCTAACCAAAACGAAATTAGATAAGCTTTATTTTGTTAGGGCTTCATGCATGTAGTATATTACGATTTACCGTATAGTATATTTGGTTTAGTGTTTACCGCATGTTGCTCGTTAGGGTTTGCCTCATGCAAACGAAATTAGATAAGATTTGTTTTGCTAGAGCTTCATGCATGCATGCCAAATGAACATTAACGGCGTTAGTTCTTAGACAAATCCTGGGTCTGGATACATGTGCTCCCTATATCAAAAGATGATAGAATCAACGGTGGATAGGCTATGCGCAGCTATGCCCGAGTTTAGCAGGCTATTTCCATATATATATATATATATATATATATATATCAAGAAAAAATATGGGGTGCTCAATCATACTTTCTATTGGATGATCCAAACGAGTATTCTCTCCGTCTCAAAATAGATGTCGTAAAGTTGTCTAAATTTAGATGTATTAGATACATTTAAATTTAAATTTATAGGAGTTGAAACTGGAACACCTTGTAATCCGGCTTGTTTAATATAATTATCTTTTACCAGCATAAAAAAGAAATATGCAAATTGGTGGCAACCGTCGGGAAAATTGCTCAACATTTACATACATTATGTCTACTACTGCAGAAAGTTCTCTTATCAACCCAACTATATTACCTCCTTCAAAATATATAAGATGTTTTTTTTTGAGAATCAATATATAAGATGTTTTGATAGGCTATATTATCCTACTAAAACATCTTATATTAAGAACGGGGATGTAGTGGTAAATAAAAATGTTGTAGTATGGCACCCGGCGGGCCGTACTTCACTGTCACGCGACGCGCGTCTGGTGAAGCAACGTGCGCACGTACGCCATGGAGAGGAGGAATCTTGGAACCAGCCGGTTCCTTTCATGGCTATTTGGTCCTTGTACGGCAGATGGACCAGTTGACGAAGAGATCGAGCAGCCAGCCGGATGAGTACAGCATACTATATCGCTATCCAACTTGCTAGCTAGGTAGCTCACCCATCACTCATGGCGCCATGCTGTTAAGTCGGTCCATGCATGACGATGACGCGCGTGGAAGATTAGTTACCCTTCCTTCGATTTTTTTTCTTAGACAAACTCCACGAAAACCATCGGGCTGTTCCACGAAAATAGGATCCCTCCCGGGTCGCCCCCCGCTCGGGCAATCCCGGAGACCCCTAGCCGTCGTTGCCTAGTCCCTCCACCTTCAACCCCACCAGGCCGCTACTGTCGCTGATGGCGGCAACGGTGGTGGCGTCCTTCTCGCCGAAGAGGGCAGGAGAGGGCTCACGCGGCTGATCTCTAAGGGCGGTGGGGTACGGTTTCAGCGGGTCTTGGATGTCTCGCAGAGGAGCGGGGTGCGAACGGGTACAGGCAGCAGTGGCCGGCGGCGGCACGGCTGTGCTAGTGGCGGTGCAACGCTAGAGGTGGGGCGGACCGTTCTGGACCCGATCTAGGTCCGATTTTGGTGTTGTGCGGTGCTTATCAGTCATGTGCCTTTTCCCCCTGTTTTGGCATCTCGAGTCCGTCTTCTTCTCCATTGTCGGCCAGTGGCATGGGGGCTGCTGACACGGCTTTGAATAAAGGTGGTGGTCCTTTGATTTATCTCTCGCCATGATGAAGAACCGCCTGTCGCCTGTCGACATTGATCTTGGATGGACTACCGAGTTCCGAAAGACTCAGCCGATGAATTCCAAATGGACGACACGCCTGGAGTTTGCCGATGCAGATGGTGTTTCGGTGTCGTCCAACCATGTTTTTTGCTGGCTATTTGGTTTCAAATGGGGCATTGTGAAGCTCTATGGTCTGTTTCCGTCATGGGACATGTCTTGGTTCCACAATAAAGTCAGACGCGAAGAATGACATGGAAGCTAGGAACTGAAGACTGGCAATGGAAGTTTGAGTCCTGGTGGCATAGGGATTCTGGCTTGATGTTTTCTGACTTGGAGAAGCGGAATTGGCAAGTGTGGGCAACAACACAAGAGGAATTCAGTATCTAAACCTACAAGGCAAAAAGTCAAGGTCTGGCTTAACTGGTTGTGCCTGACAATGACATTGTTAAAGGCATTGTTTTATGCGTGTGGACTTTTTCCAGGGTGAATACCTATGGTTTTTGATCAGAGCGATGACGGCGCTTGAGCACCGTTCCCTTCTTGGAGGCATCGCTTTTGGAGTTGTTAGATTTCTAACACTGCTTTGGTGGTGTTTGGTCCACGGTCTGAAGAAACTGATCACCCTGGCGGGACTTTTTTAATGTAATTTTTATTTTTTATTGTGTGCATCCGTAATACCAATAGCGTAATGCATTGTTGCAATGCTAAATATAATTGACATCTCATAATATTAATATATGCTCTTTTAAAAGAAAAGATGTACCGCTGTGGTCTAATCCGTGCAATCTACGAGGTAGAAGGATGCCGACCTAGTTAAGAAGTTTGGTCACATCCCACCTCCGGTTCATACAACAAGGTCTATAAATTTATACTCATTTTTTCTAATTTAATCTAACATGTGCTCCTTTTATTTTAAAATATAAGATATTTTAGTTTTTGTAAAATGAATGTATCTAGATGACTTTTATATGTACATTCCCTCCGAACCTACACATCAAAAGACGTCTAGGTACATTCATTTCACAAAAGCTTCTTATATTTTAAAATTAGGGATTATAACAAAATATCACTATTTATAATATTTAGCTAATACACTTTGAAAATAACGTTATTAATTTCTTACTTTAGATATTTGTTTTCTTTACCTATAGAAACACGATCAAACTTCAGACGGACACCTGTCAGCCACTGCCCCTTTCGAAGAAGCCACCGGAGTGTGCAGCTTCCCACTGAAATTACACGGTGGGACTCGGGTACTCGTGAACCTGCCAGAAATAGCAAAATAAAGTACTTCCTCCCTCTTAAAATAAATGTCTTAGATTTGTAAAAATTTCAATCAAATTTTAATAAATCTAAGACATCTATTTTAAAACTGAGGGAGTAAAAAGTTAAAATGAATGTTCATGTAGAGGTCGCATGTATGTATATGCGTCAGTGCGTGATTTTTGGAGTACCGAAACTGGAAACTATGTAGTTTACACAAAAATAGCAAAGTTTCGAATGAACAGCAAGAAGGAACCCCTATGTCTCAATACTTTTATGTAACTTAAGGCCTGAAAGCTATGTAACTACGGTAAGTAATTTGGGGTTATGGATACCCATCTTCTGAAAATTTCACTCTCGGATTCACAGATTACATGATTCACAGATTACGTAGCATCAGATGTACTATATTTTTTCGAGTAAGATGTACTCCCTCCGTTCCCAAATAGATGTTTTAGATTTGTTAAAATTTAAATGAATCTAGACACTATTTAGTATATAGATTTATCCAAATTTTAACAAATCTGAGACATCTATTTTAAGATGAAGGGAATACTTTTTTTTTGACATATCCCTCAAACAAATTGTTATTATGGGACAAGTGCCACTCCACCGATCTTTTCTTAACACTAATTTTTTTGAGGGATTTTCTTAACACTAATTAAGCATTTATTTATGAAATGTTTGGATTACAATCTGATTGCAACGCTGCAATCACAAGCCAAAAATTTACACTAGAACTCCTAGAAATTTCTGAATTTAGAGCCTCTTTTGCACACAAATGTGCCACCTGATTTGTTTCATGCTTCACAAAGATGATCTTCAAAGTCCTAGAATATTGTACTCAACACATTCATCTCCTTCAAAATGTGATTGTATTCCATCTAATAGTTCATTCCACCACCGGGCGCGCGCGGAAAACAGGAGCCAACTAGGGCAGGAAACACCGGACGCGTGGGAAGCTGGTGGTGGTGATTGACGACATCCCATTGCCATTAACGTTCTGCCGCCATTAATGTCCGGTCGCCATCAGAGAGATTGTCAAGCCGTTGACAATGTGCGGGGCTATCAAAATGCATCGGGACGCTGGGTGCATCACTCGACCTAGCCGGACCGTGACGTATTTTTTTGTCTACCGGCCGACTTATCTAGATTAAATCGGATGATTTGGATCATCGGTTTGCGTCAATTTACTTGAGATGCCCTTACTCTTCTTTCTTCCTGATCCTGTCCTCAGCACATGGCCTCAATGGAGTCTGCCTGCCGCTGCCAACCTCCTTCCAAGTTTTTTTTGAGGGATAATAGCCCATCTCTATTTATTTAGAACTTGTCATAGGGATACAGTAATGATCTGGAGAATAAATCAACCAGATATGTGATACGTCCAATTTACATCACATTCTATATCATAATTTGCCTCTATTCATTGATATATTTCATATTAAGAGGTGATACTTATGTTTTTTCATCTGTTTTTGCATGTTGGATGATTCTTGGAGGATGAACTGCCGGAGTCAGGTTTTTGATGGAAAAAAGAGATGTTTTGATGCAATTTCGCGAAGATCAGAAAAATACCAGAAAAATCATGGAAAATAATATTTTTCCAGAAGACGAAGGAAGCCAGAAGGGGAGGCGGAGTTGGGCCACAGGGGGCCCACCCCCCAGGCGCGGGTCCCCCTTGCCCGCGCCTGGAGGAGGTGTGTCCCACCTGGCCGGCCTTCGACTCCGCCCTCTCGCCTATACCTTCTCCTGGAAACCCTAATACACGGGGGGGGGGGGGGGGGGGGGGGCGACCATAGAAAGATTCCTCCGCCTCTGCGGGGCGGAAAACACTGAGAGAAAGAGCTCTCCGGCAGACAGATTTCTGCCGAGGAAATTCCTTCCCGGAGAGGGGAGATCATCGCCATCAACACCGTCATCAAGCTAGACTTCATCGGGATCATCATCATCATCCACACCATCATCTCCACCAGCACCATCATCACCACTCCATCCCGCTGTAATAATTGTGTTGGATCTTGCATTAGTTCTTAGGGGAAACTTTCCCGGTGTTGATTACTATTGTAGTTGATGCTTGTGAGTGGAACCATTGAATTATTGTTTATGTTTAGATTGTTATCCATTATCATATCATGTTTGATCTTGATCCATATGATGTCTTGTGAGTAGTTCGTCTAATTCTTGAGGACATGGGAGAAGTTATTTGTTAGTAGTGGATTTGTGTTGAGATATTATTCAATGGTTTAGTATTTAAGTTGTGGTGCTATTCTTCTAGTGGTGTCATGTGAACGTTGACTACATGATACTTCACCATTTATGGGCCTAGGGGAATGCATTGTGTATTTGTCTACTAATTGTGGGGTTGCCGGACTGACAGAAACCTGAACCCCTGTTAGACACCATTGCATAAGGGAGCGTAGGATCTTAGAGTTTAAGACCGTGGTTAGGTTTATATCTTAATTACTTTCCTGTAGTTACGGATGCTTGCAGAGGGTTTAATCACAAGTATGTATTAGTCCAAGTAAGGTCGGTACATTAGCACAGGTTCACCCACACAACACTTACAACACCAAAGAAGAGTACTTAGATATATGAAGCGAAAGCACTTGAAAGAATTCCCATGTGTCCTCGAGAACGTTTGGTACTTATAAGTATTTCCACCGGCTTGTCCTTTACTAAGAAAGAATTGGGCCACTTGTTGCAGTTGTTCGTTGTCTTTATTACTTGCACTTTGTTTTGTTGCTTTATCAGAAAACCCCTAAAAATCCGTTTGCTAAGTATTTACAAAGATTTCCTTCTCCATACCACTAGTCAACACCTTCTGCTCCTCATTGGGATCGACACTCCTATTTATCGAAAGTACTATGATACATCCCCTATACTTGTGGGTTATCAAGACTATTTTCTGGTGCCGTTGCCGGGGAGTGAAGCGCTATTGAAGAGTGGAACTGGTAAAGGAAACTTCTACTGTTGAGTATTGCTTTTTGTTTCTGTTTGTTACTTTGTTTCCAATATGGATAACCCACTTGGTTTTCTGTTTGGGAAAACTACTACCACTGTTAGGGTAGTAGATGAATCACCACCTGTTGAGATAGATCCTTTTAAGATACCTACAAGTATTATTGTTCGTGTTATGGATAAGGGGATGGAACTGTCCATCCTTGTGATCACTTGCTTTTTATCCATGAGTTATGCGGGCTGTTTAAGTGTGCATGTATTACAACTGAACAGGTGAAAAAGAAGTTACTCTCTATATTCTTGAAAGGGAGAGCTGAAGAATGGTATAAGCTGCTGAAGAATGGACAATCCATGGAATGGGAGGAAATAGTGCCTCTCTTTTATTCTAAATTCTATCCTCCCAGTGAAATTCATAAGGATAGGAATCTGATATATAACTTTTGGCCTCGTGATGGAGAGAGTACAGCTCAAGCTTGGGGGAGATTAAAGTTACTAATGCTTAAATGTCCTATTCATGAACTCCCTAACAATATCATTATCAATAACTTTTATGCTAGGCTTTCTCTTCATGATAAAGATTTATTAGACGCTTCCTGTGCTGGATCATTCACACATATAAAGGAAGAAGTTAAATGGGATCTCCTAGACCTTATTCAAGAGAACACTGAAGCTTGGGAGAATGACAAAGGAAGAAAGTCAGGTATAAATTATGATTATGATGAAGGGAATATGCCCTGAGAGGCAATAATAAAGTGTTTATTATGTGTATTCCAAGTATATGATAGATGTTTATTTTGCATGCTATAATTGTATTAATACAGAAACATTAATACATGTGTGTTTAATAAACAAACAGAAAGTTCATAGTTATGCCTCTCTCATAAACTAGCTCGTTGATTAACAAGATGATCAAGGTTTCCTGATCATGGACATTGGATGTTGTTAATAACGGGATCACAACATTAGTGTAATGGTGTGATGAACATTCATCCGAAGTATAGCATTAAAATCAAAGTCATTGAGTTTATATTGCTATAACAACTTACAAAGTGATCCTAATCCTTAGACCATGAGATCATGTCAATCACTAACACCGGAAGAGTTTCTTGATAACATCAAACGTCACACCGTAACAGGGTGATTATAAAGATGGATTCGGAACTAATAAAGTGTTATGTTGAGGCTCATGGATCGAGAGTGGAATTTTTTCATCCTGATGACGGATAGATATACTCTGGGCCCTCTCGGTGATATCACATTGATTAGCTTGCAAGCAAGTGATTTGATCACTAGAATGTTATATCACTGGAAATAGAAAAGAGTGCATGTCGAATTTGAGATCAAACTAGGTATGGAGATACCAATCATCGAATCTCGGACATGTAATATATTGTGAAACAAAGGGATTAAGATACTAGCGTAAAAGGTTCCGACGATCACAAGAAAGTCATCGTTGAATGTGTGGGAGTCAGTATGGGTCTCCAGATCCCGCTTCTGATTATTGATCCGAGAGGGGTCTCGATCATGTCCGCATTATTCACGAACCGTAGGGTGACACACTTAAGAGACACCGACATCCAATTGGAGCAAAAGTTTCATGCCGAAAGAATGAACAAGCGCAGAAATTTATTTCACTAGATACCGAAACAGGTTTTCGGGAGAAATTGCATAAAGTGGTTATGCATGTGAAATAGAATTCTAGCAGGGGGTTATTTGTGAATGTTTGTCATTAAAGTAATTGACACAATTCTGAATAAAATAAAAGAGTTTTATTTAATGAGAGTTTGCATTAAATTTGGTGTAAATTTAATGGGAATTTGAGTGGAGAAAATTGAAGGGCCATTTTGTGAGTGGAGTGTCCACCCACATGAATGAGGGAGAGGTGGGGGCACCCTCCATGGCCGGTGGCCATGCCCCCTTGGGCTGCCCCCCTCCCCTATATAAGGAGCCCCTCCTCTCACTTCTCACTCACACCTCCTCGTGAAGGATCTCTCTCCCCCTCTAGAATTTATTCCCCATGGTCTCGGACTAGCGAGATACATGTTCCCGGTGGCTATTCGGCAAGAAAGGGTTGTGCTTCCGCTGCATCGCTAGAGCGAGGAGGCGGAGGTTGCTCGGTGCCTCGAACGTGTGTGCGAGCACGGATGCGTCTTGATGCGGCGCTAGGACTTCCTCTCGATCTTGAGATCGGCAAGAGATCGTCTACATCAACCACGAGTTGAACTCGTTAAGCTTTGTCGGTCTTCAAGGGTATGTTCTCTACGGATATACATCCGCCCGTTGTTTGTATCTAATAGATAGATCTTGGTACATAGTTCACATCGTAGGAAATTTTTTGTTTTCTATGCTGTGATCCCTACATATGAATGCATAAAATCTTTTATGGAAACTGATGACTTCCGTGATAGTAGTAATGAGTTTGGTCTTGACTCCCAAAGTATTGCCAATTGTTTTAAAGTCTTTGCTTCTTACATAGAAATTCCCAAAAAGAAGTAGAATAAGTACCATGCACCTTATAAAGATGTTGTTAGTCATGTTCCTGTTAGAAGCACCGAAGTTTGTACTACTAATCATATTGTGCCTGAACCTTATGTTGAGAAAATACCTTTCCCAGCTAAGGTAAAGGAGTATTCTATGATGATTAGTGCGAATAAAAAAGGTACAAATAAAACTGTGGAACCCGATGAGAAAATTAATATTGAGCCTGTGGTAGCTATTGTGAAAGACATTGTCACTAGAAATATAGAGGATGAGCACATTGTCTTCTGCGAAGACGCTTCTAATAATATCTCTCATCCTAGTAAAACTAGAAAAGCTAGTGTCCCTATGCTTTCTGTTAAAATTGGTGATCATTGCTATTATGGTTTATGTGATATTGGTGCTAGTTCTAGTGTTATTCCTTATGAGCTTTATAGGGAAATTATGCATGAAATTGGTCCTTGTGAGCTTGAGAACATTGACGTGGTTATTCACCTTGCTAATAGAGAGACAGTCTGTCCCATTGGCACTGTAAGAGATGTGGAGGTTCTTTGTGGTAAGATTAAATATCCTGCTGATTTTCTAGTGCTTAATTCAGCAGCTAGTAAAACTTGTCCTATCATTTTTGGTAGACCTTTATTGAACACTTGTAGAGATATTATAGATTGTAAGAAGGATAAAGTTTTAACTAAGTTTGATGGAGATTCGTATGAGTTTAACTTTTCCAAATTTGCTAAGGCTCCTTGTGAAAACAACTTGCCTAATACAGATTTCAGGATGGAACAACTTGCTTCTATTGATCCGGTTTATGACCTTGGGCCTCTTTTTGGTGATTGTAAGTATGCTCATTCTGATGATAAAGTTGTTTCCTACGACAGTTATATTGTTAACTTTATTCAAGGTGCTACTGAAATTTATTATGAGAGAGGGAAACATGGTTTTATGCATCTCAATAATGTTAAGTTTCCCCGTTTTATGTTGAAAGCTTTGAAGTTGCATCTGTTTTGTCTTCCTATGTTGGTGTCTTTTTGTTTCAACAGCTTGTTTTCCCATGATACCCCCATGCATAGGAAGTGGGTTAGACTTAAATGTGTTGGTTATTTGCTTCTTGATGCTCTCTTTCACTTCAAATATATAACTCCTTTGTGAGCATCTTTGAAACTTTTAAGCCTAACTTATAGGCATTAAAGATAAGTACTTCTTGGGAGATAACCCAATAGTTTTGTCGAGTCTTGGAAGTTATTACCTCAGTAATAACTGCTCCTTATCCTTTTTGTTTTGGTTTTTGTGTCAAGTTCAACTACTTTTGAGAAGTAGAGGAGTTGTGAAAAGTGGCTGTACTGGGACAGATTTTTGTGCTGTATTGTAAAAATTCGTGAGGAAGCTCAGTACTTCGGATGGAGCTGTATTTTTCTGTGCTTGTTCTCCAAGTTGTTACCCAACTTTCATTAGTTTTGCACTTTTTGATTTGAGCAACAGAAGGTTTTCAAAAAAATCAATCTTTACCTGCTGGTCTGTTTTGATAGATTTCTACCATCATTTGCATTTGCCTCTTTTGTTGATTCCCTTCAGATTCTTTTAGGTTTTTGGAAAGGAGTTGCTACAGTATATTTTGTTTTGATGGATTTCAGTTGAAGTGTGAACCTTAAGGTTTATTGTTTTTGCTTACACTAATGTTGCCATTGAAGTTTGTGTATTGCCTTGTGAGAAAAGGAATTTCGAGGAGAAGGAGAAATGAAGTCTGCAGAGTTCGTCTTTGATTAGTTAAAAGTGGTGAAAACAAAAGGTTCGTGGAAGCCTATTTTTTTTATATTTTTGATGTTTTTAATGCATACGGAAGGTTATGAAATGAAACGGAGAAGGAAACAGAGGCCGGGGTGGCCACACCCACCCCAAGCGCAGACCCCAGCTGGCCGCGCTTGGAGGGGCTGTGAGCCCCCCGAGCTTCGTCTCCGCCTTGTTTTCGTACCAGTACCTTCCTTATGCATTGGAACTTCGTAATATATAACCCCATGGATTCCCCAAGGTTCGTATATCGTGTTCTCGTCATGTTTTCGATTCGATCTGTTTCTGTCAGGAAATCTTCTCAAGTTTAGAGCACCATGGACTCCGCCAACAACAAAGGAAAGAAGCCCGAGGAAGATGGTCCTCACAATCCCAAGGAGGAGGAGATTTTGGTAGGGCATGAAGAAGACATGGAGGAGGACAAGCATCCGGACACCCGCGCTACCGTCGCAAGTATTGGAGTGGTGAAACCTATCAAGCTTAAGAGGACAACATGGATGTCTACAGGAGGGAAAACTCCACGTCTTGTCTTCTTCCACGGTCATCTCATCCACGTACCAAGAATTCCTTCCATACTCTTATACATGAGCAACAATACCAACATGTGCCCAAATGGGACTTGCCCTCGGTTTGGGATCTGCCTCGCTCTAACCATGCAGGGAAGGAACACACTAAGAAGGAATAGTGGGGAAGAATAGCAAGGACTGGGACTCTCGGTCTGATATGATCATGAACCGCATTGAGCAAAATTCGGAGTTGATTCGTACTCTGACCTTTGAGATTAAGGATTTGAGGAAACTGATTGAAGAGCTTATCAAGAGAACACCACCACCACCAAAGGAGTAATTCGTCATCAGGTTTGGCATCCCCTTGGCTTGTTCCAAGCTTGGGGAGTGCCACGGTATCACATCATTATCTTTTATCTTTTACCTTTTTAGCGGATTCAAGTCTTTGGTAGAGAAGTTATCTTATAGGTTGGTTTGCATTTGGAAGTATCTCTCCTTTAGTTGATTATCTATGTATCCCTTGGTGTGAGTGCCTTTATGGAGTATTAATGAGAAGTTTCATCTTTTACTTTTTGCACTTCTTATTTTAGTTTGCAATCTCTATTATATGATTGATCTTGTTGATCAGTATTGGTATCACTTTGAGAGCATCAAGTAGATCTAAATTGGTTTTGGCAAACCAAGCTCTGGTCAGTAGCAACACTTTTTGAGGTTTGAAAGGAAAAGAGAAAAGGCTTACAAGTATTTTGTATCATTTATTTCCTTTCTTGATTTGATCTTAAGCTTAGTATTCTTTATTTAAGATATTTTGTGTCTTTAAGGAAGATTGCATGTTTGGCTTTATCACTTGTAGGTTTGCTTGTTTCCTTCAACTCTTTTGCTTGCTACCTAGCCTTGCTAGCCAAAAACCTGTTTTGAGAAGGCATACTTCTCATGTTTCCAATCCCTTTGAACCAAACCTGTGCCATTTGTGTCCACCATATCTACGTATTAGAATCATTGCTATTCCAAGCAAATTCTCAAGCTTCATCTATCTTTCGAATTAAAAATTATTTTGTTATGAGAAAACTAGTTAGTAAAGCTCTCACAAACTTGAGGGCACACCTTATTTCCTTGCTCCTAATAAACTTGAACCATTGTGTCATCGAAGTTGTTTATGTTTGCATCTATACGTTGGGATTAGCAGAACCGTGCTGTCACAGGAACGCTTTCAACACTTATGGATACATATCCTATTGATATCATGCTCTTTTGTTTGCGGATGTCTTCGGTGTGAAAGAAAAAGGGAGCTTGTAAGTCCATGGAGTTATGAATGTGTGTTAGAGAAACGCCTGGGCCGCTAGCCTAAGCCATGCCTAATCATGGTGGAAACTTGCAGCATCACCATAGTGAGCAATCTGTGAAGCATCCTCAATAAAAACCTATGCAAATAGCAAATAAAAGATCGCTGAGATGCTCACCGTCTGCTTGCCTTGTCATTTTGATTATGGGATAGCTCCTGTATCATGTGCAAGGGGTACGGTTCTTTATGATACACATGTACTTATAATGACAAGAACTTACCGGTAACTAAAGTTGAGTAGCAAGAGGAGCGACCCTCGTACTCTGGGACATGAGATTGCCAACCTATATTTCATCAAGCATATACTCCATCCTTGTTCACTTTAACCTTAATCACTTCAAGATGCTTATGATAGGGGCAATGAGGGCTCAAAGCTAGTAAGTACCATAATCTTTTAGAAGCTGTTTATGACTTGAAATCCCTGCTTCCCTCCATGAAGGGACCTTTCTCCTATTTTCTAAGTTGAGTTAATAAACCGTTTTCCTCTCTATCTCCAGCAAGCATTTGAATTGTTGTGTTTTAAGCATTCATATGACGATTTATTCAATCATGTTCTTTATCTTCCTTGTTTGCACAAAACTCTTTTCTATTAAGTATTACTTTGAAAGCCTTCTTTGTGAAAAACCTTTTATGTTTGAGCAAAGAGTACTCCTGTTGTAAAACTTCTTCAAAAGCTTTTTGTGAAACTGTTTGCCAGCTATTCTCTGACCAAGAACAAAGTTTGCGAATTCCAATTATGATTTATCTTTATGCATCTCTATTGTGACTCCTTTACTTGTTACAAGCTAAGTTATATAATAGTGAGTTGCCTTCTTCTATGAGTTATGTAATGGTAAGTATGATGCTTCTTGTCCGTATTCTTTTATGGACACTTCACTCCATAATCATGTGGACATGTTTACTGAGATCAGTTTTCGCTTGGGGACAAGCGAAGGTCTAAGCTTGGGGGAGTTGATACGTCCAATTTGCATCACCATTCTATATCATAATTTGCCTCTATTCATTGATATATTTCATATTAAGAGGTGATATTTATGTATTTTCATCTATTTTTGCATGTTGGATGATTCTTGGAGGATGAACTGCCGGAGTCAGGTTTCTGATGGAAAAAGAGGTGTTTTGATGCAATTTCGCGAAGATCAGAAAAATACCATAAAAATCATGGAAAATAATATTTTCCCAGAAGACGAAGGAAGCTGTAAGGGAGGAGTTGGGCCACAGGCCCACACTGTGCGCGGGTCCCTCCCCGCCTCACACCGAGAAGGTGTGGCCCACCTGGCCGGCCTCCGACTCTACCCTCTCGCCTGTATCTTCTCCTCAAAACCCTAATACATGGGGGGCAACCATAGAAAGATTCCGCCGCCTCTGCGGGGCGGAAAACACCGATAGAGAAAGAGTTCTCCGGCAGACAGATTTCTGAAGGGTTTCGCAGCATAGTAAATCAAGAAATTCTATGGATGCGAATGGGAAAGCCAAGATCTAATCTAGGAGATGCAATCAACGAGAAGGATAGATGAGATCTTCATACCCTTGAAGAAATCGCACAGCAGAAATGTTCAACAGAACGTGGGTGATGTAGTCGAACTAGCCTTCTCCTCCTCGCGATCCGATCCAACGCCGCAAGTGGCGACGCCTCCGAGAGATGCACACGTACGGTGCCGCGACGTATCCTCCTTCCTTGGTCCAGCAAGTGGGGTGGAGAGATGGATTGGATCTGCAGCACGACGACGTGGTGCTATGGTGGAGAGTTTCTGCAGCAGGGCTTCGCCTACACGCAGTCGGGAGAGAGAGAGAGAGAGAGAGAGAGAGAGAGAGAGAGAGAGAGGTGGAGGGCAGCAGGACGATGGCTAGGGTTGGAGGAGTGGGGGTAGGAGGGTGCGCCCCTGCCCTCTTTATATAGGGGCTGGCCGGCCCCCTTTGGCCCCTCCTCCAAGCCCTAGGGCGGCGGCCCCAAGGGTTGGAGTGGGGGGGGGGCAAGTCTCCCCCTTCCTTCTAGACGGGTTCCTAGGGTTTCCCCTAGGGTTTTGGCCGGCTGGGCCTATGGGGCCTTGTGCCCCTGGCCCAAAGTTGCCAGGGCACTCCCTCATAGGCCCACGTACCCCTCCGACAAGTGGGGCCACGTTGGTCCCACTCTGGAAGCTTCTAGAACCTTCCGGTACAATACCGAATACTCCGAAACTATTCCGAAATCCAAAAATTGCTTTCCTTTATATGAATATTATTCTCCAGACCATTCCGGAACCTCTCATGATGTCCTGGATCTCATCCGAGACTCCGAACAGAAACTCATAAACCAATTATCCATTCTATCCTAGCGCCGAGGCACGTTAAGTGCGTGACCCTACGGGTTCGAGAATATGCAGACATGATCTTCTATCAATAATCAACAGCGGGATCTGGAAACCCATATTGACTCCCACATATTCATCAATGATCATATCAGATGAACCATGATGCCAGGATTCAATTAATCCCATATTTATATTCCCTCCGTCACGCGATATTTTACTTGCCCGAGATTCGATCGTTGGTATCTGCATACCTAGTTCAATCTCGTTCACAGCAAGTACTTTACTCGTTCCGTAATCCGATATCACTTTGTGATTAACTCCTTAACCACGTGATTGCAAGCGGTGTTGATATCGACACGAGTGGGCCAAGTATATCTCTCCGACTCGGGAGGGACAAATCCCATCTCGATACATACAACCCAACAAGTACTTTCCGATCACCTGAGAGACACCTTTATGATCACCCTCTCATAGGATGACGTTTGATGACCTCAAAGCTTTCTTCCGATACCAGGGAGTTGCATTATCTCATGGTCTAAGGAATACAATATTTGACATAGGAAAAAGCTTCGCAAAGATGAACACGATGACACGATCTAATTGCTCTGCTTGATTTGGGTCTGTCCATCATATCATTCTCCTAATGACATGATCTCATTATTAATTGACAACTCATGTCTATGGTTAGGAAACCTTAACCATCATCAATCAATGAGCTAGTCCATAGAGGCGTACTAGGGACACGGTGTTGTTCATAAACCACACAAGTATCAAAGTTTCCGCTTAATAAAATTCTAGCATGGAATATAAACTTTATCATGAACAAGAATTATAACAATAACATCTTTATTATTGCCTCTAGGGCATAATTCCAATAGTCTCCCACTTGCACTAGAGTCAATAATCTAGTTTACATCTGGCAACAATCTAACACCCATGGCATTAAGGTGCTGATCATGTTTTGCTCATGGAAGAGGTTTAGTCAACGGATGTGCGACATTCAGATCCGTATGTACTTTGCTAATCTTCAGATCTCCATCTGTTATATAATCTCGAATTATATGAAACTTGCAGTTGATGTGCTTGGTCTTTGGATGATATCTTGGTTCCTTAGCCAGTGCTATGGCGCCAGTGTTGTCACACAATATCTCTAGTGGGTCCAAGGCACTTGGAACCACACCAAGCTCAGTGATGAAGTTCCTGATCCAAACTCCTTCACTTGACGCTTCTGCAGCAGCCATGTATTCCGCTTCTACTGTAGATCCCGCGATCACGCTTTACTTGCAGCTTCTCCAGCTCACAGCTCCTCCATTCAAAATATAAATGTATCCTGTCTGAGATTTAGAATCATCCTTGTCGGTGTCGAAACTAGCGTCGACGTAACCTTTTATGACGAGCTGCTCATCACCTCCATAGACCAAGAACATTTCTTTATTCCTATTTAAATACTTTAGGATGTTCTTCACGGCTGTCCAGTGTTCCACTCCTGGATCACTTTGGTATCTTCTCGTCAAACTAAGAGCATTGGACACATCCGGTCTAGTACACATCATGGCATACATGATAGAACCTATGGCCGAGGCATATGGCACTTTGCTCATAGTTTCTCTATCGTTTACCGTAGCTGGACACTGAGCCTTGCTCAATATCTTACCTGACAACATGGGCAATGAACCTTTCTTTGGTTTATCCATTCTGAACCTTTTCAGAACTTTGTCTAGGTATGTACTTTGGCTTAAAGCTATTAGGCATCTTTGTCTATCTCTATAGATTTTGATGCCTAATATATAAGCATCTTCTCCTAGGTCTTTCATTGAAAAACATTTATTCAAATAACTCTTCACATCGTTAAGCATACCAATGTCATTTCCAATAATCAATATGTCATCCACATATAGTACTAAAAATTTCATCGAGCTCCCACTCACTTTCTTGTAGATGCAAGCTTCGTAGCAATTTGGAACAAATCCAAAGCTCTTGATCACTTGATCAAATTGAAGGTTCCAACTCCGAGATGCTTGCTTTAGTCCATAAATGGAACGCTGAAGTTTGCACACCTTATCAGCATCCTTAGGATTGACAAAACCTTCGGGATGCATCATATACAACTCTTCATCAATGTTGCCATTGAGGAATGCAGTCTTGACATCTATCTGCCATATTCCATAATCATGAAACACAACAATTTCTAATAAAATCCGAATGGACTTAAACATCGCTACGGGAGAGAAAGTCTCATCGTAGTCAACACCTTGAACTTGCCGAAACCCTTTTGCGACAAGCCGTGCTTTATAGACAGTAACATTACCATCCGCGTCCGTTTTCTTCTTGAAAATCCATTTGCACTCAACGGCCTTACGATCGCTAGGAGGGTCCACCAAAGTCCATACTTGGTTTTCGCTCATGGATCCCAATTCGGATTTCATGGCCTCTACCCATTTTTCAGAGTCTGGGCTCATCATTGCTTCCTCATAGTTCGCAGGTTCATTGTTGTCTACCAACAAGACGGTTAAGACAGGGTTGCCGTACCATTCAGGAGTGGCACGTGACCTTGTCGACCTGCGACGTTCAATAGCAGCATCGTTCGAAGGTTCATGATCCTTGCCATTAGCTTCCTCTATTGTTGGTGCAGACGACACTAGAACAATTTCAGGTGCTGCGCTACTCTCCAACTCGAGAGAAGGTTCAATTACCTCGTCTAGCTCTACCTTCCTCCCACTCACTTCTTTCGAGAGACACTCCTTCTCAAGAAAGGATCCGTTCTTTGCAACAAACACTTTGCCTTCGGATCTATGGTAGAAGGTATACCCAATCCTTTCCTTAGGGTATCCTATGAAGACGCATTTCTCCGCTTTGGGTTCGAGCTTGTCCGGCATCAACTTCTTGACGTAAGCTTCGCATCCCCAAACTTTAAGAAACGACAACTTAGGTTTAGCACCAAACCACAGTTCATACGGTGTCGTCTCAACGGATTTAGATGGTGCCCTATTTAAAGTGAATGCAGCGGTTTCTAATGCATAACCCCAAAATGATAACGGCAAATCTGTAAGGGACATCATCGATTGCACCATATCTAATAGAGTTCTATTCCGGCGTTCAGACACACCATTGCGCTGTGGTGTTCCGGGTGGCATGAGTTGCGAAACGATTCCGCTTGCTTTAAGATGCGTGAGAAAATCATAACTCAATTATTCACCTCCACGATCGGATCATAGAAATTTAATTTTCCTGTTATGATGGTTTTCCACTTCGTTCTGAAATTCTTTGAACTTTTCAAACGTTTCAGATTTATGTTTCATTAAATAGATATACCCATATCTACTTAAGTCATCAGTAAAAGTGAGAAAATAGCGATATCCACCGGTTTAAACACTCATTGGTCCGCATACATCGGTATGTATGATTTCCAACAAGTCCGTTGCTCGCTCCATTATTCCGGAGAACGGGGTTTTGATCATCTTGCCCATGAGGCACGGCTCGCACGTGTCAAATGATTCAAAATCAAGAGACTCCAAAAGTCCATCAGAATGGAGTTTCTTCATGCGTTTTACACCAATATGACCTAGACGGGAGTGCCACAAATAAGTCGAATTATCACTATCTACTTTGCATCTCTTAGCCTCAATGTTATGGATGTGTGTTTCATTACTTTCGAGATTCAGAAGAAATAAACCATTCACAGCAGGTGCATGACCATAAAAGATGTTACTCATATAAATAGAACAACCATTATTCTCTGATTTAAATGAATAACCGTCTTGCAATAAACACGATCCAGATATAATGTTCATGCTCAACGCAGGCACATAATAACACTTATTAAGGTTTAAAACTAATCCCGAAGGTAAAACTAAGGAGAGCGTGCCGACGGCCATCACATCAACTCTTGATCTATTGCCAACGTGCATCGTCACCTCATCCTTTGCTAGCCGTCGTCTATTCCGTAGCTCCTGTTTCGAGTTACAAATATTAGCAACTGAACCAGTATCAAATACCCAGGCACTACAACGAGCGCTAGTAAGGTAAACATCAATAACATGTATATCAAATATACCTTTAATGGTGCCAGCCTTCTTGTCCGCTAAGTACTTCAGACAGTTGCGCTTCCAGTGACCCTTGTCCTTGCAATAGAAGCACTCAGTGTTCGGCTTAGGTCCAGACTTGAGCTTCTTCTCAGCAGGGGCAATGCGCTTGCCGCTGCCTTTCTTGAAGGACTTCTTTGCACCCTTATCTTTCTTAAAGCTAGGGGTCTTGTTGACCATCAACACATGATTATCTTTCTTGATATCCACCTCCGCAGCTTTCAGCTTGGCGAAGAGCTCAGTGATTGTATCAGTGGAACCAATCTGATTGTGAGTAACTACAAAACCTTTGTAGCTAGGAGGGAGTGACTGCAGAACTCTGTCAATCTTGAGCTCTTCTGGAATCTTGCAGTCCAGCTGCTCAAGACGTTGAGTGTAGCCCGGCATCTTAATGGCGTGCTCACTAACAGAACTCCCTTCCTCCATCTTGCAGTTAAAGAATTTCTCAGAGATCTCATATCTCTCAGAATGGGCCTGAGTCTGAAACATGGTTTTCAGTTCCTCAAGTATCTCAAAGGGCCCGGCGAACTCCTCAAAACGATTTTGAAGGTCCGATTCCATAGCAAACAACATGGTACTCTTAATCACTCCATAATCATCTTTGCGCGACTGATAAACAGCTTTTTCATCAGCCGGTGCATCAATAGCAGGGGCGTCACCTAGCGCTTTCTCAAGGACATAGTCCTTTTGTCCGCCAGCGAGAATGATCCTCAGAATGCGGAACCAGTTTGTGAAGTTAGACCCATTGTTCTTAAGCTTTTCTTTCTCAGCAAAAACGTTGAAGTTGAAGTTGGACTTAGCCATTTGATCTACAAAATTTGCAAGTACAATTTAGACTATGGTCATGATAACTAGTTCAACTTAATCAAATTACTAGATGAACTCCCACTAAATTCAACATCCCTCAAGTTGTTTAGTAAACACGATCCAAATTCACCACACCTAATCCGATCTTCACGAGAAGAGATGTGGTTTCAATGGTGGACAACAAAGTGTCGATCATATAATTCATATGACTCATATCATTCATACGAATGCTAGGTTCGTCAAGTCAAACCCAAGTATTTCCGCGTGTGCAAAACTAGCTTGCACCCGTTGTATGTGAACGTAGAGTTTATAGCACCCGATCATCACGAGGTGCTTGAACACGAAGAACTTTCGCAACGGTGCATACATGAGGAGAACACAATTTTATCTTGATCTTTAAGTGAGGAATCATCTTATAATGCTACCATCGCGATCTAAGTATAATAAGATACATAAAATGATAAACATCACATGCATATAATCTTATGTGACATGGTATAGCCAATCTCCGCGCAATGATCTCCATCTTGTGCGTGCCAGCATGATCTCCATCATTCCACCATGATTGCCTCCACCACGAACAACAACTACAACTATTGCTAACTACTTAGCGATAAAGAAAAGCTATTACATGGCGTATAAGAAGTTGACACACATGTCATACACAATTATAAACATAACCATATGGCTCTTGCCGGTTGTGTACTCATCGACATGCAAGTCATGAAATATTACAAAACATGATCATCGCATACATCATACACATCATGTCTTGGGCCATACCATATCACAAAACACTCCCTGCAAAAACAAGTTAGACGCCTCTACTTTGTTGTTGCATGTTTTACGTGGCTTATGGGAATAACAATCTAAGAACGATTCTTACGTACGGAAAGCCACAATGGTGATATTATGGTTGCCAGCATCCGGTATATATCCCATGACTACTATAGTGAGAGAAACTGGCATCCACCAGCCGCATGTGTGGAACAAGCCACACGTCAAGTGCGGAGCCGGTCTCGCGAACGAGGTCGCGTAAAGTTCGCCTGGACCGCTTCGATCTCACTATCCTGCGTCATAAGAAGTATAAAACAAGAGGCTTGCAACAGAAAACATCAACGCCCGCAACAAGCATGTTGCATTCTACTCGTGAAACACATCTACGCATAGATCTAGCTCTGATACCACTGAAGGGTTTCGCAGCATAGTAAATCAAAAAATTTCTACGGATGCGAACGGGAAAGCCAAGATCTAATCTAGGAGATGCAATCAACGAGAAGGATAGATGAGATCTTCATACCCTTGAAGAAATCGCACAGCAAAAACGTTCAACGGAACATGGGTGATGTAGTCGAACTAGCCTTCTCCTCCTCGCGATCTGATCCGATCCAACGCCGCAAGTGGCGACGCCTCCGAGAGATGCACACGTACGGTGCCGCACGCCTCCTCCTTCCTTGGTCCAGCAAGTGGGGTGGAGAGATGGATTGGATCTACAGCACGACGGCGTGGTGCTATGGTGGAGAGTTTCTGCAGCAGGGCTTCGCCTACACGCAGTCCGGAGAGAGAGGTGGAGGGCAGCAGGACGACGGCTAGGGTTGGAGGAGTGGGGGGGAGGAGGGTGCGCCCCTGCCCTCTTTATATAGGGGGCTGGCCTACCCCCTTTGGCCCCTCCTCCAAGCCCTAGGGCGGCGGCCCCAAGGGTTGGAGTGGGGGGCAAGTCTCCCCCTTCCTTCTAGAAGGGTTCCTAGGGTTTCCCCTAGGGTTTTGGCCGGTTGGGCCTACGGGGCCTTGTGCCCCTGGCCCAAAGTGGCCAGGGCACTCCCTCGTAGGCCCACGTACCCCTCCGACAAGTGGGGCCACGTTGGTCCCACTCCGGAAGCTTCTAGAACCTTCCGGTACAATACCGAATACTCCAAAACTATTCCGAAATCCAAAAACTGCTTTCCTTTATATGAATCTTATTCTCCAGACCATTCCGGAACCTATCGTGATGTCCTGGATCTCATCCGAGACTCCGAAAAAAAAACTCATAAACCAATTATCCATTCTATCCTATCGTCGAGGCACATTAAGTGTGTGACCCTACGGGTTCGAGAATATGCAGACATGATCTTCTATCAATAATCAACAGCGGGATCTGGAAACCCATATTGACTCCCACATATTCATCGATGATCATATCGGATGAACCACGATGCCAGGATTCAATTAATCCCATATTTATATTCCCTTCGTCACACGATATTTTACTTGCCCGAGATTCGATCGTTGGTATCTGCATACCTAGTTCAATCTCGTTCACAACAAGTACTTTACTCGTTCCGTAATCCGATATCACTTTGTGATTAACTCCTTAACCACGTGCTTGCAAGCGGTGTTGATATCGATTACCGAGTGGGCCCGAAGTATATCTCTCCGACTCGGGAGGGACAAATCCCATCTCGATACATACAACCCAACAAGTACTTTCCGATCACCTGAGAGACACCTTTATGATCACCCTCTCATAGGATGACGTTTGATGACCTCAAAGCTTTCTTCCGATACCAGGGAGTTGCATTATCTCATGGTCTAAGGAATACAATATTTGACATAGGAAAAAGCTTCGCAAAGATGAACATGATGACACGATCTAATTGCTCTGCTTGATTTGGGTCTGTCCATCATATCATTCTCCTAATGACATGATCTCATTATTAATTGACAACTCATGTCTATGGTTAGGAAACCTTAACCATCATCAATCAATGAGCTAGTCCATAGAGGCGTACTAGGGACACGGTGTTGTTCATAAACCACACAAGTATCAAAGTTTCCGCTTAATACAATTCTAGCATGGAATATAAACTTTATCATGAACAAGAATTATAACATTAACATCTTTATTATTGCCTCTAGGGCATAATTCCAACAATTTCTGCCAAGGAAATTCCTTCCCAGAGAGGGGAGATCATCGCCATCAACACAGTCATCAAGCTAGACTTCATCGGGATCATCATCATCATCATCCACACCATCATCTCCACCAGCACCATCGTCACCACTCCATCCCGCTGTAACATTTGTGTTGGATCTTGCATTAGTTCTTAGGGGAAACTTTCCCGGTGTTGATTAATATTGTAGTTGATGGTTGTGAGTAGAACTATTGGATTATTGTTTATGTTCAGATTTTTATCCATTACCATATCATCTTTGATCTTGATCCATATGATGTCTTGTGAGTAGTTCGTCTAGTTCTTGAGGACATGGGAGAAGTCATGTTGTTAGTAGTGGATTTGTGTTGAGATATTATTCAATGGTTTAGTATTTAAGTTGTGGTGCTATTCTTCTATTGGTGTCATGTGAACATCGACTACATGATACTTCACCATTTATGGGCCTAGGGGAATGCATTGTGTATTTGGATACTAATTGTGGGGTTGCCTGAGTGACAGAAACCTGAACCCCCGTTAGGACACCATTGCATAAGGGAGCGTAGGATCTCAGAGTTTAAGGCTATGGTTAGGTTTATATCTTAATTACTTTCCTGTAGTTGCGGATGCTTGCAGGGGGTTTAATCACAAGTATGTATTAGTCCAAGTAAGGTCGGTACATTAGCACAGGTTCACCCACACAACACTTACAACACCAAAGAATAGTACTTAGCTATATGAAGCGAAAGTACTTGACAGAATTCCCATGTGTCCTCGAGAACGTTTGGTCCTTATAAGTATTTCCACTGGCTTGTCCTTTGCTAAGAAAGGATTGGGCCACTTGCTGCAGTTGTTTGTTGTCTTTATTACTTGCACTTTGTTTTGTTGCTTTATCAGAAAACCCCTAAAAACCCATTTGCTAAGTATTTACAGAGATTTCCTGCTCCATACCACTAGTCAACACCTTCTGTCCTCGTTGGGATCGACACTCCTATTTATCGAAAGTATTATGATACACCCCCTATACTTGTGGGTTATCAATATGATGGCCTGCTGGTAAGTATGCTGAATTCTTCGCTAGGCTATGAGCCTCAACATTTGATACCCTTATATCATGTGCAAAGAGAATGAAGGAGAAGTCATTTGCTCTCGCTTGGATCTCTTGCAAGACTGTGATGTACCAGCCTAGGTTCTTGCCATCCATGATTTTGATCGCCTCCAAGCAATCTGTTTCCACCATAATTCTTTGTTGTTGCAGGTCTTGCGCCAAATCAAGAGCTTCGATGCAAGCCAATGCTTCTGAAGTCACAGAATCCGCAATGCCCTGCACCACGACAACTGATGCACCAAGATACCGATCGTCATTCACCCTGAAAATCACTGCTAGCACTCCAAAGTTCTGATGCTTCCTAACACCAACACCAACATTAATCTTGACATGACCCTCTGGAAAAGCGATCCACCTTTTAACTGGTAGCTCAGCCCGTGTGTTCACCATTTTCTTCTCCTTTGCCATTTCAAGATCTCGAAGGAGACTCTTAAGAAAATTGTAAGCCGACAAGGCACTTTGGAACAACTCCTTGTGAATCGCCTTATGACGAGCATGCCAGATAGCCAAGAGGGTGACTAGGCAGCAAATGAGGTCCTCATGGTTCAACATCGAGATCATAGTAAAAAGCCATTGCTTGGCACTTCGTTCAGTCGTGTTATCCATATGCTCGGTAACAGAATTAGGAACCAAAGCCAACACACACCGTGACATCGTGCACTCCAATAGATAATGACGCCAAGAATCATGCTCGCCGCACAACCCACATGCAGAATCAACGACCATGTTTTGGTGAAAACGAACATCTCCTATTGGTATAGACTGCTTAGCCAATCTCCAGAGAAAAACATGAATTTTTTATGGTACCTTAATTTTCTAGAGAGAGGTCCACATTTTTTCTTCCTCTTCTTGGTTCGAGATAGCTGGTCGCTGCTCAACCCAATCCTCCCTAAGACTTTTGGTGTCAACAATCATGCGATAAGCCGATTTAATAGAAAAAGGCCAGTTTTCTTGAAGTGCTAGGACCAAAAGTATGAATTTTTCCTAGTGCCGATGGGAATTGAACTGATCACTTCGATATCCATCGGTATAAAGAACTTTTCAAGCTTCTGAAGATCCCATCTTGTAGATGTGTCATCAATGAGTTGTGCCACCCATGTAGGTGGATCAACATCTACATTTTCTTTCAAATAAGCAATAGGACGCATTGCTACACTCCCTAACAACCATTTATCATTCCATGGATGAGTGTCTGTTAGCAATATACGCGATTAGATCATTGCAGAAAGTAGACGGAGAAGACGACGTTTGGTAACAAAGTTCGACAAAGCCTACATCTGCGGGTCATGCTTTACGGGTGCTCCTCCCCTTGTACTATAATCAGAGTACCGTCGACGACAAACCCGTCACGGTGTACAGACACATCAGATCTACAAAACGCCACGCCGGTCCGGCGCGCCTGCCACGGGCACCGAACCGCCCCGAAACTCGATCTTGTGTCTAAACTGTCTTGCGTCTAGTCTATTTTGGCTACTCCCGGTGCCTTTATATAATAGGCCAAATTACAAGTGTCCGACTCAAACACCTAACCCTACTGCACAGTCCAAGTCCAACTATAGCCTATACACATATTTGACACTATTACAACAATCTCCACCTTGGCGAATATGTCACCAATGGAACCGTCGTCTTCGCGCGAACACCTCAGTGTATGTTGAACTTGGTTTTCTTGTTGCTCACTTGCATGAGCCGTCGTCCGAGCCCTCATCGGACCCGGTCGCCTCAGCTGATCCTACCGCCTCATCGTGCTCCTCTTCATCTCCACCTGGAACGATGCTCACACTCACCTTGTACAGGTTATTCCTAGTCCTTCTGCCCTTTAGCACCAGCTTCTTGTTCTTCTTGACCCGCATAGACAACTTGTCCCTGTCAACACTATAGGTATAACCGTTGTCATGGAGTTCTCCCAGTGAGATTATATTCTTGCAAGCCCTCTGACATGGTTATATCCCGCAGGTACACGACCTCAGCATACCAAGTCCAGCACAAGGAAGTCCCACGACAAATATACGTCGGCCCATGAAGACTTTCGGGTAGCCAGGGCCCATGACGCCTTCGGATCCTTGGAGAGCAAGACTAGAGTAGATAGGAAATTCAAAGGGGTAAACCCTAAAACCTGTAACTGACTCGATCTGTGCCTGGGACCTACCTATCTCTATATAAAGGCCAGAAGGGCACGACGAGGAGGCTCTCTTACAACCTCTCGCACACCACCTCATACACACCTCCACGCCAGATTGCATCTGCGCACCCCTGTAACCTTCGGTTCTGCCGTAATCAAGAGCAGACAAGCAGGAGTAGGGTTTTCCCTCCGGGGGCCTGAACCTGGGTAAACCTCGTGTCCCCGTGTTGCTTGTTTGCTAACCGTTACGCGATCTCCAGCATCCCCATCTTCTCCAAAACCCAAGCTCATAATAATGGGCATTGACGAGATTAAACCTCGTCAATTGGCGCCGTCTGTGGGAACTGGGGACGCTGATTGTGCGATCGTGACGGTTCCAACCCGAGCGATCTACAACTCCGCGGCGACGGAGAGTCATCTCCTCTTCGGCGCCTTCGACTTCACTGCCCACTCACCGGCCACCATGAAGGACTTCGAGCCCGTTGGCGACGGACTCGAGATCCTGTTCAGGAGCTTCTGCTTCCAGGTGGGGCAGACCGGCACTCTCCGCCTTCCAGAGCGGGTGCCCCTGCCATCGATCAGGCCCGCTTCATGGGCTCCACACCCTGTGCTACGCACATCATCATCGACAGACGAGTCCTATGACAGCAACAGCTGCAACTCCGATCTGTGCGATCCACCATCGGACGAAGGGACCTACGGTTCCGGATCCGAAAGCTGCGGCAGCAGCAAACCGATCTACGAGCGCTACCAGTGCGCCGCGGTCATCCAGGATCAGGAACACAATCCGCCACCCAACCCGCAGGGTAGAAACGGTGGAAATAGAAGAATCCGAAGCTCCTAAATTTTTGTTTACTGTTCGCATTTTACTCCATGCTACAACGCACTCGGGGGCTCCCCCCAACCTCACGACTTCGACGACCGAGGATAACACGTGCACACCTAAGTAGCTGACCACGTCAGGTTAACGAAAAGGGCGCGTACACAAACAAAGCACTACATGCTAAATCAACAACCAAATCCTTATAACCAAGGGCAAAACACGGCTAGTTAAATATATACAAATTTTACATCTATCCTTTTTACAGGTACTACCTACTCTGAAGAATAACCCGAGCACGCTGCTCAAATAGGTCTATGATCTGTTCGGCATACTGCCTTATAGCCGCATAATGCGGACGCATATCCCATTTGCCACCATCTGGCCGAAGAGGCGGCCTAGCCGCCACAACAGATAGATCTACATCAGGATGATGTAACCGCACAAGGGAGAGCGCAGTCTTCACCCCCGCGACAAGCTGATGCCGCACCAGTTCCCTGACACGATGCACACTCCGAAACTTCGACAGCAAGCCAGAAAGAGTCGACGTCGCGTCATCCAGCGGAAACATTACATGCAGAACCGACGCGAGCGAATACTTCACCTGACAAAGCACCCGCGATACCTGGTGCACGCGATCCTGCATCGTCGCAAGGACCATGGCACGATCCCGGTCCATCCAGAAGAACCCACCGGCCTCCATGTCCTGCTGAGTCAAGCAGTTGATCCGAACAGCAACACGCTACTTCTCCTCCCGTGGAGCAATGTTAGCACCTGCAATACTTGCAAAAGAGTAAGACAAAAGGCCAGCAGGCGCATCCGAAGTAACGGGCAGCAGCTCGAACATCTCACACTGAAGCTGTTCGGACAAACGAAGCAGCTCTGCTATCAAGTACTCCTCTCTGGCAGCACCTCGATCCGCTTTGGATTTCCAAACATCAGCGTGGCCACGCACCCCAAGCAACTCTTTCTCGAGGCTACGGATACGATCTCGAAGAAGCACAAGCTGCGACGCACCATCCAGGGATGGCCGCAGCTGCGCCGCAGACGAAGTGTCAACGGGATCATCACCCGAAGGACCCTAGAGTAACAGAGGACAAAGGCATGAACAAGCAGATGAAAGAGCACGGAACTCAGCAAATTCATTACGTGCAGCAAAAGCCACTACGTGGCACAAGGATCGTTCATCAAAATAATTACAACAAAAGAAGCTAAAACTATCCTACAACTCCAACGCCTATGAAGCTGCACCCTGAGTAGCCTCGGAGTCGGACTGCCTCGCCTTGGCTTCCCCCTGCTGCCTTAGCGCATACTCGGCCAGCAGATCAATCAGCTTCGGCCCATAACGCTTACAATAAGCAGCATAGGTGGCGAAGGCTACCTCGGATCCATCAGCAGCCGTCGGCATCCGGGAGGTGACCTGAGGAAGGTCTAGCTCCGCTCCAGCCGCCAAGGCCATTGCCATCCCGACGGACACGCCGATGCCTTTCTGCTTGCGCTTGTACGCCGCAGGAGCTTCGGCTGACAGCGCCTCCGCCAAGGTATCGACATCTTCGAGGGCCACGCCCTTGGGGACAAGATCCTTGTAGAACCTCCTTGGCCTTGGCAAGCGAGCTGATAACGGTGCTGCAGCGGTCTTCGACCGCCACAGTAGCATCATCCAGAGCGCTCCCGTGCTCCAGAGCACCACGATCAAACTCGATGCCCGCGGCATCTAAATAAACAAAGGAAGCAGCATGAATAAAAGCACTGCAAAAGAAAGACAAGGAAGTCAAAAAGAGGAAGGCGGAGACACTCACCCGAAACAGCCTTGGCAGCCGCCATAAGCTTGCCGGCCACCTCTCTCTCGCTCTAAGCCGTGGCGGTGGCCAGCTGCTCCTCGTGGTCCGTAGCCTCCTGTTGCAGGCACTCCTTAGCCTCGGCCGTGTTGGCCAGCTCCAGCTCGAGGCGCTCCCTTGTACCAACGGCGACCTCGGCCTTTTTCTCCGCTTGACCAAGGCTCTTTTTGAGAGCATCAATCTCATGAAGAGAGGCGTTGTGGTCCTCTGCAGTCAGCAACACACCTATCAGATCAAAGGACAAAAATACAAGAAGAAGCAAAAGACCAAGTCGTAAACATACCTTGAAGCTGTTTGAGGCTGGCCTCCAACGCCAGGTGCAGCTGCACCAGTTGGTTGGCACCTTGCACAAAAGGCTGAAGAAAGAACCACCAATCAAAAGAGCGGCTCGGGGGCTATGCCCAAAATAATGAGCAACAACACGGAACACATGCGAAAAACGCTCGGGGGCTCCCCCCGAGACTCGAAGGAAAAACGAACAACAAGATACCCTACAGATGCTCGGGGGATCTCCCCGAGGTGGGAAGAAACGAATGATCAGCAGATCATCCGAAAAGGCTCGGGGGCTCCCCCTACGGCAGAAAACGAAAATTACTTACATGGTTAGACGGCGACTCCGAAGGTCCGCTCGTAGTCTTCTGAGGGGCAACCACCCGAACCTCCTGCGGAGAAAGGTTTGGAGCAGCGCCTTCAGAGGTGGCCACCGTCGGAGGAGGAGGAAGTGCAACTTTCGACTCCCCCATCATCTCCCGATCACCATCACTGGAGGAGCCGTCAGAGGAGTGGATACAAAAGGAAAAAAAATCATCAGAGCACAAGGTAAACAGACAAGAGAAAGCAAAACATGACTGAGGAAACTTACGAGTCAAGCTCGCTTAAGTCGAAGATAGGAGGGGTCTTCCGGACCTTCTTCTCCTCTTTCTTCTCTTCCTTCTTTTCTTCCTTCTTCCACTTCGCCGGCGGGTGCGGTTCCACAGTCCGCACGGGAACGGCAGGAATTGGAGAGGAATATCGCCCATGCCCATCACTGTGACGCTCAAGGCACAACGGGTTCCTAGGCGTCGGCGGAGTTGAGGCATCCGACGACTCGCTGGAGCTCCTCGTGCGCTTGCGAGTATGATCCTCGCTCGACTCATTGGCCTCTTCAGCCGGAGATCGGGCCGATGGCAGCTCGGACATGGAGTCCACCACCTCATTATCCGAAGCATCCGGGAATACTTCGGGCAATGGAGGCGATATGCCTGACACCTTGAACTCCTGTACAAAAGAAGCAAATTTGTCAGCAGACAAATAAATAAAAGTAAAACATAGTCGAAAATAGCGCCACGCGCACGTCCCAGATTTACACCCGCGGAACCGGACGAGAAGCGGAGAACGGAGAAGTCAGCGACTTCCCCGGGATATCCTCTCCAACCTTGAACTTCAGCAGCGGACGAAGGACCCCGTCGAGATCTCCCTTGGAGAATTCCTCAGCCAAAACCCTAGTCGGATCACGACGACCAGCATAAAGGAACATCGGGTGCACCCTAGCCTGGAGCGGCTGCACCCGACATTTGAGAAAAGTGCGGATAATATCCACACCGTTCACCTCTTTATGCGGAGTCAATTGAAGATCCTCTACTCGACGATAGAGAGTCTCTATCTCCGCTACCTCGCCATCTAAGATCTGGTTCTTCCAAGACCTCTTCGGCTCGATCTTTTGGGAGGGGTCGAAAGGAGCAAGACCAAAATCTTGCCCAGCCACCGTGGAGTCGCGGATGTAAAACCATCGCCTCCGCCAGTACTGGACAGATTCGGACATGGAAAAGGAGAAGAATAGAAGATTGGATCAAAGGGAAATGATGCAACCCCCAATGGGATAGACACCATCAGAACCAGATTGCCTCTTCACAGAATAGAGCTTCCGGAAGAGGCCAAAGTGCGGCTCGATACCGAGCCAGCACTCGCAGAAAGTAACGAAACAATCAATGTGAAGAAGAGAGTTGGGGGAAAGATGATGCAGCTGGATGCCGTAAAGAAAAAGCAGTCCATGAAGGAAAAGCTCCGAAGAACAAATGCGAGGAACATAACCCGAAACCCAGCGGGGGGACGGGGAATTACCTTGTTGCCAGGGAGTTTGACGGCCTCCCTATCCTGCGGGATCAAGCCCCGCTCACGAAGCTTGCGGAGATCACTTTCCCGCGTCTCTGATCGCCGCCAGCCACGGTCGGTGACACGAGCAGCGGTAGAACCTTTCTTGCCACCAGCAGCGCTGGTGCCAACCACAGAAGAACTTCTTAGGATTCCCCATTGCGGTGCGACGGTGCCGGTGGCAAGAACGTAGGATCAAAGAAGGAAATGATTCCAGCGCGCAGCAAGAAAACTCACAGAAGATTGGAGCAGTGAAACAAGAATGGTTGCGGTGAAAACAGATTAATTTTTCCCCATAGATTATAAGGACAAAGACGATGCACGACGACCGTCCATCAAGAAGACCTAGTGCCAACTGCAAGATCTGACCGTCCACATGTCAGTACAGCAGTGAACCGTCGCTTACACACCGTCCACTATGCACGAAAATTGAGGCGACGCCGTAATTATCTCCAAGCCACGCGTGACCGATCAATTCAAGATCAGAAGATGGGACCCATGTTCATCCAGTCACGCCATCTCTGGCGCAGCAGACGCTTGAGGTCACCGATCGTCAGCACTGACGTCATCAAATGCTATACTAGCAACAACTATAATTCTTCGGCTACACAGCTAAGAGTACTCACTCGAATCTACGATTCGACTAACTACTCGGGGCTACTCCTATCAGGAGCGCTGGCCGCGCACCCGAAAATGAACAAAACACTACAACACTGAACTAATTTCTTCGAGTCCAAAGTCGAGTCTGCGACTCCACTACGGACTTGGGGGCTACTCCTATCAGGAGCGCTGGCCGCGCATTCGAAAAAATTTGTGTCCTATGGACCAGAAGCCGGAAAACGGTTGAATTAAAGTCTCTGCTCGAGTCTACGACTCGAACAGACACTCGGGGGCTACTCCCGAGCGCTGGTCGCGCACCCTATGAATTCTTCGACTGCGATCCTACGGATTAGCATGCAAAACTTTTCGGCAACTCTGCCCTAATTAAACATTGAGTGAGCAGCGTCCTCCTTGGCCACCCGAAGCACCTCCGCGGTGATAAAACATTCGGATGCTGTGTCTTCGACACAAAGATAAGACCTACAGATATCATCTGATGGCCTAGTAACGCACATGACTGCGCTCTCCTAGTAAGAACCCGTGCCAACAGGCGCGATGAAAAATCCCGACGGACGCATTGGGTACATCATTTAAATTCACTGGAATTCCACTCCTATAAGTCCTCCGCGGCCTGAGTCGAATTACGCCAGCATATGTTCCGGGTTCGAGTCGAGGGACTCGCACCTGAAGAAGATCGTGTTGTTTTGTCCTAAGACAGTTAACTGACCCTGATCCGTCGGGAGAGTCAGGCACACGCATCAACAATCCCTACACATGGGGGCTACTGACATGAGGATTGAAGAGTCCTCAGCCGAATCTATGATTCGACTGAACACTCGGGGGCTACTGACATGGTTATACCCCGCGGGTACACGACCTCAGCATACCTAGTCCAGCCCAAGGAAGGCCCACGACAAATATACGTCGGACCATGAAGACTTTCGGGTGGCCAGGGCCCATGACACCTTCGGATCCTTGGAGAGCAAGACTATAGTAGATAGGAAATTCAAAGGGGTAAACCCTAAAACCTGTAACCGACTCGATCTGTGCCTGGGACCTGCCTATCTCTATATAAAGGCCAGGAGGGCACGACGAGGAGGCTCTCTTACAATCTCTCGCACACCACCGCATACACACCTCCACGCCAGATTGCATCTGCGCATCCCTGTAACCTTTGGTTCCGCCGTAATCAAGAGCAGACAAGCAGGAGTAGGGTTTTCCCTCCGGGGGCATGAACCTGGGTAAACCTCGTGTCCCTGTGTTGCTTGTTTGCTAACCGTTCCGCGATCTCCAGCATCCCCATCTTCTCCAAAACCCAAGCTCATAACAATGGGCATTGACGAGATTAAACCTCATCACCCTCGGCACATATCTAACATCCTGGAGCACCATTTCACCACCATCTTTAGACTTGATCTTGATATCTCTCATGCCCATGATGCGCTGAGGCGCACCATCGACTTGATAGATAGCTCCAAAATCACCAGACTTGTAGGTAGAGAACCACTCCTTGTTAGACGTCACATGATAAGAGCTCCCTGAATCTTGTAGGGTTTCGTAGCATGGAAAACAAACATTTTCTACCGCATACAAACAAACAAGCCAAGATCTATCTACTAGATTGTAGCAACGAGTTGATGGAATAACTCACCCTCGAAGATTCCAAAGTGTTTAACGAGAGCGGATTCTCGTGGGTGATGTAGTCGTACTCTTCCCGATCTCAAGATCGCGTAGACGATCCTTTCGGCGCTGCGTTCCGGCAGCGCTCCCGCAGTCGGTCACACATTCGGTACTCAACGAAGACCTTCTTCTCCCTTGTTCCAGCAGGCAGCGGAGGTTGTAGCACTCTCCTCGCGATTCCGGCAGCACAACGGTGTGGTACCGGAAGTAGAGGGGAGATCTCGCAGGGCTTTGCCTTAAGCCGGAGCGAGTATGGTGGACTATGAGAGAGCCCTCGGTGATCTAGGGTTTAGACACACCAAGGAGGGCGCTAGGCCGGCGGCTAGGGTTAGCTAGGAGGTGGCGGCGGTTTGCCCTAGGGCGGCTGCGGCTGCAGGAGGGCCGACGGCTTAGGGCTAGGGTTTGCGGGTGGAGGTGTTGGGTGCTAGGAGGGGCAGCCCTGCCCCTCCTTATATAGGTGGAGGGGGCGCGCCAGGGGAGGGGAGTCCCTCCCCAAATCGGTTTCCCAAGGGGGCCGGCGGTGGAGGGGAGGAACTCCTCCCCAACTCGGTTTCCACCTTCCCCTCCACTTCCCAAAATAGCCGTTTGACTTTTCAAATTGGCGTTTGACTTTTCAAACTAGGATTTGATTAAACCCTTTATTTTGTTCAGCGATGACACCTAGTACATGATGCAATCATTCCAACTTGGTATGACACATTCATGTACCCTTCCCCTCTGGAGTGCCGGACATTCCGGAACCTTCTAGAACATTCCCGATGAAAACACCGGAACCATTCTCCAACCCTGAAACAGGACTTTCCTTATATGAATCTTATTCTCCGGACCATTCCGGATCTCCTCGTGATATCCCGGATCCCATCCGAGACTCCGAACAACATTCGGTCTCTTACTCATCATTCCATAACTACTCAAACAACGTCGAATCCTTAAGTGTGTCTCCCTACGGTTCGTGAATTATGCGGACATGATCGAGACACTTCTCCGAACAATAACCAATAGAGGAATCTGGAAATTCATATGGCTCCCACATATTTCTACGATTACTTTGCGATCGAATGAACCACTTACATACGATACCAATTTCCCTTTGTCTCACGATAGTTTACTTATACGAGGTTATGATCGTCGGTATCTCTGCATACCTAGTTCAACCTCGTTACTGATAAGTACTCTTTTCTCGTTCCCGTGATATGTGATCCCTTGTGAGCCAGTCACATGCTTGCAAGCTAAATGGATGACATTTCACCGAGAGGGCCCTGAGTATATCTATCCGTCATATGGATGGACAAATCCCACTCTTGATCCATGTGTCTCAACCAATACTTTCCGAACACTCAATGCCACCTTTATAGCCACCCAGTTACGGTCTGGTGTTTGATGTCATCAAAGCATCCTTCCGGTGAAGGTGATATGCATGATCTCATGGTCGAAGGAATTAGGTTACTATGTATCAGAAAGCATATAGCAATTGAACTATTAAAATGACTTGATCTTTATGCTACGCTTATCTATAGGAGTATGTCCACCATATCATTCTCCTAACGGTATGGTCTTGTTGTTAATAACATCTCAATGTTCATGATAGGGAAACCACAATCATATATTAACCAACAAGCTAGTATTATAAAGAGGCTTTACTAGGGACTCTATTTTAGTTTACAAATCACACAAGTATTAATGTTTCCTTGTTAATACTATTATAGCATGAATGTAAAAATTTATCATTAACACAAAGATATAATAATAACTACATTTATTATTGCCTCTAGGGCATATCTCCAACAAATCTAACATCCACACCTCATCGAACAATTCGCTTACCAAAACCAGAACTTCACTATCAGAATCAACTGCAGATTTAACAACAATATTTGCAGCTCCATCAACCTTATACGTTGGACAAAACCTCCTGATATGACCCCATTCCTTACAATGATGACACTGTGGCTTTCCCTTCTTTTTCTTGCCCTTCCCACCATGATTGCCCTTGACCACCAGCCCTTGTCCATCACTAGCACCAGCGGAAGTACTTTATTCAAAAGTCTTTTTTTTCACGTTGATCATATGATAACAGCGCAGTTTGTACCTCGCTTGAAGTGATGCTTGACTTGCCGTATGTCAGGGTAATCATCAAACTCTTGTAGGATTTTGGCAATGAAACAAGCATGAGCAAAGCCTTGTCCTCGTCCTCCACCTTGGACCCAATCCTCTCCAGATCCGAGACCACACGGTTGAAGGTATTGATGTGTTCAGTAAGGTTCGCCCCTTCTTGCATCCTCATCCCATACAATTCCTGCTTCAGATACAACTTATTGGGCGCAGTCTTGTCCAGGAACTGATCCTCCAACGTCTTCTAGATTGCACTTGGCGACTCCTTGATACGTCCAAAACGTATCTACTTTCTCGAACACTTTGCTGTTGTTTCTTCTCTAAACTTGTGTGATTTGAATACAACTAACACGGACTGGCGCTGTTTTCAGCAGAATTACCTTGGTGTCTTGTTTTTGTGCAGAAAATGAACTATCAGGAAAAATACCGGAAAATATGCCAAAAATTATATTTCACCAGAAGATCCACGAGCGAAGGGGAGGCAGAGGGAGGCCTGGGGGCCAGACCCACCCGGCGGGCCTGACCCAGCGCTGGGGAGGTTTGGCCACCCAGGCAACTTCTCGGCCTCCCTCCGTGTCTATAAGTTGCCTTCTGACCTAAAAACATAGGAGGGTTCGATAGTTTTCCAGAAAGAGTTCCGCTCCGCCGCCGCTACCAGAAACAAAGATTCGGATCCAGAAACTCCGTTCTGATACCCTGCCGGGACGGGGAATTTGGAAAGGATCATCGCCATCGTCATCACCAACGCATCTCCATCAACCACCGATGTTTCCCTCATCCAAGAGTGAGTAATCCCCCGCTGTAGGCTTGGGGATGGTAGGGATTGGATGAGTTCTATCATGTAATCGAATAAGATTTGTTAGGGCATAGTGCCTAGTATCTATATTAGTGCTATTTGACTTTGTTGCAACTTGTTATGCTTAATGCTTGTCACTAGGGCCCGAGTGCCATGACCTCAGATCTGAACTTATTATTGAATCATTATGATAGTATTGTTTATGGTCTTACCTGCAAGTTATGTACACATATCATTGTCCAGATCCAAAGGCCCCAAAGTGACAGAAATTGGGACAATCGGAGGGGATGGCTGTGGTGTGAGGATGACATGTGTTCACGGAGTGTTAATGCTTTGCTCCGGTGCTCTATTAAAAGGAGCACCTTAATTGCCAGTAGTTCCCTAGAGGCCCCGCTGCCACGGGCTGGCTGGACAGAAGATGTCATGCAAGTTCTCATTGCGATCACGTATGACTATATTTAGAGCACATGCCTAGGATTGTTTAGTACTTGGATGCTTGTTATTATTTATCTGCAATGCCCTAGTTCTTTTAAGTTACATGTTTAGACTCGTCCATGCAACGCCCGTCCATCCATCCCTATGCCTACCGCATTCGAATCCTACTGTTACCGTTACTATTACTATTGCTAGTGTTCACTGTTGTTGTTACTGCTGCTGTTGCTTTGCTGTTGCTACTATAAACTATTGCTACTGATAAACTTCTATGAGCAAGAACTATTTTCAGGTGCAGCTGAACTAACAACTCAGTTGTTAAGGCTTGCAAGTATTCTTTGTCTCTACTTGTGTCGAATCAATAAATTGGGTAATACTACCCGCGAAGACTGTTGCGATCCCCTACACTTGTGGGTCATCACTCCTCGTTCATCACATGTTACAGGACCTGATCAGCTAGGCTCAGCCGTATAGTACTGGCCGCCCTGATTTGCATCTCAGCCCAGTCATCAGCGTCCAACTTTGCAGGCTTCACCGCATCAGTCTTGATTGTCCTCGAGTCCTCGCTGACAAATCCTTGACCCTCGACTGCCAAAGCGGGAAGTTGCCCGTACCATCGAACTTCGTCACCTCGAACCTGGTGGAAGACATCGCGTCCTCTCACTGCTCTCCCACGAACAGCCACCGATCAGATCGTTTAGGTCAGGACGATCCAACCGACCAGGGCCTCTCCTTCGGTTCAGGAAAGCCTTCTCGTGTGCGTCGCCTCGCCTCCGAAATTCCGTGCTTGAACTTAGGGCAAAGCAACTTGTGAGCTCTCTATTGCCTCCTCAGCTCTCCTTTTATTGACCTCGAGATAGTTCGGATCTATCTCCACCTTCAAACTGAACCGTACGTGACTCTCTTTCCTAAGCTCCAAGCCACGTCTTGCATCATCCAACTCGGCCTTCCTTGTTCCATGTTTACACCATAATAGAGTCAGCCCATGCCATGTCGAATTGAAACCGTGTTGGACTCCACCAGATATTCCGAATCTTAGAGTCCACACCCACACATCTGTTTACGTGCCTCAGAGACCATAACCGTCATGACATCAGAACACATTGGGTCCTTGCCGTATTGTACCTGGTATCCTTTCGTCGAGCCGGCCTCTTCAGTTGAACCAGCCAGTCTGACCGCTCGAACCATGTTGCACCACCTCAGTCGGTACGATCCCCCAACTTGCGTGCCAAGATATCCAACCGACGGTGCCTACCAATCGGATCTGGTTCGACGACATGGCCGCCTCGCGTCGTCACGCCCGCGATCAAAGTCGTCCTTTGTTGATGGTGTTCCTCCGTCATCAACAATGTGTACCATAGCCATAAATTCCGTCCTTACGTATGCTCCGCGTAAGGAACCTCGCTTCGCTCCGTCCTCCGCTCGATAGAAGCCCGCCACCCACCAGAACCTCCATCGATTCGCCTTCCTCTACGATCATCTGCACCATGAATCCGATCTTGTAACCTGATGGCTCTGATACCACTTGTTAGCAATATACACGATTAGATCATTGCATAAAGTAGACGGAGAAGACGACGTTTGGTAACGTAGTTCAGCAAAGCTGTCAACACCCGGATTTTTCAATCCTAGATGCCTGTTATGCCATACATCGCAATCCCAGGATTACCATTTTTGCGAGACATAACAGAATTGGATACCATAGTACTTCATCCATTACAAACGATACATAAGTTTTTACACAAATGGGGATCTCATGATCCAGTTCTTAATACAACATCAAGCAGCGGAATACGTAATAATAACGGTAGCGTAGGCGAAGCTCCATCTTCGGGGTCACAATCGACAATGGGAGATGATCCTAGTTGTCGTAACCTTCCTGGGGTCCATCTTCCAGGTACTCCTCTTCATAGTCTGGCCATGGGAATAGCCAGGGACAAAGCCATGAGTACTCTTTAAGTACTCGCAAACTAATACTAATAGGTAAAGGTTTTTTTTTTGGATAATAGGACACTAGGCTCTAGGGTTGTTTTGCAAAAAGCCAGGTTTATCTCTACTAAGTTCCAAAGCTAGTCACAATTTTATAACTCCTAAGTGGGATCTTGTAATTCAGGTCACAACTCTGTTGTGGTCAAGTCAAAGTCTCAATTCATTTCACAAGTCATTTTGAAAAGTCTGACGGGGAAACAGTATGGCCACTCCAACTGTCCATAACCGCGGACGCGGCTATTCGAATAGTTTGACACTCTGCAGAGATTGTACACTTTCACCACAACATTCGATACATCCGTCAGGAACAAATCCTGAATTCACCATACTCAGTATGCGGATAATCAATCCTAACCTTTCAATTACACGCCCTAGTATAAGCACCTCTCCTGTGAGTTTGGCCTCCCAACCATGACCATCTGTCATCTTGGGTACCGCAGTGGACAATCTTCACAAGGTAGCCTCAGCTCAGACCTTGGCCGTGAGGGAACTAATACTAAGGAATATAAGTTTCCAGTCAAGCCCTACCCAATATTCGGGTATTGTGGTTGTACGATAAAATTGGAATGGTATCGCATCCAGACAACCATCAGTTTTATAAAGGGCTAAGGCTCATGCCTCAACATTTTCATCACCAAAATCATCAAGTGTTTGGAAACACATGTCCAAAACATTTCAATAGAATGATCCATCATTCCAAGGTTTTCATAACCATTTTTCCACCAAGTATTCCCATCTAAAAGTTGATCAAGTTTTATGCTTAGCACTAGCATCTACAGGTGGGGGTAGTACTAATGAGGGGTGGTAACTAGTGGAGTTTCACTAAGTCCAACCTTATATCTTAGGCTGATATCAAGGCTTCTAGCTTAGGCCAAATTTTATGCTCTTTATGCAACCTTCAGCATCTTTCCAAAATCTACCAGTCACTTAAGTAAACTCTAAGTAGGCTTTGATAAAGAAATAAAGTAATAAGCTTGCACATAAAACTAGGATTTGGTTTATCAAGTGGGTATGATCACATATGCTTAAGGCATATAGTAGTCATATCACAAGTATGGGTTTGTGGCATCAGTAGGGTATCTGGCAAGGGTTAGCTTGCATCAATATGAGTATAAGCTTGCATAGGTATAGTATCTTGCAAGTGTTAGCTTGCACATTCACTAGTAGTATTAGGCTTGCCTTGTGCAGAGCAGTGGTTGAAGTTCTCCTCGGCTTCTTCTTCGTAGTATCCTCCTTCCTCCTCGTATCCTTGGTCGGTACTAACGTCTATGAATAAATACGAGGTACACAATCACCAAACAATACTTATCTACTTGCAATCATCACACACAAGGGTCCTATAGATGATCTAGCATCATCTCTAACATTACAAGGTTAAGGCTTGGTTTAAATCTTTTTATTTTTAGAAAAGTAATTTCTACTCATTGAAAAATTACTTAAGATTTAATATTCTCCAAACTAAACCTAGCGCGGCCATCGCCGACGCGAGACAACTCCGGCGAGAACGAAACCTAGCGCGGCCAGTGAGGGGTGCTGGGGGCTCACCGGGGTACTGGCGAGGGTCGGCGAGGCGGGCGAACGACGAAGTCGACGACGGCGAACCTCCTGGTACCGGTGGCTTCTCCTGGGGTGGCTCCAATCGCTGGCTTCCTTCTTCTCCAGAGGCGGCGGGCTCCGGTGAAATTCCGGCGAGGTGGTGCTCGCCTTGCTCTGAGGACGGTGTGGCACGGTCAGTGAGGAGAGGGGAGTGAGATGGTCTAAAGAAATCGTGCGGGGGTGGCCTCTATTTATAGTAGAGCGAGGGGACCGTTGAGGCGCACGGTGAGCTCGTCGGGGGCGACGTTACAGGCGGCTAATGGCATGGGCAAGGGTAGGGGACGGTGCGGTGTCTCCTGGCGATGCTCAACGACATGGTCGCGAGGCATGGGGCGGTGTGGTTTGGTCTGGAACGGCCGGTGCTCTGCAAGGCGGCGTCTTCGGCAATGAGCGGTGGCTGTATGGCACGGGCGGCAAGCGGGGATGTCTGGCGGTCTCTGGTCGGTGGTGATCGTGTGTGCACGCGGTGAGGGCGCGTGATGCATGGATGCTGGTCGAGGGTGGCGCTCTGGCACACGCTCGGCATGGTCTGGGCGCGGCTTGTGCGCGTGGTCCAGGGCTTGGCAACGCTCGCGGATGGGACAGGGAGTGGCGGTGGACGGTGGGCTGCCTCCCAGACAAGGTTGACACGGCTAGTTCTTCCTCTAGCCTGCTGTCCACAATGGGGTGACATTGGGGTGCTCGGCTGTTCACCATTGATGACAATGGCAAGCTCACAGGGGTGCTAGTGTTGGGCTAATCTTTCTAGATGATCTACTGAGTTGTGTGTGAGCTAACTAGGGAACAAGTTAGGCAAGAATCACTGCACACTATAGTGTTTGATGTTTTGTTTGATTTGTGTCTGCAACCTGTTTGATGAAATGGCCGCATGAAATCAAGTTTTGAATTTTGAAATGAATTTTGGTGGGTTTGCTAGATTGGTGCTGGTGAGTCTGCAGATGCTTGGGTTTTGAAAGTTGAGCTTGTTTGAGTGGGTTTTGGAAAAGTGGGATCTTCCCATATGATAAAGATTCAATTTTGAATTGTCATTTAAACTATGCATTTGAAAGTTTCTGGATGATCACAAAGTGGGCCTTGATACTTTGTTATGAGTACATTCAAGGGGTGCAAAGATCCAGAAAAGTTTCTGTTAGGTTTTGAAAGTTTGGGACAGCCAAAGTAGGCATGGGAGTTAAATTGGTCAAAATGACCATTCACTTAATATATTTGTTTTCATTTACTTGTCTTTAGGAAAAGTGTGGGAAATGTTTTAGATGATGTTCATTTCACCTAAGAAACATTTTACAAGCAATGGATCACACAAACAAGGTAGTTTTTAAAGAAATTCAAAATCCATGCATACACATATGCATGCATTCATGAGTTTATTTAGAAAAGTTTTTGTTAACCCTAATCTTGATGATTAGTGTTTGATGATCCAAGTTTGGTATTTTTGGGATGTTACAAACCTTCCCCCCTTAAACAAAATCTCGTCCCGAGATTTGAAAAAGGACGAAAAGATTACCTAGGATTTGAAGAGATCTGGAAACTCCGTCCTGATGTGATCTTCGCGTTCCCAGGTAGCTTCCTCTTCTGTGTGGTTGCTCCACTGAATCTTGAGAACTTGATGCTTCAGGTTCGGGTAGTTCGAAAAGCTTCTTCCAAAATGCGGATGGGTACTTCGGGATAGGTTAGGTCATCGTTGATCTCTATGGTCTGGTGATCGATATTCTTGAACACTTCGGTCTTATCGGGGACTTCGAGACACTTGCGAAGTAATGAGATATGGAACACATTGTGCACAGCTGACATCTCTTCTGGTAGCTCCAGTTGATACGATACTTCTCCTCGACGGTTCAGAATTTTGAAAGGTCCGATATATCTGGGGGCTAACTTTCCCTTGAGTTGGAAACGCTGCATTCCCTTCAATGGCGACACTTTCAGATAAAAAAAATCTCCTATGTTGAAGGCGAGGTCTCGACGTCTCTTGTCGGTGTAACTCTTCTGTCGGGATTGGGCTGTCTTGAGGTGCTCACGAATCTTGTGAACCTTCTCTTCTGCTTCTCATAGGATGTCGGGTCCGAAAATCTGACTCTCTCCTACTTCCGACCAGTTCAAAGGGGTGCGGCACTTTCTTCCGTACATGAATTCAAATGGGGCCATTTGCAAACTGGCTTGGTAACTATTGTTGTAGGAAAATTCTGCAAACGGCAGACAGTCTTCCCACTTGGATCCATATTCTAGCACACATGCTCTAAGCATATCTTCGAGTATTTGATTTACTCGCTCCGTTTGTCCATCGGTCTGAGGGTGATACGCGGTACTGAAATCTAGGCGGGTTCCTAAACCTTCTTGGACTTTCTTCCAGAATCTCGAGGTAAACTGAGTTCCTCGATCCGATACTATGTTCTTGGGGACTCCATGCAAACTAACGATTCTAGCGATGTACAACTCTGCTAGCTTCGAACTCTGATAGGTGGTTTTGACAGGCAAGAAATGGGCGACTTTGGACAATCTGTCCACTATGACCCAAATAGAGTCATTTCCCCTACTAGAAGTAGGTAGTCCAGTGATAAAGTCCATTCCTCTAATCCCATTTCCATTCGAATTTGCAAAGGTTGCAACAATCCAGCGGGTCTTTGATGTCCGGCCTTGACTCGCTGACATATATCACACTTGGCGATATAGCTTCCGATTTCTCTCTTCATCTTATGCCACCAAAATTGCTCTTTCAAATCTTGATACATCTTAGTTCCTCCGGGATGGATAGAATAAAGAGTATCATGAGCCTCCTTCAAGATAACTTCTTTTAACTCAGAATCTGATGGTACACAAAGGCGTCCTTTGTACCACAAAACTCCTTCTTCGTCCTCGGTGAATCCGGGTACTTTGCCTGTACCGATACGACGCTTGATTCCATCGATACTAGCATTTCCTTTCTGCGCCTCTTTAATCTGACTGATCAAAGTGGGCTGAAGTTCTATGCTAGCCAAAAATCCTTCACTTACTAATTCCATTCGAAAATCTTCCATCTCTTTGTGCAAACTTGGTTGCTCCTTCAAAATCATGGAGTTCAAGCGGCACGGTAATCTGCTAAGGGCATCGGCTACCATGTTGGCTTTACCAGGGTGATAGTGAATGTCCAGGTCGTAATCCTTGATTAGCTCAATCCATCTTCTCTGCCTCATATTCAGATCCTTCTGAGTGAATATATACTTTAGGCTCTTGTGATCCGAATAAATCTCACAACGGTTTCCCATCAGGTAATGTCTCCATGTCTTCAGGGCTAGAACTACGGCTGCGAGTTCGAGGTCATGGGTTGGGTAATTTTGTTCATGTTGCTTCAATTGTCGCGATAGATAAGATATAACTTTGCCTTCTTTCATTAGCACACATCCGAGACCAATCTTGGATGCGTCACAATACACATCGAAGGGCTTCGTGATATCCGGCATGATCAAGATTGGGGCTGAAATCAATCTCCTTTTGAGTTCTTGAAAACTCGCTTCACATTTGTCGATCCATTCAAACTTCTTGTCCTTCTTCAGCAATTGGGTCATGGGTCTGGCGATACTAGAGAATCCTTCTACAAATTTGCGGTAATATCCCGCCAATCCGAGAAAAGCACGAACTTGGGTTTGAGTGGTTGGGGCTTGCCAATCTTCTACATCTTTCACTTTGGCAGGGTCAACGGCAATTCCTCCGACTGATACAATGTGACCGAGGAATCCTACTTCCTGTAACCAGAATTCACATTTGCTAAACTTTGCATACAGCTGATGGTCTCTAAGGGTTCCAAGAATGGTCCTTAGGTGTAGCTCATGTTCTTCTTCTGATTTGGAATAAATCAGAATGTCATCGATGAAAACAACGACAAACTTATCCAGGAAGTCCATAAAAATCTTATTCATGAGGTTCATGAAATAAGCGGGGGCATTGGTTAATCCAAAAGACATGACTGTATACTCATACAATCCATATCTAGTGGTAAAGGCAGTCTTTGGGATATCCTCTACACGAATTTTGAGTTGATGATAGCCAGTCCTAAGATCAATATTAGAAAACTCTTTGGCACCGGTCAACTGATCAAACAAATCTTCTATCTTAGGCAAGGGGTACTTGTTCTTGATGGTGACATCATTCAACTTCCGATAATCCGTACACAAACGGTTACCTCCATCCTTCTTGTCCACAAACAAGACAGGTGATCTCCATGGGGACGCACTTGGTTGAATCAATCCGATTTCCAACATGGAATCTAGTTGCTTCTTCAGTTCTTCTAGTTCCGACGGGTTCATACTATAGGGTCTCTGGGCTATGGGTCCTATTCCGGGGATTAGTTCGATGATAAACTCGATATCCCGATCTGGGGGCATACCGGGCAAAACATCTGGAAATACATCGGGGTATTCACAGACTATCTGGACTTGGTCAATGGTAGGTTGGGCTATACTCTTGTTACACTTGAATTGGCGAGGTAAGGTTTCAGATATATGCTCGACTGATATTCCGGCGGTACTGGTCATGGTGATGGATTTCTTAGCACAGTTAATCAATCCTTTATGTTTGGACATCCAATCCATTCCTAGTACTACTTACAAACCTTTAGTTCGGAGTACTATTAGGTTAGCATAAAAATCTACGCCATGGATTCGGATAGGGACGGCCTTGCAAATTTGCCTAGCCTTGGTGGTTGATCCGGGAATTTGCACAATCATCACATGCTTCAATTTGGTTGGTTGAATTTTACTAGTGCAGGCAAATTCTTTGGTGATAAATGAATGCGATGCACCAGAATCAAACAACACTCTTGCAAGTACTGAATTAACAGAAAACATACCCAGCACGACGTCTGGCGCTTCCTGAGCTTCTTCAGCATGCATGAGAAAAAGACGGCCATTGCGGTTGAGTGAATTTCCTGGGGCAAATCTTCTCCCTGGATGGACATGACGCTGCTGCTGAGCTGGGACATTGGTATTAGGGGCTGTAGCATTCTTCTTGTTGGGGCACTCGTTGGAATAGTGGCCTTTATTTCCACAGTCATAACAGGTCACTTGTGACTTGTCCTTGGCTGCGACAGGCACAACATTGCTTCCAGTCCTCGGGGCAGTGTTGGTGTTGGCGGTAGCATTGTTGGTGTTGAACTTGGGTGGGGCACGGGTGAAATTGCTATAGTTGCCGGGGTTGTTGTGATTTCCTCCGGGTCTAGGGTTTCCACGGTTGGGATAGGTCGGACGGGTCATAGGGGGTCTGTTGGTTCTTGGGGCAAATCCTGGAGATGGGTTGGGGCGATACTTTGGGGTCTGATGGGTTCCTAGTTGATGCATCATGCGACGCTTGCGGTTCTCATTGGCCTGGTTGATCTTCCCTTCCATCTGGATAGCAGATTCGACAAGGGCTTCAATATCAACAAAGGGGATATTGACTAACACTGTCTGCATCTCGTCATGCAGACCATTCAGGAATCTTTCTTTCTTCTTGGCTTCGGTGTCTATCTCGTCCGGGGCATACCTAGCTAATGACAAAAATTTGTCACGGTATTCCACTACAGTCATCCTTCCTTGCTTCAATTCTCTGAACTCGTCTCTCATTCTCTTGATCAAACCTGGTGGCACATGGGTTCTGCTAAACTTGACCTTGAATTCCTCCAAGGTCATCATCTGGCCTCCGGTCATTGCACGAACACTGTTCCACCATGCCCTGGCATCTCCGGCTAGATAGTGGGTGGCAAATAGAACTTTCTCGTTGGCTTCGACTCCTGCTACTTCTAAGTTATTTTCCATGGTTTGCAGCCAATCATCGGCGTCTATGGGTTCTTCTGACTTGGTGAAAACGGGAGGGTTGGTATTCTGGAAATTCTTGAGCTTAGATCCGTGGTTGTCCTGATTTCCATGGACTTGGTTGTTGTGGGCTAGCTGGGCTATCTGTTGCAGAGTGGCTAGGTTGGCTTGACATTTCGCTCTTTCAGCTTCGCGGTCAGAAGTCAACATTTGCAGGATCTGCAACATCGGGTCCGGGGCTGAACCACTTCCTCCACGTGGCATCTGAAGATTGATATAGATCATGAGAAAAGAGGGAAATTTCTAAGGTTTTGGGTTTTTGAAAAGTTTTTAGAGTTTGACTCGGATTTTTCTAGCAACTTGCTTTTTCATTCATTCAATCACTCGATACAACGCACACCACAGCAAGGAAAAACAGATGGTTTTAAGAACCATTCTGGAAACTACGATACAGTGGGACCGACTACTACTCACTACGCTAGTGCTCAGTGCTACTACTCCTCGGAGTCTGTGGCTTCATCATCTTCAGCATCATCGATGAAGGCGAAATCATCCTCATCGGTGAAGAAGTCCATGGCCTGATCCTCCAGAAAATCATCGTCATCGCTGAGATAGGAGTACTGGTCTCCACGAAGATCCTCTCCGGCATTCTCCTTTTCCTCTAACTGCATGTCTCTCTCGTGGATGGTCTCTTCCAGAGATGAGATGCGATGGCGAAGACGGGCAATAATGCGCTCCTTCTTGTCGAGCTGACGGCGGCGAGACTTGCGATCCTTTGCTAGCATGGCGATGGTCTGGTCCTTCGTCTTGATGATGGCAGACTTGTGGTTGCAATAGTCACGGCAGTTGTCCAATTCCTGCTGACAATCATACATCATGAAGCTAAGGTGGTCCAATTGAGTCTTCAGCTCGGGGTGGTATGGGGCTTCCAATGGTTGGCCATTTGCATCACGCCTTGGGCAAAACTCAAAGCGAGTACCCTTGATCTGATTGACTCTGCCCACACAGACGGGAAAGAGCTTCCTGCATTGCTCTGGCAAGTCCATCAAGCCAGTTGTTTTCCCTCAAGGTAAACTGAATTCCCTCCGCAGTGGGAGGTTCAATCTTTCCTCGTAGACTTGCAACAATTAGCCACTGCAGATCTTCTCCTCCTTGATCATTGAGCTGAGCTCCGAAGAACTCGGGATGCGGACGCTCCAGAAGTTCCGAAAGCTGATCCAGATCCCTCTCAAAGATAAGGTCTCCTCCATTCCCAAGTTGGTAAAACTTGCTGTACTTCACGTCCATCTATAAAAATAGAGGATGAGTAGATTAGCAGAGTGATCAAGTGTGTCAAAATTTTATCTATTTTGCAAGAGTTTTTGAGGAACATGAAGTTTTATAAAAGAATTAAAGAGGTAAGAATGAGAATAGGTTTTCGTAAATATTTTTGTTCTTTGGTTTTGAAACTAAGTTTTTGGTTCAACGTCCAGTCTAACTAGGGTCTCCTATGGTCAGGATGGCTCTGATACCAACTTGTCAACACCCAGATTTTTCAATCCTAGATGCCTGTTATGCCATACATCGCAATCCCAGGATTACCATTTTTGCGAGACATAACAGAATTGGATACCATAGTACTTCATCCATTACAAATGATACATAAGTTCTTACACAAATGGGGATCTCATGATCCAGTTCTTAATGACGAGACGGGCGGGCGGGCGGCATTGGAGGAGGAGTGCACGCGTGTATCTCTCTTATTGCCACTCACTTACAAAGTGGTGCAACACTCCACCTTATAAGGTGGTGCAACTCTCCTTCAACTTCCTATGTGGGACTAAACTTTAGCTCCCACTCCACTCCCATGTGAGCTGCCACAAACATGGGCACAAACACATATGGGCTGCTGATACGTCAGAAACGTATCTATAATTTTTGATGCTCCATGCTTGTTTAGTATCTACTTTGCTTTGTTTGTCTACACTTTGAGGTACTTTTTACATGTTTTCTGGTACTAACCTATTAACAAGTTGACACAGTGTCAGATGCCTGTTTTCTGCTGTTTTTGGTTTCAGAAAAGTTAGTAAAGAAATATTCTCGGAATTGTACGGGACAAAATCCAAAGTCAATTACTTTCCATGGGGAACAAGAAGTCCAGAGGGGAGCCGGAGAGGCGGTCTAGGGTGCCTAGAGCCCCCTAGGCGCGGGTGGGCCCTGCCCCGCGCCTGGGAGGGGTGTGGGGCCCCTGGCCGCCGCCTCGGCCTCCCCCTTTGCCGATAAGAAGCCCCCGATGCAGAAACCCTAAGCACCCGATCAAATCTCCACGAAACCGTCTGTAGACGCCGCCACCATCGTCCCTAGATCGGGGGGATCTGAAGTTCTTCCCGGCACCCTGCCGGAGGGGAGATCATCCCGGAGGCCTTCTCTCCGGTATGATGCGTGAGTAGTTCCACCTTGGACTATGGGTCCATGTAGTAGCTAGATGGTTGTATCTCCTCCTTTGTGCTTTCATGTATAGATCTTGTGAGCTCCGTTCATGAACAAGATCTAATCTATTTGTAATCATGCATGTTGTGTTTGCGGGGATCCGATGGATATTGAGATTATTATGTTGGTTTGATTAATGGTTTTGTCTTTATGATTCTATCATGTTTGTGTTGTTTGTGATCTTGCATGCTCTCTGTTGTTAGTAGCTATCTTGGCCAAGTAGTTGCTAGTGACTCCAAGAGGGGGTATTTATGCTCGATAGTAGGTTCATTCCTCTAGTTCCAAGGGAAGTGACAATAATCTCTTCGGTTGTAGATGTGTTTTTGCTACTAGGGAGAAAACAACGGTCTCTTGTTCATGGAACATGTGGACTGTTTACCTTACACACTTTGCTTAAAGCAGTTGTCTGTTGCTTGCAACTTAATACTAGAGGGGGTTTGGATGATAACCTGAAGGTGGACTTATAGTCATAGATGCAGTTGTATGGCGGTCTATATATCTTGTTGTATTGCCAAATCGAATCTCATAGGATCTTTTTGACTAGTAATTGTATTGTTATGCCTTGCTCAGTTCCTGTCAATTGCCCTGCTGTAATTTTTTTACCCTTCATGCCATGTTGTTTATCTAAGGAGAGCACCTCTAGTGAACTATGGACCTCGGTCCAATCTTTACCATTGATACATCTTCCATTGTTACTTGTTTACTTGCTGCAAACCATTACCTTCCACATGGTATGTTTAATCCTTTGTTACAGCAAATCGGTGAGCTTGACAACCTCACTGATTCGTTGGGGCAAAGTCTTGAGTTTGTGTTGTGCAGGTCTCCGCGTTGCTTTCAACACCTGTGTGATGTTTCCTTCCTCCTTATGGTTCGATAACCTCGGTCTCTATTGAGGGAAGACTTGCTGCTGTGCTCATCACACCTTTGCTCTTGGGGTTTCCAACGAAGTGCTCCACGTCAGCACCATCAACAAGTTTTCTGGTGCCGTTGCCAGGGAGGCTAAGGACGTCTTCACAAGGGGAGTCCTCCAGTTCCTTTCTCTTTACTTTTTTTAGTTTGATTAGTTTCTTTTGCTTGGTTTTGTTTGCCTCTTTTCAAAAAACCCAAAAAATTAGTCTAGTTTGGTTTGCTTGCTTTATTCAAAAAAACACAAAAATTAGTTCCTGCTCTAGCTGCTGCTGCTATTTTTCGCTTGCCCACCTTTGCCAAAATGAACTCTGCTAAGAACACCAAGTTGTGTGACTTCACTAGCACCAACAACAATGATTTCCTTAGCACACCTATTGCTTCACCCGCTCCTGATGCTACCTTTTATGAAATTAAGCCTGCTTTTTTGAATCTTGTGATGAGAGAGCAATTTTCTGGTACTGGTTCTGATGATCCTGCTGCCCATCTCAATAGCCCTGTTGAACTTTGTGAGATGCAAAAATATAAGGATGTAGATGGAGACATTATTAAGCTCAATATTTTTCCTTTCTCCTTGAGAGGAAGAGCTAAAGAATGGTTGCTTTCCTTGCCTAAAAATAGTATTGATTCTTGGACTAAGTGCAAAGATGCTTTTATTGGAAAATACTATGCTCCTGCTAAGATTATATCTATGAGAAGTGACATTATGAAATTTAAACAACTTGATAGTGAACATGTTGCTCCAGCTGGGGAAAGAATGAAGTCTTTGGTTAATAATTGCCCTACTCATGGACTCACTGCTTGGATGATTATCCAGACTTTTTATGCAGGTTTGAACTTCTCCTCAAGAAACCTGTTGTATTCAGCTGCTGGAGGTACTTTTATGGGACTCACTTTGGGTGCCGCAAAAAGGCTCCTTGATAATATGATGGTTAACTACTCTAAATGGCATGTTGAGAGAGCTCCACATGGTAAGAAGGTAAATTCTGTCGAGGAAACTTCCTCTTTGAGTGAAAAGATTGATGTTATTATGGCTATGCTTGTTAATAGGAAAGCTCCTCTAGATCCTAATAGTGTCCCCTTAGCCTCTTTGGTTGCTCAAGAAGAGCAAGTTGATGTGAACTTCATTAGAAACAACAATTTAAACAACAATGCCTATATGAATAATTTTGGTAGCAACAACAATTATAGGCCTTATCCTCCTAGTGGAAATGTTTATCATGGTAGATCTGGAATGCCTAGTGAAGAAAGGATTCTATAAGTAGAGAGACCGACTAAGAATTTTATGCAGATGCAATATGAGCAAAATAAGATTTTCACTAAAACTATGGAGGAACAATCTATTATCTTCAAAAACATTAGTCATCAGCTTGAGAATCTGAATAGAGAAATTCCTAGTTTACAGTCAAAAAATTTGAGTACTGAAAAAAATATATCCTCTTTGTCTGAAGCTCAAACTTCATTCGTTAATATAAACCTGAAACTATCTAAAATACCTTTGCTACTGCTCATGCCATACAAGTCACTATTGATGAAAAATTTAGGATGCTAGCTCAACTTCATGCTAAGTGGGAAAGGGAAGCTGAAATTGATAAAAACAATAGTGTGTGCACCATCACCACTAAACCACAAATAGTCCCTATTCCTCCTACTATGCCTAAGCCTATTGAGCCTACTAGTAGTGATGCTAAGTTTGACTTTGATATTGATGGTTGCAATATCTCTGAAGTGATTATGTTTCTACAAAATCTTTCTAGAAGTCCTGATGCTAGTGATATGCATGTTGTTTTCACTAAACATATTACAAATGCTCTTGTTAAGATTAAGGAAGAGAAGCTAAAACACAAAGCTTCTATTCCTAGGAAAGTAGAAGATAGTTGGGAACCCATTATTAATATGCAAGTGAATGACTTTGATCTCAAAGCTTCATGTGATCTTGGTTCTAGTGTCTCTATTATGCCTAGGAAGATTTATGAAATGCTTGATTTGCCACCATTGAAAGATTGTTATTTGGATGTCCCACTCAATGATAATGCTAAGAAGAAACTCATGGGGAGTATTAATGATGTTCTCATTATGGTTAACAATGCTTATGTCCCTGTGGATTTCTATGTTTTGGATGTTGAATACAATGTTTCTTGTCCTATTACTTTGGGAAGACCTTTTCTTAGAATAGTTGGTGCCAGCATTGATATGAAAGAATGCACCATTAAATATCATTTTCCATTCAAGAAAGGTATGGAACACTTCCCTATGAGGAGAGAGAGGTTGCTTTTTGCTCCTCCTTTGAAAGCAAGGTTTGATGTTAATGCTTCTTCATTTGAAAATACTTGATTCTTCTTGCTTCTTGTGCCTAACTTAAAGGCGTTAAAGAAAATTACTTGTTGGGAGATAACCCAAGAGTTTCCTTGAGTCTTGGAAGTTATTACTTCAGTAATGACCTCTCCTTATCCTTTTTGTGCCAAGAATGACCTCTATTGAGAGGGAAGTAAGATTTGGGGAGTTGCTGTCCCGAAACAGATTTCTCTCCTCCACCAAAAAAATTCGTGAGGAGTCTCTATAACTCGTATTGAGCTCAAAATTTGCAAAAAATCCCCCAGTATGTTAGCTAACTTTAGTTAGTTCAACACTTTTTGATTTGAGCAACATAAGATGTTCAAAAAAATCGGTTTCTACCTGCTGGTATGTTTTGACAGATTTCTGCCATTATTTGCATTTGCTTCTTATTGATTCCTTTTTGAGTTATTTTTAGGTGAATTGAGCTTTTTGAAGGAGTTACCACAGTATCTTGTGTTTTTAGTGAAAAGCCTTGTTGTTCCAAAGCTTTCCAGGGGTCTAATATCTTTTGAATAAGCTAATGTTGCTAATGAAGATTGTGTGAAGTTTTGTATGAAGGAAAAATTTTAGGTGTAGGGAGAGAATGATGTAATAAGATGAAGAATGGACAAAAACTTAAGCTTGGGGATGCCACCATGGTGTCACCCCAAGAAATATCCAAGAGGTACAAGCGTCAAAGCTTGGGGATGCCTAAGGCGTCCCCTTCTTCATCAATAAAAAGCTAAGGTCTGTCTAGACACTTCGTTTTTATTGTTTCATGCACAATTGTGTTGTTCTTGGAGCGTCTTAGTTTTCGTTTGCTTTGCTTACGTTGTTTAGTTTTCTTGAATAAAGTAGTTTGGACCCCTGTTCTCGTTGTGTTTTTTTGCAAATAAGTTGCTTGGTGTTGGAAAGGAGTAGTAAGTTCTTGTTTGTAAGAGGAGCTTGCATTGACTATGACTTAGACTTTAGCATGACATGCTAGGTGTTGTTTTGGCATTATGCGTAGTGATTATTGCTGTAGCATGTCTTGTTCCAAACAATTGGGATTTCTTAGTGTGCCTTGGAGAAATTATGCGTTGTTTTAGCATGCAAAAGCATAATATTGTGGTATTCTCTTTTGATGCTTTGCTTGGGTTGACTTGGCACATGCTCACACCATGTTAAGACTATGACAAGTCACCATTAGCCTCTGTGATCATTTAGTCCTTGACTTATAGTACCACTCTATGCTTTGATTAGTAATGCTTTGTTGCTCTGTATGATTATGGCCATTATGCTCTCTTAGTTGGTTGCTCCCAGTCTTTTGCTAGCCTCAACTTATATGAGTAAGCTCTACTCATGCTTACAAACTCCCAATAAACCAAGTTATTCCAAAGTGTCCACTATAAACTCCTATGCATGGTGTGTTACACCATTCCAAGTATATTCTTGTTTTCGGCTATCTTCCAATTAAAAACTATTTTGTTATGTGAAAACTTAGTGATTAAAGCCTTCACGAACTTGATGGCACACTTTATATTCTTTGCCCCTAATAAACTTGAACCATTTTGACATCTATGTTGTATATGCTTGTACTTATACGTTGGAATTAACAGAACTGTGCTGTCACGGGGAACGTTTTCAGCATTGCACTTGTACTTTGTACTAAGCTGATATCATGCTCTTTTGTCTATAGATGTCACCGGTGTGAAATAAAGAGGGAACTTGTGAGTCCATGAACTTGTGAGCCTGGGCCGCTAGCCTAAGCCATGCCTAATCATGGTGGAAACTTGCAGCATCACCATAGTGAGCTATCTATGAAGCATCCTCAATAAAAAGCTATGCATATAGTAAATAAAAAGATTGCTAAGATGCTTATTGTCTGCTTGCCTTATCATTTTGGTTATGGGAAAAGCTCCTGTACCATGTGTAAGGGGTACCTCGTTGACGGTTCTCAATGATATACAAATACTTACAATTACAAGAACTTACCTCTGACCGAAGTTGAGTATGCATGAGGTGTGTCCCTCGTATTCAAGGGACTTGAGATTGCCAACTTATACTTCGTCAAGCATATACTACATCTTTGTCACTTTAACCTTAATCACTTCAAGATGCTTATGATAGGGGCAATGAGGGCTGAAAGCTAACAAGTACCATAATTTTTGGAAGCTCTTTTTGAAACTTGTAATCCCTGCTTCCTTTACAAAAGGCCTTTCTTCCACCATTATTGAGTCTCCACCTTTTACCTTTAGGCACCATTAAGAGAGCATAGTTGTCATTCTGTGTGTAGTGTTCCAAAGCTGATTGATTGATGCATATTGTGATATTACTTGTTCTTGTGCTATTTGTTTCTAGTCACCCTTGTGAACTTTGAAGGTGTCCTATGCATTTATATTGCTACTCTATGAGGGACAAGCTGATTGTCACTATGCTATGTTTTCTGTATGTGAAACAAACAAACGTTTTTCAATGCATGTTATTCATGATCTTTGTTTGTAGCTTGTCATGTTGCATGCATAGTTACTATGTCCTATTATCAGAACTCCATCTTTCATGCACATGTTTAGAGTTCTTTGATCCCAGCTTTCAATGCTTGCAAATGGTTGGATCTTTATTGTGAGGGTGCATGTCACCTCAAAAATTATTCTTTTATCACTTACCTACTCGAGGACGAGCATGAGTTAAGCTTGGGGATGCTTGATATGTCGGAAACGTATCAATAATTTTTTATGCTCCATGCTTGTTTAGTATCTACTTTGCTTTGTTTGTCTGCACTTTGAGGTGCTTTTTACATGTTTTCTGGTACTAACCTATTAACAAGTTGCCACAGTTCCAGATGCCTGTTTTCTGCTATTTTTGGTTTCAGAAAAGTTAGTATAGAAATATTCTCGGAATTGGACTGGACAAAAGCCAAAGTCAATTACTTTCCATGGGGAACAAGAAGTCCAGAGGGGAGCCGGAGAGGCGGGCTAGGGCGCCTAGACCCTCCTAGGCGTGGGTGGGTCCTGCCCCGCGCCTGGGAGGGGTGTGGGGCCCCTGGCTGCCGCCTCGGCCTCCCCTTCGCCTATAAGAAGCCCCTGATGCAGAAACCCTAAGCACCCGATCAAATCTCCATGAAACCGTCTGTACCCGCCTCCGCCATCGTCCCTAGATCGGGGAGATCTGAAGTTCTTCCCGGCACCCTGCCGGAGGGGAGATCATCCCGGAGGCCTTCTCTCTGTTATGATGCGTGAGTAGTTCCACCTTGGACTATGGGTCCATGTAGTAGCTAGATGGTTGTATCTCCTCCTTTGTGCTTTCATGTATAGATCTTGTGAGCTCCGTTCATGATCAAGATCTAATCTATTTGTAATCATGCATGTTGTGTTTGCGGGGATCCGATGGATATTTAGATTATGATGTTGGTTTGATTAATGGTTTTGTCTTTATGATTCTATCATGTCTATGTTGTTTGTGATCTTGCATGCTCTCTGTTTTTAGTAGATATCTTGGCCAAGTAGTTGCTAGTGACTCCAAGAGGGGGTATTTATGCTCGATAGTGGGTTCATGCCTCTAGTTTCCAAGGGAAGTGACAATAATCTCTTAGGTTGTAGATGTGTTGTTGCTACTAGGGAGAAAACAACGGTCTCGTGTTCATGGAACATGTAGGCATTTACCTTACACTTTACTTAGCGGTTATGCATTGCTTGCAACTTAATCTTTGGAGGGTTCGGATGATAACCTGAAGGTGGACTTCTAGTCATAGATGCAGTTGGATGGCGGTCTATGTATCTTGTTGTATTGCTCAATCGAATCTCATAGGATCTTTCTGACTAGTAATTGCATTTTTGTTATGCCTTGCTTAGTTCCTGTCAATTTCCCTGCTGTAATTTGTTTACCCTTGATGCCATGTTGTTTATCTAAGGAGAGCACCTCTAGTGAACTATGGACCCCGGTCCAATCTTTACCATTGATACATCTTCCACTGTTACTTGTTTACTTGCTGCAAACCATTACCTTCCACACGGTACATTTAATCCTTTGTTACAGCAAACCAGTGAGCTTGACAACCTCACTGATTCGTTGGGGTAAAGTCTTGAGTTTGTGTTGTGCAGGTCTCTGTGTTGCTTGCAACACCTGTGTGATGTTTCCTTCCTCCTTATGGTTCGATAACCTCGGTCTCTACTGAGGGAAGACTTGTTGCTGTGCTCATCACACCTTGCTCTTGGGGTTTCCAACGAAGTGCTCCACGTCAGCACCATCAATAAACAACATAACATGCTAGGTAAACAAATTACAACAGGGCAATTGACAGGACTAAGCAAGGCATAAAAATGAAATATTAGACATTCATGATCCTATGAGATTTGATTGGGCATTACAACAATATACATACACCGCCATCCAACTGCATCTATGACTAGTAATCCACCTTCAGATTATCATCCGAACCCCCTCTAGTATTAAGTTGCAAGCAACGGATAACTGCTTTAAGAAATGTGTGTAAAGTAAACAATACAATTGTTCCATGAACAAGAGATTGTTGTTTTTTCCCTAGTAGCAACAACACATCTACAATCTTATAGATTTCAGTCACTTCTCCAGATTCAATAAAGGCATGAACCCACTATCGAGCATAAATACTCCCTCCTGGAGTCACTAGCATCTACTTTGCCAAGATAGCTACTAGAAACAGAGAGCATGAAAGATCTCAAACAACATAGACATGATAGAATTAAAAATCAAGAAGACAAGATAGAATCATTAATCATTCTGACATAGTAATCTCAATATCCATCAGATCCCCGCAAACACAACATGCATGATTACAAATAGATGATCTTGATTATGAATGGAGATCATAAGATCTAAACATGATAGCACAAAGGAGGAGAAACAACCATCTAGCTACGGTATGGACCCATAGTCCAAGGTGGAACTACTCACACATCATACCGGAGGCTGTCATGGTGATGAAGAAGGCCTCCGGGATTATCTCTCCCCTCTGGCAGGGTGCCAAGAAGTGCTTCAGATCCCCCCGATTTAGGGACGATGGTGGCGGCGGATATGGACTGTTTCATGGAGATCTGATCGGGTACTTAGGGTTTTGGCATCGGGGCGATTATATATGCGAAGAGGCGAGGCAGGAGGGCAGCCAGGGGGCCCACACCCTTCCCAGGAACGACCCGCGCGTGGAGTGGGGTGGGGGGGGGGGTGGCCACCCTTTGGCACCCCTCCGGACGCCCTTTGGTCTCTGTGTTCTCCTTGGTGAAATATTGACTTTGGCTTTTGTCCCGTCCAATTCCGAGAATATTTCCTTACTATCTTTTCTGATACCAACAACAGTACTCCCTCCGTTTTAGGGCTTAAGGCGTCCTCGTTTTGCGTGTTTTTTCTTTGACCAAGAATTACTCTAAATACGTAAAGAGTTTTGGTATAAAACTAGTATCACTGGAAAGTATTTTTCAATACGGATCCAACGGTACTAATTATGTATAATATAACCAAGATTTTATTGCTCAATTCTTTTGGTCAAACTTTGCTTTGGAAAGCGTGTGCGCCTTAAGCCTTGAAATGGAGGTAGTAGAAAACAGGCAACTGGGACTGTGGCATCTTGTTAATAGGTAAGTCCTAGAAAATGTATAAAAATACCTCAAAGTGTAGACAAAGCATAGAAAAGTGGATACTAAAAAAGCATGGAACATAAAAAATTATAGATATGTTTGTGACGTATCACTCCGCCATAAGGATGGAGATGGAGCAGTCACTTCGTGACTCGGCGCCGCAGGCGCAGATGGAGCCGTCGTCGCCGGATATCCTGGCCTGGTCCAGGGCGGATTGGGAGGAGTAGGATCGCGTCCGCGTCCAGCGCCTGCAGCAGGCGGCCGAGAGGCAGGCATGGTCCGGGCGCATGCTCGCCTATCAGGGCGCCCCGCTCTTCATCCTCGACGACGAGGAGGAGGATGACCCCTCCTACCAGTCCTGGAGGTGCGGTGACGCCGGCCAGGGGATCTCCCGCCCGCCACAGCCGCCGAGCGACGACGACAACGACGACGGCGAGGACGATGGCAGGGCTGATCTGGGCTACACATCCTTCTACAACAACTTCGGCATGTAGAAGCGGCGACGGAATTTGCGAAGGCGATGGCAGCGGCCTTTTTTTAAATGTTTTTAGTTTATTTTCTAGTAATGTAGTTTAAATTCGATGTAATCCGCCTATATTTGCCCATGTTTAATAAAATCCGCCTGAATTTGCCAAACTCGTCTGAATTTTAGCCGAACACGGGAACTCGGCCTGGGAATGCGAATGGTAAACTCGGCGTTCCCAGGCCGAAATCAAGTTTTGTCCGCCCAAAACTTGGTCCGGATTTCGGCCTAGGATCGCCCAACGAGTGGGGATGCTCTTATTTGACTAGGTGGAGTTCATGCTCATTTTCATAATGTAATAGTTTTATCCTAACATTTGTAACAAAGTAGTTTTCCAATACGATAAATAGGAAACTCTGGTTCACTCCCAGGTGCTCCTACCCAATTAAGTTCGCCCAACAAGTTTTAATTAATTGAGAAATTGGTATGAGTGAGAAATATGTCATGGCATTAGTATTAGGTCGCTCAAATTGTCCATAACCGGGGACATGGCTAAGTACTTAGTTTAGACACCCTGCAGGAGTTTGTACACTTTACCCATGTGACCTGGCCAACCTAGCTTGGACCACACACTCATATTGTGTGATGATAGGGAGAAGTCCAAGACGAGATAATTCGGGAAGAGCTTCCCAAACCCATCCACATACCATACCAACCTACACTATTCTACATCTCTGTCTATGTAGGGTTTGATTCGCCACAACCTACTAAGTCCAGCTAGCCACCCATTTCTTACTGGCACATGGTTTCACACGTAAGCTATCAAACAAACAAACCAATCCTTTGTCAGTGCCATGGGCGGAAGTCCCCACCATAAATCCACACTAGATGACCCAATCAATGCCATTCCACCCAGGTGGTTCATTAAAATCATGTTGGTTTGTCATTTAGCAAAATATAAGCCTTTCAAAACATATAAATTTTCATGGTGTGATTTCCTTCCTCGTCTAAATAGCATAGCTAAGAAATCTACCAATACGATGGCTCATAAACAAGCAATACTAGGGAATAATATAGGACATATCATAGCATATACATATCAATTCCTAGACATGCAATTCTACAAAAACATCTATAGTGCATAGAAAAACATTACGGCATTTATGACCAAGATAGCACCACTTGCCTTTTATTGTAGATGTAGTCGATTAGATAATCCTCACAATCTTCATAGATATAATGGTTGCATGCATCATAACCACAATACTTGTAATCATATAGTCGCAATCATAGTAGTTGCACTCCTCGCAATCTAACGTTTGAAACAAAGCACAACAACACATTATTCAAAACATTGCAATCATGCAACAATGCAACAATACAATAAAACAATGATGAACAAATGCATTCATGATGATTTAATAGATTACTCTTATCGTATTTAGTGTTCTGAACATTATTATATCACATGATGCATGTGTAAAGTCATTTAATGCATTAAACCATTTATTATTAAAGCTACTCCCTCCATTTCAGTTTACAAGTCCTGCACATAGTTCTATGGCGCCAAATTGAGCAACTTAGTATGATGTATATATTACAAAAAATATATCACCGGAAACTTTAGACTTTGTATTTTCCAATGATATAATTTTTATATTATATAATTCAAATTATATAGGTCAAATTGATAACCTAGATATACGCGTAGGACTTGTAAACCAAAACGGAGGGAGTATATTGATTTAATCTAGTTTATCTCACTTTAATTCAACTACATATATTTATGTCGTCTTAAATTGTGAACTAAATGTTACTGGACAGTAATGGAATTTATAACCAGTAGCATTTTGAATCACCTAAAAATGATTTATAGATCTTTTCTTATGATTAAAATACTACTGCAATAGGTGTTGGAGATATGCCCAAGAGGCAATAATAAAGCAGTTATTATCATATCTTCATACTTATGATAAATTTTTACATACCATGCTTAATTATATTAACCGAAAACATTAATGCTTGTGTGATTTGTAAACATAAAAGAGTCCCTAGTAAAGCCTCTTGTTAAACTAGCTTGTTGGTTAATATATGATCATGGTTTCCTGATCATGAACATAGAGATGTTATTAACAACAGGGTCATATCATTAGGAGAATGATGTGATGGACATACTCTTATAGTTAAGCGTAGCATAAATATCAAGTCATTTAATATATTTCATTTGCTATAAGCTTTCTGATACATAGTAACCTAATTCCTTCGACCATGAGATCATGTTAATCACCATCACCGGAAGGATGCTTTGATGACATCAAACACCTCACCGTAACTGGGTGGCTATAAAGGTGGCATTGAGTATTCGGAAAGTATGTGTTGAGGCACATGGATCAAGAGTGGGATTTGTCCATCCATATGACGGATAGATATACTCTGGGCCCTCTCGGTGGAATGTCATCCAATTGGCTTGCAAGCATGTGACTGACTCACAAGGGATCACATATCACGGGAACGAGAAAAGAGTACTTATCGGTAACGAGGTTGAACTAGGTATGCAGAGATACCGACAATCAAATATCGGATAAGTAAAGTATCACGAGACAAAAGGAAAATGGTATCGTATGTAAATTGTTCATTCGATCACTAAGTAATCATAGAAATATGTGGGATCCGTATGAATTTCTAGATTCCTCTATTGGTTATTGATCGGAGAAGTGTCTCGGTCATGTCCGCGTAATTCACGAACCGTAGGGAGACACACTTGAGGATTCGATGTTGTTTAGTAGATATGGAAAGTGAGTAAAGACACCGAATGTTGTTCGGAGTCTTGGATGGGATCCGGGATATCACGAGGAGATCCGGAATGGTCCGGAGAATAAGATTCATATAAGGAAAGTCCAAATCCGGAGTTCGGGAATGGTTCCGGTGTTTTCATCGGAATGTTCTAGAAGGGTCTAGAAGGTTCACCGATCCGGAAGGGGAAAGGTACATGGATGTGTCATGACAAAGTTGAATGGTTGCATCATGTCCTAGGTCACTTGGGTGGACACTTGGAAGAGAGAAATCAAACTCTAGTTTGAAAGTAAAAGTCGAGTTTGAAAAATCCAAACCGGGACATTAGTTTCCAAGTGGAGGAAGAGAAGGAAACCTGGGGAGACAAGGTTTCCCTTCCCTCCTCCAAACCGCCGTCCAGCAAGGGAGTTGGGGGAGGAATCGGCTAGCCCTAGCGTCCCCTCCCACCTATAAAAGAAAGGGAGGGGGCACCCCCTCTCCCTACACCTTGCCCTTTAGCTGGCGCCCCCCTCTAAACCCTAGGCCAGCCGCCGCCCCTTCTAGATGCGGCTGCCCTAGATCTCCTCTAAACCGCCATCTAGCTAAACCCTAGCCGCCGGTTACCTCTAAATCCTTCGGCCCTCTAAACCCTAGATTGCCAAGGTCCTCTCTCTACTCCACCATACTCGATCCGGCTTAGGCGAAGCCCTATGGGATCTTCCCTCTACTTCCGACACCACGTCGTTGTGCTGCCGGAATCGTGAAGGGAGAACTACAAACTCTACTGCCTGCTAGAACAAGGGAGAGGAAGGTCTTCATCGAGTACCGTACGTGTGACCAACTGTGGGAGCGCTTCCGGAATGCGGCGCCGGAAGGATCGTCTACGCGATCTTGAAATCGACAAGTGAACGACTACATCACCCACGAGAATCTGCTCTCGTTAACCGCTTTGGATCTTCGAGGGTTAGTACTCTATCAACTTGTTGCACTGATATAGTAGATAGATCTTGGCTTGATCATAGATTAGATCTTGATTGTGTGTTCATGCGGTAGAATTTTTTTATTTTCCATGCTACGAACCCCTACAGTGGTATCAGAGCCATGTCTATATGTAGATCTATTGCACGAGTAGAACACAATGGTCATTGTGGGCGGTGGTGCTTTTATTATCAATTGCTTCTTGTGTACTTTGCATCTTGCAGTATGGTGGGATGAAGCGGCCCGGGCTAACCTTACATGACATCGTTCATGAGACTTGCTCCACGCTCGACATGCAACTTGTATTGCATAAGTGGCTTTGCAGGCGGGCACTTGATAGTTCAAGCATCAACGTTGTGGTTCTTGTTCGTAAGTTAGGACGACACTTATTGAAAGCCCCAAACCACGTAAAACATGCAAAGAAAATTAGAGGCGTCTATCTTTGTTTTGCAGGGGTGTGCTGTGATGTGATATGGCCATGATTGTGATTATATATGATGTATGCAATGTTCCTTTATAAGTCGGCAACCGGCAGGAGCCATATGGTTATCTTTTAAATTCCGTTAAGACCCGCGTGTCTATTATTCAAGGTAGTTGTAATAGTTGATGCTGGTGGACGATAACCATAAAGCGGCGCCATTGACCTTGACGCCATGCCGGTGATGATGGAGATCATATTCGTGCTTGAAGATGGAGATCGGAAGCACAAGAAGAAAGGCCATATCATATCATATATTTTGAATTGCATGTGATGTTAATCCTTTTATGCATCTTGTATTGCTTAGTTCGCGATGATAGCATTATAAGATGATCCCTCTAGCACAAAAAAATTCAAGTTATAAAGTGTTCATCCTTAGTAAGCACCGTTGCTAAAGCTCGTTGTTTCGAAGCACCACGTGATGATCGGGTGTGTTAGATTCTGCGAGTGTATACATTGGGAGCAAGCCATATTTGCTCATGCGGAAGCTAAGGTTTGATCTTGACGAGCCTAGCACGTACAAACATGGTCTCGGAACACGAAATACCGAAAGGTAAAACATGAGTCATATAGATGATATGATGAACATGATGATTGTTCTCCTTTGAAACTATATCATGTCACGTGATGATCGGACTTGGTGTAGTGAATTTGGTTGGTGTGATCACTAAAACAATGTGAGGGATATTGTTTTGAGTGGGAGTTCAACAACAATATGATTAAAAGTTAAACACTATTTATCATAATTTAAATCAAAGTGAATTTGCATAGTTGTTGTAGTCATTGGCATCCATTTACCACCTTGCGCTTAGTTATAATTGAGATAATAGAACTATAGAATACTAGTTAGTTACTTTACGAACTGGTATCGTATTGTTTTGAAGTGTTAATCTAAAGTTTAAAAGTCCTATTGCAAACTTTTAGTAAGTTCCAGTTACTCCGTGAAGTTTAATAATTGGTATTAAATCAAGAGTGACAGTTCCAGTGTTAGTATATAAGTATCATGTTTGTCTCCATGATTCTTGATATGCAAAAGATTGTTTTAATATCAAGGTTATCCAGGATCTGAAAGAGTTGTTTCAGAAACCATGATGTGTGGAAGATATTGTGATATCTGAAACGAAGATTTGGTTGCAACATGATAGAGTATAATATGGCAAAAGTCATGTTCTCATATTTGATGAGAATTTGCAAAAGGTTGGAGACGTTGGTCGTCTTAATCCTCCAAAAGGTTTTGGAGAGCAACATTATACTCGTAATTTACCGTTATAAGCTAAAGTAGCTTGATCATGAATAGTTCCGTGATAAGGATGAATATTTAATGTAAGTAAAATGTTTACTGCACTAAAAGATTACTAAAGAATCGAATTTGAAAGAACACCAAACATTTGATGATGGTGATATGCTTCAAAGTGCAAGTCCAAAGACATTGGTATTTAATTATACACGCTTTGGACTATGTGTCATGTGTGTGACTCCACTATTGATGTTGATAGATTCTTTCAAACAGAAAAGGAAATACTGAAAGAGAATCTCATAAATATATGGCAGAAAAGAAAAGACTAGAATTGTTCAGCTAAGGTATATAGAGGATATATATGTTATGGCTATATTCTTTGCTTATTAAACAATGTGGTTCTTAAGTATTTGATACTGAATTTGTTGGTGTGAATCGTCATACGAAACAACACAATTCATGAACTACAATGGACTAAGTAAGTAGCAAGAGAATATGTGATGATGTTCATCGAGAACAAATAAAGTGTTGATGTGTTTCTCGTTAACATCAAAGCTTGCCTTCAAGATTTGTTTTATCAGGTATTATGAGAACAAAAGGGTTGTTCAATTAATTGCCGTAATCCCTAAAAGATGGATGATTTACAAATCTCGTTGGATAAATCACATCCATAAAACAAGTGCTAAAAATGTCGAAAGAAAATTGATTGAAAGATCACTTAGGAAGTGACACCGTCGTTTAAATTATATTGGAAAGAAAACATGAAGAAACTCCATGTGGATGGAATTTTGGAGTCTTTTGATTTTTGATCAAATAGCGCTTGTGAAACTTTCCTAGAGATAATTAAAATGTTGTTCATAGGCCAAAAGTGAACAAATGACTAACTTATTGGAAATTGTACATATAGATGTATAAAGCCCATTATGTGTAGTCAAGAGCGATGGATTTCAACTTCATATGCTTTCTCCAAAAATTTGAGTGAATATATGAATATTTTTTAAATGAGGATGAAGTGTGAAACATTTGAAAAATTCAAAGACTTTCAAGATGAAGTGCAAAATCATTGTAACAAGAATATAAATAGTTTATGATAGGATCATAAAGGAAGATATTTGAGTTACAAGTTTAGCATAACACCTAAGATTTAAGGAATCGTTCCATGGATTTGCATTTCCCGAAACATCATAAGAGTATGGAGTGTTTGAGATATGTAATGAAACCTTGTTTGACATGGTGAGATCAAAGGTGTCATTTATAAAACTGCCATTATATTTTAAAGATTAAAAGCTTTAGAGACTACCGTTTTTCCACTGAAAAGAGATCCATCATAATCCGTTGAAATGACGCCATATAAAGTTATGGTTTGGGATAAAACCCAAGTTGTCCTTTCTTAAAAATTGGTATGCTATGCATAAGAAAGATGTTTGCAACCAAATTCGGATGAATATTTATTTGTATATTATTTTGAATAGCCATTAAGTAATCCTCCATAACACCAAAGACAAAAGTGTTTGTTGCTTAGAACTTCAAGTTTCCTTGAGAAGGAATTTTTCTACGAAAAGTTAAGTGGGAGGACAATAGAACTTTGATAAGGTTAAACGAACCTTAGCTATATGTGCAAAGTTGCGCAGCGCCGAAAAGTGTTCCGGAGGCAGCAACAACGCTCATGGCTCACGTGCCTCAAAGGTTTTGGACACGGAGATCTAAGTTATTATTGAACAAAGTAGGTCGGATAAACAATCAAATACCAAGATTTGAGGTTTGAATCATTATTTGACAATAATGAACCGACTACATGCAAATAAGCGATGATGGGATCTGACTCCGTCAAATGGTTTGAAGCCATAAAATCTGTGATAGTTCCATATACGAGAGATCAAGCTTTGAACTTGAAAGACCCTCTGAAAAGGTGCAAGACCCCACAGTCGTATTTGGATCTATAAAGAAATAGACATGGATGTTTCACATCTATGAAATTATCGACATGTCGGGAAAGAGTTCACGACAATATTCAAATAGTTGACTATGACAAGATCCGATCTTTCATGAAGCGATATTTAGTCTAGACGGATTAATGTAGCAACCAGTACATATAATTTTGTTATGTGGTAGTTGAATAAACAAAACAAGTTCTTCTAATATAATGGTTACCTAAGACATGTGCATGACACGGTCCAAAGGGTTTTTTTTAATTCAAAGGATGCTAAAAGCATATGCATACTTCAATGGTTGAAGTATGCATCGCGGAGTTGGAATATTCACTATGATGAAACTGTTAAAAGAGTTTAATTTCATCGAAGACGATGAAGATGCTTGCATTTGCAAGAAATTAAGTGGGAGAGCTAAGACATGTTTCCAATACATTATGTGGAAGACATATTGTTGATTGGAAATGATGTATCTTTTTATTAACACAGGATAATAATTTCATCTCGATGAAAGGCTTAGGTAGAACCCCAATATTTGGCATCAATGTCTATATGGATAAATTGTGACGCCAATATGATTGTGCCAGAAGTACATAGATGAGATATTGAATGAGTTCAATATAGAAACTACAAGAAAGGTTCTTGTTGCATAGGAAGGATTGAATAAATATTTAAGTATTTTTGATACTTGATAGATAAAATCACAAAGAGTATTTTATCAATCATGTTGTGATGTGTACAAATCCAGATATGTCCTATGCTCTAAATGTTATGAGCGTATACCAGAATGATTCATAAGATGATTATTTGACGATAGTAAAGATATTCTTATGATCTTTTAAAAGAACTAAGAATATATTATTTTGTAGAAGTGACAAATATATGGTTAGTTCATTGTAAAAGTATTACATTAATACTAGTTTTGTCACAAAGTACAAATTAAGTTTATCTCAATCTAAACTAAGAGTGGCACAATATGATGGAAAGTAAGTTCCATAATGAATTTGGATGAGTTCCAAAGTTAAGACATTGTGACAGATACTACAACAAAAGGCTAAGTATATGACTGCTGTTATAGCAGCAAAAGAGGGCATTTGTGTCAAGTAGTTTGTTATCAAACTAGGTGTAGTTCACAGCGGGATAGTACTATGAAGATATATTGTACGATAATATTATCAACATGATTTAACCCCAAGGAACTAAAGGTCTCACATAAGGACCAAATTTGTACAAAGTCATCTCATTAGAGAATGAGTGATGCGTAGAGACGCAAAGACATGCAATTACACATGGACCTGAAAGTGTCGGATCCGGAGATCAGTTGACCACTAGCAATCATGTAAATACAACACTGGAAAGCCATAGGTGTTGAATGCACAAAGGTTTGAAACTAGATTATTGACTCTAGTGCAAGTGGGAGACTGTTGGAGATATGCCCAAGAGGCAATAATAAAGCAGTTAGTATCATATCTTCATACTTATGATAAATGTTTACATACCATGCTATAATTGTATTAACCGGAAACATTAATACTTGTGTGATTTGTAAACATAAAAGAGTCCCTAGTAAAGCCTCTTGTTAAACTAACTTGTTGGTTAATATATGATCATGGTTTCCTAATCATGAACATAGAGATGTTATTAACAACAGGGTCATTGTAGGGTTCGCAGCATAGAAAACAAAAATTTTCCTACGATGGGAACTATGTACCAAGATCTATATACTAGATACAAACAACGGGCGGATGTATATCCGTAGAGAACATACGCTTGAAGACCGACAAAGCTTAACGAGTTCAACTCGTGGTTGATGTAGACGATCTCTTGCCGATCTCAAGATCGAGAGGAAGTCCTAGCGCCACAAATCAGCAGCGCATCCGTTGCTTTCACACGTTCGAGGCACCGAGCAACCTCCGCCTCCTCGCTCCAGCGATGCAGCGGAAGCACAACTCTTTCTTGCCGAATAGCCACGGGAACATGTATCTCGCTAGTCCGAGACCATGGGGATAAATTCTAGAGGAGAGAGATCCTTCACGAGGTGTGAGAGACAAGTGAGGAGGGGATCCTTTTATAGGAGGGGGAACCCAAGGGGTGGCAGCGCATGGGGCTGCCCCTTGCCTCCCTCTTCATGTGGTGGACCCTCCACTCAAAAAATTCCTTTAAATTCCCTCCACTCAAAAGTCCACTCAAATTCCCATTAAATTTCCACCAAATTTAATGCAAACTCTCATTAAATAAAACTCCTTTATTTTATTCAGAATTTTGTCAATTACTTTAATGACAAACATTCACAAATAACCCCTTGCTAGAATTCCATTTCACATGCATAACCACTTTATGCAATTTCACCCGAAAACCTGTTTCGGTATCTAGTGAAATAAATTCCTGCGCTTGTTTATTCTTTCGGCATGAAACATTTGCTCCAATTGGATGTCGGTGTCTCTTAAGTGTGTCACCCTACGGTTCGTGAATAATGCGGACATGATCGAGACCCCTCTCGGATCAATAATCAGAAGCGGGATCTGGAGACCCATACTGACTCCCACACATTCAACGATGACTTTCTTGTGATCGTCAGAACCTTTTACGCTAGTATCTTAATCCCTTTGTTTCACGATATATTACATGTCCGAGATTCGATCATCGGTATATCCATACCTAGTTTGATCTCGTTACCGACATGCACTCTTTTCTCGTTCCCGTGATATAACATTCTAGTGATCAAATCACTTGCTTGCAAGCTAATCAATGTGATATCACCGAGAGGGCCCAGAGTATATCTATCCGTCATCGGGATGAACAAATTCCACTCTCGATCCATGAGCCTCAACATAACACTTTATTAGTTCTGAATCCATCTTTATAATCACCCTGTTACGGTGTGACGTTTGATGTTATCAAGAAACTCTTCCGGTGTTAGTGATTGACATGATCTCATGGTCTAAGGATTAGGATCACTTCGTAGTTGTTATAGCAATATAAACTCAATGACTTTGATCGTAATGCTATACTTTGGATGAATGTTCATCACATCATTGCACTGATGTTGTGATCCCGTTATTAACAACATCCAATGTCCATGATCAGGAAACCTTGATCATCTTGTTAATCAACGAGCTAGTTTATGAGAGAGGCATAACTAGGAACTTTCTGTTTGTTTATTAAACACACATGTATTAACGTTTCCGTATTAATACAATTATAGCATGCAAAATAAACATCTATCATATACTTGGAATACACATAATAAACACTTTATTATTGCCTCTCAGGGAATATTCCCTTCAGTCATATCATTAGGAGAATGATGTGATGGACATACTCCTATAGTTAAGCGTAGCATAAAGATCAACTCATTTAATATAGTTCATTTTCTATAAGATTTCTGATACATAGTAACCTAATTCCTTCGACCATGAGATCATGTTAATCACCATCACCGGAAGGATGCTTTGATGACATCAAACACCTCACCGTAACTGGGTGGCTACAAATGTTGCATTGATTATTCGGAAAGTATGTGTTGAGGCACATGGATCAAGAGTGGGATTTGTCCATCCATATGACAGATAGATATACTCTGGGCCCTCTGGGTGGAATATCATCCAATTGGCTTGCAAGCATGTGACTGGCTCACAAGGGATCACATATCACGGGAACGAGAAAAGAGTACTTATCGGTAACGAGGTTGAACTAGGTATGCAGAGATACCGACGATCAAACCTCGGATAAGTAAAGTATCGCGAGACAAAAGGAAATTGCTATCGTATGTAAATGGTTCACTCGATCACGAATTAATCGTAGAAATATGTGGGAGCCATATGAATATCCAGATTCCTCTATTGGTTATTGATCAGAGAAGTGTCTCGGTCATGTCCGCATAATTCACGAACCGTAGGGAGACACACTTAAGGATTCGATGTTGTTTAGTAGATATGGAAAGTGATTAAAGAGACCGAATGTTGTTCGGAGTCTCAGATGGGATCCGGGATATCACGAGGAGATCCGGAATGGTCCGGAGAATAAGATTCATATAAGGAAAGTCCAAATACGGAGTTTGGGAATGGTTCCGGTGTTTTCATCGGAATGTTCTAGAAGGGTCTAGAAGGTTCACCGATCCGGAAGGGGAAAGGTACATGGATGTGTCATGACAAAGTGGAATGGTTGCATCATGTCCTAGGTCACTTGGGTGGACACTTGGAAGAGAGAAATCAAACTCTAGTTTGAAAGTAAAAGTCCATTTTGAAAAAGTCAAACCGGGACATTAGTTTCCAAGTGGAGGAAGAGAAGGAAACCTGGGGAGAGAAGGTTTCCCTTCCCTCCTCCAAACCGCCGGCCAGCAAGGGAGTTGGGGGAGGACTCAGCTAGCCCTAGCCGTCCCTCCCACCTATAAAAGAAAGGGAGGGGTGCCCCCTCTCCCTACACCTTGCCCCTTAGCTGGCGCCCCCCTCTAAACCCTAGGCCAGCCGCCGCCCCCCTTATAGATGCGGCTGCCCTAGATCTCCTCTAAACCGCCATCTAGCTAAACCCTAGCCGCCGGTTACCTCTAAATCCTTCGGCTCTCTAAACCCTAGATTGCCAAGGTCCTCTCTCTACTCCACCATACTCGCTCCGGCTTAGGCGAAGCCCTGCGGGATCTTCCCTCTACTTCCGACACTACGCCGTCGTGCTGCCGGAATCGCGAGGGGAGAACTACAAACTCTGATGCCTGCTGGAACAAGGGAGAGGAAGGTCTTCATCGAGTACCGTACGTGTGACCGACTGCGGGAGCGTTGCCGGAACACGGCGCCGGAAGGATCGTCTACGCGATCTTGAGATCGGCAAGTGAACGACTACATCACCCACGAGAATCTGCTCTCGTTAACCGCTTTGGATCTTCGAGGGTTAGTACTCTATCAACTTGTTGCACTGATCTAGTAGATAGATCTTGGCTTGATCATAGATTATATCTTGATTGTGTGTTCATGCGGTAGAAATTTTTTGTTTTCCATGCTACGAACCCCTACAATAGGTTTATAGCTTTCTGCATGCATTTCTATTTTAACAGTACCAAAAAATTTCGCACGTGATTTTTATGGATAGATATTATCAATACAAAACGGTAACATTTTGTTTCACTAATTTTGGTGTTCTGGTTAATTTTCTATGATTTAAAAACTAGTTAAAAGGGTTTAATTTATCTAAACTATTTCCTTCGACAAAAAATATATCTAAGGCTAGACAATTGTTCTACATGAATCAAGCATTCCATAGACATATTATTTGTATTTTTAGGATCTAAAAATAATTTATTATGATTTATTTACTCAAATTTGGACATTAATTCATTTACATGATTACGGAAAAATCTTACAGTAATTGCATGAACCAACTGCATATAAATAATATAGATGAAATTATCTTTCGAATGATATATTATTTGCATTTTTATTGGGTGTATATATTTTCCTATGAATTAATTACCGTTAAGTAGATTTAAATACTCCAGAAAATATGAATCGATCAAAGTGCCAATCTTATTATATGGTAATATTCTAATTACTTTTATGAATCCGGGGATATATTATTTGTATTTTTATGAGCCATATTCAATTTTATATGAATTTTACAAGTTGAACACAATTTCTGTAAATTAAAACCCTTTTTTCTAGTTTGCAGGAAAAGCCACGCCGACTGGCGCTGTGGTACTGGCCCGTACCATTTCGCGGATCGGTCTAACCTGCGCCGTCTACTGGTGATCGAATGACTGCAGACGTGCTCATCCCAGAGCTCACCGTGGGCAGCGACGGGCAGTGGCGCCGGCTTCAGGAGTGATGGTGGAGAGCGATCCAGAGGTCTTCGGCAGCGGCCAGATGGTCAACTGGGTGCGAGAGTCTTCGATAGTTGTCCTGGTGAACTCGGCCTGTTGTAGTGCTACCCCGGGAGATTACACTGGGCAGCTGGAGCTGCTCGATAGCGGCAGCATTCCGGCGAGCTTGTGCGGGAGTTATGGTGGTCCTGCGGAGAGGTAAGCGGTCCAGGATGACGCGGTAGAGAACTAGGGAGAGGATAGAGGGAAATTAGGGGTCGGGGCGATGGAACCCTGGTGCTCTGAAGCTCTGTCAACAATGGCGACGGCGGAAGAAAATTGGGTAGGGTTTGAGGTTTCTGGAAAAAATAGAAGGGGGGGTGCAGGGGCTTTTATAGGTAGGATTTCGTGCAGGGGCAGGAAAATCGGCCGAGGTGGCGAGGATTTCCTGGAGTCGGGATCGGGAACGATCCCATGTTTGTCCCTTTCTCCTGGCGACAGGAAGAAGAGGGTGGACGGGCCTTAGTTGTCAGGAGAAAAAAGAGAGGAAAGGAAGAGGGTGTTGTGGGCTACTGCCACTTGGGCCAGCCTCGGCCTCAGAGTGCTGCATGCACGCGGGTTGAGGGGAGAAGAAGCAGGCGGCGGGTAGCGTGCTGGCTAGCTAGGCTGGGCCGGGGTGGACCCGTTTGGCTGGTCTGGCGCGGTAGTTTTTTTTTCCATTTTCTGTTTCTATTTTGTTTTCTAGGTTTTGTTTTAGGCATCCAATATGAACCATTTAAATTTCTAAAAAAATATAAAATCACCATGATCTTTTAGGATGTATAGAATATGGTTTTTACCAAATTTGTAAATGTCCATAATGCCATTCGCTTGCAAGGCATTACAGGGCTAGTTGCATTAATAGGGAAATTGGGTTTAGGGTTTTTAGGAAAATATCCCTAATTGATTTTAGGACATATGGGGAATACCTTTTATCAGTTTTAATATGCACCAAAGCCATCGGTCATGTTGTACTTAAAATTTGGGAAATCCCATTTAGGGTATTGTATAATCCTTTTTGGACAATACTATTTCCTTCTAAGGGTTTATATGCAATGATGTTCATGCATGCATCATGATTTTGAAATTTTGAAATATTGCACACCAATTCTACAATACATAAAAATCCATGCCCTTTTGCCTATATGGCTACTTAAGTCATAACAAAAGAATATAAGGTATTGAAATCAAGGTTGAGGGGATTTTCAATTAAAAAAGTTTCGTTTCTTTGTAAATTTTCAACAAAGTCAAACAATCAATCAAACTTATTTTATTTATTTCACATTCCAAAATTAGGAGAATTTTGGGATGTGACATTTGTTGTCCAAACTATATCAAAGAATCAAATCAACACAATATTTCTTCGATAAATTTCCACAAATGAACCAAGCAAATACTATTGATCATAAAATATGAAATAAAAACACAAATGCTCAAAGATTTATCTCACTCAAGCAACTAAAATAGAGAAGAAAGAATGATATAACAAACTTCCAAAAGAGCAAGGTTTCAACAAATAAACCAAACCCTTAACACTTTTCACAATGGCACAAGGTTCCTAGAAGAAAATGTTTGTCTTCCACTAAAAAAACATTTGATAATAATCAAAACATCATCAAAGAGATGTTCAAAATCCAAGGAGGACAATGGGAGCCACACCAAAATTTTGGAAACAAAATAAGGCAATAAGAGGTGAAATACAAGGTGAATATGATCTACAAATGCTACCACACACAATTATATCAATTGTCAAAGACAATGTGTGTATTGGAATTTATTTCCGGTGGTATATTACACGGATATTAAAGATAAATATTTACAATAAAAAGCATAGGATAGGGATAAAAATATTAAGCACTATGCAAAGATAGAGATTCTTGATAGTTTCAACTAGTCACACAATCATGCAATGAAACAATTAGAATAACCCGAAGCAAATGGTCTCCCAAATAAGATATAGAGATATGTATTTGAGAAATACCGCACCAAGAATTTCTTACTCAAACAAAGACCAAAAATACGAGTAATAAAAGCTTCTAACTAAAATAGGACCTTGTTTGAGTCAACATGCCACCTAGAAACAAGATAATCAACAATATCAACTCTAAGTGGCACTACCTCATATTTTCACATTTTCCTAGGATTGTGATATGCAAAAGAAGCATATTACTCCGTTGATGGCGCCCAACACTTGTCGTGGGACGCTTCGTTGGAAACCCCAAGAGGAAGGTGTGATGAGCACAGCAGCAAGTTTTCCCTCAGTAAGAAACCAAGGTTATCGAACCAGTAGGAGGAAGGAAACGTCACACAGGTGTTGCTAGCAGCGCGGAGACCTGCACAACACAAACTCAAGACTTTGCCCCAACGAATCAGTGAGGTTGTCAAGATCACCGGTTTGCTGTAACAAAGGATTAAACATATGGTGTGGAAGGTAATGGTTTGAAGCAAGTAAACAAGTAATAGTGGAAGATGTATCAATGGTAAAGATTGGACCGGGGTCCATAGTTCACTAGAGGTGCTCTACTTAGATAAACAACATGGCATCAAGGGTAAAAAAATTACAGCGGGGCAATTGACAGGAACCGAGCAAGGCATTTCAATGCAATTACTAGTCAGAAAGATCCTATGAGATTCGATTGGGCAATACAACAAGATACATGGACCGCCATGCAACTGCATCTATGACTAGAAGTCCACCTTCAGGTTATCATCCGAACCCCCTCCAGTATTAAGTTGCAAGCAACAGACAACTGAGTTAAGCAAAGTGTGTAAGGTAAACAGTCCATGTGTTCCATGAACAAGAGACCGTTGTTTTCTCCCTAGTAGCAGCAACACATCTACAACCGAAGAGATTTATGTCACTTCCCTTGGAAACTAGAGGCATGAACCCACTATCGAGCATAAATACCGCCTCTTGGAGTCACTAGCAACTACTTGGCCAAGATAGCTACTAACAACGGAGAGCATGCAAGATCACAAACAACATAGACATGATAGAATCATAAAGACAAAACCATTAATCAAACCAACATAATAATCTCAATATCCAACGGATCCCCGAAAACACAACATGCATGATTATAAATAGATTAGATCTTGATCATGAACGGAGCTCATAAGATCTATACATGAAAGCACAAAGGAGGAGATACAACCATCTAGCTACTACATGGACCCATAGTCCAAGGTGGAACTACTCATGCATCATACCGGAGAGAAGGCCTCAAGGATGATCTCCCCTCCGACAGGGTGCCCGAAAGAACTTCAGACCCTCCCCCCCGATCTAGGGACGATGGTGGTGGTGGCTACAGACGGTTTCGTGGATATTTTATCGGATACTTAGGGTTTCTGCATCGTCGGGTTCTTATAGGCGAAGAAGGAGACCGAGGAGGCGGCCAGGGTCAACAAACCCTAGCCAGGCGCAGGGCTACGCCCACCCGTGCCTAGGGTGGATCTGGACCCTCCGGCTCTCCTCTGGACTTCTTGTTCCCCACGGAAAGTAATTGACTTTGACGTTTGTCCCATCCAATTCCGAGAATATTTCTTTACTAACTTTTCTGAAACCAAAAACAGCAGAAAACAGGTATTTGGCACTGTTGCAACTTTTTAATAGGTTAGTACCAGAAAACATGTAAAAATCACCTCAAAGTGTAGACAAGCAAAACAAAGTAGATACTAAACAAGCATGGAGCATAAAAAATTATAGATACGTTTCCAAGCATCAACATCCCCAAGCTTAACGCCTGCTCGTCCTCGAGTAGGTAAGTGATAAAAAGAATAATTTTTGAGGTGACATGCACCCTCACAATAGAGATCCAACCATTTGCAAGCACTGAAAGCTGGGATCAAAGAACTCTAAACATGTGCATGAAAGATGGAGTTCTAACAATAGGACATAGTAACTATGCATGCAACATGGCAAGTTACAAACAAAGATCATGAATAACATGCATTGAAAAACATTTTTTTTTCACATGCAGAAAACATAGCATAGTGGTAATCATCTTGTCCCTCATAGAGTAGCAAATAGATGCATAGGACACCTGCAAAGTTCACAAGGGTGACTAGAAACAAATAGCACAAGAACAAGTAATATCACAATATGCATCAATTAATAATCTTTGGAACACTGCACACAAAATGACAACTATGCTCTCTTAATGATGCCTAAAGGTAGAAGGTGGAGACTCAATAATGGTGGAAGAAATGCCTTTTTGTAAAGGAAGTAGGGATTACAAGTTTCAGAAAGAGCTTCCAAAAAAATGGTACTTGTTAGCTTTCAACCCTCATTGCCCCTATCATAAGCATCTTGAAGTGGTTAAGGTTAAAGTGGCAAAGCTGGAGTATATGCTTGACGAAGTATAAGTTGGCAATCTCAATTCCCTTGAATACGAGGGCCACACCTCATGCATACTCAACTTTGGGTCCAGGTAAGTTCTTGTCAGTGTAAGTATTTGCATATCATTGAGAACCGCCAACGGGGTACCCCTTGCACATGGTACAGGAGCTTTCCCATAACCAAAATGGCAAGGCAAGCAGACAATGAGCATCTCAGCAATCTTTTTATTTACCATATGCATAGCTTTTTATTGAGGATGCTTCAAAGATAGATCATTATGGTGATGCTTCAAGTTTCCACCATGATTAGGCATGGCTTAGGCTAGCAGCCCAGGCGTTTCTCTAACACAGGATACAAACTCCATGGACTTACAAGTTCCCTCTTTATTTCACACCGGTGACTTCCATAGACAAAAGAATATGATATCAACTGAGTACAACAAGGTACAAGTGCAATGTTGAAAACGTTCCCCATGACAGCACGGTTCTGCTAATTCCAACTTATAAGTGCAAGCATATACAACAAAGTTGTCACAATGGTTCAAGTTTATTAGGGGCAGAGAATAAAGTGTGCCATCAAGTTCGTGAGGGCTTTAATCACTAAGTTTTCACATAACAAAATGGTTTTTAATTGGAAGATAGTTGAAAACAAGAATATACTTGGAATGGTGTAACACACCATGCATAGGAGTTTATAGTGGACACTTTGGAATAACTTGGTTTCTTGGGAGTTGGAGGCATGAGTAGAACTTACTCATACAAGTGGAGGCTAGCAAAAGACTGGAAGCAACCAACTAAGAGAGCAATAATGGCCATAATCATGAAGTGCAACAAAGCATACTAATCAAAGCAAAGAGTGGTACTACAAGTCAAGGACTAAATGATCATAGAGGCTAATGGTGACTTGTCATAGTCATAACATGGTGTGAGCATGTGCCAAGTCAACCCAAGTAAAACATCAAAGGAGAATATCACAATACTATGCTTTTGCATGCTAAAACAATGCATAATTTCTTCAAGGCACACTAAGCAATCCCAATTGTTTGGAACAAGACATGCTACAACAATAATCACTAAGCATAAGGTCAAAACAACACCTAGCATGTCATGCTAAAGTCTAAGTCACAGTCAATGCAAGCTCCTCTTGCACTTCAAGTAAGAACTTACTACTCATTTCCAACACCAAGCAAACTTATTTGCAAAACAACACAGCGAGAATGGGGGTACAAACTACTTTATTCAAGCAAACTAAACAACCTAAGCAAAGCAAACGAAAACTAAGATGCTCCAAGAACAACACAACTATGCATGAAACAATAAAAACGAAGTGTCTAAATAGACCTGAGCTTTTTATTGATGAAGAAGGGGATGCCTTGGGCATCCCCAAGCTTTGACGCTTGTACCTCTTGGATATTTCTTGGGGTGACACCATGGTGGCATCCCCAAGCTTGAGTTATTGTCCATTCTTCATCTCATTGCATCATTCTCTCTCTACACCTGAAATTTTTCCTTCATACAAAACTTAACACAATCTTCATTAGCAACATTAGTGTATTCAAAAGATATTAGACCTCTGGCAAAGCTTTGGAACAGCAAGGCTTCTCACTAAAAACATAAGCTACTATAGTAACTCCTTCAAAAAGCTCAATTCACCTAAAGAGAACTCAAAAAGGAATCAATAAGAAGCAAATGCAAATAATGGCATAAATCTGTCAAAACAGACCAGCAGAGAGAAACCGATTTTTTCGAAAATCTTCTATTGCTCAAATAAAAATGTGTTGAACTAACGAAAGTTAGCTAACATACTAGGGGATTTTTTGCAAATTTTGAGCTCAATACGAGTTACAGAGACTCCTCACGAATTTTTTTGGTGGAGGACAGAATCTGTTTCGGGACAGCAACTCCCCAAATCTTACTTCCCTCTCATTAGAGGTCATTCTTGGCACAAAAAGCAAACAAAAATGATAAGGAGAGGTCATTACTGAAGTAATAACTTCCAAGACTCAAGGAAACTCTTGGCTTATCTCCTAACAAGTACTTTTCTTTAACGCCTTTAAGTTAGGCATAAGAAGCAAGAAGAATCAAGTGTTTTCAAATGAAGAATTGCCCCTCTTGTTCCTTCTTTTCTTACCTTTCTTTTTATCTTTAGGGAAGATATGATTTCTTACCGGAGGATCAAAGTGCATAATGCCTTTTCCCAAATCTTTTCTTACTAATTTTTTTGGGTTTTTTGAAAAGAGGCAAACAAAACCAAGCAAAGGAAACAAAGCAAACTAAAAACAAAGTAAAGAGAAAGAAAGTGAAGGACTCCCCTAGTGAAGACGTTCTTAGCCTCCCCGGCAATGGCGCCAGAAGGAGCTTGACGGCGCCCAACACTTGTCGTGGGACACTTCATTGGAAACCCCAAGAGGAAGGTGTGATGAGCATAGCAGCAAGTTTTCCCTCAGTAATAAACCGAGGTTATCGAACCAATAGGAGGAAGGAAACATCACACAGGTGTTGCTAGCAACGCGGAGACCTGCACAACACAAACTCAAGACTTTGCCCCAACGAATCAGTGAGGTTGTCAAGCTCACCGGTTTGTTGTAACAAAGGATTAAACGTATGGTGTGGAAGGTAATGGTTTGCAGAAAGTAAACAAGTAACAGCGGAAGATGTATCAATGGTAAAGATTGGACCGGGATCCATAGTTCACTAGAGGTGCTCTCCTTAGATAAACAACATGGCAAGAAGGGTAAAAAAATTACAGTGGGGCAATTGACAGGAACCGAGCAAGGCATTTCAATACAATTAATAGTCAGAAAGATCCTATGAGATTCGATTGGGCAATACAACAAGATACATAGACCGCCATCCAACTGCATCTATGACTAGAAGTCCACCTTCAGGTTATTATCCGAACCCCCTCTAGTATTAAGTTGCAAGCAACAGACAACTGCTTTAAGCAAAGTGTGTAAGGTAAACAGTCCACGTGTTCCATGAACAAGAGACCGTTGTTTTCTCCCTAGTAGCAGCAGCACATCTACAACCGAAGATATTTATGTCACTTCCCTTGGAAACTAGAGGCATGAACCCACTATCGAGCATAAATACCCCTCTTGGAGTCACTAGCAACTACTTGGCCAAGATAGCTACTAACAACGGAGAGCATGCAAGATCACAAACAACACAGACATGATAGAATCATAAAGACAAAACCATTAATCAAACCAACATAATTATCTCAATATCCATCGGATCCCCGCAAACACAACATGCATGATTACAAATAGATTAGATCTTGATCATGAACGGAGCTCACAAGATCTATACATGAAAGCACAAAGGAGGAGATACAACCATCTAGCTACTACATGGACCCATAGTCCAAGGTGGAACTACTCACACATCATACTGGGGAGAAGGCCTCCGGGGTGATCTCCCCTCCGACAGGGTGCTGGGAAGAACTTCAGACCCCCCGATCTAGGGACGATGGTGGTGGCGGCTACAAAAAGTTTCGTGGATATTTTATAGTGTACTGAGGGTTTCTGCATCGGGCTTCTTATAGGCGAAGGGGGAGTTCGAGGAAGCGGACAGGGTCACCAAACCCTAGCCAGGCGCGGGGCTGCGCCCACCCGTGCCTGGGGTGGGTCTGGCCCCCTGGCTGGCCCCTCCAGCTCTCCTCTGGACTTCTTGTTCCCCACGGAAAGTAATTGACTTTGACGTTTGTCCCGTCCAATTCCGAGAATATTTCTTTACTAACTTTTCTGAAACCAAAAACAGCAGAAAACAGGCATCTAGCACCGTTGCATCTTTTTAATAGGTTAGTACCAGAAAACATGTAAAAATAGACAAGCAAAGCAAAGTAGATACTAAACAAGCATGGAGCATCAAAAATTATAGATACGTTTCCAACGTATCATCCCTCATAATGTGATATTCATTTTTTTCTTAATAAGAGGCAAAGCAACCTCAATTACAGATAATTAATGGACATTTAGAATTTGAATTTCTCATGAGTATGACACACCGCATAGTGACTAGATAAGCTTGTAATATCAATACTAAGTGGTAGTACTCATGTATACACATTTTAAGGTTTGAGAGATGCACGAGGTATGTCACTCCCCCAAAATGGGATCTTCCGTTAACCACTCGAAAAGAGCCAAATAAGATATCATCAAGATGCATTAGAGGCTCAAAACAAAATACACGAGTAAATGATATGCCACACACCTAGACATACTTGAATACACAAAATAAGCAAGCATGAGGCACACCAAATACAAACACATACTTGGTACAAAACCAAAACATGTAAAGGGGCAAGTAACTTACAATATAATAGAGTTGAGTTTGAGTTACCATGAAGAGGTACATTGGATATAAGATAGGGAGAGATAATCCTTATGACTTGGCTTGATCAAAAATAATATATGAAGATCCCTTAATTCTTCATGAGTTATCCAAGTCTCCAATGCCCTCCATAAATACCTATTGATCAAGTTTGACCTTGTTGGTCCCCAACCAACTTGGGTCCTAAGAGTTTAGTCACAATAGGCTTGGCAACCCAAATGGTTCTTTTATTGACACCACTTTGAGTTCCAACAAACTTGGCAAACACATTTCCATCCTTATCCTTCCCAAGAGAATAATCATCATCAATAATGATAGGATTAGATAAGGTACCTGATACGTCATAAACATATCTATAATTTTTGATGTTCCATGCTTGTTTAGTATCCACTTTGCTATGCTTTGTCTACACTTTGAGGTATTTTTATACATTTTCTAGGACTAACCTATTAACAAGATTCCACAGTGCCAGTTGCATGTTTTCTGCTGTTTTTGGTTCCAGAAAAGCTAGTAAGGAAATATTCTCGGAATTGGACGGGACAAAAGCCAAAGTCAATATTTCACCTAGGAGAACACAGAGACCAAAGGGAGACCGGACGGGTGCCACACTCCCCCCCACGCGTGGGCCCACCCTGGGCCGTGCCTGGGCAGGGTGTAGGCCCCCTAGCTGCCCTCTTGCCTCTCCTCTTCGCCTATATAATCACCCCGGTGCCAAAACCCTAAGTACCTGATAAGATCTCCATGAAATAGTCCATAGCCGCCGCCACCATCGTTCCTAGATCGGGGGATCTATAGCTCTTCCCGGCACCCTGCCGAAGGGGAGAGATCATCCCGGAGGCCTTCTTCATCACCATGCCAGCCTTCGGTATGATGCTTGAGTAGTTCCACCTTGGACTATGGGTCCATATAGTAGATAGATGGTTGTTTCTCCTCCTTTGTGCTACCATGTTTAGATCTTGTGAGCTCCGTTCATGATCAAGATCATCTATTTGTAATCATGCATGTTGTGTTTGCGGGGATCCGATGGATATTGAGATTACTATGTCAGATTGATTAATGATTCTATCTTGTCTTCCTGATTGTTGAATCTATCATGTTTGTGTTGTTTGAGATCTTGCATGCTCTCCGTTTCTAGTAGCTATCTTGGCCCAGTAGATGCTAGTGACTCCAAGAGGGAGTATTTATGCTCGATAGTGGGTTCATGTCTCCATTGAATCTGGGGAAGTGATAGAAATCTCTAAGGTTGTAGATGTGCTATTGTTACTAGGGAGAAAACAACAATCTCTTGTTCATGGAACAATTGTATTGTTTACTTTACACACATTGCTTAAAGCAGTTATTCATTGCTTGGAACTTAATATTGGAGGGGGTTCGGATGATAACCTAAAGGTGGATTACTAGTCATGGATGCAGTTAGATGACGGTCTATGTATATTGTTGTAATGCCCAATCAAATCTCATAGGATCATGAATGTATAGTATTGCATTGTTATGCCTTGCTCAGTCCTATTAATTGCCCCACTGTAATTTGTTTACCCAGCATGTTATGTTGTTTATCTTAAGGAGAACACCTCTAGTGAACTGTGGACCCCAGTCCAATCTTTACCATTGATACATCATCCACTATCACTGTTTACTTTCTGCAAGCTACCATTATCTTCCACACCCTACGTTTAATCCTTTGTTTTCAGCAAACCGGTGAGATTAGCAACCTCACTGTTCGTTGGGGCAAAGTCTTGAGTTTGTGTTGTGCAGGTTCCAAGTTGTTAGCAACACCTTGGGGTCATTTCCTTGATCCTACTGGTTCGATAACCTTGGTTTCATTCTGAGGTAAGACTTACTGTTGTGCTCATCACACCTTCCTCTTGGGGTTTCCCAATGAAGCTCTACAGTGATCTGAGCCGCATCAAGACGTTTTCGTTTTGCGTTTTATTATGAAAAACACAAAAAAATTAGTTCCTACTCTAGTTGTTGCTGTTGTTGTCTTGCTCCACCTTTGCAAAAATGAATTCTGCTGAGAACACCAAGTTATGTGACTTCACTATCACAAACAACAATGATTTCCTGAGTACACCTATTGCTCCACCTACTCCTGATGCTACCTTTTATGGAATTAAGCCTGCTTTGTTGAATCTTGTTATGAAAGAGCAATTTTCTGGTGCTAGTTGTAACATCCCAGCATTAGAGCCTAGAAATAAGCTGAACCCAGATGTTTGCATTGCATTCATGCATAGAAAATCCCAATAATTTTCGCGCTTTTAAACAAAACTTGTCCAAGTGATTGGACCTTCTCTCAACTTGATGGAATTGAAGTACATCATCAAGTTGACTGTGATAAGTTTCAATATGACCTTTGCTAAAACCTTATTTGGGTAAACATGATTTGATCTAAGGATAGATCAAATATAATAAAAGGTTACTCATAATGCATTGCTTAAATGATTAATATCTGATCCTTAAGGGATCATATCCTAATATTAGCACAACAACTCATAATGCCAAGTTAAGATTACCAATCAAGTAATAAGGATAAATGACTAATCCTGAGCTATCTTATGCTTAACTATTCTTACTATGAGTATCATGGTAATACCAAACCTTAACTCTTTAGTGAGTTTGAGTAGGAAAGAAACTAAGTCTAGATCATTCACCGTATATCTTTCTTTCCATATCAATCCTTATCATATCTATTGAGCCATATTCCAATATCTGTTGTTCATCAATGTTGAGAAATCAACTATTGATTCACCAGTTCTCAATCTATCAACTCTTGACCATATCATAGTTTACACTTAAGTGCCTATAAAGAAACCACTAAGAAGAGGTAAATAGTAATGCTAGTTTTAGATATCATTTATAGGATGGGAGTGATTGAAGAAGAATAAAATCAATGTGATAATTGATGGAGTTAAACTCATTCCTGGATGGATAGACGAGTTATTTGAAATAAGATATAGGTGGTAGTAAAGAATATTACTAGGATGAACCCTGAAGATAGTTACCAGTAGTAATTCTATTAGACCAAGTGGGCATAGTCCATGAATAACAACCCTTAATCCAATTAGTGATATTGAGAAGATAATTTCAATACAATTGTAAGGTTGTATTGATGAAGTCTTGATTAGCCAATTGGAAACCTAAGCTATAAATGATTAAAGGATTATAATGATCATGCCTTGCTCACCAAGATTGAATACTTATATCAAGTATAAGTGATATTGGTGGGTACAAAATGATTGAAACCCTAGTATAGATAAGTTATCCTAGAGTAGTCATTACAAACCACATTAATATAATGTGAGGTTGGAGTATGAATCATTAGAGTAAAGTAAATGTAAGATAGTATGATTAAATTAAAGCTAATATAGGAATGGAGCTAGAAATAGCTACTTGTTGGATTGAAGGTTATCGGCAGAAGAGTAGTTGATATAACCAAGTCTGGATAGAAGAAGAACATGAAATGCTTTAGTGTCAAACTCATTGGATTCATCAATCAGTTCAGAAGAATAAAAGGTGAATAAGATTATTCCTGTGAAGAAAAGCTCATCATGTTAACCATGATGATAGATAGGAAAAAGTAGTATATCTAGGAAAGGAATTCCTTAATTAGAAGTCCAGAATTATGAATTATGGAAGGTAGGAATTCTTGGTAAACACCCAACTTTAAATCTCAAACCAAGTATAATATCCATTCCATGTTATGAATTACTCATCTAATATCTATATCACTTTATAGGAATATTTTCCTATAGCAAATCACATAAGCACATCTCTGTCAATTCCAATTATCATAATTATATGTGCTTAAGAGTATCTTTATCAATTCTTTTCCATAAAACATTTTAGATGTAACTTTCTGTTTTAAAAGGTGTTATCATTAATTATCACAAACAGAAGACAATATGCTTAGCTATTAAACCTTTACTCACATCAATAAGGGAATATAAGTAAAATAAGAATCCTAAATTCTAGGATAAGCACTTACAATTCAAACCCTAACCTCTATGTTAATCCTAATAGACTATATACATTGACATTTTCTAAATTAAGGGAAGTAATCTTAACCATATTAATTTCATTTGTATTTCATGCATAAAAAATGGTATAGGATCAATATATATAAAAATTTCCTCCAAACCAATAGCTAACTATTATTAAGTTTTATAAACAAATAAGTAAATATAAATTAATAAAAACCTTGGTTGATTCTTAGGAAGATAAGTAATAACAAAGTCTTTTACAAAAATAGTAAACAAGGAATTTATATCAAGAAAATAAAGAATGATATAAAAGGAAAAATATTTATCATTAAGATTTACAAAATAAATCTCAATCAATATTAATTGTTGCTACAAGTAATCAACAAATAAACTTTGATAAGAAAAGTTCAAATTATAGATTAAAAACAAATCTGAAAAGCAAAACAGAAAATAGAAAAAGGTGGCCCATTTCTTTCTCTCCTTATCTGACGCCCATGTGCAGCCCCCAAAAGCCCAACAGCCAACCCAGCTCATCCTTTTCTATGACTGATGGGTGGGACCGAAGGAGGACTGCAGGTTGAGCTGAAAGATTCGCCAGGGGGTTATCCGCAAAAGTGACGCCGTCGTCATCCTCACGCACATAAGCAGCTCGCTGGAGGAGTCCGCCGCCGCCCGATGCCATTGTCGTCGTCAGCCGTGCGTCGAGATGCTCGCCGTCGTTCCAGAGGGGGATAAGAAGATCACCGCGACACCCTACCTTAATCCCTATCCATGTATATTCCAAGTATATGATAGATTTTTATTTTGCATGCTATAATTGTATTAATACGGAAACATTAATACATGTGTGTTTAATAAACAAATAGAAAGTTCCTAGTTATGCCTCTCTCATAAACTAGCTCGTTGATTAACAAGATGATCAAGGTTTCCTAATCATGGACATTGGATGTTGTTAATAACGAGGTCACAACATTAGTGTAATGGTGTGATGAACATTCATCCGAAGTATAGCATTACGATCAAAGTCATTGAGTTTATATTGCTATAACATCATACGAAGTGATCCTAATCCTTAGACCATGAGATCATGTCAATCACTAACACCAGAAGAGTATCTTGATAACATCAAACGTCACACCGTAACATGGTGATTATAAAGATGGGTTCAGTACTACTAAAGTGTTATGTTGAGATCCATGGATCGAGAGAGGAATTTGTTCACCCCGATGAAGGATAGATATGCTCAGGGCACTCTCGGTGATATCACATTGGTTAGCTTGCAAGCAAGTTATTTGATCACTAGAATGTTATATCACGGGAACGAGAAAAGAGTGCATGTCAGTAACGAGAACAAACTAGGTATGGAGATACTGATGACCGAATCTTGTACATGTAATATATCATGAAACAAAGGGATTAACATACTAGCGTAAAAGGTTCTCGCGATCACAAGAAAGTCATCGCTGAATGTGTGGGAGTCAGTATGGACCTCCAGGTCTCGCTTCTGATTATTGATCTGAGAGGGGTCTCGATCATGTCCGCATTATTCGCAAACCGTAGGGTGACACACTTAAGAGAGACCGACATCCATTTGGAGCAAAATTTTCATGCCGGACAGAATAACAAGCGCAGGAATTTATTTCACTAGATACTGAAACAGGTTTTCGGGTGAAATTGCAGAAAGTGTTTTTGCATGTGAAATGAAATACTAGCAAGGGGTTATATGTGAATGTTGTCATTAAAGTAATTTACAAAATTCTGAATAAATAAAATGAGTTTTACTTAATGAGAGTTTGCATTAAATTTGGTGGAAATTTAATGGGAATTTGAGTTGGTTTTTGAGTGGAGGGAACTGAAAGACATTTTTGTGAGTGGAGTGTCCACCCACATGAATGAAGGATGGGAGGGGCATCCCCCATGGCTGGCGACCACCCCCTTGGGTTCCCCCTCCTCCTATAAAAGGAGCCGCCCTCCTCACTTCTCACTCACACCTCCTCGTGAAGGATCTCTCTCCCCCTCTAGTATTTATCCCCCATGGTCTCGGACTAGCGAGATACATGTTCCCGGTGGCTATTCGGCAAGAAAGAGTTGTGCTTCCTCTATATCGCTGGAGCGAGGAGGTGTAGGTTTCTCGGTGCCTCGGACGTGTGTGCGAGCATGGATGCGCCGCTGATTTGCGGTGCTAAGGACTTCCTGTCGATCTTGAGATCGGCAAGAGATCGTCTACATCAACCACGAGTTTAACTCGTTAAGCTTTGTCGGTCTTCAAGGGTATTTTCTCTACGGATGTATATCCGCCCGTTGTTTGTATCTAGTAGATAGATCTTGGTACATAGTTGTTCCCATCATAGGATTTTTTTTGTTTTCTATGCTGCAAACCCTACAGTGGTATCAGAGCCGGATCTATGCGTAGATGCTTTGCACGGCCAGTACACATATGAGTATGTGGGCGATGATGATCATGTTATTGCTTCTTTGTTGTATTTTGGATATTGGTGGCATAGTGGGATGAAGCGTCCCGGACAAACTTTATATGTCCTCGCACATGAGACCTGTTCCACGCTTGACATGCAACTAGTTCTGCATAAGTGGCTAGCGGGTGTCTGTGTCTCCTACTATAGTCAATATCCAATTTGCAACGAGTTGTCAACAATTTGGTTATCCTCGTTGTGGTTCATATTCGTAGGTAAGAACGGTTCTATCTTCGAAAGCCCTAAGCCACGTAAAACTTGCAATGGATAAATTAGAGACGTCTAGTTTAGATTGTTGCTGGGCTAGTGTCATGATATGGTGATGTTGTAAGTAGAAGTATAAGTTGATACTCTTACAACACACATAATGTGTAAGTTCCATAGATCTTGGCCTTACACATAGAGGTATGATAGTGATCATACCACGATGCACATGATGGAGATCGAGTGCAAGAAGCATATCATTTCACTTATAAACATGTGATGTTTATTGCATCTTATATTGCTTGTTTGGCATTATTAGCATAATAAGATGATCCCTTGTTTATATATCAAGATAAGAATGTGTTCTTCCCTAAGTATGCACCGATTATGTTTCGTCGCTCCAAGACATCATGTGATGATCGGGTGTTCTTGGATCCATGATCATACTTCGGGTGTAAGACAGTTACACACACGAATACTAAGGTTCTTACTTGGCGAGCCTAGCATGTACAAACATGGCCTCATAACACGGACCGAAAGGTTAAGCATGAGACGTATGGTAGATATGATGCCAATTTGATGCTCGCCTTTGAAGCTACACCGACTCACGTGATGATCGGACTTGGTGTAGTGGATTTGGTTCATGTAATCACCAAAAAGGTACGAGGGATGTCGTTTTTGAGTGGGACTTCATTCTTAATTTGGATTAGTTGAACTCAATCTATCATAAAATTAGTCTAAACTTTACAAATTTTGTTGTAGATGGCACCACCTGCTTTTAATTTCAATGTGTTCATGGAGAAAGAGAAACTTGCAACGAACGGTAGCAACTTTACTGAATGGGCCATGAATTTGAGGATTCTCCTCTCTGCTGCACAAAAGCAATATGTGCTAGAGGCGCCGCTAGGCCCCCCACTGTTTGATGATGCCCTTGACAAGGAGAAGAATGTCTATCAGACTCGTCAGGAGGACCACAACTTAGTTCATTGCGGCATATTGTATGGGATAGAGCCAGAACTTCGAAAGCGTTTCGAAAACGGCAATGCATTTGATACAATGGGTGAGTTGAAAATGATTTTCGACACACATGTTGTTGTAGAGAGCTAAAATGCTTCAGAAAAGTTCTTTAGCTGCATGATGGAAGAGAACAGCTCCGTAAGTGAGCATGTACTCAAGATGTCGAGTTACGCCGATAAGCTTGTGTCCTTGGGAATAACGATTCCCATTGACTTAGGCATCCATCGTGTTCTGTAGTCTCTTCCACCTAGCTATAAGAGCTTCGTGATGAACTATAATATGCAAGGCATGAAGTAGTCTCTCCCCGAGCTTCTATCAATGCTTAAAACTGCAAAAGTGGAGATCAAGAAAGAACATCAAGTGTTGATGATCAATAAGACCACTGGTTTCAAGAAATACAAGAAGGGAAAATGAAAGGGAAGTAAGGGCGGAAAGCCAGTTTTCGTGCATGAAAAGAAACCCTGAGTTGGCCCTTAGTCTGATACCGAGTGCTATTATTGTAAGGGGACTGGCCACTGGAAGCGCAACAACCCCAAGTATTTGGAAGACAAGAAGGTCGGCAAGGAAAATAAAGGTATATATGGTATACATGTTATTGATGTATACTTGACTAGTACTTGCAGTAGCACCTGGGTATTTGATACCGGTTCAGTTGCTAATATTTGTAACCCGAATCAGGGGTTGCGGAACAAGCGACCGCTAGCAAGGGGTGAGGTCAAGATGCGTGTCGGCAATGGATCAAGTGTTGATGTGATCGCCATCAGAACGCTACCTCTCCACTTACCATCGGGATTAGTAATGAACTTGAATAATTGTTATCTAGTGCCAGCACTGAGCATGAACATTGTATCGGGATCGTGTTTGATGCGAAGTGGTTATTCATTTAAATCCGAGAACAATGGTTGTTCTATTTATATGAATGAAATCTTTTATGGTCATGCACCGATGATGAATGGTTTATTTCTGTTAGATCTCGATAATAATGTTGCACATATTCATAATGTTGATGCTAAAAGGATTAAACTTAATGATGATATATCCGCATATATGTGGCACTGACGTCTAGGTCATATTGGCATTAAACGCATGAAGAAGCTCCATTCGGATGGACTTTTGGAATCACTTGATTTTGAATCATTTGATACATGTGAGCCATGCCTTATGGGCAAGATGACTAGAACGCCGTTTTCCGGTTCAATGGAACGGGCGACAGATTTATTCGAGATCATACATTCTGATATATATGGTCCAATGAGTGTGTCAGCACGAGGTGGATATCGTTATTTTGTTACTGTCACGGATGATTTGAATAGATACGGTTATATCTACTTGATGAAACACAAGTCTGAAACCTTTGAAAAGTTCAAGGAATTTCAGAGTGAAGTAGAAAATCATCGTAATAGAAAGATCAAATTTGTACGGTCTCACCGTGGAGGTGAGTATCTAAGTTACGAGTTTAGCACTCATATGAAAGAGTGTGGAATTGTTTCACAACTCACACCTGCCGGAACACCACAGCAAAATGGTGTGTCGGAACGTCGTAATCGTACTTTATTGGATATGGTTCGATCTATGATGTCTCTGACGGACTTGCCACTGTCATTTTGGGGTTATGTGTAACATCCCTAAAATCATGTTTTCAAAGCTTTGCATATCATCCATGCATGCATATTCATTTAGGGTTCAATTTCAAACTCTTTTGAAAGAAACAGAAGCATGGAGTGCTATTATTTCATGTGGACAAACTTTGATCCAATGCTACTCTCTAGTGAGAGATTATTTGTTTTAAAACCATTGTTGTGTGTTCATAGGATTGTTGATAAGTTCCAAGCTTGAACAAAATTACCAAAAACAAAATATGGTTTTTAAACCATTTATTTATCTTCATTAAATCATGTGCTAAGGCACTGTTTATTTTGAATTTTCAAAAAAAACCAAGCAAGTATAATGAGACAGCATGGTTTTATGCCCAAAAATATGAAGGCTACACTTTACAAAAGTCCAGAAAAGTTTGGAATTCAAATGCTTTTGATTTCATTTGAAAAGGATTCCTGAAAATCAATTTAGAAAAAGAAAAGAGATTAGAAAACAGTACCGGGCCTGGCGCCACTTATTCAGCCCAACAGCCAAAGCAGCCCACCCGGGGCACTCCTCTCTCTGCCTTTCCCCACCCGCGTAGAACCTACCCCCAGTCACTGATCGATGGGCCCCGTCCACGTCACCGTCATCTTCCCCAAATCCCGCGCAAGAACACGTTGCCATTGTCGTTGCTGCCGTTGATAGCGCGGCGTAATTGCCATTGATTCAGCAGGCGTTTCCTGCCGAGCCTCTGCCTACTTAAACCTCTCCGCACCGCAAGTCTTTCCCCTCACTCAGCATCCCCACTCCGCCACGAGGCTGCCGGTAATTCTAGCTGCAACGCCGCTGCCCGACACTCTCCAGCGACCTATTCCGGTGAACCCCGTGCTCCCCTTCACCTCTCATTCTTGCGAGCTTACATGTCATGCATGTGCGCATCTTATCACACCTTTGGTTTGCTCTAAAATGCCCCAGGTCGTCGTCTCCGTCGAGCCCCGCGAACGACCGAAGCGCCACCCGACTCCGGCGAGCAATCACGGTAAAACCAGACCGCCCCTTGACCCCTAGTTCTTACGAATGTGTTCGCCTCGCCTATGTGCATATCCAAATGCCTTTCATTCATCTTATTGCGCCGTAGAAGGTCGCCTCCGTCTCCGGCAGTGAACACCCGACGCGAAAGCAAACTCCGACGAGGATTTCCGGCCGTGCCAGTGCGCCCCTGTCCAAGCAAAGACCACATTGAGCTTCGCCATCGTCACGCGAGCTTGGTAAGCACCTGCACGTCCCCCTAACTCCCTAGACTCGCCGGAACGCCACCGCCAGTAGGTCCGCCGCCGCTGTAGCCTCGCACGCTGCCAGATCTTGGTCAGAGCATTGTGAGCCATCAGATCTAGATCCTGTGGCCACCAATAGATCACTTAACGAAGCGTTTTCTTTAGATCTGAGCCGCCCAGCGTCACTTAAATCCTACGGCTCTGGATGATTGATCCAACCGAAATGGTATCAGCCAATTAGAAGCTGCCGCGTGGCTAGGGTTTAGATTTAAAAACAGAATTTAGATCTATTAGTGATTCAAACTTGTAAAATTCATAACTTTTGATCCCCACGTTCAAATTTTGCAAATTTTATATAATTGGAATCAGGAGAGAAAATCCTATCTGTTTATGCAATGTGTTTAATGTTTTGCCTCTGTAAAAATGGTTGTTTTTACAGAAACATTGTAGGCTTATTTTGGTTAAAGAAATGATTTGAAAAATGTTTTAAGGATCCAATAAAGTTTATTTTGAGTATCTTGAACTTGTTTATGTTTTAGTACTGTTTACTTGTCTTGTTTTTTGTAGAAAAATCATCACATGGCATTTGAATGCATTCATATATTTTTGATTGTATATTTTGATATGTGATTTTGGTGCCATTATTTTATGTGCAAATAGTGATTGTGGTTGTGAAGATTGTTGCTACTCCCCAAACTACCAAGTCAAGTGGTGCTTCATGATTTTATTCCTATATTTTTCAACAATGCACTAGAAATATTTTGTATAGGACTTGCATGAATATTTTGATAAGTATCTATATGCTATGCTTGGGAAATCCTAGTAGCTGTAGAATTGTTAGAAATTTCTCTAAGTTAAGATGCTTACCATTGCCATGCTTAGCCTAGCTAGTAGCAACCAAGGGTGGTTATATATTCATGCTATATGAAATATTTCTAAGTCCTTGACTTGTTTTTGATAATAAAACAACTAAGTGAATGAAACACCTGGGTGGAATGGAAAGAATGGTTTGTGTTGAGTGGTTACACAAGGCCCATTTCTATGGTTTACCTTGTGTATCTCACTTGTGGAAAGCCACCCAGGAACAAAGGGATTTGAGATGCCAAATGTTAAGAAGCTTCTACTCCAGCCACATGGCAATATGGGCTCTGACTGGATCACATAGGTTGCAATAACTTTGCCATTTGGACAAATGGTGGTAGTGGGATGATAGGTTGGAACGCGTCCATTTGGTCTAAGGGAAGGCTTCTGAAAGGTCCTGTCTTGGTGAAAATCAAGTCTTGTGGGGAAAGTGCACAACCTCTGCAGATGGAAGAATCTAAGTACTTAGCCATGTCCCTGGTATTGGAAAACTTGAGCATCAAGACATGGAAGCTATCAAGAATCTCCTCATCCCAATTTTCTAAGTTAAAAACTTGTGTTTGAACAAGGGTGAAGGATCACCAATTTCTATTGGTGATTCCTTGGGAAAGTTTGTCAAAGAAAAACTTAGTGTTTTCAACTAATAGATAAAATCTATGTTGAGCAAAGCAAGCCTAAGCTACACTTAGCCAAATTCATGTAGTATCTAGATGCTATTATTATATTATGGTATCACTTGCCAATACTATTCCAATGTATTGACCCACTATGGCTGTAACTTGTGATGTTGCAGGATATTCTGATGATGATTAGGGGTTATGAGTCTACACTCAACATGCTTGCCTGTGGCACATGAAGATGAAGACTTATTTATATTATACTATATTTGAACTCTTGTATTAGGCATGTGGCCATGGAGTTGTAAAAGACTATGTTTGTCTTTGGAATGATATGTAATAATGACCTTTGTTTCTGTGTACTTCATCTTAAACTGTGGATGCTAGCATTGATCCAGGGACTAGCATTGCAATCACAGGGATCCTTACCTTTATAAAGGAGGGATTTTACATTATGCACTAGAAACTGCTGCATTCACTTTAAATCGGGCACCATCTAAATCTGTTGAAAAGACACCGTATGAATTGTGGTTTGCAAACAAACCTAAGCCGTCATTTCTTAAAGTTTGGGGATGCGATGTTTATGTGAAGAAACTTCAACCGGATAAACTCGAACCCAAAGCGGAAAAATGCGTCTTCATAGGATACCCTAAGAAAACTATTAGGTATTCCTTCTATCACAGATCCGAGGGCAAGGTTTTTGTTGCCAAGAATGGATCCTTTCTAGAGAAAGAGTTTCTCGCGAAAGGTGTGAGTAGTCGGAAGCGCAGCGCCGGAAGTCGTTTCGGAGTTGGCTTCACCAATTGAAGAGGGAACTAATGATAATGATCATGAAACTCTGAAAGAGAGTACTACTGAACCTCGCAGGTCTAGCAGGACGCATGCAGCTCCCGAGCTGTATGGAAACCCTGTTATGAATTTCATGGTTGATGAAATTGATGACCCTGCGACGTATGAAGAAGCGATGATGATCCCGGATTCCAACAAATGGTTAGAAGCCATGAAATCCGAGATGGAATCAATGTACGAAAACCAAGTTTGGAACTTGGTGGACTTACCTCACGACCGAAAGGCTGTGGAGGTTAAATGGATTTGCAAAAGGAAAACTGATGCTGACGGTAATGTGACCGTCTATAAAGCTCAATTTGTCACAAAGGGGTTTCGACAAATTCAAGTTGACTACGATGAGATATTCTCTCCCATAGCGATGCTAAAGTCAGTTAGGATTATGTTAGCAATTGCTGCATATTTCGATTATGAGATATGGCAGATGGATGTCAAAACCACGTTCCTCAATGGAAATATTGAGGAAGAGTTGTATATGATACAACCAAAGGGTTTTGTCGATCCTAAGGATGATAACAAGGTGTGCAAGCTTCAGCGATCCATCTATGGACTGAAGCAAGCATCCCGGAGTTCGAATCTCCGCTTTGATGAGGTGATCAAAGAGTTTGGATTTGTCCAAACTTATGGAGAGGCTTGTATTTACAAGAAAGTGAGTGAGAGCAATGTGGTATTTCTGATATTATATGTGGATGACATATTATTGATCGGAAACGATATAGATCTTTTAAACAGTGTTAAAAGTTATCTAAACAGCAAATTTTCAATGAATGACCTAGGTGAAGCGTCATACATATTAGGCATAAAGATCTATAGAGATAGATTTAGGCGCCTAATAGGGCTATCGCAAAGTACATACCTTGATAAGATTTTAAAGAAGTTCAAAATGTATGGAAGTAAGAAGGGGTTCTTACCTATGTTGCAAGGCAAGACATTGAGTAAGACTCAAAGTCCAGCTACGGCGGAAGAAAGAGAGATAATGGACAAAATCCCCTATCTTCAGCCATAATCTCTATAATGTACGCCATGATATGTACAAGACCGGATGTGGCACATGCTATTAGTTTGACTAGTAGGTACCAATCGGATCCAGGTTTGGAACACTGGATAGCGGTCAAGAATATCCTTAAGTACTTGCGAAGAACTAAGGATATGTTTCTTGTGTACGGAGGTGAATAAGAGCTCATCGCTAAGTGTTATGTCGACGCAAGCTTTGACACCGATCCGGATGAATCTAAGTCTCAATCCGTATACGTATTTCTCATAAATGGCGAAGCAGTTAGTTGGAGGAGTTCCAAACAACCCGTGGTGGCGGTATCAACAACGGAGGTCGAATATGTTTCTGCTTCGGAAGCGGCTCAGGAAGCAGTTTGGATGAAGGAGTTCATATCCGAACTAGGTGTGCTTGCGAGCGCATTGGACCCAATGGTGATATATTGTGACAACAATGGTGCCATTTCCAATACCAAAGAACCAAGGTCTCACAATAATTCCAAGCATATTAAGCACCGGTTTCACTCCATCCGCGAGCATGTCAAGGATGGAGATATAAAGATTTGTAAAGTACACACGGATCTCAACGTAGCAGATCCGTTGACTAAAACTCTCCCTAGAGCAAAACATGATCAACACCAGAACTCCATGGGTGTTAGAGTTATCACTATGTAACTATATTATTGTCTCTAGTGCAAGTGGGAGACTGAAGGGAATATGCCCTGAGAGGCAATAATAAAGTGTTTATTATGTATATTCCAAGTATATGATAGATTTTTATTTTGCATGCTATAATTGTATTAATACGGAAACATTAATACATGTGTGTTTAATAAACAAACAAAAGTTCCTAGTTATGCCTCTCTCATAAACTAGCTCGTTGATTAACAAGATGATCAAGGTTTCCTGATCATGGACATTGGATGTTGTTAATAACGAGGTCACAACATTAGTGTAATGGTGTGATGAACATTCATCCGAAGTATAGCATTACGATCAAAGTCATTGAGTTTATATTGCTATAACATCATACGAAGTGATCCTAATGCTTAGACCATGAGATCATGTCAATCACTAACACCGGAAGAGTATCTTGAGAACATCAAACGTCACACCGTAACAGGGTGATTATAAAGATGGGTTCAGTACTACTAAAGTGTTATGTTGAGGCCTATGGATCGAGAGTGGAATTTCTTCATCCCGATGACGGATAGATATGCTCTGGGCCCTCTCGGTGATATCACATTGGTTAGCTTGCAAGAAAGTGATTTGATCACTAGAATGTTATATCACGGGAACGAGAAAAGAGTGCATGTCAGTAATGAGATGAACTAGGTATGGAGATACCGATGATCGAATCTCGGACATGTAATATATCGCAAAACAAAGGGATTAAGATACTAGCGTAAAAGGTTCTCGCGATCACAAGAAAGTCATCGCTGAATGTGTGGGAGTCAGTATGGACCTCCAGGTCCCTCTTCTGATTATTGATCTGAGAGGGGTCTCGATCATGTCTGCATTATTCGCGAACCATAGGGTGACACACTTAAGAGGCACCGACATCCATTTGGAGCAAAAGTTTCATGCCGGAAAGAATAACAAGCGCAGTAATTTATTTCACTAGATACCGAAACAGGTTTTTGGGTGAAATTGCAGAAAGTGTTTTTGCATGTGAAATGAAATACTATCAAGGGGTTATATGTTAATGTTGTCATTAAAGTAATTGAAAAAATTCTGAATAAATAAAATGAGTTTTATTTAATGAGAGTTTGCATTAAATTTGGTGGAAATTTAATGGGAATTTGAGTGGGTTTTGAGTGGAGGGAATTGAAAGACATTTGTGTGAGTGGAGTGTCCACCCACATGAATGAAGGAGGGGAGGGGCATCCCCCATGGCCGGCGGCCACCCCCTTGGGTGCCCCCATCCTCCTAAAAAAGTAGCCCCCCTCCTCACTTCTCACTCACACCTCCTCGTGAAGGATCTCTCTCCCCCTCTAGTATTTATCCCCCATGGTCTCGGACTAGCGAGATACATGTTCCCGGTGGCTATTCGGCAAGAAAGAGTTGTGCTTACTCTGCATCGCTGGAGTGACGAGGCGGAGGTTGCTCGGTGCCTCGGACGTGTGTGCGAGCACGGATGCGTCGCTGATTTGCGGTGCTAAGGACTTCCTGTCGATCTTGAGATCGGCAAGAGATCGTCTACATCAACCACGAGTTTAACTCGTTAAGCTCTGTCGGTCTTCAAGGGTATGTTCTCTATGGATGTGTATCCTCCCATTGTTTGTATCTAGTAGATAGATCTTGGTACATAGTTGTTCCCATCGTAAGAATTTTTTGTTTTCTATCTGCGAACCCTACACTCCACATGATGTATACTTGACTAGTACTCGAAGTAGCACCTGGGTATTTGATACTGGTTCAGTTGCTAATATTTGTAACTCGAATCAGGGGCTGCGGAACAAGCGACCGCTAGCAAGGGGTGAGGTCAAGATGCGTGTCGGCAATGGATCAAGTGTTGATGTGATCGCCATCGGAACGCTACCTCTCCACTTACCATCGGGATTAGTAATAAACTTGAATAATTGTTATCTGGTGCCAACACTGAGCATGAACATTGTATCGGGATCGTGTTTGATGTGAAGTGGTTATTCATTTAAATCCGAGAACAATGGTTGTTCTATTTATATGAATGAAATCTTTTATGGTCATGCACCGATGATGAATGGTTTATTTATGTTAGATCTCGATAATAATGTTGCACATATTCATAATGTTGATGCTAAAAGGATTAAACTTAATGATGATATATCCGCATATATGTGGCACTGACGTCTAGGTCATATTGGCATTAAACGCATGAAGAAGCTCCATTCGGATGGACTTTTGGAATCACTTGATTTTGAATCATTTGATACATGTGAGCCATGCCTTATGGGCAAGATGACTAGAACGCCGTTTTCCGGTTCAATGGAACGGGCGACAGATTTATTCAAGATCATACATTCTGATGTATATGGTCCAATGAGTGTGTCGGCGCGAGGTGGATATCGTTATTTTGTTACTTTCACGGATGACTTGAATAGATATGGTTATATTTTCTTGATGAAACACAAGTCTAAAACCTTTGAAAAGTTTAAGGAATTTCAGAGTGAAGTAGAAAATCATCATAATAGAAAGATCATATTTGTATGGTCTGACCATGGAGGTGAGTATCTAAGTTACGAGTTTAGCACTCATATGAAAGAGTGTGGAATTGTTTCACAACTCACACCTGCCGGAACACCACAGCGAAATGGTGTGTTGAAACGTCGTAATCGTACTTTATTGGATATGATTCGATCTATGATGTCTCTGACGGACTTGCCACTGTTATTTTGGGGTTATGTGTAAAATCTCTAAAATCATGTTTTCAAAGCTTTGCATATCATCCATGCATGCATATTCATTTAGGGTTCAATTTCAAACTCTTTTAAAAGAAACAGAAGCTTGGAGTGCTATTATTTCATGTGGACAAACTTTGATCCAATGCTACTCTCTAGTGAGAGATTATTGGTTTTAAAACCATTGCTGTGTGTTCATAGGACTGTTGATAAGTTCCAAGCTTGAACAAAATTCCCAAAAACTATTTATCTTCATTAAATCATGTGCTAAGGCACTGTTTATTTTGAATTTTCAAAAAAGACCAAGCAAGTATAATGAGACAGCATGGTTTTATGCCCCAAAATATGAAGGTTACACTTTACAAAAGTCCAGAAAAGTTTGGAATTCAAATTCTTTTGATTTCATTTGAAAAGGATTCCTGAAAATCAATTTAGAAAAAGAAAAGAGATTAGAAAACAGTACTGGGACTGGCGCCACTTATTCAGCCCAACAGCCAAAGCAGCCCACCCGGGGCACTCCTCTCTCTGCCTTTCCCCACCCGCGCAGAACCTACCCCCCAGTCACTGATCGATGGGCCCCGTCCACGTCACCGTCGTCTTCCCCAAATCCCGCGCAAGAACACGTCGCCGCTGTCGTTGCTGCCGTTGATAGCGCGGAGTAATTTCCATTGATTCAGCGGGCGTTTCCTGTCGAGCCTCTGCCTACTTAAACCTCTCCGCACCGCGAGTCTTTCCCCTCACTCAACACCCCCACTCCGCCACCAGGCTGCCGGCAATTCGAGATGCAATGCCGCTGCCCAACGCTCTACAGCAACCTATTCCGGTGAACCCCGTGCCCCCCTTCACCTCTCATTCTTGCGAGCTTACTTGTCATGCCTGTGTGCATCTTCTCACACCTTTGGTTTGCTCTAAAACGCCCCAGGTTGTCGTCTTCGTCAAGCCCCGTGAACGACCGAAGCGCCGCCCGACTCCGGCGAGCAATCACGGTAAAACCAGACCGCCCCTTGACCCCTAGTTCATACGACTGTGTTCACCTCGCCTCTATGCATCTCCTAATGCCTTTTTTCATCTTATTGCGCCGTAGAACGTCGCCTCCATCTCCGGCAGTGATCACCCGACGCGAAAGCAAACTCCGACGAAGATTTCCGACCGTGCCAGTGCGCCCCTGTCCAAGCAAAGACCACGTTGAGCTTCGCCATCATCACGCGAGCTTGGTAAGCACCTGCACGTCCCCCCTAACTCCCTAGACTCGCCGGAATGCCACAGCCAGTAGGTCCGCCGCCGCTGTAGCCTCGCACGCCGCTAGACCTTGGTCAGAGCATTGTGAGCCATCAGATCTAGATCCTGTGGCCACCAATAGATCACTTAACGAAGCATTTTCTTTAGATCTGAGCCGCCCAGCGTCACTTAAATCCTACGGCTCTGGATGATTGATCCAACCGAAGCAAACGGTCAATCAGCGTGGCTAGGGTTTAGATTTAAAAACAGAATTTAGATCTATTAGTGATTCAAACTTGTAAAATTCATAACTTTTGATCCCCACGTTCAAATTTTGCAACTTTTATATCATTGGAATCAGGAGAGAAAATCCTATCTGTTTATGCAATGTGTTTAATGTTTTGCCTCTGTAAAAATGATTGTTTTTACAGAAACATTGTAGGCTTATTTTGGTTATAGAAATGATTTGAAAAATGTTTTAAGGATCCAATAAAGTTTATTTTGAGTATCTTGAACTTGTTTATGTTTTAGTACTGTTTACTTGTCTTGTTTGGTGTAGAAAAATCATCACATGGCATTTGCATGCATTCATATATTTTTGATTGTATATTTTGATATGTGATTTTGGTGCCATTATTTTATGTGTAGATTTTGGTGCAAATAGTGATTGTGGTTGTGAAGATTGTTTCTACTCCCCAAACTACCAAGGCAAGTGGTGCTTCATGATTTTATTCCTATATTTTTCAACTATGCACTAGAAATATTTTGTATAGGACTTGCATGAATATTTTGATAAGTATCTATATGCTATGCTTGGGAAATCCTAGTAGTTGTAGAATTGTTAGAAATTTCTCTAAGTTAAGATTCTTACCATTGCCATGCTTAGCCTAGCTAGTAGCAACCAAGGGTGGTTATATATTCATGCTATATGAAATATTTCTAAGTCCTTGACTTGTTTTTGATAATAAAACAACTAAGTGAATGAAACACCTGGGTGGAATGGAAAGAATGGTTTATGTTGAGTGGTTACACAAGGCCCATTTCTATGGTTTACCTTGTGTATATCACTTGTGGAAAGCCACCCAGGAACAAAGGGATTTGAGATGCCAAATGTTAAGAATCTTCTAGTGTAGCCACATGGCAATATGGGCTCTGACTGGATCACATAGGTTGCAATAACTTAGCCATTTGGACAGATGGTGGTAGTGGGATGATAGGTTGGAACGCGTCCATTTGGTCTAAGGGAAGGCTTCTGAAAGGTCCTGTCTTGGTGAAAATCAAGTCTTGTGGGGAAAGTGCACAACCTCTGTAGATGGAAGAATCTAAGTACTTAGCCATGTCCTTGGTATTGGAAAACTTGAGCATCAAGACATGGAAGCTATCAAGAATCTCCTCATCCCAATTTTCTAAGTTAAAAACTTGTGGTTGAACAAGGGTGAAGGATCACCAATTTCTATTGGTGATTCCTTGGGAAAGTTTTGTCAAAGAAAAACTTAGTGTTTTCAACTAATAGGTAAAATATATTTTGCGCAAAGCAAGCCTAAGCTACACTTAGCCAAATTCATGTAGTATATAGATGCTATTATTATACTAAGGTATCACTTGCCAATACTATTCCAATGTATTGACCCACTATGGCTGTAACTTGTGATGTTGCAGGATATTCTGATGATGATTAGGGGTTATGAGTCTACACTCAACATGCTTGCCTGTGGCACATGAAGATGAAGACTTATTTATCTTATTCTATATTTGAACTCTTGTATTAGGCCTGTGGCCATGGAGTTGTAAAAGACTATGTTTGTCTCTGGAATGATATGTAATAATGACCTTTGTTTATGTGTACTTCATCTTAAACTGTGGATGCTAGCATTGATCCAGGGACTAGCATTGCAATCACAGGGATCCTTACCTTTATAAAGGAGGGATTTTACATTATGCACTAGAAACTGCTGCATTCACTTTAAATCGGGCACCATCTAAATCCGTTGAAAATACACCGTATGAATTGTGGTTTGGAAACAAACCTAAGCCGTCATTTCTTAAAGTTTGGGGATGCAATGTTTGTGTGAAGAAACTTCAACCGGATAAACTCGAACCCAAAGCGGAAAAATGCGTCTTCATAGGATACCCTAAGAAAACTATTGGGTATTCCTTCTATCACAGATCCGAGGGCAAGGTTTTTGTTGCCAAGAATCGATCCTTTCTAGAGAAAGAGTTTCTCCCGAAAGGTGTGAGTAGTCGGAAGGTAGAACTCGTTCCGGAGTTGGCTTCACCAATTGAAGAGGGAACTAATGATAATGATCATGAAACTCCGAAAGAGAGTACTACTGAACCTCGCAGGTCTAGCAGGACGCATGCAGCTCCCGAGCTGTATGGAAACCCTGTTATGAATTTCATGGTTGATGAAATTGATGACCTTGCGACGTATGAAGAAGCGATGATGAGCCCGGATTCCAACAAATGGTTAGAAGCCATGAAATCCGAGATGGAATCCATGTACGAAAACCAAGTTTGCAACTTGGTGGACTTACCTCACGACCGAAAGGCTGTGGAGAATAAATGGATTTTCAAAAGGAAAACTGATGCTGATGGTAATGTGACCGTCTATAAAGCTCGACTTGTCGCAAAGGAGTTTCGACAAATTCAAGGAGTTGACTACGATGAGATATTCTCTCCCATAGGGATGCTAAAGTCAGTTAGGATTATGTTAGCAATTGCTGCATATTTCGATTATGAGATATGGCAGATGGATGTCAAAACCACGTTCCTCAATGGAAATATTGAGGAAGAGTTGTATATGATACAACCAAAGGGTTTTGTCAATCCTAAGGATGCTAACAAGGTGTGCAAGCTTCAGCGATCCATCTATGGACTGAAGCAAGCATCCCGGAGTTGGAATCTCCGCTTTGATGAGGTGATCAAAGAGTTTGGATTTGTCCAAACTTATGGAGAGGCTTGTATTTACAAGAAAGTGAGTGAGAGCAATGTGGCATTTTTGATATTATATGTGGATGACATATTATTGATCGGAAACGATATAGATCTTTTAAACAGTGTTAAAAGTTATCTAAACAGCAAATTTTCAATGAAGGACCTAGGTGAAGCGTCATACATATTAGGCATAAAGATCTATAGAGATAGATCTAGGCGCCTAATAGGGCTATCACAAACTACATACCTTGATAAGATTTTAAAGAAGTTTAATATGTACGGAAGTAAGAAGGGGTTCTTACCTATGTTGCAAGGCAAGACATTCAGTAAGACTCAAAGTCCAGCTACGGCGGAAGAAAGAGAGATAATGGACAAAGTCCCCTATCTTCAGCCATAGTCTCTATAATGTACGCCATGATATGTACAAGACCGGATGTGGCACATGCTATTAGTTTGACTAGTAGGTACCAATCGGATCCAGGTTTCGAACACTGGATAGCGGTCAAGAATATCCTTAAGTACTAGCGAAGAAATAAGGATATGTTTCTTGTGTACGGAGGTGAAGAAGAGCTCGTCGCTAAGTGTTATGTCGACGCAAGTTTGACACCGATCCGGATGAATCTAAGTCTCAATCTGGATACGTATTTCTCATGAATGGCGGAGCGGTTAGTTGGAGGAGTTCCAAACAACCCGTGGTGGCGGTATCAATAACGGAGGTCGAATATGTTTCTGCTTCGGAAGTGGCTCAGGAAGCAGTTTGGATGAAGGAGTTCATATCTGAACTAGGTGTGCTTGCGAGCGCGTTGGACCCAATGGTTATATATTGTGACAACAATGGTGCCATTGCCAATACCAAAGAACCAAGGTCTCACAAGAATTCCAAGCATATTAAGCGCCGGTTTCACTCCATCCGCGAGCATGTCAAGGATGGAGATATAAAGATTTGTAAAGTACACACGGATCTCAACGTAGCAGATCCATTGACTAAAACTCTCCCTAGAGCAAAACATGATCAACACCAGAACTCCATGGGTGTTAGAGTTATCACTATGTAACTAGATTATTGTCTCTAGTGCAAGTGGGAGACTGAAGGGAATATGCCCTGAGAGGCAATAATAAAGTGTTTATTATGTGTATTCCAAGTATATGATAGATTTTTATTTTGCATGCTATAATTGTATTAATACAAAAACATTAATACATGTGTGTTTAATAAACAAATAGAAAGTTCCTAGTTATGCCTCTCTCATAAACTAGCTCATTGATTAACAAGATGATCAAGGTTTCCTGATCATGGACATTGGATGTTGTTAATAACGAGGTCACAACATTAGTGTAATGGTGTGATGAACATTCATCCGAAGTATAGCATTACGATCAAAGTCATTGAGTTTATATTGCTATAACATCATACGAAGTGATCCTAATGCTTAGACCATGAGATCATGTCAATCACTAACACCGGAAGAGTATCTTGAGAACATCAAACGTCACACCGTAACAGGGTGATTATAAAGATGGGTTTAGTACTACTAAAGTGTTATGTTGAGGCCCATGGATCGATAGTGGAATTTCTTCATCCCGATGACGGATAGATATGCTCTGGGCCCTCTCGGTGATATCACATTGGTTAGCTTGCAAGGAAGTGATTTGATCACTAGAATGTTATATCACGGGAACGAGAAAAGAGTGCATGTCAGTAACGAGATCGAACTAGGTATGGAGATGCCGAGGATCGAATCTCGGACATGTAATATATCGCAAAACAAAGTGATTAAGATACTAGCGTAAAAGGTTCTCGCAATCACAAGAAAGTCATCGTTGAATGTGTGGGAGTCAGTATGGACCTCCGGGTCCCTCTTCTGATTATTGATCTGAGAGGGGTCTCGATCATGTCTGCATTATTCACGAACCGTAGGGTGACACACTTAAGAGGCACCGACATCCATTTGGAGCAAAAGTTTCATGCCAGAAAGAATAACAAGCGCAGTAATTTCTTTCACTAGATACCGAAACAGGTTTTCGGGTGAAATTGCAGAAAGTGTTTTTGCATGTGAAATGAAATACTATCAAGGGGTTATATGTGAATGTTGTCATTAAAGTAATTGACAAAATTCTGAATAAATAAAATGAGTTTTATTTAATGAGAGTTTGCATTAAATTTGGTGGAAATTTAATGGGAATTTGAGTGGGTTTTGAGTGGAGGGAATTGAAAGACATTTGTGTGAGTGGAGTGTCCACCCACATGAATGAAGGAGGGGAGGGGCATCCCCCATGGCCGGTGGCCACCCCCTTGGGTGATCCCCTCCTCCTAAAAAAGTATCCCCCCTCCTCACTTCTCACTCACACCTCCTCGTGAAGGATCTCTCTCCCCCTCTAGTATTTATCCCCCATGGTCTCGGACTAGCGAGATACATGTTCCCGGTGGCTATTCGGCAAGAAAGAGTTGTGCTTCCTCTGCATCGCTGGAGCGAAGAGGCGGAGGTTGCTCGGCGCCTCGGACGTGTGTGCGAGCACGGATGCGTCGCTGATTTGCGGTGCTAAGGACTTCCTCTCGATCTTGAGATCGGCAAGAGATCGTCTACATCAACCACGAGTTTAACTCGTTAAGCTCTGTCGGTCTTCAAGGGTATGTTCTCTATGGATGTGTATCCTCCCATTGTTTGTATCTAGTAGATAGATCTTGGTACATAGTTATTCCCATCGTAGGAAATTTTTTGTTTTCTATGCTGCGAACCCTACACTCCACATGGTTAGAAGGTAAATTTTGTTGAAGAAACCTCCTCTTTGAGTGATAAAATTGATGTTATCATGGCTATGCTTGTTAATGGAAAAGCTCATATTGATCCAAATAATGTTCCCTTAGCCTCTTTGGTTGATCAAGAAGAGCAAGTTGATGTGAACTTCATTAGAAATAACAATTTCAACAATAGTGCCTATAGGAATAATTTTGTTAATAATAATTATATGCCTTATCCTCCTAATAATGGCAACACTTATGGAAATTCCTACAACAACAATAGATGTGCTCCCTCTGAACTTGAAGTCATGCTTAAAGACTTTATTAGTAAACAAACTATTTTAAACAAAATTGTGGAGGAAAAGCTTTTGAATGTTGAGAAAAATATTTCATCTTTGTCTGAAGCACAATCCTCTTTGATTAATAAAATGGTTGCTAAACCTGATACCTTGGAAAGTACCTTTGCTGCAACTCATGCCATACAAGTTACTATTGATGAAAATGTTAGACCGTTAGCTAAATTACATGCTAAGTGGGAAAGAGAAGCAGAAATTGCTAGAAACAATAGTGTTTGTACTATTACCACAACCAATATGGATGCTACCAAACTACAAGAAGCCCCCATTCCTCCTACAACTATGCCTAAACCTAATAAGTCTACTACATGTGATGCTAAGTTTGATTTTGATCTTGATGGTTGCAATGTCTCTGAAGTGATTATTTTCCTACAAAAGCTTGCTAGAAGTCCTAATGCTAGTGATATGAATATGGCTTTTACAAAACACATTACAGATGATCTCATTAGAATTAAGGAAGAAAAGTTAAAACACAAAGCTTTTATTCCTAGGAAAGTAGAAGATAGTTGGGAACCCATCATTAATATGCAAGTGAATGACTTTGATCTCAAAGCTTCATGTGACCTTGGTTCTAGTGTCTCTATTATGCCTATAAATATTTATGAAATGCTTGATTTGCCACCTTTGGAAGATTGCTATTTGGATGTCCCACTTGATGATAATGCTAAGAAGAAACTCATGGGGAGTATTAATGATGTTCTTATTGTGGTTAACAATGCTTATGTCCTTGTTGATTTCTATGTTTTGGATGTTGAATGCAATGCTTCTTGTCCTATTACTTTGGGAAGACCTTTTCTTAGAACTGTTGGTGCCATCATTGATATGAAAGAAGGCGCCATTAAATATCAATTTTGATTCAAGAAAGGTATTGAACACTTCCATATGAGATGAGAGAAGTTACCTTTTGCTCCTCCTTTAAAGCAAAATTTGATGTCAATGCTTCTTGATTTGAAAATACTTGATTCCTGCTTCTTGTGCCTAACTTAAAGGTGTTAAAGAAAAGTACTTCTTGAGAGATAACCCAATAGTTTTCTTGAGTTTTGGAATTTCTTACTTCTGTAATAACCTCTCCTTATCTTTTTTATCTGATTTTTGTGCCAATAATAACCTCTAATGAGAGGGAAGTAAGATTTGGGAAAGTGTTGTCCCGAATCAGATATGTGTGCTCCACTGTAAAAATTCGTGAAAAATCTCTGTAAGTAGGATTGAGCTGTAATTTTCCGAATAAATACCCCTGTTTGTTAGCTAACATTCTTTAGTTCAGCACTTTTTTTAGCAACATAAGGTCTTCGAAAAAATCGGTGTTCACCTACTGGTCTATTTTAACAGATTTCTGCCATTATTTGCATTTGCCTCTTTATTGATTTCCTTTTGGGTTCTTTTTGGTAAATTGAGCTTTTTGGGGGAATTAATAAAGTAGCTTGTGTATTTAATGAAAGTTTTGATGTTTTAAAACTAAACCCCAAAGGTTTATTATCTTTTGAATGGACTAATGTTGCTAATGAAGATTGTGTGAAGTTTTGGATTAAGGAAAATTTTCAGGTGTAAGGAAAGAATGATGTAATGAGATGAATAATGGACAAAAGCTCAAGCTTGGGGATGCCACCCCGTGTCACCCCAAGAAATATTCAAGAGGTACAAGCGTCAAAGCTTGGGGATGCCCAAGGCATCCCCTTCTTCATCAATAAAAATCTCAGGTCTTCCTAGACACTTCGTTTTTATTGTTTCATGCACTGTTGTGTTGTTCTTGGAGCATCTTAGTTTTCGTTTTTGGTTTTTGTTTGCTTAGTTTGCTTGAATAAAGTAGTTGGACCCCCTGTTTTCGCTGTGTTGTTTCAAATAAGTTGATTGGTGTTGGAAAGGAGTAGAAAGTTCTTGCTTATAGTACTATAAAAGGGAGCTTGCTTTGACTGTGACTAAGACTTTATCATGTCATGCTAGATGTTGTTTTGACCTTATGCTTAGTGATTATTGCTATAGCATGACTTGTTCCAAACAATTGATATTGCTTAATGTGCCTTGCAAGAATCATGTGTTGTTTTAGCATCCAAAAGCATAGTATTGTGGTATTCTCCTTTGATGCTTTGTTTGGGTTGACTTGGCACATGCTCACACCATGTTATGACTATGAACCAATCACCTTAGCCTCTATGATCATTATTTCTTGACTTATGGTACCACTTTATGCTTTTATTAGTAATGTTTTGTCGCTCTACATGATTATGGCCATTGTTGCTCTCTTAGTTGGTCCCTCCCAGTCTTTTGCTAGCCTCCACTTGTATTGAGTAAGATCTACTCATGCATCCAACTATGAAGAAACCAAGTTATACCAAAGTGTCCACTATAAATTCCTATGCATGGTGTGTTACACCATTCCAAGTATATTCTTGTTTTATCTATCTTCCAAATTAAACTTGTTATGAGAAAATTAGTGATTAAAGCTCTCCCAAACTTGATGGCACACTTTATTTTTCTTGCCCCTAATAAAATTGAACTATTGTGTCATCTATGTTGTATATGCTTGCACTTATAAGTTGGGAATTAGTAGAACCATGCTGCCATGGGGAACGCTTTCAACATTGCACCTGTACAAGTTACCCAGTTGATATCATGATCTTTTGTTTGCGGATGTCGGCCGTGTGAAATAAAAGGGGATCTTGTAAGTCCATGGAGTTATGTATGTGTGTTAGAGAAATGCATGGGCTACTAGCCTAAGCCATGCCTAATCATGGTTCAAACTTGCAGCATCACCATAGTGATCAATCTATGAAGCTTTCTTCTTATAAAAAGAGAGAGGTAGAAAAGATGAAAGAAGAGAAAAAAGCACCTTTTTCCCATGGTAAATAAGAAGATTGCTGAGATGCTTATTGTCTGCTTGCCTTGTCATTTTGATATGGGATAGCTCCTGTATCATGGGGCAAGGGTTACCCCGCTGGTGGTTCTCTATGATACACATGTACTTACTATGACAAGAACTTACCGGTAACTAAAGTTGAGTAGCATGAGGAATGGCCCTCATACTCAAGGGACATGAGATTTCCAACTTAAACTTTGTCGATCATATACTCCATACTTTGTTCACTTTAACCTTAATCACTTCAAGATGCTTATGATAGGGGCAATGAGAGCTAAAAGCTAACAAGTACCATAATTTTTGGAAACTCTTTATGAAACTTGAAATCCCTACTTCCCTTTATGAAGGGAATTTATTCCACTATTATATTGAGTCTCCATCTTCTAACTTTAGGCACCAGTAAGAGAGCATAGTTGCCATTTTTAGTTCTATGTGCAGTGTCCCAAAACTTATTGATTGATGCATATTTTTGATATTGCTTGTTCTTGAACTATTTGTATCTAGTCACCCTTATGAACTTTGAAGGTGTCCTATGCATTTATGTTTTGCTACTCCATGAGGGACAAGCTGAATGCCACTATGCTATGTTTTATATATGTGAAACAAACAAACGTCTTTCAATGCATTGTTATTCATGAATCTTTATTTGTATCATTTCATGTTGCAGCATAGTTGTTATGTCTTACTGTTAGAACTTCATCTTTCATGCTCATGTTTAGAGTACTTTGATCCCAGCTTTCAATGCTTGCAAATGGTTTGATCTTGATTGTGATGGTGCATGTCACCTCAAAAATTATTCTTTTTATCACTTACCTACTCGAGGACGAGCAAGAGTTAAGCTTGGGGATGCTTGATACGTCGTAAACGTATCTATAATTTTTGATCTTCCATGCTTGTTTAGTATCCACTTTGCTATGCTTTGTCTACACTTTGAGGTATTTTTATACATTTTCTGGGACTAACCTACTAACAAGATGCCATAGTGCCAGTTGCCTGTTTTCTGATGTTTTTGGTTTCAGAAAAGCTAGTAAGGAAATATTCTCAGAATTAGACGGGACAAAAGCCAAAGTCAATATTCACCAAGGAGAACACAGAGACCCAAGGGCGACCGAAGGGGTGCCACAGGGTGGCCACACCCCCCACGCGCGGGCCCACCCTCGGCCGCTCCTGGGCAGGGTGTGGGCCCCTAGCCACCCGTCTGCCTCGCCTCTTCGCCTATATAATCACCCTGATGCCAAAACCCTAAGTACCCGATGAGATCTCCACGAAACACTTCGTAGCCGCCGCCACCATCGTACCTATATCAAGGGGACCTGAAGCTCTTCCCGGCACCCTACTGGAGGGGAGAGATCATCCCGGAGGCCTTCTTCATCACCATGTCATCCTCCGGTATGATGCGTGAGTAGTTCCACCTCTGACTATGGGTCCATACAGTAGCTAGATGGTTGTTTCTCCTCCTTTGTGCTACCATGTTTAGATCTTGGGATCTCCGTTCATGATCAAGATCATCTATTTGTAATCATGCATGTTGTGTTTGCGGGGATCCGATGGATATTGAGATTACTATGTCAGATTGATTAATGATTCTATATTGTCTTCTTGATTGTTGATTCTATCATGTCTGTGTTGTTTGAGATCTTGAATGCTCTCCGTTTATAGTAGCTATCTTGGTCAAGTAGATGCTAGTGTCTCCAAGAGGGAGTATTTATGTGCGATAGTGGGTTCATGCCTCTATTGAATCTAGGGAAGTGACAGAAATCTCTAAGGTTGTGTTGGCGTTGCGTCAACATGGAGCGCTTTGTCGGGAAACCCCAAGAGCAAGGTATGATGCAGCACAGCAGCAAGTTTTCCGTCAATAAGAAACCGAGGTTATCGAACCAGTAGGGGGAAGGAAACATCTCAAAGGTTTTGCAAGCAACTTGGAAACCTGCACAAGACAAACTCAAGACTTTGCCACAACTAACAGTGAGGTTGTCAATCTCACCGGTTCCTGTAACAAAGGATTAACTGTATGGTGTGCAAGGTGATGATGATTTGCAGCAAGTAAACAGTAACAGTGGAGGATGTATCAATTGTAAAGATTGGACCGGGGTCCATAGTTCACTAGAGGTGTTCTCCTTACATAAACAAACATGGTATGGTGGGTAAACAAATTACAGCAGGGCAATTGACAGGACTGAGCAAGGCATAACAATTCAATACTAGAGAAAAAGATCCTATGAGATTCGATTGGGCAATACAACAATATACATAGACCGCCACCCAACTGCATCTATGACTAGAATTCTACCTTAAGGTTATGATCTGAACCCCCTCCAGTATTAAGTTGCAACCAACAAACAACTTCTTTAAGCAAAGTGTGTAAGGTAAACAATCCACTTGTTCCATGAACAAGAGACCATTGTTTTCTCCCTAGTGGCAATAGCACATCTACAACCATAGAGATTTCTGTCACTTCCCTTGATTAAGTAGAGGCATGAAACCACTATCGAGCATAAATACCCCCTCTTGGAGTCACTAGCAACTACTTGGCCAAGATAGCTACTAACAATGGAGAGCATGCAAGATCACAAACAACACAGACATGATAGAATCAATAAGACAAAACCATTAATCAATCTGACATAGTAATCTCAATATCCATCGGATCCCCGCAAACACAACATGCATGATTACTAATAGATTAGATCTTGATCATGAAGGGAGCTCACAAGATCTATACATGAAAGCAGAAGGAGGAGATACAACCATCTAGATACTACATGGACCCATAGTCCAAGGTGGAACTACTCACGCTTCATACCAGAGGCTGGCATGATGAAGAAGAAGGCCTCCGGGATGATCTCCCCTCCGGCAGGGTGCCGGGAAGAGCTTCAGATCCCCCGATCTAGGTACAATGGTGGCGGCGGCTACATACGATTTCGTGGAATATTGATCAGGTCCTTAGGGATTCGGAATCGGGGGCTTCTTATAGGCGAAGAGGCAAGGCTGGGAGGCGGCCAGGGGGCCCACACCCTGCCCAGGCGCGGGCCCACCCTAGGCCGTTCTTGGGGGTGCGGCCACCCTGTGGCACCCCTCCGTCTCTCCTCTTGACTCCGTGTTCTCCTAAATGAAATATTGACTTTGGCTTTGTCCCGTCCAATTCCGAGAATATTTCCTTGCTAGCTTTTTTGGAACCAAAAACAGCAGAAAACAAGCAACTAGCACTGTGGCAACTTGTTAATATGTTAGTACCAGAAAACATATGAAAAACACCTCATAGTGTGGACAAATCAAAGCAAAGTAGATACTAAACAAGCATGGAACATCAAAAATTATAGATACATTTCTGACGTATCAAGCATCCCCAAGCTTAACTTCTGCTCGTCCTCGAGTAGGTAAGTGATAAAAGAATAATTTCTGAGGTGACATGCATAATCAAAACCAAGATCAAACCATTTGCAAGCATTTAAAGCTGGGATCAAAGAACTCTAAATATGAGCATGAAAGATGGAGTTCTAACAATAAGACAAACTAACTATGCATGCAACAAGAAAGGCTACAAACAAAGATCATGAATAACATGCATTGAAAAACATTTGTTTGTTTCACATACAAAAAACATGGCATAGTGGCATTCAGCTTGTCCCTCATAGAGTAGCAAATAGATGCATAGGACACCTTCAAAGTTCATAAGAGTTACTAGATACAAATAGCACAAGAACAAGCAATATCAACAATATGCATCAATCAATAAGTTTTGGGACACTGCACATAGAACTAAGAATGGCAACTATGCTCTCTTACTGGTGCCTAAAGTTAGAAGATGGAGACTCAATATAATAGTGGAAGAAAGGCCCTTCATAAAGGGAAGTAGGGATTTCAAGTTTCAAAAAGAGCTTCTAAAAATATGGTACTTGTTAGCTTTCAGCCCTCATTGCCCCTATCATAAGCATCTTGAAGTGATTAAGGTTAAAGTGAACAAACTATGGAGTATATGCTTGACAAAGTATAAGTTGGCAATCTCATGTCCCTTGATTACGAGGGCCACACCGCATGCTACTCAACTTTGGTCACCTGTAAGTTCTTGTCATAGTAAGTACATGTGTATCATAGAGAACCGCCAATGGGGTACCCCTTAAACATGGTACAGGAGCTATCCCATAACCAAAATGACAAGGCAAGCAGACAATGAGCATCTTAGTGATCTTTTTATTTACTATTTGCATAGATTTTTATTGAGGACGCTTCACAGATTGCTCATTATGGTGATGATGCAAGTTTCCACCATGATTAGGCATGGCTTAGGCTAGCGGACCAGGCGTTTCTCAAACACAAAATACATAACTCCATGGACTTACATGCTCCCATTTTATTTCACACCGGCGACATCCATAGACAAAAGAGCATGATATCAACTATGTACAAAGTAAAGTGCAATGTTGAAAACGTTACCCATGAAAGCATGGTTCTGCTAATTCCAACGTATAAGTGCAAGCATATACAACATAGATGACACAATGGTTCATGTTTATTATGGGCAAGGAATATAAAGTGTGCCATAATGTTCGTGAGGGCTTTAATCACTAAGTTTTCACATAACAAAGAGACTTTTTAATTGAAGATAGATGAAAACAAGAATATACTTGGAATGGCGTAACACACCATGCATAGGAGTTTATAGTGGACACTTTGGAATAACTGGGTTTCTTGGGAGTTGTAAGCATGAGTAGAGCTTACTCATACAAGTGGAGGCTAGCAAAAGACTGGGAGCAACCAACTAAGAGAGCAATAATGGCCATAATCATGCAGAGCGACAAAACATTACTAATCAAAGCATAGAGTGGTACTACAAGTCAAGGACTAGATGATGATAGAGGCTATGGTGACTTGTTCATAGTCATACATGGTGTGAGCATGTGCCAAGTCAACCCAAACAAAGCATCAAAGGAGAAAACCACAATATTATGCTTTTGCATGCTAAAACAACGCATAATTCTTTCAAGGCACACTAAGAAATCCCAATTGTTTGGAACAGGCCATGCTACAGCAATAATCACTAAGCATAAGGTCAAAACAACACCTAGCATGTCATGCTAAAGTCTAAGTCATAGTCAATGCAAGCTCCTCTTGCACTTTCAAGCAAGAACTTTCTACTCCTTTCCAACACCAATCGACTTATTTGAAATAACACAGCGAGAATGGGGGTCCAAACTACTTTATTCAAGCAAACTAAACAACTGAGCAAACAAAAACTAAGACGCTCCAAGAACAACACAACAGTGCATCAAACAATAAAAATGAAGTGTCTAGAAAGACCTGAGCTTTTTATTGGTGAAGAAGGGGATGCCTTGAGCATCACCAAGCTTTGACGCTTGTACCTCTTGAATATTTCTTGGGATGACACAGGGTGGCATCCCCAAGGTTGAGATTTTGTCCATTCTTTATCTCATTACTTCATTCTCTCTCTACACCTGCAAATTTTCCTTCATACAAAACTTCACACAATCTTCATTAGCAACATTAGTGTATTCAAAAGATAATAGACCCTTGGGTTTTAGCTCTAGAACAATAAAACTTTCACTAAAAACACAAGATACTGTATTAACTCCTTCAAAAGGCTCAATTTCCCAAAAAGAACCAAAAAAGGAATCAATAAGAAGCAAATGCAAATAATGGCAGAAATCTATCAAAACAGACCAACAGGTAGAAACCGATTTTTTCGAAGACCTTATGTTGCTCAAATAAAAAGTGTTGCACTAACGAAATTTAGCTAACATACTAGGGGATTTATTCATAAATTATCAGCTCAATTCGACTTACAGATACTCCTCACGAATTTTTATGGTGGAGGACAGAAATCTGTTTCGGGACAGCAACTCCCCAAATCTTACTTCCCTCTCGTTAGAGGTCATTCTTGGCACAAAAAGCAAACAAAAAGGATAAGGAGAGGTCATTACTGAAGTAATAACTTCCAAGACTCAAGGAAACCCTTGGGTTATCTCCCGACAAGTACTTTTCTTTAACGCCTTTAAGTTAGGCTTGATAGTTTAAGAATATGCTCTCATAAGAAATATGAATTGAAGTAAAAGAGAGCATCAAGAAGAAAATTCAGAACACATTTAATTCTAACCCACTTCCTTTGCATAGAAATCTTGTACACAAATAAATTCACAAAGAACAAAGTGACAAGCATGGATAGATAAAATAAGAGCAACTTCAAAACTTTCAACACATAGGGAGGTGTTTCAATACCATGAAAACTTCTACAACCATATTTTCCTCTCTCATAATAATTTTCAGTATCCTCATGAATAAACTCAATAATATAGCTATCACATAAAGTATGCTTTTCATGATCTACAAACACATAATTTCTATCAAGCTCAAAAATAGTGGGATTAAAACCTTCACAGGATTTACCCGAAGTAGACATTTCAAAAGGATCCACAGGAACATAACATTCATCATCCTTTTGTAAGCATGGGGGACAATCAAATAATGTAAGATATAAAGAGTTACTCTCATTAGAAGGTAGGCATGGGTAGATAATCCATTCTTCCTCCTTTTGTTCATCACTCTCCTCCTCTTTTTCATCTAATGAGCTTCCAGTTTCAACATTTTCTTCTTCCATAGGCTCCTGCAAGGCATTAGTCTCTTCCATTTGTGGAAAGCACCTATTAAAATATTCAACAATATAGCCATTTTCTTCCTTGTAATTATCAAATCAAAATTTAAGTATCTCATAAACCTCATATTCATAAGGTTCATCATCAGTATTTTCAAGCAAACTGGCAAGTTGAAATGCACCCTTGAAGGCAATAAATTCTTCAATTTGTTCCACATCATAAAAGTCATAATTTCCTTTAACATAAGAGGATATGGTAACATTATCATTATACTCACATTGAAAAGGGAGGTGTTTATACCTCCTACAACAACAAGCTTTATCAAAGCAATAAGTAACATTATAAGTAGAGCACACCTCTCTAGCAATAGTATTCAATTTATCAATTTGTTCCCATAGGTGTTTCCCTTTTTGTGACAAACGGTGTTCCTTATAATAATTCTTTTGTTATTCCGTGAACCCACCTTGCCAATAAGAACTAGTTTCAAAGAAACCATCCATTGATACAAACCATGACCAAGCAAGGCAATAACAAACCACCAACTAGAGTAGGAACTATTTTTTGTGTTTTTGATAAGAGAAAGCAAACCAAACTAAACTTTTTTTTTGATTTTTTGATAAAAAGAAGCAAACAAAACCAAGAAAAATAAACTAAGCAAACCAAAAACAAAGTATAGAGAAAGGTTGAGGAGGACTCCCCTTGTGAAGACGTCCTTAGCCTCTGTCACATCCCAAATTTTAGATTTGGTTCTGCATATCATTCATGGCATTGCATCATAAATCCATGCAAAACTTTCAATTGAAATGACTCTGGCAAAACACTACTTTCAAAACCCTATTTAGAATTGCTAAAATGCTCCTACGAGAGGGTATACTAGGACTTGTATTTTTCCATCCTTGTAAACTAGTGGAATTAAATACCACATGATCCTAGGTTGATCTCCTAGATTTTAGAAAAATTTAGGAACAAGAATCACTCGATTCGGAGTTCGTATGAAGAAGATACGAAGGAAAAACTAAAAACAGAAATAGAAAAAGAAAAGAACGAAAAAAGGAAGAAGCGGTATGACCCATTTGGGCGAGCCCGGCCCAGCCCCAGCGCAGCCTTGTGTGCCGCAACCACCGCCGCCCGCGAGGCAGGTAACTGCACGCCGCCCACGCAGCCACCAGCCACCGACAGGTGGGGCCCACCTGTTGGCACCGACATCGTCGCCGTGACCCTGACTCATAGCCGCCGCGCCGTTCGCCTCGCACGCGTGGACCCTTCTTAGCCCGCCTGCCCACCTTCTCCCTATCGCGCCGCCACCTCCCCTATCGCGAGCCGCCGCCGCCTTCTGATCCCGCCGCCCGCCGCCGCGCCTTCCTCTCTCTCTCTCTCTCCCCGCAAGCTCGCTGCCCCGCGACCTTGCCTGACCCTCTCTCCTCTCTCTCCCGAGAGCCTACCCGCCGCCAAGACCGCTCCGCCGCCGCCCGAGACCGAAGCCGCCGCCACCCCTTGCCAGCCGCCTCCCCTCGCCGATGACGCCCGCCTCCCTCTGCGCCGCTGACGCCGACCGTCGTCGCCGGGCATCGCCGCTCCGGTGAGCCACCTCGCCGCCACCCCTCCCTGGCCGCACGATCTGCCACGAACGGCCCAGATCTTCCATTGAACAATCAACGCGGGCAGCTGACTGGTCAACTTCCAGTCAGCGTGCCACGTCAGCCGCCACGTGGGCCAGTCAACAGTCAAAGTTGACTGGGTGTTTTTCTAAATTGAATTAAATGGCAGAAAAGTGTATAAACTTGTAAAATCCATATCTTGAGATCTACTAGGCCAAAAATTGCAAATAAAATATGTGTAGATTCAGTAAGTCGTGTAGAATCTTGCTGTACCATTGTTTTACACTTTTGCAGCAAGATTTTGTCCAGATTAATTAAATAAGTTAATGGCCTTTTTGGAGTAATTAATTCGTAGAAAAAGATCTGTAACTCCAAAAATTGCAAATAATATGTCCCTAGATTCAGTAGAACAAGAGGAATCTCAAAGTGAATTAAAAGGATAGGCTTACTGCGAAAACTTTTGCAGAAACTATTTAATGGTTTTCTGCAGTATTTTAATTACCCAGGGAGTTATATAATTCCTTTTTGAGAAATTCCAATTGGTACTGTTCCTAATTAGCAATGCCTACACAGTAGAATTTTCCCAAGATTTTACAAACAGTATGTTAACAGTAGTGATTTAATTGGGTTCTAGCTCTAGTTTTGAGCATTATAAATTGCGTAATAGTTTTCCTTGCGCTAAAATTATTTTCCACGCATGCATTCAGTAGCTTTACTGAATAAGATTATGTGGTGCTGCTGTAGCATCAATCCACTTGTCATGCATGCATCTTGCATCTTCTTTGTTTGCATATGTTGTGGATGGTTGTTTATGATTGCAATTGTATCGTGTAGATTGTGACGAGTGCAACGCTTGCTCGTGTGTGGATTGTTCTTCCGACCGCTACAACCAAGGCAAGTAGATGCTACTTTGTTCATGATGTTGTCCTACTATTTTCAATGCATTGTCGTGTATTTTGTAGTTGCATGTGTAGGATGATACTATCGCTATGCTATGTCCTGTTATGTGGTAGGACTTTCCTTATAGATGAACCACCGTTGGTAGATGTGCTTAGCCATGCTATGATGAACGAGAGCTGGGTTACATCACTGAAAGTTGTTTCTAAATGTGTTGGTTTGCGAAAACTAAAACAACTTAATCAATGAACCTCCTGGGTGTGATGGGATTGATAATTTTTGGTGGTATCATTGCGGAAAGGCACCCAGGAATCAAGAGAAAATGATTGGCTTCTTTATGTTGTAGCTTACGTGTACAACCATGTGCCAATAATGGAATGGGTGGTTGGTTGGACTTAGTAGGTTGTGGTAACTCGAACCCGCGTATCCAGAGATGTAGAATTTTGGTAGGTTGGACCGGTGCGCGTCGGGATTGGGGAGCTACTTCCCGAACAGTCTCTTCTTGGACTTCTCCCTATCATCACCCAAAATGAGAGTGATGGTACGAGCTGGGCTGGCCAAGTCACATGGGTAAAGTGTACTAACCCCTGCAGGGTGTATAATCTAATCGATTAGCCGTGTCCCCGGTTATGGACAACTGAGTTGCTTGATATTGATTCCATGACATGTTTCTCGCTCATTCCAATTTCATAATTGCTTTAATGCTGTTGGGTTAACTTAATTGGGATCTTTTCAAAGAAAAATAAAAAACTGTTTATGAAAGTAGGAAAAATGTATTTGCAAATGCAAGCTAGACACAGCTCCACTTGCCAGATATGCATGTAGATGCTAGCATTATTGTCTCCTTTACTAGCTCTACTTGCCATACATTCCATGTATTGACCCTTCGGGGCTGCTACGTTTCATGTTGCAGGATATTCCGATTCTGAGTAATCGATATAGGCCACGGTACTCCACTCGGCACTTGTTCACTTGTGGGCAATTTGAAGAATGGAGGATTTACTTTATTTATGTTGCTACCTGAATAATTTGGGCTAGCCTTGAGCTAAGCTTTTATTGTAATAATGGTACTATGGATCTTCGTTATTTATGATACACGGATATTTGATATGTTATTCATCTTATTCTATTGTGGGCCAATGAACCGATCCAGGGATTGGCGTGTCACATAGAAGCCACGGTCTTTTCAGAACCGTGGTGTTACAAGATGGTATCAGAGCCTGTTGTCGACTGTAGGATCGTGACCTAGGTTTGGATTAGGAAGCCATAGAATTATTAAAGCTTATATTAACTCTGTCTTTCATCTTATGCCTTTCACTCTCGTAAAATTCTTACCATATGCTATTCTTACACTTACCTTTTTAAATTGATAGATGGGAGAAGTCAGGACTGAGTATGCAACCATGGAGTCACCAAGGCCCTTTGCAAGGCAGCTAGCACAGCTCTCGCAGTCATTGGGATTGCCACTGCCCATGTTCAAGGGAAGAAGGTTGTACACCTATGGGTATGGCGAGGATGCATGGGAGATCACCACCTTCATATTCATGGATGCCGCCTTGCCAAACCCTGTGCATCTGATCTACACCAAGACATACTGCAACTAGGGGCTTGGAATAAACTTGGCCATGCATGAAGCCCTGTCTCGCCAGTGCCATCATGTCTGACACCTACTGCCAGCAGACTCACCCTACCGTGACTATGGGAGGCGTGATGAAGATGGGAACATTATGGTTACCCCGTGCGACAGGAACAACATGCCGTCCCGTCGGAGGCACATAGAGGACATAGAAAGGGAGAATGGAGCTCTAGCTGAGAAAGTGATGATGGTAAAGGAGATTGCAGATTTTGCTAGCAATGGTATGGTGGTCCAAGGAGAGGAGATTGACACCTTGCATGAAGCTGTGAGAGTTTTGGAAAATGCCCTGATAGGCAGGGATGCAACCATAGCTCATCTTAATGGGACTGTGCAGGATAACACCTAGACCATACAACACTTGCAAGGGACCGTCCAGGAAAGGGATCAAACTATTGAAGTTATGGCAGCCCAGATTGCCGCACTCCAAGCACAGCTGAATCCACCCTCTGATGATGACAATCGAGATGGTGGCAACAATGATGATGATGATAGTGGGAACGATGATGATGAGGAGGAGGACGAGGATGATGATGATGGAGACGATAATGGTGGAGGAGATGAAGCTGTTGCTGTTGTAGTAGAGAGTGAAGAAGAAGAGGAGGATCCAGAAGAGGTGGAGTTTGAGATTTCAAGTGATGACTCATGAGGGGTGTACACTCCGCCGCCATGGTTGGTTCGTGGAGAGAAACGCCAACGCATGAGTGCAAGGACCTACCGCAACCTCTTCAAGAAGTAGATAGAAGTCCACCAAATAGTCCTCGTTAGGAAAAATCGTTAGGATTAGTCTCGATCGATGTAAAACTTAATTAATGTTAGTTTAAGAGTGTTTAGTTGCTTATTTGTGTACTCTAATATCCTAGGAATTATTTGTGTGAATTTTATGAAAGAGTTATGGCAAGTTTGGTTAATATCTATGTTATTCCTGATGCAGTTTTCTGCTGATACAGCAGTACTATACGATTTTTCATATTTTACTGGTATCTGGGAAAAATCTGAAACAAATAGGACTGGTGCGAAACTCTCTGTACTGTATGTGCAAAAATCAGCAAAAATTCCTGACGAGTTTAAGTCAGGTAGAAAAATTCGTGAACACTGCTGGACTGTTCGGGCAGATTGCTGTTTTTAATGCTTTGTTGATCAACTGTTTAGATAACCATTGCCAACTCTTCTAAAAACTATTTCAGTAGGTATATACTGCTAGGATAACCCCTGGGATGTTGCTGGATCACTTGTTTGTTGATGTGTTGCTTGCTTGAGATTGTCTGCTATTGTTTTGTTGTTGTTTGATCATAATGCATGGGTAGAATCTGGTTTTCGTAGTTGATTCTTTCTAAGCTTACCTGTGCTGAACCGCAGATGCCTCCCCGCCGTCAACCCACTGAGTTGGAGCAGCTCATGGCAGCTCAGGCACAGCTGACCCAAGTTATGACCCAGTTCATGGAAGCTCAGAACAACAACAACAACAACAACAATGGGAACAACCAGCCTTAGGGAGATGCTCTCACCAGGTTTCTGAGGCTAAGGCCAGCTAAGTTCTCAACTACAACGGAACCGATGGTTGCTCTCGACTGGTTGCATTCAGTCAACAAGGATCTGGTAACTGTTGGATGCACTGATGCTGAGAAGGTGAGGTTTGCCGCTCACCTACTGGAGGGACCAGCCGCTTCTTGGTGGGACACTTTTCAGATCACCCACCCGCTGGATACTGTAACTTGGGCAATGTTTGAGGAAGGTTTCAGGACCAACCACGTGTCTTCAGGAGTTCTGAGCCTGAAGAGGAAGGAGTTTCGCAACTTGCGCCAAACCAACCGCACCGTGGCTGAGTACATTGAGGAGTTCAACAACCTGTCCCGTTATGCACCTGAGGATGTTGATACTGATGCAAAAAGGAGGGAGATATTCCTGGATGGCCTCAGTGATGAGCTTTCAGTGCAGCTACTGGTGGTTTATTGCCCCACTTTCCAGGAGCTTATGGACAAGGCCATAATCTTGGAAGGGAAGCACAAGCAGGTGGAAAACCACAAGAGAAAGAGCAGCAATCACCACTCTGGTTCTCACCACAAGTCTCACACTTCTTATGATGGATACTCCAAGCATGGAGGGAGTGACCATGGGCACCATGGGATCCATGACCGCCACCACCATGGGGGCGATGGACATCGCCATGACAACCACAAGAGCAGCCACCACAGCCACAAGGGAGGACACTCTCACCACTCTGGGGGACACGGTGGACATGACCGCAACCGTGATCGCAGCTTTGTGAAGAAGGATCTGAGTGAGGTGAAATGCTTCAAGTGTGGTCAGAATGGGCATTATGCAGACAACTGTCCGGAGAAGAAGGTTCTGAAGCCAACCAACAACCAGAAGGCCACAGTGAACCACATGAATGTGGAGGAGATCCCGGATGATCCTGACCTTGTGATTGGTAAGTTTCCAATCAACACTCACCCTGCGCTTGTACTTTTCGATACTGGTGCATCGCATTCATTCATATCAAGGGCATTTGTGGATAAGTATAAGATACCTACTGAGTCTATGAAAGAGTCTATTAGAGTAAGCTCACCTGGAGGAGATATGATAGGTAGCGCGGGATGCCGCGACTTAACTATGAGGATTGGAACACACAATTTCATTGCACATTTGGTAGTGTTGGAATCACAAGGGTTAGATGTTATTCTGGGTATGGATTGGATGTCTATGCATGGGGGACACATAGATTGTGCACAGCGAGCTGTTTCACTCAAAACCTCGGATGGTAAGAGAATTAGGTTCAAGTCGGTTGTGCGACCGGGAAGGTGTAAGCTGAATTCTCTTAAGGGGGTTAGCATGAATACTGTGCCTGTGATTAAGGATTACCCTGATGTGTTTCCGGAAGAACTGCCAGGGATGCCACTTGACAGGGAAGTGGAGTTTCTCATCGATCTGATGCCGGGAACAGGACCAATAGCCAAGAGACCATATAAGATGGATGTGGATGAGCTGAAGGAATTAAAGAAGCAGCTGAAAGAGCAGTTGGACAAGGGATTCAATCAGCCTAGTTCGTCGTCATGGGGTGCACCTGTTCTGTTTGTGGAGAAGAAAGACAACAGCAAGAGATTAGTGGTGGACTATCGCTCGCTGAATGAGGTGACCAAAAGAACAAATACCCCCTGCCGAACATAAATGATTTGTTTGATCAACTGGAAGGACCAAAGGTGTTTAGCAAAATTGATCTGCGATCGGGCTACTTCCAATTGAAGATCCGGGGGGAGGACATACCAAAAACCGCTTTCACTACTAGGTATGGTTTATATGAGTATACAGTTATGTATTTTGGACTAACGAATGCCCCGGCATATTTCATGACCATGATGAACAAAGTATTCATGGAGTACTTGGACAAGTTCGTGGTGGTATTTATTGATGACATACTGATATATTCAAGGATGATGCTGAGCATGAGAAACATCTGCGACTGATTATGGAGAAGCTGAGGGAACACAAGCTGTATGCCAAATTCAGCAAGTGTGAATTCTGGCTTAACACTATTGGGTTTCTTGGACACGTGGTGTCAGGGGAAGGAGTCGCTGTTGATCCAAGCAAAGTATTGCGATCGAGTGGGAAGCGCCCAAGAATGCGGGAGAGATTCGAAGCTTTTTGGGACTTGCTGGATATTACAGGAGATTCATTGAAAACTTCTCCAAGATTGCTAAACCGATGACAGAACTTCTGAAGAAGGAGAGGAAGTTTGAATGGACGGATGCATGTGAAGCCAGCTTCAGGAACTGAAGCATCGACTAGTGACCACACCTGTTCTGTGTTTACCTGATCTTTAGAAGAATTTCCAAGTGTACTGTGATGCTTCTCGACAGGGACTTGGGAGTGTGCTGATGCAAGATGGGAGAGTGGTGTCATATGCCTCGCGGCAACTTAAACACCATGAGAGGAATTATCCCACACACGACTTGGAACTAGCATCAGTTGTTCATGCGCTCAAGGTATTGAGGCACTACTTAATGGGAAAACACTGTGGTGTGTACACCGACCACAAGAGCCTGAAGTACATATTTACACAGAAGGAACTGAATATGAGACAAAGGAGATGGTTGGAACTTATCAAGGATTATGATATGAATCTGCAATACCACCCAGGAAAGGCCAATGTAGTAGCAGATGCTCTGAGCCGGAAGGTCTATGCCAATGGATTGACTGTTGGGGAATTACCCGAGGATTTGTGCAGGCAGTTCAAGGACCTTAGACTAGAGGTAGTGTCAGAAGGATATTTAGCAGCAATGGAAGTCCAACCAACGCTACATGATAGAATCAGGAAAGCTCAGGTAGGAGACAAGGAAATAGAAGAGATAAAGGAAAAGATGAAGGAGAATCGAGAAAAGGATATTCGCGAGGATGAGCATGGTACCTTGTGGTATGGAGATCGTCTGTGTGTGCCCAACGACCCAGAGATAAGGAAGTTGATTTTGCAGGAAGCTCATAACTCGCCATACTCCATACATCCGGGCAATACAAAGATGTATATGGATTTGAAGAGCAGATTTTGGTGGAACAACATGAAGGGAGACATCGCCAAGCATATTGCCCTATGTGATGTGTGTAGCCGGGTGAAGGCGGAGCACCAGAAGCCAGCAGGACTGCTGCAGCCATTTCCGGTGCCGGATTGCAAGTGGGATAGAGTGGGGATGGATTTTATCACAGGATTGCCCAGGACCAGGTCAGGATATGACTCCATTTGGGTAGTGGTCAACCATTTGACCAAGGTAGCCCACTTTATACCGGTAAAGACGACCTATACGAGTGCAAGGTTGGCCAAGGTTTACATGGAAAAAATTGTGTGCCTACATGGAGTTCCTAAGAGTATTGTATCTGATAGAGGCACCCAATTTACCTCACACTTCTGGCGCCAGCTGCACGAGTCACTTGGGACTAGATTGGAGTTTAGCACAGCGTTTCACCCATGGTGATGGACGTAACCGAGAGGGTGAATCAGATTTTGGAAGATATGCTGAGAGCTTGCGCTTTGGCTCATGGTTCTAGTTGGGGTGAGAATTTGCCATATGCTGAGTTTTCCTACAACAACAGCTATCAAACCAGCATCAAGACGTCACCGTTCGATGTGTTGTATGGGAAGCGGTGTCGGACACCATTGCTATGGGATGGAGTAGGAGAACGTCAGTTGTTTGGACCCGATTTGATCAAGGACGCTGAGGAGAAGGTCGCCTTGATTAGGGACAGGCTGAAGGTAGCACAATCAAGGCAGAAGAGCTACGCTGACGCCAAGCGCAAGGAAGTGGTGTATGAGATAGGTGATAGAGCATACCTCAGAGTGTCGCCACTTCGTGGAGTCAAGAGATTTGGAATCAAGCGTAAGCTGGCACCTCGGTTTATTGGACCGTACCGGGTCTTAGCATGCAAAGGAGAAGTTTCTTACCAGCTGGAGTTGCCAGAGGCTCTGTCCGCTGTTCACAATGTGTTCCACGTGTCCCAGCTGAAGAAGTGCCATCCGAAGATGGTGGATACACCATTGAGAGACACTGTGCCACTAGAGGAGGTTCAGCTTGAGAATGACTTGACCTATGAGGAGAAGCTGGTCAAGATTCTGGAGACAGCGGAGAGAATTACCCGTACCAAGACGATCAGTTTTTGCAAGGTACAATGGAGCCACCACACCGAAGAGGAAGCCACTTGGGAGCGTGAGGATGACATCCGAGAGGACTACCCGCACCTATTTGCTAGTCGCGCTGAATCTCGGGGACGAGATTCATCTTAAGGGGGTTAGTCTTGTCACATCCCAAATTTTAGATTTGGTTCTGCATATCATTCATGGCATTGCATCATAAATCCATGCAAAACTTTCGATTGAAATGACTCTGGCAAAACACTACTTTCAAACCCTATTTAGAATTGCTAAAATGCTCCTACGAGAGGGTATACTAGGACTTGTATTTTTCCATCCTTGTAAACTAGTGGAATTAAATACCACATGATCCTAGGTTGATCTCCTAGATTTTAGAAAAATTTAGGAACAAGAATCACTCGATTCGGAGTTCGTATGAAGAAGATACGAAGGAACAAACAGAAATAGAAAAAGAAAAGAACAAAAAAAGGAAGAAAGAAGCGGGGTTGAAAGTTTGCACAAAACCCCGGCCGCCCGCGCCCACTGACATATTGCTGCCCTGCGCCGACATCGCCGACTACTGCAACCGCCGTCGCCGTTTCCGCCTCGGGCACCGCGTAGACCCCTTCTTAGCCCCGCGCATGCCCCCTGCTTCTCCCTATCGCGCCGCCACCTCCCCCATCGCGAGTCGCCGCCGCCGCCTTCCGATCCCGCCGCCCACCGCCGCCTGGCGCTGCACGCCAGCCTTCCTCTCTCTCTCCTCAAGCTCGCGCCTGACCTCCTCTCGCCGACCCTCTCTCTCCTCTCCCTGAGAGCCTCGCCTGGCCGCCAAGAACGCTCCGCCGCCGCCCGAGACCGAGGCCGCCACTGCCACCCAGCCACCGCCTCCCCCGTCGCAGACGACGCCGCCTCCCCTCGACGCCTGACGACCCATTGCCGCCGGAACCTCGCCGCCCATCCGTGAGCCACCTCGCCGCCACCCCTCCCTGGCCGCACGATCTGCCACGAACGGCCCAGATCGGCCGTTGAACAGTCAACACGGGCAGCTGACTGGTCAACTGCCAGTCAGCATGCCAAGTCAGCCGCCACGTGGGCCAGTCAATAGTCAAAGTTGACTGGGTGTTTTTCTAAATTGAATTAAATGGCAGAAAAGTGTATAAACTTGTAAAATCCATATCTTGAGATCTACTAGGCCAAAAATTGCAAATAAAATATGTGTAGATTCAGTAAGTCATGTAGAATCTTGCTGTACCATTGTTTTACACTTTTGCAGCAAGATTTTGTCCAGATTAATTAAATAAGTTAATGGCCTTTTTGGAGTAATTAATTCGTAGAAAAAGATCTGTAACTCCAAAAATTGCAAATAATATGTCCCTGGATTCAGTAGAACAAGAGGAATCTCAAAGTGAATTAAAAGGATAGGCTTACCGCAAAAACTTTTGCAGAAACTATTTAATGGCTTTCTGCAGTATTTTAATTACCCAGGGAGTTATATAATTCCTTTTTGAGAAATTCCAATTGGTACTGTTCCTAATTAGCAATGCCTACACAGTAGAATTTTCCCAAGATTTTACAAACAGTATGTTAACAGTAGTGATTTAATTGGGTTCTAGCTCTAGTTTTGAGCATTATAAATTGCGTAATAGTTTTCCTTGCGCTAAAATTATTTTCCACGCATGCATTCAGTAGCTTTACTGAATAAGATTATGTGGTGCTGCTGTAGTATCAATCCACTTGTCATGCATGCATCTTGCATCTTCTTTGTTTGCATATGCTGTGGATGGTTGTTTATGATTGCAATTGTATCGTGTAGATTGTGACGAGTGCAACGCTTGCTCGTGTGTGGATTGTTCTTCCGACCACTACAACCAAGGCAAGTAGATGCTACTTTGTTCATGATGTTGTCTCACTATTTTCAATGCATTGTCGTGTATTTTGTAGTTGCATGTGTAGGATGATACTATCGCTATGCTATGTCCTGTTATGTGGTAGGACTTTCCTTGTAGATGAACCACCGTTGGTAGATGTGCTTGGCCATGCTATGAAGAACGAGGGCTGGGTTACATCACTGAAAGTTGTTTCTAAATGTGTTGGTTTGCGAAAACTAAAACAACTTAATCAATGAACCTCCTGGGTGTGATGGTATTGATAATTTTTGGTGGTATCATTGCGGAAAGGCACCCAGGAATCAAGAGAAAATGATTGGCTTCTTTATGTTGTAGCTTACGTGTACAACCATGTGCCAATAATGGAATGGGCGGTTGGTTGGACTTAGTAGGTTGTGGTAACTCGAACCCGCGTATCCAGAGATGTAGAATTTTGGTAGGTTGGAACGGTGCGCGTCGGGATTGGGGAGCTACTTCCCGAATAGTCTCTTCTTGGACTTCTCCCTATCATCACCCAAAATGAGAGTGATGGTACGAGCTGGGCTGGCCAAGTCACATGGGTAAAGTGTACTAACCCCTGCAGGGTGTATAATCTAATCGATTAGCCGTGTCCCCGGTTATGGACAACTGAGTTGCTTGATATTGATTCCATGACATGTTTCTCGCTCATTCCAATTTCATAATTGCTTTAATGCTGTTGGGTTAACTTAATTGGGATCTTTTTAAAGAAAAATCAAAAACTGTTTATGAAAGTAGGAAAAATGTATTTGCAAATACAAGCTAGCCATAGCTCCACTTGCCAGATATGCATGTAGATGCTAGCATTATTGTCTCCTTTACTAGCTCTACTTGCCATACATTCCATGTATTGACCCTTCGGGTCTGCTACGTTTCATGTTGCAGGATATTTCGATTCTGAGTAATCGATATAGGCCACGGTACTCCACTCGGCACTTGTTCACTTGTGGACAATTTGAAGAATGGAGGATTTACTTTATTTATGTTGCTACCTGAATAATTTAGGCTAGCCTTGAGCTAAGCTTTTATTGTAATAATGGTACTCTGGATCTTCGTTATTTATGATACACGGATATTTGCTATGTTATTCATCTTATTCTATTGTGGGCCAATGAACCGATCCAGGGATTGGCGTGTCACATAGAAGCCACGGTCTTTTCAGAACAGTGGTGTTACAGCCTCCCCGGCAACAGCGCCAGAAAAAGCTTGTTGGCGCTGCGTCAACGTGGAGCGCTTCGTCAGGAAACCCCAAGAGCAAGGTATGATGCAACACAACAGAAAGTTTTTCCTCAGTAAGGAACCCAGGTTATCGAACCAGTAGGAGGAAGAAAACGTCTCAAAGGTGTTGCAAGCAACGTGGAAACCTGCACAACACAAACTCAAGACTTTGCCCAACTAACAGTGAGGTTGTCAATCTCCCTGGTTGCTGTAACAAAGGATTAACTGTATGGTGTCGAAGGTGATGATGGTTTGCACCAAATAAACAGTAACAATGGAGGATCTATCAATGGTAAAGATTGGACCGGGGTCCATAGTTCACTAGAGGTATTCTCCTTAGATAAACAAACATGGCATTCTGGGTAAACATATTACAGCAGGGCAATTTACAGGACTGAGCAAGGCATAACAATGCAATACTAGACAAAAAGATCCTATGAGATTCGATTGGGCAATACAACAATATACATAGACCGCCATCCAACTGCATCTATGACTAGAAGTCCACCTTCAGGTTATCATCCGAACCCCTCCAAAGATTAAGTTGCAAGCAACAGACAACTGCTTTAAGCAAAGTGTGTAAGGTAAACAATCCACTTGTTCCATGAACAAGAGACCATTGTTTTCTCCCTAGTGGCAATAGCACATCTACAACCATAGAGATTTCTGTCACTTCCCTTGATTAAGTAGAGGCATGAACCCACTATCGAGCATAAATACCCCCTCTTGGAGTCACTAGCAACTACTTGGCCAAGATAGATACTAAAAATGAAGAGCATGCAAGATCACAAACAACACAGACATGATAGAATCAAGAAGACAAAACCATTAATCAATCTGACATAGTAATCTCAATATCCATCGGATCCCCGCAAACACAACATGCATGATTACAAATATATTAGATCTTGATCATGAACGGAGCTCACAAGATCTAGACATGAAAGCACAAGGAGTAGATACAACCATCTAGCTACTACATGGACCCGTAGTCCAAGGTGGAACTACTCACGCTTCATACCAGAGGCTGGCATGATGAAGAAGAAGGCCTCCGGGATGATCTCCCCTCTGGCAGGGTGCCGGGAAGAGCTTCAGATCCCCCCGATCTAGGGACGATGGTGCGGGCCGCTATAGACGGTTTCGTGGAATATTGAACGGGTCCTTAGGGTTTCGGCATCGGAGGCTTCTTATAGGTGAAGAGGCGAGGCTGGAAGGCGGCCAGGGGGCCTGCACCCTGCCTAGGAGCGGGCCCAACCTAGGCCACGCCTGGGGGTGTCCACCCTGTGGCGCCCCTCCGTATCTCCTCTGGACTCCGTGTTTTCCCCGATGAAATATTGACTTTGGCTTTTGTCCCGTCCAATTCCGAGAATATTTCCTTACTAGCTTTTCTGGAACCAAAAACAGCAGAAAGCAGGCAACTGGCACTGTGGCAACTTGTTAATAGGTTAGTACCCGAAAACATATGAAAAGCACCTCAAAGTGTGGACAAAGCAAAGAAAAGTAGATACTAAACAAGCATGGAACATAAAAAATTATAGATACGTTTCCGACGTATCAGGTTATAGATGTTTTGTTGCTACTAGGGAGAAAACAACAATCTCTTGTTCATGGAACAATTGTATTGTTTACTTTACACACATTGCTTAAAGAAGTTATCCGTTGGTTGCAACTTAATACTGGAGGGGGTTCGGATGATAACCTGAAGGTGTATTACTAGTCATAGATGCAGTTGTATGGCGGTCTATGTATATTGTTGTAATGCCCAATCAAATCTCATAGGATCATGAATGTCTAGTATTGCATTGTTATGCCTTGCTCAGTCCTGTCAATTGCCCCGCTGTAATTTGTTTACCCAGCATGTTATGTTGTTTATCTTAAGGAGAACACCACTAGTGAACTATGGACCCCGGACCAATCTTTACCATTGATACATCATCCACTGTTACTTTTTACTTTCTGCAAGCTACCATTACCTTCCACACCATACGTTTAATCCTTTGTTTTCAGCAAAACGGTGAGATTGACAACCTCACTGTTCGTTGGGGCAAAGTCTTGAATTTGTGTTGTGCAGGTTCCAAGTTGTTAGCAACACCTTGGGGTCGTTTCCTTCCTCCTACTGGTTCGATAACCTTGGTTTCATATTGAGGTAAGACTTACCGCTGTGCTCATCATACCTTCCTCTTGGGGTTTCCCAATGAAAATCTACAGTGATATGAGCCGCATTAGTACCGTTTGAACATGAAGAAGCAAAGTGCCCCTTCACATGACATATGTAGCAACAAGTGCTCCCCTTTCTCTTATTCATTGATTTCTTGGCTTGGGGAGCATTATATTGATTCTTCTTTGGAAGTGGCCTAACTTCAACTTGGGCTTGACCTTGAACTTGTGGCCGCTTCCCTTGTTCCTTATCACTCAAGTGATTTTTCTTCAATGGAAAAGATCTTACATGATGTCCTTCAACCTTGCACTTGAAGCAAATAACCTTGGCCAAATTCTTGACTTGGTATTGGCCCTTGATACGTCGGAAACGTATCTATAATTTTTGATGTTCCATGCTTGTTTAGTATCTACTTTGCTTTGCTTTGTCTACACTTTGAGGTGTTTTTATATGTTTTCTGGAAATAACCTATTAACAAGATGCCACAGTGCCAATTGCCTATTTTCTTTTGTTTTTGGTTTCAGAAAGGCAGAAAATCAATATTCTCAAAATTGGACGGAACAAAAGCCAAAGTCAATATTTTACCGTGGAGAACACGGAGCCAGAAGACGAGACGGAGGAGGGCCTCGAGGGGGCCACACCCCCTGGCTGCACAGGTGGTCCCATCCCGCGCCTAGGGGGTGCAGCCGCCCCGGCGGCCCCACTGCCTCGCCCCTTCGCCTATAAGAATCCCCCGATGCCTAAACCCTAAGGGCCCGATCAATATTCCATGAAACCGTTCGCCGCCATCATCGTCCCTAGATCGGGGGGATATGAAGCTCTTCCCGGCACCCTTCCAGAGGGGAGATCATCCCGGAGGCCTTCTTCTCCATTATGCCAGCCTCCGATATGAAGTGTGAGTAGTTCCACCTTGGACTACGGGTCCATGTAGTAGCTAGATGGTTGTATCTCCTCCTTTGCGCTTCCATGTTTAGATCTTGTGATCTCCGTTCATGATCAAGATCTCATCTATTTGTAATCATACATGTTGTGTTTGGGGGGATCCGATGGATATTGAGATTACTATGTCAGATTGATTAATGGTTTTGTCTTATTGATTCTATCATGTCTGTGTTGTTTGTGATCTTGCATGATCTCCGTTGTTAGTAGCTATCTTGTCCAAGTAGTTGCTAGTCACTCCAAGAGGGGGTATTTATGCTCGATAGTGGGTTCATGCCTCTATTTAATCTAAGGGAAGTGGCACACATCTCTAAGGTTGTAGATGTGTTGTTGCTACTAGGGATAAAACAACGGTCTCTTGTTCATTGAACAAGTGGATTGTTTACCTTACACACTTTGCTTAAAGCAGTTGTCTGTTGCTTGCAACTTAATACTAGAGGGGGTTCGGATGATAACCCAAAGGTGTACTTCTAGTCATAGATGCAGTTGGATGGCGGTCTATGTATCTTGTTGTATTGCCCAATCGAATCTCATAGGATCATGAATGTCTAGTATTGCATTGTTATGCCTTGCTTAGTCCTATCTATTGCCCTGCTGTAATTTGTTTACCCAGCATGTCATGTTTATTTATCTAAGGAGAACACCTCTAGTGAACTATGGACCCCGGTCCAATCTTTACCATTGATACATCTTCCACTGTTCTTGTTTACTTTCTGCAAACCACTATCACCTTCCACACCATACGGTTAATCCTTTGTTACAACAACCGGTGAGATTGACAACCTCACTGTTCGTTGGGGCAAAGTCTTAAGTTTGTGGTGTGCAGGTTTCCAAGTTGCTAGCAACACCTTTGAGACGTTTCCTTCCTCCTACTGGTTCGATAACCTCGGTTTCTTACTGAGGGAAGACTTGCTGTTGTGCTCTTCACACCTTGCTCTTGGGGTTTCCCGACGAAGAGCTTTCAGGCGCCATCAACAAGTTTTCTGGCACTGTTGCCGGGGAGGCTAAGTGTGTCTTCACAAGGGGAGTCCTTCTCAACCTTTCTCTTTACTTTGTTTTTGGTTTGCTTAGTTTCTTTTGCTTGGTTTTGTTTGCCTCTTTTTATCAAAAACTCAAAAAAAAGTTTAGTTTGGTTTACTTTCTATTATAAAAAACACACAAAAAATTAGTTCCTGCTCTAGTTGCTACCATGTCTGAATTTTGCCTTATGCGTAAACATATCTATGAGTCTTTCAGTCTTTGGGGACTTTCTAAAGGAGGAGGAGAAATATCTCTTACCAATAATGCAACTTTATTACCCATTGGAATAGCTGAAGGTGTGTTTACAAAAATCTTAGGGAAAATGGTGTCTACTGATTATCTTGTTATTGAATGTGTAGGAAAAGGACAGATTGTACTCGGAAGATCCCTGCTGAAACACCTTGGAGCAATAATAGATGTGTGAAAAGGCATTATGCATTTTTATCCTCTAGTAAGTATCATATATTCCCTAAAGAGAAGAAGAAAAGTAAGAAAGGTAGGAGCAAGAGAGTTCATGTTAATGCTTCTTCATTTGAAAACACTTGATTCTTGCTTCTTGTGCCTAACTTAAAGGCGTTAAACAAAAATAGTTGTTGAAAGATAACCCAAGAGTTTTCTTGAGTCTTGGAAGTTATTACTTCAGTAATGACCTCTACTTATCATTTTTGTTTACTTTTTGTGCCAAGAATGACCTCTAATGAGAGGGAAGTAAGATTTGGGGAGTTGCAGTCCCAAAACAGATTTTTGTGCTCCACCGTAAAAATTCGTGAGGAATTTCTGTAAGTAGGATTGAGCTGATATTTTACGAGCACATACCCCAGTATGTCAGATAACTATAGTTAGTTCAACACTTTTTGATTTGAGCAACAGAAGGTCTTCGAAAAAATCGGTTTATACCTGCTGGTCTGTTTTGACAGATTTTTGCCATTATTTGCATTTGCTTCTTATTGATTCCTTTTTGGGTTCTTTTTGGAAAATTGAGCTTTTTGAGGGAATTGCTACAGTATATAGTGTTTTTAGTGAAAGTTTTGCTGTTCTAAAGCTAAACCCAAGGGTCTATTATCTTTTGAATAAACTAATGTTGCTAATGAAGATTATGTGAAGTTTTGTATGAAGGAAAATTTGCAGGTGTAGAGAGAGAATGAAGTAATGAGATGAAGAATGGACAAAAGCTCAAGCTTGGGGATGCCACCCTGTGTCACCCCAAGAAATATTCAAGAGGTACAAGCGTCAAATCTTGGGGATGCCCAAGGCATCCCCTTCTTCATCAATAAAAAGCTCAGGTCCTTCTAGACACTTCGTTTTTATTGTTTCATGCACTGTTGTGTTGTTCTTGAAGAGTCTTAGTTTTCATTTGCTTTGCTTAGTTTACTTAGTTTCCTTAGTTTCCTTGAATAAAGTAGTTTGGACCCTCATTCTCGCTGTGTTGTTTCAAATAAGTTGATTGGTGTTGGAAAGGAGTAGAAGTTCTTGCTTGAGTAGTGCAAGAGGAGCTTTCTTTGACTGTGACTTAGACTTTAAAATGCCATGCTAGGTGTTGTTTTGACCATATGCTTATTGATTATTGATGTAGCATGACTTGTTCCAAACAATTGGGATTGCTTAGTGTGCCTTGAAAGAATCATGCGTTGTTTAGCATGCAAAAGCATAGTATTGTGGTATTCTCCTTTGATGCTTTGTTTGGGTTAACTTGGCACATGCTCACACCATGTTATGACTATGAACAAGTCACCATAGCCTCTATGATCATTTAGTCCTTGACTTGTAGTACCACTCTATGCTTTGATTAGTAATGTTTTGTCGCTCTACATGATTATGACCATTATTGCTCTCTTAGTTGGTTGCTCCCAGTCTTTTGCTAGCCTCCACTTGTTTGAGTAAGCTCTACTCATGCTTCCAACTCCCAATAAACCAAGTTATTCCAAAGTGTCCACTACAAATTCCTATGCATGGTGTGTTACACCATTCCAAGTATATTCTTGTTTTCATCTATCTTCCAATTAAAAAGTATTTTGTTATGTGAAAACTTAGTGATTAAAGCTGTCACGAACTTGATCGCACAATTTATATTTCTTGTCACTAATAAACTTGAACCATTGTGTCATCTATGTTGTATATGCTTGCACTTATACGTTGGAATTAGCAGAACCGTGTTGTCACGGAGAACGCTTTCAACATTGCACTTGTACTTTGTACACAATTGATATCATGCTCTTTTGTCTATGGATGTCGTCGGTGTGAAATAAAAGGGGAGCTTGTAAGTCTTTGATGTTATGTATGTGTGTTAGAGAAATGCCTGGGCCGCTAGCCTAAGCCATGCCTAATCATGGTGGAAACTTGCAGCATCACCATAGTGACATCTATCAAGCATTCTTCTTATAAAAAAGAGAGACATTTTGAAAAGAGGAAAGAGAGAAAAAAGCACCATATTCCCATGGTAAATAAGAAGATTGCTGAGATGATCATTGTCTGCTTGCCTTGTCATTTTGGTTATGGGATAGCTCCTGTACCATGTGCAAGGGGTTCCCTGTTAGTGGTTCTCTATGATACACATGTACTTACTATGACAAGAACTTATAGGTGACTAAAGTTGAGTAGCATGAGGAGCGTCCCTCATATTCAAGGGACATGAGATTGCCAACTTATACTTTGTCAAGCATATACTTCATAGTTTGTTCAATTTAACCTTAATCACTTGAAGATGCTTATGATAGGGGCAATGAGAGATGAAAGCTAACAAGTACCATAATTTCTGGAAGCTCTTTTTGAAACTTGAAATCCCTGCTTCCCTATATGAAGGGCCTTTCTTACACCATTATATTGAGTCTCCACCTTCTACCTTTAGGCACCAGTTAAGAGAGCATAGTTGCCATTCTTAGTTCTATGTGCATTGTCCCAAAACTTATTGATTGATGCATATTGTTGTTATTACTTGTTCTTGTGCTATTTGTACCTAGTCACTCTTATGAACTTTGAAGGTGTCCTATGCATCTATTTGCTACGCTATGAGGGACAAACTGAATGCCACTATGCCATGTTTTCTGTATGTGAAACAAACAAACGTTTTTCAATGCATGTTATTCATGATCTTTGTTTGTAGCCTTTCATGTTGCATGAATAGTTACTTTGTCTTACTGTTAGAACTCCATCTTTCATGCTCATGTTTAGAGTTCTTTGATACCAGCTTTCAATGCTTGCAAATGGTTTGATCTTGATTTTGATGGTGCATGTCACCTAAAAAATTATTCTTTTTATCACTTACCTACTTGAGGACGAGCAAGAGTTAAGCTTGGGGATTCTTGATACGTCAGAAACGTATCTATAATTTTTGATGTTCCATGCTTGTTTAGTATCTACTTTGCTTTGTTTTGTCTACACTTTGAGGTGTTTTTATATGTTTTCTAGTACTAACCTATTAACAAGATGCCACAGTGCCAGTTGCCTGTTTTGTTCTGTTTTTGGTTCCAGAAAGGCAGAAAATCAATATTCTCGGAATTGGACGGGACAAAAGCCAAAGTCAATATTTTACCGTGGGGAACACGGAGCCAGAAGACGAGACGGAGGAGGGCCTCGAGGGGGCCACACCCCCTAGCCGTGTGGGTGGGCCCACCCCACGCCTGGGTGGGGGGTGCAACCGCCTCGGGCACCCCCTCGGCCTCCGTCTTCGCATATAATAAGCCCCCAATGCCTAAATCCTAAGTACCTGATCAATATTCCACGAAACCGTCTGTAGCCGCCACCACCATCGTCCCTAGATCGGGGGGATCTAAAGCTCTTCCCGGTGCCCTGCCGGAGGGGAGGTTATCCCAGAGGCCTTCTTCTTCATCATGCCAGCCTTCGGTATGAAGCGTGAGTAGTTCCACCTTGGACTATGGGTCCATGTAGTATCTAGATGGTTGTATCTACTCCTTTGTGCTTTCATGTTTAGATCTTGTGAGCTCCATTCATGATCAAGATCTCATCTATTTGTAATCATGCATGTTGTCTTTGCGGGGATCCGATGGATATTGAGATTACTATGTCATATTGATTAATGGTTTTATCTTATTGATTCTATCATGTTTGTGTTGTTTGTGATCTTTCATGCTCTCCGTTGTTAGTAGCTATCTTGGCCAAGTAGTTGCTAGTGACTCCAAGAGGGGGTATTTATGCTCGATAGTGGGTTCATGCCTCTATTTAATCTAAGGGAAGTGACAGAAATATTTAAGGTTGTAGATCTGTTGTTGCCACTAGGGATAAAACAACGGTCTCTTGTTCATGGAACAAGCGGATTGTTTACCTGACACACTTTGCTTAAAGTAGTTGTCTGTTGCTTGCAACTTAATACTGGAGGGGGTTCGGATGATAACCCAAAGGTGGATTACTAGTCATAGATGCAGTTGGATGGCGGTCTATGTATCTTGTTGTATTGCCCAATCGAATCTCATAGGATCATGAATGTCTAGTATTGCATTGTTATGCCTTGCTCAGTCCTGTCAATTGCTCTGCTGTAAAATTTTTTACCCAGCATGCCATGTTTGTTTATCTAAGGAGAACACCTCTAGTGAACTATGGACCCCGGTCCAATCTTTACCATTGATACATCTTCCACTGTTCTTGTTTACTTTCTGCAAACCACTATCACCTTCCACACCATACGGTTAATCCTTTGTTACGTCAACCGGTGAGATTCACAACATCACTGTTCTTTTCCGCAAAGTCTTGAGTTTGTGTTGTGCAGGTTTCCAATTTGCTAGCAACACCTTTGAGACGTTTCCTTCCTCCTACTGGTTCGATAACCTCGGTTTCTTACTGAGGGAAGACTTGCTACTATGCTCTTCACACCTTGTTATTGGGGTTTCCCCCACGTTAAGATGGTACTTGTTGTTGCAGCAGGAGCTGTTACGCCATGCGCAGTAGCATACGAAGCGCTTTTAGGCGCCATCAGCCCTTCTTCTTATTTCTCTTGTATTTATTCTTTTTATTGGAGTTGAATCCAAGTCCACTTTTATCATTTGGGGATTTTTCCACACTCAAAATATTATCGAGTGTGGATTTCCCTTCAGGACTCTTTTCCAAGTATTTCTTCAAAGAAGTGACTTGGGCCTTGAGCTTTTTGATTTCCTCTACAAGGTTAATAGAACTAGAGATACCATAGGAAGTAGAAGCTTCATTATTAGAGCAACAAGGCAAATCAAGTAACCCAACATAAGGTTTATCACTAGTATGACTAGAAGGATCATTAGGAATAGCACATGGAAAAATAACATTTTGAGTAGAAGTTATGCTAATGTCCAAAAGATGCTCACAAGATGTTATATTAGTAATACTTGCCTTACAAGCTAACTTTAGACCATCATGGGAGATTAGAAGATCATTATGAGAGCCCGAGAGCTTTTCATGTCTTTCTTCCAATTTCCTATACTTGCTAGTTAGCAACTCAAGTTGATCCATTAGCTCAACATTCTCCTTTAGGGTAGATGCTTCACAAGAAGTAGAGTTAGTCGCACAAGCATCGTTAATGGAATTTTCCTTTTCAAGCTCATAAGATTCATTTTTTTGTGTGAGGAAACCATTAGTGTGTTTATCCTCGGCAAGCTATTGCTTAAGGAGATTGAATCTCCGACTCCCATCATCATGTTGGAAATCCAACTCCTCTATGGTTCCCGTTTGTTTAGTTATGGTGTCCATAACGTGTTTGAGACAAGTAACGACCTTATTATTACCATGAAGACAGGTACACAAAAAAGTCAACTCAAGCAAGAGAGCACTAGTATCCTTATTAATGTCATCATCACTATCATCATTATCATAATTATCATTACTATTATCTTTAGAAAACATATTGGGATCCAAAGTAGGAGATACCTTTGATCCTCTTGCCATAAGGTACATGTGAGCATGGGAGGATGAAGATGAGGATATTCTTGAATCTTCACTCATGATCATGTATTGCTCCATAGAATGTTATATTTCCTCTACATTGTTAGATAAACAACTAGAGGAAATAGAAGCATTTTGTTCATGAGAACAAGGAAAATCAAGCATATCATCTACACTAGTACTCAAATAATTTCTAGAAGATATGCAAGGACTAGCAACACAAGGGGATATAGCATCATTGTTGCAGGAAGTGCTTAAGTCCAAACTCTCTACACCAATATCATTTATAGAACAAGAATCATTTGTGTAAAGAGAAACACTACCATCATCACATATAATTTTTCCACTCACCATGCCATTACCTTGTGACTTGTCATACATAAGTGAAGTGGAAAGAATTAAAATCTCATCGCGGCCGGAGGTGGAAGCAACTTGGAGCTCTTCATAATGTGAGGGAGAAGAGATCTCCTTGGAGATACCACCGACCCTATGAGAAATGGACCCACCAAATATTTATTTAAGCTTGGTCCACATCTTATGAGATGACTTGCGCTTTACAATCGTCAAGAATGAATTAACTGTGGGGCTCAAGGAGAAAATAATATCATTAGATACTTGAGCTTCGAGATGTAAATTTTTCTCATCCTCTAAATATAGATTTTGAGGATCCATAGGAGGAGAAAAACCTACATCTAGAAATCTCTCAATATTTGTACACAAGGTCCGAAGATTACAAAGCAAGCAATTTCTCCACAAAGCATAATTTGTGCCATCAAAGATAATTGTGTCATTATGCACTATACTACTAGCCGACATCTTTACACTCAACGGTGAAGCCTAAACAAGGAGAGAACTTGATCTGATACAAATTGAAAGGATAGATATGTCTCCTAGAGGGGGTGAATAGGCAATTTCAAAACTATTACGATTTTGGCTTGATAGAATGCAGAACTAAACTAACGTTTATTTTACAAGCACAAAACCTAAATACACTAGGCTCAACTAAGTGCAACAACAACAAGTTAAGATAGTCAAGATAGCGCAAGATAAATATACCACAAGTGATAGACAAGATATAAGTACTTCAAGATCGATGGCTATCACAAGGAAAGTAAGCTCGAGTATAGAGATAACCGAGACATACAGAGACGAAGATGTATTCCCATGTTCCCTTACAAGTAAGGTATGTCACGCTAGAGAGGTGTGGGATTCCACGAAGGATTTCCCAATGCCACGAAGGCTCGCCTTCTTCTCCGAGTATATCCCACGAAGGAATAGGCCCTTTCCTTATGGCTAGCTTTTCCTCCACTCCGGAGATGGCAAGCTCCACAACCACTTCACAAGCTCCACGAAGGAGAAGCCCGGGTCTCTTCACAATCTTCCACGAAGAGGGTACCTTGGCACCAACCACCAAGCCAACTAGGAGGTCACCCTCCGAGAGTAACAAGCTCACGGTCTCTCACTCGAACAAATCGTAATGGAGAGCTTAACACTTATGCAAGAATGCAAAGAAAGAACACCAAGGGTGCTCAAATCCTTCACTCTCAAATCCCACCAAATCAACAAGTGCTAGGGAGGAATTAGAGAGGAAGAACAATGGTTGAAATCAACAAATAACTCCAAGATCTAGATCCAATGGGTTCCCTTCACTTAGAGAAGGAATTGATTGGTGGGGATTATAGATCTAGATCTCCTCTTCCAAAGCCCTCAGAAAGATGCAAGAAACCTAGGAGGGAATATGGAGGAAGCAAGATCAAGAGGTTCAACAATGGAGGTAAATTTCATGGTCGAGAACTCTAAAAAATATTGGGGGGAAGAACCCCCTTTTATAGGGGAAAGCCAATATGACCATTGGAAGAAATCTGTGCAAACTAGGTTGAAAGTTCGGTTGGACCGGCCCTCACACCGGACAGCCCGGTCTCCATACCAGAAAACCAGATTTCAACCGGGATTAGGTATTGTCCATAGTCTCAGATAGACTCGGTATAGAAAAACCAAAAATCCCGGTTTAAGATCCGGTTTTCTGGTGCTGGCACCGGACCACCTGGTCTGGGAGCCGGTTGAACTGGATCCACAACCGGGATGAAACATACTTCACGAGAAATGCAATAACTTTTGCATCTGAACTCTGATTTCGATGATCTTGGGCTTGTTTTGACAAGGACAACAAGCTATACAAGATGGTGCAGAGAAACATCATATCCCAACAAATTAGGATAGAACCAAATGAATAAAGGTAAGAAGTCTCCCTAAAGAAGAACCGATAAAACCTTCAAATTCGAAAACTCCATAGAAGATGCATATGAATTCCGTTTTCGATGAACTCGGGATTGTTGAAGAGCTAGCAACAAGCTCAAGAACCTCGCATGGAGAAGCACCAAGAAGCAATAAAATAGGAAGATGCAAAGTATGCAAAGTATTGAGCTCCCTATGACGATGTCATCAAGTTACCCAACCGAAAGCCTCTCTTGATAGTACTGCTATCTATCCTATAACCCGGTCTCCTGATGAGTGTATATTTGCATCATGTTTTATATTATTATTATTGCATTGTAGTGGTAAGGTCTTGGTATTTTACGGCGTTCGCGCGCACCTTTTATGTTTATTTTCACCAAGATCATATCAGATGATGGATACGATGGACACAATTCTTGGACCAGTTATATTAGAGTGAAAAGGAGACAAAAACAATGTAAATTTCTTATTTGGGAAATATTAATAACACCAGAAGAAAACCTGAAGAAATTAGAGGATACAGTGGGTTTAACGACCAACTATACGGTGGGAATAAATTTTCCGGCCATATAGTTCCCGCAATATAGTTAGCGCCGACACTGCCTCCTCAAATAGTTTCACCTCGTGCAACTGTATCAGAGAGATGACATAAAACACCCATAAATCGCTGAAACCTCACCTCCAGAATGGGAACTCGTCCACCGGGGATCCATCTTCGCCCTACGTAGATCCAGGAGGCTAAGGCATCGATCTTCATCATCAATCACTGCATCACCACCATATCCATCCATCCCATCTACATCTTGTCTAGATCTTGTTGTAATTTCTATACTCGTTGTGGATTTATACAAGTACTATTCATCTATGATAGATTCCATTGTCTTTGTCATGATGTTGATTGCCTCCATGTCCGTGTAGATCATTAGTTCTTAGGGAGATGGAGAAACCCTAGTATGAGATTGTAATAAGATAAAGTTTATTATGATATTTATTGTTGTGACATGTGTTAGATTGTTTTCATCTTGATGTTGGAATAAGTTGACCTCTCAATATTTTTCTCTTGTGGGCACTTGATGGAGGTAACTACTTGTTGGTAGATGGAGGTGTGTTAGCACTTACAATGACTATAAAGATGTTGGCACTCCTTACATATCAACTTGGGAATCGAGGAAACTCATAAAATACTATCCATGCCATGGGATACGTCCTATGGGATCAAGTCCCTTAATAAGGCGGTAATTCAATTGATGTTGTTTGTTGTCTGTTATGGTTATGAGGACGATGTGAGCAATGGTTGCTGCCTATTTTTCCAAATACGGAGTTCCTCCCACACATATATAGTTGAGAATGTTCATGATAATAATCTTTACCTCAGCCCTTTATAAATGCTAGAGGTGTATCCGGTACTCCCTTAGAACGTTTTTCCCCACTGAAGTTTCAAATCTCTTTTATATACGCGATACTTACTTTCTGTATTCAGTTTTGTTTACTTTACTCATTATTCTCTTATACCAAAAACCCAAAAACACCTTTTTACACAACACTCGCATTTTCTCTTGTTACTTAGAACTTTATTTAGCATTCTATTTTAGTATTTATTTCAAGAGTTATTGGACTTCGGACACCTTCTTCCCGTGGGATCTATATCTTTATTTTGAAACTAGCTACAAATGATTTGTGCACTTGGAGTCATCAAGCTATTTTCTGGCGCTGTTGCTTGGGAGCTAAGCGTTGTAGGTCTTTCATTTTTTGCTTATTTACTTTAGTTTTGTTAAGTTTTGTTTTGAATTACAGGTTTCCACCAAAATGATGGAGTTTGAGCATATGAATAGTGCTAACCCACTCAGCCACTTTGGAAAGCCCTATGATATTAATAAAAGAGACAACTCCAATGAGAAGACAAGGGAGTTTGAAACAAATCCTCTACTACTTGGTATTATACACAAGAAGCAATTTACTGGAGATGAAGAAGATCCTGATCCATATGAGCATATTGCATGCTTCAAAGATATATATGTGGCACTTTCCAATTACCGGTGTATACTGCTAATGAGGTAAGGCTGAAACCTTTTAGTCAAACTTTGACAAGTACAACTCTCTTATGGTATAGATCTTTACCCTAGAAGCCACTACTACCTGGGATAATTTAGCTTGTGAATTTCTATCCAAATATTATCCATTATCAAAATCTTTTGGAATCAGGCATCTTACAATGACTTGGAGGAATCGTCCTAATGAAGTGATAGTAAGAGCTTATATAAGATTTAAAGATTTACTAAATCAATGTCCTCATCATGATTTGGCTGAATGATATTTATTGCATATCTTTTATGGCAGTTTAATTGAACCTAATAAAATTGAACTCGACTCTTGCGCGAGAGGAGCTGTTATGGATTTACCCATAACTAAAGCATGGGCTTTACTTAATAGAATTCGTGATCATAGAATTTTAGAATTTTGGTCTAGGAAGTGAAGGAGGCATAGAAATAGATTATGATTGTATTCATGACTATAATAAGAAGGTCCATGTTAAGGAATTATCTAAAGAACTTTATTTAGATTAAGATCTTGTGCTACAAGTTGTTAAAGCTTTTACAGAACACATCAAAGCTCCAAAAGAGGGTTCGGCCAAGTATGATCCACCACCCGAACCCAAGAAGAAAAGAGAAGTTAAAGTAACATTGGCCTCCCTAGAACCAATGTATGAGATAACTTTCCCTAACACTGCACATAAGCATATTTTGGAATATGAACAGGTTTAAGCAGTACAAGAGAAGAAAGAAGAATAAAGTTTGCCAAAAGTTGAAGAACATCTAGATGACATCAAAGATGAAGAGGTAACCAAGGAAGAAATTATGTCTATGTATGCACATTGTAACATAGTTGAAATTGATGAAGAGACTTCCATATTGGTTGAAGAAAAACTAAGGTAAAAGATGTAGGTAAGCCTATTCTTCCCTTCATATTTAAAGAAATCTCGCGTTATGGTCTATGTGATCTTGGCACCGCAGTTAATGTTATATCTTATGATTTTTATTTAGAAATAAAAGAACATATAGCACCGGATACAATAGAAAATACTAATATGACAATCATGTTAGACAATAAAAATCTTAGAATTCAAGTGGGAGTAGTTGAAGATGCAACTATCACAATCGGCAATAAAAATTTTCTTTTTGATTTTGTAGGTGTTGATATGCTAGCTGACACTCTTTGCCCAAGTATATTTGGAAGAAACTTTTTAAGCGGTGTAGGTGCCACAGTCGACTTCAAAAAGGAGATTGTATCTCTTAAGCTTGGGAAAGCGGAAAAAGAATTCCACTTTTCCAAATTTAAAGACAAAACTCTACTTATACAAGAAGAAGAGAAAGAAAAAACTATCGAGGAAATGGCAGCTCTCTTCTTACGTAATCAAGAAGAAGAAATAAACGAAGACTCAAATTGTGAAGAAATAATTATGGAGGACGGGTCTCTAGATGAATCAGAAAGTGAATTTGATTCACTTCCCATTTTAGGACCCCCAACTAATGAGGCTTTTGAAGAGCCAGAAAAGAGAGGGGATGAAGAATTACCACCCCCAGAATTAAAAACTTTACCAGATAATCTTAAATATAGATTTTTGGATAATACTAATAAATTCCCTGTTATTATTAGTGATAAACTTTCAGGGGATGAAGAAGAACTCATGAAGGTACTAAAGGAGCATCGCAAGGCATTTGGGTACTCAATGGATGATTTGAAGGACATTAGTCCCATGATAACCGTCCATAGAATATTCATGGAGGAAGGTGCTAAACCAGTTGCAGAATTTAATAGAAGGCTAAAGCCTGAAATGAAGGAAGTGGTAAGAAAAGAAATAGTACGCCTACTAGATGCAGGTATAATCTATCCTGTAAAAGAAAGTGAATGAGTAAGTCTTATTCATTGTGTTCCTAAGAAAGGCGGCTTTACTGTTGTTCCTAATGAAAACAATGAATTGATACCTACTAGAACTATTGTTGGACATAGGATGTGCATAGATTTCAGGAAATTGAATAAGGAAAATAGGAAAGATCACTATCGTTTACCGTTCATAGATCAAACTTTAGAGAGGTTAGCAAACCACACTCATTTTTGCTACTTGGACGGATACTCTAGTTTTTCCCAAATAGTCGTTCATCCTGATGACCAACTTAAAACAACTTTCATTAGTCCTTATGGTTTACATGCTTACCGAGGCATGCCTTTTGGTTTATGTAATGCTCCAGCTACTTTTCAAAGATGCATGACTGCTATTTTCGTGGATTTTATAGAACTGATAATGGAAGTTTTTATGGATGATTTTTTGTCTATGGAACTTCGTTTACTAGTTGCTTGGATAATCTTAAAAGAATTTTGCAGCATTGCAAAGAAACCAATCTTGTTCTAAACTGGGAGAAGTGCCATTTTATGGTGAAAGAAGGCATAGTCCTTGGACATAAGGTATCAGGTAAGGGTATTGAAGTAGATAGGGCTAAAGTTGAAGCAATAGAGAGAATGCCAAAACCAAAGGGACATAAAAGGTATAAGAAGTTTTCTTGCTCATGTGAGTTTTTATGGAAGGTTCATTAGGAATTTCTCTGGAATTTCCAAACCTTTAACTAATTTGTTGCAAAAGGGAGTAAGACTTAATTTTGATGATAAATGCCTTATTCCCTTTGATAAACTTAAATATGCTTTATCTCATGCCCCTGTCATTAAACCACCTATTTGGGGTATGACTTTTGATCTAATATGTGAAGCTAGTGATGATGTTGTAGGAGTAACTTTGGGAAAACACATAGGTCATAGATTTAATATTATACATCATGCTAGTATAACTCTCAATAGTGCTCAAAAGAATTATCCTAAGGAAGAAAGAGAACTCTTTGCTATATTTTTCTCTTACGATAAATTTCATTCTTATATAGTTAGTGCAAAAGTAAGAGTTCATACAGATCGTGATGGTTTAAAAGAACTCCTCGAGAGGAAGATTCATAAGCCAAGACTGATTCGTTGGATCCTTTTACTTTAAGAATTTGAGTTGCAGATTATGCAGAGACAAGAAGCAAAGATAGTGGATGCAACATCTATATTTGCCCAGCAAGACACCAATCTTATTGAGAGGAGCTTTAGTCCTGGTGATTTTCGTTTTCGAGAATTATTATATGAACTAAGGTCAATTCCTCCCAAACATAAGAAGTCATTGTTGTTGGAGGAGGAGCTTGTCACTCCCGACTAAATAAACGGTAAGCGGGAGGTAAGTTCTCTTCCTCTAATAAGTGCTTTGTCTTCACAATTTTACTCCTAATTTTTTTACCTTTGAAATCCTCTTTTTTTTAAAGTTTTTGAGGGATTTTTGTAACTATACGGGCGCAACTATACGGCCGGAGAAATATCTCCCGCCGTATAGTTGGTCGTTAAAGGTACTGTACCCCCTTGCGAAATATTTTTCGATGTCCAGTATCTATACAGGCGCAATTATACGGCCAGAGAAAAATCTCCCGCCGTATAGTTGGTCTTTAAATCTTCTATATCATCGACCCTTTTTTGTTCTTATTTTTATATTAAAAAACATTTTGTCGGTTCCTAGTCGGTAATCTAACCGACCTGGACTCGAGATATTTGGAAATATCTGCCCGGAACCAACTATACGACCGGAGTTATACGGGCCGCGGCCGTATAGTTGGTCGTTAAGCGGCAGGACTCCTCCGAAATCGTGATTTCTTTTCCTATTCTGTTAGGATTCTTTTCTTGGGCATGAATTTGGTGTTTCTCGCGAGTTTTACCGACCTCTGACCCCTCTTATATACTGCCATTGTGCCTCTCTCTAATCACAATCACCAGGAACAAATCTAGCCATGCTTTATCCCGTCCCAAGCCGTGGAAAACCCCTGGGGCTCATTGCTCCTAGGGACCTTTCTAGCAGCCATTCTATGGAGGACGGCGATGAGGAGGTGGAGAGGTTTATCCTGGGGTACAAAGAGTACGTAGAGCCAATCTTCTACAAAAGCGATCCCGATGAAGGCTGGAGCGATGTTTACATCAACCGCGACGTCTATGATCCCCCGGAGATTGACTGGGCGACGATGAAGAGAACTCAATAAGAGGGAGAAGGCCACAAGCCGCATGAAAAAGGGCGTGTGGAGACGGTCAAGTTTATCACCACGGACCCTAGGCTGCACAAGCGTAGGGAAATACCTAACATAGGTACAGGTGCTAGCAAGGAACCGGCGTTGCCCCGCTCGAGACCTACCACCGGCGCTCGTGTGAGGGTGAAGCCTCAAGAATAAATTGTCCCTAAGACAAAGGATCGCGTGCAGGCACTGGAGATATATCAGAAGCAGGAGCTACTCCATCGCATTGAAGTCCGTCACCGTCTCAAGGAGATAGAGAAGAAGGATGATCTTCTCCCTTTGGTGACTAAACTTGTGGATAGGATGGACATTTTGCAATCTGATTTGCGCAGGTGCTACAGCCGCATCACTACTCTGGAGGATACTATCAAGAAGCTACGCATAGCGGTGCTACATGACAAGGTGCCACATTGATCTACAATAAATTACGGTATAAAATAATCGTGAGGGATTATTTGATCCCGCTTGGCTTGATTTCAAGCTTGGGGAGATCTTGAAGACCTTGTAACCTATCTTATAAGTTTTTATAACTATTCTAGTTTTGCATTAGTTCGAGCTCATAAATAAAGTTTGCATCATTATAATTCCCTTCAGGAATAGTCGATCCCTTTTATGAAATTCTGAGTTTATTATAATATATGGAGCATTATTGAGTTTGAGTTTGTCTTAGTGGATATATGAATGAATTGAGTATAATTTTACTTGCACTTGATGATAGCAATAGGAGTCTTCCAGACCATTGGTATTAACGGAACACACAAAGATAATTTAATCAATATGTTGTAGGTCAATGGTTTGATTTACAAAAATGGAGAAATTATCTAATTAGTTAAGTTGAAAAAAGAAAAACCATGAACAAAGGAGAAATTAAAAGTGCTATCAAATAGAGTGATAACAAGTTGAGGTAGAATATTTGAGTCATAAAGATGCTTCATATATATTTGGAATTTGGTAATTGAGATCATTAAACTTTGAACTCCTACATGAAGTGAAATTTATGGCTAGCTCCTTTGCACAATACTTAAACAAAAGTGTGAGCATGAATATATATAAACAAAGAAGAAAATAAAGAGAAAGAAAAAGAGCGAATGTGCAAAGAGCAAATATACATATACCACTATATTGTAGTAAGACAAAGAGACGTTTGAGATTTTGAATCCCAAGTGAATATGTTAATCCTAAAACACCTGGGACTACCTCACTAACTCATTTGATTGAACTAAATACTTTTACATCATGTTGAGAGTACTCTTTTGTGAACTGTTAATTGCTAAGGTGTGAAAGCCTACTAATATTATTCGGATGGTTTGAGTAAGGTACTATTCATGAACTTATTTCTATGTATACTATATGATAAACACATGCTGCAACCGCCTCATTTATTTTATCGACTCAGCTTCATGAATATGAGCATCAAATCCAGTAAGCTAAACTTGCTCGAGACGATCAAGAGTCTAAGCTTGAGGAAGTTGATGAGTGCATATTTGCATCATGTTTTATATTATTATTATTGTATTATAGTGGTATGATCTTGGTATTTTACGGCGTTCGCACGCACCTTTTATGTTTATTTTCACCAGGATTAGATTAGATGATGGATATGATGAACACAATTCTTGAACCAGTTATATTGGAGTGAAAAGGAGCCAAAAACAACATAAATTTCTTATTTGGGAAATATTAATAACACCAGAAGAAAACTCGAAGCAATTGGAGGATACAGTGGGTTTAACGACCAACTATACGGCGGGAATAAATTTTCCGGCCGTACAGTTCCCGCCGTATAGTTGGCGCCGACACCGCCTCCTCAAATAGTTTAACCCCGTGCAATTGGATCGGAGATACGACATACAAAACACCCAAAAATCGCCAAAACCTCACCTCCGGAAGGCATCTGGAGGGGGACTCATCCACTGTGGATCCATCTTCGCCCTGCGCAGATCCAGGAGGGTAAGGCATCGATTTTCATCATCATCCGCTACATCACCACCATCTCCATCCATCCCATCTACATCTTGTCTAGATCTTGTTGACTCGTTGTGGATTTATACAAGTACTATTCATCTATGATAGATTCCATTGTCTTTGCCTTGATGTTGATTGCCTCCATGTCTGAGTAGATCATTAGTTCTTAGAGAGATGGAGAAACCGTAGTATGAGACTGGAATAAGATAAAGTTTATTATGATATTCATCATTGTGATCATGTGTTAGATTTTCTTCATCTTGATGTTGGGAGAAGACGACCTCTCAATATTTGCCTCTTGTGGGGACTTGATGGAGAGAACTACTTATTGGTAGACAGAGGTATGTTAGCACATACAGTGACTAAAGCTATTGGCACTCCTTACGTATCAACTTGAGAATCGAGGAAACTTACAAAACACTATCCATGTCATGGGATACGTCCTATGGGATCAAGTCCCTTAATAACGCGGTAATTCAATTGATGATGATTGTTGTCTGTTGTGGTTATGAGGATAATGTGAGCAGTTGCTGCCTATTTGTCCAAATACGGAGTTTCTCCCACACATATATAGTTGAGAATGTTCATGATAATAATCTTTACCTTAGCCCTTTATAAATGCTAGAGGTGTATCCGCTACTCCCTGAGAACGCTTTTTCCCACTGAAGTTTCAAATCTCTTATACATACACGATACTTACTTTTTGTATTCAGTTTTGTTTACTTTACTCCTTGTTCTCTTATACCAAAAACCCCAAAACACCTTTTTACACAACACTTGCATTTTATCTTGTTACTTAGAACTTTATTTTACATTTCTATTTTAGTATTTATTCCAAGAGTTATTAGAATTCGGACTCCTACTCCCTATGGGATCGATATCTTTATTTTGAAACTAGCTACAAACGATCTGTGCACTTGCAGTCATCATCTCCCAACAATCACCTTGAGACCGGTAAAAGGAAAACCTAGCAAGGCCATACCTTTGCCTTGCGCCTCCCGCTTGATCTTGATGGCAATGCTTCAAGCTCCACCCAAGTCGGAATGCATCACTTGATCATTGTTGCTTCGTGAAGACTCCTAATTTGCTCCCCCATACACCACTACGGGATAGCTTCATTAGTACATGTCTTCACATGTCCATTATTACCAATATGGACATAAAGCTTCAAGCAAATGATCTTCTCGAGATGCTTATCTTGAACTTGCCCTTCTCAACCTTGATGACGATCACCACTTGATGTCATCCTCTCATGGGCTATATAATATCTTCACTTTTGAAGCATGCCCATGGAAAGATACCTATCCCATATAGAAAACGCGAAGGCGCATATATAATGTGTTAGTTTATGATGCATAATTGACTAGGCTTACCATACCACAAGATCCATGTGGTACATTCTTTTATGCTTCATGTGTTGACCAACTTGAAATCACTCTTCACTCTTTGTATTGGTCAACCAAGTATCTTCTCGTGCTCCATCTCAATATCTTGAGGCACCTAAAGAACTCTTAATTTGATTACGTGCTCTAAATCTTAGTCAACCATAACTCAACTAATGAGGCTATCATGACACCGACTTAGAGCCATATCTTGAATTCTTCTATTGATATCACACTCTCAAGATCTTGATCATATCATATTCTTCTTCAACTCGATGATCTTGATGTCAATGCTCCAGGTATATCTTTATCTTCATGGCATCCATACTTGAATCCAACACATGAACTACAAGCATGACCTATGGAATATTCATCCATATAAAACTCAATGAAATCACTAGTCCATAGGGATTGTCATTAATCACCAAAAACACACATAGGGGCAATTACCCTTTCAAGAGTGAGGCTAGAATTTTTCAAAAATAGAAAAAGTCTGGATCCTATTTCTTAGTAATAACTATCCTTATATTATATAACTATTAATAAATAGAAAATTTATATTAGATGTATGTAGAAGTATCTAAATATATATCACACCTAATAGAGCTTCAAAATTGTACTTAACTACACCATAATCGGTAGATCTTTATACTATAACTAGATATATGGAAATCAATATATCATCATATGGATCTCACACAAAAAATATATTTTTAATGTTAATCATTAGGTGGACTATAAATCATAAGCACATGTTATACATGCTTTAGAAATATTCTTCACCCCATACACACCAATGTTATAGATATAGTTTTTGGAAGCGTATAAAATGCAGATAGAAATTTACTCTTACAATCATATGCTTTGTCAATGATGAGTACCATGGACAACCTATGAATTTCTAAAGGGCGATAAAATGAAGGTAAATAGCGCCAACTTACCAGAAACAAAAACTTGAGACTATGCTAATCATTTGTTTGTGAAATTTTATTAAAAATATGGATCCGATTGTATATGTATGCGGGAATATCAATATGATTACCATTTGTGTGAAATGTTTCAATTTTTACTTAGAAACACGATGATATACTAATATACAAAATTGAGATCAAAGTTAAACCATTTTACGAGTGTAAGCATCATGTATTTTGCAACAAAAGAGATGAATAGTAATAAAATACATTTGGATAATATAAATTGAAATACTTAACATCTTTATAACTACATAAAGTGATTCCCTAGCGAAATTTTCAGAAATACAAAAAACCAGATCCTATTTCTTAGTAAATAACTATTCTTATATTATATAAATTTTAATAAATAGACAATATATATTAGATGTATGTAGAAGTAACTAAATATATATAACACCTAACAGAGCTTCAAAATTGTACTTAACTGAACCATAATCGGTAGATCTTTATACTATAGCTAGATACACGGAAATCAATATATCATCAGATGGATATCACACAAAAAATTATTTTTAATGTTAATCATTAGTTGGACTATAAATTATAAGCTCATGTTATGCATGATTTAGAAATGTTCTTCACCACATACACACCAATGTTATAGATATAGGTTTTAGAAACCTATAAAAGGCAATGGAAATTTACTCTTACAATCTTATGCTTTGCCAACGATGAGTACTATGGTCAACCTATAAATTTCTAAAGGGCGATAAAATGAAGGTAAATAGCGCTGACTTACTAGAAACAAAAACTTGAGACTGTGCTGACCATTGGTTTGTGAAATTTTATTAAAAAATATGGATTTGATTGTATATGTATGCGGGAATATCAACACGATTACCTTTTGTGTGCAATGTTTCACTTTTTTCCTTGGAAACATGATGATATACTAATATACATAATATAGATCAAAGTTATACCTTTTTACGAGTGTAAGCATCATGTATTTTTCAACCAAAGATATGAATAGTAAGAAAATACATTTGCATAATATAAATTTAAATACTTAACATCTTTATAACTACATAAAGCCATCATCCTAGTTAAACAAAACTGAAAATGATACCGTAGATATCATCTTCATCACTTGTTGTACCCTGCTTGCATGAAACCCAAGTGGTAAGCCTAGACTGATCGGGAGTGCAGCCTATCGGGCCGCACAGGGTCCATAATTTTGGGAGCCCAAAATTCTCGCTTAGGCCTATATATACGTATAAGGGTCTGGCAGTGAAAGAAAAATGGGTAGGCCAACCGGTTGGGCCTGTCCGCCTGTGCGAAGTGCAAAGTGCTGAGCGTGGCTGCAACTAGGCCTTGCGGTGGAGTTGGACTCCAATCGGACCCGTTTCCGTCAGGATCGTAGTTGCCATCTGTCTTTTCCTTCTCGTACCGCCCTCATCTGCGAATAGTTTAGCCAAAACTGAATCCACCAATCAAAATCCAACTAGCTCACTGCGTCTTTTCTTCTCCGCCTAGGTGTACTTTCTAATCTATTTCAGTCATTGCGTCCTCGGTTAATACCTGATGCTGCATTCGTTTAGTCTTGTTTTATTTGTCCTTTTTACTTGTGTTTCAAGAATCTTTTTTTTTTTTTTGAACTGGGAAGGGACCGGAAGGTCCTAGATTCTGCATTAAGTCATGGGTACAATTTGCGGATAAGGCCCTAAAGAAGAAAAAAAATTACACATGGCCTTTGAAGACTTGCACTAAGCACCCTACAAACGATTGCCTGAAAGCAATCAAGCCCTTGACGAGCGCCACAAGACTGGCCACCTCGCACTGCGCGAGGACAAGACCACTTGGGCTTGCAGAGGCGAAGAACGCTAGGACGACGACGGAGGAGATCCTCTCTGTGGAGGAAGATACAGCCAGTCCTATGGCCATGGATAGCGGCTGCCTACTGGTGCCGCTTGGAGAGCTCGAGATCTGCAGAATCGAGGCCCACCGCCGCAGGCCTCCCCATCCTCGTCCTAGAACAGAAGCTTCAGCCAGCTCCTGTCGTCCCCCCTCGCCGCCACGGCCGGCTAGGGACAAGAGGAGAAGAGAGGCTCCGTCTAGGATGAGGACCAGACGCTTATTAAAGAAGCTCGCAGAGATCACCACCTCCTCCATCTTCCACCTCGGAAGCAGATTGATGAGATCCCATGGCACCTGCCTAGCATCGCGTCCAAACGCCACAGCGGTAAAGCTCCCCAGCCAGGCCTTATTGTCGGAGATCTCCGACGTCCTCGCCACCGTCCACAACGCCTCCACGCCACGGAGGAGTGCGGCGAAAAAGAAACATCGGCACGCAACCACGACGGGGAAAACAACCTACCACTACTACCTAAACCTAATCCTGCGCATCTCCTTCGCCCTCGCCGGCCGGCAACGCCGCCGCGAGCAGCTCGGGATCTGCCCGGCGCCGCTTTAACGACTCTCAATGGAGGGAGGGGTGGGAGAGGAGGGAGGGGGTCTCTTATCTAACCTTCGGTTTTCTGACTCAACTAGAGACACGTATACGTCGTTCCTCTGCTGCTTGTTTCAAGAATCAAGATGGGAGATTCGAAGTCATAATGGAAATTCATCCACGAGATGTCCAAAAGCATAAGACAAAAGAAAAGGAACAAGATTAAATATAACCTTTACCTGATTAAGTATAATTTATAATACTGCTTATCCAATTGCTATTAAAATTTTATGGCATATACTCTCTTCGTTTTAAAATAAGTGACTTGGATTGTCTAAATTCGAATGCACATTTTATAGTTTCACAAGGAGCCCCTAATATTGTTCGTCCGTGGATAAGACCACCCCCACGTCGTTCCCTCTCCATATCGTTCTTGCACGTAGCGACGACGTGTGTAATATGTCACCATCAACCACCGACGCAGCGTGCCGATGCTGTAGTCCAACCTGAGCCCTGCCGAACATGTCATCTAATCTGATGTGTTGCTCTTCTTCTCCACGCCGAATGAAGCAATAAAGAGAGCCTATTGTTGAGCGAATCAACCCTGTCGTTCCCGACTCTAGTCGTCATCCTAGCAGTTGCCTTCGGCCTTCACCGAGCGCACCAAAATCTTCTGGTGAGTTTCTCATTTAGATGGAACCCTTCACCTTCTGTTCTTTGAGTCGCCGTCCTGCCGAGCGCCGCCGCACTTCGTAGAATGGATGGTCACCGACGACTCCTCCCGGTGACCGTTGACCATGTGGCATTCCCGTTTGATGCGGGGGGCAACGACCCGCTTCAGATCCGCACGACGTCGTTCTCCTACGCTCGTTCCTCCGCCGTCATGGCGCACGACCGATGAGCCTTTCGTGCATGCCCTTCTTAACGGAGTTGGTTAACCACGCTTGAGAGGGAAAATAGAAATAAAAAGAAATATTAAAATTAAGGAAAAAGAATAAAAAAGTATGAATATAAAAAGGAAAAAGTCCACACACTGATAGGTGGGCCCCACAACGGCCGTCCGAGACTCTCTATTGCCACACGCCATATCATCAATTATTGTGGGTCTGATCTATCAAAAAGAGTGTCAGGCAGGCATATCATTGGAGATGACAAGACTTCTTTTATCACTCCACAATAAAATTAAATTCTACAACACATCAATTCTTATTATCATCCTTATTATAACGATTAATATGAATTGACTAATTTAATAAGAAATTATGTTTATAAGCGAACACATAAATACAATGGAGAGAAAATAAGCTTCTCCTATTTTATAAGGGATCGTCTCTTAGCTAAAGGGACATCCTTTTATTTTATAATACTCACTCCTTCAACTAAGAAAAATCCGATGTGACAAGTCTAAAAGAAGACTGATTGTCACTCCCTTATACATGCCCTACCAAACTAGTACCATCGGTTAGAGTTTTTTCAACAATCAGAGCGTGAAATGGTATTCTTTATTAAAAAAGTTATTATACCTCCTATCCATAATATGAAGCTCCACTAATCAACTGACACTTGTTCTGAATCGGATGGATTAGCTTTTAAATCCCCAGGTGTAGTACAGTAATAGCTTCTTTTTGCATTTTTCTCGAAAAGAAACATACATATCCGGTCCGAGTTAGTCAACACCTCAACCGCCGGACCCGCCGCCAGCCAACACGTCACGCGACGGCGTAGTGATACCACCGACGACCCGTCCAGTCAAGCTCAAGGGAGCCGCACCCGCACACACATGAAAGACCAGGAAAAGGCGCGTCCCGCGAAACCGCGAGGCGGTTGAAAGTCCCACCCACGCCACCGCGTGCGCCACGAGCTCCTTTCTTCCTTCCTTCCTTCTTCTGTCACGGCCGGTTCTCCTCCGCGTCCACGAGTATTCTGGACCCCTCCAGCGCACGGTCGGAACGCTTCGTGGTATATAAAGCCAGCCTCCGTTCTCGCTCCCTTCCCCACCACCAACCTTAGCAAGCAAAGCAAAGCAATCGATTGATTGAAACAGAATCAGCTAGCGAGAGTGCAAGAAAGCGTCGGCGACCGTAGGCGGCTGTTGTAGAAACCAATCCGTCTCCGAACGAATCAATATGGACAAGGTGCTGGCCTTCTCGATCCTCAGCGCCTCGCCGGCCGACATCGCCGCTGGCGGCAGCTGGGCCCGGCTGTCGTGGCGGAGCAAGAAGCAGGACGATCAGACGGCGGAGGCAGAGCAGCAGCAGGTGGGAAATGGGAAATCGCAGTCGCAGGCGCAGGCGCAGGCGCAGCTTCCGGTGAGGCGGCCGCGGTTCGCGCCGGAGTTTGACGGGATCGACTGCTTCGAGACCATCGTCTGGCGCTAGCTAGGGAATGGCGCGAGGATGCTCCCTCTCGTGATCGTGATGATGAGTCTTTCTTGGTTCCTTGGCCGGAAAGGGAAGAGGCGTGTTCTTTCTTTCGTTCGTTCGTTGACCTGTGTTTCTAACTGCGACCCATGTAGTACATACTACTACAGAGTCATTACCTGTATAGCTGTAACCAGATTCTTTTCCTTTCCAACAATGGGCTTCGTGTGTCCGTATTCATATCAACGAAACAAACTCGGTTCGGCGAGATTCATTGTAATTTGGATCAGCCTTTGTTTTGCAATATTTTGTATCTCACGTGGCCAAGAGCAATATTCGAATTAAGCCATTAATTGATCATCACATAGTATCAAAGACCTGACAAAATCAGACCAACACATGTTGGTTGTTTGTCCACTTCCTCGATCGGCACAAAAAATACTATGAGCCCTCTTCTTGGCGGGGCTGCTAACCGACGAACCAGGACAAGGAGAACGGGAGACGTATGGTAGGTACCCATCAAAGCAAAAAAGTTTGTTCCCTCTAAACAACCGACGACAAGACAAGCACAAGCTCTTTTCATCAACCCTTCGCTGGAGGGTTACAATATAATTGCCACATCCGCTCAACATCGAGGAGGACAAAATCCAGGACTGTTTTGATGCATTTCCTGAGTTCTTGGACCGTTAAGACATCGCATGTAACTTATGATGGGACTATCGTGGATGCATTTCACTCCGGCACGAATTGAGCTTATCTTGCTTATGAAAAGGAAAAACGATGCGGTTCACCCGGGGGATCGCGTGACTCGTATCCCCCGGCTCCCCGAGCGGACGCGTGTCCCGGCTTGCGCGAGACAGGATTTGTTAGTGATCCTAACTACCACGCGCACGTTGTGCATGCGATAAAGGGACGCGTTGGACTCGGTAGTAGCGTCAGTCTAACACCCCACCGCGCAGTGTCGCCGGGAGGAGCTTTCGAAGGCTGCGGTGGAGAGCCCCTTGGTAAATATATCGGCGAACTGAGAGGATGTGGGAACGTGAAGCACCCGGACTTCACCAACTTGCACCTTGTCACGAACGAAATGGATATCGACCTCGATGTGTTTTGTATGCCGATGCTGCACAGGATTTACAGACAAGTATACAGTAGACACATTATAACAATAGACAACAGTAGACCTGTCAATGGGACGATGGAGCTCCTGCATTAGATGGAGGACCCAGCAACTTTCAGCAACCACATGGGCGACGGCACGGTATTCTGCTTCAGCACTCGACCTGGACACGGTTAGTTGGCGTTTGGAGGACCACGAAATCAAGTTGTCGCCAAGATAGACACAAAAACTAGAGGTAGATCGACGGGTATCAGGACAGCCAGCCTAGTCCGTGTCGGAGTAAGCAACGAGAGCAGAGGTAGAAGAGGGGGTGATAAGGGTACCGAGATCGAGAGTACCCTGAATGTAATTAATAATGCGTTTAACCAGATTGAGGTGAGAGGATCGTGGAGCATGCATGAACAAGCAGGCCTGTTGTACATCATAAGAAATTTCAGGGTGAGTCAGGGTTAGTTACTGTAAAGCGCCTGTGAGACTACGGTAGTGAGTGGGGTTGTCAAGGAGATCGCCGTCAGTGAGGGAGATCTTGGTGCCGGAGTCAATTGGGGTTTGTGTCAACACCCGGATTTTTAATCACAGATGCCTGTTATGCCATACATCGCAATCCCAGGATTACCATTTTTGCGAGACATAACAGATTTGGATATCACAGTACATCATCCATTACAAACCATACATAAGGTCTTACATAAATAAGGATCTCATGATCCAGTTCTTAATACAATTCAAGCAGCGGAATAACGTAATAGTAACGATAGCGTAGGCGAAGCTCCATCTTCGGGGTCACAGACAATGCTGACGATGGGAGATGATCCTAGTTGTCGTAACCTTCCTATGGTCCGTCATCCTGGTACTCCTCTTCATAGTCTGGCCACGGGAATAGCCAGGGACAAAGCCATGAGTACTCTTTAAGTACTCGCAAACTAATACTAACAAGTGAAGTGGTTTTGAATAGGATATACTAAGCTCTAGGGTTGTTTTGCAAAAAGCCAGATTTACCTCTACTAAGTTTAGAAGCAAAGAAAAACTAGTTTAAAGTTTTATAACACCTAAGTGGGAACTTGAATTTCATATCACAACTCTGTTGTGGTCAAGTCAAAGTCATAAATCATTTTAAGTCATTTTGAAAACACAGACGATAGAACAGTATGGCCACTCCAACTGTCCATAACCGCGGACGCGGCTATTCAAATAGTTTGACACTCTACAGAGATTGTACACTTTCACCATAACATTCGATACATCCGTCAGGAATAATCCTGAATTCACCATACTCAGTATGCGGATAATCAATCCTAACCTTTCATTATACGCCCTAGTATAGGTACCTCTCCTGTGAGTTTGGCCTCCCAACCATGACCAACTGTCATCTTGGATACTGCACAGGTGGACAATCTTCACAAGGTAGCCTCATCTCAGATCTTGGCCGCAAGGGAACCCATACTAAGGTATATAAATTTCCAGTCAAGCCCTACCCAATTTTCGGGTATTGTGGTTGTACGGTAAAATTGGAATGGTATCGCATCCAGACAACCATCAGTTTTATAAAGGGCTAAGGCTCATGCCTCAAAATTTTCATCATCCAAAATCATCTGGTGTTTGGAAACACATGTCAAAACATTTCAGTAGAATGACTCATCATTCTAAGGTTTTCATAACCATTTTCACCAAGTATTCCCATTCTAAAGTTGATCAAGTTTTGATGCTTAGCACTAGCATCTACAAGTGGGGGGGGGGGGGGGGGGTAAATAAAAATGGTGGATCATAATTATGTGGGGATGATCTAAGTTCAATCTCATGCCTTAGGATGACATCAAGATTATCTAACTTAGGCCAAATTTTATGCTCTTTATGCTACCTTCCAATATCCTTCTGATATTTACCATTAGCTAAGTAAACTCTAAGAGAAAGCTTTGATAACGAAAATAAAAGATTAAGCTTGCAAGTAAAACTAGGGTGGGGTATCATCAAATGTATCTAACCAAGCATGCTTAATGCAATGCATAGGTTATCTAACTTTCATATTTGCAAGTGTTAGCTTGTAAGGTTTCAAGTATTGGCTTGCTAATTCAACTAGTAGCATTAGGCTTGCCTTGTGCAGAGCAGTGGTTGAAGTTCTCCTCGGCTTCTTCCTCATAGTATCCTCCTTCATCCTCGTATCCTTGGTTGGTACTAGCGTCTATAAATAAATATGAAGTACACAATCACCAAACAATACTTAACTATTTCTAATCATCACACAAAGGATCACATTAGATGATCTATCATCATCACTAACATTACAAGATTAAAGCACTTGTCTTATCTATTTGAATTTGAGAAAAGCAATTTCTACTCATTGAAAAACTACTTAAGATTTAATATTATCCAACTCAAACATGGGATCATGTTGACACATGTCATCACCATATATTTCAGTACATGGGAATGTGATTTAAAGTGGTGTCACAATTTAATAAGGTTTAACCTTTTTATTTTAATTAAATAAAGTGACTAGAAATGCCTATGTGGCATTATTTTATTACTTGAACATTATTTATGTAAGTAAACTCATATGTTTTTTATATATTCTGAAAGGTATGATCAAATGTGATATTTGAGAGTTGGAATAAACTCAAAAGCTCTTATGGTTGAATTTTGAAAAATATTTGAATGCAGAAAAGCTTCTGCCTTGTTATTTTTACCATGGTTGATCTACAAATCCAATTGATTTGAATCCAACGGGCTTGAATTAAGCATTTCAGTACCTTTCTAACAAAATTGGTTTCATGCATTTTTGTTTAGTGAATCGAGCTGGGTTGATTTTTGAATCTATGTACAGAACTATGTTTGAAATTAAATGAATAAAGCTTAATTTGAATTGTTGGGCTGCGCGGGATGCTTAACTGGGCCGGCCCACTACGCACAGCGCATACACAGGCTGGTTAAGTGGTTGTCCCCACGCGTCAGTGAGACAGGGAGGGGTGAAGCGGTACGGGGCAATGTGGACCGTGAGATCTAGTTCTAATCTAAACGCTCTGGTTCATCGTCCATGTCGGGCAGCGCCGGCGATACAGAACTCTAACGCGGCAGGTGGGGGTCGTGGGAGGCTCACCGGGGCTCAGGTGAGGGTCGACGATGGGGGCGAATGACGAAGTCGACGACGACGGTTCTCCTGGTACTGGCAGCTTCTCCTGGGGCGGCTCCAATCGACGGCTCCTTCTCCTCTAGCAGCGGAGGGCTCCGGCCAAATTCTGGTGATGCGCTGCTCACCTTGCTCCGGGAGTGAGGTGGGATGGTTCTGAGTGAGAAGGGAGTGAGCTGGTGTGAAGAAAACGAGCGGTGGAGGCCTCTATTTATAGTGGCTGAAGGGGACCGACGGGCGTGGGCTGAGCTCGTCGTGGTCGACGGCACAGAGTGCTACTGGAATGGGCGACGGTAGGGGGCGGTGATGTGCTCCCTGACAAAGATCAACGTCGTGGTGGCAAGGCATGGGGCGGTGCTAATCGGTCGGAACGCGTTGATGCTCTGGGCGGGTTCGACGGGAATTTTAATGGCGCACGGGTGCTCCTGGTCACGCGACGGCGAACGGGCATGTTTGCGGAGTTGCTGGGACGATGGTGATCACGCACGCACGTGGTGAGGGCGGCGCGCGGTCTGTGGGTGCTGGTCGTGGGTGGCGCGCTAGCGCGCTCTCGGCTCGCACGCAGAGAAGTTTGGCATGGTTTTGTAGTGTGGTCCAGGGGCTGCCATTGCTCGAGGCTGGGACAGGGAGTGGCGGTGGACGGTGGGGTGCTTGCTAGACATGCTGGCTAGCCTTGGTGCTTCTCCTAGCTTGCTGTAGACAATGGGGTGGCAAGGTGAGGCTCGGCCTGCTTGCCATTGATGGCATGGTCTGGTTTACAGTGAGCTAGAGGGGTTAAACAACTTATATGATCTATTGAGGGTGTAGTGTGAGCTAGATAGGGGACAAGTTAGACCAAATTTACTGCACACTATAGTGTTTGAGGTTTGTTTGATTTGTATCTACAAGGTGTTTAATGAAATGGCCGCAAGTACTTTTAATTTGAATTTTGGATTCAAACTTGGTGGGTTTGCTAGGCACATACTAGGGAGTGTCTGGTTAGTTGGATTAGTCAAGGGGCACTGGTTTGGTTGGGTTTTGAAAATGGGTGATCTTCACATATGATAAAGATTAAATTTTGATTTGTGATTTGAATGAGGTTGCCAAATGTTTCTGTAAGTTTGAAAGGTGGGTCTTGATTCACTTTTACTTTTTCTAGCAAGGGGTGAAAAGAATTGGAAAAGTTTCTGTTTGAAATCTTGGACTAGAAACACTCAAAGTGACCTAGTGAGCAAGATTGGCAAAAATGACCATTTGCTTTGATTGATTTGTTTTTGATTTTCTCTTTATTTGTTTCTGTTTGGAAATGTTTTACATGATGTTATTCTCCTTAAACCATTTCTTGCTATTTAGGTTAATCACACAAGTCCATTCATGCATTTATCAAATCATCACATACACATATGCATTCATATGATTTTAATTAATCAAAGTTTTTTTGTTAACCCTAATTTTAGTGATTAGAGTTTGATGATCATTGTTTTATATTTTTGGGATGTTACATTTTGGCAGGGTTGCAGTCCTGCATCCCGGAGCGCTGGATAATCTCAAGAGCGTACTGTCGTTGAGAGAGATGAAGACCAGCAGAAGACCGCGTGACAGTGATGCCAAGGAAATGGCTGAGAGTACCGAGGTCCGTCATCGAAAATTCAGAGGAGAGGGTGGAGATGAGCTTGTGGAGAAGAGCATCGGAGGAGGAAGTTAATACGATATCGTCTACATATAGCAGAAGGTAGGCGATCTCGGATTGGGAGCGAAAAATAAAAAGGGACGAATCAGACTTGGAGGAGAGGAAGCCGATCGAGTGCAGGAAGGTGGCGAAATGGGTAAACCACGCGCGTGGGGCCTGTTTTAAACCATACAATGATTTTTGGAGCAGGCAAACGTGGTCGGGATAGGAGGGGTCTTCGAAGCCTTTGGGCTGTTGATACAAAACAGTCTCGAAGAGATGGCTGTGTAGGAAAGCATTTTTCACGTCGAGTTGGTGGATGGGCCAGTGAGATGAGACAGCGAGGGAAAGAATGAGACGGATGGTACTGGGTTTGATGACGGGAGAGAATGTCTTGTCATAGTCGATCCCGTGCTCCTGGGAGAAGCCGCGGACGACCCAGAAGGCTTTATAGCAAGCCAAGGATCCGTCAGAGTGAAACTTGTGTTTGTACACCCATTTACCAGAGACAATGTTGGCACCGGAGGGTTTAGGAACGAGACGCCAGGTTGAGTTGTCCACAAGAGCGGAATACTCAGAGCGCATGGCGTGAGCCCAGTTGGGGTCAGAGAGAGCGATTCGATAGTTGGCGCGTATAGGGGACAGGGGGATGGTGGCGAAGAGACTAAATAGTTTTCGTGGTTTGTAGATACCGGCCTTGGCTCGAGTACGCATCGGGTGGGTCAGGGGCTTGGCTGGGAGAGGCGCTTGGGCAGGGGGCGGGTGGGAATGCGGCGTGATCGGGGTAGGGGAAACGAGTGGTGAACCGATAGAGCCGGAGGAAGAAGAAGGCGCAGGAGAGCAGGACGCGGGTGCGGGGGAAGCTGGGGAAGGGCGACCTGGCGGAGAGGAGGGAGGAGGATGACAGGAGGGCTGGTCGCGGGAGCCGCCGGACTAGGGTTTTCTGTTGTGGGCGGGGGAGGCACCATTGGTGGTAGGGGAGGTGGAAAGCCAAGCGACGTGCATGGGTAGACGTAGGGCTCGTCGGGAGGTGGGTGAGGGAAGGAGTAGGCAGAGGGATCAGGGTCTAGGGCAGTAGTGAAGGGGAAGACCTCCTCGTCGAAAGTGACGTGGCGAGAGGTATAGACGCGGCCGGAGGTGCGATCTAAACAGCGGTATCCCTTGTGTTCAGGGGCGTAGGCGATGAAAACGCAATGAACAGATCGAGGGGAAAGCTTGTGGGCTACGGTAGCGCTTGTGTTAGGGAAGCACAGGCATCTGTACACGCGTAGGTGATCGTACGTGGGGGGACGGGAGAAGAGGGCTTCGTACGGGGTGCGGAGGACATCGTTGATCGTCCGGATGGCACGCTCGGCTTTCCCGTTCTGAGCCGACGTGTAAGGGCAGGAAAACTGGAGGAGGGTGCCATGTGGGGCAAAGAGGGAGCGATTAGCAGCGTTATCGAACTCCTTGCCGTTGTCGCATTGAACAGAGGCGATATCGTATGGAAGTGTGTTCGGACGTACGCGTGGAAGAGGGAAAAAGTGGCATGGACACCAGACTTAAGACGTAAGGGGAAGGTCTAGATGTAGTTGGTGAAATCATCGATAATAGCCAAATAATATTTAAAATTGGAAAGACTACATAAGGGAGCAGTCCACAGATCGCAATGTATCAATTGGAAAGCGGCGGAAGTTTTGCTAATGGATCGAGAGAATGGTAAACGGGTGTGCTTGCCTAACTAACATGCGGAGCACAGGCCTCTAGATTTATTACAGCTCATAAGTTTATTGAAGGCTGATGAAACGCCGGGGTGGCCGAGCCGTCGATGCCAGCGGTCGAAGGAGAGCTTGGTGGTGAGGGCGACGGGTGCGGTTATGGGCGCCGGGGGGTAGAGAGGGTAGAGGCCCCCCTCACTATTGCATCGAAGGATGAGCGCCCGAGTTTGAAGGTCCTTCACAGAGACACCGAGAGGATAAAATTCCATAGATACATGATTATCGGTGGTAAAACGACGAACAGAGAGAAGATTTTGAATGATACCGGGAGCGACAAGCACATTACGGAGGTAGAGGGGGCGAGAGGGGGATGGTAGAGAAGTGTGCCCTAGGTGCGTAACAGGAAGGTGGTCGCCATTGCCAACAATAACCGGTGCAAAATTCTGAACGGGTCGAGCGTGAGAGAGAATACCTGCTTGGTTCGCGGAGAGGTGCATGGAGGCGCCGGAGTCAGCGATCCAATGCTCGGAGCTGTCGTTCATGGACAGGTCACTGAGGGCACCAATCAATGCGGACTACTCGAAGTTGTTGGAGGTGGAGGGCTGGGCGGTGTGGTCGCCGATCCACGGTGGGGGTGTCTGACCGAACGCCTGGCCGGGCCCGGGGATGAGCAGCTGTTGGGGAGGTTGCGGCGGAGGGACCCCGTAGTCTTGAGTGAGGGACGTTGTAGTGCTGAGCACCGGCGTGAGGCACCCAGGAGGGTTTCGGTCGTGAGGTGAGGCGGCGTGAGCAGCGTGGCGTGGCGTGGGGCCGGACAGTGAGGCGAGGGGCCGAATGCTGGATCCACGGGAGGCGCCAAGTGGGGCCGCCCAGGCGTGTACGTAGTGAAGGGAATATGCCCGAGAGGAAATAATAAAGTGGTTATTATCGTATTCCTTGTTTATGATAAATGTTTATTTTACATTCTATAATTGTATTAATAGGGAAACGTTAATACATGTGTGTTTAATAAACAAAAAGGAAGTTCCTAGTTATGCCTCTCTTATAAACTAGCTCGTTGATTAACAAGATGATCATAGGTTTCCTGATCATGGACATTGGATGTTGTTAATAACGAGGTCACAACATTAGTGTAATGGTGTGATGAACATTCATCCGAAGTATAGCATTATGATCAAAGTCATTGAGTTTATATTGCTATAACAACTTACGAAGTGATCCTAATCCTTAGACCATGAGATCATGTCAATCACTAACACCGGAAGAGTTTCTTGATAACATCAAACGTCACACCGTAACAGGGTGATTATAAAGATGGATTTAGAACTAATAAAGTGTTATGTTGAGGCTCATGGATCGAGCGTGGAATTTGTTCATCCCGATGATGGATAGATATACTCTGAGCCCTCTCGGTGATATCACATTGATTAGCTTGCAAGCAAGTGATTTGATCACTAGAATGTTATATCACGGGAACGAGAAAAGAGTGCATGTCAGTAACGAGATCAAACTAGGTATGGAGATACCGATGATCGAATCTCGGACATGTAATATATAGCGAAACAAAGGGATTAAGATACTAGCATAAAAGGTTCCGACGATCACAAGAAAGTCATCGTTGAATGTGTAGAGTCGATGGGTCTCCGGATCCTACGATTATTGATCCGAGAGGGGTCTCGATCATGTCCGCATTATTCGCGAACCGTAGGGTGACACACTTAAGAGACACCGACATCCATTTAGAGCAAAAGTTTCATGCCGAAAAGAATAACAAGCGCAGAAATTTATTTCACTAGATACCGAAACGGGTTTTCGGGTGAAATTGCAGAAAGTGTTTCTGCATGTGAAATGAAATACTAGCAAGGGGTTATATGTGAATGTTTGTCATTAAAGTAATTGACAAAATTCTGAATAAATAAAAGGAGTTTTATTTAATGAGATTTTGCATTAAATTTGGTGGAAATTTAATGGGAATTTGAGTGGGTTTTTGAGTGGAGGGAATTAAAAGGCTTTTGTGTGAGTGGAGTGTCCACCCACATGAATGAAAGGAGGGGAAGGGGCAGCCACATGGCTGGGCACATGGCCCCTTGGGTGCCTCCCTCTCCCTATAAAAGGAGCCCCCCTCCCTCTCTCTCACTCACACCTCCTCGTGAAGGATCTCTCTCCCCCTCTAGAATTTATTCCCCATGGTCTCGGACTAGCGAGATACATGTTCCCGGTGGCTATTCGACAAGAAAGAGTTGTGCTTCCGCTGCATCGCTGGAGCGAGGAGGCGGAGGTTGCTCGGTGCCTCGAACGTGTGTGCGAGCACGGATGCGTTGCTGTTTTGCGGCGCTAGGACTTCCTCTCGATCTTGAGATCGGCAAGAGATCGTCTACATCAACCACGAGTTTGGACTCGTTAATCTTTGTCGGTCTTCAAGGGTATGTTCTCTACGGATATACATCCGCCCGTTGTTTGTATCTAGTAGATAGATCTTGGTACATAGTTGTTCCCATCGTAGGAAAATTTTTGTTTTCTATGCTGCGAACCCTAGAGTGGTATCAGAGCCGAATCTATGCGTAGATACTTTGCACGGGTAGTACACATATGAGTATGTGGGCGATGATGATCATTTTATTGCTTCTTAGTTGTACTTTGGATATTGGTGGCATAGTGGGATGAAGCGGCCCGGACAAACTTTACATGTCCTCGCACATGAGACCTGTTCCACGCTTGACATGCAACTAGTTTTGCATAAGTGGCTAGCGGGTGTCTGTCTCTCCTACTATAGTCAATATCTAATTTGCAACGAGTTGTCAAAAATTTGGTTATCCTCATTGTGGTTCATGTTCGTAGGTTAGAACGGTTCTATCTACGAAAGCCCTAAGCCACGTAAAATTTGCAATGGATAAATTAGAGGCGTCTAGTTTAGATTGTTGGTGGGCTAGTGTTATGATATGGTGATGTTGTAAGTAGAAGTATGAGATGATACTCTTACAACACACATAACGTGTAATCTCCATAGACCTTGGACTTACACATATAGGTATGATAGTGATCATACCACGGTGCACATGATGGAGATCATATGCGGGAACCATATCATTTCACTACTAAACATGTGATGTTTTGATTGCATCTTATATTGCTTGTTTGGCGTTTTATTAGCATAATAAGATGATCCCTCATTTAGATATCAAGATAAGAATGTGTTCTTCCTTATGTATGCACCGACAATGTTTCGTCGCTTCAAGACATCACGTGATGATCGGGTGTACTTGAATCCACGAGCATATCTCGGGTGTAAAGACGATTACACCTTGAATACTAAGGTTCTTACTTGACGAGCCTAGCATGTACAGACATGGCCTCGGAACACGGACCGAAAGGTTAAGCATGAGTCATATGTTTTGATATGATGACCATATGGATGTACCGACTCACGTGATGATCGGACTTGGTGTAGTGGATTTGGTTCATGTAATCACCAAAAAGACACGAGGGATGTCGTTTTTGAGTGGAGTTCATTTCTAATTTGGATTAGTAGAACTCAATTTATCATAAATTAAATCAAAGTGAATTTGCATAATTTGTTGTAGTCATTGGCATTCGTTCACCACCTTATGCATAGTTGTAATTGAGATAATAGAACTATAGAATTCTGGATATTTACTTTACGAACTGGTATCGTATTGTGTTGAGTGTCAATCTAAAGTTTAAAGTCCTATTGCAAACTTTCAGCAAACTCTGTTTACTCTGTGCAATTTAATAATAGGTATTAAATCGAGAGTAACAATTCTAGTGTTAGTATCTTAAGTATCATGTTTGCCTCCATGATTCTTGATTGTTTTAATATCAAGTTTATCTAGGAGCTGAAAGAATTGTTTCAGAAACCATCATGTGTGGCAGATATAACGATATCTGAAACAATGTTTTGGTTGAAATATGATAGAGTATAATATATGTTCTCATATTGGATGAGAATTTACGAAGGTTGGAGATGCTAGACATCCTAATCATCCAAAAAGGGTTTTGGAAAGTAATGTTATACTCACGTTTCGCCTTTATAAGCTACAGTAGCTTGATCGTGAAAGTCGTCATGATAAGGATGAATAAAAGATGTATGTAAAGTGTTTACTACATTAAAAGATTACTAAAGAATGGATTTTGAAAGAATACCGATCATTTTGATGATGGTGATCTACTTCAAAGTGCATGTCCAAAGGTATTATTATTTGAATATACACGCTTTGGACTATGTGTCATGTATATGGCGCCACTGTTGATGTTGATAAATTCTTTTAAAAGGAAAGAGGAAATGCTGAAAGAGAATCTATAAAATATATTAGGCAGAAAAGAAAAGATTGGAAATATCCAATTTAGGTATATATATGATATACATGTTATGGTTGTATTCTTTGCTTGTTAAACAATGTGGTTCTTGGGTATTGGATACCGAATTGGTTGGTATGAAATTTCATACGGAACAACACAATTCATGAACCACAATGGCCTAAGTAACTAGCAAGAGAATATGTGATGATGTTCATCGAAAACAAACAAACCGTTGTTTGTATTTCTCGTTGACATCAAAGCTTGACTTCAAGATTTGTTTTAATAATTGTTATTTGAATCAGGTATTATGAGAACAAAGGTTGTTCAAATAATTACCGTATTCCATATAAGATGGATGATTTACAAATCTAGTTGGAGAAATCACATCCATAAAACCTAATGCTAAAATGTCGCAAGACAAATGATTGAAAGATCACTTAAAAAGTGACATCGTTGTTTAAATTATATTGGAAAGGAAACATGAAGAATCTCCATTTTCATGGATTTTTGGAGTCTTTGATTTGATCAAGTGACGCTTGTGAGACTTTCCTCGGGATAATTAAAACTTCGTTCAAAGGCCAAAGAAGAACGAATGACTAAAATATTGGAATTTATACAAATCGATGTATGTAGTCCATTATGTGTAGTCGTAAGCGATGGGTTTCAACTTCATATACTTTCTCCAGAAATTTGAGTGAATATTCACTTAATGAGAAAGAAGTATGAAATATTTGAAACACGTTTTCAAAGACTTTCAAGATGAAGTGGAAAATCATTGTAACAAGAAAATAAATGGTTTATGATTTTATCATAAGGGATTTGTTTGAGTTACAAGTGTAACAAGAAAATAAATGAATTATGATTTTATCATAAAGGGATTTATTTGAGTTGCAAGTTTAGCAAAACACCTAGATTTACATATCCCAAAACACCATAGGAGTATGGAGTGTTTGAGATTTGTAATGAAACCTTGTTTGACATGGTTGGATCAAAGGTGTTATTTATAAAACTGCCATTATGTTTTAAAAGATTAAAGCTTTAGAGACTTCCGCTTTTACACTGAAAAGAGCTCCATCTTGATCCGTTGAAATGACACCATGGAAGTTATGGTTTGGGGTAAAACCTAAATTGTCATTTCTTAAATTCTAGTATGCTAAACATAAGTAAGATGTTTACAACCGAAGTCGGATGAGCATGTCTTTTTAGGTTATTTCGAATAACAATTGGTTATTCCTTCATAACACCAACGACAAAAGGGTTTGTCGCTTGAAACGTGAAGTTTCTTGAAAAAGGAATTTTTCGCAAAAGTTAAGTGGGAGGACAATAGAACTTTGATAAGGTTAACGAACCTTAGCTAAATGTGCTGAGTTGCGCAGCGCCGGAAATTGTTCTGGATGCTATCATAATGCTCATAGCTTATGTGCCTCAAAGGTTGTGGTCACGGAGATCTAAGTTCTTATTGAACCAAGTCGGTCGGATAAACAATCAAATACTTAGATTTGAGAGTAAATCATTATTGTTTGACAATGATGAACCAACTACATGCAAAGAAGCAATGATGGGCCCTGACTCCGTCAAATGGCTTGAAGCCATAAAATCCGTGATAGTTCCATACACGAGAAATCAAGTTTTGAACTTGGAAGACCCTCCGGAAAGGTGTAAAAACCTATCGGTCGTATTTGGATCTATAAAGAAACAGAATGGATGTTTCACATCTATGAAATAGTCGACATGTCGTAAAGTATTTTACGACAATGTTCAAGGAGTTGACTATGACAAGATTTGATCTTTCATAGCGATATTTAGTCTGGACGGATTAAAGTAGCAACCACTACATATAATTTGGTATATGGTAGATGAATAAACAAAACAAAGTTCTTCTAACAGAATGGTTACCTAGGACATGTACATGACACGGTCCAAAGGGTTTTGTTAAATTCAAAGGATGCTAAAAGGGCATGCAAACTTCAATAGTTGAAGTAAGCATCGCGGAGTTGGAATCTTCACCATGATGAAAAAGGAGTTTTTCATCAGGAGACGATGAAGATGCTTGCATTTTCAAGAAATTAAGTGGGAGCGCTAAGACATATTTCTAATACATTATGTGGAGGACATCTTGTTGAGTAGAAATGATGTATCTTTTATTGACAAAGGTTAAGAATTTCATTTCGATGAAATACTTAGGCAAAACCCGAATATTTAGCGTGAATGTCTATAGTGGATAGACTGTAACGCCAATATGGTTGTGCCAAACGTACATATATGAGATATTGAAGGAGTTCAATATAGAAACAACAATAAACAGTTCTTGTTGCATGGAAAGGAATTGAATCAAGATTCAAGTGTATCGACACTTGATAAGTGAAACAAGATTCAAGTGCTTTGACACTTGATGAGTAAAATCACAAGAATGTCTTGATCAATCATACCATGATATGTACACATCCAGATATGTCCTATGCTCTAAGTGTTATGAGCATATACCAGAATGAATCATAAAATGATCACTGGACGATAGTGAGGATATTCTTATGATCTTTTGGAAGAACTAAGAATATATTTGTGTAGAGGTGACAAACAATTACAAATAGTTCATTGTAAAATGTTACATTGATACTAGTTTTGTCACAATATACAAATTAAGTTTATCTCAATTTAAACTATGGGTGGCACAATGTAATGGAAAGGAGATTCCATGATGGATTTGGATGAAATCCATAGTTAAGACATTGTGACGAATACTACAACAAAAGGGCTAAGTATATGACTGCTATAGTAGCAGCAAAGGAGGGAATTTGTGTCAAGAAGTTTGTTATCAAACTAAGGTGTGGTTCACAATGGGCTAACACTAAAGATATATTGTATGACAATAGTATCGACATGATTTAACCCCAAGGAACTAAAGGTCTCACCAAAAGACCAAATTTATACAATGCCATCTCATTGGAGAATGAGTGATGCGTGAAGACGCAAAGACATGCAAATACACACGGACCTGAAGCGTCAGATCCGTAGATTATGTTAACCACTTGCAATTGTGTATATGGAACACCGGAAAGCCATAAGTGTTCAATACGCAAAGTTCTCAAACTAGATTATTGTTTCTAGTGCAAGTGGGAGACTGAAGGGAATATGCCCGAGAGGCAATAATAAAGTGGTTATTATCGTATTCCTTGTTTATGATAAATGTTTATTTTACATGCTATAATTGTATTAATACAGAAACGTTAATACATGTGTGTTTAATAAACAAAAAGGAAGTTCCTAGTTATGCCTCTCTTATAAACTAGCTCGTTGATTAACAAGATGATCATAGGTTTCCTGATCATGGACATTGGATGTTGTTAATAACAAGGTCACAACATTAGTGTAATGGTGTGATGAACATTCATCCGAAGTATAGCATTACGATCAAAGTCATTGAGTTTAAATTGCTATAACAACTTACGAAGTGATCCTAATCCTTAGACCATGAGATCATGTCAATCACTAACACCGGAAGAGTTTCTTGATAACATCAAACGTCACACCGTAACAGGGTGATTATAAAGATGGATTCAGAACTAATAAAGTGTTATGTTGAGGCTCATGGATCGAGAGTGGAATTTGTTCATCCCGATGACGGATAGATATACTCTGAGCCCTCTCGGTGATATCACATTGATTAGCTTGCAAGCAAGTGATTTGATCACTAGAATGTTATATCACGGAGCGAGAAAGAGTGCATGTCGAACGAGATCAAACTAGGTATGGAATACCGATGATCGAATCTCCGACATGTAATATATCGTGAAACAAAGGGATTAAGATACTAGCGTAAAGGTTAAACGATCACAAGAAAGTCATCGTTGAATGTGTGGGAGTCAGTATGGGTCTCTAGATCCCGCTTCTGATTATTGATCCGAGAGGGGTCTCGATCATGTCCGCATTATTCGAGAACCGTAGGGTGACACACTTAAGAGACACCGACATCCATTTGGAGCAAAAGTTTCATGCCGAAAAGAATAACAAGCGCAGGAATTTATTTCACTAGATACCGAAACGGGTTTTCGGGTGGAATTGCAGAAGGTGTTTCTGCATGTGAAATGAAATACTAGCAAGGGGTTATATGTGAATGTTTGTCATTAAAGTAATTGACAAAATTCTGAATAAATAAAAGGAGTTTTATTTAATGAGAGTTTGCATTAAATTTGGTGGAAATTTAATGGGAATTTGAGTGGGTTCTTGAGTGGAGGGAATTAAAAGGCTTTTGTGTGAGTGGAGTGTCCACCCACATGAATGAAAGGAGGGGAAGGGGCATCCCCATGGCTGGGCGCATGGCCCCTTGGGTGCCCCCCTCTCCCTATAAAAGGAGCCCCCCTCCCTCTCTCTCACTCACACCTCCTCGTGAAGGATCTCTCTCCCCCTCTAGAATTTATTCCCCATGGTCTCGGACTAGCGAGATACATGTTCCCGGTGGCTATTCGGCAAGAAAGAGTTGTGATTCCGCTGCATCGCTGGAGCGAGGAGGCGGAGGTTTCTCGGTGCCTCGAACGTGTGTGCGAGCACGGATGCGCTGCTGTTTTGCGGCGCTAGGACTTCCTCTCGATCTTGAGATCGGCAAGAGATCGTCTACATCAACCACGAGTTTGGACTCGTTAAGCTTTGTCGGTCTTCAAGGGTATGTTCTCTACGGATATACATCCGCCCGTTGTTTGTATCTAGTAGATAGATCTTGGTACATAGTTGTTCCCATCGTAGGAAATTTTTTGTTTTCTATGCTGCGAACCCTACAAGTAGCCGATCCAGGGGCGTGGTCCCGACGCCTGACGTGAGTCAGAGCCATTGGAGGTGTACCCGCCGTTGTTGGTGACGCTCTTGCGTTTGGTCTTCGCCTGGTTGGGCGACGGGAACGAGGGAGCGCCGTAGTTGGCGCCGTACGTGCCGATCCCCCCGTGCATGCTGGGGGGGCGAGTATAGCCAAGAGCGATGGGAGTAGCGCCACCATGGCCACCACCACCGTGGTCGCCGCCATGTGGTTGCTTCGTATTCCTGGGATGGGCAGGGGCAGCGTCAGAAGTGAGGTGGTCGAGCACCCCGTATTCCTCGACGGCGAGCTCCATGTGGTTGCGCCACTGGGTATAGGAGCCAGTGGACAAGTCGAGGGTGTGCGGGATGATGTTGCGGATCTGCACTCCATGCATATGAAAGGAGATTGAGATTCCTAGGGGAGCAATGAGAGGGGCCGGAGGAACCTAGGAGAGATTCAGGAGAGCCTGAGCGTCGAGTGGGGCAGAGGGGGTGGCGCCGTGTGCGTTCACGGCGACGGAGGCAGCCGGGGCACCGGGGGCGTTGGCGGCGCTGGATCCGGCCACGGTGAGGGATGCGGCATCGGCGGTGCCGGGAGGAAGAGACGGCACAAGGCTATCGGAGGAAGTGGGGTGGAGGGGCTTGCCATCAGGATCGGAGAAAAGCTGATACCATGTAAGAATGAGAGAGGAAAGTTTGTATGCGACGCACGCACTGTAATCTGTGTGTATGTTCATCTCAGTTTGTACAAGGTTTATATAGAGAGGTACAGGAGATGAGAGGAAGAGGATAACACACACACTGAAGGAAGTATGCCCTAGAGGCAATCATAGAGATGATTATATTTCATATGTATCCATGAGTTGTTGTAATGTTCCTTGAATATCCATATCAGGCAACTTGTATTGATTGGCAATTATGTGAATTGTTTGTGGAACTCTTTACTTGTATGGTTATTTAATAGTTGTCCTTAGTCGGAGTTCATGTGAGCACACATGTGAATATTAGACTAGCACATCGATTGGTTGATGACTATGTTTCGCAAGTCATAGACATGGAGATGTCAAACCAATGATGTAGACACATGTTATGAACATGGGGTTGGACTGACCCAACTTGAGACTGACAATTATACTTGCAGCTCTCTCTATACATCGTGTACGTTTTGTCCTTAGACCTGAGATTGTCGCATGTACTTGAGATATGGATCGACATACTTTGGGGCTATCAACCACTACTCTGTAACTGGGTAGTCATATAGGTAGTTTTCGGGTTTGTCCTGAAGCATGCTGCAAGGCATGGTCAATCAAGATGGGATTTTCCCTTCTCTACTTGAGAGAGATATCTCTGGGCCCCTCGAGTGATCGGATCCAGAAATGCATGGCCGTGCTACATAAGGTTAAGAGTTAACCTAGTAAAGGGATTCCGAATCACGGTATCGAGAAAGAGTGGTCATCTTGGAGCTAGACCAAATATCATGAGGCAAAGGGAAAGACATGTAATAAACCTTGTGATGGTTCGTCCGATATGATATTTGTATGTGTTTAGGAGTTGGCACGTCTTGCTAGAGGCCGCTACCAACTATTGACATAATAAATGTATTCCTGTCATGTCTACACGTATATGAACCTATAGAGTCACAGACTTAAGGGGCTGGAAGCCTAATAAGGATTGGATCCGAATTAGACCAGGCTTAGGCTACTAATGGGCTGCTAATGTAGAAGCCCACTAGGGACGCCTATATAAGAGAGGGTGGGGCGAGCTGACCTGGTAGAGACCATTCCACCCAGCCGCCACTCCTCACGCCTGTGTTGCACGCGCGGACCACGCTTGTGATCCTGGTTTACACGGTAGAAATTTTTTGATTTTCGCTAGTGTAGCCTACCCGTATCCCTTCAGTGGTATCAGAGCCGATGCTGTTCAGTTATAGGTTCGCAATGTTTGCATATGGTGATATGCAGATTGATATAAATGATGTGATCGTTTATATTGCGGTGGTTCAGGATTGATCTATGATCTCGCTTTCCATGATCGTGATTCTGAGGTTGTCGAACGACTTACCCCTACCGGTTGGTTTCCGCCATCGGGGTAGACAGTGACACATAAATCTTGTTGAATCGCGCGAAGATCAATATGATTGATCGAATCGGAACCTAGATCTAAAATCGATGTACCATGATCAAAGGAGTTTGATTGAATCAGGACAGGAGTCGGTTTATGGTAAATATGATTTGCCGATCAAAATCCTTAAAGAAAATTGTGTAGATTCGATCTCTCATTTTTCACGGGGGAGACCCTTCGAACCCCGTAGGGGGAGTCCCCCTATACCCCCCTTAATCGTAGCCCCTTTTGTATCTCGTTAAGGTAACTAGGTGCTGCGATGTCACATGATCCGAAGAATGCGATTCTATGCATAACTTGTTTTTGCAGGATGTACGTGTTCAGTATGGACCATATATGTATGGGATGCATGTATGAAATTTTTCATGACCTATGTGTCGTGAGTAGGGCAAAACGGCTGGATCCATATGTGTTGTTATTTATTGTAATGGCCTGCGTGCCAACTTGTGATGATCCTAATACTATATAATTTTGATTACTAGCTGTTAGGAGTAAAGCTTGTATTAGTTCTTGGAGGACTCATCACTTGGAGGATGGCTCACATGGAACATGAAGATGGAGATCATCATGGTGGACAGGTTCTATGGCGATGGAGATCACCATGAGAAAATGGGCCATACTGTGTCACATCTATGTGAATGTTATTATTATGCGTTTTACTACTATGCATGCTTAGATCATAGAAGTAGAACGATCCCTCACAAAGTTTAAGTTAAACCATGCCCTCCCAACCAAACCTTGCACCATCCTATGCCCTGTACAATCGTTGGTGGGCCTATGAAATTCGTGGTTTTTCTTGGCTGGATGGGTTTGTATCGGATACCTACACGCATAAGGGTTGGTGAGCTTGACAAGGTCATCTTAACAATTAAGGACCTTGGGGCATAAAGTTTGGGCGCCTAGTTTTGACATAGAGATGTCACCCAACAACAAGAGTCATATGTGATATGATTAGCAAGTGTTGCTTACCGATTTACCTTGTCTTCTAGCAGTGATGCTAAAGCTCACTAGTCGACTTGTTAATTGTGGATCTTGAATCACTTATCAATATAGGGATATTGATTTAAGTGGGAGTATATGCTATTAAATTGTTTAATATGTTTTACTCTTTCATGGTTACATGGCTTAGTATTTTGCATGTTTTCTGTTGTAGATCAATGGCACCGAACACTACATCACCTTTTTCTTTGCGTTCGATTCTTGACAAAGATAAACTAAATGGAACAAACTATTTGGACTGGGTCCGTAACCTGAGAATTGTTCTGAGGTCTGATATACCCCAATCCCCGATGAACCTGCTGATAATGCGTCTGCTGCCCTCAAGAATGCCTACAAGAGAGCATGTGATGATTCTCTTGAGGTTAGTTGTCTTATGCTTGCATGCATGGAACCTGAACTCCAAAAGAAGTTTGAGGATCCGGAAGCATACGATATGATCGTCGCGCTTAAGGACATGTTCCAAGATCAGGCAAGGACTGAGAGGTACAATGTTGCCAAGTCCTTTGTCGAATGCAAGCTGGCAGAAGGAGCAGCTGTAGGCCCCCATGTGATCAAAATGGTTGGTTACAGTCAGACTTTGGAAAAGCTTGGTTTTCCACTAGGCCAAGATTTGGCCACTGACTTCATTTTGGCGTCTCTTCCATCTAGCTATGGGCAGTTCATTTCGAACTACCATATGCATGGGGTGGAGAAAGGCCTTAATAAATTATGTGGGATGCTTAAAACAGCAGGAAGTGACATGAAGAAGTGTGCAGGTCATAGCCATGTGATGGCTGTGCAGAACAAGCCTAGCTTCAAGAAAAAGGGTACTTCTTGGAAAAAGAAGGGCAAGGCTAAGGATACGATCCCTAAGTCTGCACCCAAGCAAAAGGATGGACCTGCAGATGACACTGAGTGCTTATCTTGTCATGAACATGGCCACTGGAAGAGAAACTGCAGCAAGTACCAGGCTTCTTTGAAGAAGAGTGGAAGTAAGAGTACTTCCCACTCAGGTACACTCGTTGTAAATGTTGTGGACATTCTTCTCGCTGATTCCTATGTTAACTCTTGGGTATTTGATACCGTATCGGTTTCTCATATTTGCAATTCAATGCAGGGGCTAATAAGGACTAGATAAGTGTAGAAAGGCGAAGTGGATTTTCGCGTCGAAAATAAAGCAAGGGTTGCTGCATTGTTCATCGACGTCATGCAACTTCACCTTCCGTCAGGATTTATTATGGAGTTGAATAATTATTATTACATTCCTAGTATGGGTCAAAACATTTTATCACCTTCATGTTTGATGAGGGATGGATATTCATTTGCGAGTATGAACAATGGTTGTGTAATCTCTAAGAATGATATGTTTATGGCTAATGCTCCCATTGTGAATGGGTTATTTATTTTAAATCTTGATGATGCATCTGTTTACAATGTTAGTGCTAAAAGGCTTCGGCCTAATGATTTGAGTCCTACCTATTTATGGCATTGTCGTTTGGGGCATACAAGTGAAAAGCGCATGAAGAAGCTCCATGGTGTTGGTCTTCTAACTTCGTTTCATTTTGAATCATACGAGACATGTCAAGCTTGTTTACTTGGAAAGATGACCAAGTCGCCTTTTTCGGGTTTACCCGAGAGAGCGACAGACTTGTTGGAACTCATACATACTGATGTATGTCGACCAATGAGCACGACAGCCAGAGGAGGATATCACTACTTCATTACTTTCCGATGATTTGATGATATGGTTATGTCTACTTGATGAGGCATAAGTCTGAAACTTTTGAAAAGTTCAAGGAGTTTCAGAGTGAAGTAGAGAATCAACGTGGCAAGAAAATAAAGGCCTTGCGATCTGATCATGGAGGTGAATATTTGAGTCATGAATTTAGCGATCATCTTAAGAGTTGCGGAATTGTTCCACAACTTACGCTGCCCGGAACGCCTCAAAGAAATGGGGTCTCCGAACGGTGTAATCGAACTTTGTTGGACATGGTTCGATCGATGATGAGCCAGTCGGATTTGCCATTGCCATTTTGGGGTTACGCTCTAGAAATGACAGCTTTCACACTTAATAGGGTACCATCTAAATCCGTAGTTAAAACACCATATGAGATTTGGACTGGAAAGAATCCCAGTTTGTCTTTTCTAAAGATTTGGGGTTGTGATGCATTTGTCAAGTGACTTCAGTCGGACAAGCTAACTCCCAAACCGGATAAGTGCATTTTCATGGGATACCCGAGGGAAATCTTAGGGTATTACTTCTACAACCGAGAAGAGGGCAAAGTGTTTGTCGCTCGTAGCGGTGTTTTCCTAGAGAAAGAGTTTCTCACAAAGGGAACAAGTGGAAGTTCAGTGCGACTTGAAGAAGTTCAAGATGAGCCAGTCGGTGATGCTTCTATTGAAGGGTTTCGCGGCATAGTAAATCAAAATTTTCTACGGATGCGAACAGAGGGAAAGCCAAGATCTAATCTGGGAGATGCAAACAACGAGAGAGATTGGATTAGATCTTCATACCCTTGAAGATTCGCACAGCAGAACGTTCGTCGGAACGTGGGTGATGTAGTCGTACTCGCTTCTCCTCCTCGCGATCCGATCCGATCTAGCACCACAAGTGGCGGTGCCTCCGTGAGATGCACACGTGCAACACCTCGACGTCTCCTCCTTCCTCGGACCAGCAAGTATGGTGGAGAGACGGATTGGATCTACAACATGACGGCGTGGTGTATATGGTGGAGAATTTCTGCAGCAGGGCTTCGCCTACAAGCAGTCGGGAGGGAGAGAGGCAGCAGGCGGCTAGGGTTGGAGGGAAGGTGCAGGGGTTGGTGCGCCCCAGCCCTCTATATAGAGAGGGTGGGCGCAGCCTAAGCCCTCCCAAGCCAGGCCAGCGACCCCAAGGAGGAAGAGTGGGGCAAGGAAACCCCTTCTAGAAGCTCTATCTAGAGTTTAAACCTCTCTTGGCCGGCTGGGCCCTATGGGGCCTTGTGCCCCTGGCCCAATGGGCACTCCCTCATAGGCCCATGCCCCCTCCCGGAAGGTGGGGCCACGTTGGTCCCCTTCCGGAAGGTTCTAGAAGCTTCCGATACAATACCGATTAACCCGGAACAATTCCGAACTCCAAAAACTGCACTGCCTTATATGAATCTTATTCTCCGGACCACTCCGGAACCTCTCGTGATGTCCCGGATCCCATCCGAGACTCCGAAAAAAAATTCATAAACCAATTATCCAATCTATCCTAGTGTCGAGACACGTTAAGTGTGTGACCCTACGGGTTCGAGAATATGCAGACATGATCTTCTATCAATAATCAACAGCGGGGTCTGGAAACCCATATTGACTCCCACATACTCATAAATGATCATATCAGATGAACCACGATGCCAGGATTCAATTAATCCCATATATATATTCCCTTCGTCACGTGATATTTTACTTGCTCGAGATTCGATCGTCGGTATCGGCATACCTAGTTCAATCTCGTTCACAGCAAGTACTTTACTCGTTCCGTAATCCGATATCACTTTGTGATTAACTCCTTAACCACATGCTTGCAAGCGGTGTTGATATCGATTACCGAGTTGGCACTAAGTAGATCTCTCCGACTTGGGTGTGACAAATCCCATCTCGATACATACTACCCATCAGATACTTTACGATCACCTGAGAGACACCTTTATGATCACCCTCTCATAGGATGACGTTTGATGACCTCAAAGCTTTCTTCCGATACCAGGGAGTTGTATTATCTCATGGTCTAAGGAATACAATATTTGACATAAGAAAAGCTTCGCAAAGACGAATACGATGACACGATCTAATTGCTTCGCTTAGTTTGGGTCTGTCCATCATATCATTCTCCCAATGATATGATCTCATTATCAATTGACAACTCATGTCTATGGTTAGGAAACCTTAACCATCATTGATCAATGAGCTAGTCCATAGAGGCGTACTAGGGACACGGTGTTGTTCACAAACCACACAAGTATTAAAGTTTCCGCTTAATACAATTCTAGCATGGAATATAAACATTATCATGAACAAGAATTATAATAATAATATCTTTATTATTGCCTCTAGGGCATAATTCCAACAGTCTCCCACTTGCACTAGAGTCAATAATCTAGTTTACATCTGGCAACAATCTCACACCCATGGCACTGAGGTGCTGATCATGTTTTACACGTGGAAGAGGTTTAGTCAATGGATCTGCGACATTCAGATCTGTATGTACTTTGCTAATCTTCAGATCTCCATCTGCTATATAATCTCGGATTATATGAAACTTGCGGTTGATATGCTTGGTCTTTGGATGATATCTTGGTTCCTTAGCGAGTGCTATGGCGCCAGTGTTGTCACACAATATCTCCAGTGGGTCCAATGCACTTTGAACCACACCAAGCTCAGTGATGAAGTTCCTGATCCAAACTCCTTCACTTGACGCTTCTGCAGCAGCCATGTATTCCGCTTCTACTGTAGATCCCGCGATCACGCTTTGCTTGCAGCTTCTCCAGCTCACAGCTCCTCCATTCAAAATATACACGTATCCATGCGAGATTTAGAATCATCCTTGTCGATTGTCGAAACTAGCATCGACGTAACCTTTCTGACGAAGTGTTCATCACCCCCATAGACTAAGAACATTTCTTTAGTCCTATTTAGGTACTTTAGGATGTTCTTCACGGCTGTCCAGTGTTCCAATTCTCGATCACTGTGATATCTGCTCGTCAAACTAAGAGCATTGGACACATCCGGTCTAGTACACAGCATGGCATACATGATAGAACCTATGGCCGAGGCATAAGGCACTTTACTCATAGCTTCCCTATCATTTACCGTAGCTGGACACTGAGCCTTGCTCAATATCTTACCTGACAACATAGGCACTAAACCTTTCTTTGCCTTATCCATTCTGAACCTTTTCAGAACTTTGTCTAGGTATGTACTCTGGCTTAAAGCTATCAGGCGTCTTTGTCTATCTCTATAGATTTTGATGCCCAATATATAAGCAGCTTCACCTAGGTCTTTCATTGAAAAACACTTGTTCAAATAACTCTTCACATTGTTAAGCATGTTGATGTCATTTCCAATAATCAATATGTCATCCACATATAGTACCAGAAACATTACCGAGCTCCCACTCACTTTCTTGTAGATGCAAGCTTCGTAGAAATTTGGAACAAATCCAAAGCTCTTGATCACTTGATCAAAACGAAGGTTCCAACTCCGAGATGGTTGCTTCAGTCCATAAATGGAACGCTAAAGTTTGCATACTTTATCAGCATCCTTAGGATCGACAAAACCTTCAGGTTGCATCATATACAACTCTTCATCAATGTTGCCATTGAGGAAAGCAGTCTTGACATCCATCTGCCATATTTCATAATCATGAAACGCAACAATTGCTAATAAAATCCGAATGGACTTAAACATCGCTACGGGAGAGAAAGTCTCATCGTAGTCAACACCTTGAACTTGTCGAAAACCTTTTGCGACAAGTCGTGCTTTATAGACGGTAACATTACCATCCGCGTCCGTTTTCTTCTTGAAGATCCATTTGCACTCAACGGCCTTTCGCCGCTAGGAGGTCCACCAAAGTCCATACTTGGTTTTCGCTCATGGATCCCAATTGGATTTCATGGCTTCTAGCCATTTCTCGAGTCTGGGCTCATCATCGCTTCCTCATAGCTCGTGGGTTCATGTATTCTACTAACAAGACAGTCAAAGCGGGTTGCTGTACCACTCGGGAGGGGCACACGACCTTGTCGACCCTGACGTTCAAGATGGCGACATCGTCCGGCTTCATGATCCTTGTCATTAGCTTCCTCTATCGTTAGTGCGGCAAGACCTGGAACAATTTCAGGTGCTGCGCTACTCTCCAATTCAAGAGAAGGTTCAATAACCTCGTCTAGCTCTACTTTCCTCCCACTCACTTCTTTCGAGAGAAACTCCTTCTCAAGAAAGGAACTGTTCTTTGCGACAAACACTTTGCCTTCGGTTCTGTGATAGAAGGTATACCCAATAGTTTTTAGGGTATCCTATGAAGACGCATTTCTCCGCTTTGGGTTCGAGCTTGTCCGGCATCAACTTCTTGACGTAAGCTTCGCATCCCCAAACTTTAAGAAACGACAACTTAGGTTTAGCACCAAACCACAGTTCATACGGTGTCGTCTCAACGGATTTAGATGGAGCCCTATTTAAAGTGAATGCAGTGGTTTCTAATGCATAACCCCAAAATGATAACGGCAAATCAGTAAGAGACATCATCGATCGGACCATATCTAATAGAGTTCGATTTCGGCGTCCAGACACACCATTGCGCTGTGGTGTTTAGGGTGGCGTGAGTTGCGAAACAATTCCGCTTGCTTTAAGATGCGTGAGAAAATCATAACTCAAATATTCGCCCCCACGATCGGATCGCAGAAACTTAATCTTTCTGTTATGATGGTTCTCCACTTCATTCTGTAATTCCTTGAACTTTTCAAATGTTTCAGATTTATGTTTCATTAAATAGATATACCCATATCTACTTAAGTCATCGGCAAAAGTGAGAAAATAGCGATATCCACCGCGCGTCGAAACACTCATCGGTCCGCATACATCGGTATGTATGATTTCCAACAAGTCCGTTGCTCGCTCCATCATACCGGAGAACGGTGTTTTGATCATCTTGCCCATGAGGCATGGTTCGCATGTGTCAAATGATTCAAAATCAAGAGACTCCAAAAGTCCATCAGAATGGAGTTTCTTCATGCGCTTTACACCAATATGACCTAGACGACAGTGCCACAAATAAGTAGTATTATCACTATCTACTTTGCATCTCTTAGCCTCAATGTTATGGATGTGTGTTTCATCCCTTTCGAGATTTAGAAGAAATAAACCATTCACAAGAGGTGCATGACCATAAAAGATGTTACTCATATAAATAGAACAACCATTATTCTCCGATTTAAATGAATAACTGTCTTGCAATAAACACGATCCAGAAATAATGTTCATGCTCAACGCAGGCACATAATAACATTTATTAAGGTTTAAAACTAATCCCGAAGGTAAAACTAAGGAGAGCGTGCCGATGGCAATCAAATAAACTCTTGATCCTTTGCCAACGCGCATCGTCACCTCATCCCTCGCAAGCCGCCGTCTATTCCGTAGCTCCTGTCTCGAGTTACAAATATTAGCAACCGAACCAGTATCAAATACCCAGGCACTACAACAAGGGCTAGTAAGGAAAACATCAATAACATGTATATCAAATATACCTTTGATGGTGCCAGCCTTCTTGTCCGCTAAGTACTTCGGACAGTTACGCTTCCAGTGACCCTTGTCCTTGCAATAGAAGCACTCAGTGTCCGGCTTAGGACCAGACTTGAGCTTCTTCTCAGCAGGGGCAGTGCGCTTGCCTCCGCCCTTCTTGAAGGGCTTCTTTGCTCCCTTACCTTTCTTAAAGGTGGGCTTGTTGACCATCAACACATGATTATCCTTTTTGATGTCCACTTCCGCGGCCTTCAGCTTTGCAAAGAGCTCGGTGATCGTATCAGTGGAACCAATCTGATTATGAGTCACTACAAAACTTTTGTAACTGGGAGGGAGTGATTGCAGAACCCTGTCAATCTTGAGCTCCTCTGGAATCGTGCATTCCAGTTGCTCAAGGCGTTGAGTGTAGCCCGTCATCTTAATGGCGTGCTCACTAACGGAACTCCCTTCCTCCATCTTGCAGTTAAAGAACTTCTCAGAGATCTCATATCTCTTAGAACGGGCCTGAGTCTGAAACATGGTTTTCAGTTCTTTGAGAATCTCAAAGGGCCCGGGATAGTCTTCAAAACGATTTTGAAGTTCCGGTTCCATAGCAAACAACATGGTGCTCTTAATCACACCAGTTAAAGAACTTCTCAGAGATCTCATATCTCTTAGAATGGGCCTGAGTCTGAAACATGGTTTTCAGTTCTTTGAGAATCTCAAAGGGCCCAGGATAGTCTTCAAAACGATTTTGAAGTTCCGGTTCCATAGCAAACAACATGGTGCTCTTAATCACACCGTAATCATCTTTGCGCAACTGATATACAACTTTCTCATCAGCCGGCGCAGTTGCAGCAGGGGGATCACCTAACGCTTTCCCAAGGACATAGTCCTTTTGACCGCCAGAGAGAATGATTCTTAGATTGCGGAACCAATTGGTGAAGTTAGACCCATTGTTCTTAAGCTTTTCTTTCTCAGAAAAAACGTTGAAGTTGAAGTTGGACTTAGCCATGTGATCTACAATATTTGCAAGTACAAATTAGACTATGTTCATGATAACTAGTTCAACTTTTAATCAAATTACTAGATGAACTCCCACTAAATTCAACATCCCTCAAGTTGTTTAGTGAACACGATCCAAATTCACCACACCTAATCCGATCTTCACGAGAAGAGATGTGGTTTCAATGGTGGACAACGAAGTGTCAATCATATCATTCATATGACTCATGCTTAACCTTTCGGTTCATGTGTTCCGAGGCCATGTCTGTACATGCTAGGCTCGTCAAGTAAAACCCAAGTAGTTCCGCGTGTGCAAAACTGGCTTGCACCCGTTGTATGTGAGCGTAGAGTCTATAGCACCCGATCATCACGTGATGCTTGGACACGACGAACTTTCGCAACGGTGCATACTTGGGGAGAACACAGTTTTATCTTGATCTTTAATTGAGGAATCATCTTATAATGCTACGTGGATCTAAGCATAATAAGATACATAAAAGGATAAACATCACATGCATATAACTTTATGTGACATGGTATAGCCAATCTTCGTGCAATGATCTCCATCTTGTGCGTTCCGGCATGATCTCCATCACTCCACCATGATTGCCTCCACCACGAATAGCAACTACAACTATTGCTAACTACTTAGCGATAAAGTGAAACTATTACATGGCGTATAAGAAGTTGACACACAGGTCATACACAATTATAAAGACAACCATATGGCTCCTGCCGGTTGTGTACTCATCGACATGCAAGTCGTGAAACATTACAAAACATGATCATCGCATACATTATACACATCACATCTTGGGCCATACCATATCACAGAAAACACTCCCTGCAAAAACAAGTTAGATGCCTCTACTTTGTTGTTGCATGTTTTACGTGGCTTATAGGAGTAGATGCTAAGAACGATTCTTACCTACGGAAAGCCACAACGGTGATATTATGGTTGCCAAACTCCGGTGTTAATCCCATGACAACTATAGTGAGAAAGCGGCATCCACCGGCCGCATGTGTGGAACAAGCCACACGTCAAGTGCGGAGCGGTCTCATGACGACGTCGCGTAAGGTTGGACTGGACCGCTTCAATCTCACTATCCCGCGTCATAAGAAGAACACAAACAAGAGGCTTGCAACAGAAAACATCAACGCCCACAACAACCATGTTGCGTTCTACTCGTGAAACACATCTACGCATAGATCTAGCTCTGATACCACTGAAGGGTTTCGCGGCATAGTAAATCAAAATTTTCTACGGATGCGAACAGAGGGAAAGCCAATATCTAATCTAGGAGATGCAAACAACTAGAGAGATTGGATTAGATCTTCATACCCTTGAAGATTCGCTGCAGGAACGTTTGTCGGAACGTGGGTGATGTAGTCGTACTCGCTTCTCCTCCTCGCGATCCGATCCGATCTAGCACCACAAGTGGCGGTGCCTCCGTGAGATGCACACGTGCAGCACCTCGACGTCTCCTCCTTCCTCGGACCAGCAAGTATGGTGGAGAGACGGATTGGATCTACAACACGACGGCGTGGTGTATATGGTGGAGAATTTCTGCAGCAGGGCTTCGCCTACAAGCAGTCGGGAGGGAGAGAGGAGGGGCAGCAGGGCGGCTAGGGTTGGAGGGGAAGGTGTAGGGGGTTGGTGCGCCCCCAGCCCTCTATATATAGAGGGGTGGGCGCAGCCCTAGCCCCTCCCCCAAGCCAAGGCCGACAGCCCCAAGGAGGAAGAGTGGGGGGCAAGGAAACCCCCCTTCTAGAAGCTCTATCTAGAGTTTAAACCTCTCTTGGCCGGCTGGGCCCTATGGGGCCTTGTGCCCCTGGCCCAATGTGGCCAGGGCACTCCCTCATAGGCCCATGCCCCCTCCCGGAAGGTGGGGCCACGTTGGTCCCCTTCCGGAAGGTTCTAGAAGCTTCCGGTACAATACCGATTAACCCGGAACAATTCCGAACTCCAAAAACTGCACTGCCTTATATGAATCTTATTCTCCGGACCACTCCGGAACCTCTTGTGATGTCCCGGATCCCATCCGAGACTCCGAACAAAAACTCATAAACCAATTATACAATCTATCCTAGCGTCGAGACACATTAAGTGTGTGACCTGGAGTTCGAGAATATGCAGACATGATCTTCTATCAATAATCAACAGGAGTGCGAAACCCATATTGACTCCCACACATTCATCGATGATCATATCGGATGAACCACGATGCCAGGATTCAATCAATCCCATATAGATAGTCCCTTCGTCTCGCTATATTTTACTTGCCTGAGATTTGATCGTCGATCTGTCATACCTAGTTCAATCTCGTTCACAGCAAGTACTTTACTCGTTCCGTAATCCGATATCACTTTGTGATTAACTCCTTAACCACATGCTTGCAAGCGGTGTTGATATTGATTACCGAGTGGGCCCGAAGTATATCTCTCCGACTTGGGAGGGACAAATCCCATCTCGATACATACAACCCAACAGATACTTTCCGATCACCTGAGAGACACATTTATGACCACCCTCTCATAGGATGACGTTTGATGACCTCAAAGCTTTCTTCCGATACCAGGGAGTTGTATTATCTCATGGTCTAAGGAATACAATATTTGACATAAGAAAAGCTTCGCAAAGACAAACACGATGACACGATCTAATTGCTTCGCTTAATTTGGGTCTGTCCATCATATCATTCTCCCAATGATATGATCTCATTATCAATTGACAACTCATGTCTATGGTTAGGAAACCTTAACCATCATTGATCAATGAGCTAGTCCATAGAGGCGTACTAGGGACACGGTGTTGTTCACAAACCACACAAGTATTAAAGTTTCTGCTTAATACAATTCTAGCATGGAATATAAACATTATCATGAACAAGAATTATAATAATAACAGCTTTATTATTGCCTCTAGGGCATAATTCCAACATCTATGAGTGATGCTGTTGTAGAAAAACAAGTTGAGGAACCCGTGGCAAGAGAAGCACCACAACCACGAAGGTCGGCGAGGCTCCGCGAAGCGCGGGAATTATTATTGTTAGACAATGATGAGCCTGCGACCTATGCAGAAGCGATGGTGGACCCAGACTCTAAGAAATGGCTGATCGCCATGAGATCCGAGATAGAGTCCATGGGAGACAATCAAGTTTGGAACTTGGTTGACCTGCCTGATGGTTTTAAAGCCATCGAGTGCAAATGGATCTATAAGAAGAAGATTGATATGGATGGAAATGTTCACATCCATAAAGCTTGACTTGTTGCAAAAGGTTTTCGGCAAGTTCAAGGAGTTGACTACGACGAGACTTTCTCGCCCGTAGCGATGCTTAAATCTATACCGATTATTCTAGCCATTGCTGCACATTTTGACTATGAAATATGGCAGATGGATGTCAAGACGGCTTTCCTAAATGGAATCCTAACTGAGGACGTATATGTGATGCAGCCCGAAGGTTTTGTCGATCCAAACAATGCTGGAAAGGTATGCAAACTTCTAAAGTCCATTTATGGGCTGAAGCAAGCATCTTGGAGTTGGAACATTCGATTTGATGAAGTTGTAAAGGAGTTTGGCTTCATCAAAAACGAACAAGAACCTTGTGTTTACAAGAATGAAAGTGGGAGAGCGCTGGTATTTCTAATCTTATATGTAGAAGACATATTTCTGATTGGAAATGACATTCCTATGCTCGAGTCTGTTAAGACCTCATTGAAAAATAGTTTTTCGATGAAGGACATGGGAGAAGCGGCATCTATTCTGGGCATCAAGATCTATCAAGATAGATCAAGAAGGCTAATTGGATTAAGCCAGAGTACATACATTGACAAAGTGTTGAAACGGTTCAGCATGGAAGAGGCTAAGAAGGGGTTCTTGCCCATGTCTCACGATATTAAACTCAGCAAGACTCAGTGTCCTTCGACTACTGATGAGCGTGAGCGCATGAGCAGGGTTCCATATGCTTCGGCTATTGGATCCATCATGTATGCAATGATATGTACTTGCCCAGATGTATCCTATGATCTAAGTGTTACGAGCAGATACCAGGCTGATCCAGGTGAAGATCACTGGACAGCTGACGAGGTTTAATCTCGTCAATGCCCATTGTTATGGACTTGGGTTTTGGAGAAGATGGGGATGCTGGAGATCGTGGCACGGTTAACAGACAAGCAACCAGGGGACACGAGATTTACCTGTGTTCAGCCCGAGGGAAAACCCTACTCCTGCTTGTCTGCTCTTTGATTACGGCGGAACCGAAAGTTACAGGATGCGCAGATTCGATCTGGCGTGGAGGCGTGTATGAAAAGTATGGATCTCTTCTGCTCGTTGTCCCCTCCTAGCCTTTATATATGAGGAGGCTAGGTCTCAGGTACCGATACGAGTAGGTTACAAGTTGTATTCGAACTCTAGTCTTGCTCTCCAAGGATCCGAAGGCGTCATGGGCCTTGGCCACCCGAAAATCTTCATGGGCCAGCGTATGTCTGCTGTGGGCCTTCCTTGGGCTGGACCAGGTATGCTGAAGTTATGTATCCGTCGGGTATAACCATGTCAAGAGCCCCAGTGTTCAATCGAATCGTGGATTGGTGAGGACTCTTCAATCCTTCGTGTAACTCGTCTTTCAAGAGAATGTGTAGGGATTGTTGATGCATGTGCCTGACTCACCCGACGGATCAGGTCGATTAATCGTCTTAGGACAAAACAACACGATCTTCTTCAGTGCGAGTCCTCGACTCGAACCGGAACATATCTTTGGCGTAATTCGACTCGAGGCGGAGGACTTACAAGAGTGGAATTCCAGTGATTTTAAATGATGTACCCAACGCGTCCGTCGGGATTTTTCATCACGCCTGTTGGCATGGATTTATACTAGCAGAGCGCAGTCAGGTGCGTTTCCAGGCCATCAGATGGTATCTGTAGGTCTTATCTTTGCGTCGCAGACGCAGCATCCGAATGTTTATCACCGCGGAGGTGTTTCGGGTGGCCAAGGAGGATGTTACTCACTTAGCATTAATTGGGGCAGAGTTGCCGAAAAGTTTTTGCATGTGGATCCGGAAGATCGCAGTCGAAGATTTCATAGGGTGCGCGACAAAGCGCTCCTATGGGAGTAGCCCAGACGTATGCTCGAGTCGTAGACTCGAGCGGAGACTTTTAGTGCAAGCATTGCTCAGTTGTTTAGTCCGTAGGACTCGAAAATTTTCGGATGCTGAAATCCTTCTTCCCTATGGGAGTAGCCCCCAAGTCCGTAGTGGAGTCGTGGACTCGACGTAGGACTCGAAGCTCTTGTGTGTGAACGGCCATCGCTCTAGTTTGGAGTAGCCCCCGAGTGTCTGGCGGAGTCGTAGACTCGGGCAGAGACTCGAGTCTTGTATCATGCAACGGTAGTGGGAAAATCACGTGGGCGTACCGCTGACCTGGAAGTACATCGGGTGCGCGACTAGCGCTCCTGATAGGAGTAGCCCCCGAGTATCTAGTCGAGTCGCAGACTCGAGTGGAGACTCATGCGAAAAGAAGCCACTGACCCGGAAGTGCATCGAGTCAGCGTCTTACGCATAAGGATCCGAGAGTTGACGTAGCGGAGTGATGCGGCATTCTAGCCGGAAGGAGTCGATGTTGCGAATGAAGTTGACGCGGTTGCTTCTGTCGGGTGCGCGGCCAGTGCCGCTTTTGTCGATGATTGATGTGGTCATCCGAGGAATGCTTCGACTCGGGTCTTGGCGTCTATTGACGTGACTGGCGCTGGTCGACTCCGTTGGAGGACCCAATAGAATAGCTCAACGCATTTGACATCCTTGTAAGCTGCAGAAAAACATGACGAATTGTGAAGTACTTGTATCTTGTAAAGAATATTTGCCTTTCGGCTTGTATAGTAAGATTCTGGTGCCGATCGAGTCAGACACTTTTGCACTGTATGCTAGGCCTTTTCGTTAGCCTGATTACCCTTAGTCTCAGTACCTTGACAAGGCACTCGGAGTTCAAGGATTCGACGATCAGGCAGAATCAGCTACTCGGGCTGTCGCGTTCGAGGTGCTCGAGTGCGTGGAGCCGATGGCACATTAGGTTACTCGAAGAGGGCGCAGCCCCCGAGTGTTTCGAGTGCGAGTTAAAAATAAAAGAATCAACTCCGAGTAGAGGCAAACTTAGCTTTGTTGGTTGTCATGGCGAAGTCGACGCGGTAGCGGGTCACACGGCGGACGTAGTCGACGCGGTGGACCACGGTCATAGCAGCGACGGGTTCCTTGGGGTCGATGGCGGCAGCGAATTTCGCATCCGAAGATTGTCGCGGTCGAAGACCGCACGGGGTCGCCACATCCGAAGGATGTATCGGGTCATCGCAGCCGAAAACCGCATTGGGTCGCCGATGTCGAGGGAGCCCCCGAGTCGTGGTCACTGAAGCCGATGCGGCCAGTTGCGGCAATCAAAGATCGCGTCGGGTCGACGCATCCGAAAGATGCAGCAGGTCATCGCAGCCGAAGGCCATAGTGGGTCACCAGAGCGGATGGAGCCCCCAAGTCGCTGGAGCCGAGGATCGTATCGGGTCGCTGCGGTCGAAGACCGCAGCAGGTCACCGCATCCGAAGATTGTGGAAGGTCACCCGGCGGTGCTGGCGCAGCCCCTAGGCGTTTCCTCGTCGGTTTGGATGACTGCGGCGCACAGATAGCGCATGTAGATTGGTTGGCTGCTGCCGCGGCTTTCGGATCCGGAACCGTAGGTCCCTTCATCCGAAAGTGGATCGCAGAGATCGGAGTTGCAGCAGCTGCTGCTGTAGAACTCATCTGTTGATGGTGACGTGCGTAGCACGGGGTGTGGAGCCCACGAAGCGGGCCTGATCGGCGGCACGGGCATCCGCTCGGGGAGGCGGAGGGTGCCAGCTTGTCCCACCTGGAAGCAGAAGCTCCCGAACAGAATTTCGAGTCCGTCGCCTACGGGCTCGAAATCCTTCATGGTGGCCGGCGAGTGGGCGGTGAAGTCGAAAGCGCCGAAGAGGAGGTGATTCTCCGTCGCTGAGGAGTTGTAGATCGATCGGGTCGGAACCGTCACGACCGCACAATCAACAGCCCCAATTCCCACAGACGGCGCCAATTGACGAGGTTTAATCTCGTCAATGCCCATTGTTATGGACTTGGGTTTTGGAGAAGATAGGGATGCTGGAGATCATGGCACGGTTAACAGACAAGCAACCAGGGGACACGAGATTTACCCAGGTTCAGTCCCCCGGAGGGAAAACCCTACTCCTGCTTGTCTGCTCTTTGATTACGGCGGAACCGAAAGTTACAGGATGCGCAGATTCGATCTGGCGTGGAGGCGTGTATGAAAAGTATGGATCTCTCCTGCTCGTTGGCCCCTCCTAGCCTTTATATATGAGGAGGCTAGGTCTCAGGTACCGATACGAGTAGGTTACAAGTTGTATTCGAACTCTAGTCTTGCTCTCCAAGGATCCAAAGGCGTCATGGGCCTTGGCCACCCGAAAATCTTCATGGGCCAGCGTATGTCTGCTGTGGGCCTTCCTTGGGCTGGACCAGGTATGCTGAAGTTATGTATCCGTCGGGTATAACCATGTCAACAGCGGTAAAGAACATCCTTAAGTACTTGAAAAGGACTAAGGATGTGTTCCTAGTTTATGGAGGTGAGGATGAACTCAGTGTAAAGGGTTACACAGATGTGAGTTACCTTAACGACTCAGATGATTTGAAATCACAATCAGGTTATGTGTTTGTCTTGAATGGTGGTGTTGTGAGCTGGAAAAGTTCCAAGCAAGATACGGTGACCTCCTCTTCAACAGAAGCTGAATATATTGCTTCCTCGGAGGCTGTAAAGGAAGCTGTTTGGATTAGGAATTTCCCGATTGCTCTTGGTGTGGTTCAGGGCGTGTCCAATCCCTTGGACGTTTATTGTGACAACAATGGTGCTATTGCGCAAGCCAAGGAACCTAGATAGAACCAGAAGAACGAACATATTCACATGCGTTACCATCAGATTCGTGAGTTTGTTGAGGATGGTAGTGTCATGATATGCAAAATACATACAGACTCAAATGTTGCTGATCCCTTGACTAAGCCTCTCCATGACCTCAGCATGAAGCGCACACAAGAGCAATTGGTATTAGATACATTTTAGATTGACTCTAGTGCAAGTGGGAGACTGAAGGAAATATGCCCTAGAGGCAATCATAGAGATGATTATATTTCATATGTATCCATGAGTTGTTGTAATGTTCCTTGAATATCCATATCAGGCAACTTGTATTGATTGGCAATTATGTGAATTATTTGTGGAACTATTTACTTGTATGGTTATTTAATAGTTGTCCTTAGTCGGAGTTCATGTGAGGACACATTTGAATATTAGACTAGCACATCGATTGGTTGATGACTATGTTTCGCAAGTCATAGACATGGAGATGTCAAACCAATGATGTAGACACATGTTATGAACATGGGGTTGGACTGAGCCAACTTGAGACTGGCAATTATACTTGCAGCTCTCTCTACACATCGTGTACGTTTTGTCCTTAGACCTGAGATTGTCGCATGTACTTGAGATGTGGATCGACATACTTTGGGGCTATCAACCACTACTCCGTAACTGGGTAGTCATAAAGGTAGTTTTCGGGTTTGTCCTGAAGCATGCTGCAAGGCATGGTCAATCAAGATGGGATTTTCCCCTCTCTACTTGAGAGAGATATCTCTAGGCCCCTCGAGTGATCGGATCCAGAAATGCATGGCCGTGCTACATAAGGTTAAGAGTTAACCTAGTAAAGGGATTCCGAATCACGGTATCGAGAAAGAGTGGTCAGCTTGGAGCTAGACCAAATATCGTGAGGCAAAGGGAAAGACATGTACTAAACCTTGTGATGGTTCGTCCGATATGATCTTTGTATGCGTTTAGGAGTTGGCACGCCTTGCTAGAGGCCGCTACCAACTATTGACAGAATAAGTGTATTCGTGTCATGTCTACACGTATATAAACCTATAGGGTCACACACTTAAGGGGCTGGAAGCCTAATGAGGATTGGATCCGAATTAGACTAGGCTTAGGCTACTAATGAGCTGCTAATGTATAAGCCCACTAGGGACGCCTATATAAGAGAGGGTGGGGCGAGCTGACCTGGTAGAGACCATTCCACCCAGTCGCCACTCCTCACGCCTGTGTTGCACGCGCGGACCTAGCAGTCCGGCGTCTGACACTTTCACCCCGCACGTGTGGATACCTCGGAGGTGCTGCATCTGTGGCACTTGGACGAGCTGCGAGGAGCTTCGTGGGGACGAGGACAAGCGTGAGACGTGGAGCGTCGCGCTTGCCGACGCGCTTCATCAATTCCGCAACTGCGCGTCTAGTGGTAATCCCGTGATCTATGGCAACAGTAATTCTGGTTTACGCGGCAGAAATTTTTGATTTGCGCTAGTGTAGCCTACCCGTATCCCTTCACACACGTTCTGCTAACAGAATTTGTTAGTGATCCTAGCTACCAGGTGCACGTTGTGCATGCGATAAAGGGGCGCGTTGGACTCGGTAGTAGCGTCAGTTTAACACCGCACACGGAGTCTCCCTTCCTCCACTCATTCTCCAAACCAAAATCAATGGTGCTCTAACCAAAATCCATGGCACGCCGCCCCTACTCCTCCCCTGTGCCCTGTCCTTGCCCCTCCTTCGTCGTGCCGCCCTACTCTTCCCCTGCGTGATGGCCCTACTCTTCCCTCGGCGCGCCTCCCTGCTCGTCCACCAACACGCGCGCATCAATTTTCTCAAAAACTCCCGCTGCCTCTTCGGGCACCCCTCACTCTTGCGCTCGCGTGCTGTAAGGCCGTGATGGCTGCTACACATGAGATGACGATGCTACATGCGGGTGGCGTCCTCTACTACACACGCCGGAGGCAGCTTCTATAGGCAGTGGCATCCTCTGCCACATGCGACGGGCCAAGCCTCCGGCGACGGGCCTCGCTTCACTTGTCAGAAGTTGGCCTATACTTTGTAGAATTTGGATCAACATATAACATAACTCCACCTTGAGACAAATTCCTTCTTATAGCATCAACACCAACCATCTCTCTGAATAAACAAAGCAAATACTTTCATCGCAAATAGCCACTTGGGCTAACCAGTTAAACCAACTAAGTTCGAGCAAAGCTCAAACTTAGCAACAGGAACAAGTTTAGTCATCATATCAGCAGGATTATCATGAGTGTTGATCTTGCATACCTTTAATTTACCTTGAGCAACAATGTCTCTAACAAAATGGTACTTGACATCAATGTGCTTAGTTTTCTCATGGAACATCTGATCTTTTGTAAGGTATATGGCACCTTGACTGTCACAAAATAAAGTAATGCAAGAATCATCTCCACAAAGCTCAGCAAACAAACCTTTCAACCAAACAAATTTTTTGCAAGCTTCAGCTATAGCCATGTATTCGGCCTCAGTAGTAGATTGTGCAACTACAGCCTGCAACGTAGCCTTTCAGCTAACAACACAAACACCAACATTAAACACATAACCTATGAGGGATCTTCTCTTAACCAAATCAGCAGCAAAATCTGAATCCACATAGCCAACGAGTCCGTCACTGGTCCTTCCAAACTTCAAACAAGCATTGGAAGTGCCAAGAAGGTACCTGAAAACCCACTGAACAGCCTTCCAATGTTCTTTACCAGGATTATCCATGTATCTACTTATCAAACTCATAGCATATGATAAATCAGGACGAGAACAAACCATGGCATACATCAAAGAACCAACAACACTATAATATGGCACCTTTGGCATGTACTCAAACTCTTCATCAGTAGTAGGGCATTGAGAAACTGACAATTTAAAATGAGGAGCAATAGGAGTACTAACTGAGTTGGCACCATCCATATTAAAACGATGAAGAACTTTCTTAATGTAACTTTGCTGACTAAGAAACAACAAACCAGATTTTCTATCTCGGGTTATTTCCATACCTAAGATCTTCTTAGCAGCTCCAAGAACCTTCATCTCAAAGTCACTACTTAGATGTGCCTTCAAAGTAGTGATTTCTTTCATGCTCTTGACAACAATGAACATATCATCAACATATAGAAGCAGGTATATAGGTGATCCGTCAACAAACTTAATATAAACACAACTATCATATTTAGACCTCTCAAAGCCATGTGAGATCATAAACGAATCAAACCTTTTATACCACTGTCTTGGAGATTGTTTTAAGCCATAAAGAGACTTCTTTAATTTGCACACAAAATCCTCTTTACCAGGCACTATGAACCCTTCTAGTTGGTCCATGTATATTTCCTCATCAAGCTCTTCATGCAGAAAAGCAGTCTTGACATCTAACTACTCAAGCTTAAGATCACGCATAGCCATAATACTAAAAAAAATGTGAATGGAACTATGCTTTACAATTGGGGAGAACACATCATTGTAATCAATACCTGGAATCTGGCTGAACCCTTTTGCTATTAACATTTCCTTGTACCTTGAAGGTTCTTTGGGAGACAAACCTTCCTTTTTCTTGAACATCCACTTGCAGCGGACCGTCTTCTTTTGTTTAGGCAAGCGCACAATATCCCATATGTCATTTTTCTCAAGCGATTGCATCTCTTCTTGCATAGCAGAAACCCACTTCTCGTGGTCAACAGATGCAATGGCTTCATTGTATGTAGCAGGTTCAAAATCGTTCTCCACCTGTCCAGCACAACTCAAAGCATAATGAACAAAATTACACTCTTCAATTAAACGAGGACGAGGACCACAGTTACGCCTCGGTCTATCAGTAGCAATGGAATCATGTGGCTGCTGCAAAATAGTAGGTGAGTGCTGAACAACAATGTCATCAATATTTTCCTCATGTGTATCTTCAACGACAACATCATTATCAACAGTTTTCTGCAGGTTATCCACTTGCACACTAACTCCCTCCTCTCCAACAGAAACAGGAGAGGTATCTGATAATAAGCTATCATGATACATAACAGACTCATTGAACATAACATTTCTACTTAGCAAAATCTTTTTAGTTTCAGGATTCCATAGTTTATATGCTTTAACTCCTAAACCATAACCAAGGAATATGCACTTAACAGCCCTAGGCTCTAACTTTCCATTATCAACGTGAGCATATGCAGTGCAGCCAAAAACTCTCAATCATGAATAATCGGCAGTAACTCGACCATACCTCAATGGGAGTTTTCTTATCAAGTGGAATAGAAGGTGACCTGTTGATGAGGTAACACGCTGTGTTGGCTGCTTCAGTCCAGAAACGCCTATGCATACCTGCATTATACAACATACAATGAGCCCTCGAGATGATGGTCCTGTTCATACGCTCAACCACGCCATTCTTCTAAGGAGTATAGGGGATGGTGTGATGCCTGATCATGCCATTGTTACTGGAAAACTCCTCAAACTCATTAGAACAGAATTCCATACCATTGTTAGTACATAGTACCTTTACCTTCTTTTCAGTTTGCTTTTCAACCAAAACTTTCCACTTCTTAAAAGCATAAAAAACATCAGATTTATGCTTCAGAAAATAAGGCCACACTTTTCTTGAGTAGTAATCAATAATAGTAAGCATGTAATTACCACCAATAGAAGTCTTACGGGACGGACCCATACATCAGCATGCACATAATCTAATATGTCTTTGGTGGTATGAACGAAAGCATTGAATTTAACTCTTTTATGCTTACCAAAAATGCAGTGCTCAGCTTACCAAAAATGCAGTGCTCACAGAACTCAAACTTACTCAAGTTGCAACCATCAATCAGCTCTCTCTTGACCAACTCTGCCATGCCTTGTTCGCTCATATGCCCAAGACGCATATGCCACAGATGTGTTTTACCACAATCATCAGAATCATTAGAAGTAACAGCAACAACAATACCTGACAAAGTGCTACCTCTAAGAACATATAATTTTGCAGAATTCATATCACCTATCATGTGAATAAGAGAACCTTTTGATACCTTCAGAACTCTATGACCACCGGCATACTTGTATCCATCAATGTCCATGGTACTCAGGGAGATCAAATTTCTGGCCATGCTTGGTATATGCTTCACCTCACTCAGCGTGCGTGTCACGCCATCATGTGTCCGGATCTTAACAGATCCAACACCAACAATATGGCATGGATTGTCATTCCCCCCCCCCCCACACACACAAAATATCCAGTCTACACAGCTCATATGAACTGAACCAATCTTTGTTACAACAAATATGAAACAAACATACAGTATCAAGTATCCATTCATCATCACGAGAAGCACAAGCAGCAAAAACGGCTAAGCATTCACCATCAGAACTATCAGAAACAACAACAACCTTACCAGTACCTTCAGACCTATCTTTCGGTTGGTAAGTTCCGTTCCTTTTTTCCTTATTCTGCAACTTCCAACAATCATCAATAACGTAATTAGATTTTTTACAATACCTGCAGAATTTGTCCTTTCCCTTGGACTTTGAATGACTTCTACCGTCCTTGCTCTTATCTCTGTTGCCATAGTTGTTATACCTCTGCTCGGTCCTGCCACGAACCTACAGAGCCTCAGCCTTGGATGACGCCCCATTTGACCCTACCATAGTTTTCATCATTTCCTTCTCCACAAATTGCAAGTCTGAAACAATCTCTATAAAAACAGATATGTGATTCATTACCGATCCACCATCTTGCAGCCTATGCGAGAATAACTTCATCTTCACGTTCATCTTACTGGTTAGATCCTTTGACACACAGATTGTTTCCAGTTTTGCCCACATGGCAGCAGCAGATTTCATCTCCAGTACTTCCTGCAAAATATTATTGGATAGATGAAGTTAAATCAAAGACAAAGCCTTACGGTCCTTCCGCTTCTCTTCGGCGGACAAGGTCTTAGCATCCTTTTCACCGAATCCATCCAGCGCTTCATCCAGATCAGAAGTTTGGGCGAGAATCGCCCGTATCTTCACCTGCCACAAGGAGAATCTTGTGGTGCAGTCCAGTTGTGGTAGATCGAACTTCAATGATGACATGTCGCAAACCCTAGATTGGAACCTGGGGCTCTGATACCACTTGTTATAATTGCGACAAGAAGATAACGAAGAAAGAAATCACAGCAAGGGGACACATATTTAACATGGAAAAACCTCTCCAACAAAGAGGGGGAAAAACCACGGGCGCCAGCCAGCGAAACTTCACTATATCGGGGAGTGTTTACAAACGCCGGGGATTTTACAGATGCAACTCATCCCAACCGACGGCCTACAAGAGGTTTATATATCGGTGGAAACCTAGGTCTTCGACGATCCGTACCGTACCTGTTGGGCATGGAGTGGGCCAACTTCAGACTCGTTACACTCGGCCCAAGCCTCCGGCGATGGTCCTCGCTCCACTCGTCAGAAGTTATCCTATACTTTGTAGAATTTGGATCAACATATAACATAACTTACAGCCGGACTAGATCTGACTTCTGGCGAGGTCACGTGTTTCGTTTTGACCGCGTGATCCATATCTGACGTTGCCTGTCTATCCGTGTTGAAGCTTCCTTTGGGCCCAGTGCACAGAGAGAGTACATTCCCGAAGTTAATAGTTCATAAAATGTCACGTAATAAAGATTCTTTGGTATCCATTTTAAGATGATGCAGGACTATGGGATATTGCCTAATTTCATTGGTCTTTCATAAAAGTACGGTATGTAGTGAGAATTTCAGTTTGCAACAAGCACCTCGATCCAGTCTGCTTGCAAGTGACACATAGCTGCCTCAGAACTACAACAATTTCACCTTTTACTTTCATTAGCAACAACTTGTTAAACATTGCATATGGTTGTAGTTTTTGTGTACACCATGCCGTATGTGGTCTTTTATTATACTCTTATATACACCTTATTTATATATGAGAGATACGCCACCCCTAGAGGGTTGTGCGAGTTCCCCAAAACCCTACATCGATTATACATGGTATTAGAGAGACAAGGTTTAGGGATCAAATCCTGGCAAACACACTATTTAATATAAAATAGTTGCGATCTTTCATCGATCCACGTCTATGGTATTTTTGTACGTCCATGGCCTAGACATGAGAAAGAGTGTTAAAATACGATCGGCTAACTCTTTCCATGATTCTCTTTAACTTCCCAAATCATGTGTGTCACCATTATGGATTTAAGAAGAGGATTGTACATGTTGAAACACATATAAAACTTACGAATATTTTATATCACCTCACAACATAAAATACCAGTAGAAATACATATAATTTGGCATTGGTATATGCCAAAGTAGCCGACACCAGAGATCTTGAACAGAACTAGAGATCGGATACCATACGAAACGGGTATTGCCATCTTGTTGTCCAGCTTGAACAAAATAATGTTGTTCGTTAAGCAGTCCAACTATTTTTTGTTATAGTGATGGCAAATTACATAGATTGTATCCTATAAAGTAATTGGCTGCTCAAGCAAGATAGATATGTTCTTTTTCAGAATTTTTGAGTCGGTGTAGCCATCAATTTCTTTGTACATAGTCTCCATCATTCGTGCAAGGTTAATCACACGAATAATCAATGTAGTTGGTATTGTTTTCATGGTGAGATATTCCTTGTTCATATCACTCCATGCATTATCCACGACGTCCCAAAGAGCTTCACTTGCCACCTCTTTTGTTGTTCCATGCTCTTTCATGTAGCAAGTTACAGCAGTGGCAACATTGTTCCTTTCTGTTTCAAACTATAATTTGTAAGGTGTTAGGATATTCCAAATGAAGTGACAAATAGTCACATGTTTATATGTCATTTATCTCTTTTTACAAATGCTAGACCAATAAATATCAATAAATTAAGAAATTATAAAAAAGTTAGACACGTATGAACCCATGAAACATGGTTTCTATACTCTAGGTTTCAAGATTATATAACAACATCAAGAATTATATATGCTCCTAATGTGGAAGAAAAAAGTACTTTCTTATTTACCATTAATCATGAAGAAGAGCATTACCTCATGGGCAACAATGTCATCCATTAGTCGTGACACAATACAAGAATCCTTCACAATTTGCGGAAACTTAGACATCCATTCTAGTACCTCGTATGTGACATTCTCTTCAAATACAACAAGAGCAGTGCAGTTAATAGCCCAATAAAAGCATGTAACTAGTGTGACCTTCAAGTGTTCCTCTAATGCTGGTATGTGCTTGTTATCTCTCCAAACAATTCCAGTCATATAACCTTTGCACACTTCATTAGTCTACAAAAAAATATTGCATTGAATATCTCTAAGAAATTAGTTCTAACAGAAGAATAAGATATGTTTCAGATCAAACATGGTGATACAAATAACATTAAATTAACTTATTAGTAAGGTAGATATTCGATTACAACAATTTGTAGGATACAGAACTAAGTATAGTACATATCAACATTCTACAATATATATAGTTAGCGATTTCTCCACAATATATGTTGTCTTTTAATGAATATAATCATTTATATTTTTCTGTGATTACTATTCTATATTAAGTGGATAATTATGTGTATTCATTTGAAATGTTTTATTATAGCTTTTACTATGACAAAAGTAAATCGCATGACTACTATTTTCTAATTATTGCAAGTAATTCATTCCATGCTTATAGGTAATGCTATAAATTATTTCATTGTTAAATATAGATGATCATTCACCACTATATGTTGTTTTGACATATGGTATATTACGAAAATCCTAAAAGGATAATATAGAACTTCTAATTATTGTACTCCCTCCGTCTCAAAATAGATGTCTTAGGTTTTTCAAAATTTGGATGAATCTATATACTAAATAGTGTCTAGATTCATTTAAATTTTGACAAATTTGAGACATCTATTTTGGGACAGAGGGAGTACAAACACATGATCTGCAACAAATGTGCCTTTTACAAGGGAAATGTTATGCACATAGAAATTAAATAAAGAAAATTATAACGCTATTAGTATTGAAACATGTGTATCATAGCACATCTGTAAATTATGTTTGACTAAAATAAAATATACGTGAAAAATGTTTTGCCAACGGTTACAAGTATATGATTATATGAATAGTACATTAACATATTACAAGTACACTAATTTATGAAGTTCATATATGCATGTAAATTGTAAAATTCTTCCATTGGTATAAAAATAAAGCACGGGAAATGTGCACAACTAGGGAATAAATTTGTGGATTTTTTTGGAAAAAGTATGTATCAAATAAATTATACTTAAGAAGTTTCGCCAAGTCCCTTGTTTGAATCCGTAAGTCTTAGTCTATTCAGAAAAGTGTGACTGCATTTTAGTGAAAAGCTCAGAAAACTATGGTTGCACTTTTATATATCGAACGCGACTAATTTTTTTTAGGTTAAGACATATATAGAACAATACTTAATAATAAAAACAAGGATTTCCTAGTCTTCAACTTGAACTTGAGAGTCAATAAAAGTCATGAAGTTTAATAGTTGGCAATAGTTACATGCGCTATAGGGAAGGTATATTCCTTATCAATAACCAATCGATGGGGAATTTTAAAATTGTATTAAACAATTCACATGGTCTATATGGAAAGTATCATGTCCCAAGTCGTCTTCCTATATTGGAAAAGATGAGTGTATCATACTAGGTCATAGTAGACAAAAGATTTTATCTTTAGTAGAACAATAAGTATATATACTTGTTTCTACTACAAGATTTCACAATAATATTTATGTGCTAGTAGAATCTTACGTAACAAGTTAAACATGTTACGGCATGATTAACTAACCATTACGAAAAATTCGTGTAACACCAAAAGCAGGTGTATATTGAAATGATAATCAACATAATACGATTAAAAGGAACAAAAATATAGAGTTGAACTCATACAATAGTTTTGATGAAGTTAACATTTCTTGCTGATATATCTTTTGGAAGTGAATTCTCTATTTCAATCATGGTGCCAAACATAAATCGTGCATAGTCTTTATAGCATTCTCCGAGTTGTTCAACTTCCTTCATATCCCACCTACAAGAATAATGTCCATTTTGTGCTTGATAGATCTGGAAGTTATATTTTAAATATACTGAACAAATTTCCCTCTCTTGGATATGCTATAATAAATTTGAGTTGGCATATCCCACCTGGAAGAAGACAACATTATATTATCGTATTAATTACAAAAATTTGTTAATTAGTATAGTAAAAACAAACCTTTGCATGACTTCAGCAAACGGTTGCAACTCTTCCCACACACCATAATTATCAAAAGTGTCATCATAGGGTGTAATTGTTGCTATAAATTTGGCTAGCAACTTTCTAGCCTTGGCATATCGTGGTTCGTAATACACTCCGAGTGCCCAAAAGTAAGCTTCTGCAGGTCTATGCCTTGCATAGAATAATTTCCATGGGGATTCCAATCCATAATACCACCTTCATGAAAAAACATCACACAGCTTAACTATTTTATCTAAGTATTTACATAAACTGAGCATAGAGTATCTCACCAAAGATGACAGAAATTAAATAAATTTACTTTGAACGATATTATCAATAAAAAAGGAAATTACTTAACAAAGATGTACTTACTCGCATATCTCCTTGACTTCTTCACGGTAAAGGCGCTGAAGCAAATAAAAATTTACTTTTGCAAGTTCAAGTACTACTTTGTTGCATTCCTTTGTATCTTCTTCATATAGAGGGATATATAGCCTAGCCTCCAATATCTTCATCCTACGGAAGGATGGTGTCTCAAGAGCATATTTCACTTTATTAGCCATTGGCTTTTCAATATGTTGGACCATTGATTGCAAGAGATCCATAGTTTTCCTTTGGGCATCTTTGAGAAATTGTTCATCAGGTGTGCCAAGATGAGTTGCCTCATAGAGTTCAAGCAGATCTTGTACATCACACTGGAATATTTCCTTCAAGTTTTCCTTGTTGTCCATAAAGCTTTGGAATACATCTGTTAACACAAAAAACAACTAAGCTTCAGAAATTCACTTTTGAACTTAGGTGCATATGCTCCTGCCACCAAAATATTTTTTTAAATATCAAAAAAATCCAAACAATTTTTTTTTGCATGTGCATCTTGATATTCTATGTGCACATGACAAGTTTCGTGGAAAACCGACATTTTCTCTGTCCTGTGTAAAAATGATAAAAACAAATGTCTCGTGAAGAGCTTTCTTTAGCACCAGATTTTGTATTTTTTAGACACGACACAAAACATACCGGTTTTTTCCATGAAACGACTTCACGAACACAAAGAACGTCGAGATGTACACGTTACATTTTTTGTCAGAATTTTTGAGCATGTTAAAATACGTTTAAAATTCAATTTAAAAAACACGAGCATATGCTCGTGGGAGCAAAAATGCCTCGTCCACTAAGCTTGCTTATTCTAGATGTCACATGCTAGTTATAATACATTTCATAAGAAAAAGGTTGTGCAAAAATGTCGGGAAATGTAGTAAATAATATTTGTAAAATAATTTCGACTTCCTCATTTTCGCCCTTTATCCGGGGAAGACTCAGAATATATGTTGATTTTTTCGCCAAAGTTAATGTTTTGATTTAGGATTTGACATTTTCTCTGACATCATTTCAGAGAAGAGCTCCGCCTGATCTATTAAGTAACTAGAGGCACATATCCTACTATTTCATTTGAGAAAGTTAAAATATGGTGAGTGTGCATGTGAAATGTGTCCATGTGGATGCATATTTTTATAACTACAAAAAATAAAATGAGGCAAACGACGACATATATAGATGTTTTACCACAAGATATGTAGCACCGGTCTTGCCTCAACAATCTGAACTGAAGGGAGATGCTCTGAAGATCATTGTTTTCAAACTTGCGTGAAGAAAGTTCTTGCAGTTTCAGTTCGATTTCTTGTTTGAAATGGTAAGAAACCCCGAGACGCTGAAGTGCATCAATCATCTTCATTTCAGCCAATGGATCACATAAACCAAGTAACTTGTCCCTTGCTTCAAGTATTAGTTTGTCACGCCTTTCAATCATCCATTCTACCGATTTCTACAAAAGAGAACACATGAGGAGAAGATTACACATGAGAATGAGATGTCCCTCTACGCTAACACTCTGGGCAGACTAGACAGAACATGATTTCGTTTTCTCAGGTTCCTCGAAACAGGCTTTAACCTGAGAAAAAATTACTAAGTATTTTTGCAATTGCGCGGGGGCTCAATTGCACTTTAGGGACCAGGATACAAGTTTTCAGAAACAGTTTAGCGACCTATATATGGATAAATGTCAGAAGCACTTTTAACGCACATGCCTTTAACAGACGTGTGGTGTAGGTACCTCATGAGTATGGGGTAGAGTAGGGTTTTTGATGAAGTAGTCCCCCCACACGCTCAGACGATAGTCCACCTCGTGCCGTCGCTCGTCCAGCACCGTGTACCCCTGAGCGATCACTCTGCCGCCTGTATGGCTCTCCTGGCCTGTATTAGCCATTTCTTCTCTCCTTGGCTCTCTCTACTGCAATAGTGGTCTAATAATAAGCATTACTAGTTGGTTGTTGCGTGCTTAGTTGCTCCCAATGTAGGTGCTATTTATAGTGATAGTACGGACATGCTGCTTGATAGGTAGCGAATGAGACACGTGTGGTGTGTGTTTGTTATCTTATTTCTCAACCATATATGCGCTAATTTTATAAGGATATATACTAGTTTGTGCTGACTAGATAGGCATACATAGGAACAGTGCGAAAGTGATGTGTGCCACAAATTTTGTTTAGTCCCTCTCCCCCGTAATTAACCCCCACTACTCGAATAATGCAGGCAAGAACAGTGAAGATGAACACGACGTTAATTAGCTCCAAACCTCAACACCTCGCCCGTACCTTATCTACATTCATTCTCAACCATACGTTATGATTTCCTTATTAGGCCCATCCCTTAAGAGTCGACCGACACACTTGCACATCAGTTCCCGTAGCTATAGCTTGCTTGCCTCACGTGCGTGCTACACTGCTACTAGTAAGCAGACTAAGAGCATCACTATTAGTACCTCTAAACCCTCAAACCCTCAAACCATTTTAAGGGTTGAGAATGGACAATTTTTGACACTTTTAGAGGTTGAAAAACTGGGACAAAGACTAGAACCCTCAAACCCAACCCTTATAACGGGGTTGAGTTTGAGGGTTCTAGTCTTTGCCCCAACCCCAACCCTTCAAACTATCATATGACATATTACAAATTTCATCATCTCAATAACAGTTTGAAGGAAAAAATAAAACAAAATAAAACAAAAGGGGCATACCGGAGCGAGGCGCGGCCGGTCAGGCGCCGGAGGCAGGGCAGGCAGGTGGCAAGGCGGGAGGCAGGAGGAGGCAACCCCCCGGAGGCGGGAGGCGGGCGGGCTGAAGGGAGGCGGAGGCGAGCAGGCGGCCAAGGAGGCGGGCAGGCGGCGGAGGCGTGAGGGCGGAGGCTGGAATGGGCGGACGCGAGGCTGGAGAGGCCGAGAGACGCGAGGCGGCCAGGCTGGGCGGGAGAGAGAGGCGTGAGGGAGGGGAGGCCATGGCCGGAGAGGCGGAGGGTGGCGTCGAGCTGAAAATCCTCCCGTTATCGCGAAGGGAAACAAGAGGAGTAGGGGTTGGGGAAAAATGCCTCTCCAACCCCCACTTCTACAGGTTAGAAGGGGGAGTAGGGGTTGGACCTGGGAAATTTTTTAGGGGTTTAGGGGTTCTAGTCTACACGTTTTTGTCGCTCAAAACTGTAAAAAAGCAGTTATTTTTTAGGGTTTGAGGGTTTAGGGGTACTACTAGTGATGCTCTAAGCAACTGCGATCTGTCACGACACACACACGCTCCCCTCCTCTCCCTCTCCCTGGCCCTTTCTCCCTTCCCTTTGAGAGTCAGCCGCCGTTGGCCGGGCTGCCCTTGCGTCCCCTCCGCCGGACTAGCCGGTCGGAGATGGACAAAGGGGGGCACCGGATCTAGGTCTAGGTGTAGGAGTTGTAGGTTTTTGCGGCAGTTTGCCGCGATTTGGGGTTATGCCATGAGTTTGTGGCGAGATCTGGGTCTCTGGATCTTGCCCTTGCTGCTGTTTTTGCTACTGGCTGCGGAGCTCAAGTGGATGGAGCCAAAGGCGATGGGCGGCGAGAAGGCTAGCAGCTCCGTCAATAAATGGTCTTTTAGGAGCCCTATTTCGCTGCAGGGTGGTGCTGTTGTGCTTCCTCTCCTGGCCGGCCGTGGCGGCGAGGAGGAGAGTGAGTGCAGCATGGTGCTCGCTGAGGTTCTACCTTTCCCGGTCGGCCGTGGTGGCGAGGGGGCGAGGTGGAGCAAGGAGACTCCAATCTCTCTGCTTCTAAAGAAGGGTGTTGTCCATGGCGCTATGCAGATCTTGCCCTGGCTTGCTCTTGCCATCGAGGAGATGGAATGTGCGTGCTGGGGTTCTCTGTTGGGCGTCCGGTTCGACAAGCTGCAAGCAAGGAGCTTTCCAAGCAACAACGATGAAGACGAAGCTATCTACGGCCAGAGTAGCCGTCTCGCGCTCAGGTGTTCTGCTCACCATGAGCTTCCAATCTTCCGCAAGGCCATGGCGTCGCAAGAGAGCATGCAAGAGCCTACCTGGAAGACTCTCGACGACCTCAGCTCGGGATCCATTATCGGCGGCGCTCCAAGTGGCTTGTTCCCCGGCAGTGGCGGCGATGCCCTGGCGGTGAGGTCCAGAATCCGCGGTGGAGAAGACCTAGGAGCCGATTGCTTTTTAATTTTTAGTCCTAGGGTCTGTTGTATAAAAATAAATCCCTTATCTGTAAGGTTCACTCTTGCCAGGGGCTTCTTTGTAATTTATAACCCACTGCCACTATAATATAGCAGCTTCTAGGGCCTTCGGGCCCTTATCCGTTAAAAAAAAGTAAGCAGACTAGATCGACTAGTACTAGCTGCGAATGGAGCCAGATCGGTCAGGTACGAGCAAGCTAGCTTTCGCTGTGTGCACAACTCGGCACACAATTGAGATGGACGTGCGTCGCGGCTCTAGTTTTGCCTGCTAGTAGGCTCGAGCTCTTGGGGCAATGCCAATATTTAAATAAAATAGTGTCTAGATTTATCTAAGTTTTAATAAATCTACAATATTTATTTTAAGATAGAGAGTATTATAGACCATGAAGACACGGGGTGTTCCCATTCGTCCATTGTTTATACCTAGTAAGGAAGTATAGAAGGCTTTTTTGTTCGAATAACACTTTCTTTCGATTGATTTGTACTTCCATCGAACACATAATACAACAGATTGTCAAGGTACCTGTTCGGTTGTTTTCTGTTAGACTATTTCCTCGTCATCATCGATATCTGCCCTTCTCATCCTCCCGTTGCATCTGTTAAACAGTTTCGGGAGAACGAGGTTACCCCGTAGGGTTATCGGGTACATGTTATATGCACGGAGATAGGCCTCGTGATGGCGTGTATAATAAGGATACGTATTGGGGTAGAGTACTACTCTACACCTAATACGTATCAGGTATAATATAGTCTAACACCCCCTTAAGTTAAACCTGGAAGAGGTTTAGATTACGCTTAAACTCATATAATTTCTTAGAGCATAACCTCTTTGTGAAACCATCTGCAATTTGATATTTATTAGAGATGAACCGAATCTCAAGTTGCTTGCTAGCAACTCGTTCTCTGACAAAATAAAAATCAATCTCAATGTGTTTGGTCTGGGCATAAAAAACTGAGTTGGCTGACGGATAAGTAGCGCCCAGATTATCACACCAGAGACATGGTTTCTCTTTGAGAGAGATACCAAGTTCTCTTGTAAGAGCTTAACCCAAATGAGTTAGGAGTGGCATTGGCCAGTGCTTTGTATTCTGCCTCAAGTACTGGAACGAGAGACAGTGGGATGTTTCCTGAAACTCCAGGATATCAGATTAGGACCAAAAAATATAGCAAAACCTACAGTAGAGCGTCGATCATCTAAGTCACCTGCCCAATCGACATCAGAGTAGGCACTAAGAAGAGTCAGCGGTGATTTTTGGAATGTGAGTCCAACCTTCTGTGTTCCATGTATGTATCGAAGGATCCTTTTAATAGCAGTCTAGTGAGCAGTGGTAGGAGCATGAAGATACTGGCAGACTTTATTAACTGAAAAGGATAAATCAGGACATGTCAGGGTCAAGTACTGAAGTGCTCCTACAATGCTCCTGTAACGAGTACTATCCTCAGAGCCAAGGGGAGTGCCATCGGTCAATGACAAGGAGTCATTGAGCGACAAGGGTGTAGGACATGCGTGCACTCATGCATACCAGCTCGGGCTACTATATCCTTAGCATATTTCTCCTGATTTAAAAGCAAACCATTTGATCTTTGGTGAACTTCAATTCCAAGAAAATAATGAAGTTCTCCAAGGTCCTTAAGAGCAAACTCAGAACTGAGGTTGTGAAGAAGGGCTGTAATTATAGCATTTGAGAAGCTTGTCACAATAAAATCATCAACATAAATGAGAAAGAATATGGTGATGCCAGACTTGTCAAAGAGGAACAAGGAGGTGTCAGCTTTTGAAGGAATGAAACCAAGTGTATGTAACTTCAAGCTCAAACGAGAGTACCATGCTTGAGGAGCCTGTTTCAAACCATATAAAGCCTTGTCAAGTTTGCATATGTGATTGGGTGTAGCGGAAGACTCAAAACCAAGTGGTTGTCTCATATACACTTCCTCTTCCAGAACGCCATGTAGAAACGCATTCTTAACATCTAGCTGCCTTAGACTCCAGCCTTTGGAGACAGAAACTGAAATGACAAGTCTGATAGTAGCAGCCTTAACAACATGACTGAAAGTATCTTCATAGTCAATTCCATATCGTTGTTCGAAACATTTTGCAACAAGTCTAGCTTTGTACCTATCAATTGTACCATCAATATGTTTTTTGATGCGATAAATCCACTTGCAATCAATTATATTTTTATTGGAGCTGGGAGGCACAAGGTGCCAGGTGTTATTGGCAAGAAGAGCATCATATTCATCCTGCATAGCTTGCTTCCAATTTTTATCAGTAAGAGCCTCTGAAAGATTGGTTAGTTCTCCTGTAGATGTGAGTAGTGCATAATGAATAGTGCCATCAGTATATTTTTTCGGATGTCGTATACCTTTCTGCAGACGAGTTTGAACTCCTGGTACAGCAACAAGAGGTGCTGCAGGTGTAGAGGGCACAGAAGATCCAGAGGAAGGATGCTGCACAGGAGACACGTCGGAGCTATCGCTACTGTCCCCTGGCTCATCATGGGCGTCATCATGGGCGTCATCATGGGCGCCATCATTGGCGTCAATCCCAGGCTGCAATAAACGCGCGGTCCCGCGCGGTGGCCCAGTGGAAGGAGGCGACAGCGACGGAAAAGACGGGACCAGCGGAGACGTGGCTTCGTGCAGGTGGACGCCACATGCGTGCGCGGGAGAGCGTGCTAGGCTGGCAGGCGACGCGGTCTCCAGCTCCACGTGGCGGGCGCGGACAGGGGAGCGCACAGGCGACACGGCGGACGAGACCTGCGATGCGGCAAACAAGGCTGCCTGGGATGATCCCGATGAGGATATCTATCCAGAATCGGCATCGGGAGATGTGGAGACTGTTTCTGTGCTGTTTGTCTCTTCTGTACCATTATTTGATGTGCTGGTTTCAGTCACGCGGTCGGAATTTTGAGCAGAACTTTCTGGAGCAGCTCTGTCGGGTACCTGAGAAGGATGAGCAGCAGGCACAAGTTGCAAATAATGTTCATTAGTGTGCACACCCCTATCATTAGTTTCCGAAGGAGAGACATGCGAAGGAAGAAGAAGGATTTCTTCACGAAGGCGACGACCGGCGTTTGGATGAAGATAAGCAAAAGGAAAAACATTCTCATCAAACACAACATCACGAGAGACATAAACACGACCAATGGTCACATCAAGACATTTTACTCCTTTATGATGGGGACTATATCCAAGAAAAACACATCGTTTAGAACGAAAAGAGAGTTTAGTCTTGTTGTAGGGACGAAGGTTGGGCCAACAAGCACAACCAAAAACTCATAAAGGCTCATAGTTGGGTTTAACTTGAAGGAGTTTTTCTGTAGGAGTCTCAAAATTGAGAACTTTTGTAGGAAGTAAATTTATGAGGAAAGTGGCTGTAATGAAAGCATCATCCCAAAATTTGAGACGCATGGAAGCATTGGCAAGTAAGGCAAGACCAACTTCAACAATGTGGCAGTGTTCACGTTCAACAGAGCCATTTTGCTGATGAGCATGGGTACAGGAAACATGATGAGCAATGCCAACTCGCTAAAAAAGCCATTTAATTTCTCATATTCTCCTCCCCAATCGGTTGGCATGGTCATAATTTTCCTACCGAATTGGCGCTCAACATATTGTTGGAAATCAAGAAACACTTGATACATATCAGAACATTTCTTAAGAAAATATATCCAAGAAAATTTACTAAAATCATCAATGAAGCTTACATAATATGCATGTTTGCTTACAGAAAGAGGAGCTGGACCCTATACATCAGAAAAGATTTGCTCCAAAGGAGCTATAGACACACTAGTGGAGATAAGATAGGGTAGCTGATGAATCACATATGTAAGGATTTATTCCTGGGGAATATGAAAGATTATTCTTCCTAAGTATTTGCTGAACAATAAAGGATGATGGATGCCCTAGACGACGATGCCATGTGGAGGATGAAGGCTTGACGGTGACAAGTGCATGCTTGGAAGACGTCGAAGACACTGGAACTACAGGATATAGGCCACCATGACAAGGACATCTAAATATGATTTGCTTGGTTGCCTAATCCTTAATCAAGAAAAAGAGTGGGTGAATTTCCATAAAAGTGTTTTTATCAAGAGTAATTTTATGAGCAGAAAGTAAACTCATGGAAGCATCGGATACATGTAAGATATTACGAAGTTGTATAGAACTATTTAGGGTATGCAAAACTGAATGACCAATATGTGCAATGTCCATACCTTGTCCACTAGCATTATGAACTTGATCACACCCCTGATAGGTCTCGTGAACATTGAGCTTGTTTAGTTGTCCAGTGACATGATTTGTGGCCCTTGTATCAATATACCAATTGGTGTCAACTCCATAGGCACCTTTGTTGTTATTTGGTGTGTCATCATCATCCTCATCATCTCCATAACGCCACCAACACTCCCTAGCAGGGTGACCCTCCTTCTTGCATATTTGACAAAAAACACCTTCCTGCCATGTAGAGGCTTGATGGTGCGTGGAAGCTTCGTTGGGAGACCCCAAGAGGAAGGTGTGATGAGCACATCAGCAAGTTTTCCCTTAGTAACAAACCAAGGTTATCGAACCAATAGGAGGAATGAAACGACTCAAAGGTGTTGCTAGCAACTTGGAAACCTGCACAACACAAACTGAAGACTTTGCCCCAACGAACAGTGAGGTTGTCATTCTCACCGGTTTGCTGAAAACAAAGGGTTAACTGTATGGTGTGGAAGGTAATAGTGGTTTGCAGAAAGTAAACAGTAACAGTGGAAGATGTATCAATGGTAAAGATTGGACCGGGGTCCATAGTTAACTAGAGGTGCTCTCCTTAAGATAAACAAACATGGCATGCCGGGTAAACAAATTATAACAGGGCAATTGACAGGACTGAGCAAGGCATAATACTGCAATACTAGACATTCATGATCCTATGAGATTCGATTGGGCAATACAACAAGATACATAGACCGCCATCCAACTGCATCTATGACTAGTAATCCACCTTCAGGTTATCATCCGAATCCCCTCCAGTATTAAGTTGCAAGCAACAGATAACTGCTTTAAGCAAAGTGTATAAGGTAAACAATCCACTTGTTCCATGAACAAGAGACCGTTGTTTTATCCCTAGTGGCAACATCAGATCTACAACCTTAAAGATTTATGTCACTTCCCTTAGATTAAATAGAGGCATGAACCCACTATCGAGCATACATACCCCCTATTGGAGTCACTAGCATCTACTTGGCCAAGATAGTTACTAGAAACGGAGAGCATGCAAGATCTCAAACAACACAGACATGATAGAGTCAATACGACAAAACCATTAATCAATCTGACATAGTAATCTCAATATCCATTGGATCCCCGCAAACACAACATGCATGATTAAAAATAGATGATATTGATCATGAACGGAGCTCACAAGATCTAAACATGGTAGCACAAAGGAGGAGATACAACCATATAGCTACTACATGGACCCGTAGTACAAGGTGAAACTACTCACACTTCATACCAGAGACTGGCATGATGAAGAAGAAGGCCTCCAGGATGATCTCCCCTCTGGCAAGGTGCCGGGAAGAGCTTCAGATTCCCCCCGATCTAGGGACGATGTTGGCAGCGGCTATAGACGGTTTCGTGGAATATTGATCGGGTTACTTAGGGTTTTGGCACCGGGGGTCTTTATAGGCGAACATGCGAGGCAGGGGGCAACCAGGGCGGCCGCACCCCCTAGGCGCAGACCAGGCTTGGCCGCGTGGCTAGCGGGTGTTGCCCCCTGGTGGCTCCCCTCCGTCTCGTATTCAGGCTCCGTGTTCCCCACGGTAAAATATTGACTTTGGATTTTGTTCCGTCGAATTCCGAGAATATTGATTTCCTGCCTTTCCTGGAACCAAAAATAGAAGAAAACATGCAACTGACATTGTGGCATCTTGTTAATAGGTTAGTCCAGAAAAACATATAAAAACACTTTAAAGTGTATACAAAGCAAAGCAAAGTAGATACTAAACAAGCATGGAACATCAAAAATTATAGATACGTTTCCGACGTATCAAGGCGACACGGTCCTAGCACCCTTTCTTGCCACGCCCCCCTTTGGGGCGACGGTCCTGGCGGCCTTGATTCGCCTGCTGGGGCTGCGGCGGACATGGGGGACGCGGTGGTGGAGGCATGTACATCTGCTGAGGAGGAGGCATGTAGGGCATAGGCGGCATGTAGGGCAACTGCGGCGGTGGGTACTAAAAACCAGGAGGCGCATATTGCTGCTGTGTTGGTATGGCGGGTATAGAAGAGGCGCATAATGTTGCTGCTGTGGAGGCACATAAGGAGGCGCATAGGGCTTCTATGGAGGTGGAGCATATGGGGCTGAAGCTGGTGGCCGGGCTGGTCCTCCACCATATCTAGGGCTTGGCGGGCGCCGAGGGAAAATATTAACTGAGGATGTAAACATTCTTGTAGCTTGACCCGTGGAGAGGAGCATGGATTCTCGGTTATCATACGACTCCAGCTGCGAACACATATCATTGAGAGAAGTGGCAGGGACAACTTTGAGGGCAACAACCAGCCCACTATAGGAGCCATCAAGGCCGTTCATGATATAATCTTTGAGCTCATCATCATCAATTTTCTTCCCAGCAGCGGCAAGTTCAGAGGCAAAACTTTTCATCTTGGGGACATATTGCTGTGCGGACATGTCTACCTTTTTTGTGTTGGTGAGGGCGCCATGGAGATTGGAGACCCTGCACTTGGATTGTGATGAGTAGAGCTCCTGAAGAGCATGCCAGACATCAGCAGCATGAACCAATCCGAAGACATGATCCAGAATATCATCAGAGAGGGAATTCACAAGGAAACTCACGACCTATTGATCCTTGGTGATCCAGGCATCATAGGCCGGATTAGGAACATATGTTTTCTTCTTGTTCTCATCTTCTACCTCCAATTTCTCAAACGGCGTCGGGTCGGTCCCCTCGAGGAGGGCCATGACACGGGCACCGCGTGTTGGAGATATGCCCTAGAGGCAATAATAAATGTAGTTATTACTATATCTTTGTGTTTATGATAAATGTTTGCATTCATGCTATAATAGTATTAACAAGGAAACATTAATACTTGTGTGATTTGTAAACTTAAATTGAAGTCCCTAGTAAAGCCTCTTTATAATACTAGCTTGTTGGTTAATAAATGATTGTGGTTTCCCTATCATGAACATTGAGATGTTATTAACAACAAGATCATATCGTTAGGAGAATGATATGATGGACATACTCCTATAGATAAGCGTAGCATAAAGATCAAGTCATTTTAATAGTTCAATTGCTATATGCTTTCTGATACATAGTAACCTAATTCCTTCGACCATGAGATCATGCATATCACCTTTACCAGATGGATGCTTTGATGACATCAAACACCACACCGTAACTGGGTGGCTATAAAGGTGGCATTGAGTGTTCGGAAAGTATTGGTTGAAACACATGGATCAAGAGTGGGATTTGTCCATCCATATGACGGATAGATATACTCTGGGCCCTCTCGGTGAAATGTCATCCAATTAGCTTGCAAGCATGTGACTGGCTCACAAGGGATCACATATCACGGGAACGAGAAAAGAGTACTTATCGGTAACGAGGTTGAACTAGGTATGCAGAGATCAAGCGATCATAACCTCGGATAAGTAAACTATCGTGAGACAAAGGAAATTGGTATCGTATGTAAGTGGTTCATTCGATCACAAAGTAATCGTAGAAATATGTAGAGCCATATGAATTTCCGATTCCTCTATTGGTTATTGTTCGGATAAGTGTCTCGATCATGTCCGCATAATTCACGAACCGTAGGGAGACACACTTAAGGATTCGACGTTGTTTGAGTAGTTATGAAATGATGAGAAAGAGACCGAATGTTGTTCGGAGTCTCGAATGGGATTCGGGATATCACGAGGAGATCCGGAATGGTCTGGAGAATAAGATTCATATAAGGAAAGTCCTGTTTCGGAGTTTGGGAATGGTTCCGGTGTTTTCATCGGGAATGTTCTAGAAGGTTCCGGAATGTCCGGCACTCCGGAGGGGAAGGGTACATGAATGTGTTATACCAAGTTGGAATGATTGCATCATGTACTAAGTGTCATCTCTGAACAAAATAGAGGATTTAATCAAATCCTTGTTTGAAAAGTCAAACGCCAATTTGAAAGTCAAACGGCTATTTTTGGGAAGAGGAGAGGGAATTGGAAACCGAGTTGGGGAGGAGTCCCTCCTCCACCGCCGGCCCACTTGGGATCCGAGTTGGGGAGGGATTCCCCTCCCCTTGGCCGGCGCCTCCCTCCTATAAGAGGAGGGGCAGGGCTCCCCTCCTAGCACACAAGATTGCCCCCTCTAAACCTAACCCTAGCCGCCGCCCACCATAGCCGCCGCCGCCTAGGGTTTCTCCCGTAGCCGCCGACTTGGGCACCTCCAAGCCCTATCCGCCGGCCCTATCACCCCCTCCTTGGTGTGTCTAAACCCTAGAACACCGAGGGCTCTCTCATAGTCCACCATACTTGCTCCGGCTTAAGGCGAAGCCCTGCGAGATCTCCCCTCTACTTCCGGTACCACGCCGTTGTCTTCGGAATCGCGAGAGTGCTACAACCTCCACTGCTGGAACAAGGGAGAGGAAGGTCTTCGTGAGTACCGAACGTGTGACCGATTGAGGAGCTGCCGGAAGCAGCCGGAAGGATCGTCTGCGATCTTGAGATCGGGAAGAGTACGACTACATCACCCACGAGAATCCGCTCTCGTTAAACACTTTGGAATCTTCGAGGGTGAGTTATTCCATCGACTCATTGCTACAATCTAGTAGATAGATCTTGGCTTGTTTGTTTGTATGCGCTAGAAATTTTTTGTTTTCCATGCTACGAATCCCTATAGTGGTATCAGAGCCGTGTCTATATGTAGATCTGTTGCACGAGTAGAACACAATGGTCATTGTGGGCGTTGATGCTTTTATTATCGATTGCTTCTTGTGTACTTTGCATCTTGCGGGATGCTGGGATGAAGCAGCCCGGGCTAACCTTACATGACATCGTTCATGAGACTTGCTCCACGCTTGACATGCAACTTGTATTGCATAAGTGGCTTTGCGGGTGCCTATTTCTCCTAGCATAGTTAAGATCCAATTTACAACGGGTGATTAACAATACTAGTATCAATGTTGTGGTTCATGTTCGTAAGTTAGAACGACACTTATTGAAAGCCCCAAACCACGTAAAACATGCAAAGAAAGTAGGCGTCTAACTTTGTTTTGCGGTGGGTGTCAAAGATGTGATATGGCCATGATTGTGATTATATTTGATGTATGCAATGTTCCTTATTGTAAGTTGGCAACCGGCAGGAGCCATATGGTTGTCTTTAATTTATGTTAAGACCCGCGTGTCTATTCAAAGTAGTTGTAATAGTTGAAGCCGGTGGACGACAACCATGGAGAAACATCATTGACCTTGATGCAATGCCGGTGATGATGGAGATCATGTTCGTGCTTGAAGATGGAGATCGGAAGCACAAATAAGAAAGGCCATATCATATCACATATTATGAATTGCATGTGATGTTAATCCTTTATGCATCTTGTATTGCTTAGTTAACGACGGTAGCATTATAAGATGATCCCTCATGCACATGAATTTCAAGTCATAAAGTGTTCACCCTTAGTTAGCACCGTTGCTAAAGCTTGTTGTTTCGAAGCACCACGTGATGATCGGGTGTGTTAGATTCCGCAAGTGTATACAACGTGAGCAAGCCAGATTTGCTCATGCGGAAACTAAGGTTTGATCTTGACGAGCCTAGCATGTACAGACATGGTCTCGGAACACGGATCACCGAAAGGTAAAGCATGAATCATATAGTAGATATGATGAACATGTCGATTGTTCGCCATTGAAACTATATCAACTCTCGTGATGATCGGTGTTGATGTGGTGGATTTGGTTCGTGTGATCACTAAAACAATGTGAGGGATATTGTTTTGAGTGGGAGTTCACCTAGATTAATTTTATTATTAATTTGAACTCAATTTGTCATAAACTCAGTCTAAAACTATTGCAAATATGTTGTAGATCAATGGAAGCCCCTACCATCAATTTTAATGCGTTCCTAGAGAAAGAAAAGTTGAAAAACAATGGAAGCAACTTCGCGGATTGGTTCCGCAATTTGAGGATTGTCCTCACAGCTGGTAATTTGACCTATGTGCTGGATGCACATTGGTGACCCACCCTGCAGGTGATCTTGCCGATGAAGTAAATAATGTTTACCTCACTCGGAAGACTCGGTACTCCACGAGTTCAGTGTGGTATCTTGTATGGTTTAGAATCGAGCTTGAGAAAGGTTTGAGAATTCAGACCCATATGATATTGTCGAGGATCTCAAATTGATCTTTGAGACTCATGCGGCAATTGAAAGCTATGAGGCTTACGAAAAGTTCTTTAAGCGCAAGATGGAAGAGGGCAGCTCATCGGTGAGCATGTGTTTAAGATGTGCAGACATGAAACAAACTTCAAAGGTTGGGTATAGTGATTCCTAATGCTTTGGGGATTTACCGTCCTCCAATCACTACCACCAAGTTACAAGAACTTTGTGATGAACTACAACATGCAAAACATGAACAAGGCGTTGCGAACTCTTTGCGATGTTGAAATCTGCAGAAGTGGAGATCAAGAAAGAGCACCAAGTGTTGTTGGTCAATAAGACCACCAAATTCAAGAAAGGCAAGTCTAAGCAGAAGGGACACTTCAAGAAGGGTGGTAAGAAAGTTACCACGCCAACGAAGAAGACCAAGGCTGGACCTAAGCCTGATACTGAGTGCTTTTACTGCAAGGGAGAGGGTCACTGGAAGCGGAATTGCCCAAAGTACTTGGCGGATTTGAAGAATGGCAACATCAAGAAGAAAGGTATATCTGATATACATGTTATTGATGTGTATCTCACTAGTACTAAATAGTAGTGCACAGGTATTTGATACTGGTTTGGTTGCTCATATTTGTAACTCGAAACAAAGTCTTTGCAGAATAAACGGAAGCTAGCGAAGAACGAGGTGACGATGCGCGTGGAAGCGGATCAAAGGTTGATGTGATCGCTGATTGACACGCTACCCCTTCATCTACCATCGGGATTAGTTTTATACTTAAATAATTGTTATTTGGTGCCTGCGTTAAGCATGAACATTATATCGGGATCTTGTTTATTGCGAGACGGTTACTTGTTTAAGTCCGAGAATAATGGTTGTTCGATTTATATGAGTAATATGTTTTATGCACATGCACCTTTGATAGATGGTCTATTCTTATTGAATCTCGATAGTGGAAATACACATATTAATAACATTGAGGCTAAACGTTTGAAATCGGCGATAACTCGACCTATATGTGGCACCGCTGCCTTGGTCACATTGGAGTGAAGCGTATGAAGAAACTCCATTCCGATGGACTTCTTGAATCACTTGATTTGAATCACTTGAAAGATCTGAAGCATGTCGATGGGTAAAATGACTAAGACTCCATTCTACGGTATGATGGAGCGAGCTACGAACTTATTGGAAATCATACATACCGATGTGTGGTCCAATGAGTGTAGCATCATGATGGTTATCGTTATGTTCTTACCTTCACGGATGATTTGAGTAGATATGGGTATATCTATTTCATGAAACATAAGTCCGAAACTTTCGAGAAGTTTAAGGAATTTCAAAGTGAGGTAGAGAATCAACGTAACAAGAAGATTGAATTTCTACGTTCTGATCGTGGAGGTGAATATCTAAGTTACGAGTTTGGCGAGCATTTGAAGAAATGCGGAATACTTTCACAATTAACACCGCCGAACACCACAGCGTAATGGTGTGTCCGAACGTCGAATCGAACTCTCTTAGATATGGTTCGTTCTATGATGTCACTTACAGATTTACGCTATCATTTTGGGGTTATGCATTAGAAAGCAATCGCATTCACTTTAAATAGGGCACCATCTAAATCCGTTGAAACGACCGTATGAATTATGGTTTGGGAAGAAACCTAGATTGTCGTTCCTTAAAGTTTGGGGTTTGAAGCCTATGTAAAGAAGTTACAGTAGGACAAGCTTGAACCCAAAGCGGAAAAATGCGTCTTCATAGGATACGAAGGAAACTATTGGGTATACCTTCTATCATAGATCCGAAGGCAAAATCTTCGTTGCCAGAATGGATCCTTTCTAGAGAAGAATTTCTCTCGAAAGAAGTGACGGAAGGAAAGTAGAACTTCGACGAGGTTGTCAAACCTTCTCTCGAAATTGCGAGTAGCGCAGCACGGAAGAAGTTCTGTGGTGCTGCACCAATTAGAGAGGAAGCTAATGATGATGATCATGAAACTTCGGTTATAGTTGCTCTGAGCCTCGCGGTCAACGAGAACTCGTACCACTCAGTTGGTATGATCCCGTTATGAGTGTCATGTTGGTGGACAACCGATGACCACAGACATATGAGGAAGCGATGATGAGCCCAGATTCCAATAAATGGCAAGAAGCCATGAAATCCGAGATTGGATCCATGTACGAAAACCAAGTATGGACTTTGGTGGACTTACCGGATGGCCGGAAGGCTGTCGAGAACAAATGGATTTTCAAGAAGAAAACAGATGTTGATGGTAATGTTACTATCTATAAAGCTCGACTTGTCGCAAAGTGGTTTCGACAAATTCAAGGAGTTGACTACGATGAGACTTTCTCACCAGTAGCAAAGCTAAAGTCTGTGAGGATTATGTTAGCAATCGCTGCATATTATGATTATGAGAAATGGTAGATGGATGTCAAAACAGCATTCCTCAATGGAGACATTGATGAAGAGTTGTATATGATGCAATCCAAAGGTTTTGTCGATCCTAAAGATGCTAACAATGTATGCAAACTTCAACGGTCCATCTATGGATTGAAGCAAGCATCCCAAAGTTGGAATCAACGTTTTGATAAGGTGATCAAAAGTTTTGGTTTTATACAAACTTATGGAGAAGCTTGTATTTACAAGAAAGTGAGTGGGAGCTCTGTAGCATTCTTAATACTATATGTAGATGAAATATTATTGATTGGGAATGATGTAGACCTTCTTAATAGTGTCAAGGAATATTTGAATAATAGTTTTTCAATGAAAGATCTTGGCGAAGCAGCTTACATATTAGGCATAAAGATTTATAGAGATAGATCAAGACGCCAAATATCATTGTCACAAAGTACATATTTGTACAAAGTTCTAAAGAGGTTTGGAATGGAAGATAGCAAGAAAGGGTTCTTGCCCATGTTGCCCAATACGACCTTGAGTAAAACTCAAAGTCCGACATCGGCAGAAGATAGAGAAAGGATGAGTAAGACTCCCTATGCCTCAGCCATAGGATCTCTAATGTATGCCATGCTATGTACTAGACCCGACATTGCATATGCTGTTAGTTTAACTAGCAGATATCAAAGTGATCCAGGAGTAGATCATTGGACAGCGGTCAAAAACATCCTTAAGTACTTGAGAAGAACTAAGGATATGGTTCTTTCTTATGGAGGTGATGAACAGCTCGTTGTTAATGGTTACACCGATGCTAGTTGGAACACCGATCCGGATGATTCTAAATCACAACTGGATCGTATTTACTTTGAATGGTGCATTAAATTTGGAGGAGTGCAAAGCAAAGCGTTGTGGCGAGATCTTCAACTGAATCGGAATACATGGCTGCTTGGAGGCTTCACAAGAAGCGATATGGATGAAAGAGTTCATTACTGAGCTGGGTGTGGTTCCTAGTCTGTGGACCCAATGTCTATCTCTTGTGATAACATGGGCGCCATAGCCAATGCGCAAGAACCAAGGTCACACAAGAAGCTGAAGCACATCAAGCTACGTTTTCACGCTATTCGAGAACATGTCCAAGATGGGGACATAAAGATTTGCAAAGTACACACAGATCTGAATGTGGCGGATCCATTGACTAAACCTCTCCCGAGGACAAAACATGACCAGCACCAAACTGCCATGGTTGTTCGGTATATTACCATGTAATCTAGATTAGATGACTCTAGTGCAAGTGGGAGACTGTTGGAGATATGCCCTAGAGGCAATAATAAATGTAGTTATTATTATATCTTTGTGTTTATGATAAATGTTTGCATTCATGCTATAATAGTATTAACAAGGAAACATTAATACTTGTGTGATTTGTAAACTTAAATTGAAGTCCCTAGTAAAGCCTCTTTATAATACTAGCTTGTTGGTTAATAAATGATTGTGGTTTCCCTATCATGAACATTGAGATGTTATTAACAACAAGATCATATCGTTAGGAGAATGATATGATGGACATACTCCTATAGATAAGCGTAGCATAAAGATCAAGTCATTTTAATAGTTCAATTGCTATATGCTTTCTGATACATAGTAACCTAATTCCTTCGACCATGAGATCATGCATATCACCTTTACCGGATGGATGCTTTGATGACATCAAACACCACACCGTAACTGGGTGGCTATAAAGGTGGCATTGAGTGTTCGGAAAGTATTGGTTGAAACACATGGATCAAGAGTGGGATTTGTCCATCCATATGACGGATAGATATACTCTGGGCCCTCTCGGTGAAATGTCATCCAATTAGCTTGCAAGCATGTGACTGGCTCACAAGGGATCACATATCACGGGAACGAGAAAAGAGTACTTATCGGTAACGAGGTTGAACTAGGTATGCAGAGATACCGACGATCATAACCTCGGATAAGTAAACTATCGTGAGACAAAGGGAAATTGGTATCGTATGTAAGTGGTTCATTCGATCGCAAAGTAATCGTAGAAATATGTGGGAGCCATATGAATTTCCAGATTCCTCTATTGGTTATTGTTCGGAGAAGTGGCTCGATCATGTTCGCATAATTCACGAACCGTAGGAAGACACACTTAAGGATTCGACGTTTTTTGAGTAGTTATGAAATGATGAGAAAGAGACCGAATGTTGTTCGGAGTCTCGAATGGGATTCGGGATATCACGAGGAGATCCGGAATGGTCTGGAGAATAAGATTCATATAAGGAAAGTCCTGTTTCGGAGTTTGGGAATGGTTCCGGTGTTTTCATCGAGAATGTTCTAGAAGGTTCCGGAATGTCCGGCACTCCGGAGGGGAAGGGTACATGAATGTGTTATACCAAGTTGGAATGATTGCATCATGTACTAAGTGTCATCGCTGAACAAAATAGAGGATTTAATCAAATCCTTGTTTGAAAAGTCAAACGCCAATTTGAAAGTCAAACGGCTATTTTTGGGAAGAGGAGAGGGAATTGGAAACCGAGTTGGGGAGGAGTCCCTCCTCCACCGCTGGCCCACTTGGGATCCGAGTTGGGGAGGGATTCCCCTCCCCTTGGCCGGCACCTCCCTCCTATAAGAGGAGGGGCAGGGCTCCCCTCCTAGCACACAAGATTGCCCCTCTAAACCTAACCCTAGCCGCCGCCCACCATAGCCGCCGCCTAGGGTTTCTCCCCTAGCCGCCGACTTGGGCACCTCCAAGCCCTATCCGCCGGCCCTAGCACCCCCTCCTTGGTGTGTCTAAACCCTAGAACACTGAGGGCTCTCTCATAGTCCACCATACTCGCTCCGTCTTAAGGCGAAGCCCTGTGAGATCTCCCCTCTACTTCCGATACCACGCCGTTGTGCTGCCAGAATCGCGAGGAGAGTGCTACAACCTCCGCTGCCTGCTGTAACAAGGGAGAGGAAGGTCTTCGTCAATACGAGCGTGTGACCGATCTGCGGGCGCTGCCGAACGCGCCGGAAGGATCGTCTACGCGATCTTGAGATCGGGAAGAGTACGACTACATCACCCACGAGAATCCGCTCTCGTTAAACACTTTGGAATCTTCGAGAGTGAGTTATTCCATCGACTCGTTGCTACAATCTAGTAGATAGATCTTGGCTTGTTTGTTTGTATGCGATAGAATTTTTTTGTTTTCCATGCTACGAATCCCTACACCGCGGAGAGTGGGCAGCACCTGGGCCTGCCAGAACAGAAAGTTCTCTCGCGTGAGCTTTGTAGCCGATGGCGCACCGATCGTGGTCGGGGCAGACGTGGTCGAGGACGACATCATCGGATCCTGGGAGGGAAGGGTGGGTTTCTAGGGTTGTGGAACGAGTATGATCTAGGTTGTAGGAGAGGTTGTTTGGCTAAAAAAGTACGGGAATCAAAACTAGGTGTCCTTGGGGATCAATTCCTCGATGTATCGATCCAAGATGATCGGAAGTCCTTGGGGGGCGATCGGTTCTATCACCGGTGGCGGCTAGCTAGAAGAGAAGAGGATTTCTCTCGATACCATGTTAAACAGTTTGGGAGAATGTGTTACCCCGTAGGGTCATCGGGTATGTGTTATATACACGGAAATAGCCCTGTGATGGCGTGTACAGAAAGGATACGTATTGGGGTAGAGTACTACTCTATACCCAATACATATTGGGTACAATATAGTCTAACAGCATCGAACGAATCTCAGCTTCGTCAAACTTAGAGCCCATGACCTTCTGCATGGGTGGAGATGGGTATTCCCCTATATTCATATGAATACCAAAGAATTTGAGGAAAAAAATACATGTATTCACGTGAAAACGGCCCATAGAACCTAGAGCCGACTATTCTGGTTGCTCTCTCAGCTCCTCGCACCGCACATGACCTGACAGATACGATCGAACACATGCCCAGGCGACCTAGGATGCAACCTCGGAGCGGCGTGCCAAACCCCCTGCCAGACAAGCAGTGGCCAGCGGCGCGCCAACGAGAAGCTGCGGGGCAGCGCCCAGCTGTGGAGGACATCAACGTCCATGTACCTTTCCGTGTCCCCCCCTCTTTAGTATTTTTGTCATATTTCCTAGATGGACAGATGCTTCTGCAATTCAGTACCAATTACTACTTTTCTAGAATTCCTAGTAGCAGATTCGCTGTTGTAATTTGTATCAATCAATTACTAGCTAGCAGATTCCGTATTTCAGTTTTGTATCAATTACTAGCAGATTTGTTTATATATATATCCATTGCTAGCAGTGTATCAATTACTAGGGGGTATAAATTAGCAACAACATATTGACTATTACTCTCTTGGTTTCTTATAATCCAGACGAAGAAGAAGAGTGTTGCTGGCATTAGCATATTTGCATTGTGGGAAAAAGATTCAAAAGCCAAAAAGACAAATGAAATAGCCACACCGAATTAGACAATTGTTGAATCAAGTAGTTTTCATGATCAAGCTGAGAGAAATTTGCAATTGGTGCTATTGCAAGCACCGGATGCAGAACATGAACCGGAGAGCATCCGTCCAACCCCAGCTCCACTTGTAGAAGATGAAGAAGAAATTAATGAAGAGGATGAAGAAACACAAGCAGATTTGAGGGCACTCGAACATGATCCTAGGAAGCGGATTCCCATCTCAAGGTATGATGTCAATGATCAAGATAGAGTAAGAAGGAGATACATTGAGATGGGGCCATGTCAATCAAAAAATCATAAATTTCCGTTTATAGATAAAAGTGGAAAAGATCGTCGCTTTTGGTTTAAAGAATATCCATGGATTGAGTACAATGTGGACAAAGATGTTGCTTTCTACTTTGTTTTCTATTTGTTCAAAGATAAATCAAAATGTCCCGATGGAGATTCATTTGTGAAGAATGGGTTTAGGAACTATAACATGAAATCGAGATTGAAGAGACATGAATGTGGTGTAAGTAGTGCTCATGCTGAAGCTCAAGAGAAGTATAATATTTTCACTACACCATCCTCATCGATTCAGGAGTCTCTTGCTTCAAACACCTCATAGTACAAGGATTTGTATAAGCAATGTTTGACATGGACACTCAAGTGTCTAAGGTTTCTATTGCGCCAAGGCTTGGCATTTTGAGGACACAATGAAAGTGAAGACTCACTAAATAAAGGAAATTTCCTTGATCTCTTAAATTTGCTAGCAGGAAATTTTGAAGAGCTTGACAGGGTGGTTCTCAACAATGCTCGTCAGAACTGTAGGATGACTCACCATGATATACAACATGATCCCATAAAAAGTTGTGCATAGTTGACTACTAAGCTAGTCATGGAAGAACTTGATGCTGGCCATTTTGCAATACTTGCAGATGAGTCTAGTGATGTGTATCAGAATGAACAGTTAGCAGTTTGCTTGCATTATCTTGACAAGAAAGGAAGGGTTATTGTAAGATTTCTATCAAATATCAAAAACTAAACATGTCTGCTATCCATAACTGTTTGAGACCTCCTAAATGGTCAAAAATCACAATGGACTTCATCGAAGTACTCCCTAAGTAAAAAAGGTAAATGTTTCATCCTAGTAATTGTTGACAGATTGACTAAATATGCACATTTGCTATATCTAGCTCATCCATTCAATGGTCAGCAAGTATCTAAATTGTTCCTGGACAATATACACAAATTACATGGCATGCCTACAGTGATAAAGATAGAATCTGTGCAACATTCCTTGATTCCTAGCTTTGGGATGAATAACAATAATGAAGAAAATTTGTTCTTTGCTTAGTTAGTTTTCTATGTTATTTTGTCTCCTGGAAAAATTGGTAGATCTCTCAGTCTTCTTTCTTTGTCACAGAGCAGAGGATAAAATAGAGGAACCTCTGAATAACAGAAATAGTGGAGCCTCTGAACTAACCACCACATGAGAGACACAGTTGCATGCCCACACATAGCTATGAAATCTGAAACTATAGTGAGGTCCATCAGGTTCTAGGTTGCATTCACAAACAAGGCTGGTTACTATTCCATCAACGCAAGGTATACCACCCCGTTCAATTCCCCTAGCTAGCAACAACATGGCTGCCGTTGTTTCTACTTTCCCACTAATATGGAGGACGACATACTTGGAGGCGGGGCGACTACCTAACACCATGTTCCTTCTCCTGCAGACTGTGGTCTCACAATAATCCTTTTCTCCGTCTGTCTCATCCTCAGGCCTGCGACATATTTGTACTTTGTGTCTGATTTCAATATGTTGCACCTCATATGCTCTTTCCTACATAAATAGTGAATGTTTGGATGATTTATATGTGTGACTTGCTATCTTAGATGTTAAAAGGTGAAATGTGTCTGTCATGAGACTCGTTCTGGAACTGTGGATCTCATACATTTTATTTGTAAGCTTTGTGTCGTAGAAAGTATTATCTCCCTCCTTGGGATGCAACTTTGAGTACGAGTGGTAAAAAAATTGGATGAATACGGTTGGTTGATGAAGTTCTGGACAATTTATGTAAAATAAAATTTTTATGATCCTAATTAAAATATACACATGGATGTTTTTATTCAATTTACATTTACCAAAAGTGATACTTCGATTTAATCATATCATGGTGCCATGTTTTTTTTAAAAAAGGGGATATAACCCCGGCCTCTACATCGGTTGATGCACACATCCTTTATTAAAAAGAGTCAACCAGTATCTAACATTTAGGAAATACAAATCATGGGTCACTTAGCGTTGATACATGAATCATCTAGTGAAAAATACGAATCAAAATAAATCTAGCCGTCCCGTAGTCGACTAATGACTGACTGAATAAGTAGTGGGCGGCCATCAGCAAATGGTTGCGCCTAATAGCCATAGTATCCCGCTGGTCGGGCGTAGATATGTAGGAGCGCCCACACCTGTACCAAATATGCACCCAAAAAATAAAAGTATTTGCTTTGTTAAAGATAATGTCATTTCTGCATCTTTAAACAGACCAACATAAGGTAGAAATACCAATGCGAATTCTAGCCTTAGATGATATGTCCATTCCATTAAACCAATTTCTAAACATGTTTGTTATATTAGTTGGAGGGAATATAGAATGCAAAATTGACAATACGCCACAAAAGACAAGCAAAAGGGCATGATATAAACAAATATTCTATGGTTTCAGGTGAACCACAGAAACAACAATTTGTACATCCTACCCAACTCCTTTTAACTAGGTTATTCTTAGTAAGAAGCACTTTATTTTGAAGAAACCACATACAATTTTTAATCTTCAGAGGAATCTTTAATTTTCAAAGATATTTCTGGAGGAAGACGGTATGATCATTCATTAGATCCTCATACATGGATTTTACTGAGAACACCCCAGATGAGATTAAGTTCCATACAAACTTATCCTGCTCATCCGACAATTGTACCATCATAAATCTTTGGCATAAGTGTAACCAAGCAGTCCACTTATTCTCCTTAAGTGTCCTCCTGAAACCAATGTTTAGTGGTACATGAGCTAATACCTGTGCGATGGCAACATTATTTCGTTGCACAATATTATATAATGATGAATACGGTTGCGCTAGCGGTGTATCTCCCAACTATGTATCCTCCCAAAACCTAGTGGTAACACTGTTTCTAATTTTAAAATGACCTCTAGCAAAGAATTCATTCTTTACCCACATCACATCAGTCCTCTCCAAAATGGAGAATTAGCCGGTTTCTCTTGGATTTCGGATAAAGTTTTCCGATTTAAATATTTATTAACTAGCAACTCTTGTCACACAACTTCTTAATTCATTAATTTATAAAGCCATTTTCTCAACAAACATATATTTTTTTATTTCCAACACCTCAATAATCAGATCTTTAGGTCTACATATTATGTTCCATTTTATTAATCTATATTTTTTATTTATTTTCATCACTTTGCCAAAAAAGAGAGATCTATAGAAATCCAGTCATTTCCTTATCCCCTTAGGTATTTCAAGAAACGATAGCATGAACATAGCTAAACTTGTTAATACATAATTGATTAGGACCAAGCGATCTCTCTATGATAATAGCTTGCCCTTCTAGCAACCCAATTTTCTTTCGCATCAAGTTTCTACTGGATACCAATCTGTATTGTTAAGTTTTATATAGTGGATGGGTACACCAAGGTATCTAAAAGGCAAAGAACCATCCTCACAACTAAATATTTGTTTGTATTGCTGCTCCTCGTCTTTTGCTTTACCAAAACAAAAAATCTCTCTTTTATGAAAGTTAGTCTTTAATCTCGTCTGTTGTTCAAAGATGCATATAGTTTCATGTTTACGGCCTTCTCGAAATCGTGTTTCATAAACAAAATAGTATCATTCACATATTTTAGAATTGAAACCCCTCCATCTACAAGATGAGGATTGAGGCTATCAAGTTGACCATCCTCCTTTGCTCTAGCAATAAGGATGGCTAGCATATCTACAACAATATTAAAAAGCATTGGGGATAGTAGATCACCTTGCCGAAGACCTTTTTTAGTTTGGAAATAATGTCCAATATTTTCATTGACCCTTATTGAAGGGAATATGCCCTAAGAGGCAATAATAAAGTGGTTATTATGTGTATTCCAAGTATATGTTAGATGTTTATTTTGCAGGATATAGTTGTATTAATACGGAAACATTAATACATGTGTGTTTAATAAACAAACAGAAAGTTCTTAGTTATGCCTCTCTTATAAACTAGCTCGTTGATTAACAAGATGATCAAGGTTTCCTGATCATGGACATTGGATGTTGTTAATAACGAGGTCAAAATATTAGTGTAATGGTGTGATGAACATTCATCCGAAGTATAGCATTACGATCAAAGTCATTGAGTTTATATTGCTATAACATCATACAAAGTGATCCTAATCCTTAGACCATGAGATCATGTCAATCACTAACACTGGAAGAGTATCTTGATAACATCAAACGTCACACCATAACAGGGTGATTATAAAGATGGGTTCAGTACTAATAAAGTGTTATGTTGAGGCCCATGGATCGAGAGTGGAATTTGTTCATCCCGATGACGGATAGATATACTCCGGGCCCTCTCGGTGATATCATATTGATTAGCTTGCAAGCAAGTTATTTGATCACTAGAATGTTATACCACGAGAACGAGAAAAGAGTGTATGTTAGTAACGAGATCAAACTAGGTATGGAGATACCGATGATCGAATATCGGACATGTAATATATCGCGAAACAAAAGGATTAAGATACTAGCGTAAAAGGTTTTGACGATCACAAGAAAGTCATCGTTGAATGTGTGGGAGTCAGTATGGATCTCTAGGTCCCGCTTCTGATTATTGATCGGAGAGGGGTCTCGATCATTTCCGCATTATTCGCGAACCGTAGGGTGACACACTTAAGAGAAACTGACACCATTTGGAGCAAATGTTTCATGCCGAAAAGAATAACAAGCGCATGAATTTATTTCACTAGATACCGAAACGGGTTTTCGGGTGAAATTGCAGAAAGTGTTTTTGCATGTGAAATGAAATACTAGCAAGGGGTTATATGTGAATGCTTGTCATTAAAGTAATTGACAAAATTCTGAATAAATAAAAGGAGTTTTATTTAATGAGAGTTTGCATTAAATTTGGTGGAAATTTAATGGGAATTTGAGTGGGTTTTTGAGTGGAGGAAATTGAAAGGCATTTTTGTGAGTGGAGTGTCCACCCACATCAATGGAGGGAGGGCAAGGGGGCATCCTGTAGGGGTTCGTAGCATGGAAAACAAAAATTTTCTATCGCATACAAACAAACAAGCCAAGATCTATCTACTAGATTGTAGCAACGAGTCGATGGAATAACTCACCCTCGAAGATTCCAAAGTGTTTAACGAGAGCAGATTCTCGTGGGTGATGTAGTCGTACTCTTTCCGATCTCAAGATCGCGTAGACGATCCTTCGGCAGCGTTCCCATGGCGCTCCCTTGATCGGTCACCACGTTCGGTACTCGGCGAAGACCTTCCTCTCCTTGTTCCAGCAGCAGCGGAGGTTGTAGCACTCTCCTCGCGATTCCGTGACTGTGGCGTGGTCTGCAGGAGGTAGAGGAGATCCGAGGCTCGCTTAAGCCGGTGCGAGTATGGTTGAGCTTTTGAGAGAGGCTATTAGTGGTCTAGTAATTAGACACACCAATTAGAGGGCTCTAAACCAATTAGAAGGCTCTAAACCGAAACAGCTCTAAACCGGGGTCTAGGTCTAGTTTCTAGTTTAGAGGATAGGAACTTGTGTGTCTTAGGAGGGAGCCCCTGCCTCCTTATATAGGTGGGAGGCTGGCTGCGCCATGGGGAGGAGTCCCTCCCCAACTCGGCTTGGTGGGGCGCCCGGCTTGGAGGAGGACTCCTCCCAACTCGGCCTCCTTCTCCTCTTTCCCACTTTCCAAAATTGGCGGTTTGACTTTCAAACTAGCCGTTTGACTTTTCAATTTAGGAATTAAATAAACCTTTTATTTTGGACAGCGAGAACACTTAGTACATGATGCAATCATTCCATCTTGCAATGACACATTCATGTACCCCTTCCCCGGAGTCTTGGGACATTCCGGACCTTCTAGAATGTTCCCGATGAAAACACGGAACCATTCCCCAACTCGAAATGGGACTTTCCTTATATGAATCTTATTCTCCGGACCATTCCGGATCACCTCGTGATATCCGAATCCCATCCGAGACTCGAACAACATTCGGTCTCTTTCTCATAATACCATAACTACTCAAACAACGTCGAATCCTTAAGTGTGTCTCCCTACGGTTCGTGAATTATGCGGACATGATCGAGACACTTCTCGAACAATAACCAATAGAGGAATCTGGAAATTCATATGGCTCCACATATTTCTCGATTACTTTGCGTCGAATGAACCACTTACATACGATACCAATTTCCCTTTGTCTCACGATATGTTACTTATCCGAGGTCATGATCGGTATCTGCATACCTAGTTCATCCTCGTTCTTGATAAGTACTCTTTCTCGTTCGTGATATGTGATCCCTTGTGACCAAGTCACATGCTTGCAAGCTAATTGGATGACATTTCACCGAGAGGGCCAGAGAATATCTATCCGTCATGTGGATGGACAAATCCCTCTTGATCCATGTGTTTCAACCAATACTTTCCGAACACCCAATGCCACTTTTATAGCCACCCTGTTACGGTGTGGTGTTTGATGACATCAAAGCATCCATCCAGTAAAGGCAATATGCATGATCTCATGGTCGAAGGAATTAGGTTACTATGTATCAGAAAGCATATAGCAATTGAACTATTGAAATGACTTGATCTTTATGCTACGCTTGTCTATAGGAGCATGTCCACCATATCATTCTCCTAACGATATGATCTTGTTGTTGATAACATCTCAATGTTCATGACAAAGAAACCACATCATCAATCAACCAACAAGCTAGTGAAGTATAGAGGCCATACTAGGGACTTCAAATTAAGTTTACAAATCACACAAGTATTAATGGTTTCCTTGTTAATACTATTATAGCATGAATGTAAACATTTATCATAAACACAAAGATATATAATAATAACTACATTTATTATTACCTCTAGGGCATATCTCCAACAGTCTCCCACTTGCACTAGAGTCATCTAATCTAGATTACATGGTAATATACCGAACACCCATGGCAGTTTGGTGTTGGTCATGTTTTGCCCTTGGGAGAGGTTTAGTCAACGGATCCGCCACATTCAGATCTGTGTGTACTTTGCAAATCTTTATATCCCCATCCTGGATATGTTCTCGAATAGCGTGAAAACGCAGCTTGATATGCTTGACTTCTTGTGTGACCTTGGTTCTTGCGCATTGGCTATGGCGCCCATGTTATCACGAGAGATAGACATTGGGTCCAGCACTTGGAACCACACCCAGCTCTGTAATGAACTCTTTCATCCATATCGCTTCTTGTGAAGCCTCAAAGCAACCATGTATTCCGATTCAGTTGAAGATCTCGCCACAACGCTTTGCTTTGCACTCCTCCAGCTAATCGCTGCTGCACCATTCAAAATAAATATTATCCAGTTGTGATTTAGAATCATCCGGATCGGTGTTCCAACTAGCATCGGTGTAACCATTAACAACGAGCTGTTCATCACCTCCATAAGAAAGAACCATATCCTTAGTTCTTCTCAAGTACTTAAGGATGTTTTTGATCATTCAATGATCCACTCTGGATCACTTTGATATCTGCTAGTTAGACTAACGCATATGCGATGTCGGGTCTAGTACATAGCATGGCATACATTAGAGATCCTATGGCTGAGGCATAGGGAGTCTTACTCATCTTTTCTCTATCTTACTGGATGTCGGACTTTGAATTTTACTCAAGGTCATATTGGGCAACATGGGCAAGAACCCTTTCTTGCTATCTTCCATTCCAAACCTCTTTAGAACTTTGTCCAAATATGTACTTTGTGACAATGATATTTGGCGTTTCGATCTATCTCTATAAATCTTTATGCCTGATATGTAAGCTGCTTCGCCAAGATCCTTCATTGAAAACTATTATTCAAATACTCTTTGACACTATTAAGAAGGTCTACATCATTCCCAATCAACAATATGTCATCCACATACAGTATTAAGAATGCTCTGAGCTCCCACTCACTTTCTTGTAAATACAAGCTTCTCCATAAGTTTGTATAAAACCAAAACTTTTGATTACCTTATCAAAGCGTTGATTCCAACCGGGATGCTTGCTTCAATCCATAGATGGACCGTTGAAGTTTGCATACCTTGTTAGCATCTTTAGGATCGACAAAACCTTTGGGTTGTATCATATACAACTCTTCATCAATGTCTCCATTGAGGAATGCTGTTTTGACATCCATCTGCCATATCTCATAATCATAATATGCAGCGATTGCTAACATAATCCTCACAGACTTTAGCTTCGCTACGGTGAGAAAGTCTCATCGTAGTCAACTCCTTGAATTTGTGAAACCCTTTTTGCGACAAGTCGAGCTTTATAAACGATAACATTACCATCGACATCTGTTTTCTTCTTGAAAATCCATTTGTTCTCGACAGCCTTCCGGCCATCCGGTAAGTCCACCAAAGTCCATACTTGGTTTTCGTACATGGATCCAATCTCGGATTTCATGGCTTCTTGCCATTTATTGGAATCTGGGCTCATCATCGCTTCCTCATATGTCTCGGGGTCATCGGTGTTGTCCACCAACATGACATTCATAACGGAATCATACCAATGGAGGTACGGGTTCTCGTTGACCTCCGAGGCTCAGAGCAACTTCAACCAAGTTTCATGATCGCTATCATTAGCTTCCTCTCTTATTGGTGCAGGCACCACAGAACTTCTTCGGTGCTGCGCTACTGCAATTCGAGAGAAGGTTCGACAACCTCGTCGAGTTCTACTTTCCTTCAGTCACTTCTTTGAGAGAAATTCCTTCTCTAGAAAGGATCCATTCTTAGCAACGAAGATTTTGCCCTCGGATCTATGATAGAAGGTAGACCCAATAGTTTCCTTCGGGTATCCTATGAAGACGCATTTTTTCGCTTTGGGTTCAAGCTTGTCCGGCTGTAACTTCTTTACATAGGCTTCGCATCCCCAAACTTTAAGGAACGACAATTTAGGTTTCTTCCCAAACCATAATTCATACGGTGTCGTTTCAACGGATTTAGACGGTGCCCTATTTAAAGTGAATGCGGCTGTTTCTAATGCATAACCCCAAAATGATAGTGGTAAATCTGTAAGAGACATCATAGAACGAACCATATCTAAGAGAGTTCGATTCTGACGTTCGGACACACCATTACTGTTGTGGTGTTCCCGGTGTCAAGCTGAAAGTATTCCACATTTCTTCAAATGCTCGCCAAACTCGTAACAGATATTCACCTCCACGATCGAGCGTAGAAATTTAATCTTCTTGTTACGTTGATTCTCTACCTCACTTTGAAACTCCTTAAACTTCTCGAAAGTTTGGGACTTATGTTTCATGAAATAGATATACCCATATCTACTCAAGTCATCCGTGAAGGTAAGAACATAACGATAACCATCACGATGCTACACTCATTGGGCCACACACATCGGTATGTATGATTTCCAATAAGTCCGTAGCTCGCTCCATCATACCAGAAAATGGAGTCTTAGTCATTTTACCCATCAGACATGCTTCGCATCTTTCAAGTGATTCAAAATCAAGTGATTCAAGAAGTCCATCGGAATGGAGTTTCTTCATACGCTTCACTCCAATGTGACCAAGACAGCGATTGCCACATATAGGTCAAATTATCGCTTGATTTCAAACGTTTAGCCTCAATGTTATTGATATGTGTATTTCTACTATCGAGATTCAATATGAATAGACCATCTATCAAAGGTGCATGTGCATAAAACACATTACTCATATAAATCGAACAACCATTATTCTCGGATTTAAACAAGTAAGTCTGCAATAAACAAGATCCCGATATAATGTTCATGCTTAACGCAGGCACCAAATAACAATTATTTAAGTATAAAACTAATCCCGATGGTAGATGAAGAGGTAGCGTCGACCGCGATCACATCAACCTTTGATCCGTTTCCTCAGCGCGCCGTCACCTCGCTTTTCACTAGCTTCCGTTTATTCTGCAGCTCTGTTTCGAGTTACAAATATGAGCAACCGAACCAGTATCAAATACCCAGGCACTACTACGAGTACTAGTGAGATACACATCAATAACATGTATATCAAATATACCTTTCTTCTTGATGTTGCCGTTCTTCAAATCTGCCAAGTACTTTGGGCAATTCCGCTTCCAGTGACCTTCTCCCTTGCAGTAAAAGCATTCAGTTTCAGGCTTAGGTCCAGCCTTGGTCTTCTTCGTCGGCGTGGTAACTTTCTTACCACCCTTCTTGAAGTGTCCCTTAGACTTGCCTTTCTTGAATTTGGTGGTCTTATTGACCATCAACACTTGGTGCTCTTTCTTGATCTCCACTTCGCAGATTTCAACATAGCAAATAGTTACGCAACTCTTTGTTCATGTTACGCATGTTGTAGTTCATCACAAAGTTCTTGTAACTTGGTGGTAGTGATTGGAGGATGCGGTAAACCCCCAAAGTATTAGGAATCACTATACCCAAACTTTGAAGTTTATTTGCGTGCCCAGACATCTTAAGCACATGCTCCTTGACGAGCTACCCTCTTCCATCTTGCAGTTAAAGAACTTTTGAAGCTTCATAACTTTCAATTGCCGCATGAGTCTCAAAGATTAATTTGAGATCCTCGACAATATCATATGGGTCGACTCTTCAAACCTTTTACAAGCTCGATTCTAAACCATACAAGATAGCACTGAACTATGGAGTCTTGATTCTTAGAGTGAGGTAAACATTCTTTACTTCATCGGTAGCATCATGCAGTGGGTCACCTAGCGGTGCATCCAGCACATAGGTCAAATTACCGTATGAGGACAATCCTCAAATTGCGGAACCAATCCATGAAGTTGCTTCCATTGTTTTTCAACTTTTCTTTCTCTAGAACGCATTAAAATTGATGGTAGGGGCTGCCATTGATCTACAACATATTTGCAATAGTTTAGACTAAGTTTATGACAAATTGAGTTCAAATTAATTAATGAAATTAAACTAGGTGAACTCCCACTCAAAACAACATCCCTCACATTGTTTTAGTGATCACGAACCAAATCCACTACATCAACACCGATCATCACGAGAGTTGATATAGTTTCAATGGCGAACAATCATCATGTTCATCATATCTACTATATGATTCATGCTTTGCCTTTCGGCGATCCGTGTTCTGAGGCCATGTCCGTACATGCTAGGCTCGTCAAGACAAACCTTAGCTTCCGCATAAGCAAATCTGGCTTGCTTACGTTGTATTCACCATGAATCAAAGACACCCGATCATCACGTGGTGCTTTGAGCGCAAGCTTTGGCAGTGCATACTAAGGGTGAACACTTTAGAACTTGAAATTTATGTGCATGAGGGATCATCTTATAATGCTACGTGTCTAATAAGCAATACAAGATGCAAAAAGGATTAACATCACATGCAATTCATAATATGTGATATGATATGGCCTTTCTTCTTTGTGCTTCGATCTCCATCTTCAAGCGAACATGATCTCCATCATCTCGGCATAGCATCAAGGTCAATGACGCTTCTTCATGGTTGTCGCCCACCAGCTTCAACTATTACAACTATTTTGAATAGAACCGCAGGTCTTAACAGAAATTAAAGACAACCATATGGCTCCGCGGTTGCCAACTTACAATAAGGAACATTGCATACATCAAATATAATCACAATCATGGCCATATCACATCATCGCACACCTGCAAAACAAAGTTAGACGCTTCTACTTTCTTTGCATATTTTACGTGGTTTGGGGCTTTCCATAAGTGTCGTTCTAACTTACGAACAAGAACCACAACATTGATACTAGCATTGTTGATTACCCGTTGTAAATTGGATCTCAACTATGCTAGGAGAAACAGGCACCATAAAGCCACTTATGCAATACAAGTTGCATGTTGCGTGGAGCAAGTCTCATGAACGATGTCATGTAAGGTTAGCCGGCCGCTTCATCCCAACATACCGCAAGATGCAAAGTACACAAAAAGCAATCTACAATAAAGCATCAACGCCACAATGACCATTGTGTTCTACTCGTCTGTGATCTACATATAGACACGGCTCGATACCCTTTGTAGGGGTTCGTAGCATGGAAAACAAAAATTTTCTATCGCATACAAACAAACAAGCCAAGATCTATCTACTAGATTGTAACGAGTCGATGGAATAACTCACCCTCGAAGATTCCAAAGTGTTTAACGAGAGCAGATTCTCGTGGGTGATGTAGTCGTACTCTTTCCGATCTCAAGATCGCGTGACGATCCTTCCGGCGCCAGCGTTCCCTTGGCGCTCCATGATCGGTCACACGTTACTTTTCGGCGAAGACCTTCCTCTCCTTGTTCCAAAGGCAGCGGAGGTTGTAGCACTCTCCTCGCGATTCCTAGGCGACAACTGGCAATGGTACCGGAGGTAGAGGGAGATCCCGAGGCCGCCTTAAGCCGGTAGTATGGTGGAGCTTATGAGAGAGGCTATTAGTGGTCTAGTAATTAGACACACCAATTAGAGGGCTCTAAACCAATTAGAAGGCTCTAAACCAAACAGCTCTAAACCGGGGTCTAGGTCTAGTTTCTAGTTTAGAGGATAGGAACTGTGTGTCTTAGGAGGAGCCCCCCCTCCTTATATAGGTGGGAGGGCTGGCTGCGCCATGGGGAGGAGTCCCTCCCCAACTCGGCTTGGGCGCCGCTTGGGAGGAGGACTCCTCCCCAACTCGGCCTCCTCCTTCTCCTCTTTTCCCACTTTCCAAAATTGGCGGTTTGACTTTCAAACTAGCCGCTTGACTTTCAATTTAGGAATTAAATAAACCTTTTATTTTGGACAGCGAGAACACTTAGTACATGATGCAATCATTCCATCTTGCAATGACACATTCATGTACCCTTCCCCCAGTGCCGGACATTCGGGACCTTCTAGAATGTTCCCGATGAAAACACGGAACCATTCCCCAACTCGAAATCGGACTTTCCTAATATGAAACTTATTAACCGGAACATTCCGGATCACCTCGTGATATCCCGAATCCCATCCGAGACTCAACAACATTCGGTCTCTTTCTCATAATACCATAACTACTCAAACAACGTCAATCCTTAAGTGTGTCTCCCTACGGTTCGTGAATTATGCGGACATGATCGAGACACTTCTCGAACAATAACCAATAGAGGAATCTGGAAATTCATATGGCTCCCACATATTTCTCGATTACTTTGCGATCGAATGAACCACTTACATACGATACCAATTTCCCTTTGTCTCACGATATGTTACTTATCCGAGGTCATGATCGTCGGTATCTCTGCATACCTAGTTCATCCTCGTTACTGATAAGTACTCTTTTCTCGTTCCCGTGATATGTGATCCCTTGTGACCAAGTCACATGCTTGCAAGCTAATTGGATGACATTTCACCGAGAGGGCCCAGAGAATATCTATCCGTCATGTGGATGGACAAATCCCACTCTTGATCCATGTGTTTCAACCAATACTTTCCGAACACCCAATGCCACTTTTATAGCCACCCTGTTACGGTGTGGTGTTTGATGACATCAAAGCATCCATCCAGTAAAGGCAATATGCATGATCTCATGGTCGAAGGAATTAGGTTACTATGTATCAGAAAGCATATAGCAATTGAACTATTGAAATGACTTGATCTTTATGCTACGCTTGTCTATAGGAGCATGTCCACCATATCATTCTCCTAACGATATGATCTTGTTGTTGATAACATCTCAATGTTCATGACAAAGAAACCACATCATCAATCAACCAACAAGCTAGTGAAGTATAGAGGCCATACTAGGGACTTCAAATTAAGTTTACAAATCACACAAGTATTAATGGTTTCCTTGTTAATACTATTATAGCATGAATGTAAACATTTATCATAAACACAAAGATATATAATAATAACTACATTTATTATTACCTCTAGGGCATATCTCCAACACATCCCCCATGCGCCGGCCACCCCCTTGGGGTTCCCCCCTCCTCCTATAAAAGGAGCCCCCCTCCTCACTTCTCACTCACACCTCCTCGTGAAGGATCTCTCTCCTCCTCTAGTATTTATCCCCCATGGTCTCGGACTAGCTAGATACATGTTCCCGGTGGCTATTTGGCAAGAAAGAGTTGTGCTTCCACTGCATCGCTGGAGCGAGAGGCGGAGGTTGCTCGGTGCCTCGGACGTGTGTGCAAGCATGGATGCGCCGCTGATTTGTGGTGCTAGGACTTCCTCTCGATCTTGAGATCGGCAAGAGATCGTCTACATCAACCATGATTTCAACCTCATTAAGCTTTGTCGGTCTTCAAGGGTATGTTCTCTACGGATGTATATCCGCCTGTTGATTGTATCTAGTAGATAGATCTTGGTACATAGTTGTTCCCATCATAGAATATTTTTATTTTCTATGCTGCGAATCCTACACTAATTCCAACACCACCTCCTTGAATAAATTGCACAATCAAATTGCACCACTCAGGTGCGAATCCTTTCATGCGCAATTTTTGTTGGAGGAAAGACTATTTTACCTTGTCATAAGCCTTCTCAAAATCAATTTTAAATAGCACCCCATCCATTTTCTTCCGATGAAGATCATGGATGGTCTCATGAAGGACAACAACCCCTTCAAAGATGTGTCATCCCGACATAAAAGAGGATTAAGTAGGTCTAATTACCTTTGGAGCAATCAGTACATGTTTGATATCTACCGATCAAATCAACATATCATGTACTTGAATATTTGGATGTTCAAAATTCAACAGAAAATATTGGAAATTTTCTTAGGGTTCCTGATTCAATGCCATACCATTAAAAAAATAGTTCCAACAATGTTTCATTAAACTTATCTTTGCCAAATCTCAAAGCAAGTAACTTTTGGACCGTTCCAACTTTCATCCATTTTTTTCTTCTCCCTTGCATCGCACATGTATTTTTTCTATGGAACAAAAATACGAACCCAACTGAACCTGCAAACCGAATTACTGTGAAAATTTAGTCAATCCTAGTCAATTTGATTTGCCCTAGTCCTCGAGGGAAGCAAATGCATTCGTGGAGTGGGGTGAGGCAGCACATGTCTTTGCCCGCACTAGCGCATGCATATCAGGTGGCCTGGTTGAAGGGGGGAGGTAGTGCTTGTGTCTAACGGTGAAGTAAGTCATACAGTACATGCGATGCCTGGTTGCTAAGACACGAGACAAACAAGAACACTCTGACTTGCGATGCATATTTCTCCTCCGTACAATCGGGCATGTTTACTAGTTTTCACATAAGGCCTTGTTTGGCACGGAGGTTTTCTGGTGTAAACCCGTGTAAAATACCAGCCCAGTCCGTTACTCGGGAAAACACCCCAGAGCCCATTTGGAAGCCCGGTTTGTCGGCGTGTAAGCCCGAGAGTAACTCCAGATACTTGTTGGGTCGAAGGGTTTCCGAGACGCGAGGAGGGTGACGCGTTTCTTACACGCGCGCGACGGCGGGAGAGCGAGCTCCATCCTCACGAATACCACCGCCACCACCTCCTCCCCACGGCCACTAGATCCCGGCACCGCATCCTCCACACGGCCTCCAGATCCCGCCGACCCCTCCTCGCAGTCATCTCCTCGAAGTTCCCTTGTCCACTACATCCCGGCACCGCATCCTCGCCGTCGCCTCCAACGCCACCGCCCTCGGCCACCAGCAGTTCGTCGGACGTTGGAAGGCTGTCTTTCACTCTGGTGAGTTCTCTTACCACCCCTCTAGTTGTAGGTTTTTGATTGGCGCCATGATTAGGGTTCTTGATTTTCCTATCAGATCTAGGCCTGCACATGTTCTTGATTGGCGCCATGGACATGTTCTTGATTGATTTTGGTTCTATATAATTTTAGACTGTTCGATGTGTGCTTGATTGAGGGAGTCGTAGTGATGCACTGGCCGTATAGCACGCCCTATTTTTAGAGAAACAAATTATGGTCTTATTTAAGAAATTTCTTTTCTATCACTGGTGTTTATTCAAAGATGTTTGCTGTGTATAGTTGCTAGAATCTAAATCTGACTAGGAAATTGACAGAGCAATATATACTGCATAGGACTTGAGCAACTAACAGTTGTTCAAAGTCGATTCTATCCGGCATACGCATGGTACTCGCTAACACTTATTAGTTTTTAATCACACATGATCATTGATAAATACCATGCTCTATCCACTTCGCTTTTTTTTTCTTTTTCTCAGACGAATACCATGTGTAGATGTTCTGAATTTGTCATGTACTATGAGACAAATATCATCATGTCCCAATATTGACACAGCTTGCCAGTGATACGAGTCATGATTCAGAATGAATGATAGTATGTATGTGGTGGTGATATGTTCTCCTGTCCCAATATTGGCCTTCTATTAACTGACAATGTGTCATATTCAAGATCGGAGCTGAATTAATTGAGGAACACACCAAATTATAAGAGTTTAGGGCCATTGGAAAATGCTGCTGTGATAGTTCATCATCAGCAATTTTGAAACCAGGTGATCTAGTACTAACACAAATAACTGACTGTGATTTTGGTTATGTCTGACAAGAACCCTACATGTATAAATACTTATAAGCTTCTATTGCTGTGTACATAGCATATATTGTTTCTAATGTCTTTTTGTTAATCCTGTACTATGTGTTTTGTTTCATTGGTAGAATGGTGTTGGAATTATGCCCTAGAGACAATAATAAAGATGTTATTATTATAATTCTTGTTCATGATAAAGTTTATATTCCATGCTAGAATTGTATTAAGCGGAAACTTTGATACTTGTGTAGTTTATGAACAACGCCGTGTCCCTAGTACGCCTGTATGGACTAGCTCATTGATTAATGATGGTTAAGGTTTCCTAACCATAGACATGAGTTGTCGATTAATAATGAGATCATATCATTGGGATAATGATATGATGGACAGACCCAAATCAAGCAGAGCAATTAGATCATGTCATCGTGTTCATCTTTGCGAAGCTTTTTCTTATGTAAAATATTGTATTCCTTAGACCATGAGATAATGCAACTCTCTGGTATCGGAAGAAAGCTTTGAGGTCATCAAACGTCATCCTATGAGAGGGTGATCATAAAGGTGTCTCTCAGGTGATCGGATAGTACTTGTTGGGTTGTATGTATCGAGATGGGATTTGTCCCTCCTAAGTCGGAGAGATATACTTCGGTCCCACTCGGTAATCGATATCAACACCGCTTACAAGCACGCGGTTAAGGAGTTAATCACAAAGTAATATCGGATTACAGAACGAGTAAAGTACTTGCTGTGAACGAGATTGAACTAGGTATGCCGATACCGACGATCGAATCTCGAGCAAGTAAAATATCACGTGACGAAGGGAATATATATATGGGATTAATTGAATCCTGGCATCGTGGTTCATCTGATATGATCATTTATGAGTATGTGGGAGTCAATATGGGTTTCCAGACCCCGCTGTTGATTATTGATAGAAGATCATGTCTGCATATTCTCGAACCCGTAGGGTCACACACTTAACGTGTCTCGACGCTAGGATAGAATGGATAATTGGTTTATGATTTTTTGTTCGGAGTCTCGGATGAGATCCAGGACGTCACGAGAGGTTCCGGAATGGTCTGGAGAATAAGATTCATATAAGAGAAAGCAGTTTTTGGATTTCGGAATTGTTTCGGATTGTTCGGTATTGTACCGGAAGCTTTTAGAACCTTCCGGAGTGGGACCAACGTGGCCCCACTTGTCGGGAGGGGGCGTGGGCCTACGAGGGAGTGCCCTGGCCGCATTGGGCCAGGGGCACAAGGCCCCATAGGCCCAGACGGACAAGCCCTAGGGGAAACCCTAGGGAGAGCTTCTAGAAGGGGGGGAACTTGCCCCCCCACTCCTCCCATGTGGCCGCCGGCCCTAGGCTTGGAGGAGGGGCAAGGGGGCAGCCGGCCAGCCCTCTATATAAAGAGGGCAGGGGCGCACCCTCCCCCCACACCTCCTAAAACCCTAGCCGCCTACCTGCTGCCCTCCTCTCTCTCTCTCATTGCAGCGTGCGAAGCCCTGCCATGAAACTCTCCACCTTTGCACCACGCCGTCGTGTTGTAGATCCAATCTGTCTCTCCACCCCACTTGCTGGACCGAGGAAGGAGGATACGTCGAGGTGCCGTACGTGTGCATCTCTCGGAGGCATCGCCACTTGCGGTGTTGGATCGGATCGGATCGCGAGGAGGAGAAGCTAGTACGACTACATCAACCACGTTCCGTTGAACTTTCCGCTATGCGAATCTTCAAGGGTATGAAGATATCATCTATTCCCCCTCGTTGTTTGCATCACCTAGATTAGATCTTGGCTTTCCCGTTCACATCCGTAGAAAATTCTTTGATTTACTATGCTGTGAAACCCTTCAGTGGTATCAGAGCTAGATCTATGCGTAGATGTGTTTCACGAGTAGAACGCAACATGCTTATTGCGGGCGTTGATGTTTTCTGTTGCAATCCTCTTGATTGTGTACTTCTTATGATGCGGGATAGTGAGATCGAAGCGGTCCAGGCCAACTTTACGCGACCTCGTTCGCGAGACCGGCTCCGCACTTGACGTGTGGCTTGTTCCACACATGCGGCTGATGGATGCCAGTTTCTCTCACTATAGTTGTCATGGGATTTACACCGGATGTTGGCAACCATAATATCACCGTTGTGGCTTTCCGTAGGTAAGAATCGTTCTTAGCTTGTTACTCCCATAAGCCACGTAAAACATGCAAAAACAAAGTAGAGGCGTCTAACTTGTTTTTGCAGGGAGTGTTTCTGTGATATGGTATGGCCCAAGATGTAATGTGTATGTTGTATGCAATGATCATGTTTTGTAATGTTTCACGACTTGCATGTCAATGAGTACACAATCGGCAGGAGCCATATGATTGTCTTTATAATTGTGTATGACCTGTGTGTCAACTTCTTATACGCCATGTAATAGATTTACTTTATCGCTAAGTAGTTAGCAATAGTTGTAGTTGCTATTCGTGGTGGAGGCAATCATGGTGCAGTGATGGAGATCATGCTGGCTCGCACAAGATGGAGATCATTGCACGGAGATTGGCTATACCATGTCACATAAAATAATATGCATGTGATGTTTATCCTTTTATGTATCTTATTATGCTTAGATCGCGACGGTAGCATTATAAGATGATTCCTCACTTAAAGATTAAGATAAAACTGTGTTCTCCCCATGTATGCACCGTTGAAAGTTAAATCGTGTTCAAGCATCACGTGATGATCGGGTGCTATAAACTCTACGTTCACATACAACGGGTGCAAGCCAGTTTTGCACACGCGGAAATACTTGGGTTTGAATTGACGAGCCTAGCATGTACAGACATGGCCTCGGAACACACGAACCGAAAGGTTAAGCATGAGTCATATGAATGATATGATCAACACTTTGTTGTCCACCATTGAAACCACATCTCTTCTCGTGAAGATCGGATTAGGTGTGGTGAATTTGGATCATGTTCACTAAACAACTTGAGGGATGTTGAATTTAGTGGGAGTTTATCTAGTAATTTGATTAAGTTGAACTAGTTATCATGAACATAGTCTAAATTGTACATGCAAATTTTCTAGATCAAATGGCTAAGTCCAACTTCAACTTCAACGTTTTTGCTGAGAAAGAAAAGCTTAAGAACAATAGGTCTAACTTCACCAACTGGTTCCGCAATCTGAGAATCATTCTCTCTGGCGGACAAAAGGACTATGTCCTTGAGAAAGAGCTAGGTGACGCCTACTCAGAGATACGCCCGGCTGATGAGAAAGTTGTTTATCAGTCGCGCAAGGATTATTATGGTGTGATTAAGAGCACCATGTTGTTTGCTATGGAATTGGACCTTCAAAATCGTTTTGAGGAGTTACCGGGCCCTTTGAGATTCTTGAGGAATTGAAAACTATGTTTCAGAATCAGGCCCGTTCTGAGAGATATGAGATCTCTGAGAAATTCTTTAACTGCAAGATGGGGGAAGGGAGTTCCGTTAGTGAGCACGCCATTAAGATGTCGGGCTACACTCAACGCCTTGAGCAACTGGACTGCAAGATTCCAGAGGAGCTCAAGATTGACAGAGTTCTGCAATCACTCCCTCCTAGCTACAAAGGTTTTGTAGTTACTCATAATCAGATTGGTTCCACTGATACGATCACTGAGCTCTTCACTAAGCTGAAAGCTGCGGAGGTGGACATCAAGAAAGATAATCATGTGTTGATGGTCAACAAGCCCCCCAGCTTTAAGAAAGGTAACGTTGCAAAGAAGCCCTTCAAGAAGGGCAGCGGCAAGCACGTTGCCCCTGCAGAGAAGAAGCTCAAGTCTGGACCTAAGCCGGACACTGAGTGCTTCCATTGCAAGGACAAGGGTCACTGGAAGCGCAACTATCCGAAGTACTTAGCGGACAAGAAGGCTGGCACCATCAAAGGTATATTTGATATACATGTTATTGATGTTTTCCTTACTAGCCCTCGTTGTAGTGCCTGGGTATTTGATACTGGTTCAGTTGCTAATATTTGTAACTCGAAACAGGAGTTGCGGAATAGACGACGGCTAGAGAGGGATGAGGTGACGATGCGCGTTGGCAACGGATCAAGAGTTGATGTGATGGCCGTCGGCACGCTCTCCTTAGTTTTACCTTCGGGATTAGTTTTAAACCTCAATAAATGTTATTATGTGCCTGCGTTGAGCATGAACATCATATCTAGATCGTGTTTATTGCAAGACGGTTATTCATTTAAATCGGAGAATAATGGTTGTTCTATTTATATGAGTAACATCTTTTATGGTCATGCACCTGCTATGAATGGTTTATTTCTTCTGAATCTCGAAAGCAATAAAACACACATCCATAACATTGAGGCTAAGAGATGCAAGGTAGATAGTGATAATACGACTTATTTGTGGCAATGCCGTCTAGGTCATATTGGTGTAAAACGCATGAAGAAACTCCATTCTGATGGACTTTTGGAGTCCCTTGATTTTGAATCATTTGACACGTGCGAGCCATGCCTCATGGGCAAGATGATCAAAACCCCGTTCTCCGGAATAATGGAGCGAGCAACGGACTTGTTGGAAATCATACATACCGATGTATGCGGACCAATGAGTGTTTCAACGCGCGGTGGTTATCGCTATTTTCTCACTTTTACCGATGACTTAAATAGATATGGGTATATCTATTTAATGAAACATAAATCTAAAACATTTGAAAAGTTCAAAGAATTTTAGAACAAAGTGGAAAACCATCGTAACAGGAAAATTAAATTTCTACGATCCGATCGTGGAGGTGAATATTTGAGTTATGATTTTCTCACGCATCTTAAAGCAAGCGGAATCGTTTCGCAACTCACGCCACCCGGAACACCACAATGCAATGGTGTGTCTGAACGCCGGAATCGAACTTTATTGGATATGGTGCGATCGATGATGTCTCTTACAAATTTGCCGTTATCATTTTGGGGTTATGCATTAGAAACCGCTGCATTCACTTTAAATAGGGCACCATCTAAATCCGTTGAGACGACACCGTATGAACTGTGGTTTGGTGCAAAACCTAAGTTGTCGTTTCTTAAAGTTTGGGGATGCGAAGCTTACGTCAAGAAGTTGATGCCGGACAAGCTCGAACCCAAAGCGAAGAAATGCGTCTTCATAGGATACCCTAAGGAAACGATTGGGTATACCTTCTATCACAGATCCGAAGGCAAAGTGTTTGTCGCAAAGAACGGATCCTTTCTTGAGAAGGAGTTTCTCTCGAAAGAAGTGAGTGGGAGGAAACTAGAGCTAGACGAGGTTATTGAACCTTCTCTTGAGTTGGAGAGCAGCGCAGCACCTAAAATTGTTCCAGTGCCGTCTACACCAACAATATAGGAAGCTAATGAGAAGGATCATGAAGCTTCGGACGATGCTACTACTGAACATCGCAGGTCGACAAGGTCACGTGCCCCTCTTGAGTGGTACGGCAACCCTGTCTTAACTGTCTTGTTAGTAGACAACAGTGAACCTGCGAACTATGAGGAAGCAATGATGAGCCCAGACTCTGAGAAATGGCTAGAGGCCATGAAATCCGAATCGGGATCCATGAGTGAAAACCAAGTATGGACTTTGGTGGACCCTCCTAGCGACCGAAAGGCCGTTGAGTGCAAATGGATTTTCAAGAAGAAAACGGACGCAGATGGTAATGTTACTGTCTATAAAGCACGGCTTGTCGCGAAAGGTTTTCGACAAGTTCAAGGTGTTGAATACGATGAGATTTTCTCTCCCGTAGCGATGTTTAAGTCCATTCGGATTTTATTAGCAATTTCCGCGTTTCAGGATTATGAAATATGGCAGATGGATGTCAAGACTGCGTTCCTCAATGGCAACATTGATGAAGAGTTGTATATGATGCAACCCGAAGGTTTTGTCGATCCTAAGGATGCTGATAAGGTGTGCAAACTTCAGCGTTCCATTTATGGACTGAAGCAAGCATCTCGGAGTTGGAACATTCGTTTTGATCAAGTGATCAAGAGCTTTGGATTTGTTCCAAATTGCTACGAAGCTTGTATCTACAAGAAAGTGAGTGGGAGCTCGGTGACATTTTTGGTACTATATGTGGATGACATATTGATTATCGGAAATAACATTGACATGCTTAATGATGTGAAGAGTTATTTGAACAAATGTTTTTCAATGAAAGACCTAGGGGAAGCTGCTTATATATTGGGCATCAAAATCTATAGAGATAGACAAACACGCCTGATAGCTTTAAGCCAAAGTACATACCTAGACAAAGTTCTAAAAAAGGTTCAGAATGGATAAGGCAAAGAAAGGTTCAGTGCCTATGTTGTCAGGTAAGATATTGAGCAGGGCTCGGTCCAAACACTGATAAATGATAGAGAAGTTATGAGCAAAGTGCCTTATGCCTCGGCCATAGGATCTATCATGTATGCCATGCTATGTACTAGACCGGATGTGTCCAATGCTCTTAGTTTGACGAGCAGATACCAAAGTGATCCAGGAGTGGAACCTTTGGACAGTGAAGAACATCCTAAAGTATTTAAATAGAACTAAAGAAATGTTCTTAGTCTATGGAGGTGATGAACATCTAAGTCAGTAAAGGTTACGTCGATGCTAGTTTCGACACCGACAAGGATGATTCTAAATCTCAGACATGATACGTTTATATTTTGAATGGAGGAGCTGTGAGATGGAGAAGCTGCAAGCAAAGCGTGATCGCGGGATCTACAGTAGAAGCGGAATACATGGCTGCTGCAGAAGCGTCAAGTGAAGGAGTTTGGATCAGGAACTTCATCACTGAGCTTGGTGTGGTTCCAAGTGCCTTGGACCCACTGGAGATATTGTGTGATAACACTGGCGCCATAGCACTGGCTAAGGAACCAAGATATCATCCAAAGACCAAGCATATCAACCGCAAGTTTCATATAATTCGAGATTATATAACAGATGGAGATCTGAAGATTAGCAAAGTACATATGGATCTAAATGTCGCAGATCCGTTGACTAAACCTCTTCCACGAGCAAAACATGATCAGCACCTTAGTGCCATGGGTGTTAGATTGTTGTCAGATGTAAACTAGATTATTGACTCTAGTGCAAGTGGGAGACTGTTGAAATTATGCCCTAGAGGCAATAATAAAGATGTTATTTTTATAATTCTTGTTCATGATAAAGTTTATATTCCATGCTAGAATTGTATTAAGCGGAAACTTTGATACTTGTGTGGTTTATGAACAACGCTGTGTCCCTAGTACGCCTCTATGGACTAGCTCATTGATTAATGATGGTTAAGGTTTCCTAACCATAGACATGAGTTGTCGATTAATAATGAGATCATATCATTGGGAGAATGATATGATGGACAGACCCAAATCAAGCAGAGCAATTAGATCGTGTCATCATGTTCATCTTTGCGAAGCTTTTTCCTATGTCAAATATTGTATTCCTTAGACCATGAGATAATGCAACTCCCTGGTATCGGAAGAACGCTTTGAGGTTATCAAACGTCATCCTATGAGAGGGTGATCATAAAGGTGTCTCTCAGGTGATCGGAAAGTACTTGTTGGGTTGTATGTATCGAGATGGGATTTGTCCCTCCCAAGTCGGAGAGATATACTTCGGGCCCACTTGGTAATCGATATCAACACCGCTTGCAAGCACGTGGTTAAGGAGTTAATCACAAAGTGATATCGGGTTATGGAACGAGTAAAGTACTTGCTGTGAACGAGATTGAACTAGGTATGCCGATACCGACGATCGAATCTCGGGAAAGTAAAATATCGCGTGACGAAGGGAATATATATATGGTATTAATTGAATCCTGGCATCGTGGTTCATCCGATATGATCATCTATGAGTATGTGGGAGTCAATATGGGTTTCTAGACCCCGCTGTTGATTATTGATAGAAGATCATGTCTGCATATTCTCGAACCCTTAGGGTCACACACTTAACGTGTCTCGACGCTAGGATAGAATGGATAATTGGTTTATGAGTTTTTGTTCGGAGCCTCGGATGAGATCCAGGACGTCACGAGAGGTTCCGGAATGGTCTAGAGAATAAGATTCATATAAGGGAAAGCAGTTTTTGGATTTCGGAATTGTTTCGGGTTGTTCGGTATTGTACCGGAAGCTTCTAGAACCTTCCGGAGTGGGACCAATGTGGCCCCACTTGTCAGGAGGGGGCGTGGGCCTACGAGGGAGTTCCCTGGCCGCATTGGGCCAGGGGCACAAGGCCCCATAGGCCCAGCCGGCCAAGCCCTAGGGGAAACCCTAGGGAGAGCTTCTAGAAGGGGGGAAACTTGCCCCCCACTCCTCCCATGTGGCCGCCGGCCCTAGGCTTGGAGGAGGGGCAAGGGGGCAGCTGGCGAGCCCTCTATATAAAGAGGGCAGGGGCGCACCCTCCCCCCACACCTCCTAAATCCTAGCCGCCTACCTGCTGCCCTCCTCTCTCTCTCTCCCAACTGCGCATAGGCGAAGCCCTGCCGCAGAAACTCTCTACATTTGCACCACGCCGTCGTGTTGTAGATCCAATCTGTCTCTCCACCCCACTTTCTGGACCGAGGAAGGAGGATACGTCGAGGTGCCGTACGTGTGCATCTCTCGGAGGCATCGCCACTTGCGGTGTTGGATCGGATCGGATCGCGAGGAGGAGAAGCTAGTACGACTACATCAACCATGTTCCGTTGAACGTTCCGCTGTGCGAATCTTCAAGGGTATGAAGATCTCATCTATTCCCCCTTGTTGTTTGCATCTCCTAGATTAGATCTTGGCTTTCCCGTTCGCATCCATAGAAAATTCTTTGATTTACTATGCTGCGAAACCCTTCAAATGGATCCATAAAGCATACAACGTATTAAAAAGAGAAAAGCCCGGGATGAGGATGAGTTTATGTTCTTTGTTTTTCCAGCACTATATGTTCATCTTAGTATAGTGGAAAAAAATATACGGCATCCCTCATTCCTATATGGCAAGCGGAGAGTCAGGGAAATCCTTGGTGGGCATATTAAGAACTGCTTGGTAGCTTTCATAATGGAACCTCACATCTTTATGTGGCTGGCAAACTACCTTAGAGATGAAGGATTGCTATCAGATTATAGGCTCAAGGTCGAAGAGAAGCTAGCCTTCTTTCTATATATGATCTCACATAATTCTTCCTATGAAGATTTACAACTAGAATTTAAGCATAGTGGGTGGTCATTCAGCAAATACATCAACAATTCTTTGATATAATTCCCATTTTGACAAGACAATTTGTGAGGCCACAACACATTAATGAACCTGATCCAAAGATTGCTATGGACAATCACTTCTTTCCATATTTCCAGGTTACGATTTTTCCTTGACCCATCTAGGTTCCACTTCTTTTCTTTCACTTATCCATCTAGGTTTTAATTCTTTTCTTTGACACTTGTCCATACTTCAATGCAGAATTGTTTAGGAGCCATAGATGGTTCTCATGTGCCCGTTACAATGTCTTCTAGTCGTCAAGCTCCATGGAGAAATAGGAAAGGAACCCTTAGTCAGAATGTCATGATAGCATGCGATTTTGACTTGAACATAACAGCTGTTTCATGTGGCTGGGAAGGTTCTGCAACTGACGCTAGAGTAATCAGTTCTGTGATGCTTAAAGGTTTCAAAGTACCAGAAGGCAAATTTTATTTAGTTGATGGTGCCTATGCGAACACTCAAAGTTTTCTTGCACCTTACCGGCACACACGGTACCACTTGAAAGAGTTTATCCATGGCCACCGTCGACCGCAGAACTATAAGGAGTTGTTTAATCATCGCCATGTTGTCATAAGAAACCATGTGGAAAGAGACTGGGTAATTTTGAAGAAGAGATTCCCCATTCTTCGTGTCGGAACCTTTCATCCAATAAGGAATCAAATAAAGATAACAGCTGCTGCTGCAATCTTTCATAATATAATCAGGATGCATGGTGGAGATGAAGCATGGCTTGATGAAGGATGGCTTGATCATATCATAGATCTGGCCAACTATGTGAACCTGCCCAATGATGATGATAACCATGAAGTCAACAATGAACAAGAGAACCACATCCAAGGGAACAATTTTGAGAGACCAAATAGCTTGGCAGATGTGGAACGATTACCAACTTGAGTAGATAATGTCATAGGTGTAGTTTTTATCATGTAATAATGATTTTGTGTGGGATGTTCCGTCGTGTAATAATGATTCTGTTTGGGATATTTTAACTTGTATTAATAATTTTTGTTTGGGATCTTTCATCATGTAACAATGATTGTGTTTGGGATATTTCAACTTGTAATAATGATTCTATTTGGTTACAGATATGTATTCAAAAGGAACTCCAGTGTATCCGAAAGGATCTCCAAAATTTTACTTGATGCAGGCCCAAAAAAGCATGAAGAATGTTTCACCAAAGTATGGAAAAAAGTATTCTCCAATAGGTAATAATTTGCTACTCCTCTCAAGAATTTTCCCATTGACCTCCTCTCATTAGGTAATAGATGTACTATCAATAACAATTTTATGTGTTATGTAGGTGATAAAACAAGGGCAACATGGAGCCATGCATTGGAAAAATCTCTTGTTGAGATATTGCATGAGCACAATACCACCTACCATAGAAGTCAAAATGGATGGAATAGTGAAACCTGGAACCTGATGGTTTCTATTTTCCAATAGAGAAACCCCCATGTGAATGTCAAAAAGTCTAAAATTCAAGACAAAGAAAAAGATCTCAAGAGGGACTACAGGGCTTTAAGGGAGGCCCGAAAATAGAGTGGAGTTGGTTGGAATGAAGCAAAAAGAATGTTGCATGTCGAACCTCATATGTGGGTAAACTTGATAGCCTCTTTGGGTGATAGGCTCAGCAAGTTCAAGCGAAAAGCTTTTCCTCTCTATGATACGCTCGGGGAACTCTATGATGGTAAGTGTGCAGGTGTTAGCTTATAGAACTATAATATGATTCTCTAGGATAACTCTTATATGATGCAATTGTTTTCTTATCAAACTATTTACTGCAGGGCAATTAGCCGAGGGCAAACTTTGCTTCACATCCATTGCTGGGCCATCTATGGAGTTTGACGATGACTTGCAGATTATTGATGAACACCAAAAGGAGGTGGATGAAGAGGTAGTTGGGGACAAGGCCTATGATGATGACTCGCATATCATGGATGAACGCCGAAATGAGATGGAGGGAGAGATAGTCAGGGACAAAGGTTGGGGAACCATCGATGCTTCTCAAAGGAATAGGTCTCAAGTGGAGCAAGGACAAGAAGTTGTTGCTAAAAAGAATAGGTCACAAGTGGAGCAAGGACAGGTAGGTGCTGCTGAAAGGAATAAGTCACAAGTAGGTGCTTCAAGAAAGAATCCTAAGAATAGCCCAAAGAAGAAGAGTGCGGATGGGATAGTAGGAGTGATGGAGACATTTGGTACAAATCAAACAAAAGGAAGCCTAAAAAGAAGTTGCACAAGACTTCACAATCACCAGATGCATGGAGGCCTTGAAATCATTAGAAGGTGTCACACCCGAGAAGAAAATAACAACAATAGAGGTTTTCAATAATGCCCACAACCGTGAGTTTTTTGTCAACCTGGTCGCTGATAAAGATGGCACAGCAATCATATGGCTTCGTAGGCAGTTAGCTAGGTTAAAATTGATATGGACATCCCATCTATTGATACAACCGTTGTACCTACAGCTACACACATACAAGGACCTATCACAAGATCTCGTGCCAAACAACTTAACTATCAGGTACTTTCGTTTCTTGGAACTATTCCTCACACACATGAGAATATGATGCTGCCTAAATCAGATGTATTAATTACTCTTAGGAATGATGAACCAAGCATGGATGAGAGGGACAAGCATTGGATCATGGCCATGCATGGAGATGGCAGCAAGCATGAGATGATTCAAGAGAAGGCCACGGATGAAGATTTCAGAACTTTAAGGCCACCATAATGAAGAAAGAAGGCTTGGACGAAATATTCAAGATTAATACTTCACAAATTCGCCCATAGCTTAATATGGTGCTACGACACCTTTATTTTGGGCCAGGCCCATGTAATTTTCGCAGGATTTTAATTAGCCACTTTTTAGAATCCGTATTTGAGGAGAAAAGGACTTCTAGGGTTGGATTCGGCCACCACTTCTATGGATGGCCGAAACCCCACCTTTTCCTCCTTAAATACTCCCCATAGCCGTCACCGTAGACTCGAATTTTGTTTAGAAATTAAGTTAGCCATCATAGCAACTTCGCCAAGGCTCGAGCGTCACAGAGGCCTCTTGTACTTCGCACCTATACATGATCCCACCTTTTCAATAAAGCTTTCATCTTAATCCGCAATATCTTGATTGCAATATTAGTTCTTACTTATTCTCGATTTTAGGTAGGAATTAAGACCCTCGTTGGTCAGGCTGATTGTGTTCCCGCAGGATCGGTAACCTCCAGGAGATTGGCCTAGCGATTGCATTGGCGCTCGTGCTCGCACGTGTAGTCGGATCGTCAAGCCCGAACTCCACCAAATCGACTATCACCATCTCATCGAAAGATTGGACACCTTTGCCCTATCAAGTGGTATCAGAGTTCAGGTTGCTCGGTGAGATTTTACTGTTTTCATAGATTAGATCTATTTTTTACCTATAACACACGAAAAAGCCAAAAACACAGTTAGAGTTTAGATCCATCTCATCACCAATCTACGCCTTGCATTATCTTTTCAGTTTTTGCATTGTTGAATTTGTGTCTGCATCGTTGCGTCAAGTTGTTGGTCTTAGTGTCTCGTCCTGTAGAGTTTCAAGTTCTGATCATAGTAGTCACCGCCACCCTCGCAGATCACCGCCACCATATTCCGCCACCATATTCCGCCGCCATACACCCAGCCACCATAAATCCTAAAACTCTGCCACCGCCTTCCTACCGCGACACGGATCCAATCTCCTTTCCTGCCGCGGCACGAGTCCGAGTTGAGTTATTGTTTCGTAGTTTTTCTTTTTACTTTCCTTCCTTGTTGTTTCTGTGTTGAGCTAAAGTCCGTGTCAAGCTAAGAGTTCGGTCGCACGTCCAGAAGGAGAGCAAAAAAAGTCTGGAACCGCCTCCGAAAAAAATTTCTGGCTATACTGATTTTTGGCCCCATGGATCGCTTTTCTCCGTCGGCTGTTATAGCGATATTTTTTTGGCACCTGCGCGCTTTCCAGAGCATACTACAAAAATTTCGAAAAAAAATTGGGGGCTAACCTGTTTTTAGACCTCGTAGATCAGTTCTAGACACTCGCCATCATAGTGATTTTCGACATCTCGGTTCGCTTTTTAGGGTGCCATATCATCATACATTGCTTGTTGTGTCGCGTCGTGACATCGTTGGTGATCTAGGCTCGCGTCTCTAGTACGGTCTAGCCTAGGACCAGCACAGTACCGTCGTTGAGCATCTTTCAACATTTCCATTGCTGTTTGATAATTGCTAACCCCTTTGCTAAGCCTTTCCAGAGCTCCACAGATTTCTCCACGTGCGGTGTCTCGACTCCTGGTAATCGCTTGGTTCAATCTCTGGACCCACTGCTCCTCGCGGTTGCACATCGCCTTTTTCCTGCTGTTTGGTAAGAACTTGTAAGAGCTTCGTATATTGCTTGACGGATTACGCGTGCCTTTCACCATATTTCCGTAGTTATAGGCATATATACCTGTGCTTTTTAGAGGACTAACCACGACAGATACTTCGCGGAACCCTGCCATAATGACGAACCAAGAACTACATGCCCACTTCTCCGAGCTCTTGGTCGGTCGCGTTGAAGATGTGGATGCACGACTAGGGGAGTTTGACACCAAGCTCACCAATGCCATGGACAAGATAGATGGACTCAAGAAATCCTTCAACGACAAGCTTGACGCTCGGTTCAAAGAGGTTTTGGACAGATTGCCGGCACCCGCACCCGCACCCGCCCCATTGCCACCTTGGCATGGCGCACGGCGCATTCCGATCACGGGTCATACTGCTGGTTCGGCTGCCACCGCACCTCAGGCGGCTACCGCTGTAGCTGAGGCACCTCAAACTTCCACCGCGGCTGCTGCTGCGACATTGGGGACAGACGACGGGTACTACTACTACGACCCCGATGACGACAATCTGTTTGACGAGGAGGTTGAACAACCTCCACACCCTGCTGGACGTCCCCGACATTACCACCGCAATGCTCGACCACCGATACGTGATAATGATCATGTTGCAAAGCTTAAATTAAATATTCCATATTTTGAGGGTAAATATAATCCTGATGCATATCTTACATGGGAGATGGAAGTAGAACAAAGTTTTGCATGCTTAAAATATCCTAAGAATATGCGTGTTAGTGCTGATACTTGTGAATTTACTAAATTTGCTTTCCTTTGGTGGTCTGAGTATTGTCGTTTAAATCCTACTACTATTCCTAGTACTTGGACTGCTTTAAAAACTGCTATGCGTGTTTGTTTTGTGCCTCCCACTTATCAACGTGATTTACTAAAGAATCTGACACGTTTGGAACAAGGGGAAATTCTGTAGAAGAGTATTATCAGGAATTGCAAACGGGGATGGTTCGATGTGGTCTTGTTGAATCTACTGAACAAATGCTTGCACGTTTCTTTGGTGGATTAAACAAGGACATTCAACACATATTAGACTATAAGGAATATAATTCTATCACTCGTTTGTTTCATCTTGCTTGCAAAGCTGAACGTGAAGTGCAGGATCGCCAAACGCCATGGAGGAGGACTAATAATTCTGCAGGTCGCACATCCACTTGGACATCCCGACAATCAGAGCCTCCTTCCCGTGATTCTCCACCAGATACTACCACATCCAAGGCCACCACAAGATTTCGAGCTGCTCCTCCACCGTCATCCAATGCTCCTGCTCGTAGTGCATCTTCTATGGCTTCCATGGGTAAAAAAAAGGATATACAATGCCGCAAGTGCTGGGGTATTGGTCATATTGAGAGACAGTGCACAACACAACATTTTATGATGGTGCGTGATGATGGACAATACGATTCAGCGAGTGACTTTGATGAAGATACATTAGCCCTTATTTCTGCTCGAGATGGAGACAATTGTGATTCTGATGAAGAGACAGAGGTAATGGGAGCTGAAACTGTTGATCAATACAAGAGCTTAATTACACAACGTGTGTTGAGTGTGCAATTGAGCAAATCTAAGCAAGATCAACGCCACAACCTGTTCCAAACACGTGGTGTTGTCAAGGAAAGAGCTATAAGGATCATCATTGATGGAGGGAGTTGTAATAATCTGGCTAGTATTGACATGGTAGAGAAGCTTGCACTTCCGACAAGACAACGTACACATTCATATTACATCCAATGGTCTGAGAGTTCTCGCAAGATCAAGATAACAAGAACGATACGCATGCATTTTACTATTGGTACATATTCTGATTTTGTTGATTGTGATGTTGTACCTATGCAAGCTTGTTCTTTGTTACTTGGTAGACCATGGCAATTTGATAGAGAATCTATTCATAATGGCAAAACTAATCACTATTCTCTTATGCATGATGGAAATAAAATTGGTCTAAAACCTATGACTCACGAGCATATTTTAAAAGATGGTCTTGCTAGAGCTAGTAGAGCTAAAACTGAGGAGAAAAATAAAAGTGAGAATCAGATTGTTGCTGCAGATTTTGTACCACCAAAGTCCACTAAATCTGATTCTAAACATTCTACTGAAATTCGTTTGAAGAGTCCATGTATGCTTGCAAATAAAATTGATATTGCTGAACTAGATGTAAACACTACTCAATGTTATGCAATTATCTGCAAAGAGGTTTTGTTTTCATTTGAGGATATGCCTCCTTCTTTGCCAGCCGTTGTTGCTAACCTTTTGCAGGAATATGAGGACGTTTTTCCCGCTGAGCTACCACCAGGACTACCTCCTATTAGAGGAATTGAGCACCAAATTGATCTAATTCCTGGTGCTATGTTGCCCAACCGCGCGCCATATAGAACCAATTCAGAGGAGACAAAGGAGATACAACGCCAAATTCAGGAACTACTCGACAGAGATCATATTCGTGAGTCCCTTAGCCCCTGTGCTGTTCCTATTATTTTGGTACCTAAGAAAGATGGTTCTTCGCGCATGTGTACTGATTGTAGAGCTATAAATAATATTACTATTCGATATCGTCATCCTATTCCACGTTTGGATGGCATGCTTGATGAATTGAGTGGCTCTACCATGTTTTCTAAAGTTGATTTGCGTAGTGGTTACCACCAGATTCGTATGAAATTGGGAGATGAATGGAAAACAACATTTAAAACTAAGTTCGGTTTATATGAGTGGTTAGTGATGCCTTTTGGTTTAACTAATGCACCCAACACTTTCATGAGATTAATGAACGAAGTTTTACGTGCTTTCATTAGACGTTTTGTGGTAGTCTACTTTGATGATATTCTGATTTATAGCAAATCTTTAGAGGATCATTTGGACCATTTACGTGATGTTTTCAATGCTTTACGTGATGCATGTTTGTTTGGTAATCTTGAGAAGTGCACCTTTTGCACCAATCGAGTTGTGTTTCTTGGCTATGTTGTTACATCACAGGGTATTAAAGTGGATCCAGCCAAGATTGAAGCTATTGAGAATTGGCCACAGCCCAAGACGGTCACACAAGTGAGGAGTTTTCTTGGCCTCGCTGGTTTTTATAGGCGCTTTGTCAAAGACTTTGGATCAATTGCCGTGCCGCTGAATGAACTTACCAAGAAGTATGTGCCCTTTGTTTGGGGCGATGCACAACAACAGGCCTTCGTCATATTGAAAGATAAGCTAACACATGCTCCCTTACTCCAACTTCCTGATTTTACTAAGACTTTTGAGCTTGAATGTGATGCTAGTGGATTTGGTTTGGGAGGTGTGTTATTACAAGAGGGAAAACATGTTGCATATTTTAGTGAAAAATTGAGTGGGGCTAGTCTGAACTATTCTACTTATGATAAAGAATTATATGCGTTGGTTCGGACATTAGAAACTTGGCAACATTATCTATGGCCAAAAGAATTTGTTATACATTCTGATCATGAATCTTTGAAGCATATTCGTAGTCAAGCTAAGTTGAATCGTCGTCATGCAAAGTGGGTTGAATTTATTAAGTCTTTTCCTTATGTTATCAAACACAAAAAGGGTAAAGATAATATTATTGCTGATGCTTTGTCGCGCCGTTATACTTTGTTATCTCAACTTGACTTCAAAATATTTGGATTAGAAACTATTAAGGAACAATATGTGCATGATGCTGAATTTAAAGATGTGTTGCAGAATTGTAGAGATGGTAGAACATGGAACAAGTTCGTCTTCAATGATGGATTTGTGTTCCGTGCTAACAAACTATGCATTCCAGATAGTTCTGTTCATCTTTTGTTGTTACAGGAGGCTCATGGAGGAGGATTGATGGGACACTTTGGTGTCAAGAAAACGGAGGATGTTCTTGCTGCACACTTCTTTTGGCAACGTTGTAGGGGTTCGTAGCATGGAAAACAAAAAAAATTTACCGCATACAAACAAACAAGCCAAGATCTATCTACTAGATTGTAGCAACGAGTCGATAGAGGAACTCACCCTCGAAGATTCCAAAGCGGTTAACGAGAGCAGATTCTCGTGGGTGATGTAGTCGTACACTTCCGATCTCAAGATCGCGTAGACGATCCTTCCGGCGCTGCGTTCCGGCAGCGCTTCCGCAGTCGGTCACACGTTCGGTACTCGATGAAGACCTTCCTCTCCCTTGTTCCAGCAGGCAGCGGTGGTTGTAGCACTCTCCTTGCGATTCCGACAGCACGACGGCGTGGTACCGGAAGTAGAGGGGAGATCTCGCAGGGCTTCGCCTTAAGCCGGAGCGAGTATGGTGGACTATGAGAGAGGCCTTGGTGATAGGGCTTAGAGGCACCAAGGGGTTTAGAGCAACCAGCAGCTAGGGATTAGCTAGACGGCGGTTTAGAGGAGATCTAGGGCAGCCGCATCTAGAAGGGGGGCGGCGGCTGGCCTAGGGTTTAGAGGGGCGCCGGCTAAGGGACAAGGTGTAGGGAGAGGGGGCGCCCCCTCCCTTTCTTTTATAGGTAGGAGGGGCGGGTAGGGCTAGCCGAGTCCTCCCCCAACTCCCTTGCTGGCCGGCGGTTTGGAGGAGAGAAGGGAAACCTTCTCTTCCGAGGTTTCCTTCTCTCCCTCCACCTCACAAAATAGCCGTTTGACTTTTCAAATTGGCCTTTGACTTTTCAAACTAGGATTTGATTAAACCCTTTATTTTGTTCAGCGATGACACCTAGTACATGATGCAATCGTTCCAACTTGCTATGACACATTCATGTACCCTTCGCCTCCGGAGTGCCGGACATTCCGGAACTTTCTAGAACATTCCCGATGAAAACACCGGAATCATTCCCCAACTCCGAAATAGGACTTTCCTTATATGAATCTTATTCTCCGGACCATTCCGAATCTCCTCGTGATATCCTGGATCCCATCCGAGACTCCGAACAACATTCGGTCTCTTTCTCATCATTCCATAACTACTCAACAACATCGAATCCTTAAGTGTGTCTCCCTACGGTTCGTGAATTATGCGGACATGATCGAGACACTTCTCCGATCAATAACCAATAGAGGAATCTGGAAATTCATATGGCTCCCACATATTTCTACGATTACTTTGCGATCGAATGAACCACTTACATACGATACCAATTTCCCTTTGTCTCACGATAGTTTACTTATCCGAGGTTATGATCGTCGGTATCTCTGCATACTTAGTTCAACCTCGTTACCGATAAGTACTCTTTTCTCGTTCCCGTGATATGTGATCCCTTGTGAGATAGTCACATGCTTGCATGCTAATTGGATGACATTCCACCGAGAGGGCCTAGAGTATATCTATCCGTCATATGGATGGACAAATCCCACTCTTGATCCATGTGTCTCAACCCCGTACTTTCCGAACACTCAATGCCATCTTTATAGCCACCCAGTTACGGTGTGGTGTTTGATGTCATCAAAGCATCCTTCCGGTGATGGTGATAAGCATGATCTCATGGTCGAAGGAATTAGGTTACTATGTATCAGAAAGCTTATAGCAAATGAACTATATTAAATGACTTTATCTTTATGCTATGCTTAACTATAGGAGTATGTCCATCACATCATTCTCCTAATGATATGACCCTTTTGTTAATAAGATCTCTATGTTCATGATCAGGAAACCATGATCATATATTAACCAACAAGCTAGTTTAACAAGAGGCTTTACTAGGGACTCTTTTATGTTTACAAATCACACAAGTATTAATGTTTCCTGTTAATACAATTATAGCATGGTATGTAAACATTTATCATAAGTATGAAGATATGATAATAACCACTTTATTATTGCCTCTTGGGCATATCTCCAACACACGTATGCGTCGAGATGTTGAGATATTTGTGGCACGCTGCACTACTTGTCAAAAAGCTAAGTCTCGCCTTAATCCACATGGTTTATATATGCCTCTTTCTGTTCCTAGTGTTCCTTGGGAGGATATTTCTATGGACTTTGTTTTGGGATTGCCATGTACACAGAAGGGGAGGGATAGTATTTTTGTTGTTGTCGATCGGTTTTCTAAGATGGCACACTTTATTCCTTGTCATAAAATGGATGCTGCTGCGCATATTGCTGATTTGTTCTTTCGTGAAATTGTTCGTTTATATGGTGTGCCAAATACTATTGTTTCTGATCGTGATACTAAATTTCTTAGCCACTTTTGGAGATGTTTATGGGTTAAGTTGGGGACTAAATTGCTGTTTAGTACTACATGTCATCCCCAAACTGATGGACAAACTGAAGTAGTAAATAGAACTTTGTCTACTATGTTGCGGGCTGTTTTAAAGAAGAACTTAAAATTGTGGGAAGAGTGTTTACCTCATATAGAATTTGCTTATAATCGTTCGCTGCATTCTACCACAAAGATGTGCCCGTTTGAGATCGTGTATGGTTTTGTTCCTCGTGCACCTATTGATTTATTGCCTTTACCTACTTCGGTGCAAAATAATTTGGATGCTACACAACACGCTGAAATGATATTAAACTTGCATAAGACTACTAAAGATAACATAGAACACATGAATGCTAAGTATAAACTTGTTGGGGATAAAGGGAGAAAGCATGTTGTGTTTGATGTTGGAGATCTTGTTTGGTTACATTTGCGTAAGGATCGTTTTCCTGATTTACGCAAGTTTAAGTTAATGTCGTGTGTTGCTGGTCCCTTTAAGGTGTTAGAGAAAATAAACGATAATGCATATAAACTTGAGTTGCCTGCAGACTTTGGTACGGTTAGTCCTACGTTTAACATTGCAGATTTGAAGCCTTACTTTGGTGAGGAAGATGAGATTGCGTCGAGGACGACTTCAATTCAAGAAGGGGAGCATGATGTGGACATCCCATCTATTGATACAACCGTTGTACCTATAGCTACACACATACAAGAACCTATCACAAGATCTCGTGCCAAACAACTTAACTATCAGGTACTTTCGTTTCTTGGAACTATTCTTCACACACATGAGAATATGATGCTGCCTAAATCAGATGTATTTATTACTCTTAGGAATGATGGACCAAGCATGGATGAGAGGGACAAGCATTGGATCATGGCCATGCATGGAGATGGCAGCAAGCATGAGATGATTCAAGAGAAGACCACGGATGAAGATTTCCGAACTTTAAGGCCACCATAATAAAGAAAGAAGGCTTGGACGAAATATTCAAGATTAATACTTCACAAATTCGTCCATAGCTTAATATGGTCTGCGACACCTTTATTTTGGGCCAGGCCCATGTAATTTTCGCAGGATTTTAATTAGCCACTTTTTAGAGTCCGTATTTGAGGAGAAAAGGACTTCTAGGGTTGGATTCGGCCACCACTTCTATGGCTGGCTGAAACCCCACCTTTTCCTCCTTAAATACTCCCCATAGCCGTCACCGTAGACTCAGATTTTGTTTAGACATTAAGTTAGCCATCATAGCAACTTCGCCAAGGCTCGAGCGTCGCAGAGGCCTCTTGTACTTCGCACCTATACAGGATCCCACCTTTTCAATAAAGCTTTCATCTTAATCCGCAATATCTTGATGGCAATATTAGTTCTTACTTGTTCTCGATTTCAGGTAGGAATTAAGACCCTCGTTGGTCAGGCTGATCGTGTTCCCGTAGGATCGGTAACCTTCAGGAGATTGGCCTAGCGATTGCATTGGCGCTCGTGCTCGCACGTTTAGTCGGATCGTCAAGTCCGAACTCCACCAAATCGACTATCACCATCTCATCGAAAGATCGGACACCTTTGCCCTATCAAAACTGAGGTAAGATCTTTGCTCTAGTCTCTTACGATTCATGTCACAATGTCTCTAATTCCTGTCACAATGTATTTTTTCTTAGAAACATGAATCTGACTGTTAGTGCGATGTGGTTACTAGTAGTAAATGTAGGTGGCTGCTGCCTGTCACTAGTGGTGTTTTATGCCTTTGTTTTTTCAGGACAAAGCTGTGAACAGGCTGTGGTAGAAGAGGAAGAGGAAGACCAAGAGGCTATTCTCTCTTGCAATGTTACCTAAAGATAGTTTCATGTCTGATACTCAAGCAACACCAAGAGGTTGCTAGTTCTGTTATTTTAGTCTGATTTCAGTTGGTACCACTATATTCAATATTCAATTCCACTTGCTTGGTTGTGAGCATGCTTTGATTTTTAATCCATGTTAAATGGTAAGTATATGCAATGTTGGTACCATTATATCCATTTCAGTTGGTACCATTATATCCAATGTTCATGTAATGCCGCGTCTGATGTTCTTGTTCTTGATGGAAACCATTTTTGTATAAACCGATCATATATTCTTGTTATGTTAGTGATGTTGTGTCGCATGGTAAAAAGTGGTGCTGAAGTTATGTGTAACTGTGAAATATTCTTGTTTCTGATCATAGCTTCTTAATCAAACTGATGATCAAATGGTCTTGTTTCTGATCATACCCTCTTGATGGAACTGCTGATGAAATGTTCTTGTTTCTGATCGAAATGATTTTTCTAATAACCTATGTGGAATTCTTGTTCATTTAATGTTGTGTTAACTAGTAAAAAGTAGTGTTGAAGTTGTGTGTTCAGGTGCAATAAAGATCGGAATTTTGTAGCGTTGGTGAAACCGTAACATGCTATAAAAAACAAGTTTTTGTTGATAAAATACCCCTGTGCTAACCGTGTGTGCCAAACGTTTTGTATTACTGGGTGGAGATTTATGGAGAAGGGGAATTGGTCTGGGAAGAGTATTGGGTGAGCCGGATGTTTTCACCTAAACCACGATGGATAATACCCACCAAAACACCAAAAAACACGCTTCCATCAAACAAGGCCTAAAGAGAAACATAACTCGTGGATTTTCGGGGCGTTAAGGCTCAGGGTTTTGCTTCACGGGGGAGATTGGGAGTTAAATGATAACTGGCCAAGCTTTGTTTTTTGAGAACTTCTGACCGAGGGAAAGAAGAGGAACCTTGCAAAATTGACCAGTGTCGTGATCTGACCAATGGGTCCGGCTAATGTATTACTGTTCGGTAACGGAAGGCGTATACATTTTCTCAAAAGTTAAATTGTATGAAGTTTGACCAAGTTTATAAGAAATATCAACAATTATATATAGATATAATGTGAAAATATTATCTAATAAGACTGATTTGACATCTTAGAGGTTGATAGATTTTTCTAAAGTTTATATGCCTTATATTGGTTTTATTATCGTTGAAAGTACAACACATTGTAGGAAATTAAGAATAGCCAACTTTTCCAAAATCGTAGATGTGTTTTTTCACATATAGAATCTATTTATATATACATGCTAGAGGATAAATAATAATTTGCCAGAATAAGTCTTTTTCTTGTTAATAAAAGGCTTGCATCATCCTTATTATTGCATCAAGACGATACAATGGCGGAAGGGTATGAACTTGTAGCAGAAAACAACACCATACTTAAGAAGTAATATTTGTCAAGGTGAGTGCAATCATTTAGATATCGGAAAAACCACTCACTAAGTTAAGATGGGAGACTTTGGCAGAAAAACAATTTTTAAGGCCTCGTTTAGCAGCCTGGTACGCAAGCGCAATCACGTATATTTTACCAGCCTAGAATGTTACCCGAAAATACACTCAGCGGCCCATTTGGCATCTTGGTTTGGCGTTGTGTAAGCCCGGATAAAACCCAACAAACACGTCGAATTGACGAATTTTCCAGACATGAGGTCCACCTCGCTCAAAACACTGGAATCCAGTGTTACCAAACGAGGCCTAAAAGGGCCCAAACGAGGCCTAAAAGGATGACTCAGGCCCAGTTGGAGAAGCCGGTTCAAAAAAATTGTGAGGCTTCCATGTTAGTTTAGACTTAAATACTTTGAAAGTCTTGTAAATTTTTTGAACCGGCTTCCTCAGGAAGCTGGGGGTAGGGCGGCTTCTCGGAGAAGCCGCCAAAAGAACTGAGCCTCAATCGCATATAAGTGTAAACAAAAATACCTACTTACACTGGAATCCAGAATTACATGTAATTAGTAGATCACGTCGATACATTTCCTGGTAGCATATAAGTGTTGTTGACTCAATCGCACACACTCTAATATTGTTTCTTAGTCTTTGGCACACAACACTCTCATCACATGAAAGGGGTTCGTACACACACATATAGAACCCTTTTTATTTCAAGCACAGGAAAACTGACAGACCATAAGGACATCAATCTTGATCTCAGAGGCAAACACCAAAGCAGGTGTACGTACACACACACCACGCAGGTAGCATCAAGCTAGCTAATCACTTGGCAAGCAAACACACGATCACAGTTCTTGGGAAGCAAACACTCATCACCTGAATCCTTGCGGCCGAAAAAACGCAGCTGTCGAAAGCAGCAACACTCTAATAAGTCGTCTTAGTCATCTGTCTTGCCGTCACCAAACCTACACAGCACAAGGAATGATCTATGATACGCACCGAGATTACTGGAAGCAAGTACAAATGCATGGGTCGTTGAATTGACTGCATAAATAACTAGATCAAGGAACTTTTTCCACATAGAGGACTAAGTTTGTTGTTATCGTAAGTATATGCATGTACTACCATGTTTTCAGCTCTTATATGTACTTATTAAAAACAAGATACAAAATAAGAATTTAAACACGGTAGAAAACAAGAGAGGGGGCTGTTTGTGTACCTGGACGGTGAGGCCAGTTCACCGGAGCACCGAGACCCTGGGCAGAGGCTTCTTGTAGTACAATGAGTGGCGTGCCTCGAAGAGGAAAGGATGGTGGCCGGCCTCCATCCCGTCCCACTCCAGCTTCTCCCACCATCCCTTCTCACACTCTACGACGGGACGTCGTTGGTTGTCTCGGCTAGGGTCGATGGATGGAAGGCGCCTGAGGCCCCAACAGCCCCTGAGCCTGATGGTCTCAAGCTCGGGAGCAAACATCTTGGCTTCGCATATATGCTGTAGCTTGTAGAGCTCGTGCAGGTAGATGTGCCTCAACTTTGGGAACCACAGTACACCTTTTCTGTACTTGTTAGATACTTTTGTAAGAAGCAAAGGTTCCACGGGGAACACTTCCTTGAGATCACCACAGTTGATGATGTGGAGGGTCTCTAAGTTTGGAAGATATGACTTTGGAGCAGCCCAAGATAACGGAAGCACATGTGTTAGCCTGGGGCAGGAATATAGATGTATGTATCGTAGTTGCGCAAATGATGCAGTGTCTTCGAAATCAACCGTCATTCCTTTGCTCCAAATGCAATGCACCATCAGTAGATTAGCAGCACAAAAGGTCTCCAATTTTACAAAACAGAAATTATCATAGTTGGTGGTGAAGACCGTGTGCATCTTAGGGCATCTCACCACATAACACTGTTGCAGACATTTCCATGTAAGTCCATTCTCTCCTACAAGTATCATGTTTTCAGGGATCACAGTGGTAATGGAAGAATTATCATGCACATGCAGCGACACTGCATTGTTCATCGCAAACACAATAGCCTTGATTCCTTCTAGACTCTCCACTCTTGTGCTGTAAATTCCATCACCAATCTCAACATGGCATCCCGATGGCTGAAGCTGTGGTGAACTATTGTAGTAGTCCTGATTAGTAGTCATGGTTTCAATATAGACATCACTGTAGGTGCGACAGTTATTGGAGATTAATAACATGGGTCGAGGATGACCAGTTACTTGCCCACTACTACCATGATCAATCATCTCCTTATCGCTTTCGCCAACTTTTTTGGTACAAGGAATACCTAGATTTAGATGGAATCTAGTACTACTTTCCCAGCAGAAACCAAGATTACTTTTTAATACCAAGGTCTGAAAAAATCTCATGTCAAATATTGTACCATATGCTTGACCAAATTCTAAATGAACACGACACGCCAAAGAATCAATGTATAAAACCACTAGTTCTGGCAAACCATTTTCTGGCCATAGAATGGCATGGAGCTGCAGGCACCCCAAAAGAGTTATTTGTTGGAGACTTGGTGCCTGCACCACCTGATCCTTGAGGTCAAGTGTTTTGACCAATGTGCCTGACAGATCTAGCTCCTCAAGGTTTGGAACGAATCCGCCCAATCTGAACTTCACCAATCTTGCACAACCAGCCAAGGAGATAAGAGAGATTTTGGCTTCCTTATTCTGACCTTCTCCTGTCTGTGCATCTAAGCTGAATGATTCAAGTAATGGAGGTAGGCCATCGGGGCCAACATGCTCCAACCCTAAACAACCATCTAGAATCATAGTGGTCAGGCTTATTGCCCCTGACAGACTTGGCAAAACTTCTATCTTGCTATTCCAAGATAGGTCAAGGAACTCTATGTTCACCATATTTGTGAATTCATCCCGTTGTCCCATCTCCCAAGTGCATGTAGGTGCCATTACTCGAAGTTTGCGAAGGTTCTGTAGTTTTCTCCAAGAAAAACCACTAGTACTCCATATTCTTCCCTTCTTTATATGTACCTCTCTAATGTTTTTGGCCATCTGATTTATTATCTCTGGCAATGAAGAAAAATCACAGTCTGTGTTGGATATATCTAGCACCCATAGGCTCTCACAAAATAACATTGCTGGTCTATCTTGCATTGCATCTTCTTCTGGCTGATCCTTGCAATTATCAAATCCGAGGAACCTTAACCTACGACAACAACGGAAAGGGGGCGAAGAAAAACTGAAGGAGCAGCGGAATAACTTGAGTACATGAAGTTTGTCCGATTGATGAAACATGCCATCAGGTAGATGTATTAATGGAGGCTCAGGTATGCTTGGCACTGCAGCGAGGAAACATGACGTTGTCTCTGGATGCAAAGCAGAGGTGTCCCTAGCCAATATCCATCGGCTGGAGGGGATTTCCAGTTCATTGCCAAAAGAGGGTAGCGAATTAGACGAGTAATCCTCTATATGAATATGATGATGCAGAGCTACTGCAACCTCCCATGCTTTGTCGGCCTGACCTCTCTCTATGATACCATCACAGACCCAATAGTTAGAAGCATGGGTAGCCCAGTTGTAGTCTATGATGTTGCCACCCTGAGAGTTCAATGACAGCAGATACATGCAACACTGTTCAACTTCTTCAGCAAGCATATCTATGTACCCAGCAAATTCTCTAGCCTCTATTTGCAGGAAAAAGTCCCACCGGTGATCACTATACTCATCATAAAGGTAAAGATGTGAATTATCCACCTTCTCACTGATTTCTGAGTTGAGCCGAAGCCTTCCTCGAAAGGTCCATAATACCTTAATATCAAAAAATTCTACTTGTGGAATGCCAAAAGCACTTAAATTGACCATATCATTGCTTCCGTTATGAAATACCACTAAACATTTGTGCCCCGTAACGACTTGAAAGATCTCTCTCCCAACAAATCCTATTTCAACTCTGGAGATTTCATCTACCCCTCTGAAATCATCTTCTTCATCTTTCCTATCAATAACATCCATTACCTGATGAGAAAGCTTCAGTTCTCGTGCGATTTTCCTCTGGAGTTCTCTTCGGCTTTTCCACCTCGAGCAGTCCAGGTGGATGATCTTGTTAAATATCTTCAGCAAAGAGGGCGGGGGGTCATTGGCTACTTCTCTAAGCATTGCGGAAGCGGCCAACCCACGCCAGCCGTCAAAATAGATGGCTCTGTGGGCATTATTGCTCGTATCCTCCAAATAAGGGATTATGTATCCAATACCTTCTTCGATGGAAAACGGAAAAATCCTCTGCAGAGTTAGTTTATCGAATTAGTGGAGGTCACTTCATTTTAGCAGTTTTCATCTCGTGCAGGAGGTGCAACTACCTTTTCTGTGATTATGAGGATCAACACTAATTAAACTGCATTCATGTGCACTTATACATTCTCACTCACAGCAAGCCACGACCATAAGATTTCAGCGTCTCCGAATCTGTGGGGACTAGAGAAGATTGGAGGGCAGGCGGTGAGTTAGGCATGAAGCATGGCAGAGTCATCGGCTACGGACGGGCATGAACTTTGGAAATGACAGTGGTGCATTTTGATTAGTAGGTGCCATGCAGTCACCCATTGGAGATAAGAGAGACAGAGGTATCGACACTGTTATGGTTACGGGCTTAGGCATCTGCAACTGGGGGAGACAGAACATAAGCTGGTTGCGGTTTGACGATGTATGGTCTCCCTTGCCCCTAGGCTAGCTCTCCAAATATTAAAAGGGTTTCAACAAAAATCATATCCTCAATTTGGAGTGGTCTGTTTGCTTACTGCAGCTAGGCAACCTAATATGTATTGTGAATTTTAAATGTCGATCAGATTAACTCTATATATATATATATTCCATATATATATATATATATATATAAATAAACACTGTACTGTTGATGTTTAACTGTGGGTCAGACTAGGACTATATATACCGAGCACGCATAAGTTTGCATGGTTGTGTTGTTGGTAGTGCATGCCATCAAGTTTGCGGCTAATTAACGTGTATGTTTACATGACTCGGTTGATTAAAGTATACTACTGTAGAGTGTAAGAATAGCATGCCATCAAGTTCTTTTGTTCAAGATCCAATTCGATCGATACAAGTGTGAAATTAAAGTAAACTACTATGTAGAGTGTGAGAATGGCATGCATGTGTATGTACGCAGATAAATACCTCTCGAGGCATGATGAATACTATCTCAAGGAAGGCCCGGCAGAGACAGGAAGCTCCAGAAATCTAACCCATTGATGTGCACGCCCAGACGAACTATTTCTGCTACTTCTCACCTAGAAGTTACCATAAGAGATTGGTTGGAATTAGCTATATGTTTGTCCATGGAGAAACATCTTGTGTCACTGGATGGAAACAAGCAAAACTTCGGAGAATTAGAGCAAAAGAAGTAGAATCGTATAGCAGCAGAAGTAGTACCTTGCTTGGCAAATCGATCTTCTGCGATGCTGATGATCTTGGTTGCCGCAGATGAAAAATGTTCACATCAGCATTTAGCAGGATGATATATGAATGAAGTGTGAGGAATGGAAGAATCGAATGAAGACCAATTGCTTGTGTCTCACTAGTTATGGTATGCGGTACAGAAGGTCTAGTCTTTGGCTGTTGCTTTTGCCAAAGAAAGCATCCGTATATAGCTGGCAATTCTTTGCTTGAGGCTGGAGCAAAGCAAAGAACAAAGGTGGTCATGGCTTTGCTTCTTCCTCATTTTGCTCTCTTTTTTCTTTGAATAAAGCAAAGCCATTGATCAGATGGCACCTTAATACAGATCATGGAGGCAGGGACTAAGAGAGTACTCCGGCTATAGGTGGAAGAAGGAACCGCGATCAACTGTACGAAACTACCCCCATCCAGGTGCCTAGGTCCCTGCAGGCTGCAGCATCGCCACGATGACACTTGATCGACCACAGCTGGACGTACTAGAGGCGCTAACTCCCATTCCACAGTGGCGCCTCCTGGTCAGAACGGTAAGAACAATACATGCAGTTTTCTGCATGTCGGCATTTGCACGAACACCTGGTGGGCATTTCATGCCCCGCGATTTCTTTGTATAAAGAGAAACTAAGCTTGTGTTACGCGGGAGCGACGGCGGAAATGTTCAATTTGACGGGCATGAATTACACTGAAGAATATGGTGTATCTTGCTACCGATACTTTTACACCGCTGTGTAGTTTAGGATGAGTGCAAACATCGTGGTCAGCACATGAGTATGGTGGGATGACAAATTAGATGAGCATGACAAGTATCAAATATAATTAGTAAAAAAATATTGAATAGATCATTACTCTTCTTAGCTCTTCGCCATCAGGGATCAGGGATTGGGAAAACAGCAAGTCGGGGATGCGGGAATCAGGTGGTGTTCTCCGCCGCCGGGCTCACTGGCTTCTACCGTCGCCATGGTTGGTTGATCTCGTCTCTAACGGGCTAAAAGGTAGCATTAAGTGGAAGGGGCAACGGGCCAATATTTGTGGCCTTTTGAACCAAGAGAATCGTTCTGATCAGGGTCACAGATGGTGGGAGGTGCTATTTATCGGTCTGTGCGGGTATCGCCCGGGTGGGCCGGCCCATTACAGCACTCTGTTTCTTCTGTGCACTGAGAACTCGTTTTTTCTATCTTTTTTGTTTTCTGAAATTTGAAAAATGTTCAAACATGAAAAGAGTTCAAATCTAAAAATTGTTCAAAATTGAAAATTGTTCAGATCTCAAAATTGTAAAAAAACATAACTGAAAAATGTTCAAATTTAAAATATGTTCAGAATTGAAAAATGTTCAAATCTGAAAATTATTCAAACGTGTAAAAAGTTCAGATTTGGAACCAAGTACATAAAACTGGACTGCGCCAAAAAAAACCTGACAAAAAATACACAAAATCAGAAAAATCATGGAAACAATTGAAGAAAACCGGGGATCCTCCCGCTAAACAGGCCGGCCCACCTCGAGAAGCCACGTGGGCGGAGCCTAATAGCGCGTGCATTGAGCGATAAATAGCAATTGTCATAGATGGTTTTGATCATGTTTTCGGCATGTATATAAAGGTGGGCTTACAGTATCTCTAACCCATCAAAAAAAACTTAAGAGGAGCAATTTTGCTCCTTTAACAGCCGAAGTAGCACGTAACCCATCCCTAAAATGTTTTAGAGGAGTAAATATAGGATCCGGCCTTTAAAAATTCCCACCCCTCTCCTATATTTTCACGGTCGCGCAGCCGATGAGAACCCCCCTCCCCGCCGCTCACTCTCCCGTCGCCGTTCTTCTTTCTACCGCCCTTCCTTCCACCCAAACTCGCCGGAGATGGCCCGGATCCCACCGTAGGTCGTTGTCGCCTATCAGCAGCGCCTTTCGGGGCCGTGGCGTGTCTCGTGTCTGTAGATCGGGGTCTCCTGACATCCCGCTGGCGGCGGCACTGCATGGCCAGTACCATGGCGTGCAACAACCGCAGTGGGGGACCTGGGTGGCCAAGATCACCGACCCGAACACCGGCCAACGCCATTGGCTCGACACCTACCAGTCGGCGCGACAGGCGACGTGGGCGGACGAAGTCGCCAATGTCTGGTTCCATGGCTCCGACTGCAGGCCGCTGAACTTCCCTCTCGATAGTGAGGTGTCGGAGCTCTTCTCCCCTCCCAGCCGTGGCCACGTCGCGCGCTTCGCTTGGGAGGACTGGGAGGCCCAGGAGCGACTCGAGGCCGAGGCCGCCGGCGAGTGGTACATGGCCGAGCTCCGTCGGAAAAATCCCGGCCGCGTCACTGCAGAGGTTGCACGCTACGAGGAGTACGCCGCGCGTCACGGCCTTGCCTCTTCCTCCTCGGTGGCAGGATCTTCTTCCTCCTCGATGGCGGCAGGGCCTTCTTCCTTCGCGACGGCGACTGCGTCTTCCTCGGCGCCGGCGCAGGAAGTCATTGACCTCGGCGACAGCGACACCAACTCCACCGGCAGCTTTGACGCGTGGCTCGACAGCCTCGACAAGTAGGTGGACACCGACGCCGGCCACCGACGCTCGGCGGCGCAGGTAGGGTTTCCATGACGGCCACCGACGCCGGGGGCCATCTTAGTGTTAAAATCTATGTATGAACTATGCAATGTGTTTGAATCCTAAGTATGAACTAAGTGTTTTAGTTTGATTTTGGTGTGATTTCGTTTTATCGCAATGTGTTTGTTGAAATGCCTAGTAGAAGATTGAAATATAGGATTGCAAATTTAGGATTGAATTTCGGCGGCCAAAGTTTAGAGGAGCAAATTATTTCTCATCAGTGAAGAGTGCGTAGAAAAAATCGGCTCTAACATATAGGGTATGCATTAGAGATGCTCTTAGATACGATATTCTGGTTCACCTATGTTTCATCTTGTTCCCCAAAAATTCGTAAACCCTAGACCGATCCGAGAGTATGCCGAAACAACTGGAAGACCCAACCTTACCACTGCCGTTCCCGGGCCAGGCCCTACCACCGTCAATGTACGGCTGTGCAGGACCTCCGTCGGCCAGTGCACCATCCGTGGAAAGCCGCCGCCTTACAAAACTTAGGCCCCGTTTGTCACCAAGGTATTTTTAAAGTATTGAAAGAATATTTTGGTTTCTGAAAAAACTAAAGTATTAAATACTTTAAAGTGTTTGGATCCAACAAATAATATGGTTTTAAAACTAAAGTATCGTTCAAAACTATGGTTTTTTTAAGTATTTGAGAAAGAGGTGAGACCCTCTTTTTTCTAAAATTAAGAAAAGAGAAAACTGAAGTATTGCTTTGCTAGGCATTAAGGGTGTGTTTGGATTGTGGCCAAAGTGTACCTTATCAATATATTGGTCATGACCAAAAGGTTGGCTCTTGTTTGGATTGTTGCCAACTTTTTGGCATGTCAATGCTCCACTACCAACTCTAGTTCAATTTTTTAGCCAATGTTGACCAATTTGTGGGCAAACAAAGACTCAACCAAAATTTTGGCTAGCCAAATATTTGGTGGGGCAATCTTGGGTATAAACCAAACACACCCTAAAATACTATGGTATTGATATACTTCTGTTTTAGAAAAAACTTTGTTGCCAAACGAGTCCTAAGTGTTTTAGTTTGATTTTGGTGTGATTTTGTTTTGTTACGATGTGTTTGTTGAAAGGGATTTCTATTTTCGTGCTCTTGGTTCATTAGTTGTACTTACTTTTTTCTAGCCGTTTAGTTTTTTCTCACTTTTGTCTAACTCCTTGTCCGAAACTCTCACATCGGTCTAAAACTCGCTCTCCGTCGGGTCTCGTTAGTGGAGCCTCGCCGTTACGTGCTAACAAGTAGGGCCGCATTCAGGTGGGTCCCGTAGTGGACCCTCGCCGTTATGTGCTGACAAGTAGGACCCCCTCATTACGTGCTGACAGGTAGGGCCACGTCCAGTCGGGTCTCGTAGTAGGAACCCCCCATGTGGGCCGACTTGTTGGGAACATGTTTTAGAGGATGTGGTGTGGGACCATGTGGACCGCGTATGCTAGTTACATGTGCCCTGTCGTCTAAATTGGAAGATTTCTTTTTTGTTATTTTTATGTTTGGTCTTTTTAAGAGTGCTTTTTCCCTTTATGTGCTAACAGTTGTTATTTTTGCCCAAAAAAGCAGTGAATCTAGAGCATCTTCTCTCTTCATTCATGGTTTCTTTTGGCTCTCGTATTTTCCTAATCTGGCAACAAATCTAACCAGCACCATAAATATGTAGATAAACAGAGCAGATGTGGATAAAGCAGCTAATAAAGGATTATATAGTACGATACTTAAACCAGGTTCGATAATTAGGCTGCTCAGCATCAGCAGCTTACAAGTTTAACATAGACAACAAAACAAAAGAAGCTCTTTACAGCAGCAGCAGCATCAACACAAGATCAGTGGCTCCTCCTGGCCTTCGCTAGGAGGGACTCCACCTCCTCCCTCTGGAGCTTCTTCCACTTCTCGATGCCCAATCCCTTGACCTTGGGCGCCTTGGACTTGATCGGGGGCATGCGACCCTCCTCGATGACCACCTTCTGGAGGTTGCGGATGTGAAAACTGAGTGCCTTGTGCTGGGCTCTGAAGGCGTTGACATTCTTTGACAGGCCGCAGGTCTTCACGTCCTCGGCATGCATAATGAGGGAGTTGAAGTCGGTGGCGAGGCTCCTGGTGCAGAAGGGGCACCTGTAGATGTCGCTAGCGAAGAAGCCGTTGAACTGGCCGGACTTCAGCTTCCTTAGCACCTGACGAGTCTTGGTGTCTGTGGACTCGTCGTCGCTGCTATCCACCTAATACAAAAAACAATAGCGTGCAATAAGGACATGATTGAGATACCGTGATTATCGGGATTGATTACTTGTATAAATTAACCGATTGAGATCCCTTGATTATTCCCCAATCCCCAAATCTCAAACCAAATCGAATACTGATCCCAACTACGGATCGGTGCTAGTACTGATCTCAACTACAGATCGGTGCTAGTACTGATCCCAACTACAGATCGGTGCTAGTACTGATCCCAACTAGGGGCATTCATCGAAATACGAGATCTAACACAAGAGGATTAGCTACTGAAAAAATACCTAGCATCCAACGATTGAAAATACGAACTGCTGAGCCCTAATAACACACGATCTAGCATCCAGCGATGGGAATGGGGGAAGAACAAAGGAAGGGGAGAAAACCCTAGTTACCTCCGACCATGGGTCGGCTAATCTGGTGTCGAAGCGGTTCTTCGGCCTGATGTAATCATTGTCCCTGTAGGGGTCCCAGTCGTGCGGGATCTACGGGAGAACAAGCGAGGCTTGAAGCAGGGGCGGGCCTCCTCGGCGATGGCTACGGCGGCGGCGGGGCGAATGCGGACGGGGATAGTGGCTACCTCCAATGCCTCGACGGGGGCCTCCTCATCGGCCGCCTTGGAGGCGACGATGGCCACCGCGCCGTTCTTATCCATCGCCGGCGTGGTTGGGGTTTTCTTGGGGGTTTGCAAAAGGTGATAGGACAGTGGAGATGGTTGCGTGAGTGAGTGAGCGAGTGAGTGATGAGTGAGAGTGAGGAGGCCTCTATAAAGGTGAAGGGAGGAGACGTTTCGTTGCACCACCGTGCACCGCGTAACCGCGTGCGCTACTGCACCGTGCACGGCCACACGTGTCCGCTACCGCCTCGTGAACCACGACACGCATACAGTGCGTCACATTTTCCCCCTCGTGTCTAACCTTGGCCACTTAGTTGTGCTCATTTATACCCTCGAGTGTAGCACTGGCAGTTTGGTTGTACTTAGTTTTGCCCTCCAATACTAACACTGCCATGTGCAATATACTCACTTTTACCCTCCGGTGGCTGGTCAACAGAGAGTCAATGAATGGGTTTTAGAGCATCTCCACTAGCATTCCTAGGACACCGATCCGGACGCCGAAATTAGGTCTGGACGCCGAAATTCGGCCCAGTCGCGTTCCTAGGAACCTCTTTTCGTCCGGATTTGGGCCAACTTTGGTCCGAACTTCTCAGGCCATTCCCAGGATCCCGGGAGTGCCCTGGGAACACCGGATGAAGCGAACCCAGCGAAAAAAAGGAAACGGTGTGTGGACCCACCGAGTCAGCGACGGAAGCCGAGTCGTCGTCATCCTCGGAACCACGCGGTGACCACTGGGCAATAACTGCATGTCGCATCGGCCACACGTCGCCGTAGTGCCGCGCCACCGCCGACCCCTTGGCTCTCGCGACGGACCGGCGGGCACTAACTTCCCACAGTTTCCCCTTTTCTCGCCCTCGCCGCCCATCTCGGCCTATAAGAGCTATAACCCTCGCCGAAGCTCCTCGCACTCTCTCACAGCTTCCCAACCCCCAACTCCGGTGAACCAAACACCCCGGTGAACTCACCGATCTCCCTCTCCACTTCCCCATGGCCGAGCACTTTCCCGACGATGGTGCAGCGGCGAACGTATTCGGCCATCGCACGCTCCATCCATGAGAGGCGTGAATGCTTTACGAAGTCGGCTACATGGCGTCGCCGGACACGCGGAGCTGGAAGCTTAGCGCCGGTGGCATCCCAATCCCGCCGGCGGCATCCCAATCCCGCCGACGTCGATGCCCGACGAGATCCCCGGCGAGATCCATGCCTTCATCGCGGCCATGGATCCCTCCGACACCGAGAGCCCCGACAACCTCCTCTACTAGGAGACCTTCTTCGCCGACCGCCACACCCAGGAACTCGCTCGCCACGAGCGGCCGCCCGACTCGCCGCCGAAGTGCAACATCGCGGTGGGTCATCGGCGTTTTGGGGAGCGCCAGGCTGGACGCTCGCGGCGGTGCTGCAGCACATCCACGCCGGGAACACTCCGTGTCTCGGCTTCCCGTGCACATCCACGCGACATCTAGGTCGGGCCGGTGCCCTCCAGTGAACTGGCTGCCAAGGAGGATGGCCAGCCTGAGCTCCTCCTCCGCCGCCTCAGCCTCCCACTCCTCGGGCTCCACGGTGCTCCCTATGCTGACGCTACGCCCAGTCAAGCGCGAGAGGGTCTCGCCGGTCCACTCCCCGCCATGGACATGCTCGCGGGGCATCGTAATCAGCAAGCCACGCGTGCCGGCGCAGTCGGCGCCCACGGGACGCCTTCGCATTCACTGACCGAAGCTTGAGCCGGCGGACTGGTCGGCGCCACCCGGCAAGGATAGTGTCATAAGGATGGAGATGGAGAAGTCACTTCATGACTCGGCGCCGCAGCCATCGGTGGAGCCGTCGTCGCCGGATATCCTGGCCTGGTCCAGGGCGGATTGGGAGGAGTAGAAGCGCATCCACGTCCAGCACCTGCAGCAGGCGGCCGAGGAGCAGGAGGCCGAGAGGCAGAAGTGGTCCGGGCGCACGCTCGCCTACCAGGGCGCCCTGCTCTTCGTCCTCGACAACGATGAGGAGGACGGCCCCTCCTACCATCCCTGGAGGTGCGGCAATGCCGGCCAGGGGAGCTCCTACCCGCCACAGCCGCCGAGCAATGACGACGACGTCGGTGAGGACGATGGCAAGGTCGATTCGGGCTACACGTCCTTCTACGGCAACTTCGGCATGTAGAAGCAGCGACGACATCGGCAAAGGCGACGACCTTTTTTAATGTTTTTAGTTTATTATCTAGTAGTGTAGTTTAAATTCGATGTAATCCGCCTATATTCTCCCATGTTTAATGAAATCCGCCTGAATTTGTCAAACTCGTATGAATTTTAGCCGAACGCGGGAACTCGGCTTGAGAACGCAAGTGGGAAACTCGGCGTTCCCATGCCGAAATCAAGTTTCGTCTGGACAAAACTTGGTCCGGATTTCGGCCTAGGATCCCCCAACGAGTGGGGATGGTCTTAGCTAGATACTGAGTCATTTTATGCACAACAAATTCAAAAAGATCAAACCATAGTGGCATCTACCCGGGAGTCTTATTATGTGACCTGCCACCATAATAAATGTATATAAATCAAGTTTTAACCTAAATCACCACTTCTCAAATCACCTACTATCTATAAAGGTTCCTGGCTTTCTACTCAAGCCTCTCCCCAGAACATCCCTCCCCAAAACATAATTTGTCTAAATGAGGCAATAATTGTCAAACTGATATATATTTGAATTACAAATAGTTTGATGTATGACAATATGCATTTTATTGTATAAAAGAAGCATTTTTCATTTTTTAAATCACCTTTTGTTTTCTATTTGAACCCCCTTGTCAGTTTTGCCCTTGGTTTTAAAGTTGTACTTAGTTTTTCCCTTGGTTTTAAAGTTCTACTCAATTTTCCCCTCCCTCTTAGTGACAAACTCTCACACATGTGCTCATCTTGGCTGCTACGCTCTGATTGGTCGAGACAGTTGTCACGCATATTGTACCCTCCAATCTTTGATCCTTTGATTAATCCTCTATGATCTAGCGGACAGGATAACCCCTTTATCTGTCGGGGGGCACCCTCTATCCATGCAAAATAATGAATTTGCCAATGATTTTTTAACTCCATAAACAAATGATTTTGAATATATCTTTAAGGGAAAGTGTTCGAAGGTGTATAATTTTTTCATTATATTTCACTCCATGTCCTAAGTGCGATTTCATAGTGTTTGCCACCCCTGTATCTCTCAAGATTTTCTTAGCACATTATTATCACGTATTAAGTGTGATTTCATAGTGTTCAAATGTTTATAATTTTCGTATACGTAAGTTTAGGGATCACTTTTCACACTATAAAAATGGTAAACACCATTTTACATTAAGAGTTGTATAATTTTTCAATTTGAAAGTGTTCAAGAGTTGTGTCAATTATAAACACTCTTTTACATTAAGAGTTATATAATTTTTTTTAATTTGAAAGTGTTCAATAGTAGTGTCAATTATAAACACTCTTTTACATTAAGAGTTGTATATTGTTTTAGTTTGAAAGTGTTCAAGATTAGTGTCAATTATAAATACTCTTTTACATTAAGAGTTGTATAATTTTTTCAATTTGAAAGTGTTCAAGAGTTGTGTCAATTATAAATACTCTTTTACATTAAGAGTTATATGATTTTTTTAAATTTGAAAGTGTTCAAGAGTTGTGTCAATTATAAATACTCTTTTACATTAAGACTTATATGATTTTTTTTAAATTTGGAAGTGTTCATGAGTTGTGTAAATTATAAACACTCTTTTACATTAAGAGTTGTATAATTTTTTAATTTGAAAGTGTTCAAGAGTTGTGCCAATTATAAACACTCTTTTACATTAAGAGTTGTATAATTTTTTTTAATTTGAAAGTGTTCAAGAGTTGTGTCAATTATAAACACTCTTTTACATTAAGAGTTGTGTATTTTTTTAATTTGAAAGTGTTCAAAAGTTGTGTCAAGTATACTTTTTTTAATTTGAAAGTGTTCAAGAGTTGTGTCATTTATAAACACTTTTGTACATTAAGAGTTGTATATTTTTTTAAAATTTGAAAGTGTTCAAGAGTTGTCTCATTTTTTATTTATTATACATCCATGTCCCTAATTTTTAATTATAAACACTCTTTCACTTGATTGCAGCCGAGACATTAACTCGATAAACCAATTAAATCATCGGAACGGCTTGTCGGCCGCATTCTCCACAACAAGCGCCCCGGTTGCCATTTTGGTGCGATTTTGGTGCATTTTGGTGCGAGATCTAACCTTCTCTGCGCACGGTTGCCATTGTCATCCTTCGTACAGGTCAACGGGATGACGCCATACTGTGGCCAGGACGAACGGGAGGCCGAAGTGAAGCTCAACAAAGGGTCATCGTCGCCGTAGAAGGGCCACCGTCGCCAAAGAAGAAGAAGAAGAAAGGGGAGGCAATGGCATGGGCGCGGGCACGGGGCTGGATCATGTGGATAAGCTATGGGTCTGACGCTCACGTGGATAAGTTGTGGGTCTCATGCTAATCTGGATAAGTGGAGAGTGGTGTCCACTACGGGAACCAACGAAACGCGACCCCACTTGTCAGCATGTAACGACAAGGGTCCACTACGGGACCTGATAGACCGCAACCCCACTTGTCAGCATGTAACGGCGAGGGTCCACTACGGGACCCGACTGAATGCGGCCCCACTTGTCAGCATCTAACGGCAAGGCTGGCGGAGAGCAAGTTTCAGACCGTGTGAGAGTTCCATAATAGGAGCTGGACAAAAGTGAGGAAAAACTAAGCGGCTGGGGAAAAGTGAGTACAACTAACAAACTAGAGGCACGGAAATAGAAATCCCTTGTTGAAATGCCTAGTAGAAGATTGAAATATAGGAGTGCAAATTTAGGGGATGAATTCCGACGACCAAAGTTTAGAGGAGCAATTTTTTCTCCTCGGTCAACAGTGCGCTGAAATCGGCTCTATTAGGGGATTGGTTAGGGATGCTCTTAGGTATGATGTTCTGGTTCACGTATGTTTCATCTTGTTCCACAAAATCTTGTAAACCATGGAGCGATCTGAGAGTACGTTGAAACAACCGGAAGACCCAACTTCACTACTTCCGTTCCAGGCCAGGCCCTGCTACCGTCAACATACGCGAAAAATTAGATCGGATTTTGCAGTTCCGCCACCTTTTTATCTACTACCATAAGCGGGAGCAGTTGCAGGTAAAGAGTGTTGTGAGGGCTGGCTGTGGAGGCCCTCGGCCGGCCAGTGCACCATCCAGGGAAAGCCTCCGCCTTGTAAGCATATGAACGAGAGCCTGGGCTTAGGCTTGCCCTTACCGCCATGTCGTGGTGGTGGCACGACAGATGCCATGGGTAGGCTTAAGTTGGGGGCATTTACGAGATCAAACCTCGTCAATTGGCGCCGTTTGTGGGAACTAGGGGCACTAATTGTGTGATCGTGACGGTCCCATACAGAGCGATCTACAACTCATCGGCGACGGAGAGTCACCTCCTCTTCAGCACCTTCGACTTCACCACCCACTCACCAGCCACTCTAAGGGATTTCGAGTCCGTCGGCGACGGGCTCGAGATGTTGTTCGGGAGCTTCTGCTTCCAGGTGGGGCCTATAAGAAGCCCCCTGGCCGCCTCCTAGCCTCGCCCCTTCGCTTATAAGAAGCCCCCGATGCAGAAACCCTAGGCACCCGATCAAAACTCCATGAAACCGTCTGTAGATGCCGCCAGCATCATCCCTAGATCGGGGGGGATCTAAAGTTCTTCCCGGCACCCTACCGGAGGGAAGATCATCACGGAGGCCTTCTTCTTCGGTATGAAGCGTGAGTAGTTCCACCTTGGACTATGGGTCCATGTAGTAGCTATATGGTTGTATCTCCTCCTTGTGCTTTCATGTATAGATCTTGTGAGATCCATTCATGATCAAGATCTAATCTATTTGTAATCATGCATGTTCTGTTTGCGAGGATCCGATGGATATTGAGATTACTATGTAAGATTGATTAATGGTTTTGTCTTATTGATTCTATCATGTCTGTGTTGCTTGTGATCTTGCATGCTCTCCGTTGTTAGTAGCTATCTTGGCCAAGTAGTTGCTAGTGACTCCAAGAGGGGGTATTTATGCTCAATAGTGGGTTCATGCCTCTAGTTTCCAAGGGAAGTGACATAAATCTCTTCGGTTGTAGATGTGTGGTTGCCACTAGGGAGAAAACAACGGTCTCTTGTTCATGGAGGAAGTGGATTGTTTACCTTACACACTTTGCTTAAAGCAGCTGTCTGTTGCTTGCAACTTAATACTTGAGGGGGTTCAGATGATAACCTGAAGGTGGACTTCTAGTCATAGATGCATTTGGATGGCAGTCTATGTATATTGTTGTATTGCCCAATCGAATCTCATAGGATATTTTTGTCTAGTATTGCATTGTTATGCCTTGCTTAGTTCCTGTCAATTGCCCTGCTGTAATTTGTTTACCCTTCATGCCATGTTGTTTATCTAAGGAGAGCACCTCTAGTGAACTATGGACCCCGGTCCAATATTTACCATTGATACATCTTCTACTGTTTACTTGCTGCAAACCATCATCACCTTCCACACCATACAGTTAATCCTTTGTTACAACAAACCGGTGAGCTTGACAACCTCACTGTTAGTTGGGGCAAAGTTTTGAGTTTGTGTTATGCAGGTTTCCATATTTCTTGCAACACCTTTGAGATGTTTCCTTCCTCCTACTGGTTTGATAACCTCAGTTTCTTACCGAGGGAAAACTTTTTGTTGTGCTCATCACACCTTGCTCTTGGGGTTTCCAACGAAGAGTCCCGTGACAGTACTGGATGCCATCAAGTCTTTCTGGCGTTGTTGCCGGGGAGGCTAAGGACGTATTCACAAGGGGTGTCCTCCTCAACCTTTCTCTTTACTTTTTTTTTAGTTTTCTCAGTTTCTTTTGCTTGGTTTTGTTTGCCTATTTTTATCAAAAACTCCAAAAAAATTAGTTTAGTTTGATTTGCTTCATCTATTCAAAAACACAAAAAATTAGTTCCTACCCTAGTTGCTACCATGTCTGGTTTTGGTCCAATCGCTGTGACACCTATGGAAGAGATGTTCACTTTTAAGCAAAAAAGTGAAGAGAGTTTTAAAGAAGCTTGGTCTAGAATCTCTACTTTACAAAGGGAAACTGAGCCTAAGATGAGTCTTAGCTTGGTTATTAATAGTTTCTACCACAGTATTGCTCTTTGTTATAGATATGCTTTGGATGCTGTGGCTGGGAAAGATATATTGCTTTGTACTGAGGATGAAGCTTTTGATACCATAAAGAAATTGATTATAATTTATAATACGCCTGGCAAGTCTGATTCCTCTTTCATAAATATTTTTGCTAGGTTGAACACTCTTGAGTCCAGTACTGCTGCTATGAATAGTTGCTATCACACACTTAGGGCATACTATGATTATGTTCCAATAAATTCTGATCCTTCAAAGTGGTTTCCCACAATCAAAGTCTCTATAAATACTACACGTTTTGATGCTCGTTGTGATATCATGTCTGATTTTTGCCTTATGCCTAAAGATATTTATGAGTATTTGAGTCTTTGAGGGCTTTCTAAAGGAGGAGAGGAAATCTCTCTTACTAATAATTCCACTTTATTACCCATTGGAATAGCTGAAGGTGTGTTTACAAAAATCTCAGGGAAAATGGTGTCTACTAATTATCTAGTAATTGAATGTGTAGGCAAAGGACAGATCACACTTGGAAGATCCCTACTGAAACACCTTGGAGCAATAATAGATGTGGAAAAAGGCATTATGCATTTTTCTCCTCCAGTAAGCAATCATATTTTCCGTAAAGATAAAAAGAAAGGTAAGAAAGGAAAGAACAAGAGGGTTAATGCTTCCTCATTTGAAAATTCTTGATTTCTTGCTTCTTGTGCCTAACTTAAAGGCATTAAAGAAAAGTACTTGTTGGGAGATAACCCAAGAGTTTTCTTGAGTCTTGGAAGTTATTACTTCAGTAATGACCTCTCCTTATACTTTTTGTTTGCCTTTTGTGCCAAGAATGACCCCTAATGAGAGGGAAGTAAGATTTGAGGAGTTACTGTCCCGAAACAGATTTCTGTCCTCCACCATAAAAATTAGTGAGCAGTCTATGTAAGTCGTATTGAGCTGAAAATTTACGAATAAATCCCCCAGTATGTTACCTAAATTCAGTTAGTTCAACACTTCTTGATTTGAGCAACAGAAGATTTTCGAAAAATAGGTTTCTACCTGCTGGTCTATTTTGACCGATTTCTGCCATTATTTGCATTTGCTTCTTATTGATTCCTTTTTGAGTTCTCTTTTGGGGAATTGAGCTTTTTGAAGGAGTTGATACAGTAGCTTGTATTTTTAGTGAAAAAATTTGTTGTTCCAAAGCTAAGCCCAAAGGTCTATTATCTTTTGAATACACTAATGTTGCTAATGAAGATTGTGTGAAGTTTTGTATGAAGATTTTTTTCAGGTTTAGATAGAGAATGATGTAATGAGATGAAGAATGGACAAAATCTCAAGGGGATGCCACCCCGGTGTCACCCCAAGAAATATCCAAGAGGTACAAGCGTCAAATCTTGGGGATGCCCAAGGCATCCCCTTCTTCATCAATAAAAAGCTCACGTCTGTCTAGACACTTCATTTTTATTGTTTCATGCATAGTTGTGTTGTTCTTGGAGCGTCTTAGTTTTTGTTTGCATTTCTTAGGTTGTTTAGTTTTCTTGAATAAAGTAGTTTGGATCCCCGTTCTTGCTGTGTTGTTTTGCAAATAAGTTTCTTGGTGTTGGAAAGGAGTAGTAAGTTCTTGCTTGAAGTGCAAGAGGAGCTTGCATTGACTGTGACTTAGACTTTAGCATGACATGCTAGGTGTTGTTTTGACCTTATGCTTAGTCATTATTGTTGTAGCATGTCTTGTTCCAAACAATTGGGATTGTTAGTGTGCCTTGAAGAAATTATGCATTGTTTTAGCATACAAAAGCATAGTATTGTGGTATTCTCCTTTGATGCATTGTTTGGGTTGACTTGGCACATGCTCACACCATGTTATGACTATGAACAAGTCACCATAGCCCCTATGATAATTTAGTCCTTGACTTATAGTACCACTCTATGCTTTGATTCATAATGTTTTGTCGCTCTGCATGATTATGGCCATTATTGCTCTCTTAGTTGGTTGCTCCCAGTCTTTTGCTAGCCTCCACTTGTATGAGTAAGCTCTACTCATGCTTCCAACTCCCAATAAACCCAGTTATTCCAAAGTGTCCACTATAAATTCTTGTGCATGGTGTGTTACACCATTCCAAGTATATTCTTGTTTTCAGCTATCTTCCAATTAAAAACTATTTTGTTATGTGAAAACTTAGTGATTAAAGCCCTCACGAACTTTATGGAACACTTTATATTCTTTGCCCCTAATAAACTTGAACCAATGTGTCGTCTATGTTGTATATGCTTGCACTTATATGTTGGAATTAGCAGAACCATGTTTTCATGGGGAACGCTTTCAACATTGCACTTGTACTTTGTACACAGTTGATATCATGCTCTTTTGTCTATGGATGTCGCCGGTGTGAAATAAAAAGGGAGCTTGTAAGTCCATGGAGTTATGTATTTTGTGTTAGAGAAACGCATGGGATGCTAGACTAAGCCATGCCTAATCATGGTGGAAACTTGCAGCATCACCATAATGAGCTATCTGTGAAGCATTCTCAATAAAAAGATATGCACATAGTAAATAAAAAGATCGCTGAGATGCTCATTGTCTGCATTGTCATTTTGGTTATGGGATAGCTCCTGTACCATGTGCAAGGGGTACCCCGTAGGCGGTTCTCTATGATACACATGTACTTACTATGAATAGAACTTACAGGTGACTGAAGTTGAGTAGCATGATATGTGGCCCTCGTATTCAAGGGACATGAGATTGCCAACTTATACTTTGTCAAGCATATACTCCATAGTTTGTTCACTTTAACCTTAATCACTTCAAGATGCTTATGATAGGGGAAATGAGGGCTGAAAGCTAACAAGTACCATAATTTTTGGAAGCTCTTTTTGAAACTTGAAATCCCTGCTTCCCTTTATGAAGGGCCTTTCTTGCACTATTATTTTGAGTCTCCACCTTCTACCTATAAACACCATTAAGAGAGCATAGTTGCCATTCTTAGTTCTATGTGCAGTGTCCCAAAACTTATTGATTGATGCATATTGTGATATTACTTGTTCTTGTGATATTTGTATCTAGTCACTCTTATGAACTTTGAAGGTGTCCTATGCATCTATTTGCTACTCTATGAGGGACAAGATGATTGCCACTATGCTATGTTTTCTATATGTGGAACAAACAAACATCTTTCATTGCATTGTTATTCATTAATCTTTGTTTGTAGCCTTTCATGTTGCATGCATAATTACTTTGTCTTATTGTTAGAACTCCATCTTTCATGCACATGTTTAGAGTTCTTTGATCCCAGCTTTCAATGCTTGCAAATGGTTTGATCTTGCTTTTGATGGTGCATGGCACCTCAAAACTTATTCTTTTTATCACTTACCTACTCGAGGATGAGCAGGAGTTAAGCTTGGGGATGCTTGATACGTCGGAAACATATTTATATTTTTTGATGTTCCATGCTTGTTTAGTATCTACTTTGCTTTGCTTTGTCTACACTTTGAGGTGTTTTTATATGTTTTCTGGAACTAACCTATTAACAAGTTGCCACAGTTACAGTTGCCTGTTTTATTCTGTTTTTGGTTCCAGAAAGGTATAAAATCAATATTCTCGGAATTGGACGGGACAAAAGCCAAAGTCAATATTTTACCGTGGGCAACACGAGGCCAGAAGACGAGACGGAGAGGCGGCACAGGGCGGCCAGACCCCCCAGGCGTGGGCCCACCTTGGTCGCGCCTGGGCAGGGTGTGGCCCCCCTGGCCGCCTCCCATCCTCACCCCTTCGCCTATAAGAAGCCCCCGATGCAGAAACCCTAGGCACCCGATCAAAACTCGATGAAACCGTCTGTAGCCGCCGCCACCATCGTCCCTAGATCGGGGGGATTTGAAGTTCTTCTCGGCACCCTTCCTGAGGGGAGATTATCCCGGAGGCCTTCTTCTCTGGTATGAAGTGTGAATAGTTCCACCTTGGACTACGGGTCCATGTAGTAGCTAGATGGTTGTATCTCCTCCTTGTGCTTTCATGTATAGATCTTGTGAGCTCCCTTCATGATCAAGATCTAATCTATTTATAATCATGCATGTTGTGTTTGCGGGGATCCGATGGATATTGAGATTCCTATGTTAGATTGATTAATGGTTTTGTCTTATTGATTCTATCATGTCTGTGTTGCTTGTGATCTTGCATGCTCTCTGTTGTTAGTAGCTATCTTTTCCAAGTAGTTGCTAGTGACTCCAAGAGGGGGTATTTATGCTCGATAGTGGGTTCATGCCTCTAGTTTCCAAGGGAAGTGACAAAAATCTCTTCAGTTGTAGATGTGATGTTGCCACTAGGGAGAAAACAACGGTCTCTTTTTCATGGAGCAAGTGGATTGTTTACCTTACACACTTTTCTTAAAGCAGTTGTCTGTTGCTTGCAACTTAATACTAGAGGGAGTTCGGATGATAACCTGAAGGTGGACTTCTAGTCATATATGTAGTTGGATGCGGTCTATGTATATTATTGTATTGCCCAATCGAATCTCATAGTATATTTTTGTCTAGTATTGCATTGATATGCCTTGTTCAGTTCCTGTCAATTGCCCTGCTGTAATTTGTTTACCCTTCATGCCACGTTGTTTATCTAAGGAGAGCACCTCTAGTGAACTATGGACCCCAGTCAAATCTTTACCATTGATACATCTTCCACTGTTTACTTGCCGCAAACCATCATCACCTTCCACACCATACAGTTAATCCTTTGTTACAACAAACCTATGAGCTTGACAACCTCACTATTCGTTGGGGCAAAGTCGAGTTTGTGTTGTGCAGGTTTCCACGTTGCTTGCAACACCTTTGTGACGTTTCCCTCCTCCTACTGGTTCGATAACCTCGGTTTCTTACTGAGTGAGAACTTGCTGTTGTGATCATCACACCTTGCTCTTGGGGTTTCCAACGAAGCGTCCCATGACAGTACTGGGCGCCATCAGCAATGTCATGCCGAATACACCACATGCTGCGATCATGGCATCCACCATGTACCTTGCATCCCATCCACCTCTGGTGGGTGACCCGAAGAGCGCCATGCACAAGTCCGCGTTAGCTGGTCTCGGACTCGTCGGAGCTGCGCTCCACGATGAAGCTCCTGCGGAGCCAATAAAAAAAAGCTATGGTTAAGTTCACCCGTAGCCCTACACCCTCATCCGGCGAGGACGAGCACGATCTGCCCCGACTTCGCAAGAGCCCACGGCGCCGCAGCAGCGATTACGACACTCGCAATGATCTCACCCAGTGCAAGAACGACAAGGCACGCGCTAAACGCGCGTGCTCAACCGAATCCGACGAGGAAGACGATGGAGAGCTGTGCAGGGCCAGATGCTTTAGCAGATCTGTTCGACGAACGCGGATGCCGAAAAATTTCAAGATCCCTTCGGACACTCCGAAGTTTGATGGCACACAGGACCCAAAGGCCTGACTCAGCGATCACCTCTCATCCGTCAAGCTGCACGACAGAAACGGGAACATCGCCCTACAGTGCCTTCAGCTGCAGCTGATAGGTGCAGCTCAGATCTGACCCAGCAACCTATCTTCTGGATCCATCCGAAGTTGGGAGGAGCTGGCATACAGCTTCATCCGCAACTTCAAGGGCACCAGCAAGAGGCCATCCTCGATCGAGGAACTGCGCGCCTGCATCGAACGTACCGGCGAATCCATTCGCTCATACATCCTATGCTGGTCCCACATCAAGAACTCCGCCGCGCACATCTCCGAGGAAAGGACAATCAATGCCTTCAAGGACGGTGTCAAGCGCCCAGACTTCAAGGAAGAACTTGGGTGCGTTAAGCCCAAGACGCTCGACCACCTCATGGACATCGCCAACCGATGGGCAGATGGCGAGGATTCCCTCCACCGAACGCATTTGGATGACGAGGATGGCTACATCCGCAGGCGAGAATGCCGCAGCAAGCGAAGATCGTGCGTCTACGACAATCGTGACAGAGTCGACATGGTTGCGGCTAGCTACGCCGACCGACGCAACGACGGCAACCACAGCAGCGGATACCGCGGAGGCAACTACCGCGACGGAGGGCGACCCACACAGAAGTGGCAACGTCGCAGCCGTGACGAAGAACCTTCAGCATACGACAAGTTGTCTGATCCTTGCACCATCCACTTCTACATCGACAAACAGGATGGCAAGAAAAAAGCGAGCCACATGCTCAAGGACTGCCGTGAGTTCCAAAAGCTCAGCGAGGGCTTCACCCAAATGCGAAGCCAGATTGTGAACCCTGGATTTGGGCCCGCACCTGCACCAGGTGACATCACCCACGAAGCCCCTCCACCACCACCCGTTGGACCTTCGAATCCAGCAATCGCACCTGCGCCAAACAATGGTACAGGAGGATACCTGCCACCAAATGGAGCCCTGATGATCCAAAAGGGGCGCCCAACAAACAGGGTGCAGAAGAAGATCACCCGCCAAGTCAGCCTGGCGGTCACCTCCCCACCAGCCATCCCTGAGTACCTCAGCGGCTCGGAGTCTTGCATCACGTTCGACCGTTCGGATCACCCACGCCATATCCCTCGCGCAGGTCATGCTGCCCTGGTGCTCGAGGCGCAGATGGGAGGGTTCGAAATGAGTCGTATCTTCATGGACGGCGACAACGTCATCAACCTGATGTTCGTCAGCACACTCGCAGCGATGCGGATCCCGCTATGCATCCTGGAGCAATCCGACACGATGTTCCATGGCATAGTCCTAGGGAAGGGCGTATATCCCCTGGGGAAGATATGGCTCGACGTCATCTTCGGCCAACCTGAAAACTTCAGGCGCGAGCAGCTAGAGTTTGAAGTGGTGGACTCGCCATCGCAATACCACGCCATCCTCGGGCGGGTGGCATTCGCAAGATTCCTGGCAGTACTGCACTACGCGTACCTTCTATTGAAGATGCCAGGACCTAGGGCGTCATCACCGTCCAAGGAAGCTTCACCCGATCCAACCACTGCGATAGCGACTTCAACAGAATCTCCCAGTCGTTCGGTATGCAGGAGGAGCTCACAAGGCTTCGAGAAGTGACAGACAACGAGGCACCCCCAGTCTCCAGGCAAAACACACCCGATATGTTGTTCGACTCCACGGTCAACACGAAAAAGGTGCAAGTCCACCCGACGGATGCCTCCAAGATGGTGCTGATCACCAACAACCTCAGCCCTGCATAGGAAAGCACGCTCATCGAATTCCTTCGTGAGCATTGGGAAATCTTCGCCTGGTGTCCTATGGACATGCCAGGAGTTCCCTGGGAATTCGCCGAGCATGCACTCAGTGTGTTCCCCGACGCAAAGCCAGTCAAGCAGTCAATTCGACGACTATCCGAGCCAAGATCTGAAGCCGTTGGAATTGAAGTCAATAAACTGCTCGATGCCGACTTTATCTGGGAAATCAAGGAGAGCGAGTGGTTGGCCAACACCGTGCTGGTCCCCAAGAAGGACACGGACATCCTGCGGATGTTCGTGGACGTCACATCGCTTAACAAATACTGTCCCAAGGACCACTTCCCTCTACCACGGATCGATCAGATCATCGATTCGACTACAGGATGCGAGAAGCTCTCCTTCCTCGATGCCTACTCAGGCTACAATCAAATTTGACTGAAGGTCGAAGACCAGGAGAAAATGGCGTTCATCACGCCGTTCAGAGTGTTCTGCTACAACACCATGCCCTTCGGGCTGAAGAACGCAGGCTCCACGTATCAGAGGTGCATGCAGGCGTGCCTGAAAAACCAGACCGGTCGCAACATTCAAGTCTATGTCGACGACATAGTAATCAAGACCAGGGAGGCCAAGACGTTGATCGACGATCTCCGCGAGACGTTTGATAACCTTGATCACTATAAGATCAAGCTGAACTCGGAAAAGTGTGCCTTCAGCGTCCCATTTGGCCAACTACTCGGTTACTTCATCTCCCAACGGGGGATCAAGGCGAATCCAAAGAAAATCAGGGCCATACTGGCCATGGAGAAACCGAAGAATCTCAAAGGTGTGCAGCAGCTAGCTGGGCGGATCGCAGCGCTGAGCAGATTCATCAGTCGCATGGGTGAGAAGGCCCTACCATTTTACCAGCTGCTACTAAAAGCGGACAAGTTCGAGTGGACACCCGAAGCAGACAATGCATTCGAACTCAAGCTGCTGCTCTCCACCTCGCCTGTCCTGGTCACACCAAAGGAGTGATAACCTCTGCTGCTATACATCGCAGCTATGCACCAGGTGGTAAGCACCGTACTCGTGGTCGAACGACCCGAAGATGGCAAGACCCACAGGGTCCAACGCCCAATCTACTACCTCAGCGAGGTACTAACTCCAAAAAAGTAGAGGTACCCTCACTACCAGAAGCTCGCCTACGGCGTATTCATGATGGCTCGTCGACTGAGCCACTACTTCCAGGAGCATCAGATCATGGTCGTCAACGAGGCCCCACTGTCCAACATCCTGAACAACCCCGAATCCACGAGATGCATAGCCCTGTGGGGCATCGAGCTGTCTCCTCTGGACATTGTCTACGAGCGTCGCAAGGCCATCAAATCTTAGGTCCTCCCTGACTTCCTTATCCACTAGATGGAACTCCAGCTGCCGGACACTCCGGACATGACGCAATCATGGACGATGCACTTCGACAGCTCCAAGCGCGAGGCTAGAGCAGGAGCTTGCGTCATACTGACATCCCCTCAAGGTGACAAGATGAAATACGTCCTTCGAATGAAATTTTGTGCCTCTAATAACGAGGCCAAATACAAGGCCCTCGTCCATGGCATGCGGATGGCCAAGATCTGCGGTGCAACATGCCTAGTCATCTACGGTGACTCAAACCTTGTCGTACAGCAGACGATGAACAAGTGAGACGCTCACAGCGCCAACATGATCGCATACCGTGCGCTCTACAACTCACTCGAAGGGGACTTTGACGGCTGCGAGCTTCAGCACGTTGGAAGAGAAAGAAACGAAGAAGCCGTTAGACTCGCCAACATCGGCTCCACCTGCACACAGGTGCCACCAGGTGTGTTCCTCGAACAAATCTGTGAACCCTCTATCAAAAGGAAATTCCCCAAGGGGTCAACCGAAGAAGCAGAGCACTCGGGGGCTGCGCCACCCGAAGGGCAGGAAGGACCCGAAAAGCTTGACACTGAGGACGAGCTAGTCAGCCTGATGCAGTTCATGGTGGTTGAAGAAACATGGACGCAGCCGTACCTTTGGTAGCTGATAAACAATGAACTGCCCGATGACCCGACAGATGCCCGGCGCATATCTTGCCTGTCTAAGGCCTTCACCATCCACAATGGCGAGCTGTACAAGCGTAGCATTTTGGGTGTGCTCCAAAGGTGCGTCACTATCGGTGATGGCAAAACTATCCTCCAAGACATCCACGAGGGCATCTGTAGCCATCATGCAGGCAGCCGCACCCTAGTCGCCAAAGCTCTATGAGCTGGATTCTACTGGCCAACAACCATGAACGACGCCAAGGACATCGTCCAAAGGTGCAACACCTGTTAGAGGTACACGGACAAGTCGCACGCACCAGGATCCGAGCTAAGTCCCATACCATTGGTCCGGCCCTTCGCCCAATGGGGCCTCGACATGATCGGCAAACTGCCCAAATCATAGAAAGGAGGCCACGTCTACCTCCTGGTCGCAGTCGATAAGTTCACCAAGTGGATTGAGGCCATGCCCGTCACCAACCAAAGCGGCAAAACTGCCGTCAAGTTCTTTGAGTCCATAGTCTATAGGTTTGGTGTTCCACACAACATCATCACGGACAACGGCTCGAACTTCATCTCGAGGTAATTCCAAGACTTCTGCGAGGGCCTTGGCATCAACATATCATATGCCTCTGTGGCGCACCCGCAGACCAACGGACAGGTCGAAAAGGCCATCGGCCTCATAGGCAACGACATCAAGAAACGCCTGCTATGCCCACTCGAAAGGCTTGCGGGAGCCTGGGTAGAGGAGCTACCCTCCGTCCTCTGGAGCCTGCGTACAACACCAAACAACTCAACTGGCTTCACACCTTTCTTCATGGTGCATGGAGCCGAAGCGGTACTACCTGCCGAGGTACGCCACAAGGCCCCACGGGTCGTCGCCTATAGCGAAGCTGAATCATTGGCCGCACTCGAAGACGCTGTCGATACACTCGACGAAGCACGCGACATTGCTGCGGCTCGCTCAGCGGTCTACCAGCAGAGTCTCCGCAACTATCACAGCCGTCGACTGCGCCCAAGGTCCTTCGTCAAAGGAGACCTCGTCCTATGACTCAAGTAAGAACGACTGAAGAAGCTTGAGTCACCCTGGGAAGGACCCTACATCATCACCGAAGTCATCCCAGGTGGTGCCTATTGCCTCATGGACGTCGCATCAGGAGTCGAATACTCCAACCCCTGGAACGTTGCACAACTGCGACGCTTCTACCCCTAGCTACCTCTTTACTTTCAAAAAGGCTACTCAGCCGAACAATGTACCTCTTCATTACGCTATGAATAAAATCTAAGTCTCTCGGCCAAAATTTCTTTTTCTGTGCATTACTTTTCGCTATAACACGCTCGGGGGGCTACGCCTCACCTCACGACCTCATCGACTGAGAACAATGCATACAACCTGAGTAGCTGACCACGTCAGGCTAACGAAAAGGACATGCACATAACAAAGCACCACATGTTAATACAAATAAACTTTACAAAGGGCACAATGATCCCACTCGAATACATACCAATTTTACATCAATCTCTTTCTTTATAGGATATACCTATTCTGGAGAATTACATTCACTCGTTTCTCAAACAGATCTACGATCTCTTCAGCATACTGCCTCACAGCCGCATAATGCGGACGCATGTCCCAAAGACTGCCATCTGCTCGAAGGGGCAGCCCAGTTGCCACCTCTGCGAGATTGACGTCACGGCGATGCAACCGAACAAGCGACAAGGCAACTTTCACCCTAGCAACCAGCTGATGCCGCACCAACTCCCTAACGTGGCCCACGTCTCGAAATTTCGATAGAAGGCCCCAAAGGGTGGAAGGTGCCTCATCCAAAGGGAACATGATGAACAAAATAGACACCAGAGAAGTCCTCGCCTGCTTCAGCACCCGAGAAACTTGGTGCATGCAATCTTGCATCGTCGCAAGGAAGATGGCCCGATCGCGGTCCATCGAGAAGAAGCCACCAGTCTCCAGGTCCTGTTGCGTTAGGAAATTCATACGAATTGCGACACGCTCTTTCTCCTCCCTTGGAATGAGATTGACACCTACACCACGCATGGAATATAGATGACACACAAGCAAGGTGCACCCGAAAGAACAACAGTTCACGAAGACTCACATTGCAGTTGCTCGCTCATCTGCCACAACTCCCCCATCAAGAACTCCTTCCTGGCAGTGGCCTATTTAGATTTTGACTTCCACACATCTGCGTGGCCTCGAACGCTAAGGATATCCTTCTCCAAGGTGTGCGCACAGTCGCGAAGAAAAGCCAGCTGCGACGCATCATCCAGAGATGGTCGCGGCTCAGGAGTAGCCGAAGCAACAACGAGAGTCTCACCCGAAGGACCCTAAAGGCAAACAAGTCAAGACATGAACATCACAAGCATCTCTAGCAACAGCTCAAAACATAAATTTATATACATTAAGGCCACCTTGTGGCATAAGTTGGGTCTGTTCACCAGCAAAAGGTTACAACAGGAAAACAAAGAAGAAAACTACAACAACTACAACACATGGGCCTAAGCACCCGCATCCGGAGTGGCCTTGGAGCCAGACTGCCTGCTCTTGGCCTCCTTGTAACACCCTCGGAATCGACCCTATGCAAGTCTCAGCGATTCCCGCCAAACCCGCATAGAAACGATTCAAAGGTGCCCACCAGGCACTTGCGTGCGGGTGGAAAACGAAGTAATATCATTACACATTAGTCCACGATGGAACCCACAAAACAGATATATACAATAGCGACTCAATGAGTCAAGAATACAGATATACAATACAAAGATCCAAATCACCTTTAAAACGATACAGCGTCCGAGTACGGACAAGATGCAAATTGAGCTAAGAGCCCTGAAGAATAACCAATGGCGTCCATAACTCGCCTGTGCCAAGCGGAAGGGTAACCACGCTAACGATGTCGATCTCAAAACCTGGTAAAAACAAAAGGGTGCCGACAAAGGGCAAAGGAAAAAGAGCGGTCGATCTTGAGGCGATGCAGCGAGACTAGAATTCGTGGTCCTCGCCTACATAGGTATGGTGGATCGATGGCGGCATGCACTAAACAACCTATAGAGACTCGAGATAACCGGCTGGCTAGCGGAGAGGATAAGAAAGACCTATTCGGAACCAACCTGATTCTACCACCAAACATACCCATCCTGGTATTTCCCCCTCGAGACCAAACAAGGAAGTCAACCGAGGAACTCACACAGTTGGCAGTTTTATTTATTCAGTTATCATTGCAGCAATTACTAGTCAGGTATATATAGTCATCCTGATATAATAAGCAGTGGGCACTTTTAGTTAACCATTCCATTGTAGTTGCAACACTTACTAGTCAGATACAATTAGCATGAGATATCCCAAATCCAGCAGTTGTTGGTACTTTTATTTATCCATTCCGTTGTAGTGAAGCTAATTACTAGTCATATCGGATACAAGTCAAATTATAACAGTAAACTTTAGTTATAGTTGTCTATGATCGAGAACTGTGCTCCAAGTCATCCATAACTGCGGACACGGCTTCTCGAAAAAATTTAACCCTGCAGGGGTGCACCAAAGTTTCCACACGCACCTACACCCTTGTTGTCAGATCAGGTAGGTACAAGATCACAAAACATACACCCAACGGTATGTCGACGGGGTTTCGGACACGACGTTTCCCAGACCCAAAGTAAGCACATGGGGGCCACCCCACTAAGCTACCCGTAACAAAGTCGGCCGGTCTCCGAGACGGACCCAGGGTTTGTGACAATGGCTGTAAACGACTAGGAACCCGAAAGTGTGACTGGGCTTGTCGATACCGCGAAAACATTCCACATTGGTTCCAAAACAGTACAGGCGCTCCACGCGCAATCGTAAATAAAGCAGTAAAGCATGACATAAGTACAGGATAGTAATAAAGCCCCAAACTACTTTGTGGCCCCTGGTACAGTACTTTGAAATCAGGTACTATTCGATGGGGGTGCCCACACACCCCACCTGTGGTTAGCGCGCTCGATCTCGGAACAGGTGTCAAGAACTCGGGGTCCTACGGGACACCAGTGAGAGGTTAAAAACCAAATATTGTCTATTACCCACCGGTGCCTCTGCATTTACCTACTTCAATTTTAGTTATTAAACGATAATTAAAGCCATGATCATCTCCAACATAAAGCATATGGCAGCCTTTCAACAACTGTGGTACTGGACGACACGCAACAACACTTGAGCAAGCAACTACGACGCGCAAGTCCAACTATCTACCAAACAACAGGTAGTAGGATGTGTCCAAGGCAATACAAGGCTGCAAGGGATATCACGGGTACGAAAACTAGAGCATCGCAACACAGATAGCAATAGATCAACAGGAGGGAATAAATACTATAAAAGTAAGATAGGTAGAAAGGGGGAGATTGCTCGCCTGAAAAACATTGCCGAAGTTTCATCCGAAGATCGGGTCGACACTCGCGTCAACTCGTCGTCCTAATCCGTGAAGAAGCAAAATACTAGAAGAAACACCGGGAGCACTATTTATTACTACGGCAAAAGATCGAGCATGATGCATGTATGATGTATGGCATGGCAAAAACGTGACGCAATTAGGCAATATTAAACGAAACCGGAGTCCCGACAATTATTTAGATGGTTCATGTTGTGTAGGTACCCCGCAATTTAAATGTTATCTTAACAAGGCAAAATTATATCACCGATTCGATGCACAAATTTAAATGAGACCAATATTAGACTAGATTCGCCCGCATATGGCCTCCATATTTAATTATACGGTGAATCATCTAGATACCCCAAACACCCACAATATGTATGCAAACATGTTCATTTAATATGCAACAAGATCAATATCACATATTATAAAAATATGAGGGGTCTAGGATAGGGGTCACACATCGAATGGCGATCTTGGGGTTCCGAGGGTTTGGGGGATCGGTCTTCGGAATCCGTGAGGCAATCTTGGCGCTCCGTGAAGAAGACCTTGTCGAGGTCCTCTCTTTTGAGATCGATGGTAGCTTTCAACGGTCTCCTAGGGGCACCGTGATGGTACTCCGGGTCCAGACTTGTCAAGGCGTCGATCTCAGTCCAACTGATGGCGGGTTCGAGAAAATATTGCGACCAGATAAACTTAATTGGGCGGATAATACCGCGGCACCGGAGGCGATACACTGTCATCGGCAACTGAATAAACATACACGCATGTTCAAATACAACAGCACACATGAACTCGTCGAGGACGCGCTGCAGGCCTGAGAAGCTTGTAGGCATGCCACAAAGGGAGGCGGAACATCCACGATGCAGAGACGCAGAAGGCTACCACGACGATGGCGACAGCGGCCTTGGGAAGCGCTGCAGCAACGCAGGTCACGGCAGGTAGGGACGATGCCGACGACGAGGAGACGAGAGATGGTGCGGCTCCTGACAACGACAGCTCGCAGGCGCGGCGGCAACTTGCAACGGAGAGAGGCGCCGGATGCAAGGATGCGGCTCGCCGGAGGAGACCACACGGAGGAAGCCGGTGAAGTAGAGATCGCTGGCCCAGCAAGCAGAGGCGAGCATGGAGGCGACGGCTCGGGGACAACCATGGGTGCTTTCGGCGGGCTCGAGGTCGAGGCCGGGAGGACAATGCGCTGAGGCTAGAGGAAGGCAGCGGTAGGCCGGCGAGAGGGTGGAGAGCCAAGCGACGGCGGAATGGAATGGAATCGGGGAGGAGTTGGTGAGGAAGGAAAGAAGAGGCGGCGGCGGACAGAGGCTCAATCAGGGGAGGAGGGGAACGAGGGAGGCGGCGTATGCGGGGTAGGTGGCGGCTTGGGATGAGGGATCGTGAGGGGTGGGGCAACGCCCGGCTCGGTGGTTGACCAGGTCGGGTGGTGGGGCCAGAGGGGAGAGAGGGAGCGTGCGAGGTGGTGTGGTTGGAGTGGTGGACTGGGTCGGGTCTATCAGGAACGAGTGGGGATCGTGCGGGGTGCACATGGGGTGTTGTGTGGGTGCATTTGTGTGTGCTGCAGCGGCGGGGTGAGAGAGGAAGTAGGGAGTAGGCAGGGATTTGGTTGGTCTAGGGTTAGGGTTTGAGGAAGGGTAGTTCTACGGTTTGTCTAATTTGGGCCGGGTAGTAGGCTGCTGCCAGCTAGGCCCTTTGGGACTGGCCGGTGGCGTTCTCCCCGATACAAAAATATTTTATTTAATTGATTTAGTTTAAAAATACTTTCGTAAATAGTTGTTAGACAAATAACAGATCCGGATCGATCGGGGTTTTCGTATTTGAATAAAGAGACGGGGTATTTGTAGAAAACAAAAATAAGGCTTTTTCGCAAATAGTTTCAGACAAATAGATGCATGCTGATGTCATGATGATGCACATAATAAAAACAACAACAATTTCTAGTAGCAGTTTTATCCGGGGTGCTACAATTCGACACCACTAACAATGGATCTCGCCCTCGAGATCCACCTCATGGTACGGGGAGGAAGGCCGACGGTCTAAATCTTCTTGCTTCGTGTAGATCCTTGCGACACCACTAACAAAGATCCTTGCTCCATCTTGACATCGGCGACACCACCAACAAGGGGTCGTTGCTCACATTCGTCGGGAGGACACTCCGGAGAATTACCGATGAAGGTCGAGGTCTCAAAAGATAAGGCCACCTCTAACTTCCATGGAAGGAGGAAAATTGCTTGATCCACCAATTCAATGCACAAGAGCGACTGATAAGAGTAGTCGGATGGTGATCAGTCCATCGCGCACCCAAAGCATTACTCTGCACATGAATAGGAGAATTATGCAACCAACTCTCAGAATCAGACTGAAGATATCGACAAGAGAAATTCTGAAACAAAGGAGTGGCGCGGAATCTTCATCAGATCTGATGCAGATGATGTCGTTGCGAAGGAAAAACACCAGAAGATACAAAGAAAAAAATTTAGTGAATTTTTGGTCCACTGAGAGATACAGCAGAGGAAGATTCCTCAGATATCATGAAGACCAGATGTCAAAGCACCGTTACAAGAGGTTGGAAGCGAAACCCTGAAGGTACGACAGAAACCCATCCACGAGAATTCCTGGACTCGAAGAAAAGTTAAGAGGGTAGATTCAAAACACGCAGAGGTAAGAGGAGAATAGCAGAGGGGTAAGGAGTAAAAGCAGACCTAATCAGATCTAATCCAACCGATTTTCCAAAATAGTTTTGACACTCTAAAACGTCCGTTAGCAAGTTTATCCTACAGGCTGGACCAGTGGGGTATCGTAACTACTGAGCTCTGATACCACTCTGTAACACCCTCGGAATCGACCCTATGCAAGTCTCAGCGATTCCTGCCAAACCCGCATAGAAACGATTCAAAGGTGCCCACCAGGCACTTGCGTGCGGGTGGAAAACGAAGTAATATCATTACACATTAGTCCACGATGGAACCCACAAAACAGATATATACAATAGCGACTCAATGAGTCAAGAATACAGATATACAATACAAAGATCCAAATCACCTTTAAAACGATACAGCGTCCGAGTACGGACAAGATGCAAATTGAGCTAAGAGCCCTGAAGAATAACCAATGGCGTACATAACCCTGCCCAGGCCAAGCCGGAAGGGTAACCCTGCTAACGACGTCGATCTCAAAACCTGCTAAAAACAAAAGGGGTGCCGACAAAGGGCAAAGGAAAAAGAGATCGGTCAGTACTGAGGCCAGTACATGGCGAGACTAGAATTCGGCGGTCCTCGCCTACATAGGTATGGTGGACTGAGCGGCAGCACAGCATGCACTAAACAACCTATAGAGACTCGAGATAACTGTCGGCTAGCAGAGAGGGATAAGAAAGACCTATTCGGAACCAACCTGATTCTACCACCAAACATACCCATCCTGGTATTTCCCCCTCGAGACCAAACAAGGAAGTTAACCGAGGAACTCACACAGTTGGCAGTTTTATTTATTCAGTTATCGTTGCAGCAATTACTAGTCAGGTATAGATAGTCATCCTGATATAATAAGCAGTGGGCACTTTTAGTTAACCATTCCATTGTAGTTGCAACACTTACTAGTCAGATATAATTAGCATGAGATATCCCAAACCCAGCAGTTGTTGGTACTTTTATTTATCCATTCCGTTGTAGTGAAGCTAATTACTAGTCATATCGGATACAAGTCAAATTATAACAGTAAACTTTAGTTATAGTTGTCTATGATCGAGAACTGTGCTCCAAGTCGTCCATAACCGCGGACACGGCTTCTCGAAAAGATTTAACCCTGCAGGGGTGCACCAAAGTTTCCACATGCACCTACACCCTTGTTGTCAGATCAGGTAGGTACAAGATCACAAAACATACACCCAACGGTATGTCGACGGGGTTTCGGACACGACGTTTCCCAGACCCAAAGTAAGCACATGGGGGCCACCCCACTAAGCTACCCGTAACGAAGTCGGACGGTCTCCGAGACGGACCCAGGGTTTGTGACAATGGCTGTAAACGACTGGGAACCCGAAAGTGTGACTGGGCTTGTCGATACCGCGAAAACATTCCACATTGGTTCCAAAACAGTACAGGCGCTCCACGTGCACTCGTAAATAAAGCAGTAAAGCATGACGTAAGTACAGGATAGTAATAAAGCCCCAAACTACTTTGTGGCCCCCGGTAGAGTACTTTGAAATCAGGTACTAATCGATGGGGGTGCCCACACACCCCACCTATGGTTAGCGCGCTCGATCTCGAAACAGGTGTCAAGAACTCGGGGTCCTACGGGACACCAGTGAGCGGTTAAAAACCAAATATTGTCTATTACCCACCGGTGCCTCTGCATTTACCTACTTCAATTTTAGTTATTAAACGATAATTAAAGCCATGATCATCTCCAACATAAAGCATATGGCAGCCTTTCAACAACTGTGGTACTGGACGACACGCAACAACAATTGAGCAAGCGACTACGACGCGCAAATCCAACTATCTACCAAACAACAGGTAGTAGGATGTGTCCAAGGCAATACAAGGCTGCAAGGGATATCACGGGTACGAAAACTAGAACATCGCAACACAGATAGCAATAGATCAATAGGAGGGAATAAATACTATAAAAGTAAGATAGGTAGAAAGGGGGAGATTGCTCGCCTGAAAAACATTGCCGAAGTTTCATCCGAAGATCGGGTCGACACTCGCGTCAAATCGTCGTCCTAATCCGTGAAGAAGCAAATTACTAGAAGAAACACCGGGAGCACTATTTATTACTATGGCAAAAGATCGAGCATGATGCATGTATGATGTATGGCATGGAAAAAACGTGATGCAATTAGGCAATATTAAACGAAACCGGAGTCCCGACAATTATTTAGATGGTTCATGTTGTGTAGGTACCCCGCAATTTAAATGTTATCTTAACAATGCAAAATTATATCACCGATTCGATGCACAAATTTAAATAAGACCAATATTAGACTAGATTCTCTCGCATATGGCCTCCATATTTAATTATACGGTGAATCATCTAGATAACCCCAAACACCCACAATATGTATGCAAACATGTTCATTTAATATGCAACAAGATCAATATCACATATTATAAAAATATGAGGGGTCTAGGATAGGGGTCACACATCGAATGGCGATCTTGGGGTTCCGAGGGTTTGGGGGATCGGTCTTCGGAATCCGTGAGGCGATCTTGGCGCTCCGTGAAGAAGATCTTGTCGAGGTCCTCTCTTTTGAGATCGATGGTAGCTTTCAATGGTCTCCTAGGGGCACCGTGATGGTACTCCGGGTCCAGACTTGTCAAGGCGTCGATCTCAGTCCAACTGATGGCGGGTTCGAGAAAATATTGCGACCAGATAAACTTAATTGGGCGGATAATACCGCGGCACCGGAGGCGATACACTGTCATCGGCAACTGAATAAACATACACGCATGTTCAAATACGACAGCACACATGAACTCGTCGAGGACGCGCTGCAGGCCTGAGAAGCTTGTAGGCATGCCCACAGCAGGAGGCAGACATCCACGATGCAGAGACGCAGAAGGCCACCACGACGATGGCGACAGCGGCCTTGGGAAGCGCTGCAGCAATGCGGGTCACGGCAGGTAGGGACGATGCCGACGACGAGGAGACGAGAGATGGTGCGGCTCCTGACAACGACAGCTCGCAGGCGCGGCGGCAACTTGCAATGGAGAGAGGCGCCGGATGCAAGGATGCGGCTCGCCGGAGGAGACCACACGGAGGGAGGCCGGCGAAGTAGAGATCGCTGGCCCAGCAAGCAGAGGCGAGCATGGAGGCGACGGCGGCTCAGGGACAACCGCGGTGCTCGGGCGGCAGGGCTCGAGGTCGAGGCCGGGGAGGACAGCGGCGCTGCGAGGCTAGAGGAGGCCGCGGTAGGCCGACGAGGAGGTGGAGAGCCAAGCGACGGCGGCTTGGTGGAATCTGGGACAGGAGGGAGTTGGTGAGGAAGGAAAGAAGAGGCGGCGGCGGACAGAGGCTCAATCAGGGGAGGAGGGGAACGAGGGAGGCGGCGTACGCGGGGTAGGTGGCGTCTTGGGATGAGGGATCGTGAGGGGTGGGGCAACGCTCGGCTCGGTGGTTGACCAGGTCGGGTGGTGGGGCCAGAGGGGAGAGAGGGAGCGTGCGAGGTGGTGTGGTTGGAGTGGTGGACTGGGTCGGGTCGATCAGGAACAAGTGGGGATCGTGCGGGGTGCACATGGGGTGTTGTGTGCGTGCATTTGTGTGTGCTGCAGCGGCGGGGTGAGAGAGGAAGTAGGGAGTAGGCAGGGATTTGGTTGGTCTAGGGTTAGGGTTTGAGGAAGGGTAGTTCTACGGTTTGTCTAGTTTGGGCCGGGTAGTAGGCTGCTGCCTGCTAGGCCCTTTGGGACTGGCCGGTGGCGGTCTCCCCGATACAAAAATATTTTATTTAATTGATTTAGTTTAAAAATACTTTCGTAAATAGTTGTTAGACAAATAACAGATCCGGATCGATCGGGGTTTCGTATTTGAATAAAGAGACGGGGTATTTGTAGAAAACAAAAATAAGGCTTTTCGCAAATAGTTCAGACAAATAGATGCATGCTGATGTCATGATGATGCACATAATAAAAACAACAACAATTTCTAGTAGCGGTTTTATCCGGGGTGCTACACTCCTCCTGCTGCTTCACGACGTACTCAGCCAGAAGATCGATAAGCTTAGGCCCATAATGCTCATAGCGAGAGGCGAAGAGGGTGAACGCTACCTCTGAGCCATCTGCAGCCGTCGGCATCTGGGACGTTATGTGCGGCAGGTCCAGCTCCGCTCCGGACGCCATCGCCATCCCCAACCCCATGGAGGAGCTGTTGCCCTTCTGCTTGCGCTTATACGCCGCCGGCGTGTCCTCCGATAGAGCATCCGCAAGGGTGTCAACATCCTCAAGGGCAACGCCCTTGGGGACGACCTCCTTGTAGAAGCGCCTAAGCACTTCCTTGGCCTTCGCCAAGGAGCCAGCAGCGGTGCCGCAGCGATCTTCGACCGCTGCGTTGGCATCGGCCAGAGCATCTCCATGCTCCAGCACACCACGATCAAACTTGATGCCTAAAGCATCTAAAACAAAGAAGAAAAGGTACTCGAATAAGAGTAGGACAAGGCACAGTCGAAAAAATACAAGACCCAAACAAGTAAAAGGAAACTCATCAGAGAAGCCTTTGGCTGCATCCATCAGCCTATCCGCCATCTCCTTCTCACGAGCAGCCGCCGTAGCAACGAGCTGCTCCTCGCGATCAGCAACCTCCTTCTGCAGGCGCTCCTTGGCTTCAGCAGCATCCGCAACCTCCTTCTGCAGGCGCTCCTTGTCTTTACCAGCATCTGCAGCCTTCTTCACCGCTCGACCAAGGCTCTTCTCGAGAGTGTCCAGCTGTCGGAGGGCCGCATTGTTTCCATCTACAACATCAAGAATCACCCGATCAATACAAAGCAAAATCCATGGGACAAACGAGTTGCAAAAGGGTGAGCAAACTGCGTACCTTGAAGCTGCTGCATGCTAGCCTCCAACGCTAGGTGCTACTGGATAAGGAGGTTGTCGCTATGCACAAAAGGCTGCAAAATAAACACAAACAAAAGGAACCATTAGAAAGGGATCGGGGCTACGCCCCGCAAGAGCAAAACTACCAACAAGACACCTGAAAGGGCTCGGGGGTTCCCCCAAGAGATATAGTACAAAATACTTACGTGTTCAGGCGGGGACTCCGAAGTTCCGCGTGCGGTCTTCTGAGATATGACCACCGGAGCTCCTCGATTGGAGAAGTTTGGGCCATCATCCGCAGAGTCGGCCACCACCTGAAGGGGAGGAGTCGTCGAGTTCGACTCCCCCATAACTTCTTGAGTGTCCCCGTCAAGGGACTCCTCTTAAGAGTTGCTGCAAGCACACAACAAATTATCTGCACAATGTGACTGCAAAAGACAAACAACAGAAAAAGAGAGAAGCGAAGTCACTTACGACTCGCTGTCCAACAAGTTGAAGACGGGGGCCGCCTTCTCCTTCCTCTTCTTGGCCGGCGGCTGCGGCTCCATCGCCCGAATAGGCATGGCGGGGATAGGTGCAGATGAGGCACCTTCATCCATGCCATGCTGCTCCAGGAAGGACGGACCCCTTGGAGTTGGCAAGTAGACGCATCCGAAGACTTGTTCTGGGAGCGCTTTCGGGTCTGCCCCTCGCTCGGCTCGGGGGCTTCCAAGGTCGAAGATTGCACCAGAGGAAGTTTGGACTTCGAATCCACAACTTTGTTGTCCGGCGCAACCGGAAATTTATCAGGCAGTGGGGGCATCATCCCAGCTACTTTGAGATCCTGCAAACCAAAGACGTAAAAATAACATGATTAGTGACACTAATCATAAGCAGATAGCACTCGAAAAAGCGCAACGCGCACGACACAAGTCTCCACCCGAGGAACTGCATTTGCAGCACTGAAGGGGGCGGTCAAGGATTTCCCCGGGAGGTCCTCATCGGCCTTTTTCTTCAGTAGAGGCTGCAGTTCTCTATCGAGATCACCCTTGGACAACTCCTTGGATGAGACCCTCGCCGGGTCGTTGCGGCCAGTATAGAGAAACATCGGATGCGCCCTCGCTTGGAGTGGCTGCACCCGGCGTTTGAGGAAGGTGCGGATGATGCCACACCATTGACCTCTTTCCCAGCTACCATCTGGAGCGCCTCCACAAGATGATAGAGCTCCTCCACCTCCTCCACTTTGCCCTCCAAGATGTGATTCTTCTAGGATCTCTTCGGGACGATCTTCTGGGAGGAGTCGAAAGGAGCGAGGCCAAAATCTTGTCCGTCCACCTTGGCATCACGGATGTAAAACCACTTCTTGCGCCAATACTGGACATACTCGCACATCGAAAAGGAGAAGAAAAGAATAAAAGATCAAATAGAGATGATGCAGCCACCGAGCGGATAGACTGCCTCTTCACGGAATAGAGCTTCTGGAAAAGGCCAAAGTGCGGCTTGATACCGAGCCAACACTCGCAGAGAGTGATGAAGCAGGCGATATGGAGGAAAGAATTGGGAGACAAATGATGTAGCTAAATCCCATAAAAGAAAAGGAGTCCACGAAGAAAATCGTGAACAGGAAGAGAGGCCACAGATGAAAAAGGCTTAAAACATGAGCCGAAACCCTTCAGGTGGGTGCGGGATTACCTCGTCGCCTGGAAGGTTGGCATCCTCCTTGTTCTGGGAATCAGCCCAGAAGCGCGCAGCTTGCGCAAGTCTCCGTCGCGCATCTCTCTGTGCTTCCACCTACCGTCAGTAGCGCATGTAGTGGCAGATACCAACTTGTCAACACCCGGATTTTTAATCCCAGATGCCTGTTATGCCATACATCGCGATCCCAGGATTACCATTTTTGCGAGACATAACAGATTTGGATATCACAGTACATCATGCATTACAAACCATACATAGGGTCTTACACAAATAAGGATCTCATGATCCAGTTTTTAATACAATTCAAGCAGCGGAATAACATAATAATAACGATAGCGTAGGAGAAGCTCCATCTTCAGGGTCACAGGCAATGCTGATGATGGGAGATGATCCTAGTTGTCGTAACCTTCCTGCGGTCTGTCATCCTGATACTCCTCTTCATAGTCTGGCCACGGGAATAGCCAGAGACAAAGCCATGAGTACTCTTTAAGTACTCGCAAACTAATACTAATAAGCGAAGGGGGGTTTTTGTAGTAGGATGCTAAGATCTAGGGTTGTTTTGCAAAAAGCCAGATTTACTCTACTAAGTTCAAAAGCAAAGAAAGCTAGTTGAAAGTTTTATAACACCTAAGTGGGAACTTGAATTTCATATCACAACTCTGTTGTGGTCAAGTCAAAGTCATAAATCATTTCATAAGTCATTTTGACAACATCTGACGATAGAACAGTATGGCCACTCCAACTATCCATAACCGCGGACGCGGCTATTCGAATAGTTTGACACTCTGCAGAGATTGTACACTTTCACCACAACATTCGATACATTCGTCAGGAACAATCCTGAATTCACCATACTCAGTATGCGGATAATCAATCCTAACCTTTCAATTACACTCCCTAGTATAGGCACCTCCCTGTGAGTTTGGCCTCCCAACCATGACCAATTGTCATCTTGGGTACTGCACAGGTGGAAAATCTTCACAAGGTAGCCTCAGCTCAGACCTTGGCTGCAAGGGAACCCATACTAAGGTATATAAATTTCCAGTCAAGCCCTACCCAATTTTCGGGTATTGTGGTTGTACGGCAAAATTGGAATGGTATCGCATCCAGACAACCATCAGTTTTATAAAGGGCTAAGGCTCCGGCCTCAACATTTTCATCATCAAAATCATCTGGTGTTCAAGAACACATGTCAAAACATTTCAGTAGAATGACTCATCATTCTAAGGTTTTCATAACCATTTTCACCAAGTATTCCCATCTAAATTTGATCAATTTTTATGCTTAGCACTAGCATCTATAAGTGGGGGTAAATACTAATGAGGGGTGGTAAACAAGTGGGGATTAACTAAGTTCAATCTCATGCCTTAGGATGACATCAAGATTATCTAACTTACGCCAAATTTTATGCTCTTTATGCTACCTTCAATTATCTTTCTAGAATCTACAAGTCACTAAGTAAACTTTTGATAGAAAGCTTTTAATAAAGAAAATAAAATACTAAGCACTTGTCCCATTTATTTTATTTTGAGAAAAGTAATTTCTACTCATTGAAAAACTACTTAAGATTTAATATTCTCCAACTCAAACATGGGATCATGTTGACACATGTCATCACCACAGATTACAGTACATGGGAATATGATTTAAAGTGGTGTCACAATTTAATAAGGTTTAAGCTTTTTATTTTATTTAATTAAAGTGACTAGAAATGCCTATGTGGCATTCTTTTATTACTTGATCATTATTTCTGTAAGCAAACCTATATATTTTCATATATTCTGAAAGGTATGGTCAAATGTGATTTTTGAGAGTTGGAATCAACTCAAAATATCTTGTGGTTGAATTTTGAAAAATGTTTGAATTCAGAAAAGCTTCTGCCTTGTTATTTTTACCATGGGTGATCTACAAATCTAAATGGTTTGAATACAATGGGCTTGGATTAAGCATTCCAATACCTTTCTAACAAAATTGGTTTCATGCATTTTGGTTTAGTGAATCGAGTTGGGTTGATTTTTGAATCTAGGTACAAAACTGGGTTTTGAAATTAAATGAATAAAACTAAATTTGAATTGTTGGGTCACGCGTAATGTTTAACTGGGCCGGCCCACTATGCACCACGCACACGCGGGATGGTTAAGTGTCTGTCCCCACGCGTCAGTGAGACAGTGAGGGGCGAAGTGGTACGGCGTGATCTAGGCCGCATGATCTAACTCTAATCGAACGGCTCTGGTTCATTAACCACGTCGGGCAGCGCCGGCGAGACAGAACCCTAGAGCGGCAGGTGGGGGTCGTGGGAGGCTCACCGGGGCTCAGGCGATGGTCGGCGATGGGGGCAAACGACGAAGTCGATGACGGCGGTTATCCTGGTACCGGCAGCTTCTCCTGGGGCGGCTCCAATCGACGGCGCCTCTCCTCCTCTGCAGCGGCGAACTCCGGTGAAATTCTGGCCACCTGGTGCTCGCCTTGCTCCGGGAGTGAGTGGGTGTGATCAATAAGAGGTGGGGAGTGAACTGGTGTGAAGAAAACGAGCGTAGGAGGTCTCCTTTTATAGTGGCTGAAGGGGACCGATGGGGCGAAGCTTCGTCGTGATCGGCGACACGAGGCTCTTGGCATGGGCGATGGTAGGGGCGGTGTTGTGCTCCCTGGCGAAGCTCAATGGCGTGGTGGCGAGGCGTGGGGCGGTGCTGATCGGTCAGAACGCGTCGACACTCTAGGCGGGTCTGACGGCAAATTTAATGGTGCACGGGTGCTCCTGGTCACGCGGCGGCGAATGAGGTTGTCTGGCGGGGTGCTGGAGTGTTGGCGATCATGCACGCAAGCGGCGAGGGTGGCACGCAGTCTGTGGGTGCTGGTCGAGTGTGGCGCACTGGCGCGCTCTAGGCGCGTGTTTGGCGGGTGGTCCAGTGGCTGGCTGCGCTCGAGGCTTGGACAGGGAGTGGCGGTGGACGGTGCTACGTGTTCCAGACAAGGTTGGCAGGGCTAGTTCTTCCTCTAGCTCGCTGGCGACATTGGGGTTGGCAAATAGGCTTGGCATGGTCACCATTAATGGCTATGCCAAGCTCACAGTGGTGCTAAGGATTGTTAATTGGGCTAGATCATCTATTGAGAGTGTAGTGAGAGCTAGAGAGGGAACAAGGTTGGCCAAATTCACTGCTCACTATAGTGTTTGTTGTTTGTTTGTTTGCTGCAAACAAGGTGTTTGATGAAATGGCCGAAAGAGATTCAAATTTGAATTTTGGATTCAAACTTGGTGGGTTTGCTAGGCACATACTAGGGAGTCTCTGTTTAGTTGGATTAGTCAAGGGGCACTGGTTTGGTTGGGTTTTAAAAATGTGTGATCTTCACCTATGATAAAGATTCAATTTTGAATTGTGATTTGAATGAGGTTGCCAAATGTTTCTGGAAGTTTGAAAGGTGGGCTTTGATTCATTTTTACTTGGTCTAGCAAGGGGTGAAAATAATTGGAAAAGTTTCTGTTTGAAATCTTGGACTAGAAACACTCAAAGTGACCTAGTGAGCAAGATTGACAAAAATGACCATTTGCCTTAATTGATTTGTTTTTGATTTTATCTTTATTTTTTCTGCTTGAAAATGTTTTATATGATGTTATTTTCATCTTTAAACCATTTGTTGCTATTTAGGTTAATCACACAAGATCACTCATGCATTTATCAAATCATCACATACACTCATGCATTCATATGATTTTAATTAATCAAAGTTTTTGTTAACCCTAATTTTAGTGATTAGAGTTTATGATCATTGTTTTATATTTTTGGGATGTTACACCTTCTTGCCGCCGCCGGCGGCGCTCGAGCTAGCTCCGATTGCAATCTTCTTCGGCTTGCCCATCACGCGGTGTCGAGTGCGGCGGTGTGCGCAAAGAAAAGAAGAGGGAAAAGAACGGAGAATTTCCAGTGCGCAGTGGAGGAGAGCAGTGAAAATGGAGGCAATGGCAAAGATCAAATGGTAAAGGGTAAAACGAAAATCACTGTTTACCCACAGTATTAAAAGACGAATACGACGAACATGCACCGTTGATCTAGAAGCCCTAGCGCGCACGCAAGATACAACCCTACACGTGTTAGCACAGCTAGCAACGAATCGTTGCCAACACACCGTCCACTATGCATGGAAACCGAGGAGATGCCATAATTTTCGCCACGTCTACGTGTGACTAGTCAACTTCAAGTCAGGCGGTGGGACCTACGGTCGTCTTGTCACGTCATCTTTGCCGCTGCAGACGGTTGAGATCACCAATCGTCACCACTAACGTCATCAAGACTAAGCTAGCAACGGATGGAAATTTTCGGCTGATCAATCAAGTACTTACTCGAATCTACGATTTGAGCAACTACTCGGTGGCTACTCCTATCAGGAGCACTGGCCATGCACCTAAGACATGATCAAGGTACTACACCTCGCAACTGTCTTCAAGTCGTACGTCGAGTTTGCGACTCCACTACGGACTCGGGGGCTACTCCCATAGGGAGGATGGGTTCGGCATTGTGTCCTTCGGACCTAAGCTAAAAATAACTGAACTAAAGTCTCTGCTCGAGTCTACGACTCAAACAGACACTCAGGGGCTACTCCCATAGGAAGCGCTGGCCGCGCACCCTATGAATTCTTCGACTGCGATCCTTCGGATCAAACACGACAAAATCTTTTTGGCAACTTTGCCCAAACCAACACTAAGTGAGAAGCAATCTCCTTGGCCACCCGAAACACCTCCGCGGTGATACAATTTTGGATGATGTGTCTACGATGCAAAGATAAGCCCTATAGATCTCATCTGATGGCCTGGTAACGCACCTGACTGCGCCCTACCAGTAAACTCCCATGTCAAGAAGCACGATGAAAAATCCCGACGGACGTGTTGGGTACATCACTTGAAAACCACTGGGATTTGACTCCTATAAGACCTCAACGGCCTAAGTTGAATTACGCCAGCATCCGTTCCGGATTCGAGTCTAGGGACTCGAATCTGAAGAAGATCGTGTTGTTTTGTCCTATGACAGTTAACTGGCCCTGATCCGTCGAGAGAGTCAGGCACACGCATCAACAATCCCTATGAACTAAAACATTTTTCACTTAAACAGGTTGAAATGGCACCCGAAAGATTGAAGAGTCCTCGGCCGAATCTACGATTCGACCGAACACTCGGGGGCTACTGACATGGTTATCCCCACGGGTACACAACATTGGTATACCTGGTCCAGCCCAAGGGAAGGCCCATGCCAAGATACGCGGCATGTGGAGATTTCGGGTGGCCCAGCCCATGATGCTTTCAGATCCTTGGAGAACAAGACTAAAATAGATAGAATTTCAAAGGGTACAAAACCCTAATCTGTAACCGACTCGACCTACGCTCGGGACCTGCCTATCTATATAAAGGCTAGGAGGGAACGGCGAGGAGGACGATACTCACCTCATACACACCTCACGCCAGATTGCATCTGCGCACCCCTGTAATCCTCGGTTCCGCCGTAATCAAGAGGAGACAAGCATGAGTAGGGTTTTCCCTCTGGGGGCCTGAACCTGGGTAAACTTCGTGTCCCCGTGTTGCTTGTCTGTTAACCGTTCCATGATCTCCAGCATCCCCATCTTCTCCAAAACCCAAGTCCATAACAATGGGCATTGACGAGATCGAACCTCGTCACCAATGGATGCTAGTGGGATCCAGGGAGGGAAGATGTAGTGGTTTATACACTCAGAATGCTAGAACTCAATCTTTATTCAACACCAATGGAGCTACACTTGCTCCTCGAGCTGTATGAGCGAGAGTAAGAAGAAGCTACAACTAGTTCCTAGTGAGAAAAATGAATCGATCCCCTTCTCCAGACGCCCAGTCCCTCCTTATAAAGGATTGGCCTGATGCCTTCTAGGGCTGACATGGACAAGCATATTCGTGGAATATGCTTGTCCCAAAGCGGTAACTCGGCGGGCTTCTTTCCGTGTCCCCCTTCTATCAATGGCAAAGACATAGAACCCACCACATGTGAGCCTCGGGCCTGAGGACTGTCACCTCTGTGACCTTCCTCTGCTCCTCTGCTGCTCTGCTTCTCGTCTGTAGCGCTTGGTACTGCGTAGATTTTAGAGAGAGATACTGGCTAGTGTTGACTTTGGGGTTTGCTTCCTCCTTCTTGGACAAGCTTCCCTTGACCCGGCCTCGCCTCGCATAACTTGGCTTGACCTTAACCTGCACGTAAGATGCATGACAGTGTTATGCCGACATACCTCATATGTCGGTCGAGTCAAGTCTTAACTACTTGACTCGGGCCAGGTCGGACCTCATTCGGCCGACTCCTACATGACTCGGCAGGATCATATCTAGATCCGGCCCTAATCATGAATATTCCTCTCTCTTTTTACTTACCTGGACCCTACTTGGGGTCATCCCCCCAACATTAGTCCCTGAAGCTGGTGCGGTCTTGCCGACTACACTCGGCCAGACCACAACAGTTTCTAGATACTCAATTTTTTATACTTTTCTCTCCGACTTATTATTCAGTCGGTGCCTTTCTCGTTTTTTCTCCTCTCTGCTCACCCTCTTTTTTCGAGGTGTGACTCATTTTCCAAGTCACTCATCTTTGTCCGAGGCATCCTCTTAGCTTCTCTGGTAAGCTTCATCCTACATGCATCAATCATTGCCTTTTGTCTCATTTTTTGTACCGCTATAGTGTATCCTGACATTGCTACAGTAATCACTGCGGTAGTCTTATCAACGTAGTGACTCTTCGATCACCGCAACGGTCATGGTGGCCGGATCTCCTCCTATGCCATGTGATCCTCCATGTGGCTCCAATCGCCGATCGAGAACACACGATACACGCCTTTCAGCAGTTACCGCGGCGCATTCGCAATCCCACTAACTCTCTCCATGCGCGGTTATAAATAGGGGGATTGTGGAAAGGGTTGGTTTACTTTCCCATTCTCACTCTCCTCGTCTTCCTTCTTGCGCCGCCGCTGCTGTGCTCCTGTTCCTACGACCATGCCGCCGCACTCCTCCTCACGCGACGCGCCGCCGTTGTTTCGTCCTTCCTCACCGCGCCTCATCTCCGCGTTAGGACTTTGCGGCGGTTCTCTCCTTCCACCGCCACCGTGCTCATCGTCGTTGCGACGGGGCCTTGGATTTTGAGGCTGCTCCCCGCCGCCAGCGATTCCTCCTCTATTGGCTCCTCCGACGAGCCCATGTCGAGCTCGCATAGCAGCGTCGTCGTGGGGGGAAGAAGACCTTGTGGTGGGTCCGGAGCATGGTTCGTGGCAAGGGTCACCTGCCGAGAGATCGATTGGATCCGCAAGAGTCGTTGAGTCCCTGCCGAGGTAAAGTGTCGCTTACCCGGCAAGGAGTCTGCCCCCATAGTTGAGGATGGTGAATACGTAGTTTTCATGTCGCATTTTGCCAGAGGATTCGGCCTCCCTCTTAGCGATTTTGCCAAGGGCTTCCTTGAGTTCTTTGGCCTCCAGCCTCATCATCTTCCAGCCAACGCCATCGCTTCTCTGCCGGCCTTTATCTCGGCCTCACAAGGATACTTCGGTAATAGTCTGGCCGAAGTTTTTCCAGATCCGAGCTAATGTTGTGCCGGATAAATCTCTCCATCCTTCCGAGAATTCCCTGACTCAGTGTGGGGCCGCTTCCATCACACCTCGGAAGAATTGTTTGTTCCCCCGAGTTATAGGCCTAGGGTCCTGGAAGAATTGGCATAGGTCAATTTTCTACGTCAAGAATACTGGCAAGGACGATAAGATTTGGCTCCCTGCCTTCTCAGTTGGTCCTCCTTCTAAGCAGAATTGGAATTATAATCCGAAAAAGACTGACGATCTTGCCTAAGCGTTCGAGCTCCGACTGAAGGAACTGATTCGGGCGGGGCTTCATGACGAAGATTTGATGGCTGCATTCATCAGTAGCCGGATCTGCCCTTTCCAGCTTCGCTCTCATAAGCTTTGTTATATGAGCGGTCCTCTGGATCCCAACAGAGTCTCCAAAGTTGAGCTTGACGACGTTCAGATTCAGAAACGCGTCTGAGCTATCTTCAAGACCGACATGCCCGAGGATTGGTGTGGGGAATGAAGCCCTTTTCCCGCGATAATGCCCCTCCTCAAGTAACTCGAATTTGAGTTTCCCTATCCGAGTTATTTTTGTTGATTATTCTGCTAATTTTTGTCAATTCTTTCTGCAGAAATTTGATGAACAAGCTTCGGAAGATGCCGAGGTGCTGGCTCTTCCTTGGAGCGATGACCGTAGCACCCCGGATAATGGGGAACCAGACCCGGAGGAGTTTATCCCCAAACCCGAGGCTGCTCCCGCCCGTACTCGGGGTAAAGCCTCTGCCCGTGCCGATGAAGGTGACTCGGACGACGTCCAAATTCTCGAGGTAGTTGCCGTGGTGCCTATCTCTTACGCATTTCTGGCTCCTTCTTTCCTAGCTAATCCAGCTGGCGAGGTGCACGAGGTCGAACCCCTTGCCTCTAAGGCTCCCGCTCCATCAAAGAAGCGTGCCGCTTCGAACAATCCTTCGGACATGGCTCCCAAGAAATGAGTTAAGAGATCCACCAGCACATTCCGAAGTGGAAAAAACTATGCCTGGAGTCTCTGGGTAAGTTCGCTTGCTTATTCTAACTTGTATTTCTTGTTTTTCTCTTTCTATTTCTGAATTGGTTTTTCCCTTTATCTAGACAGTGCTCCTCTTTCTGCTAAGCCTAGTGGTCCGAGCATGACCTCGCATATTACTCGGCCGCCTTCTCCATCGCCTCAAGGGGATGTTCGAGTTTCAAGCCCTTCTCGCAATAATTCTCCTCTCATGCTGACTAACAGCCCGTCTCGGCAAGACGAGGGCGAAGTTCCCCCTGGAGATGGTGCTGATGTCATTATGCCGGATCACTCAATTGATCCGGTAATTTCTTTCGAGGTCCCCGAAGTTGTCCCCGTTGAACCTTCCTCTGCCGAAGTTCCTGCTACTTCGGTTACTACCGAGGCTGCAGCTACCTCGGCTCCCATCGAGGCAACCGCCCCTTCTGCCGCAGAAGTTATTGCTCCAAGTCCGGTTCATCGTCCTAAGTCATTGCCTGTTACCGAGGTTCCTGCCAAGACTAAGAAGGATGGCGCTGCCAAATCCAAACTAGCTCAGAGAGCTAAACCTGGTTCCTCTCAGCTGAGTGTCGCTGACATGCTTCACAAGGGGGTTTCTGTCGCTAAGCCTGGGTCTGCCTCCGCCGCCGACACATAGCTCGTGCTTCATAAGAGCCCGGCGGCCGGGTTAGCTGCACAACAGGCGCGAGAGGCCAGGGGCAAGGTTTTAATGCGCACGAAGAGCGGAGGAAGCCTCGGGTCATTGGTAGAGTATGCCAATAATTGGAATGTTGCCGATCAGATTGAGGGCAACCCCAGTAAACAACCCTTCTAGCTCTCCGACATTAGCAGGCGTTTTCATTTGGCTGCCAAAGTTGTACTTGAAAGTGACAAGATGAACGAGGTATGTGCTTCAATCTACACTTTATCTTTTGCACACGGTATACTATATGCTCGCTAGTCCCCGAGCTTGCAACCGAATAACTTGTTATTCGTTTGGAAGCTTCCATTGCTTATAATATAGTTATTTGCGTGCGTAATATATAATTTTGATATGCATGTTTTCTCTTAAAACACATCTAGCCACCTAGATCTGAGTCAAGTTATTCTTGATTTAGATCTTTTTAAGTTTTGGCTTTGAATATCACTCCACCTAGATCCGAGTGAGGCTTTGCTTCATTCGGATCTTTTTAAGTTCTTGCTTTCAATATCCAGCCTTCTAGATCCGAGTTAGTTTATATTGATTCGGATCTTTTTAAGTTTTGGCTTTGAATATCCAGCCACCTAGATCCGAGTCAAGTTTAGCTTGATTCGGATCTTTTTAAGTTTTTGCTTTGAATATCCAGCCACCTAGATCCGAGTTAAGTATAGCTTGATTTGGATCTCTTTAAGTTTTGGCTTTGAATATCTAGCCACCTAGATCCGAGTCAAGTTTTCCTTGATTCATACCTTTGCGTATTTTTCCGTGTATAACTTGCTGTTACTTTAGGTTGCTCACAATCGACGTACCGCCAAATTCCAAAAGCTGCTCTTTTCACATAGGAAACTGCAGGTCAAGTATGAAAAGATGGTTCCATTTTGAAGAAAACAGGTAAATTATTCGGGCATTTGCACTTAAGTCCTTTTGCTCAAGTCTTTGATTCTGATTAATTTGCGATTTATCCTTACTCAGCAAATATTGATATGTAAAATACTTTGCTGACGAAAAAGATTGCCAGTCTTGAAGGTTAGTCGCCCATCCTCTCTTTACTCGTGTGTTTCTCTTCTTAGATAATTTCCGAGTATCTTATAGTGCTCCATCCTTGGCTCAGCCAAATTACAAAGATCTGCAGCATCGCATCAAAAGTGCATATCCATGCCTGATATGATGCTGCATTTTTTAGAGCAAGCAGGGACTCATTCGGCGCAGCTCAAGGAGAAGGACGACAAGTTATATCGGCTCCGTGCTGAGGTTGAGTCCTTGAAATGACCCCAGAAGTCTAAGCTGGAGAAAATTGATCAAGAGTTTTCCGAGGAAAAGAATCGGTTAAGTCTCTAGCTTCAGAAGGACAAAGAACTCGATGCGACCGAGCTGAAAAATCATACAATGATAGAGGAGATTACTCGGTATGAGAATAAACAGGTTGGCTAGGCCGTGGATCTTCAGAAGATGTTGCGATATATCCATCGTAAGCTTATTGGCCGGGTTTTTTCTCTTGTGGTTACTGGTCGAGTCATTCTTTGCTCGTTGCTCCCCTTGATTTATATGATGTTTTGCTTTATAGATCACTTTCCAGAAGCCGAGCCCGTGAGTACTAAAGCCGTGGTTGCTGCCCGTGCCCGCCGAGGTGTCCCCAACATCCCGGATCAAGAATATTCTATTGAGGATCTCCTGGTTGTTTTTGCTGCCGCCATTGAGCTGATGAAAATCATGGGAAGAGATTTGGTGAAAGCGGCAATTCGAGCCTTCAATGTGCTCCCGCCGAACGAACCAAAATTTATCTAGGTGGTAGTACTTGTGGCGAAACTAATGGATTCCCAAACTCAGTTGAACCTCTAGAGAGAATCTGCCGGGCGAGCCAGGGCTAACATGGCGCTTACTGCCGTGCTATCATGGTACGAGGACATATCCCTCAACACATTGATGAATTTGCGTACTGGCTCTCCTTGGGTCAAGAATCCGGATTACGTTGCTCGCCGCCAACCCGTGCCTATCAACTCATTGAGTATGCAAATGTGCATCAATGGAATGGGGGGCAAGTTTTCTCCTAGACGAGGCCGAAGAGGATGTTTAGGCCACTGATGACGATGAGTTTGACGGAGATTCTGGTAATGAACATGATCGGATGAAGACTCTGGAAGTTCTTATGAGTCAAGTGGCAGTTCGAGAAGACATGCTGAAGCTCGGTCTTCCTCCAGGGGGACTAAAGCTTCCCATGCCCAAGGTGGAGCTTCGCGTCAAACGTCCAATACTCAAGATGCCCTGGTTACTGTAACACCCCAGTTTTAGATAGATATTATTTAGGGTTTGATTGTGCATCATGATCATCATCTAATAAAAATGCATGCACCAAAAATAAATCAAAACCCTAAAACCCTCATTATTCCCTCCCTTTGAAAATCATTCAAAAGGTTTTGAATATTTTGAAAAGTATCAAAATAGTTGGAACCCAAATTGAATAAAAGGGTCCCTCATTTGTTATATATTTTGTAAACCTTCTAGTACTTTGAAAATAATTCAAAACAGATTTGAAATGGTTTTGAAAAAGGAGAAATGAAAACATAATTAGGAAAAAGTTTCTGGAAATAAAAAGAGCAGCCAAGCCTCAGTCCAACCGGCCCACTCCTCTCTTTCCTCTCCCTGTCGTCCACGTGCATCACCCCACGACCCACCTGGCCCGTACCCTTTTGGTGCCTTTCTCTTTTCTTCTTCCTTGGCCATAAGGACACCGACGGGCTGCTGCGTGACATCACCGGGTTCGTCGTCCGCCACGTCGCCGTCGCCGCCCTTGGACACGGGGATAAGGTAGCCTGTGTTCCCCTCTCTCTCCCCATGCCCATTTCTCCCCATATCGTGCTCTCTGTCGATTTCCCCCAAATCGCCCGAACCCTAGCTCTCTGACCTCGTCGTCCGCCGTTGCTCCTGACCTCCCCGAGCCAAGAGGAGATGCCCTGGAGCTTCGCCGTGAGGCCCTATGTTCCCCCTGAAGGAATCGAGCTAGGGAAACCCCAACCGACGCCATCGTGGTCATCTGCTCGAGCTCCGGCCGTCGTGTGCATCACCAATTCCGGCGCCGACTGACCTCGCCTCGCCTCTTCGACCCCTCTAACAGCCTCCTGGTGAGCCCGTGGTCCTCAACGACCTCTCCGTTTGTTTTCCCCCTCTTCGTATCGTCACCGTGCCGTGCACCGCCCGACACCGCCGTAGTACAAGGTCGCCGGCGACGCCCCGGTGACCAAATCCGGGCGGCGCCACCTCTAATCGAATCGCCTTGCTCCCCTCTATCCAATGGACCCAGCCCCGTAGCCCCGCATAGCCCCTAGAGCCGTGCCTGAGCTCGATCTGGGAGAAATGGCATCGCTAACGTCATCATGACGTCAGGCTGATGTCATTTCCGTTTTTCCTTTTCTTTAATTGTTTTACTAATTGAAAACGCTGACACGTGGGCCCCTATTTTCAGATATTTATTCTTTTCCATAATTGTTTTCTAAAATGAATAAATATATGACCTATGGGTCCAGGTTATACAATAATTCATATAACATAAAATGTTTAATTGATTTAAAAATGATTTAAAATGGATTGAAATTGAGAAAAATCATAACTAATTCATTTTAAATCAGAAAAATACAAATAATATATCAAAATGTGTTGGAATTATGCCCTATAGGCAATAATAAAGATGTTATTATTATAATTCTTGTTCAGGATAAAGTTTATATTCCATGCTAGAATTGTATTAAGCCTAAACATTAATACTTGTGTGGTTTATGAACAACACCGTGTCCCTAGTACGCCTCTATGGACTAGCTCATTGATCAATGATGGTTAAGGTTTCCTAACCATAGACATGAGTTGTAAATTGATAATGAGATCATATCATTGGGAGAATGATATGGTGGACAGACCCAAACTAAGCGAAGCAATTAGATCGTGTCATCGTGTTCGTCTTTGCGAAGCTTTTCTTATGTCAAATATTTTATTCCTTAGACCATGAGATAATGCAACTCCCTGGTATCGGAAGAAAGCTTTGAGGTCATCAAACGTCATCCTATGAGAGGGTGATCATAAAGGTGTCTCTCAGGTGATCGGAAAGTATCTGTTGGGTTGTATGTATCGAGATGGGATTTGTCCCTCAAGTCGGAGAGATATACTTGGGCCCACTCGGTCGATATCAACACCTTGCAAGCATGTGGTTAAGGAGTTAATCACAAAGTGATATCGGATTACGGAACGGTAAAGTACTTCTGTGAGCGAGATTGAACTAGGTATGACGATGCAAGCGATCGAATCTCGGGCAAGTAAAATATCGTGAGACGAAGGGAATATATATATGGGATTGATTGAATCCTGGCATCGTGGTTCATCCGATATGATCATCGATGAATGTGTGGGAGTCAATATGGGTGCCCAGACCCCGCTGTTGATTATTGATAGAAGATCATGTCGCATATTCTCGAACCCGCAGGTCACACATAACGTGTCTCGGCTAGGATAGATTGGATAATTGGTTTATGAATTTTTGTTGAGTCTCGGATGGGATCCGGGACATCACGAGAGGTTCGAATGGTCCGGAGAATAAGATTCATATAAAGGCAGCAGTTTTGGAGTTCGAATTGTTCGGGTTAATCGGTATTGTACGGAAGCTTCTAGAACCTTCCGGAAGGGCCAACGTGGTCCCACCTTCCGGGAGGGGCATGGGCCTATGAGGGAGTGTCCTGGCCGCATTGGGCCAGGGGCACAAGGCCCCATAGGGCCCAGCCGATCCTAGATAAGTTTAAACTCGTTTAAACTAGAGATAGGATTTCTAGATAAGGGAGAGTTTAAACTAGAGATAGGATTTCTAGATAAGGGAGAGTTTAAATTGTTTAAACTAGAGATAGGCTTGGAGGATGGGCAGGGCTGGCGCACCCCTCTATATATAGAGGGCTGGTGCGCTCCCTCTAACAACCACACACCTTCCTCCAAACCCTAGTTGCCTGTTGCCCTCCTCTCTCCCTCCCGACTGTTTGTAGGCGAAGCCCTACGGCAGAAATTCTCCACCATATACACCACGCCATCGTGTTGTAGATCCAATCTATCTCTCCACCATACTTGCTGGTCCGAGGAAGGAGGAGACGTCGAGGTGCCGCGTGTGCATCTCACGGAGGCACCGCCACTTGTGGTGCTAGATCGGATCGGATCGCGAGGAGGAGAAGCGAGTACGACTACATCACCCACGCGTTAACGAGCGTTCACTGTCGCGAATCTTCAAGGGTATGAAGATCTAATCAATCTCTCTCGTTGTTTGCATCTCCTAGATTAGATCTTGGCTTTCCCTCTGCTTCCGTAGAAAACTTTGATTTACTATGCTGCGAAACCCTTGATGGTATCGAGCTAGATCTATGCGTAGATGTGATTCACGAGTAGAGCATAACATGGTTGTTCGGCGTTGATTTTTCATTGCAAGCCTCTTGTTTGTGTTCCTCTTATGACGCGGGATAGTGAGATTGAAGCGGTCCAGGCCAACTTACGCGACATCGTCATGAGACCGGCTCACTTGACGTGTGGCTTGTACCACATGCGGTGGTGGATGTCGTTCTCTCACTATAGTTGTCATGGGATTAACACCGAGTTTGGCAACCATAATATCACCGTTGTGGCTTTCCGTAGGTAAGAATCGTTCTTAGCATCTACTCCCATAAGCCACGTAAAACATGCAACAACAAAGTAGGCGTCTAACTTGTTTTTGCAGGGAGTGTTCTGTGATATGGTATGGCCCAAGATGTGATGTGTATATTGTATGCGATGATCATGTTTTGTAATGTTTCACGACTTGCATGTCGATGAGTACACAACCGGCAGAATATATGGTTGTCTTTATAATTGTGTATGACCTGAAGTCAACTTCTTATACGCCATGTAATAGCTTTACTTTATCGCTAAGTAGTTAGCAATAGTTGTAGTTGCTATTCGTGGTGGAGGCAATCATGGTGAAGTGATGGAGATCATGCCGAACGCACAAGATGGAGATCATTGCGAAGATTGGCTATACCATGTCACATAAAGTTATATGCATGTGATGTTTATCCTTTTATGTATCTTATTATGCTTAGATCATGACGGTAGCATTATAAGATGATTCCTCATAAAGATCAAGATAAAACTGTGTTCTCCCCAAGTATGCACCGTTGCGAAAGTTAAATCGTGTCCAAGCATCACGTGATGATCGGGTGCTATAGACTCTCACGCTCACATACAATGGGTGCAAGCCAGTTTGCACATGCGGAAATACTTGGGTCTAACTTGACGAGCCTAGCATGTCTAGACATGGCCTCGGAACACAAGAACCGAAAGGTTAAGCATGAGTCATATGAATGATATGATCGACACTTCGTTGTCCACCATTGAAACCACATCTCTTCTCGTGATGATCGGATTAGGTGTGGTGAATTTGGATCGTGTTCACTAAACAACTTGAGGATGTTGAATTTAGTGGAGTTCATCTAGTAATTTGATTAAGTTGAACTATTTATCATGAACATAGTCTAAATTGTACTTGCAAATCGTAGATCACATGGCCAAGTCCAACTTCAACTTCAACGTTTTTCTTTGAGAAAGAAAAGCTTAGAAACAATGGGTCTATCTTCACCAACTAGTTCCGCAATCTAAGAATCATTCTGTCTGGAGGACAAAAGGACTATGTCCTTGAGAAAGCGTTTGGTAATCCCCCACGCAATCGCTTGGCCGATGAGAAGGTCTGTCGATCGGCGCAAAGATGATTATGGTGTGATTAAGAGCACCATGTTGTTTGCTATGGAACCGAACTTCAAAATCGTTTTGAAAACTATCCGGGCCCTTTGAGATTCTCGAAGAGTTGAAAACCATGTTTCAGACTCAGCCCGTTCTAAGAGATATGAGATCTCAGAAGTTCTTTAAGCGCAAGATGGAGGAAGGAAGTTCCGTTAGTGAGCACGCCATTAAGATGTCGGGCTACACTCAACCTTGAGCAACTGGTAAGCAAGATTCGAGAGGAGCTCAAGATTGACAGGTTCTGCAATCACTCCTCCCAGCTACAAAAGTTTTGTAGTGACTCATAATCAGATTGGTTCCTTGATCGATCACCGAGCTCTTCATAAAGCTGAAGGCTGCGGAGGTGGACATCAAGAAGGATAATCATGTGTTGATGGTCAATAAGCCCTCCTTTAAGAAAGGTAAAGGTGCAAAGAAGCCCTTCAAGAAGGGCGGCGGCAATGCCTGATGCCCTGAGAAGAAGCTCAAGTCTGGTCCTAAGCCGGACATCGAGTGCTTCTATTGCAAGGACAAGGGTCCTTTGGGCGCATATGTCCAAAGTACTTAGCGGACAAGAAGGCTGGCACCATCAAAGGTATATTTGATATACATGTTATTGATGTTTTCCTTACTAGCCCTTGTTGTAGTGCCTGGGTATTTGATATCGGTTCAGTTGCTAATATTTGTAACTCAAAGCGAGCTCTGAATAGAAGCGGCTTGCGAGGATGAGGTGACGATCTGGCGTTGTAGCGGATCAAGAGTTGATGTGATGGCCGTCGGCACGCTCTCCTTAGTTTTACCTTCGGGATTAGTTTTAAACCTTAATAAATGTTATTATGTGCCTGCGTTGAGCATGAACATTATTTCTGGATCGTGTTTATTGCAAGACGGTTATTCATTTAAATCGGAGAATAATGGTTGTTCTATTTATATGAGTAACATCTTTTATGGTCATGCACCTCTAGTGAATGGTTTATTTCTTCTAAATCTCGAAAGGGATGAAACACACATCCATAACATTGAGGCCAAGAGATGCAAAGTAGATAGTGATAATACTACTTATTTGTGGCACTGTCGTCTAGGTCATATTGGTGTAAAGCGCATGAAGAAACTCCATTCTGATGGACTTTTGGAGTCTCTTGATTTTGAATCATTTGACACATGCGAACCATGCCTCATGGGCAAGATGATCAAAACCGTGTTCTCCGGTATGATGGAGCGAGCAACGGACTTGTTGGAAATCATACATACCGATGTATGCGGACCGATGAGTGTTTCGACGCGCGGTGGATATCGCTATTTTCTCACTTTTACCGATGACTTAAGTAGATATGGGTATATCTATTTAATGAAACATAAATCTGAAACGTTTGAAAAGTTCAAAGAATTTCAGAATGAAGTGGAGAACCATCGTAGAAAGATTAAGTTTCTACGATCTGATCGTGAGGCGAATATTTGAGTTATGATTTTCTCACGCATCTCAAGGCAAGTGGAATCGTTTCACAACTCACGCCACCGGAACACCACAAGCAATGGTGTGTCTGAGCCGGAATCGAACCCTATTAGATATGGTCCGATCGATGATGTCTCTTCTGATTTGCCGTTATCGTTTGGGGTTATGCATTAGAAACCGCTGCATTCACTTTAAATAGGGCTCCATCTAAATCCGTTGAGACGACACCGTATGAACTGTGGTTTGGTGCTAAACCTAAGTTGCGTTTCTTAAAGTTTGGGGATCTGAAGCTTCGTCAGAAGTTGATGCGGACAAGCTCGAACCCAAAGCGAGAAATCGTCTTCATAGGATACCCTAAGGAAACTATTGGGTATACCTTCTATCACAGAACCGAAGGCAAAGTGTTTGTCGAAAGAACGGTTCCTTTCTTGAGAAGGAGTTTCTCTTGAAAGAAGTGAGTGGGAGGAAAGTAGAGCTAGGCGAGGTTATTGAACCTTCTCTTGAATTGGAGAGTAGCGCAGCACCTGAAATTGTTCGATTGCCTTTGCACCAACAATAGAGGAAGCTAATGACAAGGATCATGAAGCTTGGACGATGCTGCTCTTGAGCGTCGCGAGTCGACAAGGTCGCGTGCCCCTCACGAGTGGTACGGCAACCTGTCTTGACTGTCTTGTTAGTAGAAGGCGGTGAACCTCGAACTATGAGGAAGCGATGATGAGCCCGGACTAGAAATGGCTAGAAGCCATGAAATCCGAATTGAGATCCATGGCGAAAACCAAGTATGGACTTTGGTAGACCCTCCTAGCGTAGAAAGGCCGTTGAGTGCAAATGGATCTTCAAGAAGAAAACGGACGCGGATGGTAATGTTACCGTCTATAAAGCACGGCTTGTCGCGAAAGGTTTTCGACAAGTTCAAGGTGTTGACTATGATAAGACTTTCTCTCCCGTAGCGATGTTTAAGTCCATTCGGATTTTATTAGCAATTGCTGCGTTTCATGATTATGAAATATGGCAGATGGATGTCAAGACTGCGTTCCTCAATGGCAACATTGATGAAGAGTTGTATATGATGCAACCCGAAGGTTTTGTCGATCCTAAGGATGCTAATAAAGTATGCAAGCTTAAGCGTTTCATTTATGGACTGAACCAAGCATCTCGGAGTTGGAACCTTCGTTTTGATCAAGTGATCAAGAGCTTTGGATTTGTTCCAAATTGCTATGAAGCTTGTATCGACAAGAAAGTGAGTGGGAGCTCGGTGACATTTCTGGTACTATATGTGGATGACATATTAATTATTGGAAATGACATTAACATGCTTAACGATGTGAAGAGTTATTTGAACAAGTGTTTTTCAATGAAAGACCTAGGTGAAGCTGCTTATATATTGGGCATCAAGATCTATAGAGATAGACTAAGACGCCTGATAGCTTTAACCCAGAGTACATATACCTAGACAAAGTTCTGAAAAGGTTCAGAATGGATAAGGCATTGAAAGGTTCAGTGCCTATGTTGTCAGGTAAGATATTGAGCAAGGCTCAGTGTCCATTCTGATGAAATGATAGGGAAGCTATGAGCAAAGTGCCTTATGCCTCGGCCATAGGTTCCATCATGTATGCCATCTTGTACTAGACGGATGTGTCCAATGCTCTTAGTTTGTGACGAGATATCAAAGTGATCCGAGTGGAACTTTGGACAGCCGTGAAGAACATCCTAAGGTACCTAAATAGGACTAAAGAAATGTTCTTAGTCTATGGGTGTGATGAACATCGTCAGTAAAGGTTACGTCGATGCTAGTTTCGACACCGACAAGGATGATTGTAAATCTCGAGGATACGTGTATATTTTGAATGGAGGAGCTGTGAGCTGGAGAAGCTGCAAGCAAAGCGTGATCGCGGGATCTACTGATGAAAGCGGAATACATGGCTGCGAAGCGTCAAGTGAAGGAGTTTGGATCAGAAACTTCATCACTGAGCTTGGTGTGGTTCCAAGTGCATTGGACCCACTGAGATATTGTGTGACAACACTGGCGCCATAGCACTCGCTAAGGAACCAAGATATCATCCAAAGACCAAGCATATCAACCGCAAGTTTCATATAATCCGAGATTATATAGCAGATGGAGATCGAAGATCAGCAAAGTACATACGAGATATGAATGTCGCAGATCCATTGACTAAACCTCTTCCACGTGTAAAACATGATCAACACCTCGATTGCCATGGGTGTGAGATTGTTGCCAAATGTAAACTAGATTATTGACTCTAGTGCAAGTGGGAGACTGTTGGAATTATGCCCTAGAGGCAATAATAAAGATGTTATTATTATAATTCTTGTTCATGATAAAGTTTATATTCCATGCTAGAATTGTATTAAGCGGAAACATTAATACTTGTGTGGTTTGTGAACAACACCGTGTCCCTAGTACGCCTCTATGGACTAGCTCATTGATCAATGATGGTTAAGGTTTCCTAACCATAGACATGAGTTGTCAATTGATAATGAGATCATACCATTGGGAGAATGATATGGTGGATGACCAAACTAAGCGAAGCAATTAGATCGTGTCATCGTGTTCGTCTTTGAAGCTTTTCTTATGTCAAATATTGTATTCCTTAGACCATGAGATAATGCAACTCCACAGTATCGGAAGAAAGCTTTGAGGTCATCAAACGTCATCCTATGAGAGGATGATCATAAAGGTGTCTCTCAGGTGATCGAAAAGTATCTGTTGGGTTGTATGTATCGAGATGGGATTTGTCCCTCCCAAGTCGGAGAGATATACTTCGGGCCCACTCGGTAATCGATATCAACACCGCTTGCAAGCATGTGGTTAAAGAGTTAATCACAAAGTGATATCGGATTCTGAGAACGAGTAAAGTACTTGCCGTGAGCGAGATTGAACTAGGTATGGCCAGTACCGACGATCGAATCTCGAGCAAGTAAAATATCGCGAGACGAAGGGAATATATATATGGGATTGATTGAATCCTGGCATCGTGGTTCATCCGATATGATCATCGATGAATGTGTGGGAGTCAATATGGGTGCCCAGACCCGCTGTTGATTATTGATAGAAGATCATATGCATATTCTCGAACCCGCAGGTCACACACTTAACGTGTCTCGGCGCTAGGATAGATTGGATAATTGGTTTATGAATTTTTGTTCGGGTCTCGTATGGGATCCGGGACATCACGAGAGGTTCGTAATGGTCCAGGAGAATAAGATTCATATAAGGCGGTCAGTTTTGGAGTTGAATTGTTCGGTTAATCGGTATTGTACCGAAGCTTCTAGAACCTTCGGAAGGGGCCAACGTGGTCCCACCTTCCGGGAGGGGCATGGGCCTATGAGGGAGTGTCCTGGCCGCATTGGGCCAGGGCACAAGGCCCATAGGGCCGATCCTAGATAAGTTTAAACTCGTTTAAACTAGAGATAGGATTTCTAGATAAGGGAGAGTTTAAACTAGAGATAGGATTTCTAGATAAGGGAGAGTTTAAATTGTTTAAACTAGAGATAGGCTTGGAGGATGGGCAAGGGCTGGCCGCACCCCCCTCTATATATATAGAGGGCTGGTGCGCCCCCTCCCCAACAACGACACACCTTCTTCCAAACCCTAGTTGCCCTGCTGCCCTCCTCTCTCCCTCCCGACTGTTTGTAGGCGAAGCCCTGCTGCAGAAATTCTCCACCATATACACCACGCCGTCGTGTTGTAGATCCAATCTATCTCTCCACCATACTTGCTGGTCCGAGGAAGGAGGAGACGTCGAGGTGCCGCACGTGTGCATCTCACAGAGGCACCGCCACTTGTGGTGCTAGATCAGATCGGATCGCGAGGAGGAGAAGCGAGTACGACTACATCACCCACGTTCCGAGCGTTCCGCTGTCTTGAATCTTCAAGGGTATGAAGATCTAATCCAATCTCTCTCGTTGTTTGCATCTCCTAGATTAGATCTTGGCTTTCCCTCTGTTCGCTTCCGTAGAAAATTTTGATTTACTATGCTGCGAAACCCTTCAAAATGTTCAGAAAAATAAAACCAAGCTAGTTAATCTATAATCATGCATTGTTCAACAAATTAAATGACAAGTTTAATTAGAAAACATAGTAACCCCTTACAGGTGATTTCGGAGTTTTCCCCAATTAGGGTTTTCACCCCTCGGAACCCCGATTAATTTGTCGAGCATGATTTAGGATTTCAATTCAATGAAAATTAACTTGTCATATCATCATTATTGTTTGAGCATTGCATCGATGCCATGTGTTGATTGTTTCCCCTTTATTTCTGGTGTTTGGTTCTTCCCAGTAGAATACGAGATCGAGATTGAGATCGAAGACCGAGGACCACACCATCGAAGATCGATGAACAATACTTGACCAACTCTAACCAAGTCAAGTTCAAGGCTTCCAAAGATCTATTTATCTACTATCAACGGGCAAAGGCAAGCATAGCCCCACCATGATATAATCCTACGATTACGAAGGCATTTTAATTCTTGCCATGATGCATACGATTCTACTATGGTCTTTTATCAATAGATAAAGTATCCTATCTGTTGCATTACTCCCTTTGAGCTTATATTACCTGATCCACTGCTCCTAGCATAACTAGGTTTGGCTTGTGTGCACTGCTAGAGCTTATATCTGTGTCTTGCTTAGCCATGCTTAGCTGTTCAGTCTGGTTCATCCAGATGATGTATCAGATGCAGATAATCTAGTATGACAGGAGAACATGATGATATGAGATCAGTGATATGAGATTAAACTTGCTAAGGCTTGTATGGGAGGCCATGGTGGGATGTGGTTTTTCTAGTCCCATGCTCGCCACCACTAGGAACTGAGTATTTGCCTTTGGAATTGAGACGAGCGTACAACCACAGGGGGCCTAGAAAACCTCACGAGCAACTAACTTGCCTAGTAGATTCCGTGAGTCACATAGTTCGGGAGTTCCATTCGACATAAGCATAGAAAATCTTTTGGAAGATTTGTCAGGTAAAGGTGCATTCATAACGGGTAGGTAAGCGTGGCCGAGGTTGCTTGGGGTAGATAGCACCCCTGGTAAACCAACCTCGCCTCACATCTTTAATTACCGGCTTCGGGATTTGACCCGTTATGGCAGAACCGTACTTATTGCGTGACTCATGGTCTCGGCGAAAGCAAGGTAAAGGTCGTGTCTAACGACCCTCTGTCGGCCTTCCAAGGAAGAGGGCTTATCTAGTGGCATTAAGAGAAGGTTAGTACGTGTGGGTAAAGTTGTACACCCCTGCAGGGTAATAATCTTTTCGAAAAGCCGTGTTCACGGTTATGAACGCTTGGTGACCAAATTGTAAGATCATAGAGAACTTGAACCTAATCATAAAACTTGGCAATCCAACGTGTGCTTAAGGATGCTTACTCAAGGGTAAGAGGGGGTGATCCTAGTTTAGATGATGATGATTCGGTGGATATCAAAAGACGATGATCAATGTTTCGGAGACGTTGCTCTCTTATCCCTTTTTAAAATACTCTAACTAGCCGAGCTTCTTCTCCCTCTTGTTTTATAAACAAAAATGGCTTTATGCAAAACAACTCCACCAGCCATAAGTCTTGCGGAGTACACCTTGTACTCACCCTTGCTTTGTTGATACTTTTGGTAGAGTAAGTGTTCCTTGAAGACGAGTTTCGTACTACAATGACATCGACGTGTAGCTTGGGGTTCCCGGCCGGCAGCCTGGAATCTATGGGCTGGGACGTCATCGTTATGCTTCAGGCCTCTTAGGCCATTTGTTAAGTTTGCTATACTTAATAGCATAATTTGCCTTCCGTTGTTTGATGTTTGTGGTTAGTGACCTCTGCTTGTAATAATTTGGTTCTCTGCTCAGTTATGAGCTCGCTGTAATAATTTTGTGTCATAGGGTCACTGTTGTGTTGCCGATTCTTCACTGGATATTATTGAGCTCAAGGTTAAGCTTATGTCAGACGGAGGTCTGGGATTTGTTTATCCCTGATCCCGGTGGTGTCATAGGTCTTGGTATCAGAGCAGTACCGACCGTAGGAAAACCTTGCTATTGGTCGATGTTGAGTCTAGTATTTGTGAAAACTATTTTAAAGATGAAAAGTATTTGCGAAAACTCTAGTATGCCTCTTTTACTACTTATCCAGTTTCTCTCTAACTCTGGGTTATCTTATCTGGTGTTGATCTTTGAAAAGTTTTGATATCTCTTCTAGTCTTTCAAAGCTTAGGTGCCTTCTGGGCATGTCGATTCTAAGCCAGTTGGCCTAGTGTTAAGTTCTGTAGAGTTGTGTGAGTTGTGAATTCCTTGTTCCCCTTTCTCTTGTTCATCTAAGAGATTCCTTTCTATCATAATCTCTCTATCCTTTGGACCCACAATATTATATTGTTGGATCTGCAGTGTTCTGTTCTAGGCTTCGAGGTTTCCTTTCACCTTGTGTGCCTCCTTTTTGTTTGTTGGGTACTTCAGAAGTCGTTTCTTCTCTTGGAAGCTACCTCGTGGTTACTAACTTGTAGTGTACGCTACGTCACTCAAGTAGTAGTTACTCCTTTCTTTTGGGTTTTAACCCTTGGACTTGAACTTAAGATCCCCGATTGTGCTGGATTCTGGTGTTGTGAATCTTGTACATGAAGCTGACCTTTAATCCAAGATCCATTCCTTTGACCCCTATTGTTAATGTTTACGCATTACCTCAGGATGGCTGGTACTACAATTCTAGCCTTCAAGCTTGTGGTCTTTGTCGCTATTAAATTGTGACAACTAAGGACTTCCCCTACCACATACTATGGCAGATGTTCTTTAATGGAACCAAATAGATCACGACAAGAGTACTCCTCGTGAGTCTCTCATCTATATTCATGACTCTGCCACACCTTTACCTTCTCTGCATTGGTTTTTGGAAGATTGTTGACTTATGCATCCACATCTTGTGATTCTATCCTAAGCATGTTCCTCTTTCCTTGTTGTTTTCTGACCTTTGTTTACCAGTTGGTAGCCAACTAGTAACGTGCATCGGTGTCTTCCGATGTAAGATACTCTTGTGGTCCGTCAAGACAAACCATTTCGGAATGTCTAGGAGAAACAAACTCCAGTACCTCCTCATATCTAGGACTATGTCAAAGTGTTGTAATCCGCAGATCAAGAGGCATTGATTAGCTTCTTTCTGTTCTATCTTGAAGTATCACACTCTTTCATACTAAGAGGTCATGTTGAGTTTCATGAACCCTTAATGAAGTGATGCTCTTACACATCTTTAACCACCCTTCCTCAAGCTTTCACGCTCAAGAGTGATGCATGTGCGTAATAAGGTGGCTATCTAAGATTCTTAGCAATTACTATTGTTTTGAACTCTAAGGACATTTGAGTCATTCTTAGCGTGATTGGTTAACCCTATCACTAAGCAAAGTTTGACTGTGCTACCAAGTCCGTTATTCTGGTATACTTCCCTCTTCGTCCATAGAGATAGGCTTGTGCCGAAGCTCTAAGACTATGTCTCCTTGCCTTACAAAGCAAATTTCCTCTCGAACTAAGTGACATATCGGTGGTTCATGATATTCTACATGTCTACTAGAAGTATCGCCATGTTGCCACATGACCATGTTGTCAAGTTCTTGAGCAAGCAAGTTCTGTGGACTGCTCTTTTCTCCAAGGATCCGTACTAGATACCCCTGAACAAGTTGGTTGAGCTTAAACAACAACTTGGAGAGTTGTAAGACAAAAGTTATATCCGACCCAGTTCCTCCTTTAAGGGATGTCTAGTTTTGTTCGTGTTGAAGGATATGTTATCGTCCCCCCACCTTTGATTTGATTTGGGTTATCGTCAAATCAAACTCAGTTCCAAGGATTATCTCGATGATGTTTCTTTATGTGATGTTTCACTAGAGTATATCTTCATGTCTTTGGTCTGACCAATAGTTTGCCTTCTTCATACAACATACGAGTTCACCTTCTTGGAGTGTCTCGATAAGTTTGTTGTTGAGCCCATCAACAATATTCTTATCTTCTCCATGTTAGATTGGATTCATATGGAACAATTGGTATTAATGTTGGAAAACTTTCGAGAACCATCTTCGAGTCATCTCAAAGTATGTGTTCTGGATGCTAGAAGTAACCTTCTCTGATTCACGTGCAAATGTTGAAAGATGTCGTTGTGGATTCGAGTAGAGTTATCTCTGTTCCTTAAGGATATATGTGTGTTTATTGTTAGTACCTTATGTGTATGCAGTTGTCTTTCGACAAGTTTCTAATACATGGGTATAGCAATCTAGATCGTCTTTTGGAGCTTGACACTGTAGTTCCTATCTTGAGAATCTAGTAACTTTACCTTTGTGGTAAATGTTGCAAATTTTCTATTCGGACATGCTGAGTCTAAAGTATCATATCACCTTACCAAAGCTGAATATCAATCAGCAATGATGGTTGGTGTTCCTCAAGGTCTTGACATAGGTATCTTTGTAAATCTGGCAAAATTGATGTAATGGTTGACACACTTAGCAGGAAAGACCTACCGTCATATTCCTTTGATTCAGCAATATCAACCACTCTTCATGAGGCTTCTCCTATGATTCATTATAGGAGTTGTGTTCATGGTTTCCTTTGTATCCGAAGTCTGACCTTTACTTGATGCCTCGTTTCTCGAACATCAAGGAGAACATTTAAAGTAGTGTTGTTGAATGTCTCTCGGTCGATCCTCTAGACACTTCTATGTTGGCAACTGTTGTTGTGCCAAATAATTGAAGTCTGAGAATGAAGTTTCTTTCTTCTTGTGTCATCAGGAATCTTCTTAACTATTCATCTTAGTGGTGTAAAGTGATATCATGATCTTTGGCAAAGATTTTGATAAACCTGGATGAATAAAGAGTTTCCTTCGTTTTCCAACCATGTTTAAAGAGTTACTATGATTTTGGTAATTAAAAGTTTCTCTATATGCATGTTCCTTGTGACTCTTATGAGTCCTCTCCACTAAAAAACCTTCCTGTCTTGGCCTTCTGTTGGATGAAAGAGTGACCCTTCTGTGTCAAAAGTAGTTCAACAGCTTGGTTTTGTTGATCCAAATCTCTGCAACCTGAAAGCTCTACTTAAGTCATTTAGTAGAGGTTCCCTATCGAAGTCTATGGCTATGTTCTTTCTGTTGAAACCTCCCTTCTCAAAAGCTTATCTCTTCTGTGAGCTCCATGGTCTCAATCCTTATGAAGACCCTCTATCTAATAGCTTGAAACATTCTCTTCTTGTTCCCTTCGCTACCTTGTTGTGTTTCATGTTTGTCATCTCAGAGTTGTTTCTAAACACTCCATCCATGAGTTGACCATGAGATATTCTATGTGTTGTTTAGTGTGATTCCCTCTTATCTTTAGAGTGGCCCTGTTTCTTTCTCTCTCCGTCTCTTTTCCTACCTTTGGAATCTCGGGTCAAGATTCTCGTAAGGGGGATAGAGCTGTAACACCCCAGTTTTAGATGGATATTATTTAGGGTTTGATTGTGCATCATGATCATCATCTAATAAAAATGCATGCAAAGAAAATAAATCAAAACCCTAAAACCCTCATTATTCCCTCCCTTTGAAAATCATTCAAAAGGTTTTGAATATTTTGAAGAGTATCAAAATAGTTGGAACCCAAATTGAATAAAAGGGTCCCTCATTTGTTATATATTTTGTAAACCTTCTAGTACTTTTGAAATAATTCAAAACAGATTTGAAATGGTTTTGAAAAAGGAGAAATGAAAACAGAATTAGGAAAAAGTTTCTGGAAATAAAAAAGAGCAGCCAGGCCTCAGTCCAACCGGCCCACTCATCTCTTTCCTCTCCCTGTCGTCCACGTGCATCACCCCGCGAGCCACCTGGCCCGTTTGCGGCCCACTCTGGCCAGTACCCTTTCGGTGCCTTTCTCTTTTCTTCTTCCTTGGCCAGAAGGACACCGACGAGCTGCTGCGTGCCATCGCCGGGTTCGTTGTCCGCCACGTCGTCGTCGCCACCCTTGGACACGGGGATAAGGTCGCCCGTGTTCCCCTCTCTCTCCCCATACCCTATCTCCCCATATCGTGCTCTCTGTCGATTTCCTCCAAATTGCCCGAACCCTAGCTCTCTCACCTCGCCGCCCGCCGTTTCTCCTGACCTTCCCGATCCAAGAGGAGATGCCCTGGAGCTTCGCCATGATGCCCTACGTTCCCCCTAAAGGAATCGAGCTGGGGAAGCCCCAACCGACGCCATTGTGGTCATCTGCCCGAGCTCCGGCCGCCGTGTGCATCACCAATTCCGGCACCGACTGACCTCGCCTCGCCTCTTTGACCCCTCTAACAGCCTGGTGAGCCCGTGGTCCTCAAGGACCTCTCCGTTCGTTTTCCCCCTCTCCATATCGTCACCGTGCCGTGCACCGCCCGACGTCGCTGCAGTACAAGGTCGTTGGCAATGCTCCGGTGACCAAATCCGGGTGGCTCCACCTCTAATCGAACCGCCTTGCTCCCCTCTATCCAATGGACCTAGCCTCGTATAGCCCCTAGCGTCGTGCCCGAGCCCGATCTGGGAGCAATGGCATAGCTGACGTCATCATGACGTCAGGCTGATGTCATTTCCCTTTTTCCTTTTCTTTAATTGTTTTACTAATTGAAAATGCTGACAGGTGGGCCCCTATTGTCAGATATTTATTCTTTTCCATAATTTTTTTCTGAAATGAATAAATATATGACATGTGGGTCCAGGTTATAAAATAATTCATATAACCTAAAATGTTTAATTGATTTAAAATGGAATTAAATTGAGAAAAATCATAACTAGTTCATTTTAAATCAGAAAAATACAAATAATATATCAAAATATTCAGAAAAATGAAACCTAGCTAGTTAAGCTATAATCATGCATTGTTTAACAACTTAAATGACAAGTTTAATTAGAAAACATAGTAACCCCTCATAGGTGATTCCGGAGTTTTCCCCAATTAGGGTTTTCGCCCCTCGGAACCCTCATTAATTTGTCGAGCATGCTTTAGGGTTTCAATTCAATGCAAATTAACTTGTCATCTCATCATTCTTGTTTGAGCATTGCATCGATGCCATCTGTTGATTGTTTCCCCTTTATTTCCAGTGTTTGGTTCTTCCCCGTAGAATACAAGATTGAGATCGAGATCGAATACCGAGGACCACACCATCGAAGATCGAAGATCGACGAACAATACTTGACCAAATCTAACCAAGTCAAGTTCAAGGCTTCTGAAGATCTATTTAACTGCTATCAACGGGCAAAGTCAAGCATAGCCCCACCATGATATAATCCTACGATTACGAACGCATTTTAATTCTTGCCATGATGCATACGATTCTACTATGGTCTTTTATCGATAGATAGAGTATCCTATCTGTTGCATTACTCCCTTTGAGCTTACATTACCTGATCCACTACTCCTAGCATAACTAGGTTTGGCTTGTGTGCACTGCTAGAGCTTATATCTGTGTCTTGCTTAGCCATGCTTAGTTGTTTAGTCTGGTTCATCCAGATGATGTATCCGATGCAGATAATCTAGTATGACAGGAGAACATGATGAGATGAGATCAGTGATATGAGATTAAGCTTGCTAAGGCTTGTATGGGAGGCCATGGTGGGATGTGGTTTTTCTATTCCCATGCTCGCCACCACTAGGAACTTAGTTCTTGCCTTTGGAACCGAGACGAGCGTACAACCACACGGGGCATGGAAAAACTCACGAGCAACTAACTTGCCTACTAGATTCCATGAGTCACATAGTTCGGGCGTTCCATTCGACATATGCATAGAAAATCTTTTAGAAGATTTGCCGAGTGAAGGTCATTCATAACAGGTAGGTAAGCGTGTCCGAGGTTGCTTGGGGTAGATAGTGCCCCTGGTAAACCAACCACCTCCTCACATCTTTAAGTGCCGCCTTCAGGATTTGACCTGTTACGGCGGAACCATACTTATTGCGTGACTCATGGTCTCGGCGAAAGCAAGGTAAAGGTCGTGTCTAACCATCCTCTGTCGGCCTTCCAAGGAAGAGGGCTTATCTAGTGGCATTAAGAGAAGGTTAGTACGTGTGGGTAAAGTTGTACACCCCTGCAGGGTAATAATCTTTTTGAAAAGCCGTGTTCACGGTTATGAACGCTTGGTGACCAGATTCTAAGATCATAGAGAACTTGAACCTAATCATAAAACTTGGCAGTCCAACGTGTGCTTAAGGATGCTTCCTCATGGGTACGAGGGAGTGATCCTAGTTCATATGATGATGATTTGGTGGATATCAAAAGATGATGATCAATGTTTTGGATACGTCGCTCTCTTATGCCTTTTTAAAATACTCTGACTAGACGAGCTTCTTCTCCCTCTTGTTTTATAAACAAAAGTGGCTTTATGCAAAACAACTCCACCAGCCATAAGTCTTGCAGAGTACACCCTATACTCACCCTTGCTTTGTTGATACTTTTGGCAGAGTAAGTGTTCCTTGAAGATGAGTTCCGTACTACAACGACATCGGCGAGTAGCTTGGGTTCTCGGCCGGCAGCCAAGAATCTATGGGCTAGGACGTCATCGTTATGCTTCAGGCCTCTTAGGCCATTTGTTAAGTTTGCTATACTTAATAGCATAATTTGCCTTCGGGTTGTTTGATGTGTGTGGTCAGTGACCTCTGCTTGTAATAATTTGGTTCTCTGCTCAGCTATGAGCTTGCTGTAATAATTTTGTGTCGTAGGGTCACTGCTGTGTTGCCGATTCTTCACTGGATATTCTCGAGCTCAAGGTTAAGCTTATGTCAGACGGGGTCTGGGATTTGTTTAGCCCTGATCCCGGGGGTGTCACAGTTACTTCGGTCGATGCTGAGGTAACTTCCACAGAGGTTCAGGCTACTTCAGGGATTCCTGCTCCTGAAACTATTGCTTCTACAGAAGCCGAGGTGCCTTCGGTGGTATCCGAGGTACCTATTTTGGAAACCCCTGCCACTGCCATCACCCCTTCTGCCGATGATTCGGCTGCGGTTAATGCCTGAGCTGTAAAACTTTTATTTGCTAAGTCCTCGGTATGCCGGATGTATGTTGTTTTAAGACAATTTTCCTCTTTTGGTACTGTTTAATCTGTATAAGTTGGGAATCTTTCATATGCTATGGTAATAGTTAAGTTGTTACTGTTCTGGTTGTGTTATTTGGCGTGTATTATTGTTTGCGAATTTTAATCCGTAGGTTTGAATCAAACATGTTTGATTATTCGTGTTTTTAGAGATTACGAGCTATGTTTGAAAATGAGCGCTTTGGTTAATACACCATAGCGGTCATATGAAAGATAATATAACGTGTGCCGACTTGTGTATAGTTCATTCCTTAGTTGCTTTTCGTGTGTTTAATTTTTCGTTGGCTCTTATCTTATTTATCATAAGGTCTCTCTTTATACCATGAAAGGCCAGGGACGTTGCTTCTGATGTCCACACGTTACTAACTCGAATTGATGGATATATAAATCGTCCGACATATCAAATATAGAATATCAAGATAGATAACAAGGGACAATCCACGAGTTACTGCTCGTGTTGCTGATGTCTCATTTACCGATTTATTTTCGATAAATCACATACATAATTATAGTAATAAATAACATGGGGAAGTCCTCGAGTCACTGCTTGAGTTGTCGAGGTCTCATTCATATCAAATACATAACCATAGTGATAAATAACATGGGGCAGTCCCCAAGTTACTGCTCGAGTTGCCGAGGTCTCATTAATGCATTCCTGACATACAAAACCGACATATAATAATACTGGATACAGTACACTTCCTCTAAGTGTAGAATGCACGAAGTAATGCTACATTCCATGGTCTTTTTGACTCGTCTCCGGATTTGTCCGCCTTATTCCTTTCAGGTGCTTGAGCATATATGAGGTAACATGCGTCATTGTGTAGTGCTTTGCTCACGATGAATGGGCCTTCCCATGGAGGCGACAACTTATGCATGTCGTCCGTGTGTTGCACTAGTCGGAGGACCATATCTCCTTCCTTGAAGACTCTGGGATTTACCTTCTTGCTATGGTAGCGTCTGAGGTGTTGTTGATAAATGGCTGACCTAGACAATGTCAATTCTCTTGCTTATTCTAAAAGATCTACATCATCTTGACGAGATATTTCATTCACTTTGGTGTTTGTGTACTAGGTGACTCTAGGTGAATCATGCACTATATCTGCTGGGAGCACAACTTCTGCCCCATATACGAGAAAGAATGGGGTGTACCCCGTTGATCTGTTCGGGGTAGTTCTTAAACTCCATAGTACCGCTGGGAGTTACTCAATCCAACAACCTGCCGACCTTTTGAGTGGTTCTACAAGCCGAGGTTTTATTTCGGATAGTACGAGTCCATTTGACCTTTCTACTTGTCCATTTGATGTCGGATGGGCTACCGAAGCGACATCGAGTCTTATGTGCTTTTCTTGGCAGAACCGAGCGAAGGCTCCTTTAGCAAAATTTGTTCCATTGTCAGTAATGATACTGTATGGGTATCCATATCTCAGAATGATGTCTCTGAGAAATTTCACTGTCGTGGGCCCGTCACATTTTCTTATTAGATTTACCTCTATCCATTTTGTGAACTTGTCCACCATGACCAAAATGTGAGTCATGCCTCCGCGAGCCGGCCTAAATGGACCTACCATATCCATGCACCATACTGAGAATGTCCAAGTGATTGGTATTGTTTTTAACTCGGACGAAGGCATATGTATTTTGCTAGCATATCTCTAGCAGCCATTGCACCTTGCTAACAATTCTTTTGCTTCCTTTAGCGCACTTGGCCAATAAAATCCGTGTCGGAATGCTTTGGCCACCAGGGCTATGGATGAGGCATGGTGTCCACATTCCCCTTGATGTATGTCCAAGAGGATCTCTTGTACTTTTGCCGGGCTAACACATCGTTGCAGCATGTTTGTTACACTTCTCTTATAAAGCTCATTATTTATTATCGTGTAAGCCTTTGCCCTCCTTACTATCTGCCTAGCCTGGACCTCATTATTCGGCAAGGTCTCATTTTTGAGGAATAGGAATATTGGCTGTGCGCACTCCGGCATATCCTGCCCCGGGGTAACTGTCTCATCAATTTCCATTACTTCTCCCGACATAATGTTTGCCGAATTTTTCCAATCAGCTCCCTGGTTAGCCGAATTAGTCCCCGGGTTACTCGGCTCATTTCCCTTATCAATTTCCATTGGAACACATTTAGATTTCTGATCTAATGAAAGATGAATTGATTCGGACTCTGGGGAAGGTACGATTGATGGCTTTCTTAGGTGTTCTAAGGCGATACCAGGTGGAATTGACAGTCTGGTCGATCCGAGCTATGATAGGGTATCTGCAGCGTTGTTTTCCGCCCGAGGTACGTGACGAAATTCACACCCATCGAAATAGCCACTAATTTTATGTACATGAAACCGATATAAGGCCATGTTTGCATCCAATGCGTCCCAATTTTCTGATACCTGTTGCACTACAAGGTCTGAATCTCCAAAGCATAGAATCCAACGTATGCCAATCTCTTTCGCCATCTTTAGGCCATGGACCAGTGCCTCATATTCGGCTACATTGTTTGATGCAGCAAAGTGTATTTGTAACACATATTTCAGTTGATCTTTCTTTGGAGAAGTTAATACTATTCCTTCTCCTAACCCATTTCTTAGTTTGGACCCATCAAAATGCATCGTCCAATAGTTTGGATCAGGCAATGGGGGTTCATACTGTATCTCGGCCCAATCGACAAAAAAGTCAGCCACTGCCTGAGATTTGATTGCATCTCGTCTATCAAATTGTGGGGCATAGGGGGATAACTCAATTGCTCATTTTGCTTTTCGTCCGCTTGCATCTGTGTTGCTCATTATCTTGGCTATTGGCGCCTCGCAAATCACCTTTATGGGGTGTTCCTCAAAATAATGCTTGAGGTTTTTTTCCGACATATACACTCCATAAGCCATTTTCTGGTAATATGGATAATTTTGCTTCGAGGCTGACAATACCTCGCTTAGGTAATAAACTGGCCTTTGTACTGACTTGCCTTCCTCATCACGCTCTACAACTATCTCCGCGCTCACAACTCGGTTTGTTGCTGCTACATAGAGCAGCATGGCTCTTTTGATAGTGGCGAGGCTCATGAAAAGCATTATCATCCTGAGGTGTCCAGGTAAATTTATCAGATTTTTCATCAACTGATACAAAGGCAATGCTTTTTCGCCTAGCCGACTCACAAACCGACTTAAGGATGCTATGCATCCTGTAAATTTCTGAACATCATTGAGGCACTTCAGCAGTTCCATCCTTTGAACTATCCGAATTTTAGTCGGATTTGCCTCTATGCCTTGGCTGGTACACCGACGGTGCATTTTTCCGGATTAAGCTTCATTCGGAATCTCCTCAGATTCGCGAATGTCTGCCGGATATCTTCTAGGAGCATATGGCTCTCTTTGGTTTTTATAACCACATCATCAACATATACTTGACCATTTTTTCCAATCTGATCATGAAAACACTTTTGCATACACCTTTGGTACGTGGATCCTGCATTGCGCATGCTGAATGGCATGGTGCGATAACAATAAGCCCCATATGGGGTGATAAACGCAGTTTTTATTTGATCATCCGGGTTTAACGGTATCTGGTGGAAGCCAGAATACGCGTCTACAAATTATAATAGTTCACAACCTACGGTTGAATCAATAACCTGGTCTATCCTAGGTAAAGGAAAAAGATCCTTGGGACACGCCTTGTTAAGGTTCGTGTAATTGATGCACATGCGCCAAATGACAGCTACGTTTGGGTCATCTTTTTTCTTCTCTACCAACACCGGGTTAGACAGCCATTCCAGATGAAGTACTTCCATAATAAACCTGGCCGCAAGGAGCCGAGCTATCTCATCCCCTATGATTTTTCTCCTGTCTTCAGCGAAGCGGCGAAGAGGTTGCTTCACCGGCCTTACCCCTGGCCTTACATGCAAAGAGTGCTCAGCCAACTCCCTCGGTACTCCTTGCATATCTTATGTAGACCATGCAAAGATATCCCGATTCTCACGGAGGAAGTTGGTGAGCTCGCTTTCCTATTTATCATTCAGGCCGGCACCAATGGTGATGGTGCGCTCTATGAACTAATCATCAATCTGAATTTTCTTGGTCTCCTTAGTCGGCTGGAAAGACATAGTTCCATGTGGGTTAGCAAGTGCCGGCATGTTAAGCTGTGCCAACTGAGCTAAAGCTGCGACCTCCTGAATTCTCCTTTTCTCCCTTGCAATCACCAAAGATTCGGCCAGATTTGATCAGGCCGAAGCACATTCCATTGACTTCCTATAATCTCCTTCTATTGTTATTACTTCCTATGGTCCTGGCATCTTCATTTTTAAGTAACCAATGTGACATCTACTCATAAACTTAGCCAATGTCGTCCGTTCGACTAATGCGTGATAGAAACTTTCTAGATCCACCACCTCGAATTCCAAATTCTTTGCTCTGCAATTCTCCCTTGTGCCGAATAAGACGTCTACTCGGACCTTCCCAATGGGCTCGCAGGACAGTCCTGGCACTATCCCATGAAAGGTTGTCTTGGTCGACTACAGCATATTCAGAGAGATACCAAGTTTATGCATTGTATCCTTGTACATAATGTTGATGTTGCTTCCATTATCTATCATCACCTTTGAGAATTTCACGTTGATACTGGGTCCAACAAACGTCGGGTCTAGAACCAGGGCATATGACCCGGGGTTCGACATGATCTTGGGATAATCTCTAATTCCCCAAGTTATCTCTTGATCGGACCATGGAATATACCTCGGAATTGCTGGCATAACTGCATTTACTTCCATGTGTCGGCGATGTACGCTCTGCCTCTCTTGCTGTTCCGTGGTGAATACACAGTATGACTGATGGTGCTCCCTGTAATCATTGCGTCCATTATTTCTGGGGTTCCCTCTGCCATCTTGACTTTGGTTTACCACATGGTGAACTGCATCCCTCTGGTCCTGATTCTCATACCTCGAAGGTGGTGGAGGTAACATCAATTGTTGTGCATTACCTCCTGTAAGTTGTGGCTGTTGTGGATGGTGTGGCTGCTGCTGAGGCATCTGCATCGCTGCCCGGTTTCCCATTGCATTTTTCATCCATGCACACTGACGAGTTGTGTGGTTGGCGGGTTTTGCCGGGTTAGGTGTGTGGAACTTACACGGTTGATCCACCATTGACTCAAAAGTGTACTTTGGCCTCTCCTGCCATTGCTTATTATGTTCTAGAGTCCACTGTTTCTTCCCATCATTCCTCGCACTAGTGGGAAAAATCCTTATCCACATGCCCCTTATTTGTGGCGCACCTGATATCATGCGCCACTAACTATCTTATCTGTGACGCACACATGAATTATGCGCCACTAACCCCAACTTATCTGTGGCGCATGCTGGATCGGTGCGCCACGCATAAGGCGGGGCCCACCTCTGACAGGATCCAACGGCCGGCCACCACTATCCGTGGCGCACGGAATTGGGGGTGCGCCACGAACATGGGTGGAGTCTGTGGCGCACCCTTCAGCGCGTGCGCCATGAACTACGGTGGGCCAGGCCCCTGCAGAATTTGCCATGGACATTTGTGGCGCACCCTATTTCGGTGCGCCACGAACCCGGGAAGTCTGTGGCGCACGAAAACTAGGTGCGCCACGAACATGTTGTCCCACCCTCCATAAATGTGGCACCTTCTCCTACCTACCACCACAAGCAAGCCATTACTTCCCATAGATCTAGATCGACCCCTCCTCCTCCTCACCCTATTTTCTTCAATTCTACCTCCATTTTAGGTTGCCAAACACCTTTTGGTTGGATGGGTGTGGGGAGGGAGTCCCTCTCCACCATGTAGATTCACTAAAAGCCCCACATATACATCATTTATTGGTCACATCTCCATCAAGTTAGCCTCCACAAGACACACGCTCCCTCGCAGACGGTCTCCATCAACTTGTCTACTAGGTGAGTTGTGTTGGATGGCACATGCTTGTCTGTGAGTTGTTGGACATGCATATGCATGTGTCGCGGGCCGGGACGTCGATCAGTGGTGTATGCATGGCGTGGATGTGTGTTGTATGTGAAGGCCGCCGGCGTCTTCTTCGCGTGTATATGCTTGTGTATGCTTTTGTGTGTCTGTGTGCAAGTGCCAGTGTGGTGCATGGTTGTCGAAATGTTGATCCATTTCTGTTTCGGCCAACTTTTGCACCACCCATATGCCCTATGTACAGGGGAGGTGCTGCCGAAATTTTCTAACGAGACATGCATGCATATGGTGTGATTCATTTCTCTTGTGCGCAGGCAACCATGGTGCGCCAATTGAGCGAAGGTATGGTGGCTAGATACATGGCCCGGGCGACGGCCGTCATGCTTCGTACCAACAACACCGAGATAAGATGTCCTTGCATGATTTTCAAACTCGGGACCCTAATCAAACCTGATTCCGGGACATTGGAGAAGCACTTTCTCATGGGTGGATTCATGTCCGGCTACAATGATGTCGTGGAGGAGGAAGAGGCACCCGGACATGATCATGTTGAAGGAGATGCCGGACATGATGATGATCATGATGATGAAGGAGATGCCGAACATGGTAATCATCACGATGATGATGAAGGAGATGTCGGACATGATCACCACGATGAAGGAGATGCCGGTGACGGAGAAGACACAGACACGCAGAAACCGCTAAGTTCGTCCCTGCAGGACCCTCATCTTCGAGAAGTGCTCCTCAAGGGGGGTTACAACACAATAGCAGCCACGAGATAGAAAGCAAAGTTGGCGCAAATGGAGAAAGACGATGTTACTCCGTTGTAGCCTGGGTGCCGGCCCGAGCATACACGTCTGAATGTAACCCTCGAGGCTTTGGAGATGAAGGTGAACAACAGATGGACCGACGTGAGCTTCAACGATAACATGGAATTCTGGGGCAATGTGCCTCCCGAGAATAACACATTGCCAAGAAGCATCGATGAGGCCAAGAAAGTCGTGTGCCCTCTCGGCCTACCATACGTCAAGTACCACGCATGCATCAATGACTGCGCACTTTATCGGGACGAGTACGAGGATAGAGTGATATGTCCGGTGTGCGGCCAACCACGATACAAGAGGGGTAACAAGAAAGTTCCTCATAAAGTTGTATGGTATTTTCCTATCACTCCCCGTCTGCAGCGGTATTTCGTGGACCCTAAGGAAGCGAAGCTCATGCAATGGCACGCGGAAAGGGTTCCGCCGGAAGATGATCCCGAGAAGGGCCAGATGCTAACACACCTTGCAGACACTAACCAGTGGAAGGCATTAGACATGGAGTTCGAAGACGAGTTCGGGGGCAATCCAAGGAATGTGAGGCTGGACATGAGCACCGACGAATTGAACCCCTTTGGCAACCAGAGTAGCACGCATAGCACCTGGCCCGTGTTCGTATGGCCATACAACCTCCCCCCTAGTTGTGCAGCAAGCAGAGGTACGTGCACATGAGTATTCTTATTCAGGGCCCGGAACAACCGGGTATCGACATGCATCTGTATCTCGGGCTGTTGAAAGAGGAGTTAGCCACGTTGTGGGAGACACCGGTCCGTACGTGGGACGCCTACACTGGAGACTACTTCGATATGAGGGTCGCGCTGCTCACGACGGTGTAGGACTATCCGGGCTACGCATATGTATCGTGCCAGGTGAACCACAGACACAATGCTTGCGTCAGGTGCATGGAGAATACCCGCATATCCAGCTGCCGAGGGATCCCGGGTCTTCGAAAACCGTGTTCCCAAAGATGCAAAAGTGTCTACGCGTGAATCACGAGTGGAGGAAACGCGCGGATCTGTTCGATGGTACGGTGGAGCTCGATGGACCCCTGAAGAGGAGGAGCGGCGAGGTAATCAAGGAGTTGCTGGATAACTGGAAGGAGTGCCCTGCGCCAGGGAAGAAGCGTCCGAGGGTGAAGCCGTTGCACGACGTATGGAAAGCGAGGTCTGTTTTCTGGGACCTGCCGTACTGGAAATACCTCCACACGCCCCACAGCCTTGATCTCATGCACATCATCAAGAACGTGTGCGAGAGTCTGCTTGCCACTCTGTGTAACATGCCGGATAGGACCAAAGACGGGCCGAAAGCAAGATACGACATGATACATCTGGGCATCAAGGAAGCGCTTCAACAAGGAGGACGCCCCGATGATGATGACGACGACGAGGAAGAGACTCAAGGTCGGCGCAAGAGGGCTAAGCCGAACAACTACTACTGCCCCCCTTCCTGCTTCACTATGAGCGAGGACGAGCTCGAGCAGTTTTTCAACACCCTCATAAGAATCAAGCTTCCTATCGGCTACAGAGGGAAGATATCCAGATACCTGGACGTACAGAAGAAGATGTTCAGTGGGATGAAGTCACACGACTCTCACGTGCTGATGACACAGATACTCCCAGTTGCGATTCGAGGGATTATGGACGAGCACGTCCGTGAGACGCTGTTTGGCCTCTGCAACTTCTTCGACGTCATCTCTAGGAAGGAGATCAGGATGAAGCAACTCGAGACCCTGTAGGACGAGATCGTCGTGATACTCAACGAGCTCGAGATCTACTTCCCCCCGTGTTCTTTGGTATCATGTTGCATCTGCTTGTCCACCTCGTCTCAAGAGGCGATGGGTCCGGTTCGGCCCACCGACCCGCCGGACCGGACCTGGTTTTTGTTACCATAAGGGAAAGGGGCCGACCCGCAAAAAATAAGGTGCAACACAAACCTTACCCGTTCGAACCTAGGTTCTAACCGGACCTCTCCTCCCCTCAGCGAACGGCCGCCGCCGCCGCGCTGCAGCAGGAGTTGGCAGGCCGACGACACCGAAGTAAAATACTCACCCCCTGACGGCTCCTCCACCTATTTTCCCCACCACCGGAGTAGGGAAACTAGCCGGCCGCCGAAACGCTGTGGGAGACGCTAGTAGACGCGGAGCAGGGCAACTCGTCGGCCGCCGGAACACTGCGGGAGGCGCTCGCAGACGGGGAGCGCCCCGAGCTTCGTAGGTAAATCTTCCTTGCAATCCCTCATCTCCCTCCCCGCGTAGGATTTTGGTACTAGTATTAGACCTGGGGATTCAACCTTAGTATTTTGGTACTAGTATAATCCAGCTACACAGACTGTATAAGCAAGAAAATACACGGTACAGTGAGATTAGAGCTAGCCCGCTCTGTCCCGAACAGCAGCTTGGAGATCTAGGATCTTTTCTATCGTGCAAAATTAGTTTTACACATACATGTGCACTGGGAACAACACTGATGAGTCCAGGTCGTGAGATAAATTTAAGATCCATAATCATCTGCGGTTTGGGGATTGGGTGCCAATTTAGATTTCCTAATTTTCTTGCTCCGTTGGGTATCATAGTTCTGTCTAGTAGCACTGCTTGCCTTCATATATGTATGTATGATCCTAATCCTTGTCCCTTGAATCCTTGTGGAGAATGGAGATAGAGCAGGCACCGTGCAATTCTCATATTTCTGTCTAGTATCAAGCTTAGTTATTATCCTACCATATTAATATCAAGCTTAAAATGTTAATATCAAGCTTAGTTACATATGGAAGATATAAACTGAGAAGTGGTTAGACCATTAGTCATGAACACGAATCTGTCTCTCTACAATCCTTAGTTGTGTAAGCTTTAATGTTGGTGTCACTCTGCTTTGCTCTGTCCAGTTTGTTCTGTTTTAGTATTCAGATTCAAATAGAAATAAGTACAGGGGCTGTAGCTGACAAGTTGAGCTAATTTTACTTAGTAGAAATATTTTGTTTGTGAATTTCATTGCAGTCTGGTTGCTAAATTGATCTTGAATATTAAATCTACAGCCAAGCCAAGAGCAGGAGCCACAAGATGCACGAGAACATGTCGCCACCATGGGAAGCGAAGGAGAAAGGCGGAGTCGGCAGGGTCAAGGTCCTGGGCAGAAGAAGAAAAAGAAGAACAACAAGATGTGGTATCCTGTTTTGAGACATCATGTCGTGGCTTCTTTGGTGTCAAGGTCCCAGGCATAATCGAGGACAGGTCATTTCTACCATGCTACTTAGTGTTGTGTGCATCTCATTTGTTTTGTTGGTGCCTTTTCTTTCTTGTAGTTTGAGATATGCTAAGTATACTTGATCAGTTTTGTGTTTACTACAATAATATAGACCCCTCACTTCTGTCTGGTACTTAGGATAATTGATTCCGGTGACTTCTCTTACATTTGCCTCTGTATATTTTTCCTTGTTTGATCTTATCCCCTTTGTTGACATTATTGGCAGGATATGCTAAGATACAATCTCCTGAACCAGATGCATGTGATCCTAGTTCCCGCCACCTCCAGACTTCTAATAATCAGATGGATTATTCAGTCATATATGCAATGCACTTACCAAGTTGGATTAATCCTAGTTCCCGACACATCAGATGGTTTTTCGAGTCATTTATGTTAGTTATATTGCTCTATAATCTGGTGTTGGTAAACTCACTGGTATTCAGTTGATTAACCCTTCCATTTGCCTTGCCCGCTGTTATGTGCGAATGATGTGGAAATGTAAGAACATAGAAGTTTTTTTTTTGCCTGTTGTTCTATGCAGAATTTATGAGATGAATTCTGTGTTGATTTCCGTGTTGGCTAGCACCCATGATATTATGTTATTTTTTTATTTTGTTTTACCAGAAGATTGTGGATGATATATCATATATGTGAGATGACTTTGTCTAAATTTTATTACTCCCTCCGACTCATATTAGTTGACTTAAATTTGTGTAGAAATGAATGTATCTAGTCAAGTATTAGTGCTAGATATCGTATCTATACAAATTTGAGTCAACTGGTCAGAGAGAGTACAGTTTTCATTGTACGACCAGCTAGTAGTTGATCTAACAACAAGCTGGCCAGCCATCAGCTGCACATCACTCCGGCAGTCCGGCAGCAGTCAGATTAGGGTCAAACCTGAGGTTACCCGTTACCCTGACGAACAGAGGTGCGGGCCAACCCTTTAACCTGCAATTTTTCTATAGGTGCATAGGTCCAGTAACAGGTCCAAACCGGACCGGACCCCTTGAATCTTGAACCTCGTCGATGACATCATCCAGTTCGGTTCGCCATTCCTACACAGCATGATGCCATTCGAAAGGCTGAACGGCGTGCTCAAAGGATACGTTCAAAACAGGGCAAAGCCGGATGGAAGCACAGCCAAGGGCTTCATGCTCTACGAGTTCATATCGTTCTGCCAAAATTATATGCAATCCGAGGAACCTGTTGGTCTCCCGAAGCGCAAGCACTTCAGCAGGATCGCTAGAGTTGATCACCGCGAGGGCTTCGCAGCAGCGCACGCCATCTTCAAGGGTCGGCCCCAGACTATGACAGGGCACACCGAGTCGCGCTATAGCACATACAAGTGGTCGGTCCTTGGGTGGATAAGCACAAAAGCTTGATTGATAACAGGTTGAACGACACGGGCCAGCGGAGGACGAGGGGAGACGTGACGAGAGAGCACAACTCTACCTTCACGAGTTGGTTCAAGTATGAGATGCTCCTTCTTAATGAGGGCAAGGCGCCTGCTGGTGATGATAGACTCTAATTCATCCTGTCGCAGGGCCCCTCATTGAACGTGAGGACCTATCAGGCGTACGACATCAACGGCTACACTTTATACACCGAGGAGAAGGACAAGAACATCGAATACCAGAACTCGGGGGGTCATGAAGCCAATCCCTGCTGGCTGGTTCCGGGTCAAGGTCATGAGGGCCCTGAAGGGTTTTGAAAGAATCGACCCGCCTAGGCAATCCCTGCTGGATGGTTCTGGGTCAAGGTCGTGAGGGCCCTGGAGGGTTTCGAAAGAATCGACCTGCCCAGGCAACCCGAGGGAGCCGAAGAACATAAGGACCTTGAAGGCTGCTACGGCTGGCCCATGCTGTGGCCCAAGAGCCAGCTTCGGCTTGCGAAGGACGACAAAGCACGCGCCATCGCACCAAAGAAGGTACCGCTCGTCGTCGCCAACACCGCCGCCATAACCATAAGGCTTTGGGCGTGGACCCGTCGCCACAACCCAATGATGACGTGGAGGTTGCACATGATGACGATGATGATCTGGAGGTCAACGTGGATGACTACTTCAACACCAACGCCATGGCCAACGACGGATTGTTCATGCCTCCACTTGGAGAGCCAGTCCCCCGCGGTGAACCAGTCGGCCGTCCCTTGTCATGCATGCAGCGTCTGCGGTTTGGCGGTCCCCAGGAGACGCCCGATGCTGACGCCGGTGGTCCTCCTACGGTGATAATTAGCCCCAACACACTACAAAAGGTGGCCGGTGAGCATCTGGCGGGATCCGCTGACCCAGCCGCTAAGAAGTCGAAGTACCGGAAGCATAGCCGGAGCAAGAAGGGTTCGGCAAGCCAGCCGGCTCAGAAGAAGTAGGCAGTTTTTCGGCATCATGACGCCGCCTTCATAGAAGCGCCCCGGCCTTACACGATGCACATAACGGGCTAGCCGATTCTGACTTAGGATCTGCTCGATGTCGTGGATGCATCCATGAAGCATTTTCATCACAACATTCTGCATCTCGAGAGCATGCTTCTGAAAGATAAGAACCCCGGGTACCCAGTCATCACATGCAAGGTGCCAAATGGACATGGCTTCGTCGATGCAGCACCCGCGGACCTGTTCATCCTGCGGTACGAGGACATCTACGATCTGATGCACTTGAAGCGTCTGGACTACAACTTGGTCCGCCTCTTTGCCCTCCAGATGACGATGAGGATCCATAGGGAGAAAATCAAAGGCATAGCCATTGTGGACCCCTACTACATGCATGGCGAAATTCTTGCGAGCGACGGATACATGGAAGCGGTGTCGCAATACCTCGGGAATTTCTTCTTCGAGAACCAGGACAAGTATACGCTTGTCCATGCCTTTCCCGAGTAAGTGCGCACAACCGGTCTCCATCCATCGTAACACATCCTTAGATTCCTTTTGTCCCCTTCTTCCAACAGTTCCGTTTCTATTGTTTTGTGAAGTGGCATATACTGCACACTCATCTCCGTCTACCCGAGGTTGTCACAAGCAACGTACTTGGACTCATCCAGTGAAACGAAGCCGAAGAGATGGGACCGAATCAAGCGTGTCCTGGATCTTGCTATACAAGTCTACGCCGCCAAGGGAGGCAAGTTCAGCAAGGGGGCGAAAGAAAGAAGGATGGCAGGAACATCTGCAGCCACGCCACCAAGTTCCCATGCGTCAAGCAGCCGGCGGGCAGTGTGAAGGAGGCCTTCTATGCCTTCCATCATGTAAGGATGTACATGCATGATTCACGGATGGAGGCGCTGCCGGCTAATTTCCGAGTTTGGGCCGAAAAGTTGTCGACAATCGACGATTCAGACCTCATGGAATAGTTCTGGAGCATCCAGAATCAGATCTGTCTATGCATCCATGAAGATGTTATGACAAGAGGAGGGGCCTTCCACTACGGCGGCAGAGCGCTGACTAACCGCGAGATCGAAGACCGCCTCGAGTTGCAGCTCGACGACAGGACCTTCATGACGAGAGAGGGCTGCCGACCGTTGCTCAAGAAGACTATCGGCTAGTGTGTGTCGTGTGTGTCGTCTGTATGTCATGGACTTGATCGACTATCATCGTGATGTTTAGGAAACTGTCGCGTTGGACATGTGTGTGTGTGTGTGGGAGTCGTAAACCTTAAGTTACCGAGGCTCCTTGTGCCTATGTTGGACCTATTTAATTATGTGTGCTACTATTGTTTTTGGTGTATAAATGTCTTTGCTATATTTCGTTATCATGCCGTTCTATTCATTGCATAACATGAATGCCTACTATGTCTATATTTTTGCCTTGTCCACAGTGATGGCGAAGGAAAACTGCTACGTGGTGTACAGGGGCCGTGTTCCGGGAGTCTACGAGGAGTGGCAGGACTGCCAGCAACAAGTGATCAACTTCAGCGGCAACAGCTACAAGGGGTACAAGACTCGAGAGTTGGCGGTAGCCAAGTGGAGGAGGCACCTATGGAAGAAGAACCGGATGAAGATCATCATGGTCTTCTCCTTGCTCACCGCCGCCGCCGTTGTCCTCTATTCAGTCATAGTCTAGGTCATGATCGACGATGATCAAATATGTATCGAGATGCATGTGTGATTTCGAACTTGTACTCTCCCATGACTTGTGTCTAACACTTGGACTCTCCATATTGATGTATTTTGGCACTTTGTATGAATTTCAGTGAGTTTTTGGGTATTCCTGTGAGTTCTGTGCATTTCTGTGATATATTGCTGTATTCTGGTATATTTCCTGTGTATTTTGTGTATTTCTGCTGTATTCTGCTATTTTTTTTGAAATCCCGAGACATGTTAGTGGCGCACGCGTTTATCTAGTTAGTGCTGCATGTTATTAGTGACGCATCGAAATAGGGTGCGCCACAGATGACATTCGTGGCTCACGGCAGGATGGTGCGCCACAGATAACAGGATAGTTAGTGGCGCACGTCGGGGTGCGCCACAAACCTCCTTTAGTTAGTGGCGTCTTATTTGTGGTGCACGGGAGGTGCACCACTAACTCCAAAACGCGTGCGCCACGGATAGGATTTTTTCCACTAGTGTCGGTGTCCATTGCTGAGGACCATTTTTCTGGCACTGATTACTTCCTATACCCGGCTGGTCCTGAGTAACTGCAGCAACCTGATTCGAACTGTATCTGTAATCCGGCTTATCATCTCTTTTTCTACTTCGGGATTCATTCTGCCAGGATGATCCTACACCATCATGAGCGTAATGGTCATGCTGCTCATGATGTTCTGCCGACATAGCTCAGGTTGAGTTGGATCACCCAGTGCATATGAATCTGCTATTCTAATTGTCTCTGCCAACATAGTTGGCATATCTCTTTGTAGCCTTTGCCACAACACACTTCCATATCTACACCCTTGTGCAAACCAAGCAATTGCTTGTGATTCAATTACTCCTTCGCAAGAGTTTCTGAGGTTGGACCATCGTGTCAGGAATTCTCTATCAGTCTCATTCAGCTTCTTCTTGCACATCGCCTGTTGTTGAGGCCTATTCGGCCTCTTGTAAGTACTGGTAAAGTTACTGACAAACATCTCCTCAAAGTCCAACCAGCAATTGATACTGCCGGCTGGTAAGTTATTCAGCCAGAACCTGGCTGACCCCTCCAACATCTGGGGCACATATCTCACAGCCCATCTCAAATTTCCCCCTGCTATTTTCACTGCAGTGGCATAGTCAATCAACCAATCTTGTGGTTTAGTACTTCCATTATATGTTTTTGTGCCTCTTGCCAACTAGAAGTTTGGGACAGGTGGCTCGCCCATAATCCGGGGTCCAAAACACGCTAGACCAGGAGGGCCTTGTTCTTCCAATAACTTGGACCGATATAGCCTATCAAGTTTTAATCTAACGTCATTCGACGGCAAATTTCTGTACGCAGCTCTTTCTTCCACCCCATAGTGGTTTTCCCCAACAAATCTAGCATTTTCCATTTCCGAATAGCCATCATTATACCTGTCATGTGCCGGGTTATGTGGAACATGTCCTGCATCTCTCCCCTGCCGAGGTTCATGCCTCGGCTGATGATCTTGCGGATGATACCGTCTCCCTTCAGCTGGGTTATTATTCTCGGGGTTCCCCCTTCCGAGATTCCCATGCTCTCTATTGCCGCAGTCGGGATTTCTTTCACTGTTGTTACCTTGGCTTCCATTTCCTTTATTTTCATTAACTTTTCTGGCCATGTCGGGTCATATGGAACAATCTGTTTGTTTATTTTTCCCTAAGTTACTGCTTTATCTTTTCGCATACCATTTCTAGGTGAGGATGCCGCGGCAGCTGATAATGTCGGGCAGCCCCAGCCGAATGAACCATGCGCGAAGCTCCTGGCTTCGCCGGGTTAGCTCTGAGTATCTCCTCATTTTGCTGGTTCACGATGCGTACCAGCTCATTTACTCTTTCTTGTTGCCTTTGCCGGGCTTCCCCGATCAATCCTTCCAACTCTGAGGTTGCCGCATTCGCCACCCTGAGGTTCTTTGTCGGGGTACTATACCTCGGCAACCCTAGGTCAGCCAAATCACCCTGCTGAGACTCATGCTCCTTATTAATATCACTAAGGAGATTCTTTCCTTTCATTCTCAGGTCATCTATTCGTGTAGGAGCCGTATCTAGCTTGTTCTCCCTAGCATACTCTCGCAACGTTCTATTAAAGGACTTCTGTAGTGCAGATACTTTCCTAGCCTCTTCCAACATTTCCAACCCAGTCTCTTCTAGTTTGGCTTGTGCATTCGCCGGGTTAATTATCAGTGCTACAAGGGTTGTTAGGTTATCTATAGCCGCATGCAAGATATTCTCCGGCATTTCCAGTGGTGGCCACCTTACCCTTGGTGCCTTGGGAGTTACCTCCAGCACCTCAGGTGCTTTTGCTGCTGACGGATCTGCTGCTGCCTGCTTTGCGGCTACCGGCTTAACCGCTGCCTGGTTTTCCATCGCCAGGTTCTTGCTTGGTTTGGATCCTGCTCCTGCTGCTGGTGTCGGTGCCGTCATCATCACCTCAACACTACCTGCGGGGCGAGTGTTATGCTGACCGCTTGCAGCACTGAGGGGACGATCTACCGCGAGGATGACTCGGCGCGGGTAGACGCAAGATGTGTCGATGCCGGCATAGATCTTGTGAGTGCCCAAGTTGATGAAGAAGCCGTTGCACGGAGGTGGTCTTGCTCTGAAGTTGCTAGCATTGTCGCTGACATAGTCCCAGATGTCGAATCTCTGGACTAAGCCGGAGACGACGCGCTCGCCAGTGTCGATGAAGTTTCCTGTCCAGATCTTGACTCCAGCTAGCACCGATGCTGGCCTCATGGTGGGCGCCAACTGTCGTGCTGGTGGCACGGCAGATGCCATGCGTAGGCTTAAGTTGGGGGCCAATGGATGCTAGTGGGATCCAGGGAGGGAAGATGTAGTGGTTTATACACTCAGAATGCTAGAACTCAATCTTTATTCAACACCAATGGAGATACACTTGCTCCTCGAGCTGTATGGGCGAGAGGAAGAAGAAGCTACAACTAGTGCCTAGTGAGAAAAATGAATCGATTCCCTTCTCCAGACGCCCAGTCCCTCCTTATAAAGGAGTGGCCTGATGCCTTCTAGGGCTGACGTGGACAAGCATATTCGTGGAATATGTCCCAAAGCGGTAACTCGGCGGGCTTCTTTCCGTGTCCCCCTTCTATCGATGGCAAAGACACATAACCCACCACATGTGAGCCTCGGGCCTTAGGACTGTCACCTACGTGACCTTCCTCTGCTGCTCTGCTTCTCGTCTGTAGCGCTTGGTACTGTGCAGATTCCAGAGAGAGATACTGGCTAGTGTTGACTTTGGGGTTTGCCTCCTCCTTCTTGGACAAGCTTCCCTTGACCCAGCCTCGCCTCGCATAACTCGGCTTGACCTTAACCTTCACTTAAGATGCATGACATTGTTACGCCAACATACCTCATATGTTGGTCGAGTCAAGTCTTAACTACTTGACTCGGGCCAAGTCGGACCTCATTCGGCCGACTCCTACATGACTCGGCCGGATCATATCTAGATCCGTCCCTGATCATGAATATTCCTCTCTCTTTTTACTTACCTTGACCCTACATGGGGTCATCCCCCCAACATGCCATCACAACCGAATGAAATAAAATGGCGGGATACACCATGGTCGCCGCCCCGCACGAACGCGACGCCATCTGTCATGTTACAGAGGAGCGTGCGGGAGCTAGTATAGTGCATGCTGTAGGGGTTCGTAGCATGGAAAATAAAAAAATTCTACCGCATGCACACAAACAAGCCAAGATCTATCTACTAGATTGTAGCAACGAGTCGATAGAAGCACTCACCCTCGAAGATTCCAAAGCGGTTAACGAGAGCAGATTCTCGTGGGTGATGTAGTCGTACACTTTCCGATCTCAAGACCGCGTAGACGATCCTTCTGGCGTTGCGTTCCGCCAGCTCTTCCGCAGTCGGTCACACGTTCGGTACTCGATGAAGACCTTCCTCTCCCTTGTTCCAGCAGGCAGCGGAGGTTGTAGTTCTCCCTTCGTGTAGCACCCCGGGTAAAACCACTACTAGAAAATCGCGTGTTATTTTATTCATGCATCATCATGACATCACCATGCATCTTTTTGCCTAAAACTATTTTACTAAAAGCCCTATTCCATTTTCTACAAACGTCCCTCTCTTTATTCAATCAAATGCAAAACCTCGGTCTTTTCTGGATCTTGTATTTTATCTAAAACTATATTTCAAAACGTTTTGTTTTATAAAAATGATAAAATATTTTATACCGGGGAGGCCGCCACCGGCCAGGCCCAAAGGGCCTAGCTGGCAGCAGCCTACTACCCGGCCCAAACTAGACAATACCTAGACCAACCCCAAACCCTAATCTAGTCAAACCTCAACCCTAGACCTAATCCTTCCTCTCACCCCACCCTGCCGCCGCCACCCAGGACACGCGCGCAGCCATCCCCACTCCCTCGCGCACACACGCAGCAACACACGCCTCGCACGCACACAACACCCCGCACCTCTGCCTCCACCCGCAGCGAGATCCCACCCAGGCCCCACCATCCCGATCCCCAATCCCTGTTCCTCTCTTCGTCGACCCACCCCGCGCCCCTCACCTCATCGCCCACGACCCGGTCACGCCTCGCTCCCACCCCGCGGCCTCCTACCCCCGACGCTCCTCTCCCCCACCTCGTCTCCCTCCCGCATCCTCCCTCTTCCTCCTCCCGCCGCCAGGCACCGACGGTGCCCTCTCGCGTCGCTGCGAGCCCGGCCTGTGCCTCATCGCTTCGTCGACCCCCCTGAGCCGTGGTCCCTGCCTGCGCCTCTGCGAGCCTGAGCCGCAGCGCCGCCTCTGGACCTCCTCTCCTCCGTCCGCGGTCCCGCTCTCCCCCTGGCCGCCACGACCTCCCTCCCCGGTAGCGAGCTCCGCCTCACTGCCTCTGCAACCCGCGCCCGTGGTGCTCCGCCACCGTACCGCGTCGCCCGAGCTGTTCCCCGGCGCCTCCTTCCTCTGCATCGGGCCATCCCGCATTGCCTGCACCGCCGAAAGCGACCACGGCTTCCACCGCCCGTCGACAGCGCCGTCGCTGGCCTCAGCCCCGTCCCTCGGCCGCCTCTGCACGCCCCTGTCACCCCACCGCCAAGCCCGTCCGGCCGCGCCTCCTCTGCGCCTTCCTCTCCCTGCAGCGTCCCCATCGGCCAGCGCGGCCTCCGCCAGCACGAGCCCCACCCCGGAGCCGCCGCTGTCAGCCTCATCCTCGTTCCCCGGGGCTCTCCCTGTCCCTCGAGCCCCGACGCCGTCTTCTGTCCATGTCAACTTCTGAACGCTGCCAGGATCTGCTGCTCTTTGTTGTCGGCCCTCCTTCGCTGCAAGCAAGCGTCGTTGTGCCTGCGTCTCGTCGCCTCCATCCGGGTCGCCCGCACCCCTGCAAGCCAGCTTCGTGTGGCTGTTTTGCTATCTGCCGAGCCATGAGGAGGCTCTTAGTTGATATCTTCAGTTTTGGCTCTAGATGTTGTCATTGTTGCGAGTGTGTGCTACTGGTGCATATTCATCTTCCGGGCTGAATTCCCCAAGTGTCTCCTCCACGGTTTCATGATAAATCCAAGACCACGGTTCCAACCACCTCCCCGTGAGCAAGAAACAAGTTGCAGAAGGATCTCCGCAAAGATCTACGGTACCATTCGGGAGGGAGGCCGAGCGCGACACAAAGCGAGAACCCGAAGACCCCAAGTTCTACTACAAGGACACGAAGATCTCCTTCATGGATTCGATGACCCGAAGACCGATCTCGACGCGCCCGCACCCGACGAACCCCCAAGACCGTCGAACCCCTCTTGTGTGACCCCTATCCGAGACCCCTGATATTTTTATAATATATGATATTGATCTTGTTGCATATTAAATGAACATGTTTGCATACATATTATGGTTGTTTGGGGGTATCTAGATGATTCAACTAAATTAAATATGGAGGCCATATGCGGGCGATTCTAGTCTTACATTGGCCCCATTTAAATTTGTGTAGCGAACCCGTGCCATTATTTGACATGTTAATACAACATTTAAATTCTGGGGTATCTAAACAACATAAACCACTCAACTAATTGTCGGGACCCCAGTTCCGCTTAATATGTCCTAATTGCATCGCATCTTTGCCATGTCATACATCATACATGCATCATGCCCGATCTTCTGCCGTATTATTAAATAGTGCATCCGGTGTTTCTTCTAGTGCTTTGCTTCTTCACGGATTAGGCCGATGAGTTGATGCGAGTGTCGACCCGATCTTCGGATGAACCTTCGGCAATGTTTTCAGGCGAGCATTCTCCCCCTTTCTACCTATTTTACCTTTCTAGTCTTTATTTCCTCCTGTTGATCTATTGCTATCTGTGTCGCGATGCTCTAGTTTTCGTACCCGTGATATCCCTGCAGCCTTATATTGCCTTGGACACATCCTATTACCTGTTGTTTGATAGATAGTCGGCCTTGCGTGTCGTAGTTGCTTGCTCAAGTGCTGTTGCGTGTCGTCAAGTACCACAGTTGTTGGAAGACTGCCATATGCTTTATGTTGGAGTTGATCATGACTTTAATTACCGTTTAATAACTAAAATTGAAGTAAGTAAATAATCACGAGAACGCAATTGGGCAATAGATGTTATTTGGTTTTAACTTATCCACTTGTGTCCGTAGGACCCCGAGTACTTGATACTGTTCTTTGAATATTCACACTATCCGCATGTGGGACCATGAATCCCCTAGCGAGCTTGAGTCATATTTATTTCTTGGGGCCACAAAGTAGTTTGGGGCTTTATTACTATCCACTTATGCCATGCCTTCTTTGCTTTATTACGATTGCGTGGGCGCTTATGCTGTTAGGAACAAATGTGGAATGTTTTCGCGGTATCGACAAGCCCAGTCACACTTTCGGGTTCCCGGTCGTTTACAGCCATTGGCACAAACCTCTGGGTCCGTCTCGGAGCCGGCCAACTTCGTCGCGGGTAGCTTGGTGGGGTGGCCCCCTGAAATTTATATGAATCTTGCAATTGCTCTGTCGTGATGCCTCGTTGGGTTTTTATTTGGTTTTTCCGAGGTTGATCGTGCGTGTGTTGCTATTTGTGCCCCCTGCGGGGTAAAACTTTCTCAAAGCCGTGTCATGTTATGGACGACTTTGAGCACAGTATCTCGATCATAGACAACTATAACTAAAGTAGTGCTATAAATTTGACTTTATAATGACTAGTAATCAGCTTCACTATAATGGAATGGCTAAATAAAAGTGCCAACAATTGCTTGTTTGGGTTGTACTTTGCTACCATTGTATCGACTAGTAAGTATTAACTTCTAGCGGAATGACTGAATAAAAGTACCAACAACTGCTGGGTTTTGGGATGCCTCATGCTATATGTATCTGACTAATAAGTACTACAACTATAACGGAATGGTTAATTACAACTGCCCACCGCTTATTATATCAGGATGATTCATGCTATCTATATCTGACTAGTAATTGTCGCAACTATAACGAAATGAATAAAATTGCCAACGGTGTGAGTTCCTCGGTTGGTATCAAGGGGGAATACCAGGATGGGTATGTTTGGTGTTAGAATCAGGTTGGATCCGAGTAGGTCTTTCTTATCCCTATCTGATAGCCGTCATTTGTTTTGAGTCTCTATAGGTTGTTTAGTGCATCTTGCTGCTGCCTTCCACCATACCTATGTAGGCGAGGACCGCAATTCTAGTCTCATGTGTCTTGGCCTCGATCTTGACCGCTCTCTTTTTCCTTTGCCCTTTGTCAGCACCCCTTTTGTTTAAGCAGGTTTTGAGATCGACGTCGTTAGCAGGGTTACCCTTCTGGCTTGGCCTGGGCAGGGTCATGGACGCCATTGGTTACTCTTCAGGGCTCTTAGCTCAATTTGCATCTTGTCCGTACTCGGGCGCTGTATCGTTTTCAAGGTGATTTGGATCTTCGTACTGTATATCTGTATTCTTGACTCATGGAGTCGTTGTTGTTTATATCTGTTTTGTGGGTTCCATCGTGGAGTATTGTGTAATGGTATTACTTCGTTTCCACCCGCATGAAAGTGCCCGGTGGGCACCTTTGAATCGTTTCTATGCGTGTTTGGCGGGAAGCGCTGAAACTTGCATAGGGTCGATTCTGAGGGTGTTATAGAGTGGTATCAGAGCGCAGCAGTTACGATACCCCACTGGTCCAGCCTATAGGATAACCTAGCTAACGGCCGTTTTAGAGTGTCAAAACTATTTTACAAAAATCGGTTGGATAGATCTGATTAGGTCTGCTTTTACTCCTTACCCCTCTGCTATTCTCCTCTTACCTCTGCGTGTTTTGAATCTGCTCTCTTATCTTTTCTTCGAGTCCAGGAATTCTCGTGGTTGGGTTTCCGTCGTACCTTCAGGGTTTCGCTTCCATCCTCTTATAACGGTGCTTCGACATCCGGACTTCTTGCTATCTGAGGAACTTTTCTCTATTGTACCTTTCAGTGGACCGGAAATTCACTAAATTTTTCTTTGTATCTTCCGGTGATTTCCGACACGACGAAGTCATCTACATCAGATCTGATGAGAATCTCCATCGCTCCTTTGTTTCTGAACCTCGCTTGTCGAGATCTACAGTCTGAATTCAGAGAGTTGGTTGCATAATTCTCATATTCATGTACAGAGTAATGCTTTGAGTGCGGGATGGAGTCGCGACCATACGACTACTCTTATCATTCGCTTTCGTATATTGAATGGTGGAACGATGCAATTCTTACTCCTTCCATGTAAGTTAGAGGTGGCCTTACCTTTAACTTCGTCTGTTGTTTATCCGGAGTGTTCTCTTGACGAACAGGATCAACGACCTCTTGTTGGTGGTGTCGCCGATTTCAAGATGAAGAAGGAACCCTTGTTAGTGGTGTCGCGAGGATCTACATGAAGTGAGAAGATTCAGGTCATCGGCTTTCTTCCCTGTACTAGGAGGCGGATCTCGAGGGCGAGATCCATTGTTAGTGGTGTCGAATTGTAGCACCCCGGGTAAAACCACTACTAGAAAACCGCGTGTTATTTTATTCATGCATCATCATGACATCACCATGCATCTTTTTGCCTAAAACTATTTTACTAAAAGCCCTATTCCATTTTCTACAAACGTCCCTCTCTTTATTCAATCAAATGCAAAACCTCGGTCTTTTCTGGATCTTGTATTTTATCTAAAACTATATTTCAAAACGTTTTGTTTTATAAAAATGATAAAATATTTTATACCGGGGAGGCCGCCACCGGCCAGGCCCAAAGGGCCCAGCTGGCAGCAGCCTACTACCCTACCCAAACTAGACAAAACCTAGACCAACCCCAAACCCTAATCTAGTCAAACCTCAACCCTAGACCTAATCCTTCCTCTCACCCCACCCTGCCGCCGCCACCCAGGACACGCGCGCAGCCATCCCCACTCCCTCGCGCACACACGCAAGAACACACGCCTCGCACGCACACAACACCCCGCACCTCTGCCTCCACCCGCAGCGAGATCCCACCCAGGCCCCACCATCCCGATCCCCAATCCCTGTTCCTCTCTTCGTCGACCCACCCCGCGTCCCTCACCTCATCGCCCACGACCCGGTCACGCCTCGCTCCCACCCCGCGGTCACCTACCCCCGACGCTCCTATCCCCCACCTCGTCTCCCTCCCGCATCCTCCCTCTTCCTCCTCCCGCTGCCAGGCACCGACGATGCCCTCTCGCGTCGCTGCGAGCCCGGCCTATGCCTCATCGCTCCGTCGACCCCCCTGAGCCGCGGTCCCTGCCCGCGCCTCTGCGAGCCTGAGCCGCAGCACCGCCTCTGGACCTCCTCTCCTCCGGCCGCGGTCCCGCTCTCCCCCTGGCCGCCACGACCTCCCTCCCCGGTAGCGAGCTCCGCCTCACTGCCTCTGCAACCCGCGCCCGTGGTGCTCCGCCACCGTACCGCGTCGCCCGAGCTGTTCCCCGGCGCCTCCTTCCTCTGCACCAGGGCATCCCGCGTTGCCTGCACCGCCGAAAGCGACCACGGCTTCCACCGCCCGTTGACAGCGCCGTCGCTGGCCTCAGCCCCGTCCCTCGGCCGCCTCTGCACGCCCCTGTCACCCCACCGCCAAGCCCGTCCGGCCGCGCCTCCTCTGCACCTTCCTCTCCCTGCAGCGTCCCCATCAGCCAGCGTGGTCTCCGCCAGCACGAGCCCCACCCCGGAGCCGCCGCTGTCGGCCTCATCCTCGTTCCCCGGGGCTCTCCCTGTCCCTCGAGCCCCGACGCCGTCTTCTGTCCATGTCAACTTCTGAACGCTGCCAGGATCTACTGCTCTTTGTTGTTGGCCCTCCTTTGCTGCAAGCAAGCGTCGTTGTGCCTACGTCTCGTCGCCTCCATCCGGGTCGCCCGCACCCCTGCAAGCCAGCTTCGTGGCTGTTTTGCTGTCTGCCGAGCCATGAGGAGGCTCTCAGTTGATATCTTCAGTTTTGGCTCTAGATGTTGTCATCGTTGCGAGTGTGTGCTACTGGTGCATATTCATCTTCCGGGCTGAATTCCCCAAGTGTCTCCTCCACGGTTTCATGATAAATCCAAGACCACGGTTCCAACCACCTCCCCGGGAGCAAGAAACAAGTTGCAGAAGGATCTCCGCAAAGATCTACGGTACCATTCGGGAGGGAGGCCGAGCGCGACACAAAGCGAGAACCCGAAGACCCCAAGTTCTACTACAAGGACACGAAGATCTCCTTCATGGATTCGATGACCCGAAGACCGATCTCGACGCGCCCGCACCCGACGAACCCCCAAGACCGTCGAACCCCTCTTGTGTGACCCCTATCCGAGACCCCTGATATTTTTATAATATATGATATTGATCTTGTTGCATATTAAATGAACATGTTTGCATACATATTATGGTTGTTTGGGGGTATCTAGATGATTCAACTAAATTAAATATGGAGGCCATATGCGGGCGATTCTAGTCTTACATTGGCCCCATTTAAATTTGTGTAGCGAACCAGTGCCATTATTTGACATGTTAATACAACATTTAAATTCTGGGGTATCTAAACAACATAAACCACTCAACTAATTGTCGGGACCCCAGTTCCGCTTAATATGTCCTAATTGCATCGCATCTTTGCCATGTCATACATCATACATGCATCATGCCCGATCTTCTGCCGTATTATTAAATAGTGCATCCGGTGTTTCTTCTAGTGCTTTGCTTCTTCACGGATTAGGCCGATGAGTTGATGCGAGTGTCGACCCGATCTTCGGATGAACCTTCGGCAATGTTTTCAGGCGAGCATTCTCCCCCTTTCTACCTATTTTACCTTTCTAGTCTTTATTTCCTCCTGTTGATCTATTGCTATCTGTGTCGCGATGCTCTAGTTTTCGTACCCGTGATATCCACCTGCTTATATTGCCTTGGACACATCCTATTACCTGTTGTTTGATAGATAGTCGGCCTTGCGTGTCGTAGTTGCTTGCTCAAGTGCTGTTGCGTGTCGTCAAGTACCACAGTTGTTGGAAGACTGCCATATGCTTTATGTTGGAGTTGATCATGACTTTAATTACCGTTTAATAACTAAAATTGAAGTAAGTAAATAATGCAGAGGCACAGGTGGGCAATAGATGTTATTTGGTTTTTAACCGTCCACTTGTGTCCCGTAGGACCCCGAGTACTTGATACCTGTTCTTTGAATATTCGCACTATCCGCATGTGGGACCATGAATCCCCCTAGCCAGAGCTTGAGTCATATTTATTTCTTGGGGCCACAAAGTAGTTTGGGGCTTTATTACTATCCTGTACTTATGCCATGCCTTACTGCTTTATTTACGATTGCGCGTGGAGCGCCTGTACTGTTTAGGAACAAATGTGGAATGTTTTCGCGGTATCGACAAGCCCAGTCACACTTTCGGGTTCCCAGTCGTTTACAGCCATTGGCACAAACCTCTGGGTCCGTCTCGGAGCCGGCCAACTTCGTCGCGGGTAGCTTGGTGGGGTGGCCCCCTGAAATTTATATGAATCTTGCAATTGCTCTGTCGTGATGCCTCGTTGGGTTTTATTTGGTTTTTCTCGAGGTTGATCGTGCGTGTGTTGCTATTTGTGCCCCCCTGCAGGGTAAAACTTTCTGAAAGCCGTGTCCGCGGTTATGGACGACTTGGAGCACAGTATCTCGATCATAGACAACTATAACTAAAGTAGTGCTATAAATTTGACTTTATAATGACTAGTAATCAGCTTCACTATAATGGAATGGCTAAATAAAAGTGCCAACAATTGCTTGTTTGGGTTGTCGCCTGCTACCATTGTATCTGACTAGTAAGTATTGCAACTACAACGGAATGACTGAATAAAAGTACCAACAACTGCTGGGTTTTGGGATGCCTCATGCTATATGTATCTGACTAATAAGTACTACAACTATAACGGAATGGTTAATTACAACTGCCCACCGCTTATTATATCAGGATGATTCATGCTATCTATATCTGACTAGTAATTGCCGCAACTATAACGAAATGAATAAAACTGCCAATGGTGTGAGTTCCTCGGTTGACTTCCTCGGTTGGTATCGAGGGGGAATACCAGGATGGGTATGTTTGGTGTTAGAATCAGGTTGGATCCGAGTAGGTCTTTCTTATCCCTATCTGATAGCCGTCAGTTGTTTTGAGTCTCTATAGGTTGTTTAGTGCAAGCTGCGCTTGATCCACCATACCTATGTAGGCGAGGGCCGAATTCTAGTCTCATTGTCTTGGCCTCGATCTTGACCGCTCTCTTTTTCCTTTGCCCTTTGTCGGCACCCCTTTTGTTTAAGCAGGTTTTGAGATCGACGTCGTTAGCAGGGTTACCCTTCTGGCTTGGCCTGGGCAGGGTCATGGACGCCATTGGTTACTCTTTAGGGCTCTTAGATCAATTTGCATCTTGTCCGTACTCGGGCGCTGTATCGTTTTCAAGGTGATTTGGATCTTCGTACTGTATATCTGTATTCTTGACTCATGGAGTCGTTGTTGTTTATATCTATTCTGTGGGTTCCATCGTGGACTATTGTGTAATGGTATTACTTCGTTTCCACCCGCACGAAAGTGCCTGGTGGGCACCTTTGAATCGTTTCTATGCGTGTTTGGCGGGAAGCGCTGAAACTTGCATAGGGTCGATTCTGAGGGTGTTACACTTCGTGATTCCGGCAGCACGACGGCGTGGTGTCGAAAGTAGAGGGAAGATCTCGCAGGGCTTCGCCTAAGCTGGTGCGAGTTATGGTGGATTAGGTTTTCCTGAAGATCTAGGGTTTAGAAGACCGGGACGAGGAGGAGGTCTCGGCGGCGGCTGGCGGCGACGGTGGCTCGGGTGGAGAGGGGTAGGGCTTGTATGCTTTGGGGCAGCCCTCCCCCTCTATTTATGAGAGGGGGGCAGCCTTGGGAGGGGTGGGTTTGAATCCAAACCCAAACCCAAGTTGGATTGAGAAAAGGACTTGTTCCTTCTTCCACTAGGAAACCATTGTTCCAGTTTGACTTTTCAAACTCCCGTTTGACTTTCAATTTAGAGCTTTAATTCTCTCTTACAAATGCACACACCAAGTGACCTAGGATATGATCCAATCATTCCACTTACCCATGACACATTCATGGACCATTCTCCTTCCGGATCGGTGAACCTTCTAGAACCTTCTAGAACCTCTCCGATGAAAACATCGGAAACTTTCCCGAACTCCGGAATCGGACCTTCCTTATATGAATATTATTCGCCGGACCATTGCGGATATCCTCGTGATATCCCGAATCCCATCCGAGACTCCAAACAACATTTGGTATCTCTATTAACATTCCATATCTACTAAACAACATCGAATCCTTAAGTGTGTCTCCCTACGGTTCATGAATTATGCGAACATGACCGAGACACTTCTCCGATCAATAACCAATAGAGGAATCTGGAAATTCATATGGCTCCCACATATTTCTACAATTACTTTGCGATCGAATGAACCACTTACATACGATACCAATTTCCCTTTGTCTCACGATAGTTTACTTATCCGAGGTTTTGATCGTCGGTATCTCTACATACCTAGTTCAACCTCGTTACCGATAAGTACTCTTTTCTCGTTCCCATGATATGTGATCCCTTGTGAGAAAGTCACATGCTTGCAAGCTAATTGGATGACATTCCACCGAGAGAGCCCAAAGTATATATATCTGTCATATGGATGGACAAATCCCACTCTTGATCCATGTGCCTCAACCCATACTTTCCGAACACTCAATGCCACCTTTATAGCCACCCAGTTACGGTGTGGTGTTTGATGTCATCAAAGCATCCTTCCGGTGATGGTGATTAGCATGATCTCATGGTCGAAGGAATTAGGTTACTATTTATTAGAAATCTTATAGCAAACGAACTATTGAAATGACTTGATCATAATGCTACGCTTATCTATAGGAGTATGTCCATCATACCATTCTCCTAATGATATGATCTTGTTGTTAACAACATCTCAATGCTCATGATCGGGAAACCACGATCATCTATTAACCAACAAGCTAGTATTACAAAGAGGCTTTACTAGGGACTCTAATTTAGTTTACAAATCACACAAGTATTAATGTTTCCAGTTTAATACTGTTATAGAATGAATGTAAACATTTATCATAAACACAAAGATATAATAATAACTACTTTTATTATTGCCTCTAGGGCATATCTCCAATAGTCTCCCACTTGCACTAGAGTCAACTAATCTAGATTACATGGTAATATACCGAACACCCATGGCGGTTTGGTGCTGGTCATGTTTTGCCCTCGGGAGAGGTTTAGTCAACGGATCTGCCACATTCAGATCTGTGTGTACTTTGCAAATCTTTATGTCACCATATTGGACATGCTCTCGAATAGCGTGAAAATGTAGCTTGATGTGCTTTAGCTTCTTGTGTGACCTTGGTTCTTGCGCATTGGCTATGGCGCCCATGTAATCACAGTAGATAGACATTGGGTCCAGCGCACTTTGAACCACATCGAGCTCTGTAATGAACTCCTTCATCCATATCGCCTCTTGTGAAGCCTCTGAAGCAGCTATGTATTCTGATTCAGTTGAAGATCTCGCCACATGCTTTGCTTTGCACTCCTCCAGCTAACTGCTGCACCATTCAAAGTAAATACGTATCCAGATTGAGATTTAGAATCATCCGGATCGGTGTTCCAACTAGCATCGGTGTAACCATTAACAACGAGTTGTTCATCACCTCCATAAGAAAGAACCATATCCTTAGTTCTTCTCAAGTACTTAAGGATGTTTTTGACCGCTGTCCAACGATCCATTCCTGGATCACTTTGATATCTGCTAGTCAAACTAACAGCATATGCAATGTCGGGTCTAGTACATAGCATGGCATACATAAGAGATCCTATGGCTGAGGCATAGGGGGTCTTACTCATCCTTTCTCTATCTTCTCGTCTGGGACTTTGAGTTTTACTTAAGGTCGTATTGGGCAACATGGGCAAGAACCCTTTCTTGCTATCTTCCATTCCAAACCTCTTTAGAACTTTGTCCAAATATGTACTCTGTGACAATGATATTATCTCGATCTATCTCTACAAATCTTTATGACTAATATGTAAGCTGCTTCGCCAAGATCTTTCATTGAAAAACTATTATTCAAATAATCCTTGACACTATTAAGAAGGTCTACATCATTCCCAATCAACAATATGTCATCTACATATAGTATTAAGAATGCTATAGAGCTCCCACTCACTTTCTTGTAAATACAAGCTTCTCCATAAGTTTGTATAAAACCAAAGCTTTTCATCACCTTATCAAAACGTTGATTCCAACTCCGAGATGCTTACTTCAATCCATATATGGACCGTTGAAGTTTGCATACCTTGTTAGCATCTTTAGGATCGACAAAACCTTTGGGTTGCATCATATACAACTCTTCATCAATGTCTCCATTGAGGAACGCCGTTTTGACATCCATCTGCCATATCTCATAATCATAATATGCAGCGATTGCTAACATAATCCTCATAGACTTTAGCTTCGCTACTTTTGAGAAAGTCTCATCATAGTCAACTCCTTGAATTTATCGAAACCCTTTTGCGACAAGTCGAGCTTTATAGACAGTAACATTACCATCATGCTCAACGCAGGCACCAAATAACAATTATTTAAGTATAAAACTAATCCTGATGGTAGATGAAGAGGTAGCGTGCTGACCGCGATCACATCAACCTTTTATCCATTTCCAACGCACATCGTCACCTCGTTCTTCGCTAGCTTCCGTTTATTCTACAGTACCTGTTTCGAGTTACAAATATGAGCAACCGAACCAGTATCAAATACCCAGGCACTACTACGAGTACTAGTGAGATACACATCAATAACATGTATATCGGATATACCTTTCTTCTTGATGTTCCGTTCTTCAAATCCACCAAGTACTTTGGGAAATTCCGCTTCCAATGACCTTCTCCCTTGCAGTAAAAGCACTCAGTATCAGTCTTAGGCCCAGCCTTGGTCTTCTTCGCCGGCGCGGTAACTTTCTTGCCACCCTTCTTGAAGTTTCCCTTTTTCTTAGACTTGCCTTGCTTCTTGAATTTGGTGGTCTTATTGACCAACAACACTTGGTGCTCTTTCTTGATCTCCACTTCTGCAGACTTTAACATGGAGAAGAGTTCTGGCAACGACTTGTCCATGTTTTGCATATTGTAGTTCATCACAAAGTTCTTGTAACTTGGTGGTAGTGATTGGAGGACACGGTGAATCCCTAAAGCATTAGGAATCACTATACCCAAGCTTTGGAGTTTACTTGCGTGCCCAGACATCTTAAGCATGTGCTCACTGACGGAGCTGCCCTCTTCCATCTTGCAGTTAAAGAACTTTTCAGAAGCCTCATAACTCTCAACTGTCACGTGATCCTCAAATATCATGTTGAGTTCACGGACAATATCATGTGGGTCATGGTTCTCAAACCTTTTCTGAAGCTCCGATTCCAAACCATACAAGATAGCACACTGAACTGTGGAGTACTGATTCTTCTGAGCGAGAAAAACATTCTTTACCTCATCGGTAGCATTAGCTGCAGGCGGGTCACCCAGCGGTGCATCCAGCACATATATCAAATTACCAGCATTGAGAACAATCCTCAAATTGCGGAACCAATCCGCGAAGTTGCTTCCATTGTTTTTCAACTTTTATTTCTCTAGGAACGCATTAAAATTGATGGTAGGGGCCACCATTGATCTACAACATATTTGCAATAGTTTAGACTAAGTTTATGAAAAATTGAGTTCTAATTAATAGTTAAATTAATCTAGCTGAACTCCCACTCAAAACAATATCCCTCAAATTGTTTTAGTGATCACACGAACCAAAACCACCACATCAAAACCGATCATCACGAGAGTTGATGTAGCTTCAATGGCGAACAATCAACATGTTCATCATATCTTCTATATAACTCATGCTTTACCTTTTGGTGATCCGTGTTCCGGGACCATGTCTGTACATGCTAGGCTCGTCAAGATCAAACCTTAGATTCCGCATGAGCAAATCTTGCTTGCTCACGTTGTATACACTCGCAGAATCTAACACACCCGATCATCACGTGGTGCTTCGAAACAACGATCTTTAGCAACGGTGCTTACTAAGGATGAACACATTAAAACTTGAAATTGTGTGCTTGAGGGATCATCTTATAATGCTACCATCGTGAACTAAGCAATACAAGATGCATAAAAGGATTAACATCACATGCAATTCATAATATGTGATATGGTATGGCCTTTCTTCTTGTGCTTCCGATCTCTATCTTCAAGAACGAACATGATCTCCATCATCACCGGTATGGCGTCAAGGTCAATGGCACCGTTTCATGGTTGTCTTCCACCATCTTCTACTATTACAACTACTTTGAATAGACACGCAGGTCTTAACGGAATTTAAAGGACAACCATATGGCTCCTGCCGGTTGCCAACTTACAATAAGGAACATTGCATACATCATATATAATCACAATCATGGCCATATCACATCACAGCACACCCCTGCAAAACAAAGTTAGACGCCTCTAATTTTCTTTGCATATTTTACGTGGTTTGGGGCTTTCAATAAGTGTCATTCTAACTTACGAACAAGAACCACAACATTGATGCTTGAACTATCAAGTGCCCGTTGTAAATTGAATCTATACTATGATGGGAGAGACAGACACCCGCAAAGCCACTTATGCAATACAAGTTGCATGTCGAGCGTAGAGCAAGTCTCATGAACGATGTCATGTAAGGTTAGCCCGGGCCGCTTCATCCCATCATACCGCAAGATGCAAAGTACACAAAAAGCAATTGATAATAAAAGCACCACCGCCCATAATGACCATTGTGTTCTCCTTGTGCAACAGATCTACATATAGACACGGCTCTGATACCACTATAGGGGTTCGTAGCATGGAAAATAAAAAATTTCTACCGCATGCACACAAACAAGCCAATATCTATCTACTAGATTGTAGCAACGAGTCGATAGAAGCACTCACCCTCGAAGATTCTAAAGCGGTTAACGAGAGCAGATTCTCGTGGGTGATGTAGTCTTACACTTGCCGATCTCAAGATCGCGTAGACGATCCTTCCGGTGCTGCGTTCCGGCAGCGCTTTTGTAGTCGGTCACACGTTCGGTACTCGATGAAGACATTCCTCTCCCTTGTTCCAGCAGGCAGCGGAGGTTGTAGTTCTCCCTTCGTGATTCCGGCAGCACGATGACGTGGTGTCGGAAGTAGAGGGAAGATCCCGCAGGGCTTCGCCTAAGCCGGTGCGAGTTATGGTGGATTAGGGTTTCCTGGAGATCTAGGGTTTATAAGACCGGGAGGAGGAGGAGGTGTCGGTGGTAGCTAGGACGGCGACGACGGACCGGTGGAGGCGGCGGCGCGGGCGGCGGGTCGGCGGCTGCGGTGGCTCGGGTGTAGAGGGGTAGGGCTTGTATGCTTTGGGGCAGCCCTCCCCCTCTATTTACGAGAGGGGGCAACCTTGGGGGGGGTGGGTTTGAATCCAAACCCAAGTTGGATTGAGAAAAGGACTTGTTCCTTCTTCCACTAGGAAACCATTGTTCCAGTTTGACTTTTCAAACTCCCGTTTGACTTTCAATTTAGAGCTTTAATTCTCTCTTACAAATGCACACACCAAGTGACCTAGGATATGATCCAATCATTCCACTTACCCATGACACATTCATGGACCATTCTCCTTCCGGATCGGTGAACCTTCTAGAACCTCTCTGATGAAAACATCGGAAACTTTCCCGAACTCCGGAATCGGACTTTCCTTATATGAATCTTATTCTCCAAACCATTCCGGATCTCCTCGTGATATCCCGGATCCCATCCGAGACTCCGAACAACATTCGGTATACCTATTAACATTCCATATCTACTAAACAACATCGAATCCTTAAATTTGTCTCCCTACGGTTCGTGAATTATGCGGACATGACTGAGACACTTCTCCGATCAATAACCAATAGAGGAATCTGGAAATTCATATGGCTCCCACATATTTCTACGATTACTTTGCGATCAAATGAACCACTTACATACGATACCAATTTCCCTTTGTCTCATGATAGTTTACTTATCCGAGGTTTTGATTGTCGGTATCTCTGCATACCTAGTTCAACCTCGTTACCAATAAGTACTCTTTTCTCGTTTCCGTGATATGTAATCCCTTGTGAGCCAGTCACATGCTTGCAAGCTAATTGGATGACATTCCACCGAGAGGTCCCAGAGTATATCTATCCGTCATATGGATGGACAAATCCCACTCTTGATCCATGTGCCTCAACCCATACTTTCCAAACACTCAATGCCACCTTTATAGCCACCCAGTTACGGTGTGGTGTTTGATGTCATCAAAGTATCCTTCCGGTGATGGTGATTAGCATGATCTCATGGTTGAAGGAATTTGGTTAATATGTATCAGAAAGCTTATAGCAAACAAACTATTAAAATGACTTGATCTTTATGCTACGCTTATCTATAGGAGTATGTCCATCATACCATTCTCCTAATGATATGATCTTGTTATTAATAACATCTCAATGTTCATGATCGAGAAACCACGATCATCTATTAATCAACAAGCTAGTATTATAAAGAGGCTTTACCAGGGACTCTAATTTAGTTTACAAATCACACAAGTATTAATGTTTCCGGTTAATACTATTATAGCATGAATGTAAAAATTTATCATAAACACAAATATATAATAATAACTGCTTTTATTATTGCCTCTAGGGCATATCTCCAACACATGCTTCTCTGGCGAGAGCAGCAACCATGTTGGCATGGAAGGTGGGGAAGAGCGGCGTGTCGCCCCATGTCGAGAGAGGAAAAATCGGGGAGGAAGGGGAAAATGGTTTTAGGGTTCTAACCGGACGGGAGTTTTGACCCGAAGGAAGTGATCTCTAACCGTTCAAGATTGATGTCACTAAGAGCATCTATAATGGATCCCATAAACAGCCCAAACCCCTAAAACAACTGCTTTTCTGTGGGTTGGGAGGGAGGGGACGCGGCGTAGAATGGAACCCTTAAATCACGCGATCCAAAAAAATTGAGGGCCGACGCGAAAACCCTTCTCTGGCTCTACATTCGAGGGCTCACATCCCGGCTTGTACATGAGCCCTCACTTGTAGGAACCCTAGCGCGAGCTGAAGTTTCACCCCCGCCGCACGTGCATCCTCTTCTCCACTCGCGTGCCGTCACCTCCACCCGTCACCGCTACCACTAATTCGCGCACTTCCGCCCACTCCTAGCCACCCCGCCTGCCAGGCACCCCGCCCGACCATGGCCAACATCGATCTGGCCATGGGGATGACCACGACCGAGGAGGGAGACCTGTCCGACTGGTCGTCGTTGTTGGACGATTCCGACCTCGATGAGCTGCTGCACGACGACTACAACAAGACTACCATCTTCCTCCTCATAGTCATGGAGCACGAGGACCGCCTGAGGATGCTCAATCGGAGGCGCGGCTCGGTGAAGGGATGCATGTTCATCGAGCGGAACCACTTCCTCGGCCACGCCACCCTAATGGTGGACTACTTTTCAGAGGTACCAACATATCCGCCTCATGTCTTCCGTAGGAGGTACCGAATGCGTCCCAGCTTGTTCGTGAAAATTCTTGAAGCTGTCGAGGCCAACTTGACCTATTTCAAGCAACGTAGAAATGCATGCCATCGGCTAGGATTTAGCGTATATAAAAAATATTGGCTACCATGAGAGTGCTTGCGTATGGCGTCCCCGCGGACTACACCAATGAGTATATTCGCATTGGTGAAGATATGACCACCGAGTCCACGTGCAAGTTTTCCAAAATGATTATTAGGTTGTTTGGTCCAACATATCTTCGAGCTCCCAATGACGAAGATACAAAACGATTAATGGAGATAAACGAAAAAAGGGGTTGACCCGGGATGCTTGGGAGTGTGGATTATATGCATTGGACATGGAAATATTTGTCCGAAAGCATGGCATGGAATGTATTGCGGGAAAATTCGTAATGGTATCATTGTGCTTGAGGCAGTTGCTTCGCAAGATTTATCATTCTTTTTAATTTGCCAGGAGTACTTAATGACATCAACGTTTTGCAATGATCCCATTTGTTTGCAAAACTTGTAGCCGGGAGGCATCGGCTTGCAATTACAAAGTCTTGGACCATGAGTACACAATGGGATGCTATCTTGTCAATGGCATTTATCCCGAATGGACAACCTTCGTGAAGTCCATCAAGGATTCCAGGGATAAAATAGAAGTTGTATTTTTGAAGGCACAAGAGGCAGCCCGCAAGGATATTGAGAGAGCTTTCAGGATTTTGCAAGCACGATTTGCTATTGTTCGAGGCCCAACGAGATTTTGGGACAAGAAAACCATTGTCAACATCATGACATGTTGTGTGATTCTCCACAACATGATCATCGAAGATGATAGAGGGATGAACTTGCCCTGTTTCTACGACAATGTTGGCACCAGAGTGCGACCCGAAAGAAATCCCAATCGCATCGCGGGTTTTCTCAAAGCACATCGGCAGATTGAGAATGCAGCAACTCATAAGCAGTGGCAGTTGTATGGCCGTTGTATGGCCGTATGGCATGATCTTAGCCAACACCAGTGGCAGTTGTATGGCCGTATGACATGATCTTCCTTAGTTTCTCTTCTTGTATGTGTGAGATGAACCATTAGGGAACATTTGTTTAACTTGTCTATTATTTCATTCGAACAATTGTTGTAATTTGTTTGAAACATTTGTTGTAATAATTTGGATGAGTATTGTGTGCTCAAAAACAATTATTTGTTGTAATATTTATGCTTGATTTGCTGATTGTGTTTGTTTGTATTTTCATTTTGTATATGAAAAGTAGGAAAAACCCTGTGTTTTACAGGTCAGAAAAGTGCAAGTGCCGACGTGAAACAGAGCCCAAAACACAGCCTGTAAACAGTCCCGTTCCGCGCCGGCTCTTTTCTAATCCGTAAACACTTTTTCCGCAGCCTGTACTCGCGATTTAAGGATCGGACTGTTGCGGGCTCCATTAGAGATGCTCTATGGGCCTCCTCGTTCCGTTACCCTGCCTCATTATGTTTTCTGGACGTCTCCAGCAGCTCCACCGTCGTGAAGGTGATGTCCTCGTACATGTTTCACCAAATGGTTCAATGTATGCTCTTTTTTTCATATTTTTCTATACTACCAAGTCGTTCCCGAGCAGTTCTTCCACATCCTGCCGCTGTCGTCAATGCCATCAAGCATTTAAACATTTGGATGCCGTTGATCTCAATTTTAGATATTATTACACTAGCTCGATTTGCTCATAACAAGGGACCTTTCTCTTTGTTCTTTTAACTTTTTTTCTTAGGGTAAAGCAAAGCTTTATTAATCACCAACAGGGCTAATAAGTCACCCGCTACAAAACCAGCTATTTCTGCTGCACATTCGTTCTCCCAATACATAATATTATTACCACTATTAGACATATTTGTGAACCATCCGTACGTGACAGAGGCTGATCATATGATGTAGTACACCAACGGCTCTGCATCCAATGGTCATGTACGTGATTGAGGCTTTCTTAGTTTATCTAGCCTTTTATTTCTCCCTCTTTATTGTATTTTCTTATGTATGCCACGGTGGAGTTCCACCTTTATTTAACACCCAACCGATTAGGCCAGGAGGCTAACGATCATTTCCACCAGCATGGTATCCGACCAAACTCTTCCCTTGACATATCCCTAGACTCCATCAAAAAAACAAGGGGGGAAGGAACCGTAGCGAGAAGTAGCGATCCCGATCGGATCGCTGCCCTCCCTCCCACCCGAGAACTCCGCCGCCAACAAGCCACAGCGCTCGATCATTGTCCTCCCTCTCCTCATGGCGACTTCCTCCTTCACAACCGCTTTGGCGGCGGCCCTTGGAACAACGCCATCTGACAAGCTCACTAGGAAGAACCATCTCCTGTGGAAGGCGCAAGTTCTTCCTGCCCTGCGAGGAGCGCAGGTCATGGAGCTGCTCCACAGTTCCGACCCGGCGCCCGCAAAAACTTTGGAGGTTGAAGATGATGCCAAGAAAAAAATCATCATCCCCAATCCAGTCTATGGTGTTTGGATTTCGAGGGATCAACAGGTCGTAAGTTGCTTGCTCAAAACTTTGTCCCCTGATATAGTTGCCAATGTTCTTGGTTTAGAGCATGCAACGGAAATTTGGAAGACCATTGGAGACATGTTCTCTGCCCAATCCCAGGCTCATACTGGGATGCTCCATGCCGCCCTCACCAACACCAAGAATGAGATCTCACCGCAGCCGTGTACATTGCCAAGATGAAGGGATTCTCCTCGGAGCTTGCTGCCGTGGGGAGGCTCATCTCTGATGTTGAGCTCAAGGAATACATTGTCGCTGGACTGGGTGCGTACTACAACGCCATCGTCGCCGCCATCAACGCCAACCCCTCCACCACCGCCACTGATGTATGCAATCATCTCATGGCGTATGACTATCACCAAAATATGTTGGCCGATTCCGAGAAACCCTCAGGCGTCTTCACTTCATTGGCACTACAGGAAAGAACTAAGGCGCCGACGGCCGGCCGGCTACGCCGACGGCCATAGGTCGGGGTCGTCGGCGTAGCTGCCTTCTCTAGCCAGCCGACCAGCCCGGCCGTCAGCGTAGATACGGCCATCGGCGTAGATGACGGTGCCAAGGGTAGCCCTCGGCGTAGTATGGTCGCCGGCGTAGTAGCGAGGTATGTGCCGACGGTGACCCTCGGCGTAGATATAGCCCTCGGCGTCGCCCCAGTTCAGACACGATGACGGAAACGGCGTTAGGCAGGCCGTCGGCACAGCTCTTTGAAATTTTTATTTGATGTGCAATGGCCGGCAGGCCGCGAGATAATAACCCTCTAGATTTTTTTCTTTTTTCATTATTTTTAAAAAAATCATAACTAAATCATTCAAATTTAGAAAAATACAAATAATATATCAAAATTTGCAAAAAAAATTCTATCTATCTACACTCAAATATTACACATTTATAAACAAATTTTTAGTAAAATATAAAACATTATATATAGTTTAAAACGGGCATTATAAATTCAAAAACGATTCACACAATGCGAAACCTTCGCGTGGTGTCATATTATGTGACATAGTTAGAAGGAAAAATATCAAACTTGGTATATTGATTATGTCTCAAAAAAACCATCACAAAATGACCTATTTCGTTCGAGGTTTCTTGACTTTTGGGTCAAATGACCAATGTTATGGCTAGAATGAAGGCATAGTTTGTGATAATGTGTCCATATTATGTATAAGTATGCATCATGGGATGGCGCACAATGTTTCAGGGGGAAGTTTTCCTTTTCGTCGCACCAAAAAGCCGTTTTCCATTTTCCGAGTGCAAAAAAACGGACGGTTTTGTGAAGCAACCACCAAATGGCTAATTCAAAATGCTACCGTCACATTTTTCAAAAATACTAGACCACCTTACATGGATAATTTCATAACAGAGGGATCTCAAACATTTCCGTCTATCCCTAGTGAAAAAGACAAATTCCTGCCGAATCGGTAGGAAGTGGGTCAGATATGAACTACACATACATGATCGGATGCTCATGATTTTTTACAAAAATCACTTTTAGGTTCAAAATATGTTGTTTTATCATAGATCCACTTTAAGTTTAACGAGTCTCAGCCCCGAGCTAAGAATCTTCATGTCCGCCCTTCGACAAAGTTTAACAATAGTTTAAAACGGGCATCATAAATTCAAAATGATCCAAACAACGTGAAACCTTCGCATGGTGTCATATTATGTGACATAGTTAGAAGGAAAAATATCAAACTTGGTATATTGATTATGTCTCAAAAAACCCTTCACAAAATGACCTATCTCGTTCGAGGTTTCCTGACTTTCTGGTCAAATGACCAATGTTATGGCTAGAATGAATGCATAGTTTGTGATAATGTGTCCATATTATGCATAAGTATGCATCATGGGATGACGAACAATGTTTCAGGAGGAAGTTTTCCTTTTCGTCGCACCAAAAAGCCGTTTTCCATTTATCGAGTGCAAAAAACGGACGGTTTTGTGAAGCAACCACCAAATGGCTAATTCAAAATGCTACCGTCACATTTTTCAAAAATACTAGACCACCTTACATGGATAATTTCATAACAGGGGGATCTCAAACATTTCCGTCTATCCCTGGTGAAAAAGACAAATTCCTGCCGAATCGGTAGGAAGTGGGTCAGATATGAACTACAGATACATGATCGGATGCTCATGATTTTTTACAAAAATCACTTTTAGGTTCAAAATATGTTGTTTCATCATAGCTCCACTTCAAGTTTAGCGAGTCTCAGCCCCGAGCTAAGAATCTTCATGTCCGCCCTTCGACAAAGTTTAACGATAGTTTAAAACGGGCATCATAAATTCAAAACGATCCAAATAACGTGAAACCTTCGCTTGGTGTCATATTATGTGACATAGTTAGAAGGAAAAATATCAAACTTGGTATATTGATTATGTCTCAAAAAACCCTTCACAAAATGACCTATCTCGTTCGAGGTTTCCTGACTTTCGGGTCAAATGACCAATGTTATGGCTAGAATGAATGCATAGTTTGTGATAATGTGTCCATATTATGCATAAGTATGCATTATGGGATGACGAACAATGTTTCAGGAGGAAGTTTTCCTTTTCGTCGCACCAAAAAGCCGTTTTCCATTTATCGAGTGCAAAAAACAGACGGTTTTGTGAAGCAACCACCAAATGGCTAATTTAAAATGCTACCGTCACATTTTTCAAAAATACTATACCACCTTACATGGATAATTTCATAACAGGGGGATCTCAAACATTTCCGTCTATCCCTGGTGAAAAAGACAAATTCCTGCCGAATCGGTAGGAAGTGGGTCAGATATGAACTACAGGTACATGATCGGATGCTCATGATTTTTTAAAAAAATCACTTTTAGGTTCAAAATATGTTGTTTCATCATAGATCCACTTAAGGTTTAGCGAGTCTCAGCCCCGAGTTAAGAATCTTCATGTCCGCCCTTCGACAAAGTTTAACGATAGTTTAAAACGGGCATCATAAATGCAAAACGATACAAACAACGTGAAACCTTCGCTTGGTGTCATATTATGTGACATAGTTAGAAGGAAAAATATGTAACTTGGTATATTGATTATGTCTCAAAAAACCCTTCACAAAATGACCTATCTCGTTCGAGGTTTCCTGACTTTCGGGTCAAATGACCAATGTTATGGCTAGAATGAATGCATAGTTTGTGATAATGTGTCCATATTATGCATAAGTATGCATCATGGGATGACGAACAATGTTTCAGGAGGAAGTTTTCCTTTTCGTCGCACCAAAAAGTCGTTTTCCATTTACCGAGTGCAAAAAACGGACGGTTTTGTGAAGCAACCACCAAATGGCTAATTCAAAATGCTACCGTCACATTTTTCAAAAATACTAGACCACCTTACATGGATAATTTCATAACAGGGGGATCTCAAACATTTCCGTCTATCCCTGGTGAAAAAGACAAATTCTTGCCGAATCGGTAGGAAGTGGGTCAGATATGAACTACAGATACATGATCAGATGCTCATGATTTTTTACAAAAATCACTTTTAAGTTCAAAATATGTTGTTTCATCATAGATCCACTTCAAGTTTAGCGAGTCTCAGCCCAGCTAAGAATCTTTATGTCCGCCCTTCGATAAAGTTTAACGATAGTTTAAAACGGGCATCATAAATTCAAAAACAATCCAAACAACGTGAAACCTTCACGTGGTGTCATATTATGTGACATAGTTAGAAGAAAAAATATCAAACTTGGTATATTGATTATGTCTCAAAAAACCCTTCACAAAATGACCTATCTCGTTCGAGGTTTCTTGACTTTCGGGTCAAATGACCAATGTTATGGCTAGAATGAATGCATAGTTTGTGATAATGTGTCCATATTATGCATAAATATGCATCATGGGATAACGAATAATGTTTCAGGAGGAAGTTTTCCTTTTCGTCGCACGAAAAAGTCGTTTTCCATTTACTGAGTGCAAAAAACGGACGGTTTTGTGAAGCAACTACCAAATGGCTAATTCAAAATACTACCATCACATTTTTCAAAAATACTAGACCACCTTATATGGATAATTTCATAACACAGAGATCTTAAACATTTCGCTCATCCACGGTGAAAGACAAATTCTGCGAATCGGTAAAGTAGTCGATATGAACTACGGTACATGATCAGATGCTCATGATTTTTTACAAAATCATTTTTAGGTTCAAAATATGTTGTTTCATAGATCCACTTCAAGTTTAGCGAGTCTCATCCGAGCTAAGAATCTTTATGCGTCTTGCTTTTAAGCGGCAAATGAAATTATGATAAGAATCACGGCATAGTTTGTGATAAGTTGATATTGATATCATATATGGATTCCTCTCATTTTTCTAATCAATTTATACATATTATTTGCCGAATTCCGATTTACAGATTTAAAGATATTAATTATTCCATATTAAATAAAAATACAAAAAAAATAAAATCAGTATATTTTTATTTGAATTCAATAATATTTTTACTTATTCATTGTTGTTTACTTAAATAATTGCTTGTAATTTCAAAAATACAACCATATGACATGATGATATAAAAGTTAATAGGAATGATATCATAGTATTGACAACAATGAGTAAATTGCTTTGCGGGAAGAGATTCTGAAGGAACGAGGAAGTTAAGCGTGCTAGAGCTAGAGTAGTGCTAGGATGGGTGACCGAACGGTAACTTTGACTAAGACTGCAATTTAATCAATTATTAACTGTAAATAGTGTTAAAATGATTAAAGCGGGAGATTAAGGAGTCAAATAATTCAAAGATTTAAAAAAATTAAAAAAAAAAGTAAAAAAATATTTTAGGATATGCCGACGGCCTGGCCGTAGGCGTAGCTCCATTCCTATGCCGACTGCTTGGCCGTCGGCGTAGCTCCAGGCTGAACCGTTAGCCAAGACGGCTGTTGACTGACACACGGGGCCCGCTGGAAGACGCTGTGCCGAGGGGGAGGGGTTGTGCCGACGGCCACGGAGCTGTGCCAACGAGGACGTACGCCGAGGGGGCTACGCCGACGGCCATCGTAGGCACAGCCTGTGCCGACGACACTTTTGGCGTTGTGCCGACGACAGCCGGCCGTCGGCGTAGCAATTATTTCCTGTAGTATGGCAAACGCTGCGGCTCGCAGACGTGGTCCGCGCCCTGGGCAAGGAGGTGGCTACCGCCAAAACTCCTATGGTGGTGACCAACACAATTGTGGTGGTGGCCGCAACCAGCAGTGCGGGCACCCTCCATTGCGCCAAGACAATGGTGATGGTGGTCACCGTTTGACGCCCAAAGGGGGTCGTGGTCATCGCACGCTCTCGCCTCATCAAGATATCACGTGCCAAATTTGCAAAAAAATACGGACACTATGCAAGCGAGTACTAGTGGCGCTATGGTGATGATGACAGCACTCTGCGCACATGGCTTCTTATGGTGTTGACACAAATTGGTACATGGATTCGGGTGCCACAACTCATATCACCGGTGAATTGAGAAAACTCTCTACTCATGGGCCATACAAGGGACATGATCAAGTCTACTATGCTAGTGGTCAAGATATGGCAATTAAACATATTGGTCATTCAATTTTGCATATTTCGCATAGTTCTATTCATCTTCGCAATATTTTACATGTGCCTGGTGCCTACAAAAATTTACTCTCCGCTCACAAAATTTCTCTTGACAATAATTCCTTTGTTAAAATTCATCTGTTCTTCTTTTTGATTAAAGATAAGGCCACGAAGGAAATCATGTTTAAGCTACCATGTCATGATGGCTTGTATCCTCTTATGCCCACCTCCACAGCAGCAAGCATTCATCACACTCAAGTCGTCTTTATCTACAAGGCATCATCGTCTAGACCATCCATCCTCATTTGTCGTCCAGCAAAACCTCTGTCGTAATAATCTTCCTCACACGCATGAAATAAATCCATATGTTTGTGATCCATGTCAACAGGCAAAGAGTCACAAATTGCTATATCCTACCTCTACTAGTGCTTCCACCGCTCCTTTCGAACAAATTTTCTTCGATGTATGGGGTCCTTTGCCTACCTCTGTTGGCAAACATTCATACTATGTAAGCTTTATTGATGATTTTAGCAAGTTCACATAGTTTTATTTTCTTAAGAAATGTTTTGATATTTATCAAGCGTTTCTCAACTTTCAAAAATTTGTTGAACACAAATTTAATCGCAAAATCATCACTATACAAACTGATTGGGGTGGAGAATAAGAGCAACTCAATTCATTCTTTCAAAAGTTTGGCATTATCCATCATGTGTCATGTCCCCACGAACACCAACAAAATGGTTCCATGGAACGCAAGCATCGTCACATTGTTAAAGTTGGCTTTCCTTACTTGCCAATGCATCCATGTCTCTCAAATTTTGGGATGAAGCATTCCTCACGGCGACATTTCTTATCAACTTACTACCCACCAAAGTCCTCAATTTTTCTACACCCACAGAAAAAATTCTCAACATCACACCAAATTATGCCTCTCTTTGCATTTTCGGTTGTGCTTGCTGGCATAATCTTCGCCCCTATAACAAACGCAAACTTTCTTTTCGATCAAAGCAATGCGTTTTTATCAGCTACAGTCCGCTTCACAAAGGTGTCAAGTTTCTCGACGTTTCCACTAGGCGGGTCTATATTTCTCGAGATATGGTCTTCTACGAAAACAACTTTCCATTTTCTTCACTCAATCCTAATGATGGTAATAGACTTTCTGAAGACATCTTACTTATTCCACACAACAATTCTTCTCCACCATCTCCTAGTGCGGATGTGCCTAATCATGATCATATGTACATTGTGCCATCTACTGACCCTATGCAGGACATACCAAGCAATGGAGTAGATACATCAACAAATTTTCGAGCTATTGTTGAAGAAATCGCTAAAAACGGAGTTACATGGGCCAGATTCAAAAAGTACAATAGAAATAATCTGTGCAGATCCCAGGGCAAATTCTCCTGTGCATGCTTCGACCTCGGATCGAGCAACCTGGGATCTGGCGCCCGAAATTCCTATGCCCGAAATTCTTGTGCCATCAATGCCTCGGTCGGACACGTCTTTCCCGCTACCAGTTGGCCTCGCGTGTGACCCACGCCATGCTCCAGCTAGCTCCGCGTCACGCCAAACCGCTCCAGAATCCGCGCCCACCAATTGTGCGCATTCACTCGATGAGGAGGATGTTGTCTCGCCTCGATCCCCGTGCCCAACAGTCACACCGCGTGTGCCCTCTCACACTCCCGACGCGCCAGGATTTCCTGGGTCCATAGGATCCAAGGGATCTTTTGTGGCTGGCCCCACGTCCCCAACGGCACACCAGTTAATACGGGATCCTCTATGCCCAATGGGCCCTGCACTCCAGATTCTGCAGGGTCCACACCGTCTCCTGCCACCACGGGATCAACGCCAGCTGGATCTATAGCCTCTGGATCTCCTATGGCGCCTGCTCCTACACCTATTCCTATGGCTGAACCGCGTACACGACTATAGAAAGGTATTTCTAATCGAAAAAATTACAAAAACGGTACTATCAGCTATGGCCTGCTATCTACATGGGAACTAAGAAATACTTCTGAATCTTTGAGTGATCCTAGCTAGTACCAAGCAATGCGAGATAATATACTACTAGAAAAACAGCTATATGTGGCACACTGTTTTGAAATTCTGTGGCGCATATAAGATGCGCCACTGATACCACGCCACTAAATTATACTTATGTGACACATATTGATATGCGTCACAGAATTCTCAAACTTTTGTGGCGCATCTTGTGCCATGCGCCACAGAAATAGATTCAGTGGCGCATTTCTTGATATGCGCCACAGAAAACATATGCGCCACATGAAAGTATTTGCATGCTGCACATATTATTACACAGGTATTCAAAAAAGCAGTACTTGTACAGAATCAGGTATATTACAGGATTTATATAGACAATAGAAACAATACATTTCACATAGTATATGAAAACAAACATAATACAAACACGAAGATAGTATCATCACATTACCTAGAGTTCGATCGAGATACATATATAGTGACAAGTGGCAAATTATTACACAAGTGTTGGTACAAAGTTCATCATCTCACATTATAAATAAAGTGGTGACCGCCTACAACTGTGATGACGTTGAGAAAGAGTAGGAGCACGAGCAATATCTTCATACCTTTCTCCTTCCACAGGTGGTTCCTCCACTTGTCTATCGCCTCCTCTCTAGTCGTGTATTCTTTATAGATGTTGCCGTTGAACTTGTTCACCTGTTTCTGACAGTCCTCTCACTCATCGTAGACTCTTGGAACCCAACCCTTGTACACCATGTACCACTTCGTCATATCTATAGATAAGGAATATTAGTAAATCATGCAATAGAAAGAACTAAAGGGTTCACATGCATATATGTTCACAAAAATTAAAACAAAAGATTCATAAACATAAAAGATAACATATCGATCACAATCATAGAAGTTCGACGACAACGACCACAATAGTAAAGTTTATGACATATGACCATAGTAGTAAAGTTTATGACACAACACTATACTCATACATATATGCACACACTCAATAATGCTAGGCGCACACATCGATCGTGAAAAATTGTTCTCTCTTGGCTTTTGGAATGGTAGATAGCCCTCCTTTGTCATCCACGTCCTAATGTCACCCTGCTTATGGAGGCGATCTTCGACATCCCTCTTAGTCAACCCTTTGTTTTTTTAGGACCCCTCCCCTTGTATTGACATCTTCCATCATGATTTCTGACAACTTAATCTTGTTGCAGTGGAAGTCTTCTCTAAGATCATCATCGTCAGATTGTACCAACTTTTCGTCCCATCCTCGGATACTAGATGTCAGCGTTAGGTTTTGGCAATCCCGGACAAACTCTTTAAGGTGATGCATGACGTAGAAGGCCTCCTTGGCGCTGCCATCAGTTTTCTGCTGCTTGACGTAGGGGAACTCGAGCACGTGCTTGAACACGTTTTTGCCATCCTTGAAACATCCCCCCTTGTTGGCGAAGGGGCATCCCTTTTTGGCGTAGCCCTCGAGAGCCTCATTCAGAACACCCCTTGTTCTGGTGTAGTCTTTATTCTTCGTCTTACTCGTCGAGACGAAATACGTTGCTAGCAAAAGCTTCGTGGAAATGATGATGAGTGTGCAATATTTGTCTCTACACAACATGATCGAAAGGGGATGTTGGAAAAGGGCAAAGGAAGAAATCTATAAGAAATCCTAAGTTACGACAGCGAGCGGGTGTGTACTTACTAGGGAAACAAAGGCAAAAGAAGTGTGTCCGTTCTCTTGTTGTCCACCATGAACTTTTGGAGGTACGCCGTCACCATGGTCCATTTCTCCGATCCTTCCGCCAACTAGCTTTCATGCATGTAGTAGGGATCCACTATCGCGATGTACGGGGTTTTCTCTCTCTTGATCTTCATCGCCATATTGAGCGCGAATAGGTGGACCAAGTTATAGTATTGCCGTTTTGAGAGAACGGCTTGAAGACGTCCTCGTACTCTATGAAGAACAGGTCCGCAGGGGCTTCATGGACGAAATCCATGTCTGATGGCACCTTGACCGTGAAAACTGGGTAATTTCGATCTTTGTCTCCTAGGAGGCACCTGAAAAACTGCTCAATCTTCTCCTGACTCAGAGTGAAGCAGGCAGCACGAAGCACCACCACCTCATTCTTCTTCACCCTTTTGCAGTGACCTTGAGTTCCTTCCGTATGATCGTCATCATCACTATCATGATACTGAAGATCCTTCTTGATGCCAGCGCCACGTAATTCACATTTCTATGGCGCATATGGCTATATGCGCCACAAAATAGGGGGCTGCTGACGAGGTTTAATCTCGTCAATGCCCATTGTTATGAGCTTGGGTTTTGGAGAAGATGGGGATGCTGGAGATCGCGGAACGGTTAGCAAACAAGCAACACGGGGACACGAGGTTTATCCAGGTTCAAGCCCCCGGAGGGAAAACCATACTCCTGCTTGTCTGCTCTTGATTACGGCGGAACCGAAAAGTACAGGGGTGCGCAGATGCAATCTGGCGTGGAGGTGTGTATGCGGTGGTATGTGAAGTGCCCTCCTCGTCATGCCCTCCTATCCTTTATATAGAGATAGGTAGGTCCTAGGCACAGATCGAGTCGGTTACAGGTTTTAGGGTTTACCCCTTTGAATATTCTATCTACTCTAGTCTTGTTCTCCAAGGATCCAAAGGCGTCATGGGCCCTGGCCACCCGAAAGTCTTAATGGGCCGGTGCATGTTCTCGTGGGCCTTCCTTGGGATGGACTACGTATGCTAAGATCGTGTACCCGTAGGGTATAACCATGTCAGTAGCCCCCGAGTGTTCAGTCAAATCGTAGATTCGGCTGAGGACTCTTCAATCCTTCGGGTGCAGCTATCTCTGTTTGTCTAGAGAATGATTTGAGTGCGTAGGGATTGTTGATGCGTGTGCCTGACTCTCTCCCGATGATCAGGGTCGATTAACATCTTAGGACAAAACAACACGATCTTCTTCAGATTCGAGTCCCTCGACTCGAACCCGGAACATATGCTAGCATAATTCGACTCAGGCCGCGGAGGACTTACAAGAGTGGAATTCGAGTGAATTTTAAATGATGTACCCAAGACGTCCGTCGGGATTTTTCATCGTGCCTGCTGGCACGGATTTTCACTCGCAGAGCACAGTCATGTGCGTTACCAGGCCATCAGATGGTATCTGTAGGTCTTATCTTTCCATCGCAGACGCAGCATCCGAATGTTTATCACCGCGGAGGTGTTTCGGGTGGCCAAGGAGGACGTTGCTCACTTAGCGTTAATTGGGGCAGAGTTGCCGAAAAAGTTTTTGCATACTGATCCGCAGGATCGCAGTCGAAGATTCATAGGGTGCGCGACCAACACTCCCTATGGGAGTAACCCCCGAGTGTCTGTTCGAGTCACAGACTCGAGCAGAGACTTTAATTCATTCTTTGTTGACTTTTAGGTCCGTAGGACACAAATTTTTCGGATGCTTGAATCCATTCTCCCTATGGGAGTATCCCCCGAGTCCATAGTGGAGTCGTAGACTCGACATAGGACTCGAAAAATAGTTCAATGGTGTAGTATGTTGGTCGTTTTTCGGGTGCGCGGCCAGCACTACTGATAGGAGTAGCCCCCGAGTAGTTAGTCGAACCGTAGATTTGAGTGAGTACTTTTAGCTGTGTAGCCGAAGAATTGTAACTGTTGCTAGTATAGCTTTTGATGACGTCAGTGCTGACGATCGGTGACCGCAAGTGTCTGCAGCACCAGAGATGACGTGACTGGACGAACATGTGTCCCACCTTCTGACTTTGAGTTGACTGGTCACGCGCGGCGTGGAGATAATTACGGCGTCGCCACGATTTACGTGTGTAGTGGACAGCGTGTTAGCGACGGTTCGCTGCTGTGCTGACACATGGACGGTCAGATCTTGATGTTGGCTCTAGGTCTTCCCGATGAACGGTCGTCGTGCATCGTCCTCGTCCTTATAATCATTGGGGAAAAGTTAGTTTGTTTTCACCGTAGCCATTCCTGTTTCACTGCTTCCATCTTCTTGAGTTTTCCTTGTTGCGCGCTGGAATTTCTTTGAACCTTTCCTTCTTTGTTTCTGCGTGCTCATCGTCATCGCCGCCGCACTGCGATGGGGAAGTCCAAGAAGGCCTCCACCGCAGTTGGTACTAGTGCTGCCGCCGGCGGCAAGAAGGGTTCCGCCGCCACTCGCGTCACCGATGGTGGCTAGCGGCGATCAGAGACGCGTGAGGGTGACCTTCACAAGCTCCGTGAGCGGGGTCTGATCCCGCAGGATAGGGAGGCCGTCAGAGTTCCCGGCGACGAGGTAATTCCCCATCCTCCCGCTGGGTTTTGGGTCATGTTCATCGCTTTTTTCCTTCGGGGCCTTTCTTTCCCGATCCACGATTTCCTCTGTTGGTTGCTTTTCCTTTACGGCATCCAGCTCCAGCATCTTTCACCGAACTCTCTTCTTCATATTGCCTGCTTCATCACATTATGCGAGTGTTGGCTCGGCGTCAAGCCACACTTTGGTCTCTTACAGAAGCTCTATTCCGTGAAGAGGCAATCTGGCTCCAAGGGCGTTTACCCCATCGGCGGCTGTATCATTTCCCTTAAATCCAACTGCCTATTTTTCTCCTTTTCTATGTCTGAATCTGTCCAGTACTGGCGGAGGCGATGGTTTTACATCCGCGACTCCACAGTGGCTGGGCAGGACTTTGGCCTTGCTCCTTTCGACCCCTCCCAGAAAATCTAGCCGAAGAGGTCCTGGAAGAACCACATCTTGGATGGTGAGGTGGCGGAGATAGAGGGAATCTACCGTCGGGTGGAGGATCTTCAGTTGATTCCGGATAAAGATGTGAACAGTGTGGATATCATCTGCACCTTCATCAAACGTCGGGTGCAGTCGCTCCAAGCTAGGGAGCACCCGATGTTCCTTTATTCTGGTCGCCACGATCCGACTAGGGTTTCGGCTGAAGAGTTCTCCAGGGGGATCTTGATAGGATTCTTCGGCCGCTGTTGAAGTGGCTGGAGAGGATCTCCCGGGGAAGTCGTTGACTCCTCCGTTCGCCGCCTCTCATCCATTTCCACAGGTGTAGATCTGGGGCGTGCGCGTAGCATTTTTTTCGACTGTGTTTTTCTTGCACTTGCGTGTGTTCTGAAAGTTTGTTTCTTTTGCGCAGGAGTTCAAGGTACCGGGCATGTCGCCTCCACACCCGAACTGTTTCCGGATGCGCCGGACAATGAGGTAGTGGATTCCATGTCTGAGCTTCCCTCGGCGCGATCTCCAGCGGAAGAAACTTTTGAGTCTAGCGAGGAGCAGACTCGAAAGCGGACGCGGAGTTCGAGCGAGGAGTCGGATGCTTCGACTCCGCTGACCCCTAGGAACCCCCGTCATGCCTTGAGCGTCACAATGGGGGTCATGGTGGCTCTTCCTCTCCTATTCCGGCCGTGCCGTCTGCATGGCTGTGGAGCCAGCCAAATGGGAAGAAGGAAGAGAAGAAAGAAGAGAAGAAGGAAGATAAGAAGGGCAGGAGGACCCCTCCTGTCTTTGATTTGAGCGATCTTGAATTGTAAGTTTATCCAGTTGCATTTTTCTCTCTTTTGAATTTGCTTGCTTGTACTTGTCTGATTTTTTCTTCTGTAGCCACTCTCCGATGGCTCCTTCAGCGATGGCGCTCGGGAGATGGTGGGGGAGTCGAAGGTTGCTCCTCCTCTTCCTCAGACGGTGGCCACCTCTAAGGGCGCTGCTCCGAACCCTTCTCCGCAGGAGGCTCGGCCTTGAAAATCCTCAGACGGTGGGGGAGTCGAAGGTTGCTCCGAACCCTTCCTCAGACGGTGGCTCAAAGAGAAGAAACTTTTTGAATAGAAAATCCTCTCAACCTTGAAATCAAAATCTTATATTCTTTTGTTATGACCTAAGTAGCCATATAGGCAAAAGGGCATGGATGGATTATGGATTGTGGAATTGGTGTGCAAGATTTCAAAATGAAAATCATGAAGCATTCATAAGCATTTCATTACATCCATGCAAAGTTCTCACAAACTGAATCCAAATCCTGGTATCTAAATCCTATAGTTGATTTGCCCAAATGTTCCTAAAGGAAATTAAATTGACTTTATAAAACCCACTGTTGCTAAGGCATAAATTATTGATAATTATAGCCTAAAGATATCCAATTAATATTATAAAATTTTAGAAACAAATTGAGCTCATTTGGAGCTATTATGAAAAAGTTATGGAATAAATACAAAAAATAAAGATATAAATAAAATGGAATATACAAGGATTTATAAATCCACTACTTGCAAACTAGTAAAAAGATTACAAATATGATCCTACAATGATCTATTCGATTTTAGAAAAATTTAGAAACAAGAATCGTGTCATTTGGAGTTCGTATGCAAAAGATATGAGAAAAACAAGTAAATAGAAAAAAAAAAGAAAAAAAAAGAAAAAAACTAACGGGCCGGCCCACCCGGACCGAGCCAGCCGGCTGGACGCGCGTACTTTGACTCCCAGGTTCGCTTTAAAAAGCGTGCAATCAGTTTTTGTCAAACCTATCTCTATTCAAACTCTCATAACTTTTTATCTACAACTCCGAATCGACTTCCGTTTATTTCTACATGTTCCCTACTCCAAAACCTATCTCCCCACCATCCTAAATCTCTATATAAACTCGTGGAGCCACAGTTGTACGAGTTACTCTCCTCGAAATCCCGAATCTACACATACCCGAATCTTATTTTGCTTTTTAACCCATCTAGACTTTGTCGTTTGCCTTCGGTCAAAAAACGAAAGTTGTAGAACTCATCGAAATCTTTCAATCTCGACAAACCTCACCTCTTTTAATCCACCACAGCCGGACAATTTCGCATCGCAATATTTCAGATCTGACGGTGTAAATCCAAGATGTACTCGCGCTCGTTCCTTCAAATCCAAATTCCTTTGGTGAGAAGGTAGGAATAATGATTCCCCACAACTTTCATGTTCTAAGTTTTTCAATTTGACCTATGGATTTGTCTCTCTAACACAGATCTATTTTTTGTCTATTCTGAGCCAAAATCGGGTCAATCTCTTCTTCTAGCCACCGGATCCTATCCAGACGGTCGAGATCCAATCAAACCGGTTCGTGCCATGTCGTCATCCCGGTCAGCTTCCTCATCAACGCCACGTCATCGTCAGGTCAGCATCTAGTCCCAGTCAGCATGCAAAGTCAACCTGTTCAGTCAGCGGAATATTCTCTGGAATATTCCGTTCGAATTTAAAATTGCACATTATAGATCTAATTTGTAAAATTCATTAGAAATTCATACCACGCCCAAAAATTGCATATAATATATCAAGATGAAGATAATTTTACGTAGAATCATCTTATCAGAATAGATCCAACTTTTACTGTACGTGGTTACTGAAGTAATTTAATTAGTTTTAATGGTCTTTTAGGTTAATAAATTCATAGGAAATTATCTGTAACTCTGAAAAATATGAACAATATATCAAATTGAAGCTACTATAATATAGATTAATAATATCTGGTTGTATCCATCTTTTGCAGACTATTTACCCCGTAGCAATTTAATTAGTTTTAATGGCTTTATAAATCATTAAATTCATAGTAAATTAATTGCTTGTCACAAAAATATAAATGATATACCGATGGAAAGCTGGTTCCATGTAGATCATCAATATGCAAATGGTTCAGGAAAATACAGTAAGGTTTTGCAGTAATCAAACAAAATGGTTTAATGGCTTATTTAGAGTAATAAATTCATAAGAAAATAAATACTATTCATAAATTACAAATAATATGTCCCTGAAATCACAATTCCATGGAGATTACAGATATAATTTTAGTTTGATTTTTAGACAAAAGAAACTATATGAATCAGTTAAAACCCATTAAACCCTATTTAAATCATACGAAAAGATCTATAACTCCGATTAGGGTGAATCCAAATGCTAAGGTTTTGTATTGACAATATCTATACAGAGAAATTGCATGCCAAATTATTTGGTACTGTTAAAATAGAAATTCATACAGAAATATTTAAACCCATTGAAATAGTATTTTAATCATAAGAAAATATCTATAACTCCTTTTTAGGTGAATCAAATTGCTACTGTCTCTAAATTGCATTACCTATCCAGTAGCATCTAGTTCACAATTTAATACGACATAAACATCTTTAGTTCGATTAAAGTGGTATACACCATATTAAATCGATGCAACTTTAGTAATAAAATCTTTAGTGTATTAAATGACTTTCCACATGCATCATGTAATCTAATTATGTTCAGAACACTAAATGCAACCATTGTGACTCATTAAATCGTCATGCATGCATCTGTTCATCATTGTTTTCTTGTAATGTTGCATTGTTGCATGTTTGCAATGTTTTAAATGGTGTGTTTGTTGTGTTTGCTTCGAACGTTAGATTGCGAGGAGTGCAACTACTATGATTGCAAGTATTGTGGTTATTGCGAAAGAGGCCATTATAATTGTGAGGATTATATAATTGACTACATCTACAACAAAGGCAAGTGGTGCTATCTTGGTCATAAATGTCCTACTGTTTTCCTATGCATTGTAGATGTTTTGTAGAATTGCATATGTAGGAATTGATGTGTATATGCTATGCTATGTCCCATATTATTTCCTAGCATTCCTTGTTTATGAGCCACCGTTGGTAGATGTGCTTAGCCATGCTATGATGAACGAGGGCTGGGTTACATCACTGATGTTGATTCTAAATGTGTTGGTTTGCGAAAACTAAAAAAAACTTAATCAATGAATCTCCTGGGTGTGATGGGATTGATAATTTTTGGTGGTATCATTGCGGAAAGGCACCCAGGACACTGAGAAAGGATTGGCTTCTTTATTTGGTAGCTTTCATGTGCAACCATGTGCCAATAATGGAATGGGCGGGTGGTTGGACTCAGTAGGTTGTGGTAACTCGAACCCATGTATCCAGAGATGTAGAATAGTGTAGGTTGGACCGGTGCGTGTCGGGTTTGAGGAGCTACTTCCCGAACGGTTCCTTCTTGGACTTCTCCCTATCATCACCCAATATGAGAGTGGTGGTACGAGCTGGGCTGGCCAAGTCACATGGGTAAAGTGTACTAACCCCTGCAGGGTGTATAAACTAATCGATTAGCCGTGTCCCCGGTTATGAACAATTTGAGCGACCTAATACTGATGTTATGATATTTCTCGCTCATCCTTATTTCTTAATTACTTAAAACTTGTTGGGTGAACATAATTGGGTAGGAGCACCTGGGAGTGAACCAGAGTGTCCTATTTATCGTATTGGAAAACTACTTTGTTACAAATGTTAGGATAAAACTGTTGCTTTATGAAAATGAGCCTGAACTCCACTTGGCCAAATAAGCATGTAGTTGATAGATATGTTGTTAACCACTTTAGCCTACTTGCCATATATTCAATGTATTGACCATTCGTGGCTGCAACGTTTCATGTTGCAGGTTATATCGTATCTGAGTGATCGTTCATAGGTCGCGAGACTCCACTCAACAATTGTTCGCCTGTGGCACATTTGGAGGATGGAGATCTACCTTGTATTCGTTTTCCGCTGTGTACTTGAATAAATAATGTAAATTCTGGATCATATTCGTTGTATTTATGATGCACATTTATATTTGGTATCATTTTGTACTGTGTGTGCCAGTGAACCGATCCAGGGATTGGCACTATACACATGAACTCAGCCTTATCAGGCGAGGGTGTTACAGAGCCCCCGAGCGTTTTCGGATGATCTGCTGATCATTTTGATTTTGTGTCTCGGGGGGGAGCCCCTGAGCGTTTATTCGTATGTGTAATTTGCCTTGCTCGTCCTTTGGGCGTAGCTCCCGAGCCTTTCTTTTGACAAGTTGTGTCTTATTGCAGCCTTTTGTGCAAGGCGCCAACCAGCTGGTGCAGCAGCACCTGGTGTTGGAGGCCAGCTTCAAGCAGCTTCAGGGTACATTCGTGATTTGGTCTTTTTCGTCTTCTACTGCTTCCCTTTCCTTTGATCTGATAAGTGTTTTGTTGTTTGCAGAGGAAAACAATACCACCCTCCGTGAGCTTGATGCTCTCAAAAAGAGCCTTGGGCGAGCGGAGAAGAAAGCCGAGGATGCCGTTGGTGCGAAGGAGCGCCTCGAGCGGGAGCTAGCCGACGCAGCTGCGACCAAGGAGTGCCTGCAGCATGAGGCTACGGACCGCGAGGAACAACTCGCCACTGCTGCGGTCTCGCGCGAGAAGGAGGTAGACGGCAAGCTGATGGCTGCTGCCAACGCTATTTCGGGTGAGTGGTTTCGTCTGTTCCTCTTTGGCTTCCTTGTCTTCCTTGTTTTGCTTGGTTTTCATGTTGCTTCTTTCGTTTGTTTAGATGCCGCAGGCATAGAGTTTGACCGCGGTGCCCTGGAGCACGGAAGTGCTCTGGATGATGGTACTGCGGTGGTCGAAGACCGCTGCAGTACCGTGGTCGGCTCACTTGCCAAGGCCAAGGAGGTTCTCGGGCGCTTCTACAAGGAGATCGTCCCCAAGGGCTTCGCCCTCGAGGATGTCGACTTGTTGGTAGATGTGCTGTCAACCGATGCGCCTGCAGCGTACAAGCGCAAGCACAAAGGCATCGATGCATATGTGGGGCTGGCGATGTCCCTGGCGTCTGGAACGGAGCTGGATCTTCATCAGGTCACCTCCCAGATGCCGATAGCTGCTGACGGATCCGAGGTAGCCTTTGCCCTCTACGCTGCCCATTGTAAACGTTATGGGCCGAAGTTGATTGACTTGCTGGCGGAGTACGCGGCAAGACAGCAGGGGGAGGCCAAGAGCAGGCAGTCCGGCTCCGAGGCTACTCAGGATGCAGCTTCTTAGCCCTTTTAGTTGTAGAATAGCTTTTGTTTCTTTTGGTCTGATGTATCTATGAACACTCCTTGTGCCACTCAGTGGCCTTTGCTGTATATAATGAATCTCCAAGCTTGTTGCTTATTCGTGCGTTTGTTCATGTCCTTGCCTTCTTTTCCTCTAGGGACCTTCGGGTGATGATCTTGTTGGCACTTCGCCTGCGCCGCAGCTGCGGCCATCCTTGGATGATGCGTCGCAGCTTGTGTTTCTTCGTGACCGCATCCATAGTCTTGAGAAAGAATTGCTTGGAGTGCGCGGCCACGCTGATGTTTGGAGGTCAAAGGCAGAGCGGGGTGCTGCCAGAGAGGAGTATTTGATGGGGGAGTTGTGTCGTCTGGCCGAACAACTTCAATGTGAGTTTTCGAGTTGCTGCTCAATTTTCGGATGCGCCTGTTGGCTTGTCATCTTACTTTGCAGGTGTTGCAGGTGCTAACCTTGTTCCTAAGGAGGAAAAGGAGCGTGTTGTCGTTCGATCAATCGCCTGACCCAATGAGGACATGGAGGCCGGCGGTTTTTTCTAGATGGACCGCGATCGTGCCATGGTCCTTGCGACTATGCAGGATCGTGTTCACCAGGTGTCGCGGGTGCTGCGGCAAGCGAAGAATTTGTTGGCGTCAATTTTGCACGTGATGTTTCCCTTGGATGAGGCACCATCGACTCTCTGGGGCCTGCTGGCAAAGTTTCGAGATGTGCACCATGTTAGGGAGCTAGTGCGGCATCAGCTGGTTGCGGGGGTGAAGGCTGCGCTTTCCCTTGTACGGCTACATCGTCCTGATGTAGATCTTGCTACTATGGCAGCTGGGCCGCCTCTTCGGCCGGATGGTGGTGTGTGGGATATGCGTCCACATTATGCGGCTGTAAGGCAGTATGCCGAACAAATTGTAGATCTCTTTGAGCAGCGTGCGTAGGTGATTCTTCAGAATAGGTAGGACCTGTAAAAAGATAGATGTAAAATTTGTATGTATTCGACTGGGCGTGTTATGCCCTTTGCTATAAAGGTTGATTATTGATAGCACGTGGTGCTTTGTTTGTATGCGTGTCCTTTTCGTTAGCCTGACGTGGTCAGCTACTCAGGTGTACACGCGTTATCCTTAGTCGACGAAGTCGTGAGGTGAGGGGAGCCCCCGAGTGTGTTGTATCATGAAGAAAATGCGAATAATAGACAAATTTTTGGGGTGAGACACTTAGCTTTATTCATATCATAAGGAGGAGGTACATTTTTCGTCTGAGTAGCCTTGGCTGAATAGCCTTATTGAAAGTAAAAGGAGGGGGGTAGCTAGGGGTAGAAGCGTCGCAGTTGTGTGACGTTCCATGGGTTGGAGTATGCGACTCCAAACTCCACGTGCTTGAGGCGATAGGCGTCACCTGGGATGACTTCAGCGACGATGTAGGGTCCTTCCCAGGGCGACTCGAGCTTCTTCAGTCACTCTTGCTTGAGTCGCAAGACTAGGTCTCCTTCGACGAAGGACCTTGGGCGCAGCCGACGGCTGTGGTAGTTGCGGAGGCCTATTGATAGACCATTGATAGAGCTTCGGAGATGTCGCATGCCTCGTCGAGTGTGTCGACGACGTCTTCGAGTGCGGCCGTCGATTCAGCTTCGGTGTAGGCTACAACCCGCAGGGCCTTGTGGCGTACCTCTGTAGGCAGCACGGCTTCGGCTCCGTGCACCATGAAGAAGGGTGTGTAGCCAGTTGAGCTGTTTGGCGTTGTGCACAAACTCCAGAGGACGAAGGGTAGCTCTTGTTTCCAGGCTCCTGCGAGTCACTGGAGTGGGCTCATTAGGCGCTTCTTGATGCCGCCACCGACAAGGCCGTTGGCCTTTTCGACCTGCCCGTTTGTTTGCGGGTGCGCCACGGAGGCGTATGTGATGTTGATTCCGAGGTCTTCGTAGAAGTCCTGGAATTCCTTGGAGATGAAGTTTGACCCATTGTCGGTGATGATGTTGTGCGGCACGCCGAACCTGTAAACAGTGGATTCGAAGAACTTGGTTAGTAACAGGCATGACCTCGATCCACTTGGTGAATTTGTCGAGGACTTAGGCAGTTTGCCGATCATTTCGAGGCCCCATTGGGCGAAGGGCCAGGCTAGGGTTATGGGCCTGAGCTGTGGTCCTGGTGCGTGTGGTTTATCTGCGAACCTATGGCACTCGTTGCACCTTCGGACGATGTCCTTGGCGTCGTTCATTGCCGTTGGCCAGTAGAATCCAGCTCGTAGAGCTTTGGCAACAAGGGCGCGGCTACCCGCGTGATGGCCGCAGATGCCCTCATGGATGTCTTGGAGGATGGCTTTACCATCACTGATGGTGACGCACCTTTGGAGTACACCTGAAATGTTGCGCTTGTACAACTCTCCATTGATGATGGTGAAGGCCTTTGACCGGCGAGATATGCGCCGGGCATCTGTCGGGCTATCAGGCAGCTCCTCGTCTATCAGATATCAGAGGTATGGTTGTGTCCATGTTTCTTCGACTGTCATGACCTGCATTAGGTTGACCACTGCGACCTCTGTGTCGAGTTTTTCTAGTCCTCCCTGTCCTTCGGGTAGCGCAGCCCCCGAGTGCTCTACTTCTTCGGGTGATCCCTTTGAGAATTTCCTTTTGATGGATGGCACACAGAACTGTTTGAGGAATATAACACCCTCATAATCGGCCCTATGCAAGTTTTAGCGCTTTCCGCCAAACCCGCATAGAAACGATTCAAAGGTGCCCACCAGGCACTTGCGTGCGGGTGGAAAACGAAGTAATAACATTACACAACAGTCCTCGATGGGACCCACAGAACAGACATATATACAACAACGACTCCATGAGTCAAGAATACAGATATAGTATACAAAGATCCAAATTACCTTGAAAACGATAGAGTGTCCGACTATGGACAAGATGCAAATGGGGCTAAGAGCCCTGAAGAATAACCAATGGCGTCCATAACCCTGCCCAGGCCAAGCCGGAAGGGTAACCCTGCTAACGACGTCGATCTCAAAACCTGCTGAAACAAAAGGGGTGCCGACAAAGGGCAAAGGAAAAAGAGGAGCGTTAGTACTGAGGCCAGTACACGGCGAGGCTAGAATTCGGCGGTCCTCGCCTACATAGGTATGGTGGACTGAGCGGCAGCGCGGCATGCACTAAACAACCTATAGAGACTCGGGATAACTGTCGGCTATCAGAGAGGGATAAGAAAGACCTATTCGGAACCAACCTGATTCTACCACCAAACATACCCATCATGGTTTCTCCCCCTCGAGACCAAACGAGGAAGTCAACCGAGGAACTCACACAGTTGGCAGTTTTATTCATTCCGTTATAGTTACGGCAATTACTAGTCAAATGTAGATAGCTTGAGTCATCCTGATATAATAAGCAGTGGGCAGTTTTAGTTAACCATTCCGTTGTAGTTGCAACACTTACTAGTCAGATACAATAAGCATGAGATACCCCCAAACCCAGCAGTTGTTGGTACTTTTATTTAGCCATTCCGTCGCAGTGGAGCTGATTACTAGTCATATCGGATACAAGTCAACTTATAACAGTAAACTTTAGTTATAGTTGTCTATGATCGAGAACTGTGCTCCAAGTTGTCCATAACCGCGGACACGGCTTTTCGAAAAGATTTAACCCTGCAGGGGTGCACCAAAGTATCCACACGCACTTCGACCCTTTTTGCCAGATCAGTTAACATACACCCATCGGTATGTCGGCGGGGCCTAAGTCATGACGTTTCCCAGACCCAAAGCAAGTACATGGGGGCCACCCCACTAAGCTACCCGCAACGAAGTCGGCCGGTCTCCGAGACGGACTCAGGGTTTGCGCCAATGGCGGTAAACGACTGGGAACCCGAAAGTGTGACTGGGCTTGTCGATACCGCGAAAACACTCCGCAATCCTAAACAGTACAGTGTGCAGTACCTCGCACAATTTAAATAAAGCGGTAAAGCATGGCATAAGTACAGAATAGTAATAAAGCCCCAAACTACTTTGTGGCCCCCGGTACAATACTTTGAAATCAGGTACTAATCGATGGGGGTGCCCACACACCCCACCTGTGGTTAGCGCGCTCGATCTCGGAACAGGTGTCAAGAACTCGGGGTCCTACGGGACACCAGTGAGCGGTCGGAAACCAAATATTGTCTATCACCCACCGGTGCCTCTGCATTTACCTACTTTCAATTTTAGTTATTAAACAGTAATTAAAGCCATGATCATCTCCAACATTAACACACGGCAATACTCCAACAACTGTGGTTCTGGACGAGACGCAACAGCACTAGAGCAAGCGACTACGACGCGCAAGTCCAACTATCTACCAAACAACAGGTGATAGGATGTGTCCAAGGCAATATAAGGCTGCAAGGGATATCACGGGTACGAAAACTAGAGCATCGCAACACAGATAGCAATAGATCAACAGGAGGGAATAAATAATATAAAAGTAAGATAGGTAGAAAGGGGGAGATGCTCGCCTGAAAACATTGCTGAAGGTTCATCCGAAGATCGGGTCGTCACTCGCATCAACTCATCGGCCTAATCCGTGAAGAAGCAAAGCACTAGAAGAAACACCGGATGCACTATTTAATACTATGGTAGAAAATCGGGCATGATGCAGGTATGATGTATGACATGGCAAATATGCGATGCAATTAGGCAATATCAAACGGAACCGGGGTCCCGACAATTAGTTAGACGGTTCGAGTTGTTTAGATACCCCACATATTAAATGTTGGATTAGCAAGACAAAACATGGCTTCGGTTCGCTCTGCCAATTTAATGGAGTCCGGAATAAGACAAAGATATCCCGCATATAGACTCCATGTTTAATTATGAGGTGAATCGGCATAATGCCCCCAAACCACAGACAAGTATTCATGCATGAACAACTTTATATGCAACAAGTAATATCATTTATAAAATAGGGCTCGAGAAAGGGGTCACACATTAGGGTTCGACGATCTTGGTTCCAAGGTTCGACAGGGTTCGGGCTTCGGTGGAACTGTCTTTGGATCCAGGGTCGGAGAACTTGGTGTTCGTGAAGGAGGCCTCGGCGTTCCAGGGTCTTGGCCATCGAATCCATTACGTAGCACTTGGTGGTTCCGGGAAGAAGGCCATGTCGATCCAGGAGCGACGATCTTCGGGTTCGGGACGAGAGCTTCGAGCCATCCAACCCGGGAAGTAGATCTTGGCATCTGTGCCGAGGTCTTCAGGAGATCTTGATGGAGACACGGATACACAGATCGATGTGTACGGTATGGATCCGCGGTGCTTGAGCAGCCACAACGCCTCACTCCACCACATACACCATCTGCTCTGCTGCTCCAACATCTCACCACACCTGTTCTGACGGGCATCGCACTGGGGCCGATTAAGAGCAACACGGGCAGGATACCACCAAGGTGTGGAGCAAGGCACCTAGAGGCGGTCACAGCATACTGCAGGGCCGGCCGACAAAGGCTGCGGGGCGAGCTGCTCGCGGGGGGTGGGGGGGTACGTCGGGAAGCCGACAGCCACTCGGGGCACCCTCAGAGGCGACGCGGGCCAGGCGCGAGGAGAGCGGGAGGCCGTGGCGATGGGGATGCAGGGAGCGCAGAGGGCGTCGACGGGAAGAAGACGCGGGCGCGGCGTCGGTCCAGGGCGGGGGAGAGCTCGCGGGCAGAGCAGGAGGGGCGCGGGTCGACGGTGCCGGGGCGGTTGCAGAGGCGGTGCAGCGAGGCTTGGCCGGAGGCGGCCACCAACGAGGAGGCGGCGCGGCCAGCGAGCGCGGAGAGGGGGGCCGCTGCACCGGCGGCGGCTTCGAGCCTGCGAGAGAAGGAGGTGGCGGCGGAATTTCTGCCGAACTGGCGGCGCGACATCAGAGGACGGGCGGCGGCGATGTTTCAGCAGAGGGAGGAGGGCTCGCCAGAGGAGGAGGACGCAGAGGCCGGCGATGCCGAGCAAGGCGCTGGCGGCGGCTCAGGGATGGCGACGAGGAGGCGCGGGGCCGGGCGAGGCAGAGGCGCGGTGAGGGGCGCGGCGACGAGGCGGGGACAGGGATGCGGGGGACGGGCGGAGGTGGTTGAGGCCGACGGGGGCCAGCGCGGAGCTCCGGACCGCGCGGGACAGAGAGGAGAGGGCGGGGAGAGGCGGTGGCACAGAGAGAGGCCACCGGCGGCGGGCGGTTGGGGAAACGAGCGGGGCCGAGGGAGGGCGATGCGCGGGGAGAGAGGGGGTGCGGGTAGCAGCCTCGCGAGGGCGATAGGGTGGGACCAGGCAGAGGAGAGGCAGGTGGCCAGGGAGAGAGAGTCCACTGGGTGGACCAGGTCGGTTTGGGGAGCGTGCGGGGCGCGGGGACCGGGGTGGTCGGGCTGGGGGGTTAGGGGTAGGGCGGTTGGCTGATGTGGCGCGCCGTGGTTTGCTGCAAGACTGGGCCAGGGTGAGGTGGCGTCACGGGATTGGAGGGGATGAGGTGGAGGCAGGGTGGGTAGATTAGGTTGGGGTAGGAAAGGTTTTAGGTAGCTAGGTTTTGCACCGGGGGTGGCCGACTGGGTCGGATCGGCCCGGTACGGCTGCCCCCGAAAAATAAAATAAATATTTTATTATTTTAAACGGGGCTTTTGAAGTCCATTGGTAGACGAAACAAAATAAACCGGAGACCCGGGTTTTGGATTTGAAACACCGGCGGGGTATTTAGAAAACAAAAAATATGTTTTTCGAAGATAGTTTCAGACAAACAAATGCATGATGATGACGATGCTCAAATGCAATGTGGCATGATGACATGAGCATGCGGTCATGATGATGCAATGCACAAAAACACCACGATTTTCTAGTAGTGGTTTTTGCGGGGCGCCACAAGGAACACACCCGGTGGCACCCGCGCGCACGTGGAGCCGATGTTGGCGAGTCTATCGGCCTCTTCGTTGCTTTCTCTCCCAACATACCGAAGCTCGCAGCCGTCAAAGTCTCCTTCGAGTGCGTTGTAGTGCGCGGTACGCAATCATGTTGGCGGCGTGTTCTTCGCACTCGTTCATCGTCTGCTGGACGACGAGGTTCGAGTCTCCGTAGATGACCAGGCGCGTTGCGCCGCAGATCTTGGCCATCCTCATGCCATGGATGAGGGCCTCATACTCGGCCTCGTTGTTGGAAGCTCGAAATTTCATCCGGAGGACGTACTTCATCTTGTCGCCCTGCGGGGAGGTCAGTATGACCCCGACTCCATTTCAGGCCTCGCGCTTGGAGCCATAGAAGTGCATCATCCATGACTGTGTCATGTACGGTGTGTCTGGCAGCTGCAGTTCCATCCAATGGACGAGGAAGTCCGAAAGGACCTGAGACTTGATCGCGTGGCGCTTCTCGTAGATGATGTCTATAGGTGACATCTTGATGCCCCACAGGGCCACACGTCCTGTGGCTTCCGGCTTGTTCAGGATGCTGTTCAGAGGTGCCTCATTGATGACCAACACTTGGTGCTCCTAGAAGTAGTGGCTCAGCCGACGAGCCGTCATGAACACGCCGTAGGCGAGTTTCTGGTAGCGAGGGTACCTCTGCTTTGTCGGCGTCAATACCTCGCTGAGGTAGTAGATCGGGCATTGGACCCCGTGGGTCTTGCCATCTTCAGGTCTTTCGCCCACAAGCACGGTGCTTACCACCTGGTGCGTAGCTGCTATGTATAGCAGTAGAGGTTCGCGCTCTTTTGGCGTGACCAAGACGGGCGAGGTAGAGAGCAGCCGCTTTAAATCTTCGAATGCGTCGTCCGCTTTGGGCGTCCATTCAAATTTGTCTGCTTTGCGTAGCAGCTGGTAGAAAGGCAGGTCTTTTTCGCCCATGCGGCTGATGAACCTGCTCAATGCTGCGATTGGCCTAACAAGCTGTTGGATCCCCTTGAGGTTCTTCGGCTTCTCCATGGCCATTATGGCCCGGATTTTCTTTGGGTTCGCTTCGATTCCTCGCTGGGTGATGAAGTAGCCTAGCAGCTGACCAGATGGGACGCCGAAGGCGCACTTTTCTGGGTTTAGCTTGATCTTGTATCGATCAAGGTTGTCGAACGTATCGCGGAGATCGTAGATGAGTGTCTTGGCCTCCCTTGTTTTGATTACTATGTCGTCAACATAGACTTGGATATTGCGGCCTATCTGGCCCTTCATCCATGCCTGCATGCACCGTTGGTATGTGGCGCCTGCGTTCTTCAGCCCGAAGGGCATTGTGTTGTAGCAGAACACTCCGAACGGCGTGATGAACGCTGTTTTCTCCTGATCTTCGACCTTCAGTCGAATCTGGTTGTAGCCTGAGTAGGCGTCAAGGAAGGAGAGCTTCTCGCATCCTATAGTCGAATCGATGATCTGATCGATCCGAGGGAGAGGGAAGTGATCCTTCGGGCAGTGCTTGTTCAGCGATGTGAAGTCCACACACATCCGCAGGATGTCCGTGTCCTTTTTGGGGACCATCACGGTGTTGGTGAGCCACTCGCTCTCCTTGATTTCCCGGATGAAGTTGGCGTCGAGTAGTCTGTTGACTTCGACTCCGATAGCTCCGGCCCGCGGCTCGGACAGTTGCCTGATTGACTGTTTGACGGGCTTGGCGTCTGGAAAGACGTTAAGGGCATCCTCGGCGAATTCCCTGGGAACTCCTGGCATGTCCGCAGGACACCAGGCGAAGATTTCCCAGCGCTCATAGAGGAATTCGACGAGCGCGCTTTCCTATGTGTTGCTAAGGTCGTTGGCAATCAGCGCCATCTCAGAGGCGTCCGTCGGGTGGACCTGCACCTTCTTTGTGTTGACGGTGGAGTCGAAAGACATGTCTGGTGCGTTTTGTCTTGCGACTGGGGGTGCCCCGTTGTCCGTCACCTCTCGGAGCCTTATGAGGTCTTCCTGCATGCCGAATGACTGGGAGATTCTGTTGAAGTCCCTGTCGCAGTGGTCCGATCGGGTGAAGCTCCCGTGGACCGTGACGACGCCCTTTGGTCCTGGCATCTTGAGTAGCAGGTACGCGTAGTGCGGTACTGCCAGGAATCATGCGAATGCCACACACCCGAGGATGGCGTGGTATTGTGATGGCCAGTCCACCACTTCGAACTCGAGTCGCTCGCACCGGAAGTTGTCGGGCTTGCCGAAGATGACGTCGAGCCATATCTTTCCCAGGGGGAAAATACCCTTCCCTGGGACGATGCCGTGGAACATTGTATCGGATTGTTCCAGGCTGCACAGCGGGATCTGCATTGCTGCTAAGGTGCTGGCGAACATCAGATTGATGTCGCTCCCGCTGTCCATGAAGACGCGGCTCATATCGAACCCTCCGATCCGTGCCTTGAGCACCAGGGCAGCATGACCTGGGCGAGGGACCTGACAGGGGTGATCCGAACGGCTAAACGTGATGCAGGACTCCGAACAGCTGAGGTACTCAGGGATGGCGGGTGGAGCCGTCACAGCCAGATTGATCTGGAGGGTGATTTTTTTCTGCACCCTGTTTGTTGGGCGCCCTTTTTGGATCACCAGCGATCCTTTTGGCACGGGGTACCCCGTGCCCACCGTTATTCTGCGCGGGTGTGATTGGGTGGTTCGAAGGTCCCACAGGTGGTGGTGGAGGAGCTCGCAGCGATCTCACCGGTGCGGGTGCGCCTCGCACCTGTGGTTCGGGCTTGTTGCCTCATCTAAGACATGCTCTTGCTGAGTTTCTGGAAGTCGCGGTAGTCCTTGAGGATGTGGCTTGCCTTCTTTTTACCATCCTGCTTGTCGATGTAGAAGTGGATGGTGCATGGACCCGACAGTTTGTCGTATGCTGAGGGTCCGTCGTCACGGCCGCGACGTTGACATGACTGTGTTGGGCGTCCTCCATCGCGGAAGTTGCTCCGCGGTATCCGCCGTTGCTGCGGTTGTTGTCGCTTCGGCGGTCGGCGTAGCCAGCCGCGACCATGTCCGGTCCATCGCGATCATCGTAGACGTGCGATCTTCTCTTGCTACGGTGTTCACATCGCCGGCCGTAGTCATCTTCCTCCTCCGAGTGCGCTCGGTGGACGAAGTCCTCGCCATCTACCCACCTGTTGGCGATGTCCATGAGGTGGTCGAGTGTCTTGGGCTTGACGCGCCCAAGTTCTTCCTTGAAGTCCGGGCGCTTGACGCCATCCTTGAAGGCGTCGATCGCTCTCTCCTCAGAGATGTGCGCTGTGGAGTTCTTGGTGTTGGACCAGCGTAATATGTACGAGCGAATGGATTCGCCCATTCGTTGGGTGCAGGCCCGCAGCTCCTCTATCGAGGATGGCCTCTTGCTGGTGCCTTTTAAGTTTCGGATGAAACTGTATGTCAGTTCCTCCCAGCTTCGGATGGATCCCGAGGATAGGCTGCTGAGCCAGATCCGGGCTGCGCCTGTCAGCTGCAGCTGAAGGCATTGCAGGGCGGTGTCCTTGTTTCCGCTGTGTAGCTTGACGGACGATCTGGTCACTGAGCCATGCCTTGGGGTCCTGTGTGTCGTCGAACTTCGGAGTGTCCGAAGGAAGCTTGAAGTTTCGTGGCATCCGTGTCCGCCGAACGGATCTGCTGAAGCATCGGGCTCCGCAGAGTTCTCCTTTGTCGTCGTCCTCCTCGGATTCGGACGAGCATACGCGCTTGGCACGCGCTTTGTCGATCTTGTGCTGGGTGAGCTCGCTTCGAGCATCATAGTCACGGCTGCGATGGCGTGAGCTCTTGTGCCTTCGAGGTAGGTCGTGCTCTTCATCCTCGGATGAAGGCGTGGGGCTGCGGTTGAACCTGATTGCAGCCTTCTTCTTTGGCTCTGTAGGAGCTTCTCCGTGGAGCGCAGCTCCAATGAGTCTGAGTCCAGTAAGCACGAACTTGTGCATGGCCCTTTTCGGGTCCCCCACCGGAGGTGGATGGGACGCGAGGTATGTGGTGGCTGCCATGATTGCGGCGTGCGGTGTCTTCGGGATGATGTTGCCGTCAGCATCCATCTCCATGAAGGACGTGTTGAGGGTCCGAGTCACCTCGCAACGTGCCATGGGATCCATGTTCTCCGTGCGAGAACGATGCTTGTTGCCATGGTTGCCGTGCGAGCTGGAGCCGCCCATGGCGGAGAGCGCAGCTCGCTGCGCACTGGACTCTGAGGCCGCTTGCTTGCGTTTGTCAAGCACCTCTTGCATCTTCACCTGCTTCTTGTGTTCTTTGATTAGGAGCATGTGGTACGCCATCAGTAGGTCCCGTGAGGCACCCACGGGCAGGATCTGGTTGCCTGCAACGGCTTCGCGTGCTTGAGCCCATCCTTTCTCGCTGAGGTGGATGATCCGATTGGGGTTGGTGTCCTCCTTGTTGGGCGGGGGGACTGGTTTCTCCGTTTCTCGTCGTTTCTACCCTGTGGGTTGGGTGGCGGGTTGTGCTCCTGATCCACATCACTCTGGATGACTGCGGTGCACTGGTAGTGCTCGTAGATCGGATTGCTGCTGCCGCAGCTTTCGGATCCGAAACCGTAGGTTCCTTCCTCCGATGGTGGATCGCACAGATCTGAGTTGCAGCTGCTGCTGCTGCTGTCATAGGACTCATCTGTCGATGGCGATGTGCGTAGCATGGGGCGTGGAGCCCATGAAGCGGGCCTGATCGATGGCAGGGGCACCCGCTCTGGGAGACGGAGAGTGCCGGTTTGTCCCACCTGGAAGTAGAAGCTCTCGAATAGGATCTCGAGTCTGTCGCCAACGGGCTCGAAATCCTTCAGGGTAGCTGGCGAGTGGGCGGTGAAGTCGAAAGCGCCGAAGAGGAGATGACTCTCCGTCGCCGCGGAGTTGTAGATCGCTTTGGTTGGGACCATCATGATCGCACAATCAGCATCCCCAGTTCCCACGGACGGCGCCAATTGACGAGGTTTAATCTCGTCAATGCCCATTGTTATGAGCTTGGGTTTTGGAGAAGATGGGGATGTTGGAGATCGAAGAACGGTTAGCAAACAAGCAACACGGGGACACGAGGTTTACCCAGGTTTAGGCCCCCGGAGGGAAAACCCTACTCCTGCTTGTCTGCTCTTGATTACGGCGGAACCAAAAAGTACAGGGGTGCGCAGATGCAATCTGGCGTGGAGGTGTGTATGCGGTGGTATGCGAAGTTCCCTCCTCGTCATGCCCTCCTAGGCTTTATATAGAGATAGGCAGGTCCCAGGCACAGATCGAGTCGGTTACAGGTTTTAGGGTTTACCCCTTTGAATATTCTATCTACTCTAGTCTTGTTCTCCAAGGATCCAAAGGCGTCATGAGCCCTGGCCACCCGAAAGTCTTCATGGGCCGGCGCATGTTCTCGTGGGCCTTCCTTGGGCTGGACTAGGTATTCTAAGATCGTTGAAAGGATACGGATGTCACCTAGAGGGGGGTGAATAGGCGATTAAAACTTTTCCTAGAGTGGCTCAACAAAGGCGGAATAAAACTAGTGTTTACTTTGTTAAGCACAACCTAGAACAACTAAGGTTCACCTATGTGCACCAACAACTTATGCTAAGAAATACAAGCACCAAAGTGATAACAAGATATATATTACTTCAAGCACGAAGGCTATCACAATATAAAGTGCATAAGTAAAGAGCTCGGATATAGAGATAACCGAGGCACGCGGGGACACCGATATTTTACCGAGTTCCTCCCAACATGGAGTACGTCTCGTTTGGAGAGGGGGTGGTATCAAACCACCAACGCCACAAAAGGCCTCCCTTATTCTCCGGTGAATCTCGCCCCAACGGGATCGATCCACGCTTCCACTATCGGTGCACTTGTCGGTGGCAACAGGAACCTCTCACAAGGTTGGGGCACTTCTCCATAACTTAATTGGAGGCTCCCAACAAACGCCACAAAAGGCCTCAACAAATGCCACCAAGGCCAAAAAACCGTCTAGGGTTCCAAGAACCCAAGAGGGACAAGCTCCAATGAGTAACTCAAATCAAATCCTCCGAGGAGAACTCAAACCGATGCACCAAATGCAAATGGCAAGAACACCACAAAGGTGCTCAAATCCCTCTCTCCCAAATTCCACCAAAGCTACAAAAGCTTATGGGGGAATAAGAGAGGAAGAACAATGGAGGAAATCCACAAAAGACTCCAAGATTTAGATCCCAATATGTTCCCCTCACTAAGAGGAGAGATTGATTGGTGGGATTGTAGATCTAGATCTCCTTTTTCAAATCCCTCAAGAATATGCAAGAATCATCGGAGGGATTGAGAGAAAGAAAGCTCAAGAAGGTCAACAATGGAGGGGAAAACTTGCAAAAATGGTTGAGGAACCATTGGGGAAGAAGGCCCCTTATATAGGTCCCTCCAAAATCCAACCGTTGCAGCCCAAAAACGCGATTCCCGGTACTACCGGACTTTTTCCCGGTACTACCGGACTTTCCCGGCACTACCGGACATTTCCTGGGGTTCCTGGGGCTCCAAACGCATTTTTCTCTGCGCTCCCCGGTACCAAAATGCGGTACTACCGGACCCCGGTACTACCGGATCCTGGTCCGGTACTACCGGTCATCACAGAACGAAAACAACCATAACTTTTGCATCCGGACTCCGATTTCGATGATCTTGGGCTCGTTTCGAAGAGGACAACAACCTCTACAAGATCATGAAAAGAAACATCATAGTAAAGCAAGGGAGTATAGATCCAAATGACGAAGTAAAAAACCTTCTGCCGCGCTAGGTACTAAAATGCGGTACTACCGCTTTTTGGTACCTAGCCCGGCAGTGGCTTTTGGAAACTTGTCAAAAACCTTCTGCCGTGCTAGGTACTAAAATGTGGTACTACCGCATTTTGTTACCTAGGAGGGCAGTGGCATTTGGCAACTTGCCAAAACCTACTGCCGCGCTAGGTACTAAAATGCAGTACTACCGCATTTTGGTACCTAGGAAAATTCGAACCTCTATAACTTTTGATTGGTAACTCCGATCGACCCGATTCCAATTGCGTTGGAAAAAGGACGACATGAGCTACCCTATGAAAGGTGAAAATATTGGTTATCACCAAGTGAGAATGTATCATGTATAATAATGTGAGATACCTCACTTGGTGAGAAACCGAAAAGCCGCCAAGATCAAAATCGCAACAAGATACAAACGAAAGATCCGATTTTGATGAACAAGAGCTTGTTATGGAGATTAACACAAGCTCTATATCCTCACATGGATAAGACCAAATAACAACCAAATATGATGATGCAAATATGCAAAGGTTTGAGCTCTCTCCGAACGATGTGACCGAGTTACTCATTCGAGAGCCCCTCTTGATAGTACGGTTATCTATCCTAAACCCGGTCTCCTACTAACAATATGAGACCGACAAAAGGGAAAACCTATCAAGATTATACCTTTGCCTTGAGCATTCCACTTGAGCTCGATGTAGACGATCTTGCCCTTCTCAAGATGGAACGCCTTTCTTAATTCCTAATCATCGATCCATGATCACCGAGAATGGCAAGCATCAAACATGAGATCTTCTATAGAAGGTGCATTTTGAGCTTGCGCAATGCATCTTCTTATAATTTCATCGACATTGAAGCCACCACATGCTCCAAGTGATGCTAATGGACAAATCCTACAAGTATAACTTAATACACACATTAGTCCATAAAGATTGTCATTAATTACAAAAACCACACATGGTGGCCCACATGTTCTTTCAATCTCCCCCATTTTGGTAATTGATGACAATCCCTTTAAGAGGGTTTATATAAGGAATATTAATGAGTAAAATGGTAACACCAATATCAAGTACTACATAAGTATGTGATATTGGTACCACCACCATATATATAGCAAACTCCCCCACAATACTATGCATGTGTGATGAACTTGAATTTCATTGCATATATTGCCAATCATTATCATTGGTGGAGTTTCCTCTATATATACCACATGCTAAGCAACAACAAAGATGCAAGAGCATGAAAGGAAAATGCTTAAGAACAAACTCAAAGCATAAACCATTTCCCTTAAACCCTCTAAAACTTCTCCCCCATTAGCATCGATTGCCGAAATGGGTGACAAGTTCTAGAAGGCAAATATAGTCATAATCCCTCCAAAGGTGTGCCTTCGCACAGATTCAGTGATGAATACTTGGGAGGGAGTAGGACTATAACGAGGACCCGAAGATTGCCAAAATAAAGCCAAATGATGCAAGCAATTACAAGGTCCGACAACCCAATTTGAAAACAATAAATGAGTCCAAATGGAAACTACAAGATATTATGATATGAGCAAAAGAGTGTTTTAAATAACAAATAGAGAAGCTCCCCAAGATTTGTGCACAATTTTAAAATAAATGCATTGGTATACATAATGCGCAAATATGGATCCTCACTCCCCCATAAGCATTTAAAACACAACACATGTGAAATAATACAAATTGGCATTATTAAATGAATTGGATGAGCTCCCCAAAGATAATGCACCAATTATGATAATTGCATTTGGGAACAAGGTGCATAATCATGGAATCCTCATTCATCCAACTTCATTTCACAATACAATGCATGATAGAACAAATATGAGTGCCCAAAGATTCAAATAGGAGGAACAAGCACTCATAGACAAATAAATTTGGAATCCACCGAAGTATCAAAAGGAGTAAAAGGTGGTGTCCAAAGAATAAAATCTCAACTAAAATTATCTTCACATATGTGTGTATGTTTCTAAATGGATAGCATCAAAGATACAAGCCCATAACAAAACAAGCACACACAAGGAAGATATACAATAAATCACATGAAAGCAAAAATGAAGTCATAACATATACCAATAAGTTTTTTTTGCTTCAAAGAATGGCCAAAGGCTCAAATATATCCTATTGTACATTAATGAAATTCAAACACCAACACACTACATATATTACAACTATCACCAAGGAAAAAGGAGAAATTTGGGATATATGGAGAAAGGCGACAAGTATCACTCTAATAAGGAAAAATCAACTAGCATAGTCTCACTATTGAGAGAAGTTGAGAAAAAAATATGCATGAGCAAGAGATACTTGTTACCGAGATATAATTGCTAGGATGTAGAGGATATGAGTTCATTGATCATCCTATAGCTTGCCTCCAATTTTCATTAACGCGCCACTTTTAAAGATTTGAGAGCCAAGCATCCAATATATCTCCAATGTACCTAAAACACATTTAAGTACAAAATGGTCCCCAAACTTATTGGGTCCAATGTAGTTAGTGCAACTACAATACATAGGAGAGACTCCACATAAATATGTGCATATTGATATGAAATTGAATTTCATGCACAACTTAGCCGATGGGATTTGGTGGAGTTCCCCTATATATTGGATCAAAGAAAGCAAGCATGTCATAATATAAACATATAGTAAATATGCATGCATAAAGCTTTCAATAACCAAAAAGGAGATACAATTTGAACAAAAACACCAAGTAAATCGAGATTGCACACACAAGAGTGTGACATGACAAACGATGTCCAAATTGTATCAAAGAACCAATTCAACACATGAAAGATCACAAGTTGAACAAATGAACAACGCTAAAGCCAAAGAGCAGAAGATAGATAGAAAATAAAAATGCTCAAGGATTTATCTCATTCTAAAATGGTTGAATCATGAAATAAGGAATAAGACAAAACTAACTCCCAAAAAGAGCAAGGTTCCAATAAGAAACCAAACTCCCCAAACTTCTCATGATGGCACAAAATACCAAAATGAAAAGATTGAGGTTCCAAGTACATACAACCTGATATGGATCAACCAAAGAAGCATAAATATGAGTGTTCTACATAATATATAGGAGAGCTCACTCATGAGTAGTACATTATATAAAATTTTGCTTTTGAATGCAAAATGCACATAAATGAGATCATCACTACTACCTACATCAAATAAAAGACAAGATGATACCAATAAAATAAGAAGATCCAAAAGTATCAAGGAATACATGAGAGCACACAAAACATTTACTTAGCCAAAGATAGGACAATATTAAGCAAGGGCCAAAATGAATATGATCAATAAATTCTACCATAAGTTGGGTACTCATTGTCCAAGGACAAGAAACATTGGGAATAATTTTCCCAAGGTAGCTTGAATGGATATCCAAGATCATAGTCACAACAAGAAACATATAACTAAATATAAGAATTAAGCCTGATACTTCGAACAAGATTCTTGGTAGCTTCCAATAGTCACACAATCACTAGTGATTAGAGTAACTTGAAGCAAATGGTTTCCATGAGGATATATATCTAAATATGAGGAAACACATACCAAGAAACACTCTCATATACAAGATCAAAAAAAGATCAATAAAGGCATTCAAGCAAATTGGAACGTGTATGAGCAAATGTGTCACATAGGCGCTAGATAATTATCAATATCAATTCTAAGTGACACAACCTCAAATATTCACATTTTCTAGGATTGTAATATGCACTAAGCATATGACTCCCCCATAATGTGATACTACCATAAAACCAACACGAGGCAAAAGGATACAAATAGAGATAATTAATGAACATTATAAAACTTAAATTTCTCATGAGAATTATACCACATAGAGACTAGACAATAATCCAATATAAATACTAGGTGGTATTCCTCATGTACACACATTTTAGGATTGTGGAATGCCCAAGCATAACACTCCCCCAAAATGGGATAATCCATTAATCTCTCACAAGATCCAAACAAGATACCAAATATAACCAAGTAAGGCTCCAATACAAGAAACACACATACATGGTGTGCCACCTAATCATATACAAATATACTTGATACCTCAAGATAATTAAGTGGAAAGCACAACATGTACAAAAGCATGGAAGATACAAAACCAACACATGCACAAGGGGCGAGTAACTTTCAATGTAATGAGTTAAGCATATATTACCGCAAGGAGGAACATTGGATATATAATAGAGGCAATATAATCCACATGACTTGACTTTACAATTATACTAGATGAAGATCCCTCAATTCTTCATAATGTAACCAAGTCTCCAATGCCCTCCAACAAACACACCTATTGATCATGTTTTGGCTTGTTGGTCCCCAACCAAGTTGGGTCCTAAGAGGTTAGTCACAATAGGCTTGGCAACCCAAATGGTTCTTTTCTTCACACCACATTGAGCACCAACAAATTTGGCAAACACATTGCCAACCTCATCCTTACAAAGAGAATAAGAATCATCAATCAAGATAGGATGGGATGAGGAGTTACCAATAGTGCATGCGGAAGAAATGTGCCCCTTCTCACGGCATATGTAGCAAGTTCTACTCTTGCCATCTTTCTTCTTAGGTGAAGCCACAACTCTAGGAAGAGCTCGAGTAGTCCTCTTAGGAAGAGGCCCATTAATGACTTGAGGTGGAGCTTGAGGCCGCTTCCCTTGTTGCTTCACACTAAGAGTCTTTTTCTTCAATGGGCAAGATCTAACATGGTTCCCTTCTTCCTTGCACTTGAAGCAAACAATGTTGGCCGGATTCTTGACTTGATCTTGGCCATTCTTCTTGTTGTCCTTGTGCTTCAACTTTATAGTGGACTTGTTCTTGACATTGGAGTTGAATCCAAGCCCACTCTTGCCATTGGGGGATTTTTGCACACTCAAGATTTTGTTGAGTGTGACCTTCCCTTGATGACCCTTTTTCAAGTCATTCTTCAAAGAAGTGACTTGAGCCTTGAGCCTTTTGATTTCCTCTACATGGTTAGTTTCAACAAAAACACTAGAGGAAGTAGATGCTACATTGTTAGAGCAATAAGGCACGGAATGTAATTCATCACGAGATATATCATGGTTGTGAGAGGATGAATTACAAGGACTAGCACATGTCAATTTAACATTTGGAGTAGATATAGTGCTAATGTCCACATGAGGCCCACTAGATGTTACCTTTGACACGATGGCCTCATCAGCTAACTTTAGCCTACCATGGGAGACTAGAAGATCCTCATGCGAGCTTGAGAGTTTAACATGACTTTCTTCTAATTTCCCATAGTTGCTAGTTAGCAACGCAAGTTGAGCCTTTAGCTCAACATTCTCCTCCAAAATAGATGCTTCACAAGAAATAGAGTTAGTAGCACAACCATCATCATTATTAGCGAGAGGTGAGGGAAACTTGGCAAGCTCTTTTGAATATGAAGCTTTATGTAAGATCCTTCCTTTGTAAAGGAAAGTATCCCTGTGATTGCAATGCTAGTCCCTGGATCAATGATAGCATCCACAGTTTAAGATGAAGTACACAGAAACAAAGGTCATTATTACAAGTCATTCCAGAGACAAACATAGTCTTTTACAAATCCATGGCCACAGGCCTAGTACAAGAGTTTAAATATGTAATAAGATAAATAAGTGTTCATCTTCATGTGCCATAGGCAAGCATGTTGAGTGTAGACTCATGACTCCTAATCATCATCAGAATAACCTGCAACATCACAAGTTATAGCCACAGTGGGTCAATACATTGGAATAGTATTGGCAAGTGATACCTTAGTAGAATATTGGTGGACTAAATACTATATGCATTTTGGTTAAGTGTAGCTTAGGCTTGCTTTGCTCAAAATAGGTTTTACCTATTAGTTGAAAACACTAAGTTTTTTTTGTCAAAATCTTTCCCAAGGAACCACCAATAGACATTGGGGTCCTTCACCCTTGTTCAACCACAATTTTTTACTTAGAAATTGGGATGAGGAGATTCTTGATAGATTCCATGTCTTGACGCTCAAGTTGTCCAATACCAGGGACATGGCTAAGTACTTAGATTCTTCCATCTGCAGAGGTTGTGCACTTTCCCCACAAGACTTGATTTTCACCAAGACAGGACCTTTCAGAAGCCTTCCCTTAGACCAAATGGACGCGTTCCAACCTATCATCCCACTACCACCAACTGTCCAAATGGCTAAGTTATTGCAACCTATGTGATCCAGGCAGAGCCCATATTGCCAAGTGGCTGCACTAGAAGCTTCTTAACATTTGGCCTCTCAAATCCATTTGTTCCTGGGTGGCTTTCCACAAGTGAGATACACAAGGTAGACCATAGAAATGGGCCTTGTGTAACCACTCAACATAACCCATTCTTTCCATTCCACCCAGGTGTTTCATTCACTTAGTTGTTTTATTAAGCCAAAACATAGTCCAAAGACTTAGAAATATTTATTCATAGAATGAATATAACCACCCTTGGTTTCTACTAGCTAGGCTAAGCATGGCATTGTTAAGACTTAGAAATATTTCTAGCAATTCTACAACTACTAGGATTTCCCAAGCGTAGCATATAGATCAAAAATAACCATGCAATACTAGCAAAATATTTCTAATGCAAAGTTGAAAAACTTAGGAATAAAATCATGAAGCACCACTTGCCTTGGTAGTTTGGAGAGTAGCTACAATCCTCACAATCACAATCACAATTTGCACCAAAATCTACACATAAAATAATAGCACCAAAATCACATACAAAATAAATACAAGCAAAAATATATGGATGCATGCATAATGCCATGTGATGATTTCCTACACCAAACAAGACAAGTGCACAGTACTGAATCATAAACAAGTTCAAAACTTGCCAAACAAACTTTATTTAAACATTAAAACATTTCCCAAATAATTATTATACACAAAATAGGCCTACACATGTTTCTGTAAAAACAACCATTTTAACAAAGGCAAAACATTAAACACATTGCATAGATGGAAAGTATTTTCTCTCCTGATTCCATTGATATAAAATTTGTCAAATTTGGACGTGGCATTCAAAAGTTATGAATTAAACAAGTTTAAACATCTAATAGATCTAATTCAAACTTTGAAAACAAAACTCGTGCCACGCGGCGCTTTCTAATTGGCTGGTACCGCTTCGCGCTGGATCGCATTCGCGCACCATCAGATCAACTTAAAATCTAACGGCACAGTTCTAACCATACCCCTTCGCCTATCTTCTAATCTCGACCACTGGATCTAGATCCAGTGGATCTAAACGCTTTGACCAAAACCCGACAGCGCAAATGACCAGAACAGCGGCGATGGCTCTGTCGGCGATGGATCGGCGAATCTAGTGAGGGCTGGGGGCAGTGGTGATGCTTACCAGACTCACACGTGCACGAGGAAGCTGAACGTGGTCGTTGTGGAAAAGGGGGCATGCTGCTGTGGCCGTGGGAGCTCGTCGGAGTCGGGGCGGCGTCGGGCTTAGGTGGACGTCGACGTTGGCGACGTTCTGATCCGCCCTAACACAAACGAAAGGTATCAGCGCGTGCGCATCGTTCAGGTGAACAAGATGGGGTCAAGGAAAAAAGCACGTGGCGGTCGAACCTCACCGGAATTCCTTGCTGAAGTTGGAGACGGCGTCGGGAAGTTGCGGTGCTTGACGGAGTCGATGCTCTGGTGCGAAATAAGGCAAACGGCGAACGTCAGGAGATGCGCAAAGTGATAGCAGACAAGCTTGCATGAACCAGAGAGCGAGGCGTGCACGAGGCTTACCACAATCGGTCGCCGGAGTCTGACGGTACCGCGGCGGTGTGAGGTCAAATTCTAGCAGCCTGGTGGCGCTTCTGGCTAGCTTTGTTGGGGGAAATGGCCGCGAGGGGGAGGGGTTTAAGTAGCCGGAGCTGGGGCGGAGATCACGCACGCATTCATCGCCAATTAAGAGGTTTAAAATCGCGGCAGAGGCAGGGGAAGAAACGGGCGGCGACGTGTTCATCGCTGTTTCTGGGAGGACGATGACGACGTGGCGATGGGGTTACTGGTCAGTGAGCGCGGGGTCGAGTGGGTGCGCGTGAGAGAGCGAGGGGAAACCCTGGGTGGGCTTAGTGGGCTGGTTTCGCTGATGGGCTAAATGTCTGGCGCCAACCTTTTCTTATTTCTTTATTCTTTTTATTTTTCTGTTTGAATTTCCAAGAAACATTTTCAAATGATTTTAAAAGCCATTTGAATTCAAATCTCTTCTAGGTTTTTGTAGAGTGCAACACTCTTATTTTTGGACATAAAAACATGTGGTCTCTCTGTACTAGCTTGGTCCTTTTGATTAAACAAAATAAATAGTGACAAAGCACTTGATTTGAATAAGTTTTAAAAATGGTTTTAAAACTATATTTGTTTTGTAAATTTTTGTTTAAGCACTAGCATTCAAGCAAATCAATCTGAGAGCAACAAGGCTTGGTTTTTAAACAATTATATTCTCATATAAGAGTGGCATTTGATTAGTGTTTGATCACATAAAATCATAGGTCTCAAGTTTCTGTTTCTATCAAATGAGTAGAATTTGATCCCTAAATGATATGCATGCATGCATGATATGAAATCTTTGAAAACATGATTTTAGGGATGTTACAAATCTAACCCCCTTAAGGTGAATCTCTCCCTCGAGATTCGGGTTGGCTAGAAAATAGGTGAGGGTGGTCTTTCCGAAGTTCATCTTCTCTTTCCCATGTTGCTTCTTCTTCAGAATGATGATTCCATTGAACTTTGCAGAATTTGATAGCTTTAGTACGAGTAACTCTTACTGAAGTCTCCAGATTCTTCATAGGCTTCTCCTCATAAGTGAGATCACTTTCCAATTGGACCTCTTCCAAAGGTATAATATCTTTCAAAGAAGTCTCTTCCATTTCTGGATGGCATTTCTTAAGCTGACTCACATGAAACACATTATGAACAGCTGGCAAAGACTTTGGCAATTCAATCTCATAAGCTACTTCTCCTTTACGACTCAGAATCTTGAATGGTCCAACATATCGTGGGGCTAATTTACCTTTGACACCAAGACTCTTTACTCCACGAAGTGGTGACACTCTAAGATAAGCTCTATCACCCACTTCATAGGTGACTTCTCTACGCTTAGGATCTGCGTAGCTCTTTTGTCGGGACTGTGCAATCTTCAACCTGTCCTTAACCAGCTTGACTTTCTCTTCAGCCTCTTTGATTAGTTCTGGTCCAAATAGACTTCTTTCCCCCACACCATTCCATAGTATTGGGGTGGTACACTTTCTCCCATAGAGAAACTCAAATGGTGCCATCTCAATACTGGCTTGATAGCTGTTATTGTAAGAGAATTTTGCATACGGCAGACTTTCATCCCAACTGGCTCCATAGTCTAGAGCACATGCTCTCAACATATCTTCAAGAATCTGATTGGTCCTTTCTGTTTGTCCATCAGTTTGAGGATGAAAAGCAGTGCTAAATTCCAACCTCGTTCCCAATGACTCATGTAGCTGCCTCCAAAAATGAGAAGTGAATTGAGTTCCCCTATCAGACACAATACTCTTGGGTACTCCATGTAGACATACAATTCTGCTCATATAGATCTTGGCTGACTGAGCACTGGTATAGGTTGTCTTCACGGGTATGAAATGAGCCACTTTAGTTAGGCGACCCACTACTACCCAAATAGAATCATATCCTGACCTGGTCCTTGGCAATCCGGTGATGAAATCCATACCAATCTTGTCCCACTTCCAATCGGGAATAGGTAGTGGTTGTAACAATCCTGCTGGTTTCTGATGTCCCGCTTTCACTCTACTACATACATCACACAACGCAATATGTTCGGCGATGTCCTTCTTGAGATTATTCCACCAAAATCTTTCCTTCATATCCATGTACATTTTGGTATTACCCGGATGAATGGAATATGGTGAGTTATGTGCTTCTTGTAATATCAGTTTCCGAACCTCCGGATCTTGTGGAACACAAATACGTTTTCCATACCATAAAGTACCCTGTTCGTCTTCATGGAATCCTTTGGCTTTCCCTTTGCCAATCTTTTCATTAATCTCATCAATTTCCTTGTCTGTCTTCTGGGCTTCTTTGATCTTGTCCAACAAAGTGGGTTGAACATCCAAAGACATGAGATGTCCCTTAGGCACAATCTCCAATTTGAGATCCCGGAATTGGGCACACAGATCATCTAGCAATTCTCCCTTAGTAAGGCCATTCACAAAAACTTTACGGCTTAGAGCATCCGCTACAACATTTGCTTTACCAGGATGGTATTGCAAACTCAAGTCATAGTCCTTGATGAGTTCTAGCCATCTTGTTTGTCTCATGTTAATTTCTATCTGGGTGAAGATATACTTCAAACTCTTGTGATCTGTGAACACTTCACATCGCTTTCCCAAAAGATAATGTCTCCATGTTTTGAGTGCATGGACAACAGAGGCTAACTCTAAATCATGAGTAGGGTAGTTTACTTCATGAGTTTTGAGTTGTCTCGAGGCATAAGCCACAACTTTCCCTTCTTGCATAAGTACTGCACCTAACCCATGATGAGATGCATCACAATACACTTGGAAATCTTTCTCCAAATCTGGCAAACATAAGACTGGTGCTGTCACTAGCCTCTTCTTCAATTCTTGAAAGCTGAGTTCACAACCTTCAGACCAAGAAAATTTCTTGCTTTCTTTAGCAATTCTGTCATAGGCTTAGCTACCTTGGAGAATTTTTCAATGAACCTTCTGTAGTAACCTGCTAAGCCAAGGAAACTACGAACCTCTTTCACTGACTTGGGAGATTCCCATTCGATAAATGAAACTTTAGCAGGATCCACTGCTACACCATCTCCTGACACAACGTGTCCAAGAAATCCAACTTCATTCAACCAAAACTCACACTTGCTGAATTTGGCATACAGCTTATGCTTTCTAAGTTTCTCAAGTATCAAACACAAATGTCCTTCATGCTCTTCTTTGCTCTTGGAGTAGATCAAAATGTCATCGATGAAAACGACAACAAACTTATCAAGGAATTCCATGAACACCTTGTTCATCATATTCATGAAGTATGCTGGTGCATTGGTCAAACCAAATGGCATCACGGTATACTCATACAATCCATACCTTGTGGTGAAAGCTGTCTTAGGTATGTCTTGTTCCCTTATCTTGAGCTGAAAATAACCTGACCGGAGATCAATCTTTGAGAACACACAAGCTCCTTCTAACTGATCAAACAAGTCATTGATTCTAGGCAAAGGATATTTGTTCTTGATAGTCACCTCATTGAGTGAACGGTAATCTATGCATAACCTTTGACTTCTATCTTTCTTTTCCACAAACAAAACTGGTGCTCCCCAAGATGAAGAACTTGGTTGAATAAAACCTTTCTGCAACTGTTCTCCGAGTTGTTTCTTGAGTTCCTTCAACTCATCAACTGACATCTTGTACGGTCTTTTTGCTATTGGTCTAGATCCTGGTAGCAAATCAATAAGAAATTCCACATCTCTATCTGGTGGCATTCCCGGCAATTCTTCCGGAAACACATCAGGATATTCACTCACAATAGGTACACTGTCTATGCTAACCCCCTTAAGAGAATTTAGCTTACTCCTTTTTGCTTCAAAGTTGGTCTTGAATCTGATCCTTTTGTTTTCTGGAGTTGTGAGTGAGACAGTATGGTTGGCACAATCTATCACTCCCTTGTGCTTAGTCATCCAGTCCATTCCCAAAATAACATCCAATCCTTGGGAGTTTAAGATTATCAGGTTAACGGGAAACTTATACTTCCCAAACTCTATGACTAGATCATGACATCCTGAATTCACTATCATTTCTCCACCAGGAGAACTTACTTTTATAGGACACCCAATAGTTTCTACTGGTAGTTCATTTGTTTCAACAAATGCTCTTGATATGAATGAATGAGATGCACCAGTATCAAAGAGAACAAATGCTGGAACAGAATTGAGTTTGAACTTACCAGCCACAGCATCAGGTTCCTCATAAATTTCCTCCACATTGATGTGGTTCACTTGTCCCTTTTGAAAAGGGTTGGGCTTGTTGGGTCCTTCAACTTTCTTTTCTGGGCATTCATTTGCATAATGCCCCATCTTCTTGCACTTGAAACATTCAACCTGACTAAGATCCTTCTTGACAGGCTGGCTTCCACTGCCACTTCCACTTCCACTGTGGTGGCTCTTATATCCACCCTTGTGATTCTTGTACTTATCGTTGTCATGACTACGGTGGTGTTTGTTGTCATGATAACGGTTGTGGTTGTGGTGCTTGTTGAACTTCCCATGCTTGTGGGATCCAGAACTCCCACTGTCATCATAATGGGAACGCTTGTGAGACGATCCCGAGTTGTGCTTGTCAGAGTGCTTTCTCTTCCTGCTTTCAACTTGTTTCATCTTGCTCTCAAAAATAGCAGCCTTGTCACAAATAGACTGGTATGTGGGAACATAGGCCACAGCTAACTGCAGGTTCAATTCATCATTCAACCCTTCAAGAAACTTTTCCTTCCTCTTAGCATCAGTGTCAACCTCATCCGGTGCATAACGCGCCAGATTGTTGAACTCCTCAATATACTCTGCCACGCTGCGGTGGCGCTGCTTCAAGTTATGGAATTCCTTTTTCTTCAGACTCATCACTCCAGATGAGATGTGAGCAGTACGGAAACCATCTTCAAAGATAGCCCATGTCACATCCGCAATGGGAGTGGTGATCTGGAAGTTATCCTACCAAGTGGCTGCTGGTCCTTCCAACAAATGTGCTGCAAATCTGACTTTCTCTTCATCAGTACAACCAACAGTTACCAAGTCCTTGTTCGCAGAGCGTAGCCAATCATTGGCCACAATAGGATCAGTAGTTCCTGAGAACTTTGCTGGCCTCAGTCTTAAGAACCTAGTAAGCATGTCAAAACCCGGTGGGTTGTTCTGATTGTTGTTTTTGTTATTATTATTGTTGTTGTTGTTGTTCTGATTCTGGATGAACGTGGTCATCATTTGCATCAACTAAGTCTGAGCTGTCATCATCTGCTGCATCTCAGGGGTGATGTTGTTGTTGTTGGGATTGGGATTGGCACGTCGGGGAGGCATCTGTGGTTTTCAATAAGGATAAGAATGAGATACCCATAGATGCTATCATGCACAATACATCACATAACAAACCACAATCATGCATCATAATAATAAAAGGTTCAACAACACAGACAACAAGTTCTGAAAAGTAAACACGCCAATAGCAAGCCATCCACATGTTGGATGGTCATTGCGACTCAATAATCAAAGACATGATAAATAAAGGTAAATGAGTAGTCATCACTACTCCTCTGCATCAACCTCCTCATCAACAAATGTAAGACCTGCATTCTCCATTGCGGTCTTGTATTCCTCGACATTGGTGGTCAAGGTATCTACTTTGGATTTGAGACCCCTCTTCTGTGAACGAAGCCTCTCAATCACAGTCTGCTGATGCTCGAGCTCGAAGTCCTTGGCCTCTCGTTCTGCAGTCATGTCTCGAATCCTCTTGTTCCTATCTTGGACTCGCTTCTCTTGACTCTTGAACTTTCTGTCCTGACTCTCAAACTTGGCCTCCATCTCTTTGACTATCTCATCTTGCTCTGCGAAGAGCTTGTCCTTCTCACGGAGCTGCACCTGGAGTTCGTCATTGCTAAGCATGACGTTGGTCCTATCAGTGTCTATGTGCCTAAGAAGAACCTCTATGTCCTGGAGGTATAGGCGAATCGGCTCTGCCGTCTCTCTCAAAGTATCCTTAAAGTCAATGGCCCCACCATCATCATCACGTCTACCAAAGGTGTGGAAGTGAGTACCTCTAACCTCTCGAGAGTGTCTCCCTAGCAAACGTCCAAGCAAATCCTGCATGACTACCTCTAGGCCTCTCTCCTTGTCATCATGCATGAGCTTGAAGATGATTGCCTCTGTGGCTGGCTCAGTCTGGCATCCTGGCTGATTAACCTTGAAGCCCCAAAGGTCTTTCCTCTCAAATTTGGTGAGGGGAAGCATCATGATAGTAGGAAGAGGGAGATTGAGCAGACTAGTGAGCTCAATAATACGAGGCGTAAAACGAAGTTCCTTGAACTCTTCAAATTGCGCCGTGATAGTAACATTAGGCATCTATTTAATAAGATAGAAAAAGTTAGAATCAACACAATTTAAGACAAATCACAAGACAAGGTATCACATGCATAACTTTGGAAATCAAATCACACAAGTCATGGCATACATGGATCCATTACAAACAACCAAGGTTCAACTTATTTCAAACAACATTTGGAAAATAAAATGATAAGTGTGGTGGTCCAACTAACAGAGTATGTTTACAATCCCATCTCACTTGCCAAGTTGGCTAACAGGGCATCCCTAGAGGCAATCTGTTTATCTAGATCACATGAATCCATTGATAAATCTATGATGTCTTTCCTTAAACTTTGGTTGGTAGCCTCTAACTCTTGGATATGCTTCTTTTCTTCCCTAAGGTCATTCTAGGTGTTAAGCATTCTGCACTTGATTCTATCACCAAGTTCTTTGATGGCTTTCCAAGCTGCATCCCTTGCTGAATCAAAGAATGTGGTGTGCATCACTGAGTTGGTGACCATGCAGAATCCTGAGTCCTTGTGGTTGTCTTCCTTGTTTTTATACAAGTGAAGTTGCACCCACCAGTACTCAACTCCTTCATCCATCACAGGAAAACCTTTGTACACAGCTGCACCATGTATTCCCATGGCAACCATGAGGTCCTTGAGAGCCTTGGGGAATTCCGTCTCACATTCCAAAGTCATAGTCATGAGTGGTCCCTTCTTCGCGGCTTCGTTGATGGAGTTCATCTACAAATAGAGATGAGAAAGAAGATTAAAAAAGTTTACGATAAGAAAAGACAAAGTGTGGAAGTTGTTGAATTTTTTTTCCTTAGTGGTTTCCAATCCTAGGGTCATAATCCTACAGGCAACACAGTACTCTGATACCATCTGTAAGATCCTTCCTTTGTAAAGGAAAGGATCCCTGTGATTGCAATGCTAGTCCCTGGATCAATGCTAGCATCCATAGTTTAAGATGAAGTACACAAAAACAAAGGTCATTATTACAAGTCATTCCAGAGACAAACATAGTCTTTTACAACTCCATGGTCACAGGCCTAGTACAAGAGTTTAAATATGTAATAAGATAAATAAGTCTTCATCTTCATGTGCCACAGGCAAGCATGTTGAGTGTAGACTCATGACTCCTAATCATCATCAGAATAACCTGCAACATCACAAGTTACAACCACAGTGGGTCAATACATTGGAATAGTATTGGCAAGTGATACCTTAGTAGAATATTGGTGGACTAAATACTATATGCATTTTGGTTAAGTGTAGCTTAGGCTTGCTTTGCTCAAAATATGTTTTACCTATTAGTTGAAAACACTAAGTTTTCTTTGTCAAAATCTTTCCCAAGGAACCACCAATAGACATTGGGGTCCTTCACCCTTGTTCAACCACAAGTTTTTACTTAGAAATTGGGATGAGGAGATTCTTGATAGCTTCCATGTCTTGATGCTCAAGTTGTCCAATACCAGGGACATGGCTAAGTACTTGGATTCTTCCATCTGCAGAGGTTGTGCACTTTCCCCACAAGACTTGATTTTCACCAAGACAGGACCTTTCAGAAGCCTTTCCTTAGACCAAATGGACATGTTCCAACCTATCATCCCACTACCACCAACTGTCCAAATGGCTAAGTTATTGCAACCTATGTGATCCAGGCAGAGCCCATATTGCCAAGTGGCTGCACTAGAAGCTTCTTAACATTTGGCCTCTCAAATCCCTTTGTTCCTGGGTGGCTTTCCACAAGTGATATACACAAGGTAGACCATAGAAATGGGCCTTGTGTAACCACTCAACATAACCCATTCTTTCCATTCCACCCAGGTGTTTCATTCACTTAGTTGTTTTATTAAGCCAAAACATAGTCCAAAGACTTAGAAATATTTATTCATAGCATGAATATAACCACCCTTGGTTGCTACTAGCTAGGCTAAGCATGGCATTGTTAAGACTTAGAAATATTTCTAGCAATTCTACAACTACTAGGATTTCCCAAGCATAGCATATAGATCAAAAATAACCATGCAAGACTAGCAAAATATTTCTAATGCAAAGTTGAAAAACTTAGGAATAAAATCATGAAGCACCACTTGCCTTGGTAGTTTGGAGAGTAGCTACGATCCTCACAATCACAATCACTATTTGCACCAAAATCTACACATAAAATAATAGCACCAAAATCACATACAAAATAAATACAAGCAAAAATATATGGATGCATGCATAATGCATGTGATGATTTTCTACACCAAACAAGAAAAGTGCACAGTACTGAATCATAAACAAGTTCAAAACTTGCCAAACAAACTTTATTTAAACATTAAAACATTTCCCAAATAATTATTATACACAAAATAGGCCTACACATGTTTCTGTAAAAACAATCATTTTAACAGAGGCAAAACATTAAACACATTTCATATATGGAAAGGATTTTCTCTCCTGATTCCATTGATATAAAATTTGTCAAATTTGGACATGGCATTCAAAAGTTATGAATTAAACAAGTTTAAACATCTAATAGATCTAATTCAAACTTTTAAAACAAAACTCGTGCCACGCGGCGCTTTCTAATTGGCTGGTACCGCTTCACGCTGGATCGCGTTCACGCACCGTCAGATCAACTTAAAATCTAACGACTCAGTTCTAACCATACCCCTTCGCCTATCTTATCTCGACCACTGGATCTAGATCCAGTGGATCTAAACGCTTTGACCAAAACCCGGCAGCGCAAATGGCCAGAACGGTGGCGACGGCACTGCCGGCGATGGATCGGTGAATCTAGCGAGGGCTGGGGGCAGTGGTGATGCTTACCAGACTCACACGTGCATGAGGAAGCTCAACGTGGTCGTTGTGGAAACGGGGGTGTGATGCTGTGGCCATGGGAGCTCGTCGGAGTCGGGGCGGCGTCGGGCTTAGGTGGACGGCGACGTTGGCGATGTTCTGATCCGCCCTAACACAAACGAAAGGTATCAGCGCGTGCGCATCGTTCAGGCGAACAAGATGGGGTCAATGAAAAAGCACGGGGCAGTCGACCTCCGGATTTTTTTGCCGGTTGGAGACGGCGCTGAAGGTCGGTGCTCGACGGAGTCGATGCTCTGGTGCGAAATAAGGCAAACGGAGAACGTCAGGAGATGCGCAAAGTTATAGCGGACAAGCTTGCATGAACCAGAGAGCGAGGCGTGCATGAGGCTTACCACAATCGGTCGCCGGAGTCTGACGGTACCGCGGCGGTGTGAGGGCAAATTCTAGCAGCCTGGTGGCGCTTCTGGCTAGCTTTGTTGGGGGAGGGGTTTAAGTAGCCGGAGCTGGGGCGGAGATCACGCACGCATTCATCGCCAATTAAGAGGTTCAAAATCGTGGCAGAGGCGGGGGAAGAAACGGGCGGCGACGTGTTCATCGCTGTTTCTGGGAGGACGATGACGACGTGGCGATGGGGTTACTGGTCAGTGAGCGCGGGGTCGAGTGGGTGCGCGTGAGAGAGCAAGGGGAAAACCCCGGGTGGGCTTAGTGGGCTGGTTTCGCTGATGGGCTAAATGTCTGGCGCCGACCTTTTCTTATTTCTTTATTCTTTTTATTTTTCTGTTTGAATTTCCAGGAAACATTTTCAAATGATTTTAAAAGGCATTTGAATTCAAATCTCTTCTAGGTTTTTGTAGAGTGCAACACTCTTATTTTTGGACATAAAAACATGTGGTCTCTCTGTACTAGCTTGGTCCTTTTGATTAAACAAAATAAATAGTGATAAAGCACTTGATTTGAATAAGTTTTAAAAATGGTTTTAAAACTATATTTGTTTTGTAAATTTTTGTTTAAGCACTAGCATTCAAGCAAATCAATCTGAGAGCAACAAGGCTTGGTTTTTAAACAATTATATTCTCATATAAGAGTGGCATTTGATTAGTGTTTGATCACATAAAATCATAGCTCTCAAGTTTCTGTTTCTATCAAATGAGTAGAATTTGATCCCTAAATGATATGCATGCATGCATGCATGATATGAAATCTTTGAAAACATGATTTTAGGGATGTTACACTTTAAGTTGCTCATGCGACTCGGTGAGTTTGATGAGCTCCCTCTTAACAACCCGAGAGCCATTATCAAGATGCTTAAAATCCTCAACAAGTTTAGCATAAGCAACTTCAAGTTCATCATTTTTAAACTTGAAGGAGTTTGCCACCACAAGTTCTCTATCATGGTATTATTTTACTCTAGATAATTCTAGAGTGAAAGTCTCCTCAAGAGATTCTTTGGTGGTTTGTTCTTCTTCAAGGGAGTCATTTAGTTGAGCAATTTCATTAGCATAATTACGCTCACGCGCAAATTGTTCATCAATTAAGTTTCCTTGCTCCTCAATAAGATTATTTCCTTCTATAGCATAATTCAAGATTTCAAGAAAGTTGGTGGAAGCAATTTTATTTTTGAAGAGAGCTCCATAGACAACCTCTCCCATTTTCTTAATAGAGGTAATATCATACTTACTTCTATAATCATCATTATCATTTTCAACCTCATCATCATTATCATCATGAGATACAATGGGATCCAAAGAGGTTACCTTTGTTCCCTTAGCCATAAGGCAGATGTGATAACCGGAGGAAGGTGATGATGAGATTGCACTTGTAGCTCTATTCAAGACCTTGTCTTGGTCCATAGAATCTTCGGTTTCCTCTACATGGTTAGCAACACAAGCACTAGAGGAAATAGAAGCATTTTTATCATGGCAACAAGACAACACAAGCATATCATCAGGAGATTTATTCAAGTCATTTCTACATGATATGCAAGGACTATTAACATAAGCATGTAAGAAGTTTGTAGTGCTAGAAGTGTTAGGGTCCAAAGATAGATCATTACAACTAGATAGAGATGAAGGATTACAAATAGTAAGCACACTATCCAAATTGCAATTTGTATCACCACTCATCATATCATTACCTTGTGAAAAGTCACATGTTGGTGAAGTGGTAGAGGATGAGAACTCATCTCGACCGGAAGTGGAAGCAACACAATCATCCTCAAAAATGTTGGACTTGCTATATTTATCTTGAAGCTTGGTCCATATCTCACGAGCGCTTGAATAAGGCATGATAGAAGAAAGAACTACATTGCTCACAACATGCAAAATAATTTTAGTAGCTAGAGCATCTATATGAGAGTTCAACTTCTCCTCTAAAGATTCGTTTTGGGTATCCATAAGAGAAGAGAAACCCACATATAGATATCTGTAACATCCCAGTATTTAGGAACCTAACGAAGGGTAGATTTAGGATTATGTATTGTTGCATGCATCTATTTGTGAAAAGGTGGGAATTTTTTTCGCCAAATAAAATCTTAAGTGATCAATGTTTCTTTCTTACTTTAAGATTAGGTTTAGTCTTAAAGGAGGATTGTTATAAACTTTGATGTGGTCTTAAAAGAATTATGTGTGTTTTGAAATGGGCTTGAATTTAAAAAAACTTAAGTGTTTGAATTATAATTTAAATAATTTAAATATAAGATTTGAATCTTAAATTAATTAAGATATAGGTAGTATAACTTAAATCTCAAAACAATAGAAATTATGAAATTCATTTTCATATTATAAAGACATAAACAAGTTACAACAAAATAAAGAATATTCTTTATTAATAACAATATAATATTTATTACAATTGAATAAAATAAATATTACAAGAATTATAAAATAAAATTACAAAGGACTAAGAAAATTACATCTACTAACTATCCTATATCTAAAACCTATACTAAATATTCATCTTTATCTTTGAACCTGCAAAACAAAGATTAAACAGAAATAAAACCAGATTAGTGTTAGTATATATTTCTCTCAGATATGTCAGTGAGGTGCACTTGACAATCTCATCATTGAGAAATGTTAAAGAGGGGCAAGTTTCACCAAATATGAAAGATTTCCTCTTTCATAAATTCACAGCCAGAATGCAAATGACAGCCAAAAAAGGGACCAATTCACCAGCCAAGGTAAAAGTAGATTGGTAATAGTAAGTTCAAATTTTCTGAACTTATCCATATGTGCATAGCAGACACACATGCTGCACACACACAGCATGCAAAATGGTGTGATGTCGATCACACAAACACAGTCAAGATCACAAAACCACAACACAACCGAGGAGAAGCACCTCAGTGCACCACTCCATTACACAACACCCTAGCACAACTAGGGTGAACAACAGTTTAACCAAGAACAGCAACCAAACCAACCACCCAGATTAACCCAAACACCACCAGGATGGTGACATAAGGAGCGAAATGAATCAGCTGGACAGCAAGGCAAAGCCCAGGAGCTAGGAGGAGCAGGCTAGCTCCAGATCAAGCACAGGAGTCCAGCAAAACCAGATCAAGATCATCACCAACTTACTCCACAAATATCAGTTTTTGTGGTGAGTTTCATAAAACCTTCACAAGATCTAATCATCTTATTCAGAGAAAGCATGTGTTATTTTATAAAACAAACCCTCAGAAAACACCCAAGTGGGGTGAATCCATCATAGGGATTCCTTATTAGTTCTAAAGGAAAACCACAAAATACCAAGATCCAACAAGAGCTCAGAGCAACATCCTTGCTCTGGTTGTCAAACTATATTCTACAATTCAATCATACATATCCCTATGATCTATTTCTAGGCACATCTCTAAAGGAAGAGTAGCACCTTAGAAACAAATCTTGGGGATCCAGAGATTGGTCAAGCTCACTATAATTTTTTTCCAAGCTTTGATTCAATAAGGATAGCTGGTACCACTACCAGGACTATCTAGATGAAACAATTATATAAAATTTGAATTCCTAAGCCTCAGACCAACATCATTGGTCATAGGGAATTCAGATAAGAGCATCTCTATTAATCTTTCAAAGCCAAGATTGTCTTAAGCATAAACTAACCAAATCCATGGTTTAGAATTAAAATTGTGTGCCATACATGATGGTATCACAAGAACAATCCATTATGAATCAAGAAAGACAGTAAATCATCATAGGTTTAGGCAATCAACTAACTAATCATTTTCCTGTTAACACAGGAATCATAACTAGGATATTTCTATGTTACACTTCACTGTTTGAGATCATGATGATCTCAAACCACATGTTAATTCCCAAGCTAATAGCACTAAGAAAGTAGCTGTATCCTATCATAATCATAACCATGAATCAAATAAATAGTGGAAAGCTATCAAATCATTGTCTTTACCAAGCATGTTTTCCATACAACCACATCATCTGAATCAGATGCAATCCAAGCATCAAATCATCTAGTAAGCTACCAGAAACATCATATATCACTTTATGCAACAAGCCTCAGGCCAATAAGCATTTAGCATGTGTACAGACCATCCAAACATGAATCAATCCAGTACATGAAAAAGCACATCACAGGAACCCTAAAGGGATAATCATCCTAATCTTAATCAGATAGTAGCCAGAAAGGACACTACTAACATCTAGCCTCGAATCAACAAGCATAGAGAGCACCAGGAGAGAAGAATCGAACTCACCATAGGTCCTCGCTAAAGGATAGAAGAGGAAGCAGAAGGGCCGATGGCCATGGCGGCACGGGGAGCACCCCAGATGGGCGCTACAACCCACACGGCGCCACGGCAACGACCCTGATCACGCCTGGATTAGCAGAGCATCACCTCGACGCACGACGACCACGGCAACACTTGAATCCATGCCAGCCCCCAAACCCTAGGGTTCGAGACGGCATCGATCTATCGCAGGGGAGACCTAGGCTCGAATCCAATTGGATAGAACGAACGGGAGTCGTCGACAACCCCCTAATGCACCACAGCGGCGACCAGGCGGGCCGACAAGCGGAATGGCCGGCATCGCTGCCACATGTGGTCGGGGTTAGAGGAGAAGAAGATGAACTCGAGAGAGAGAGAGAGAGAGAGAGAGAGAGAGAGAGAGACAGAGAGAGAGAGAGAGTGAGGAGTGGGCCGAGCTGGGCCAGAACCCTCGGGGTGGCTCTTCAGTCTAGTACTAGTGGGCCAACAGGGCCCAATAAGAATAACCAGCCCAAGTTGTTAATAAAATGATTTTTATCAATTGGAAAAGACAAAAATACCCCTGACCTCAACAAAATTCTAGAAAATAAAATAAAAATCCAAAAATTATAAATAATATATTTCTGGATTCACAATAATCCACTTTGTCCAAATAAAATAAGATATAAAATCTTAGACATTTAAATTTTTATAAGAATTTTGTAATTTATATATTCTTTAGAGAATTTTACAAAATTATTGAAAGGTGATAAAAATAAATAAAAATCACTTTCATTATACATTAATAATATAGTATTTTTGAAAAATACTAAATAAATATTTAGTAATAAATTTAATGTATAATTGATAATTCCTAAAAAGATTATTAAATCAATAAAAATCTCATACTATACTCTAAATTAAACAAAAAACTCAAACATCTTAATAACTCAAATTTAAACTTAGTCACTTCATTAATAATTCATAAAAGGACAAATAACATTTATTAATATCCTTTAAATAAATAAAATAAGTTTAATATAGAGTACAAATCTTAAATATTAATGAAACGAAACTCTAATGGTTCAAAAACATTGTAAACATCTTAAACTATCTTAAACCCTAAGTGAATATTACATACTGAAAGGATTCCAACTCAGGATAAAAACCATAAAGAACATCTTGTGATTAAATCAAATCCTTTCCATTTATTTTAAATTATCGAATTTCAACAATTACCATAACACTAAAGAAAGTTTAAGGATAATTAAATAAAAGTCATATCCGGAATTATAAACCCTATTCACTTACCTATAAAAGGTAAATGATACTGTTCTATCATAGAATTAAGAAATCATTATCTCAAGTAATAGAACAAACATTCTTAAAATAACTTAAAGAACACCTTTTATATATACAAGATACCAGGGTGTAAGTATCATACTTTCAAAACTATCTACATTTTAAAGTTAACTTTAGTCTCCAAAAGTCTAAATATAATACCATACACATTACTACATGTTTTATAGTTAACTTTGGTCTGAAGTAATTAATCTATAAAGCCGCTTAAGCTCAAACCATTTGATTAAAACAAATAACATCAACCATCACTAACTAACCACAAGGTTATTTAGACCTTAGAAGAGAAACCATTTCTTCGAAGGTTATCCTTTTTGCCACTTTAAATAAGAACTCTTGTATAAGTAATCCTAACTAGTATGTCATAAGGATGTATATTTTATTCCTACATCTGTGTTGACTCCAACCACTCATAAACTCTAATAAGAATACAACTATAAAAATTATCCAAAAGAACCACATTCCAAAGTAACCACTTTCGAAATCCAAACCCTAGAACAACATTATTCCCGGAATTTACACTTAAAACGTGCATCACACTACTTATGCATAAAATCATATTGCTTCTTTAAACAGTAGTCCTTACCGGACCAATGATGCTGATTTCAGATTTTTGGATCTTATACACTGACACGAAGACCGTGAGTGCATAATCTTGCAATCACAAAATGCAAGTTCACACTTGCTCATGTCCTTTGTTTATTTTCCGTAAAGTATTGTACAAATCCAGTGTTGTCTTCACCTGCATTTGAAAAAGGTCAGAAAACACTATTTTCAATAATAATGAGCACTATTGATTACTGATCCAGGGTGACCAGTTAATCTATTAAATTTTACAGTTGGGATACCACTATTCAGAACCATATCATCTAGGACTTAACAACCAATGTCACCAGTAATTCTTGCGCCGTATATTACGCATTGACCATGAGATTTGGAATGGGACGGAGAAGTCAGCTATATCTTCTTCCTCTCGCATGAAGCCGGATGTGCAGGTCGTGGTTGTTATCCTCGTAGCGTGCATATTAATTGGTAATTCGTAGAGGATATGCAACATATGGGTGGGAACCCTCATCGTCCCATGATAGTTCTGACATCTAACCGTTTGTACAAACCATTGCCGTAATTCTTTAAGTGGGCATGGTGTACACCAAGGAGCCATGCGGGGTCGCGAATGGGGCAGTGATTGGCTTGGATCATCTTCTAGGCCCCACATCATGGAATTGTGGACGGGAATAAGCTGCCCGGTTGTGCAACAAAGAGTTGATCTCTCATGGGTAAAGTAACGCACCTCTGCAGAGTGTAAAAATTGTAACTTGTTACTCCCTGTTCCGGGAAGGATTTGCGAACGCGGCGGGAAAGGAACCCCATGAAGGTTCTGGTAAACCCGTGAAGGCGGACTGACGAGGTTTGATCTCATCAATGCCCATTGTTATGGACTTGGGTTTTGGAGAAGATGGGGATGCTGGAGATCATGGAACGGTTAGAAAATAAGCAACACGGGGACACAAGGTTTACCCAGGTTCAGGCCCCTAGAGGGAAAACCCTACTCCTGCTTGTCTGCTCTTGATTACGGCGGAACCGAAGGTTACACGGGTGCGCAGATGCAATCTGGCGTGGAGGTGTGTATGCGAAAGTATGAGGAGAGGATCTAGGTCGTGCCCTCCTGGCCTTTATATAGGCTTAGGCAGGTCCCGGGCATAGACCTAGTCGGTTACAAGTTCTAGGGTTTTACCCCTTTGAATTTCCTATCTACTCTAGTCTTTCTCTCCAAGGATCCGAAGGCGTCATGGGCCTTGGCCACCCGAAAGTCTTCATGGGCCGGCGTATATTTGTCATGGGCCTTCCTTGGGCTGGACCAGGTATGCTGAGATCATGTACCCGTGGGGTATAACCATGTCACTGACGGACATAGCTTTTCAGAATAAAAGAAACCTTTAAAGAAATGTTTACGAAAACTTGCATTGCCTACGACCTATGGTCTGTGGCTGTAGATATAGTGCATCAAACACTCCTTTTATAGTGAATTTGCTGAGTATGCTCGTACTCAAAGTATCTTCTTAACCCTTGCTAGATCTTGAAGCCTTAAAACGAAGACTACATCGAGATATGCTCCAGAACTTATCAAAAGCAGCCAAAGCTCCTCAATGAAGACAAGAAAGCCAACATATACCTCAACTCAAGTGAAGACAAGGTTACTGATTAGATAGAGATACAATCTCTAACCAAAGAACCTATCTCTGTAGTGCGTTGCAATAACAGCAAATGCCAAATTCCTTAGTTTATACTAGTTTAAATAGAATAATAACTTTGCATTATTTATCTTTGGTTCTTCTTCGTAAGAAGTTATTTTTCTCTCTTATACCTATACTGTTCTCTAGGTCTTATGTAAATAGTGAGTTGTAACCTTTAAGCCATGTATTGGACTCGCTGTGTTTCTGTTGTGCCATTCTGAGGGATGTAATACTCGTGAACGGTGTTTCATTGGTGTTATGTCAACGACTATAGTATACTACATCATGCAGTAGTATGTTGGGTCACCGCAGTTGGTATTAGAGCATATGCTTTGACCTTAGGTTGGAAACCTAGTAAATGGGTAGAACCTGTAGGACATATCCTAGCAATAATGAAGAGTTCTCTAGTGATATGAGGGATATTCACTTGAGAATAATCCTGTTATGTTATTAGTGCGATAACTCTTTTATATGATTGCAATTTCCAATCATTACCCAAGAGTTTTAACTCTATGTGACTGATGATAATTTCTTATCCACAGTTCCACATGGCACCTCGATATCCACCTCGGAATGTTCAGGTGATGAACAGGACGTTGGATGACTATGGAGGGGATTGGATAGACAATCTCTGACAACTTCTGTGGAGTTTGGAGTGTGAATCAAGACTTCTGGTCAAGATTTACAGTTACTATGATGGGCAGGTATTAGCTAAATACCGTGTCATGATCATGTTACCCAAGAAGTTAGGACTAAAGGGAGAAATGCCAGCAGGAGAGGCAAGGTGCATGGCATGCAGATATCGATTGCCGAAAGCAGCAGCCATAACCATGATCCGAGAGCATAAATCCCAAGCTCTAGAAGGTAGTACTCACACTATTATACCACATGAACCCTCAAACTCAGAACATGAGTTAGATCACTCTACCTTAGTCCAAGCTGAACTGACTCTAGCTGTAGAGTATATGGATCATTATCGGTCTTTGTTAAACACTTATCATAATACTCACCAAGTATTAGTTCAGGAGCTAGACACGGTCATTGAGGATTTTACTAATCCTGATAAAGCAATGGCTCGTAGGAAAAAGTTAGATAAAGAAGCTAGGCATCCCAAATACATACCTTCAGGAGAAGTGTTTAAGGAAACTGAGTTCGATGACCCAAACTCAGAAAATTATGCCTATTACCAGAATGATTTCAAGCCACCTGAAGACTTATGGACCAAGTACAATTTCGAACAACAGGAATGGAATAAAGTTATTCCAAATAAACCTGAGCCTGATAAGTATGGATGGGAAGTAGAATCTCAAGGTAAAACCATAGGGAATCCTATACCTTGTGATGCGGGTATTGAGGAGGAGATCCACTATAACCATAGAGAGCCTTATGGACCATATGGGGGTGATACTAATCCCATCAACTTAGACGAGTATCCCAATAGCTACTACACCAATCTGTATGACTGGATCCAAGAAAAAATTAAGGACCCAACTTACTATGAGGAAGCGTTGCCAGAAAACCCTAACTATTCGGTGGAAGATTACGCCAACTCTAGTCATTTTTCAATGACTAATCTCAGCCTCGGTACTTCTAATCAAGATTACGCACCTCCTGGATGCTCTTATGCTCCAGAAGGCAGTCGTAGGACTTCATGTCATCATGGACGGAACTCCAGGAAGCACTAGAGGAAGATGAAAGTAAGAAAGAAACGACATCCCAAGGGATGAGGGCTTGAATAATGTATATAGAGGGTAATGTGTATTGTAGTTTGAAAGGTTTGTCGGAATAAGTGATGGTATATCCACAGGAACAAGAAGTTCTTGTAAGATAGTGGTGCAAATAGGTATGGAGCAAACCGTTGGAATATCTAGTACATTTGTAAATTATCTAAAACCTATGCATAATAGATGGTATCTATTTGGTTGTTTATCGACTATTGGATCTTACTGATTTTTCTTGATTGACTAGATCTGTACATAAAGTTTAATTAGGTGTGCAAATGCATGATGTAACACCCAGTTATTACTTAATGTTATAGACCTAGATAGGAATGGGAATCCGCGTAAGGGAGCGACGAATTTTAAAGATCAAAAAGGAAGACTTACGGGTATGAAGAAGCAAGATATAAGGAGTGTTAATACCACTTAGAGGATAGATAAAGCATAAATTATTCCTAGCCAGACCCAAGAAATAAGTTGGTATAGAAGAGGTATGGAACCATAAGATATAATAAACTTAAAGCTCAATCAAAGTGGGTAATATTACTAAGAAGCAAAGGAATAGTTGTACCAAGTTCATGGAAGTATCACGAATAAGTACAAATAGTTAGCTTTGGAACCAAAAGGGTATTCAAGATCTGACAATACCGAGTGAATGCGAGAAGTATGTGGGAAACCATAGGGTAATACACACACCCTAGGACGGTTCACAGCTGGTAATAATCCGTAACTAGTATTTGATCCATAGCTAGTAACTAATCCCCAGTTGGTATTTTATCCGCAGCTGGTGTTTGGTTGAAATAGTGAACCAAATCTTATTAAAAGTTGCATAAAGAGCATTAAATTTAGCCTAAGTTAAGTAAGACCTAAGAAAGTTTAACAGATTTGAAGATGATCGCTTGGCAAGATGCTTTGCAAGGTCTAGTTTATTCAGCAAGAATGCCCCAATAGTAAATACAATATTTAGTGCTAAAAGATTTGCTTCGGAGATCCACAACTATGTGGATGCACCATATAATCTTTCATTAGACTTCAAACCAGTAAAATATAAACCGAACAGGAACCAACATTTTAGTTCAAGAATCAATAACTTCTATGTATGGAGTTCAAAACTATTAGTAAAGTTTAATGGGGAAGAGTAAACATTAGTAAGGATAGTTGAAGAAAATACTTTGGGGAATAAAGAAAAGTTAATTAAAAATCTTAAGAAGGTACAAATTTGAGGGTGATGAAGGATACATTTAGAAACAATAAAATTTGAAAGGACACAACTTTTAAGCAACCCTTAAGAAGTAATATAGAACTCTAATGAAACAAGTCCAATGGGTATGGACAAATTGAGTTCAAATCCAATCTTCGAAGGAATATCAATATCAACGGTATAATGACGGGAATAGTAAGATAGTCTGTGGACCATTAAAATGCGTATATAGAAACATAAAAATGAGAACTACCGAATTGTAATAAATATAGTAACAAAACTGTTACTTTAAGAAAAAGAATTGAATGAGGATATCCAATCAGATTATGGAATATTCTGATTAATTCCAATAAAGATCATCATGGAGTGGGGAGTATAGCAATCATTACAAACCTTAGAAATTCCTGAATCAAAATGAGAGGAAATAGGTATGGACTCCATCACAGGATCACCTATGACACTAAAAAGAAAAGATATGATATGGTAATTGTGGACAGACTCACTCAGAGTACACATTTTATTCCAGTAAATCCAATAGGATAATGCTGAGAAGTTAGTTGAACTATAGACAAGACATCATTGATAAGATCAGGGAAAGACTGAAAATAGCCTAAAGCAGGTAGCAAAGTTATGCGTATCAAAGCCAAAGATCATGGCGTTCACAAGTAGGAGATGTGGTCTATTTTGAAGTAAAGTCCAATGAGAGGAGTAAAAAGATTGGGAGTTAAAGGGAAATTGAGTCCAAGATATATCGGACCATTTAAGATACTACGACAAAACAGAACTATCGCTTATGCTTTAAAGTTACCATTAAAGAATTGGCTAGAGTACATAATGCTTTTCATATGTCACAACTTCGCAAATGTTGAAAATTCCAGAGGAGGCAATAGCACATCAAAAGTTAGAACTATAAGCAGACCTAATTTATTTTTTTGATAGCCCTGTAAGATTCTGGAAGAAAATTGGAAAAGATTGAGGAACAGAGCAATCAAATATTGAGAGAGAAGCCACATGGTAGAAGGAAGAGAATTTAAGAAAGATTTATTTAGAATTATTCTGGTACATCTCCACAAACTTCGGGACGAAGTTTAATTTAAGGGGGGAAGTCTGTAACATCCCAGTATTTAGGAACCTAACAAAGGGTAGATTTAGGATTATGTATTGTTGCATGCATCTATTTCTGAAAAGGTGGGAAATGTTTTCGCCAAATAAAATCTTAAGTGATCAATGTTTCTTTCTTACTTTAAGATTAGGTTTAGTCTTAAAGGAGGATTGTTATAAACTTTGATGTGATCTTAAAAGAATTATGTGTGTTTTGAAATGGGTTTGAATTTAAAAAAACTTAAGTGTTTGAATTATAATTTAAATATAAGATTTGAATCTTAAATTAATTAAGATATAGGTAGTATAACTTAAATCTCAAAACAATAGAAATTATGAAATTCATTTTCATATTATAAAGACATAAACAAGTTACAATAGAATAAAGAATAAAGAATATTCTTTATTAATAACAATATAATCTTTATTACAATTGAATAAAATAAAGATTACAATTATTATAAAAGAAAATTACAAAGGACTAAGAAAATTACATCTACTAACTATCCTATATCTAAAACCTATACTAAATATTCATCTTTATCTTTGAACCTGCAAAACAAAGATTAAACAGAAATAAAACTAGATTAGTGTTAGTATATATTTCTCTCAGATATGTCAGTGAGGTGCACTTGACAATCTCATCATTGAGAAATGTTAAAGAGGGGCAAGTTTCACCAAATATGAAAGATTTCCTCTTTCATAAATTCACAGGCAGAATGCAAATGACAGCCAAAAAAGGGACCAATTCACCAGCCAAGGTAAAAGTAGATTGGTAATAGTAAGTTCAAATTTTCTGAACTTATCCATATGTGCATAGCAGGCACACAGGCTGCACACACACATCATGCAAAATGGTGTGCTGTCGATCACACAAACACAGTCAGGATAACAAAACCACAGCACAGCCGAGGAGAAGCACCTCAGTGCACCACTCCATTACACAACACCCTAGCACAGCCAGGGTGAACAACAGTTTAACCAAGAACAGCAACCAAACCAACCACCCAGATTAACCCAAACACCACCAGGATGGTGACATAAGGAGGGAAATGAATCAGGTGGACATCAAGGCAAAGCCCATGAGCTAGGAGGAGTAGGCTAGCTCCAGATAAAGCACAGGAGTCCAGCAAAACCAGATGAAGATCATCACCAACTTACTCCACAAATATCAGTTTTTGTGGTGAGTTTCATAAAACCTTCACAAGATCTAATAATCTTATTCAGAGAAAGCATGTGTTATTTTATAAAACAAACCCTTAGAAAACACCCAAGTGGGGTGAATCCATCATAGGGATTCCTTGTAAGTTCTAAAGGAAAACCACAAAATACCAAGATCCAACCAGAGCTCAGAGCGACATCCTTGCTCTGGTTGTCAAACTACATTCTATAATTCAATCATACATATACCTATGATCTATTTCTAGGAACATCTCTAAAGGAAGAGTAGCACCTTAGAAACAAATCTTTGGGATCCAGAGATTGGTCAAGCTCACTATAAATTTTTTCCAAGCTTTGATTCAATAAGGATAGCTGGTAACACTACCAGGACTATCTAGATGAAACAATTAGATAAAATTTGAATTCCTAAGCCTCAAACCAACATCATTGGTCATAGGGAATTCATAAAAGAGCATCTCTATTAATCTTTCAAAGCCAAGATTGTCTTAAGCATAAACTAACCAAATCCATGGTTTAGAATTAAACTTGTGTGCCATACATGATGGTATCACAAGAACAATCCATTATGAATCAAGAAAGACAGTAAATCATCATAGGTTCAGGCAATCAACTAACTAATCATTTTCCTGTTAACACAAGAATCATAACTAGGATATTTCTATGTTACACTTCACTGTTTGAGATCATGATGATCTCAAACCACATGTTAATTCCCAAGCTAGCAGCACTAAGACAGTAGATGTATCCTATCATAATCATAACCATGAACCAAATAAACAGTGGAAAGCTATCAAATCATTGGCTTTACCAAGCATGTTTTCCATACAACCACATCATATGAATCAGATGCAATCCAAGCATCAAATCATCTAGTAAGCCACCAGAAACATCATATATCACTTTAAGCAACAAGCCTCAGGCCAATAAGCATTTAGCATGTGTACAGACCATCCAAACATGAATCAATCCAGTACATGAACAAGCACATCACAGGAACCCTAAAGGGATAATCATCCTAATTTGAATCAGATAGTAGCCAGAAAGGACACTGCTAACATCTAGCCTCGAATCAACAAGCACAGGGAGCACCAGGAGAGAAGAATCGAACTCACCATAGGTCCTCGCTGAAGGATAGAATAGGAAGCAGAGAGGCCGACGGCCATGGCGGCACGGGGAGCACCCCAGAGGGGGCGCTGCAACCCACACGACGCCACGGCAACGACCCTGATCACGCCTGGAATAGCAGAGCATCACCTCGACGTACGATGACCACAGCAACACTTGAATCCATGCCAATCCCCAAAACCTAGGGTTCGGGACGACATCGATCCATCGCAGGGGAGCCCTAGGCTCGAATCCAATTGGATAGCACGAACAGGCATCGTCGACAACCCCCTAATGCACCACGGCGGTGACCAGAACGGCTGACGGCGGTGGGAATCGCCGGTGGCGGCATCGCCGGCCACAGGGTCGGGGTCGGAGGAGAAGAAGATGAACTCAAGAGAGAGAGAGAGAGAGGAGTGGGCCGAGCTAGGCCAGAACCCTCGGCGTGGCTCTTTAGTCTAGTACTAGTGGGCCAACAGGGCCCAATAAGAATAACCAGCCCAAGTTGTTAATAAAACGATTTTGATAAATTGGAAAAGACCAAAATACCCCTGACCTCAACAAAATTCTAGAAAATAAAATAAAAATCCAAAAATTATAAATAAAATATTTTTGGATTCACAATAATCCACTTTGTCCAAAAAAAAATAAGATATAAAATCTTAGACATTTAAACTTTTATAAGAATTTTGTAATTTATATATTATTTAGAGAATTTTACAAAATTATTGAAAGGTGATAAAAATAAATAAAAATCACTTTCATTATACATTAATAATATAGTATATTTGAAAAATACTAAATAAATATTTAGTAATAAATTTAATGTATAATTGATAATTCCTAAAAATATTATTAAATCAATAAAAATCTCATACTATACTCTAAATTAAACAAAAAACTCAAACATCTTAATAACTCAAATTTAAACTTAGTCACTTCATTAATAATTCATAAAAGGACAAATAACATTTATTAATATCCTTTAAATAAATAAAATAAGTTTAATATAGAGTACAAATCTTAAATAATAATTAAATGAAACTCTAATGGTTCAAAAACATTGTAAACATCTTAAACTATCTTAAACCCTAAGTGAATATTACATACTGAAAGGATTCCAACTCAGGATAAAAACCTTAAAGAACATCTTGTGATTAAATCAAATACTTTCCATTTATTTTAAATTACCGAATTTCAACAATTACCATAACACTAAAGAAAGTTTAAGGATAATTAAATAAAAGTCATATCCGGAATTATAAACCCTATTCACTTACCTATAAAAGGTAAATGATATTGTTCTATCATAGAATTAAGAAATCATTATCTCAAGTAACAGAACAAACATTCTTAAAATAACTTAAAGAACACCTTTTATATATACAAGATACCAGGGTGTAAGTATCATACTTTCAAAACTATCTACATTTTAAAGTTAACTTTAGTCTCCAAAAGTCTAAATATAATACCATACACATTACTACATGTTTTATAGTTAACTTTGGTCTGAAGTAATTAATCTATAAAGCCGTTTAAGCTTAAACCATTTGATTAAAACAAATAACATCAACCATCACTAACTAACCACAAGGTTATTTAGACCTTAGAAGAGAAACCATTTCTTCGAAGGTTATACCTTTTGCCACTTTAAATAAGAACTCTTGTATAAGTAATCCTAACTAGTATGTCATAAGGATGTATATTTTATTCCTACATCTGTGTTGACTCCAACCACTCATAAACTCTAATAAAAATACAACTATAAAAATTATCCAAAAGAACCACACATTCCAAAGTAACCACTTTCAAAATCCAAACCCTAGAACAACATTATTCCCGGAATTTACACTTAAAACGTGCATCACACTACTTATGCATAAAAGCATATTGCTTCTTTAAACATTAGTCCTTACCGAACCAATGATGCTGATTTCAGATTTTTGGATCTTATACACTGACTCGAAGACCGTGAGTGCATAATCTTGCAATCACAAAAGGCAAGTTCACACTTGCTCATGTCCTTTGTTTATTTTCTGTAAAGTATTTTACAAATCCAGTGTTGTCTTCACCTGCATTAGAAAAATGTCAGAAAACACTCAATAATAATGAGCACTATTGATTACTGATCCTGGGTGACCAGTTAATCTATTAAATCTGACAGTTGGGATACCACTGTTCAGAACTATATCACATAGGACTTAACAACCAATGTCGCCAGTAATTCTTGCGCCGTATATTACGCGTTGACCATGAGATTTGGAATGGCACAGAGAAGTCAGCTGTATCTTCTTCCTCTCGCATGAAGCCGGATGTGCAGGTCGTGGCTGTTATCCTCGTAGTGTGCATATTAATTGGTAATTCGTAGAGGATATGCATCATATGGGTGGGAACCCTCATCGTCCCACGATAGTTCTGACATCTAACGGTTTATACAAACCATTGCCGTAATTCTTTAAGTGGGCATGGTGTACACCAAGGAGGCATGCGGGGTCGCGAAGGGGGCAGTGATTGGCTTGGATCATCTTCTGGGCCCCACATCATGGAATTGTGGACGGGAATAAGCTTCCCGGTTGTGCAACAAAGAGTTGATCTCTCATGGGTAAAGTAACGCACCTCTGCAGAGTGTAAAAACTGTAACTTGTTACTCCCTGTTCCGGGAAGGAGCGGCGAACGCGGCGGGAAAGGAACCCCATGAAGGTTCTGGTAAACCCGTGAAGGCTGACGGACATAGCTTTTCAGAATAAAAGCAACCTTTAAAGAAATTTTTACGAAAACTTGCATTGTCTACGACCTATGGTCTGTGGCTGTAGATATAGTGCATCAAACACTCCTTTTCTAGTGAATTTGCTGAGTACGCTCGTACTCAAAGTATCTTCTTAACCCTTGCTAGATCCTGAAGCCTTAAAACGAAGACTACATCAAGATATGCTCTAGGACTTATCAAAAGCAGCCAAAGCTACTCAATGAAGACAAGAAAGCCAATATATACCTCAACTCAAGTGAAGACAAGGTTACTGATTAGATAGAGATACAATCTCTAACCAAAGAACCTACCTCTGTAGTGCGTTGCAATGACAATAAATGCCAAATTCCTTAGTTAAGTACTAGTTTAATTAGTATAATAACTTTGCGTTATTTATCTTTGGTTCTTCTTCGTAAGAAGTTCTTTTTCGCTCTTATACCTAGACTGTTCTCTGGGTGTTATGTACATAGTGAGTTGTAACCTTTAAGCCATGTATTGGACTCGCTGTGTTTCTGTTGTGCCATTCTGAGGGATGTAATACTCGTGAACGATGTTTCATTGGTGTTATGTCAACGACTATAGTATACTACATCATGCAGTGGTATGCTGGGTCACCGCAATATCCCTCGATAATTGGGTGAATTTCCCAAAATAAATTAAGCATGCGAATTTTCCAAACATCATAATTTGTGCCATCGAATGTGGGCATGTCCTTGTGCACTAATCCCCTAGCCGACATCTTTACTCTCAAGGCAGTGAAGCCTAAAATGAGACACCGGGCTCTGATACCAATTGAAAGGATACAGATGTCGCCTAGATAGGGTGAATAGGCAATTAAAACTTCTCCTAGAGTGGTTCAACAAAGGCGGAATAAAACTAGTGTTTACTTTGTTAAGCACAACCTAGAACAACTAAGGTTCACCTATGTGCACCAACAACTTATGCTAAAAAGTACAAGCACCAAAGTGATAGCAAGATATATATTACTTCAAGCAAGAAGGCTATCACAATGTAAAGTGCATAAGTAAAGAGCTCGGGTATAGAGATAACCGAGGCACGCGGGGACACCGATATTTTACCGTGTTCCTCCCAACATGGAGTACGTCTTGTTTGGAGAGGGGGTGGTATCAAACCACCAACGCCACAAAAGGCCTCCCTTATTCTCCGGTGAATCTCACCCTAACGGGATCGATCCACGCTTCCACTATCGGTGCACTTGTCGGTGGCAACCAGAACCTCTCACAAGGTTGGGGCACTTCTCCACAACTTAATTGGAGGCTCCCAACAAACGCCACAAAAGGCTTCAACAAATGCCACCAAGGCCACAATGCCACCAAGGACACAAAACCGTCTAGGGTTCCAAGAACCCAAGAGGGACAAGCTCCAATGAGTAACTCAAACCAAATCCTCCGAGGAGAACTCAAATCGATGCACCAAATGCAAATGGCAAGAACACCACAAAGGTGCTCAAATCCCTCTCTCCCAAATTCCACCAAAGCTACAAAAGCTTATGGGGGAATAAGAGAGAAAGAACAATGGAGGAAATCCACAAAAGACTCCAAGATTTAGATCCCAATATGTTCCCCTCACTAAGAGGAGAGATTGATTGGTGGGATTGTAGATCTAGATCTCCTCTTTCAAATCCCTCAAAATATGCAAGAATCATCGAAGGGATTGAGAGAAAGAAAGCTCAAGAAGATCAACAATGGAGGGGAAAACTTGCAAAAATGGTTGAGGAACCATTGGGTAAGAAGGCCCCTTATATAGGTCCCTCCAAAATCCAACCGTTGCAGCCCAAAAACGCGATTCCCGGTACTACCGGACTTTTTTCCGGCACTACCGGACTTTCCCGGCACTAACGGACATTTCCTGGGGTTCCTGGGGCTCCAAACGCATTTTTCTCTGCGCTCCCCGGTACCAAAATGTGGTATTACCGGACCCCGGTACTACCGGACCCCGGTACTACCGGATCCTGGTCCGGTACTACCGGTCATCACAGAACGAAAACAGCCATAACTTTTGCATACGGACTCCGATTTCAATGATCTTGGGCTCGTTTCGAAGAGGACAATAACCTCTACAAGATCATGCAAATAAACATCATAGTACAGTAAGGGAGTATAGATCCAAATGACGAAGTAAAAAACCTTCTGCCGCGCTAGGTACTAAAATGCGGTACTACCGCTTTTTGGTACCTAGCCCGGCAGTGGCTTTTGGAAACTTGTCAAAGACCTTCTGCCGTGCTAGGTACTAAAATGTGGTACTACCGCATTTTGGTACCTAGGAGGGAAGTGGCATTTGGCAACTTGCCAAAACCTACTGCCGCGCTAGGTACTAAAATGCGGTACTACCGCATTTTGGTACCTAGGAAAATTCAAACCTCTATAACTTTTGATTGGTAACTCCGATCGACCCGATTCCAATTGCGTTGGAAAAAGGACGACATGAGCTACCCTATAAAAGGTGAAAATATTGGTTATCACCAAGTGAGAATGTATCATGTATAATAATGTGAGATACCTCACTTGGTGAGAAACCGAAAAGCCACCAAGATCAAAATCGCAACAAGATACAAACGGAAGATCCGATTTTGATGAACAAGAGCTTGTTATGGAGATTAACACAAGCTCTATATCCTTATATGGATAAGACCAAATAACAACCAAATATGATGATGCAAATATGCAAAGGTTTGAGCTCTCTCCGAATGATATGACCGAGTTACTCATTCGAGAGCCCCTCTTGATAGTACGGTTATCTATCCTAAACCCGGTCTCCTACTAACAATATGAGACCGGCAAAAGGGAAAACCTATCAAGATTATACCTTTGCCTTGAGCATTCCACTTGAGCTAGATGTAGACGATCTTGCCCTTCTCAAGATGGAACGCCTTTCTTAATTCCTCATCATCGATCCATGATCACCGAGAATGGCAAGCATCAAACATGAGATCTTCTATAGATGGTGCATTTTGAGCTTGCGCAATGCATCTTCTTCTCATTTCATCGACATTGAAGCCACCACATGCTCCAAGTGATGCTAATGGACAAATCCTACAAGTATAACTTAATACACACATTAGTCCATAAAGATTGTCATTAATTACCAAAATCACACATGGGGGCCCACATGTTCTTTCAATCGTGTACCAGTAGGGTATAACCATGTCAGCTGCACTTTCGGTGGTAGGGCCCACGTCAACTTTCTGTGGCGCATATGAAGACCACAGAAGACAAACGTTCCCGTGGCGCATATACCACCATGCGCCACAAAAAGTTGGTCAACCATATCCACAGGCATTGTAAAATGGGAATTTGCTTTTTTTCACACCTTCATAAACAGTTCTAAATAAAAGATCTTGGTGATTCGAGGTACTTTATTGGTATTGAGGAATATAATCCCTATTGTGGGTACATATATCATGAGCCAATAGAAGCCCTTGAATTGATGTTCTCAATTTACCGCCACATACTACTAACTAAACGGACTCTACTTTACGGGTCAGGTCTCGATCCGAGTTGTTTAGCGAATGACTCAACCAATACATCTAGCCCAACCCCGGTAAAGGATCCCATCATATTTCTGTGGTGCATGGTTTCTCTATATGCACCACAGAATAGTGAAGGTTTTTGTGGTGTATTGCATGCAGTGCGCCACTATATTTTATCTGTGGCACATGGTCATAGATATGCGTCACAGAATATTCGTCTATCCATAGCTGTTTTCCTAATAGTGATATGATGCCTTAATTCATAACAAGACATGGCACCTTGTACCATATAGCTCCAACAAAAATGTGATCGATTACAAATGGGTCTATCGCATCAAGGAAAATACCGGTGACACTATTGAACGATATAAATCAGGCCTGATTGCAAAGGGCTTTAAACAACGCTATGGTATTGACTACGGAAACACCTTCCGCGCAGTTGTCAAAGCCGCCACAATTATCCTTGTCTTAGTACTTTCGGTATCTCGTGGATGGAGTCTTCGTGAATTGGATGTCAAGAACACGTTCCTTCATGACGTTCTGAAAGAAGAAGTATACATGAAATAATCACCTGGTTTTAATGATCCTAATCTTCTGTATCACATGTGCAAACTTGACAAGGCAGTATATAGTTTAAAACAAGATCCTCGACCATGGTTTTATAAACTTATCTCTGAGCTTCATGCTCTTGGATTTATGCCCTCCAAGGCTGACACATCTCTATTCATCTACAACAAGACAGGTATCATTATATTTGTTCTAATTTATGTTGATGACATAATTGTAAAAAGCTCTTTAGATCAAGACATTTCGAATCTCCTACATGATTTAAGTGGGGATTTTGCTCTCAAAGATCTTGTGACTTACACTTCTTATTGGTAGTCAAGAAAACATTAGATGGCTTACTTTTATCTTAGGAGAAACATGCCACCGATTTACATGAATAAATGTACTACCTACACCACTCTCCAACACCGATAAACTATCTCTCGCTGATGGTATGCCACTTGAGACTAAGGATAGCAAAGGATTGTTAAAGCCTTACAATATTTGACCTTCATAGGTCTGGATCTATCCTTTTTTATTAATTTTTTTTATCAATTTCTTCATGCTTCAAGCTACACCTCAGTGGACAACGGCCAAAATGATCTTGCACTATGTTCAAGGAACACTTTAAGTTGGCATTACCTTTCAAAGATCCTTCTCTACACTCCTTAGTGTATTCTCGGATACAGACTAATCCTTCTCTACACTCCTTAGTGCATTCTCGGATGCAGACTAGACCTGTTGTCTTGATGATAGATGTTTCACCAGTGGATTTGCAATATTCTTCGGTCCTAATCTTATATCTTAGAATGCCTAAAAACAAACCATTATCTCGCTCGAGCACCGAAGCTAAATACAAAAGCTATAACCAATGCCACAGCTGAAATAGTTTTGGGTTGAAACACTGCTTTGCGAGCTCAAAGTCTCTTCGATACACTCCTGCTTATGATATGACAAGCTTATACGGTCTTTCATGTCTAAACTAAACATATCAAAAATGATTTTTATTTTGTAAAAGAAAGAATTACAAGCAAATTACTTGATATCAAATATATATCAAGCAAATATCTGTTGGCTGATGCTTTTACCAAGGCCCTCCCTGTGAAGACCATCGAGGAAGAGGAAGAAGAATTCAAGCGTGATCTCGACCTCTTAATTTTTTCCTACCTCTTTATTGAATTTTCTTATGTAAGCCACGGTGAGGCCAGGGTCGTTTCCACCAACAACCACTACTACAACAAGATTTGCCAAGCTTGGCTATTTCATGCGCTACCTATTAGCCGGTCTTCTACAAGCTCGAACCTCACAAGGAGTAGAGAACCACATCTTCACCTGAATTTTTTAAATCTTCAATTACGTGAGCATGCTGGGAGTAATCTGTGTTCTTTAACTTCCTAGTACTACTACCTGTGAACGGGCGAAGAAGGGATTTAGCGTCAAACCGGTTTATTATTCTGAAGTGGAGAATGACGACACGCGGCCATGCACGGTCCACACACCCACGCGTGCAACCAGCAGCACACTGCACTTTGGCGTTTGTACAACACTTCCGCACGTAGTATCACGTTACGCCCGGATCAACTAATCTACCTCGTCCACTTCCCCTGGTTCATCTGGGCGGCCGCGGCCACCGCATCGGCGACGTCACTTCCGCCTCCTCCTCCCGCGGCGTTCCTCGCCGCCGCCGCCGCCACCTTGCGCGCGTCCTCCCTCGTGACCGCCTTGTTCGCCGGAAGCACCTCCGTGGCGCTGCCCACCACGTCCCTGAGCTGCACCATCTCCTCGCCGGCGTCCCCGACGCCGCCGCCCAGCCTCATGTTGGTCTCTGCCGCCTTCTGCGCGGCCGCCGCCACGCCGCCGGGGACGGCGCGGCCCAGCCCCGTCGCGCGCGTCTCGGCCGCCTGCACCGCCGCCGCGTCCGCCAGGCCCACCGGCGCGTCGCTCGCCGCGGCCTGCAACGCCTCCCCGATGGTCACCGCGTCCGTCGCTCCCGGCGCCGGCACCGTGAACTGCGCCATCACCTGCACGCGTGACGCCGTCTACTTATCAAACACCAGATCAAACGTACGTCACCAAGGCAGAGCACGCGTTCGTGTGCATGCTGCATGCACGTACCTGGCCGCCGGCGGTGGCGGTGACAACGCGTCTCCCGTCGTGCTGGTCGGTCTCGGTGACCCGGAGGCTGTCATCTTGCTGCTGCTGCTCGCGGGCGAGGACCTCGTCCCGCTGACGCCGGGCGTCCTGGCCCGCGGCGGTGGGAGGGTACACGTCGCCGGGGCGGACCGGCTGGGCCTGGTTACTCATGGCCGGCCGGCAGTGAGTCGATCTACTAGAACTGTAGGGCGGGGGCTAGCTGGTACGTCGTGCTGCTAGCTCGCCTTTCTCGTCGCGGCTCATATAAACAGCTGGACGTTAAGGTGGTAGACTGGTAGAGCGGCGATATTGGGCAGTGCGTGTCAGTGTCTCATGCCAGGTGCTCGTCTGCAACGACACCTGCAAAGGAGAGTGACACATTGACCTCCCAATGCACGCCATGTATCCGCTCCGTCCACGCTCACCTCCCAAGTACACACGTGTCAATTGACACACCTACCTAGGTAGCATTATCTTAGCTTTGCAGCTGCTCTATATTGCGCTCCTTTAGTTATTAGACAGTTCTCTTCGTTATATCATCTCTTAGAGCATCTCCAAGCTAGCTGTTTTTCACGTAAATTTTCAGCCTAGGGCGGACGATTTTCCAGCCGTGTCACTGACCGACGATTGCGACAAGGCGCAAAAACGAGCGAATTTGAACAACATTTATAATTTAAGGCGAATTCAAATGAGATGCAGGCGAGTTCATACAAGATTAGGCAGAACTTAAACTAAAATAGAAATTTTAAACTAAATCTAGTTCATGCCGAGGTGGCAACAGTAGAAGCGGGTGTAGTAGTCGTCGTCGTCCCCGTCCATGTCGCTTGGCGGCTCGTCCTTTGGCGGTCGGCATGAACTAGATCGCTGATCCTCCTATGCGGAGCAGAGGTGCTCGTCCCGACGCCGTCGGCATTGTCGCCATCGAGGACGATGACATAAGGTTGAAGCGGGCAGCTCGGCGGCGTGTCGCGTGATCCAGCAGGCGCTACTGACGCTCGGCCTCGGTCTTGGACCAGGCGAGTGAGTCCGACAACATCGGCGGAAGGTCGTCGAGGGACGCCTACACCGTCATCCTCAAGCCCGGCGTGTCGTCGGGGTCCTCCGGCGCTTCCACTTTGAGGGTTCTCTCTGGAGGCAGCACTTCCACTTTGATCGTGCCCCAGAGGGTACTCCCTCAGAGGCGACCAGTGCGGCAGGGGCTGCCTCGACAAGGATCCACCGGTGCCATACTCCGTCTTTCGTCTAACGAGGTGAAGGCTGACGCATGGGGGAGATGGTGTGCAATGCTCGTTGATGACGATGCTGTCGGAGCGCGCCCGCGTGCAACGCAGAGGCTCCTCGGACTCGTCCTTCACGGGGGTGAGCTAGGACACAAAACGCGGAGATGGCGTCACTGGGCAGACCCAGACGACCTTGACACTGACACCGAGGAGGAAGAACATGGCGTAGCCATCCGCCGTGGCATCCAGGAGCTTCCCGACGACAAGAGATCAGCAGGTAGGTGAGGCGCAGCGTGTTGCCGCCCTCAATGTGGGCGAGGACGGCCTTGAGCGTGCGCCCAGGCATCTCTACCACAGATTCCAGCCAGCAGAGTTCCCCCTCGCCAGCCAAGGGCCTCCTCCTTCGTAGGTGACGAGCTCATGGGCTCGCCGGTCAGCAAAGTGCGCGATCCATGCTTGGTGATTGCCGGTGTCTGAGGACGGGTTGGCGCGGTGCTCTTCGATGAGCTCGCCCAGTACACCTGCTAGATGAGAGCGAGCAGCTCGTGGCCAACGGGGATGGAGGCACCGACACGCCACCGGTGCTAGCATCCACGTTGGCAGGCACCGAAAGTCCTCGTAAAGGAGGCGCCTCCTACTCCTGAAGCCAATGCCGGCCGAAGCCGTTGGCAGCCACATGGTTGTCGGGATATTGCTCGCCATCGTTGGGCGCTGGTGGGGTTCGAGCGGTGTGTGAGCTCGTCGGGGAGATTGGGGGGATTTATAGGGTTGGGGCTTAGGCGGGAGGGATGTACATGCCGAGCCACGTTGGCGCGAAACCGGTGTTGGTGCGCCATTAATTCGTCGCATGGTGATTGGACGCGACGGCTTGCCTACCCGCTTCTACACCTTCAACATAGCTTTCTTCGGCCTTGATGAAGAGTGTGAGTATATCTAAATCCGACACATTTCAGTTGATTTTCCTGCCTTTATTGGATACATAGCCATATAGGTTTTGGATCGATTAGAGTTGGACATTCAATTCTTTGTCCGTCCTCTTTTTGAATTGTGTCGTTGCTGGCCTTAATTTTCAGCTGAGACGATCCACGGGCCGCCAATTAAAGGGCTACCTTTTTCTCAGTTCAGAACTAACGTGTGATTATCGGGCACGTACAATGCCGACGCTAGGCTAATTTTCCGTTCAGTTAGACTTAAATCCCGTTCGATACACGAAATTTTCGAGATTGATTAGCGATCCTTGGTATCGCTAGCGACCTAGCATAGCGTCGCGCGTTGGGAGACTAAAGCTCAGCCCATAATCCAAATTACTTGTATTACTCCCTCCAACCCATATTAATTGACTTCGATTTGTCAAATTTTGGATGAACCTATATACTAAATAATGTCTAGATTTATCCAAATTTTAACAAATCTAAATCAATTAATATGGGTCAGAGGAAGTATTACTTTTGCACTTAAACGCCTCTACAAGCGACTAGCATAAGACTAGCCCCAATAGGGGTATCATAGGTAGTATCATGCACTACATGCATGCAAAATACTTATGTGTCACTGCAATTAATGATAAAAGAGGTTGTGTTGGTATCATAGATAGATACGGTATCATAGCACGTGAAACTAGAAAAATTAATCCCAAATAAATCTTGTCCACAATTTTATATTGAGATTCTACAAAACAATAAATACATCAAGTTCTTGATTGATGGCGATGCGGATGATTACAGGGATGCGTAGATGCAATCTGGCGTGAGGTATGTTCTATGGTATGAGGTGTTCGAGAGAGCCTTTTTGCCGTGCCCTTCTGGCCTTTATATGTGGAGGCCAGGTCTCGAGGTAGGTCGAGTCGGTTAAAGATTAGGATTGACCCCTTTGGAATTCTATCTATACTTAGTTGTGTCCTTCAAGAAGTCGACTTCTCTCCGGGCTTGGGCCATCCGAAGTCTCCTTGGGCTCCATGTTTGCAGCATGCCTTCGTACGGGCTCCCACTGGGCCGGACCAGGTATGCCAACATCAGGTACCCATAGGGCATATGATACTATGCATTATGGAGATGGTATCATATGCATGATACTACTATATAATAGTTCCTATTGTGACTAGTCTAATAACAACGTCGTGTCCGTGAATATTTGCTAAATCCGATGTGGGCTACCCTATCAGAGTATTTGGCACTGTTCTCGCAAGGGATGTGGTCGACTACAAATGTCTGTATCTCTTCAGGCGTGGAAGGGACGATGCCCAGCTCATCAACTCCCCGGTATATATGAAAACCTTCGATCTACATAATTATTTGCTCACTGGAGTACTTTATATAGGATAGTGAAAAGTCCAATGTTATCCTCACTCACTAATCAACCGTGGATAAATTATCTGATCATTTTCATGATCTACAGTCACACCAGAATGGTATCATATTCTAGTTTCTTTTGATTCTCGAACAACACCATCGTATCGGACTTTGTTGATGCAAATGTGTTTTACGAACTACATTATTCTGGTTGAGAAAATTTTAGTTTTTGCATCTTAGTACTTATCATCTTAAGAGGCATTATTTTGTCGTAATAGCTTATTATATATGTGAATTGCAATTCTAAAATATTTCGATTTTCAATCTTATTTGATTCTGTATTGCTTAAGTTCACACTGTTGTCTGGTTGCTTGTTAACTAGAGCAGCGACAGAAAGTGATGTCCCCCTAGCTTAAAATGCTTCTTTTTCAAACTATATAGTTGGATATATGGTTGGTCATAGTGCTAAGTAACTTAGATTGTAGCATGCACATATTACTAGTTTATGTTACTACCTTTATAGTGGGTAGTAACATGTGTGTAGTGTCATGCAAAGACTAATTAATTAGATTGTAGACTCATATGGTCTTGATATGTGTGATGTTATGGTAACTAGCTAAGTTACTACCTCCCTCTCTTTCTTCATTTATTATCATGCCATGTCACCAATTTGCTTACTTGGCATTGCATGTACATGCATGTTAGAGCAATTCTAATAATACAGCCGGCTTTGTACGAGTACGCCATGGAGGGATCCTCACAGTGCGTGTTTAGAGACGTAGGATAAGACGGACGGTTGGCGGGTACGAGGTAACACAGCTTACCCAGGTTCAGATCCCACGATGGTGGCGAAATCCTACTCCTGCTATAAATCACTATAATGGCAATACGCCGAGTTACAGGGATCGGTTCGCTATGCGCGATATGAGTTGAGTTATCCCTAAAGGATCTCGTAGGTCCGGCTTATATAGTCGTCAGGTCCTAGGGCTACAGGGAAAGTCCTAGCCAGACAGGTTACAGAGTCCTACACTGCATACAACTAGTCTAGCGTGTCTTGCACTCCAAAGCTCCGGGTACATCGGTAACTCAACTGTAGCCTTTCTTTATCCGGCATGGGCCTCCCTTCTGGATCCATCTAACTGGGCCGCTCAGCAGGCCATGAGCCTTGCTACTAACTGTGGGCCACCCAGGTTATCCGGATAAGAGACATGCTATAAGGATACCCATATAGCATATCCCCAACAGTAGCCCCCGGAGAACTCCGAGATCTTGCGTCGTCTTGCCTCTTCAGGTTGGATGCTCCGTCTATGTGAATGTCGGCAAATCGTCAAGCAATATCTTGTAGTCCTCCCAAGAACCCTGCAACACTCTCCGTCTTCAACTTGTAAGTTGGAGAACTGCTGAATCTTCCATCGTACTCTTCTCGTAGCCGGACTAGATCCGTCAATGCTGGAATCTTTCGATGGGATGGTTCACCTGCCCATGTCAGCTAAAGCAACATAGACCATAGGTCAGCGACGCCTCGTAACTCACACATGCAGAGAACACAATCATGTAAGTTTTTCCCGCGCGAAGGATACGGACTGTTGGCAGCGGCAGTTGGGAACGTGGCGAAATTTCCGGGCACACGCACACACGCGCTGTCAACGCAGCAACCATTCGATCGACTTGCACGAATCTTGACGCTAGAGGTTATAAATTATAATTGAGGTAGATTTCACTTTTTCACCGTATTCTCCCCCGTGGTATCTTCTTCCTCCTATGAATCGTCTCCTCGAGCTCTCCGCACGCACGCGAAAAACCCTAGCTTCTCCCCCAATCTCCCAGTCACCTCCCCTCTCACTCCAATGGCCAGCAATAGATCTATTCCGTCCATGGCAGCGACGAACGAGAGCGTGGACAAGCCGGCGAGCTCCGTCCACGTGCCACCAGAGGGCGTGGTGGTGCCACGGTCCACGGTGGTGGAGATCACCAGCGATGACCATATTCCAACGGGGCTGGAGCCGCTGGAGGAGGAGGGCGACTCCCACAAGGGAGATTGGCATGGCTCCGATATCACCGATGGTGACATCAAGGAGATGCTCGCTGAAGGATACCTCCCCGCGATAGAGGGGCTCGTCTGGCGGGCGGCGCCGGCCGGCGAGGTCACTCCTTCTCCCCAAGCCGGAGAGAAGGTATACCTAAAAGCGCAACTGGTACGCGGCGTCTCCCTCCCGATCTCCGACTTCTTCCTTGCTGTCCTCAAGCATTATCGGGTTCAACCTTAGAACCTCTCCCCAAATAGCATCCTAGCGCTTAGCAACTATGTAGCGCTTTGCGAGGGCTACCTAGGGATAAGGCCTAGGTTAGATATGTTTATCTACTTTTTCACCGTCAAGAGGGAAGCCGGTGCTAGCAAGGACGATCTTAGAAACTGTGGAACAATTATATTCAAGATCCGGCCTGGCCGGCGGTTCCTCGACATCGTCGGACATGAGTCCTGCAAGAACTGGCAGCAGACATACTTCTATAGCCCAGATATCCCTCTGGCTAGCCGAGAAGCATCATGCCCGGACTTCGTCAACGGGGTCGCCGCTGAAGCCCCAACATGGAGATCCCAGGCCACGCTTCCCTCCGACAATGACGCTTCCCGTGCTATAAGGCAGATCGAGTGGTTCGTAGAGACGGGTCTGACTGGGTTGGACCTAGCCATGTGCTGGTTCGTCAGGCGGATCCAGCCTCTGCAGCACCGCGCGAAGCTGATGCACCAGTATACCAAGGATAGGAAGGATAGCCTCCGCATCTCTGAGGACAACTTCTCGAGTGAATCCATCAAGCTCCGCCTCAAGTACATCGTCAAGGTGAAGGACATGAAGCGTGGCTTCTCCATCATCTATGACATGTTCGTAGAGGGCAAGTGCCCAGAGGTACCTGTTTATTTTCCGTGTATGACATGTACTCCAGTTCTTCCGTCTTGCCATTATCATCTCATCTAACACTTTGGGATTTCACTTAACAACTTAAAAGTCTAGAGGAGGATAGCATGGCTGTCCAAATCTATGACCCCAACATGAAGGGAGTAACTGTCGTGTCCGACGATGATGTCCCGCTGGCGTGTAAGTGGAAGAGCTCCACCTCTGACGCTGCCGACGGAGGCAAGAAGAAAAAGACGGAAGGTGGAGCCTCCAAGAAGTCCACTGCCGCCCTAGAGGTGGAGAAAAGAAGAATTATCGGCATCCATTTCACCAAGGCACCCACCGTTGTGTAAGCTTCTTATCCTCCGACATTGTCCATTGCTTGTCTTATTCCTGTACTTATACTTTTGCACGTTTCAGGAACAAGGCCAGTTTAAGTTTGAAGAAGTCCTCCAAAACATCGGGGGCTTCTAAAAACATTATGGATATGTTGCACCAAGCATCTCCCGCCATCGCCCCTACCACTCCCAGCGTCCAGCCTGCTGCCGCGCCGACAAGCTCTCCGGCTAAGGTAGCATCTGGCCCTTCCACTATGGAAGTGGACCCAGGTGTCACCGCGGATCTTGTCCTCCTCGGCGAGCAGGCGACACAAGAAAGTACCGCATCCAAGATGGCTGAAGCTCCGGCTAAGGATGCCATCGGTAGCGGTAAGGCGATGGTGGTAGGCGGAACGTCTGCCGAAGGCGGCGCCACTACACCTAGGACGTCAACAGAGCTCCCGAAGATAGTCTATCCGGTGCTTACGCCGAGTAGCTCAACTCTGGCTCCTGGTGCAACGCCAACTTCTCTGACTTGCGGTCTTGAGGAGCTTCTCAGGCAAGCGGATATCCTGCGAGAAAATAGCCTTTCCTTCAGCAAGATATTTGCCGAGAGCGCCACCAACCTCAAGATCATCGCACTTGTAAGTTTTATCTGCCTTTTGAATTTCATACGAGTATCCCACTATAGCCCCCGAGGATTTAGATGGAAAACCATAGGTCTTTGCATATGAATGCTCTAAGAGTGACTAAGCTAGAAAACTTCTTACTGTAGCCCCCAAGTATTTAGTTTGAATGAATTATTCCCACTAGATACTTTTAGAGTAGCATACGTAGTGTTTGTGAACTTCAATACTATATCCCCCAAGCCTCTATTTGAAACTGAATTAGTTCCGACTAGATGCTTAAAGACAAGACTAAGTAGATTGCTGAGTTAAAAATTCTCACTGTAGCCCCCAAGCCTCTAGGTGGATAATTATCCGGCTAGATGCTCCACGTAGACTAAGTAAATTTGATCTTCTTTCCACAGAATGAGAATGCTCGGAGAGGCTTCGCCAACGAGAAGTTCCACAAGATACGTGCTGAGTTGGAAGCTGAAAAGGGTAAAACTGCCTTCTTGAAGGAACAAATCACCAAGAGCAAGAGTCTGTTTTTCCTTTCAATTTCACAATCAAACTTGGTCTTGTGACATCAATCTCCGACTACTCATTGTGTGTTGTTATTTCACCGACTTGTAGAAAACATCGCCAAGGCCAAGGGCATTGTTGAGCAATCCAAGCACATTGAGTTGCTGGATAGCGAAAACAAGATCCTTAAGTAGGAGAGGGCTGATACCCTGAAGATGCACAAGGAATCCATGATGGCTTTGCAGGAGTCCGCCAACACGGAGATGAACCGCCTAAAGGAGGAAATTGCGATCCTCAAGGAGCAGAACAAAGCCACCAATGAGCAGAATCAGCGCATGATAAGTCGGAAACGTATCTATAATTTTTGATGCTCCATGCTTGTTCAGTATCTACTTTGCTTTGCTTTGTCTACACTTTGAGGTTGTTTTATATCTTTTCTAGAAATAACCTATTAACAAGATGCCACAGTGTCAATTGCCTGTTTTTTTTTGTGTTTTTGGTTCTAGAAAGGCAGAAAATCAATATTCTCGGAATTGGACGGGACAAAAGCCAAAGTCAATATTTTACCGTGGGCGTCACGAAGCCAGAAGGGGATACAGAGACGTGCCAGAGGGCCACCACACCCCCCAGGCGCGGGCTAGGGTGGACCTATGCCTGGGCAGGGTGTGGCCCCTCCGACCGCCTCCCAGCCTCGCCTCTTCGCCTATAAGAAGCCCCCGATGCAGAAATCCTAGATAATCCATCATACTTCCAGAAAAAGTTCTGCTGCGCCGCCGCCACCGAAGGGGAGATTCAGGGGACAGAAAGTCTCTGTTACGGCACCCTACCAGGACGGGGAAGTGCCCCTGGAGCCATCTCCATCAATCTCCATCACCATCTTCATCACCGTTGCTGATTCCCATGATAAGGAGGGAGTAGTTCTTCCTCGAGGCTAATGGCTCTACCGGTAGCTATGTATTCATCTCTCTCTCTATGCATGGTCATATTGTGATCGTGAGCTTTGTAATCAAGTAGATCTACCTTGCTACGCAAGTGCTTTAATAGATCTTTGCTCTCCCCATGTGTGTGAAAGTGGCAGTGTGCACACCATAGTGGCACTTAGGCTAGAGTCTACATAAATACTCTTTGTGCTTTAATAGATCTATGCTTTTCCCCACGTGTGTGAAAGTGACAGTGTGCATACCGTGTGTGGCACTTTGGCTAGATCGAATATTTGTTATGATTTATAATTGGAGTTGGATGTCTCTATGAAATTGCGGTGTTTGTTGGAACCATCTAGCGCTCAAGGTGACAGTGTGGGGTTATCTAGATTGGGGAAGGCGGACTTTCAGGAGTGCTGTTATAGCCCTACCGATGATTAGAGTGTCCAACCGGAGAGTAGTTAAGAGTAGTATCATGAAGAGAGGATATTTATATGAGAGAGTGTTCACTAGTGAAAGTATGATCCCTAGGCCTTGTTTCTAAACATTGAAACACTGTTTGCATCTAGATCTGTTGCATGTTTGCTTGCTTTAGTCTTTACCTCACCGTCAAGCTATTTTCTGGCACCGTTACCACTTGTATTTCACTATCTCTTCGCCGAACTAGTGTACCTATACACCTGACAAGTGTATTGGGTGTGTTGGGGACACAAGAGACTTCTTGTATCTTGATTGCAGGATTGCTTGAGAGGGAATACCTTTGACCAATTCCTCCCTGAGTTCGATAAACCTTGGGTAATCCACTTAAGAGAAACTTGCTGTTGTTCTACAAACCTCTGCACTTGGAGGCCCAACAACTGTCTACAAGAATAGAAGTGCGTAGACATCAGTGCAACCTTGAGGCTTACAAGGTTTTCCGACAAGAGCGGGACTCCATCGCGGAGACACTCCAGCAAGCGGAGGCGATCATATTTGGTAAGCGATCATACTGTGTTAACTTAAGGCGGAAAAATAATAACCATAATTTCCTGCTACTCAAGTACCGGTTCCATCATGTAAATATTTTTTAAGAAAGTGCAGGCTTATCCATTACTTTGGTTTTTATGCTTGACCTTTCATGAGTCGGAATACTCGTAGTTGGAACCATGAACTCAGGTGATGATGCCCAATGGCACCGTCAAAAACCTAAGCACAAAATTTCTGACTTCAAGTGCCAAAAGTCACAACTCCAGAATTCACATAAAAACAACAAAGAACGTGTAGACCAGAAAACTTAAGCTAACGCCCGTAGGCGGAATTTTCACAAGTGAAATGCAAAGCTTGTGCATAAAGGTTTTATACGATCCAAATATGAACACTAAAGGAGGTAAAAGACTCAGGAATACGAGTGAACCAGAGAGCTTTATTTCATTGATCATATAATAGGTACACAGTAGATAAAAAATATACTAAGTGTAAAAAGGACGTAGCTATGCTATGTTCCATGGCCGATAAAGCTCCAGGTAATCGTCATACGGGTCACGTCGCTTATGCTTATGATCATCGTTGGGTCTATCCAAAAGTTCACATTGAGCAGCGCCTTGCTTATGATGAACGGTCCTTCCCATGGCGGGGATAATTTGTGCGACTTCTTCTGCTTAAGTCGGAGCACCAGATCCCCCTCTTTAAATGAGCGATGACGAACACAACGACTATGATAGCTGCATAGCTTCTGCTGGTAGATGGCGGATCTTTGGCATGCCAATACGCGCTCTTCCTTGAGAAGGTCCACATCTAGGCTTCTGGATTCTTCAGCATCATCTTCGTCATAGGCAGCAATTCTTGGTGAATCGTGAAGGATGTCAGAAGGGAGGATGGCTTTTGCTCCATATACCATGAAATAAGGGGTGTAGCCGGTAGATCTGTTGGGTGTAGTTCATAAACTCCACAGCACAGATGGTAATTCCTCCGCCTAGGCTCCAGCTGCTCTATGTAGCGGTGCCTCTAGACGTGGCTTGATTCCCTGCAGAATTAATCCATTGGCTCGCTCAACCTGTCCATTGGACTGTGGGTGTGCCACAGATGCTAGGTCAAGTCGGATGCCCTTCTCCCAACAATAAGCTTCCACTTCTCCGAGTGACAAGTTGCTACTGTTATCGGTGATAATGCTATATGGGAGACCAAATCTCACCACTAGATCCTGGACAAACCTAAGGGCAGTTTCCTCATCAAGCTTTCTAATGGTTTTAGCTTCTAACCATTTGGTGAATTAATCAACTACTACTAGCAGATGCGTAAACTCACATGGTGATGTCTGTAATGGACCAACCATGTCTATCCCCTAGACTGCAAACAGCCAAGTTATTGGTATTGTTTCACAATTCTTTAGCTGGAACATGGGGTTGTCAGGCATAATACTGGCATCCCATGCACGCTCAACCAGCTTGTCGGTGTCCGCCTTCGTGGTCAGCCAGTAGAATCCTTGCCGAAAGGCTTTGGAGACCAACGATCGAGGAGTGGCGTGATGCCCGCAATCTCCGAGATGGATCTCACGAAGGATTTCAATACCTTTTTGCTGGGAAACACACTTAAGATATACACCAGTGGTGCTTATTTTGTAGATCTGTCCATTGATTATGGTATATCCCTTTGCTCGATGTACTATTTGCCGACTTTTGACCTCATCGATGGGCAAAGTTCCGTGTACGAGATATTCCATGAACGGTTTTGTCCAAGCCAGAGGGACCTTCGTCACTGTGTGAACGAAAGAGTCCACTCTATCCGGGTTCTCGGTGTCCGCTCCCTTCATGGATGGTGTCCGTAGATGCTCCAAAAAACGCTAGGAGGAATTTGTTTGCGCCCTGATCCAAGCTTTGACAGTAGATCAGCCGCCTCATTTTGCTCCCTGGGGACATACTTGACTTCGTAGCCCAAGAATCGCTTGGCTATCTCGTTCACTTCGTCTCGATATGCCGCCATCATAGGGTTCCACGCGTTCCAGGTGTCAACCACCTGCTGGGCAACCAAATTGGAATCTCCACAGCAAACTATGCGCTTGATGCCAATATCATTGGCAACGCGAAGTCCGTGAATGAATGCTTCATACTCCGCCATGTTGTTCGTAGCCTCGAAGTGGATCTGTAGAACATAGTGTAGTTTCTCCCCAGTTGGTGACTGTAGTAGTACACCAGCCCCCGAGCCGTTGAGTAGCTTTGATCCGTCAAAGTGCATCACCCAGTATTCTGGCTCTGGCATAGGGGTTCCATCTGGCATCTCCGTCCAATCTGCGATAAAATCCGCCAAGGCCTGTGATTTGATAGCGTCGCGTCTCTTGTAGGTAATCACGAAGGTGGCAAGCTCAATGCCCCACTTCGCGACCCTTCCTGTAGCGTTGCTGTTGTTGATGATGTCGGACAGTGGAGCCTTGCTCACAAATGTGATAGGGTGGTCCTGGAAATAGTGCCTTAGCTTCCGAGAAGCAAGGAACACTCCATAAGCTATCTTCTGGTAGTGCGGGTAATGATGCTTGGACTCCGTCAAAACCTCGCTTACACAGTAAACTGGTCGTTGAACTCCATACTCATGCCCTGGTTCTTTCCGCTCTACCACGACGACGATGCTGATTACCCGGTTGGTGGCTGCCATGTAGATTAACATAGGCTCCATAGGCTCAGGTGCTGCAAGGATAGGTGCCGAGGAGAGTATATCCTTTAGCTGCTTCAACGTTGCATATTCTTCATCCGTCCATGTGAATTTGTCTGCCTTCTTCAGCAACTTGTACAGCAGCAGAGCCTTCTCTCCAAGTCGGCTGACGAACCGACTAACTGCTGCAACGCAACCTATAAGCCGTTGTATGTCCTTCAGGCATGTCAGACGGTTTATGTTTAGGATGGCCTTGATCTTCTCCGGGTTGACCTCGATTCCACACTGGGAAACAATGAAGCCCAACAATTTGCCGATTGGAACCCTGAAGACGCACTTCTTAGGGTTAAGCATCATATTTTATTTTCGGAGATTATCGAAGGTTTTTTTAAGTCGGAGATTAAGTTGTTTAACTTTTTAGACATCACCGCTATATCGTCCAGATAGGCGTGAATGTTCCGACCAATTTGATCATGTAGGAAACGCTGCATTGTCCGCTGGTGTGTAGCATCAGCGTTTTTGAGCCCAAAGGGCATCGTGACATAGCATAACGTGCCGTAAGGTATGATGAACAAAGTGGCCACTTGGTCTGACTTCCTCATCTTAATCTGGTGGTATCCTGAGTATGCATCAAGAAAACACAAAAGCTTTGAGCCAGCCATCGATTCAATGACTTGGTCAATGCGAGGCAAAGAAAATGGATCTTTGGGACACGCTTTGTTCAAGCCGGTGTAATCAACACACATTCTTAATTTTTTGGTTCCCTTATTGGGGACAAGTACAGGATTGGCCACCCATCGGGTGTGAAGGACTTCTCGGATAAAACTAGCCTTAAGTAACCTAGCTATCTCTTTGCCTATGGAGCGTCTCTTCTCGTCTCCAAAGCGTCATAGAGGTTGTTTCACCGGTTTGCATTTTGGATCAATATTCAAGATGTGCTCGGCAAGTTCCCTAGGTACACCTTTCATGTCGGCAGGTTGCCAGGCAAAGATGTCCCTATTCTCACGGAGGAACTCGACGAGCGTGCTTTCCTTTTTGGGATCCAGGTTCGTCCCAATGGTGGTGGTCTTGGAGGCATCGCCTACCACAAGTTCCACCGGTTTGGTTTCGATGGCGGCCTTGAAAGCTGGGGCGGAGTCAGAAATCTGCTTCTTCGACGCCGGCATCTCCGAGGCATCGACCTTGCTCTAGATCTCCTTTAATTCTTCGTTATAGAGGATAGCTTTTGCAAAGGCTGCTTCTCCAATCTCACAGTCCCTTGCATTGGTAAAGCTTACGGATATGGTGATGATGTCGTTTGGTCCGGGTATCTTGAGTTTCTTGTAGACAAAGCATGCTTTGGCCATGAAGGTGTGGAAGATATCGCATCTGAAGATGACGTGGTACACGCTCTTGAAGGGGACCACCTCAAAGGTCATGCATTCTTGGCGGTAATTATTAACATCTCCAAACGCGACCTGAAGCGTGATGCACCCAAGGGACCGAGCCTCCCGGCCAGGAACTATGCCATGGTACACGGTGTTGGTCCGCCTTAGGTTGGCCTCTGTCAAGTTCATCTTGTGCAGCGTATCCAGGTACATGATGTTGATGTTGCTTCCACTATCCACCATACACTTGGTGAACTCGTTGCCGTCAATCAGGGGGTTGATGATCATGGCGTACTGGTTCTCCGTAGGGATGAGGTCTAGGTGATCCTTCCTGTCACAAGTGATTGGAATCTCCGACCAGCGCAGGTACTAGGGAATTGGGGGTAGGGTGTTCATCAGTATCCTTAGCGAGATTTTCTGTGCCCGGACATGGGGTGCCAAGGAAAGTGTGGTAGATGGGGGCCTTCTTCTCAAAGGGTTCTTGCCCTTGCCATCGCTCTTGGCGGCATGCTTTGGGTCAATATCCTCGTCCATATCACTTGAATCCTTGGACTCCTCGTCCTTCTTCTTCCCCTTGCCCTTGCCACGTGGCCTGTTCTTTCGACTTTGCTTGTAGCTGGACTCCGGGTCCTCCTTAAGCTTGTTGACAAACTTGCAATGGCGATTGGTGTGTGATGGCTCAGTTGATGTGGAGCCTGTTGGGAACCAAAAGAGAAAGGTGTGAAGCAGCACAGCAGCAAGTTTTCCCTTAATAAGAAACCGAGGTTATCGAACCAGTAGGAGGAAGGAAACGTCGCACAGGTGTTGCAAGCAACGCGGAGACCTGCACAACACAAACTCAAGACTTTGCCCCAACGAATCAGTGAGGTTGTCAAGCTCACTGGTTTGCCATAACAAAGGATTAAACGTATGGTGTGGAATGTAATGGTGGTTTTCAGCAAGTAAACAAGTAACAGTGGAAGATGTATCAATGGTACAGATTGGACCGGGGTCCATAGTTCACTAGAGGTGCTCTCCTTAGATAAACAACATGGCATGAAGGGTAAACAAATTACAGCAAGGCAATTGACAGGAACTGAACAAGGCATAACAATGCAATTACTAGTCAGAAAGATCCTATGAGATTCGATTGGGCAATACAACAAGATACATAGACCGCCATCCAACTTCATCTATGACTAGAATTCCACCTACAGGTTATCATCCGAACCCCCTCCAGCATTAAGTTGCAAGCAATAGACAACTTCTTTAAGCAAAGTGTGTAAGGTAAATTGTCCACATGTTCCATGAACAAGAGACCGTTGTTTTCTCCCTAGTAGCAACAACACATCTACAACCGAAGATATTTCTATCACTTCCCTTGGAAACTAGAGGCATGAACCCACTATCGAGCATAAATACCCCCTCCTAGAGTCACTAGCAACTACTTGGCCAAGATATCTACTAACAACGAAGAGCATGCAAGATCACAAACAACATAGACATGATAGAATCATAAAGACAAAACCATTAATCAAACCAACATAATAATCTCAATATCCATTGGATCCCCGCAAACACAACATGCACGATTACAAATAGATTAGATCTTGATCATGAACGGAGCTCACAAGATCTATACATGAAAGCACAAGGAGGAGATACAACCATATAGCTACTACATGGACCCATAGTCCAAGGTGGAACTACTCACACATCATATCGGAGAGAAGGCCTCCGGGATGATCTCCCCTCCGGCAGGGTGCCGGGAAGAACTTTAGATCCCCCCGATCTAGGGACGACGGGGGCGGCGGCTTTAGAAGATTTCGTGGAATATTGATTGGGTGTTTAGTGTTTTTGCATCGGGGGCTTCTTATAGGCGAAGGGGGAGGCCAAGGTGGTGTCCAGGGGCCCTACACCCTGCCTAGGCGCGGGGTAGGGTCCACCCGCGCCTAGGGGGGTCTGGGCGCCCTGGCCCGCTTCTCCATCTCCCCTCTGGACTTCTTGTTCCCCACAGAAAGTTATTAACTTTGGATTTTGTCCCGTCCAATTCCGAGAATATTTCCTTACTAGCTTTTCTGGAACCAAAAACAGCAGAAAACAGGCAACTGGCACTGTGGCAACTTGTTAATAGGTTAGTACCATAAAACATGTAAAATCACCTCAAAGTGTAGACAAAGCAAAGTAAAGTAGATACTAAACAAGCATGGAGCATCAAAAATTATAGATACGTTTCCAACGTATCAAGCATCCCCAAGCTTAACTCCTGCTCGTCCTCAAGTAGTTAAGTGATAAAAAGAATAATTTTTGAGGTGACATGCACCCTCACAATAAAGATATAACCATTTGCAAGCATTGAAAGCTGGGATCAAAGAACTCTAAACATGTGCATGAAAGATGGAGTTCTAACAATAGGACATAGTAACTATGCATACAACATGAAAGGCTACAAACAAAGATTATGAATAACATGTATTGAAAAACATTTGTTTATTTCACATACAGAAAACATAGCATAGTGGCATTCAGCTTGTCCCTCATAGAGTATCAAATAGATGCATAGGACATCTTCAAAGTTCACAAGGGTGACTAGAAACAAATAGCACAAGAACAAGTAATATCACAACATGCATCAATCAGTAAGCTTTGGAACACTGCACACAGAATGACAACTATGCTCTCTTAATGGTGCCTAAAGGTAGAAGGTGGAGACTCAATAGTGGTGGAAGAAAAACCTTTTATAAAGGAAGCAAGGATTTCAAGTTTCAAAAACAGCTTCCAAAAATTATGGTACTTGTTAGCTTTCAGCCCTCATTGCCCCTATCATAAGCATCTTGAAGTGATTAAGGTTAAAGTGAACAAAGATGGAGTATATGCTTGACGGAGTATAAATTGGCAATCTCAAGTCCCTTGAATGCGAGGGCCACACCTCATGCTACTCAACTTAATCACATGTAAGTTCTTGTCATTGTAAGTATTTGCATATCATAGAGAACCACCAACGGGGTACCCCTTGCACATGGTACAAGAGCTTTCCCATAACCAAAATGACAAGGCAAGCAGACAATGAGCTGTTGGAATTATGCCCTAGAGGCAATAATAAAGATGTTATTAATATAATTCTTATTCATGATAAATTTTATATTCCATGCTAGAATTGTATTAAGCGGAAACTTTAATACTTGTGTGGTTTATGAACAACACCGTGTCCCTAGTACGCCTCTATGGACTAGCTCATTGATTAATGATGGTTAAAGTTTCCTAACCATAGACATGAGTTGTCGATTAATAATGAGATCATGTCATTGGGAGAATGATATGATGGACAGACCCAAATCAAGCAGAGCAATTAGATCGTGTCATCGTGTTCATCTTTGCAAAGCTTTTTCTTATGTCAAATATTGTATTCCTTAGACCATGAGATAATGCAACTCCCTGGTATCGGAAGAAAGCTTTGAGGTCATCAAACGTCATCCTATGAGAGGGTGATCATAAAGGTGTCTCTCAGGTGATCGGAAAGTACTTGTTGGGTTGTATGTATCGAGATGGGATTTGTCCCTCCCGAGTCGGAGAGATATACTTCGGGCCCACTCGGTAATCAATATCAACACCGCTTGCAAGCACGTGGTTAAGGAGTTAATCAGAAAGTGATATCGGATTACGAAACGAGTAAAGTACTTGCTGTGAACGAGATTGAACTAGGTATGCCGATACCAACGATCGAATCTCGGGCAAGTAAAATATCGCATGACGAAGGGAATATATATATATGGGATTAATTGAATCCTAGCATCGTGGTTCATCCGATATGATCATCTATGAATATGTGGGAGTCAATATGGGTTTCCAGATCCCGCTGTTGATTATTGATAGAAGATCATGTCTGCATATTCTCGAACCCGTAGGGTCATAGACTTAACGTGTCTCGACGCTAGGACAAAATGGATAATTGTTTTATGAGTTTTTGTTCGGAGTCTCGGATGAGATCCAGGACATCACGAGAGGTTCCGGAATGGTCCGGAGAATAAGATTCATATAAAGGAAAGCAGTTTTTGGATTTCGGAATTGTTTTGGAATGTTCGGTATTGTACCGGAAGGTTCTAGAAGCTTCTGGAGTGGGACCAACGTGGCCCCACTTGTCGGAGGGGGCATGGGCCTACGAGGGAGTGCCCTGGCCGCATTGGGCCAGGGACACAAGGCCCCATAGGACCAGCCGGCCAAACCCTAGGGGATCTTCTAGAAGGGGGAGACTTGCCCCCCACTCCACCCTTGTGGCCGCCGGCCCTAGGGCTTGGAGGAGAGGAAAGGGCAGCCAGCCAGCCCTCTATATAAAGAGGGCAGGGGCGCACCCTCCTCCCACACCCCAAAACCCTAGCCGCCATACTGCTGTCCTCCTCTCTCTCTCTCCCGACTGCGCGTAGGCGAAGCCCTGCCGCAGAAACTCTCCACCTTTGCACCACACCGTCGTGCTGTAGATCCAATCTATCTCTCCACCCCACTTGCTGGACCGAGGAAGGAGGAGACGTCGCGGTGCCATACGTGTTCATCTCTCGGAGGCGTCGCCACTTGCGGCGTTGGATCGGATCGGATCGCGAGGAGGAGAAGGCTAGTACGACTACATCAATCACGTTCTGTTGAACGTTCCACTGTGCGATTTCTTCAAGGGTATGAAGATCTCATCTATCCCTCTCGTTGATTTCATCTCCTAGATTATATCTTGGCTTTCCCGTTCGCATCCGTAGAATTTTTTTGATTTACTATGCTGCGAAACCCTTTCAGTGGTATCAGAGCTACATCTATGCGTAGATGTGTTTCACGAGTAGAACGCAACATGCTTGTTGCGGGCGTTGATGTTTTATGTTGCAAGCCTCCTGTTGTGTACTTCTTATGACGCGGGATAGTGAGATCGAAGCGGTCCATGCCAACTTTACGCGACCTTGTTCGCGAGACCGGCTCCACACTTGACGTGTGGCTTGTTCCACACATGCGGCTGGTGGATGCCTGTCATGGGATTTACACCGGATGTTGGCAACCATAATATCACCGTTGTGGATTTTCGTAGGTAAGAATCGTTCTTAGCTTGTTACTCCCATAAGCCACGTAAAACATGCAACAACAAAGTAGAGGCGTCTAACTTGTTTTTGCACGGAGTGTTTTTGTGATATGGTATTGTCACATCCCAAGATTTTCCAAATCTTGTAATGTGAAAAATAAATGAATAAAGTAAAACTTTGTTGATTTTCAGGGTCAGAAGAAACTTTTTAGAATCTTCAAACCTATTTTGAACAAATAAAATCCTAAAGGGATTAAAAAGATAAACATTTAATAAAGGAAAATAAAAATATTTAGAATTACTATTTTGAATCTCTTAATAAAAGGATTTGGTTTTCCAAGGAAAAAGAAATATTTTAATAAGGTTATTTTATAAGCCAAATTAAAACTTGGCCAAGCCTTTGAAACAAAATATTTCTATTTGAGAAAAATAGTAAAAGATTATTTAAATAAAGTAATAAGGATTTAATATCCAAGTTTTATTAATAAAGGTTTTACTATTTCTAATCATCAAAACTTATTTATTTATTTAAAATAAGTTTTCCAAGTATTTTATATTCTCAAATAAAACCTACTGATTTGGTTTTGTTAATGTTTTAGATTTCAAAATGGAGTTGTGAATAAATCAAAATCTATTTGATTTAATAACAATGGTCTATTTATTTAACTAATAATGGACCCTAAAATAAAAATATTATTTTGGTCTTTGGACTTTGGTTTATGTTGTGAAACAGAACCAAGTTCAATTGCAATGTTTGGTGAAAGTTTGAATTAATTTGAATGATTGAATTAAATTCAAAACAGAAAATAGATTTGGAAAAAGATAAAACGTTAAGGAAGGAAAAAAATAGAATCTGGACTCAGCCCAGCTGGCCAAGCCCAGGAAGCCCAACAACCAGCCCACTCCCCTCTCCCGAAGGAAACGATTCACACTCAGCTTTTAACCCACGCAGTCACTGAACACTGGCCCCCACCTTCACTCTCTTTCTTTCGCTGACGAGCAGGCCCCACCGCCAGCTCACCATCTTCAACCCCCCGACGACCTCTTCTCCCTCCCCTCGTCGCCGTTTCTGGCTGTGATTCCGCGGCTTAAATTCACCTTAATGCGGCCACCATTACTCGCCGTGACCACGCCCATTTAAACGTCAGCGTCTCCCCTCCATTTCCCCTCTGACTCCTCCCCCAAGCGCGCCCCCAGGCTGCCGAATTTTGCTCGACACCACCACCGTCCGACAACGCTCCGGCGAGGATTCCGGCGACTCTACACCACCTCTTGCCTCCCCGAGCACGCAGACAAGTTCACTGCACTCAAGCGCCTTGCAGGCCCTCAACTTCGCCATGAAAGTGCCCCGTAACGTCGGCTTCATCAATCTCTGAGCGCCGCCGCGTCTGCAAACAACTCCGGCGACCCTTCTGGTAAGCACCTGACCGCCCCGCTCTTTCCCGATGATGCTCCCGCACTCCCCAACCTCGACTGCATCTAACCATGCCTTTGCTTTTCCTCGGGGCGAACCGCAGCACCACCCTCGACAACGACCAGAGCCACCCATCGCCAGACCCAACTCCGGTGAGCGATTCCTCTTGTCCCCGTGCGCCCCTTGCCAAGACGACTCTATGTTGAGCTTCCCCAGGCTTCTGCGATCACGGTGAGCATACTCCCCTCCTTCCTAGCTTCCTGCATCGCCAATTTCGCCGTCGTCTGACCGTCGCCGCCGCGCGCAGCCGTCGAGCGCCGCTAGAGCTTGGTCAATGCGACAATAGCCGTTAGATTACGATCCAAGCGCCACGATAGATCCACTGATCGAAAGGGTACGAATAGCTCAGCACCGCACGATCTGTTTAAAATCCAACGCACCAGAGTGCTCGATCCAACCGAAACGGTATGGACGAATCAGAATAGGACGCGTGTCACTGATTTGGTTTAAAACAAACTTTGAATCTGTTAGAGATTCAATTTTGAAACCCTTGTAACTTTTGATCCACACGTCCAAAAATTACAAACTTTATATCATTGGAATCAGTGGAACAAGCCCTAGCCAAGCATGCCTTTTGTTTAGTAAAAATCCTCTGGTAAAATTTTTGTTTTTGCAGAAACATTTGTATGCTTGTTTAGGTTATAAAAATTATTCAAAAATGTTTTTAAGGTTGAAATCTTTGCAAATTGGTTTGTGGTGAACCTACTGACCCTAGGAACCAATCCATGGTTTCAAAAATGAATTTGATAAAGTTTAGGTTGGATTAATTGATTTAGCCCATTTCTAGCCAAATAAAAATATTGATTTTGTTTTTGGAGTAAAAACTTTGGGAAAATGTTTTGAATCAAACCTACTGACCCTAAACACCAAGTTTTGAGAGCTAGCAACTTATTTGGGGAAAGACATAAAGTTTTAGATTTGATAAAAACATTTTCCACCACATAAAATAATGATTGGATTTAAAAATGGTTATAGATAAAACCCTTTTGCAAATGACTTTGCCACTTTGGAAAATGTCCACTTTGAGCCTTACAAAGTTTAGAGCCTAGTAGAAACCATCTTTGCAAATAAAACTATCTTATGCATGCTTGCATGCATGACTTAGATTCCATTATTTTATGTGTGTTAATTTGTTTGAGTGTTATTGGTTGGAATGCTAGTTGATATTGTGTTTGCTTGATTGATTTGTAGTGAAGTTAGAAAAGTGTGAAACTAGCAAGATCAAGAAGTGAACCACCATTCCCTACCAAAAAGTCAAGTTACACTATCATCTAAAGTCCTACTATTTTCATTATACTTAGTGGATTTTGAAACATGCATGAAAAGAATTTATATACTATATGCTATGCTAAATCCTAATAGGATACCCTATACATTCCTTAGTGAAAACAATGTAGTTGTTACATGCTTAGCCATGCTAAATATTTTGAGAAGAGATACATGTTGAGATTTTACAAAGTTGAGAAAAGACTTGTGTTTTATATAATAAAACAAGGACTCAATGAACCACCTGGGTGGACAAGGATACTTTGAGTTTTGGTTAAGGTGGCAACAAAAGGAACCATGTCTATGGCAATCTCTTTGTGTTGTGCACCAAAAGAAAACCACCCAGGAAACTTAGAGATTGAACATGTTTCTCCAATTGTGGCTTTCGTGTACAACCACATGCTACTTATGGCTCTGGCTTGGTCAACTACATTGGGAAGACCCATGCATTATCTTCGGGCTACTAAAAATGAGGAACTTGGAATCCTACATGGGTACTGAAGACAAGCTAGCAATGGTGTATGGGAGGACCCTTTGGAAAGACTTCGTCACATTCTCAATCTGCCAGTACTCCATCTTGGTGAGTACCTATCCAGCGGCCACTGGTGGCAACAAGATGAGATTGTGACATGTGGGTAAAGTGTACAACTTCTGCAGAAGATAATAAATCTAAGTACTTAGCCATGTCCCCGGTTATGGACAATACTGAGCAACTAAAGCTTGAAGCTATGGGAAATCTCGACATTCCAATTTCTAAAAGAAAAACTTTTAAGTGACAACAAAAGACTTGATGCACTTGGGGGCACCAAGGAGCTCAAGAGATTTGGATAAAAACTTGAACACTTGGGGATACCAAGGAGCTCAAGAGATTTGGATAAAAACTTGAACACTTGGGGGTACCAAGGAACTCAAGAGATTTGGATAAAAACTTGAACACTTGGGGATACCAAGGAGCTCAAGAGATTTTGATGAAAACTTGAACACTTGGTGGATTCCAAGGAGTTCAGGAAAAGGTGACAAAAGTTCAAAACCATTTTGAAAAGATAGGATAAATTATTGCTTTCTGCAAATGAGCCTAAAAACCCTACTAGCCAAATGTGCATGTAATGATAGGATCCACTTTTATTCTACATAGTAGTGAAAACTTGCCAATACAATTCAAATGTATTGACCCTTGTGGCTGTAACTTGTAATGTTGCAGGTTTGATTGCTTTTAGTGAAGATTGATTAATTAGGATTACAAAGTCTACAACCAACATGTCTGCCTGTGGCACTTTGAAGATGAAGGCCCCTATGCTTATAGTTATTCCGCTGCAATGTAATGTAATGGCCAAATGAGCTATGTAAGATGTAATAAAATTATGTTATTCCTGGTTATAAAGTTACATTATGACCTTTACTTCTTGATATTACATCTTAACTGTGGATGCTAGCTATTGATCCAGGGACTAGCATTGTAAACACAGGGGACTCCACCTTACCTTATATAAAGGTTGGGTCACTCCCTCTACAGGTATGGCCCAAGATATGATGTGTATGTTGTATGCAATGATCATGTTTTGTAATATTTCACGACTTGCATGTCGATGAGTACACAATTGGCAGGAGCCATATGGTTGTCTTTATAATTGTGTATTACCTGTGCGTCAACTTCTTATACGCCATGTAATAGCTTTACTTTATCGCTAAGTAGTTAGCAATAGTTGTAGTTGCTATTCGTGGTGGAGGCAATCATGGTGGAGTGATGGAGATCATGCTGGCGCGCACAAGATGGAGATCATTGCGCGGGGATTGGCTATACCATGTCACATAAGATTATATGCATGTGATGTTTATCCTTTTATGTATCTTATTATGCTTAGATCGCGATAGTAGCATTATAAGATGATTCCTCACTTAAAGATCAAGATAAAATTGTGTTCTCCCCATGTATGCACCGTTGCGAAAGTTCGTCGTGTTCAAGCACCTCGTGATGATCGGGTGCTATAAACTCTACGTTCACATACAACGGGTGCAAGCCAGTTTTGCACACGCGAAAATACTTGGGTTTGACTTGACGAGCCTAGCATGTACAGACATGGCCTCGGAACACACGAACCGAAAGGTTAAGCATGAGTCATATGAATGATATGATCGACACTTTGTTGTCCACCATTGAAACCACACCTCTTCTCGTGAAGATCAGATTAGGTGTGGTGAATTTGGATCATGTTCACTAAACAACTTGAGGGATGTTGAATTTAGTGGGAGTTCATCTAGTAATTTGATTAAGTTGAACTAGTTATCATGAACATAGTCTAAATTGTACTTGCAAATTTTGTAGATCAAATGGCTAAGTCCAACTTCAACTTCAACATTTTTGCTGAGAAAGAAAAGCTTAAGAACAATGGGTCTAACTTCACCAACTGGTTCCACAATCTGAGAATCATTCTCGCTGGCGGACAAAAGGACTATGTCCTTGAGAAAGCGCTAGGTGACGCCCCTGCTATAGATGCGTCGGCTGATGAAAAAGTTGTTTATCAGTCGCGCAAAGATGATTATGGTGTGATTAAGAGCACCATGTTGTTTGCTATGGAATCGGACCTTCAAAATTGTTTTGAGGAGTTCGCCGGGCCCTTTGAGATTCTTGAGGAACTGAAAACCATGTTTCCGACTCAGGCCCATTCTGAGAGATATGAGATCTCTGAGAAATTCTTTAACTGCAAGATGGAGGAAGGGAGTTCCGTTAGTGAGCACGCCATTAAGATATCGGGCTACCATCAACGTCTTGAGCAACTGGACTGCAGTATTCTAGAAGATCTCAAGATTGACAGAGTTCTGCAATCACTCCCTCCTAGCTACAAAGGTTTTGTAGTTACTCACAATCAGATTGGTTCCACTGATACGATCACTGAGCTCTTCGCTAAGCTGAAAGCTACGGAGGTGGATATCAAGAAAGATAATCATGTGTTGATGGTCAACAAGCCCCCTAGCTTTAAGAAAGGTAAGGGTGCAAAGAAGTCCTTCAAGAAAGGCAGCGGCAAGCGCGTTGCTGAGAGAAGAAGCTCAAGTCTGGACCTAAGCCGGACAGTGAGTGCTTCTATTGCAAGGACAAGGGTCACTGGAAGCGCAACTGTCCGAAGTACTTAGCGGACAAGAAGGCTAGCACCATTAAAGGTATATTTGATATACATGTTATTGATGTTTACCTTACTAGCGCTCGTTGTAATGCCTGGATATTTGATACTGGTTCAGTTGCTAATATTTGTAACTCGAATCAGGAGCTACGGAATAGACGGCGGCTAGCAAGGGATGAGGTGACGATGCGCGTTGGCAACGGATCAAGAGTTGATGTGATGGCCGTCGGCACGCTCTCCTTAGTTTTACCTTCGGGATTAGTTTTAAACCTTAATAAATGTTTATTATGTGCCTGCGTTGAGCATGAACATTATATCTAGATCGTGTTTATTGCAAGACGGTTATTCATTTAAATCAGAGAATAATGGTTGTTCTATTTATATGAATAACATCTTTTATGGTCATGCACCTGCTGTGAATGGTTTATTTCTTCTGAATCTCGAAAGCAATGAAACACACATCCATAACATTGAGGCTAAGAGATGCAAAGTAGATAGTGATAATTCAACTTATTTGTGGCACTGCCGTCTATGTCATATTGGTGTAAAACGCATGAAGAAACTCCATTCTGATGGAATTTTGGAGTCTCTTGATTTTGAATCATTTGACACGTGCGAGCCGTGCCTCATGGGCAAGACGATCAAAACCCCGTTCTCCGGAATGATGGAGCGAGCAACGGACTTGTTGGAAATCATACATACCAATGTATGCGGACCAATGAGTTTTTCGACGCGCGGTGGATATCGCTATTTTCTCACTTTTACTGACGACTTAAGTAGATATGGGTATATCTATTTAATAAAACATAAATCTGAAATGTTTGAAAAGTTCAAAGAATTTCAGAACGAAGTGGAAAACCATCATAATAGGAAAATTAAATTTCTACGATCCGATCATGGAGGTGAATATTTGAGTTATGATTTTCTCACGCATCTTAAAGCAAGCGGAATCGTTTCGCAACTCACGCCACCCGGAACACCACAGCGCAATGGTGTGTCTGAACGCCGGAATCGAACTCTATTAGATATGGTGCGATCAATGATGTCTCTTACAGATTTGTCGTTATCATTTTGGGGTTATGCATTAGAAACCGCTGCATTCACTTTAAATAGGGCACCGTTGAGACGACACCGTATGAACTATGGTTTGTTGCTAAACCTAAGTTGTCGTTTCTTAAAGTTTGGGGATGCGAAGCTTACGTCAAGAAGTTGATGCCGGACAAGCTCGAACCCAAAGCGGAGAAATGCATCTTCATAGGATACCCTAAGGAAACGATTGGGTATACCTTCTATCACAGATCCGAAGGAAAAGTGTTTGTCGCAAAGAATGAATCCTTTCTTGAGAAGGAGTTTCTCTTGAAAGAAGTGAGTGGGAGGAAGGTAGAGCTAGACGCGGTTATTGAACCTTCTCTCGAGTTGGAGAGTAGCGCAGCACCTGAAATTGTTCCAGTGTCGTCTGCACCAACAAGAGAGGAAGCTAATGATGAGGATCATGAAACTTCAAACGATGTTGCTGCTGAACGTCGCAGGTCAACAAGGTCATGTGCCCCTCCTGAGTGGTACGGCAACCCTGTCTTAATTTTCTTGTTAGTAGACAACAGTGAACCTGCGAACTATGAGGAAGCAATGATGAACCTAGACTCTGAGAAATGGCTAGAGGTCTTGAAATCCGAATTGGGATCCATGAGCGAAAACCAAGTGTGGACTTTGGTGGACCCTCCTAGCGACCGAAAGGCCATTGAGTGCAAATGGATTTTCAAGAAGAAAATGGACGCGGATGGTAATGTTACTGTCTATAAGGCACGGCTTGTTGCGAAAGGTTTTCGACAAGTTCAAGGTGTTGACTATGATGAGACTTTCTCTCCCGTAGTGATGTTTAAGTCCATTCGGATTTTATTAGCAATTGCTGCGTTTCATGATTATGAAATATGGCAGATGGATGTCAAGACTGCGTTCCTCAATGGCAACATTGATGAAGAGTTGTATATGATGCAACCCGAAGGTTTTGTCGATCCTAAGGATGTTGATAAGGTGTGCAAACTTCAGCGTTCCATTTATGGACTGAAGCAAGCATCTCGGAGTTGGAACCTTCGTTTTGATCAAGTGATCAAGAGCTTTGGATTTGTTCCAAATTGCTATGAAGCTTGTATCTACAAGAAAGTGAGTGGGAGATCAGTGACATTTTTAGTACTATATGTGGATGACATATTGATTATTGGAAATGACATTGATATGCTTAATAATGTGAAGAGTTATTTGAACAAATGTTTTTCAATGAAAGACCTAGGAGAAGCTGCTTATATATTAGGCATCAAAATCTATAGAGATAGACAAAGAAGCCTGATATCTTTAAGCCAAAGTACATACCTAGAAAAAGTTCTGAAAAGGTTCAGAATGGATAAGGCAAAGAAAGGTTCAGTGCCCATGTTGTCAGGTAAGATATTGAGCAAGGCTCAGTGTCCAGCTACGGTAAAGGATAGAGAAGCTATGAGCAAAGTGCCTTATGCCTCGGCCATAGGTTCTATCATGTATGCCATGCTGTGTACTAGTCCGGATGTGTCCAATGCTCTTAGTTTGACGAGCAGATACCAAAGTGATCCAGGAGTGGAACACTGGACAGCCGTGAAGAACATCCTAAAGTATTTAAATAGGACTAAAGAAATGTTCTTGTTCTATGGAGGTGATGAGCATCTCGTCGTAAAAGGTTACGTCAACGCTAGTTTCGACACCAACAAGGATGATTCTAAATCTTAGACAGGATACGTTTATATTTTGAATGGAGGAGCTGTGAGCTGGAGAAGCTGCAAGCAAAGCATGATCGCAGGATCTACAGTAGAAGTGGAATACATGGCTGCTGCAGAAGCGTCAAGTGAAGGAGTTTGCATCAGGAACTTCATCACTGATCTTGGTGTGGTTCCAAGTGCCTTGGACCCACTAGAGATATTCTGTGACAACACTGGCGCCATAGCGCTGGCTAAGGAACCAATATATCATCCAAAGACCATGCACATCAACCGCAAGTTTCATATAATTCGAGATTATATATCAGATGGAGATCTGAAGATTAGCAAAGTACATACGGATCTGAATGTCGCAGATCCGTTGACTAAACCTCTTCCACAAGCAAAACATGATCAGCACCTTAGTGCCATGGGTGTTAGATTGTTGCCAGATGTAAACTAGATTATTGACTCTAGTGCAAGTGGGAGACTGTTGGAATTATGCCCTAGAGGCAATAATAAAGATGTTATTATTATAATTCTTGTTCATGATAAAGTTTATATTCCATGCTAGAATTGTATTAAGCGGAAACTTTAATACTTGTGTGGTTTATGAACAACACTGTGTCCCTAGTACGCCTCTATGGACTAGCTCATTGATTAATGATGGTTAAGGTTTCCTAACCATAGACATGAGTTGTCGATTAATAATGAGATCATGTCATTGGGAGAATGATATGATGGACAGACCCAAATCAAGCAGAGCAATTAGATCGTGTCATCATGTTCATCTTTGCAAAGCTTTTTCTTATGACAAATATTGTATTCCTTAGACCATGAGATAATGCAACTCCCTGGTATCGGAAGAAAGCTTTGAGGTCATCAAACGTCATCCTATGAGAGGGTGATCATAAAGGTGTCTCTCAGGTGATCGGAAAGTACTTGTTGGGTTGTATGTATCGAGATGGGATTTGTCCCTCCCGAGTCGGAGAGATATACTTCGGGCCCACTCGGTAATCGATATCAACACCGCTTGCAAGCATGTGGTTAAGGAGTTAATAACAAAGTGATATCGGATTACGGAACGAGTAAAGTACTTGCTGTGAACAAGATTGAACTAGGTATGCCGATACCAACGATCGAATCTCGGGCAAGTAAAATATCACGTGATGAAGGGAATATATATGGGATTAATTGAATCCTGGCATCGTGGTTCATCCGATATGATCATATATGAATATGTGGGAGTCAATATGGGTTTCCAGATCCCGTTGTTGATTATTGATAGAAGACATGTCTGCATATTCTCGAACCCGTAGGGTCACACACTTAACGTGTCTCGACGCTAGGATAGAATGGATAATTGGTTTATGAGTTTTTGTTCGGAGTCTCGGATGAGATCCAGGACATCACGAGAGGTTTCAGAATGGTCCGGAGAATAAGATTCATATAAAGGAAAGCAGTTTTTGGATTTCGGAATTGTTTCGGAATGTTCGGTATTGTACCGGAAGGTTCTAGAAGCTTCCGGAGTGGGACCAACATGGCCCCACTTGTCGGAGGGGGTGTGGGCCTACGAGGGAGTTCCCTGGCCGCATTGGTCCAGGGGCACAAGGCCCCATAGCCCAGCCGGCCAAACCCTAGGGGAAACCCTAGGGGATCTTCTAGAAGGGGGGGAGACTTGCCCCCCACTCCACCCTTGTGGCCGCCGGCCCTAGGGCTTGGAGGAGGGGCAAGGGAATCCGGCCAGCCCTCTATATAAAGAGGGCAGGGGCGCACCCTCCTCCCACACCCCAAAACCCTAGCCGCCATACTGCTGCCCTCCTCTCTCTCTCTCCCGACTGCGCGTAGGCGAAGCCCTGCCGCAGAAACTCTCCACCTTTGCACCACGCCGTCATGCTGTAGATCCAATCTATCTCTCCACCCCACTTGCTGGACCGAGGAAGGAGGAGACGTCGCGGTGCTGTACGTGTGCATCTCTCGGAGGCGTCGCCACTTGCGGCGTTGGATCGGATCGGATCGCGAGGAGGAGAAGGCTAGTACGACTACATCAACCACGTTCTGTTAAACGTTCCGCTATGCGATTTCTTCAAGGGTATGAAGATATCATCTATCCCTCTCATTGATTGCATCTCCTATATTAGATCTTGGCTTTCCCGTTCGCATCCGTATAATTTTTTTGATTTACTATGCTACGAAACCCTTCCAGTGGTATCAGAGCTAGATTTATGCGTAGATGTGTTTCACGAGTAGAACGCAACATGCTTGTTGCGGGCGTTGATGTTTTCTGTTGCAAGCCTCTTGTTGTGTACTTCTTATGACGCGTGATAGTGAGATCGAAGCAGTCCAGGCCAACTTTACGCGACCTCGTTCGCGAGACCGGCTCCGCACTTGACGTGTGGCTTGTTCCACACATGCGGCTGGTGGATGCTAGTTTCTCTCACTATAGTTGTCAAGGGATTTACACCAGATGTTGGCAACCATAATATCACCGTTGTTGCTTTTCATAGGTAAGAATCGTTCTTAGCTTGTTACTCCCATAAGCCACGTAAAACATGCAACAACAAAGTAGATGCGTCTAACTTGTTTTTATAGGGAGTGTTTTTGTGATATGGTATGGCCCAAGATATGATGTGTATGTTGTATGCAATGATCATGTTTTGTAATATTTCACGACTTGCATGTCGATGAGTACACAACCGGCAGGAGTCATATGGTTGTCTTTATAATTGTGTATGACCTGTGTGTCAACTTCTTATATGCCATGTAATAGCTTTACTTTATCGCTAAGTAGTTAGCAATAGTTGTAGTTGCTATTCGTGGTGGAGGCAATCATGGTGGAGTGATGGAGATCATGCTGGCGCGCACAAGATGGAGATCATTGCGCGGGGATTGGCTATACCATGTCACATAAGATTATATGCATGTGATGTTTATCCTTTTATGTATCTTATTATGCTTAGATCGCGGCGGTAGCATTATAAGATGATTCCTCACTTAAAGATCAAGATAAAATTGTGTTCTCCCCATGTATGCACCGTTGCGAAATTTCGTCGTGTTCAAGATCCTCGTGATGATCGGGTGCTAGAAACTCTACGTTCACATACAACGGGTGCAAGCCAGTTTTGCACACGCGGAAATACTTGGGTTTGACTTGACGAGCCTAGCATGTACAGACATGGCATCAGAACACATGAACCGAAAGGTTAAGCATGAGTCATATGAATGATATGATCGACACTTTGTTGTCCACCATTGAAACCACACCTCTTCTCGTGAAGATCGGATTAGGTGTGGTGAATTTGGATCATGTTCACTAAACAACTTGAGGGATGTTGAATTTAGTGGGAGTTCATCTAGTAATTTGATTAAGTTGAACTAGTTATCATGAACATAGTCTAAATTGTACTTGCAAATTTTGTAGATCAAATGGCTAAGTCCAACTTCAACTTCAATGTTTTTGCTGAGAAAGAAAAGCTTAAGAACAATGGGTCTAACTTCACCAACTGGTTCCGCAATCTAAGAATCATTCTCGCTGGCGGACAAAAGGTCTATGTCCTTGAGAAAGAGCTAGGTCACTCCCCTGCTATAGATGCGTCGGCTGATGAAAAAGCTGTTTATCAGTCGCACAAAGATGATTATGGTGTGATTAAGAGCACCATGTTGTTTGCTATGGAATCAGACCTTCAAAATCATTTTGAGGAGTTCGCCGGGCCCTTTGAGATTCTTGAGGAACTGAAAACCATGTTTTAGACTCAGGCCCGTTCAGAAAGCATGTGCCAAGTCAACCCAAGCAAAGCATCAAAGGAGAATACCACCATACTATGGTTTTGCATGTTAAAACAATGCATAATTTCTTCAATGCACACTAATAAATCCCAATTGTTTGGAACAAGAAATGCTACAGCAATAATCACTAAGCATAATGTCAAAACAACACCTAGCATGTCATGCTAAAGTCTATGTCACAGTCAATGCAAGCTCCTCTTGTACTTTCAAGCAAGAACTTACTACTCCTTTCCAACACCAAGCAACTTAGTTGCAAAACAACACAGCGAGAACGGGGGTCCAAACTACTTTATTCAAGCAAACTAAACAACCTAAGCAAAGCAAACGAAAACTAAGACGCTCCAAGAACAACACAACTTATGCATGAAACAATAAAAACGAAGTGTCTAGACAGACCTGAGCTTTTTATTAATGAAGAAGGGGATGCCTTGGGCATCCCCAAGCTTTGACGCTTGTACCTCTTGGATATTTCTTGGGGTAACACCGGGGTGGCATCCCCAAGATTAAGATTTTGTCCATTCTTCATCTCATTACATCATTCTCTCTCTACACCTGGAATTTTTTCCTTCATACAAAACTTCACACAATCTTCATTAGCAACATTAGTTTATTCAAAAGATATTAGACCTCTGACAAAGTTTTGGAACAACAAGGCTTTTCACTAAAAACACAAGTGACTGTAGAAACTCCTTCAAAAAGCTCAATTCACCTAAAGAGAACTCAAAAAGGAATCAATAAGAAGCAAATGCAAATAATGGCAGAAATCTGTCAAAATAGACCAGCAGGTAGAAACCGATTTTTTAGAACATCTTCTGTTGCTCAAATCAGAACGTGTTGAACTAACGAAAGTTAGATAACATACTGGGAGATTCATTCTTAAATTTTGAGCTCAATCCGAGTTATAGAGACTCCTCACGATTTTTTTTGGTGGAGGACAGAAATCTGTTTCGGGACAAAAACTCCCCAAATCTTACTTCCCTCTCATTGAGATCATTCTTGGCACAAAAAGCAAACAAAAAGGATAAGGAGAGGTCATTACAGAAGTAATAACTTCCAATACTCAAGGAAACTCTTGGGTTATCTCCCAACAAGTACTTTTCTTTAACTCCTTTAAGTTAGGCTTGATAGTTTGAGAAGATGCTCACATAAGAAATATGAATTAAAGTAAAAGAGAGCATCAAGAAGCAAATTCAAAACACAATTAAGTCTAACCCTCTTCCTATGAATAGGAATCTTGTAAGAAAACAAATTTTCAAAGAACAAAGTGACATGCATAGGAACATAAAACAAGAGTAACTTCAAAACTTTCAACACATAGAAAGGTGTTTCGGTACCATGAAAACTTCTATAACCATATTTTCCTCTCTAATAATATTTTTCAGTAGCCTCGTGAATAAAGTCAACAACATAGCTATCACATAAATCATGCTTTTCATGATCTACAAACACATAATTTCTATCAAGCTCAAAAATAGTGGGATTAAAACCTCCACAGGTTTTATCCAAAGTAGATATTTCAAAAGGATCCACAGGAACATAACATTCATCCTCCTTTGGTAAGCATGGGGGACAATCAAATAATATAAGAGGTAAAGAGTTACTCTCATTAGAAGGTAGGCATGGGTAGATCCATTCTTCCTCCTTTTGTTTGTCACTCTCCTCCTCTTTTTCATCTAATGAGCTTCCAGTATCAACAATTTCTTCTTCCATAGGCTCCTGCAAGGCATTAGTCTCTTCCATTTGTGGAAATCATCTATTAAAATATTCAATAATATAGCCATTTGCTTCCTTGTAATTATCAAAGCAAAATTTAAGTATCTCATAAACCTCATATTCATAAGGTGCATCATCAGTATTTTCAAGCAAACTAGCAAGTTCAAATGCACCCTTGAAAGCAATAAATTCTTCAATTTGTTCCAGATCAAAAAGTCATAATTTCCTTTAACATAAGAGGATATGGTAACATTATCATTATACTCACATTGAAAAGGAAGGTGTTTATACCTCCTACAGCAACAAGATTTATCAAAACAATAAGTAACATTATAAGTAGAGCACACGTCTCTAGCAATAGTATTCAACTTATCAATTTGTTCCCACAGGTGTTTCCCTTTTTGTGAAAAACGGTGTTCGTTATAATAATACTTTTGTTCTTATGTGAACCCACCTTGCCAATAAGAACTAGTTTCAAAGAAACCATCCATTGATAGAAAGCATGACCAAGCAAGGCAAAAACAGACCACCAACTAGAGTAGGAACTAATTTTTAGATTTTTTTTTGAAAAGAGGCTGACGAAACCAAGAAAAAGAAACAAAGCAAACTAAAAACAAAGTAAAGAGAAAGGAAATGGAGGACTCTCCTAGTTAAGACGTCCTTAGCCTCCCCGGCAACGGCGCCAGAAAACTTGTTGATGGCTCAGTTGATGTGGAGCCTGTTGGGAACCCCAAGAGCAAGGTGTGAAGCAGCACAATAGCAAGTTTTCCCTCAGTAAGATACAGAGATTACTTAACCAGTAGAAGGAAGGAAACGTCGCACAGGTGTTGCAAGCAACGCGGAGACCTGCACAACACAAACTCAAGACTTTGCCCCAACGAATCAGTGAGGTTGTCAAGCTCACCGGTTTACTGTAACAAAGGATTAAACGTATGGTGTGGAAGGTAATGGTGGTTTGCAGCAAGTAAACAAGTAATAGTGGAAGATGTATCAATGGTAAAGATTGGACCGGGATCCATAGTTCACTAGAGGTGCTCTCCTTAGATAAACAACATGGCATGAAGGGTAAACAAATTACAGCAGGGCAATTGACAGGAACTGAACAAGGCATAACAATGCAATTACTAGTCAGAAAGATCCTATGATATTCGATTGGGCAATACAACAAGATACATAGACCGCCATCCAACTGCATCTATGACTAGAAGTACACCTTCAGGTTATCATCCGAACCCTCCAAAGATTAAGTTGCAAGCAATGCATAACCGCTTAAGAAAAGTGTGTAATATAAACAGTCCACATGTTCCATGAACAAGTTACCATTGTTTTCTCTCTAGTAGCAACAGCACATCTACAACCGAAGAGATTTCTGTCACTTCCCTTGGAAACTAGAGGCATGAACCCACTATCGAGCATAAATACCCCCTCTTGGGGTCACTAGCAAATACTTGGCCAAGATAGCTACTAACAATGGAGAGCATGCAATATCACAAACAACACAGACATGATAGAATCATAAAGACAAAACCATTAATCAAACCAACATAATAATCTCAATATCCATCGGATCCCCGCAAACACAACATGCATGATTACAAATAGATTAGATCTTGATCATGAACGGAGCTCACAAGATCTATACATGAAAGCACAAAGGAGGAGATACAACGATCTCGCTACTACATGGACCCATAGTACAAGGTGGAACTACTCACGCATCTTACCGGAGAGAAGGCCTCCGGGATGATCTCCCCTCCGGCAGGGTGTCGGGAAGAACTTTAGGTCGCCCTAATCTAGGGACGATGGTGGCGGCGGCTACAGAAGGTTTCGTGGAATATTGATTGGGTGTTTGGGGTTTTTGCATAGGGGGCTTCTTATAGGCGAAGGGGGAGGCCGAGGCGGTGGCCAGGGGTCCCACACCCTTCCTAGGCGGGGGGCAGGGCCCATCCACGCCTAGGGGAGGTCTGGGCGCCCTGGCCCGCTTCTCCATCTCTCCTCTGGACTTCTTGTTCCCCACGGAAAGTTATTGACTTTGCCTTTTGTCCCGTCCAATTCCAAGAATATTTCCTTACTAGATTTTCTGGAACCAAAAATAGCAGAAAACAGGCAACTGGCGCTGTGGCAACTTGTTAATAGGTTAGTTCCAGAAAATATGTAAAAATCACCTCAAAGTGTAGACAAAGCAAAGTAATGTAGATACTAAACAAGCATGGAGCATCAAAAATTATAGATACGTTTCCGACATATCAGTGTGAGTGGTTTTGCCATTGGCGTCGAGGTGAACAAGGCACGGCATATCACGGTACTCCTCATACTTTTGGGGAACGCAGAGTGCTGCCGGGGTAGCTTCACTACCTCGCTGCTGCCCACGACCAGCTCCCCATCCTCGGCCACGCTGTCCGCCATCACCTCGTCCTGCAAATGTCATGGCGACCATGTTAGAGGTTTGCTTTTCTTCTGGCGGGCTCTTTCGCTTGGTGATGTTGTTCCTCCTAGCTTGAGTTGGAACGGCCGTTGCCGGCAGGGAGCCGCGAGCATCGTCGTCGGCAGCCGCGAACTCACTAGTCAACTGGATCATCTGATTGAGATCTAGCCGGTGATTGTCTTGCAAGCGCTTCAACTTATGTCGGAGCAACGTACCTTTCTCCAACCCATCGATGAAGGCGGCCATGGCAGTCTGAGCGTGCACTCCTGTGCAGGAATTTTTCATATCCAGCTAGCAAGAGAGGTAGGCGCGAGATGACTCGTCTTTCTCCTGCACGCACAGCTGTATATCGCCAATAGTGCAGGGATCCTTATACGTACCCTCGAAGTTCTTGGTGAATGCTTCTTGCATGTCCAACCAGTTGTAGATGGACTTCTCCGGCAAGTCGTCAATCCATTATCAGGTCGTGCCCGCCAGCATCAATGGGAGGTACTTGACGGTGATGTTGGGGTTACCCCCGGCGATCTCCACCGTGTTGCCATAATCCTGCAACCATGTAGCTAGTTTGGCGGTTCCGTCATAGGGCTTGATGGTCTTGTCAATCCGGAAACCCTTGGGGTAAGTTGCGGTCCGTATTATAGGTCCAAAGCAACGTGGTCCCAAGTATTGTCCTTCCCAGGCCTCGTGAATCTTGTCCAAGCGTGAACATGCATCGTATAGCTCCGGGCTTGCTCTTTTCTTCTTGCCGCCAGGGGAAGGGTTGCGTGAACGACGCGGTCCTCCTCTGCAATGGTGGTTGCTAGGGGGCAACGGAGGCGGAGGTGGCGGTGGGTTAGCCTTCTTACTGTTACCCTCCTGCGACGCCTCACGCTTGTCGCGGTTCCTTGTCGGACGCGGAGGGTCATGACGCGACCTGCTCTTGTATCCTTGGTTGCGCTCTCCATCATGACGGGGCTGCTCCGCCTTGTCGCGGATGACGATTCCGCTTTGCCTTGGCGGAGGCATGTCCGTGCGATGGTGAGCCTTAGGGTCTTCGTGATGTCAGGGAGATAACCCCCGGTAGGGTCATAAAGGGTAAAACATTGCTCAGCTTGGCTTACGCCGAGTAAAGAAAGAACCAGGCCGAGTAAGGATAGCTGGGTAAGATAGTCATATGCGGCCGACATGGGAATTATGTCGGCCAATATAAGACAAGTTCGTTAATCTTGTAGGAACCAACGAGCCGAGTCTTACGAGGGAGGGCTGAGTCAGATAGGACGCGTGGTACCTTTCTGTGTAAGGTTCAGGAGGGACCATGGTAAAGCACGGTCAAAAGAGAAGGGTGATGCCGGGTGACACGAAAGGAGCCGGGTGATGCCTAAAGCAAGGGCTGACGTACAAAGTTACTGCATGACGCCAAAAGGACTGGAGGCTACGTGCGTGAAGACCGTTAGCTGTCCAGCTTTATGGACTGGGCCACTGGGCTTAGTACGAGCCCGTGACCCGGCCCGTACAGTGAAGACCAAGATCCAAACAGTAACCCAAGGACCCAAAGGGGTGTAACCTAGCTAGACATCGCCTATATAAGGAGGCGTATAGATAGGGTTTAAGGAGGTTGGACCTAGTAGGGAACTAAGGCACTGAAGCTTAGTTCATACAGCTCAAGGAGCACTTGTAAACATCGAGGATCAATAAAATTCCCAAGTGTGGAGAGTTCATCTTGTTCTTCGTGCGCGGCAAGACCGTGCACTCCCTCCCCGGTGACCACAAGCATCCATCCGGCTCCCAACTTAAGCCTACCCATGGCATCTTCCATGACACCACCACGACAGTTGGCGCCCATCGTGGGGAAGAAGAAGGTGCTTGATGGAGTCTTCTTCTGGACGGGCAACATCATCGCCAAGACCGGCGAGCGCATCTACTCCGGCCTCATCGAGAGGTTTGGAGCGCTCAACTTCGTCAGCGACAACGCGGGATGCTTCGGGACCAAGTCGTTCCCTAGGGGCGGTCACTTAATCAAGTTTGGCAAGCACCAGGTCTACGTCATGGCGCGCGTATCCGGAGCGCGTCATTGATGACCCACAAGTATAGGGGATCGCAACAGTCTTCGCGGGTAGTATTACCCAATTTATTGATTCGACACAAGGGGAGCAAAAGAATACTTGCAAGACTTAACAACTGAGTTGTCAGTTCAGCTGCACCTAGAAATAGTTCTTGCTCACAGAAGTTTATCAGTAGCAACAGTTTGGTAGTAGCAACAGCAAAGCAACAACAACAGTGAAACAAGAGCAATAGTAACAGTAACGGTAACAATAGGATTCGAGTGCGGTAGGCATAGGGATGGATGGACGGGCGTTGCATGGACAAGTCTAAACATGTAACTTCAAGATCTAGGGCATTGCAGATAAATAATAACAAGCATCCAAGTACTAAACAATCCTAGGCATGTGCTCCAAATATAGTCATACGTGCTCGCGATGAGAACTTGCACAACATATTCTGTCCAGCCAGCCCATGGCAGCGGGGCCTCTAAGGAACTACTGGCAATTAAGGTGCTCCTTTTAATAGAGCACCGAAGCAAAGCATTAACACTCTGTGAACACATGTGATCCTCACACCATAGCTATCCCCTCCGGTTATCCCAATTATTGTCACTTTGGGGCCTTTGGATCCGGACAATGATATGTGTACACAACTTGCAGATAAGATCACAAACAATACTATCATAATGATTCAATAATAAGTTTAGATCTGAGATCATGACACTCGGGCCCTAGTGAAAAGCATTAAGCACAACAAGTTGCAACGAAGTCAAATAGCACTAATAGAGATACTAGTCACTATGCCCTAACAGATCTTATTCGATTACATGATAGAACTCATCCAATCCCTACCATCCCCAAGCCTACAGCGGGGGATTACTCACTCATGGATGAGGGAAACATCGGTGGTTAATGGAGATGCGTTGGTGATGACGATGGCGATGATCCTCTTCAAATCCTCCGTCCCAGCAGGGTGCCAGAACGGAGTTTCTGGATCCGAATATTGGTTTCTGGTGGCGGCGGAGTGGAACTCTTTCTGGAAAACTATTGAACCCGCCTGGGTTTTCAGGTCGAAAGGCAACTTATAGGCGCAGAGGGAGGGAGGGTGCCTGGGTGGTGCACCCCTCCAGTACACGCCAAGGGCCACCGCTGGGTGGGTGTGTGCCCCCCAAGCCTCCTCTCTGTCTTGTCTTATGGGTCCGTGGATCTTCTGGTGAAATATAATTTTTGGCATATTTTCCAGGATTTTTCCCGATAGTTGATTTTCTGCACAAAAACAAGACACCAAGGTAATTCTGAAAACATCGCTATGCAGGTTAGTTGTATCCAAATCACACAAGTTTAGAGGAGAAACAATAGCAAAGTGTTCGCGAAAGTAGATACGTTTTGTACGTATCAACTCCCCCCAAGCTTAGCTTATTGCTTGTCCTCAAGCAATTCAGTTGAAAACTGAGTGCAATAAAAGAACTTTCACGAACACCTTGCTTCATATGATGTATATATTCTCAGCACAGGAGTAGATGCTTAGACAGTTCATAATAAGAAGTATGCAACTAAGTCTACTCAATAGTCATTGCAAGCTATGAAGAGAAACCAACTCAATAATAATAAGTAGCATGAAACATAAACATAAGCAACATTGATGCTCATAATAAGGTATGATAGAGTGGTATCTCGCTTGTCTTTGTTTGAAGAGCACAATATAAATGCCAAGGCACCTCTGAAGTTCAAGTGAAGACTAGAGGTAAAAAATATCAGAGATACAAGCATCAAAGTCATGACATAATTAACCAAGTTTTGAGACAAACACAAGAATGACAACTATGCTCTCAAGAAGGTCTCATAGAATAAGTGGTGACTCAACAAAGTTGTGAAAACGGTTTTGTGAAGGTTTGAAAGGCTTCCAAATGCTTAAAGGAAGGTACTCATTAGCTTTGAGCTCTCATTGCCCTTATCATAGGCATCTTCATGTGGTCAAGGTGAAAGTGAGGTCCACTCTGAATTATATGCTTGACAGACCATAGACTAGAAATCCCAAGTCCCTTGAGTATGAGGGTCGCTCCGCATGCTACTCAACTTTGGTCACCTAAAAGTTCTTGTCATTGTAAATACATGCATATCATCGAAAACCGCCAATGGGGTACCCCTTGCACATGGTACAGGAGCTTTCCCAAAACCAAAATGACAAGTCAAGCAGTCAATGAGCATCTCAGCAATCTTTTTATTTACCATATGCATAGCTTTTTATTGAGTATGCTTCATAGATGCTCATTATGGTGATGCTGCAAGTTTCCACCATGATTAGGCATGGTTTAGGCTAGCGGCCCAGGCGTTTCTCTAACACAATGTATAAACTCCATGAACTCACAACCTCCTCTTTTATTTCACATTGTCGACATCCGTAAACTAAAGAGCAAAGTATCAACTGGATGTGATATCCGAAAGGTGTTGAAAGTGTTCCCTGTGATAGCACGATTCTGCTAACTCCCAGCATATAATTACTAAGCATATAACTTTCATGGATAGGTCATGATGGTTCAGGATTATTAAGTGCAAGGAATAAAGTGAGCCATCAAGTTTGTGAGAGCTTTACTAACTAACTTTCTCAAAATAGACAAACATTTTATTTTGGAAGAAAACACGACATATAGAATATGCGCTGAAGTATAAAATGGTGCTAATAGGTGGGTATGCAATATTGGTTTTGGGGAGTTGGAAGCACAGGTGGAGCACATACTCAGTGCAAGTGAAGGCTAGAAATAGAGAGGGAGCGACAAACGAGAGAGAAATAGCTGTCATAATCATGCTTGCAACAAAACATGACTAATTATGGCATGAAAGTGATACAAGAACTCTGAGGCAAAATAAATCGTCGAGGCTTACTAACTATTGATTAGTCATATGCATGCATGAGCATGTGCCAAGTCAATTCACATGAAACTTTCAGAGAAGGATACCACAATGTCATACCAAAGTATGAATAAAACAATGCAAGCAAACATTCATATGACATGCTACAAACTATTATCAAGCTTGAGCTAATCATAGACAAGCAAGAACTACTAAGCATCCATAATTACATACACCTTACACAAACAGGCTAAGCATGCTCACAATGATGAGTATATGTACAAAAATGAAACAAATAGAGTTCGTTACCAGCCTCTTACCACACCTCAAGTTGTCTTAATCTTCATTATTGCCCTTCACTTGTGTGACTTGAATAATTAACATGAAACCAAAATCCACTGAGGACGGCTGAACCCTGCAAAGAACTCACAAAACCAAAGAAGAACAACAAATATTTTTGGTGTTTTTGATTTTTTTTAGAAACAAGCAAACAAAGAAAAACCAAACAAAAACAAAGCAAACCAAACAAAGCAAAATAAAACCAAAAACAAAAACTAAGACGCTCCAAGAACAACACAACTGTGCATGAAACAATAAAAAATGAAGTGTCTAGAAAGACCTGAGATTTTTATTGATAAAGAAGGGGATGCCTTGGGCACCCCAAGCTTTAACGCTTGTACCTCTTGAATATTTCTTAGGGAGACACGGGGCGACTCCCCCCAAGATTGAGCTTTTGTCCATTCTTCATCTCATTACAGCATCCTCTCTCTACACCTGAATTTTTTTCCTTCATACAAAACTTCACACAATCTTAATTAGCAACATTAGTGTATTCAAAAGATAATAGACCCTTAGGCTTAGCTTTACAACAGCAAAACTTTTCAATAAAAACACAAGCTACTGTAGCAACTCCTTCAAAAATCTCAATTCCCCAAAAGGGAACTCAAAAAGGAATCAATAAGAAGCAAATACAAATAATGGCAGAAATCTGTCAAAACAGACCAGCGGGTAGAAACCGATTTTTTCGAAAATCTTATGTTGCTCAAATCAAAAAGTGTTGAACTAATTACAGTTATCTAACATACTGGGGGATCTATTCATAAATTTTAAGCTCAATCCGAGTTATAGAGACTCCTCACGAATTTCTATGGTGGAGGATAGAAATCTGTTTCGGGACAGCAACTCCCCAAATCTTACTTCCCTCCCATTAGAGGTCATTCTTGGCACAAAAAGCAAACAAAAAGGATAAGGAGAGGTCATTACTGAAGTAATAACTTCCAAGACTCAAGGAAACTCTTGGGTTATCTCTCAACAAGTACTTTTCTTTAACGCCTTTAAGTTAGGCACGACAAAGAGCAAAGATTGGAAAGGAGAAAATAAAAGTGAGAAAGTATAATCACAGTGAAAGCATTATTTTGTTCATTAAAATCCTTTTGTTAACAAGGTTGATCAAGTCTTGTTACCAAAACAATCTTATATGAAACAAAACTTTGCATTCCACAAGGTGATTATGTTACCTCATACTTGATAGCAATGGTCCCAATCATAATAGTTTCAAAAATTTCTTGTGGAATGGGACAATATATTTCTCCAACCTTGATGCTCTTAATATTTTCAATGGAATTCAGGCAATAGATTTTAGCAACCTTCTTGGGGAAATAGACAGTATGCTCTTTGTCTTCAATATTGAATGTTACTTTTCCTTGATTACAATTAATGACAGCACCTGCAGTATTAAGAAAAGGTCTCCCAAGAATAATAGACATATTATCATCTTCAGGCATTTCAAGCACAACAAAATCAGTCAAAACCAAGCAATTATGAGCCACTTGAACATGAACATCCTCACATATACCAACAAGAATAGTAGTTGACTTATCAGCCATTTGCAAAGATGTATCAGTTGGTATCAACTTTTCTAGCTAGAGTCTCTTGTAGAGAGAAAAAGGCATAACACTAACTCCAGCTCCCAAATCACATAAAACAGTTCTAACATAATTATTCTTAATGGAGCAAGGAATAGTGGGTATACCTGGATCTTCACTGGCCGAGTCACTGGTAATAGCGCAGGAAAAGCATCAAATGATGGAAGTGGTAGCATTGGCCAAGGCAGCACAAATGTCCATGCTCTCACTTACTAACCCGCATGGCAGTGTATCATTCCAAGCTACCAAGGAAACCAAGAAAGTATAGGTGGATGAGATTTTACCAGAGCGCACAGTTACCATTTGTGCTGGGCCTACTGACAAATAGGAAAGCGAGCTCACCAGCTTTCTCTGTGAGAATCGGGATAACTTTGCATGGTCCACACAGGACTTGCAAGGAGTCCCGAGGGAGTTGGCTGAGCACTCTCTTCATGTAAGGCCAGATGCCAAGACGGTAAAGCAACCCCTCCGCCGCTTCGCCGAAGATAGGAGGAAAGTAATAGCTGCCAAGATAGCCAGGCTTTTGGTTGCCGGATTTATCATGGAAGTACTGCACCCAGATTGGTTGTCAAATCTAGTCTTGGTCGAGAAGAAAAAGGATGACCCGAACATGGCACTGGTGTGGATCATGTGTATTGATTACACGAACCACAATAAGGCGTGTCCAAAAGATCCATTTCCCCTGCCACGGATTGATCAAGTCATAGACTCTACTACCGGGTGTGAATTGTTGTCATTTGTGGATGCGTATTCTGGTTTCCACCAGATACCGCTGAATCCGAATGATCAAATAAAGACAGCTTTTATCACCCCGTATGGGGCTTATTGCTATTGTACCATGCCATTTGGATTGAGAAATGCAGGTGCAACATATCAAAGATGCATGGAAAAATGCTTGCAAGATCAATTGGACAAAAATGTTGAAGTATATGTCGATGACATGGTCATACAAACCAAGAAAAGTCACACTCTAATTGAAGACTTCGTCAAACATTCACAAACTTAAGGAGATTCTAGATGAAACTTAACCCGGAAAAATGCACGTTTGGTGTCCCGGCTGAAAAGTTACTCGGATTCCTTGTATCCAGCCGAGGAATTGAGGCTAACCCGACAAAGATCAGGGCCATCGAAAGAATGGAGTTCCCAAAAACCCTCAACAATGTCTAGAAGTTCACAGGATGCCTGGCCTCGTTGAGCAGATTTATCAGTCGGCTAGGTGAAAAAGCCCTACCACTATATCAACTGATGAAAAAATCAGACAAATTCACATGGACACAGCAAGCTGATAGCGCTTTCCATGAACTCAAAAAGATGTTGCCAACAGCACCAATATTATCGTCACCACTATCCAAGGAGCCAATGCTGCTCTATGTCGCCGCAACCAACAGAGTTGTAAGTGCAGTAATAGTGGTAGAACGCGAAGAAGAGGGCAAATCAGTCCAAAGGTCAGTTTATTACTTGAGCGAAGTGCTCTCTATATCAAAGCAAAATTACCCCCATTACCAAAAAATGACGTATGGGGTGTATATGTCAGCAAAGAAGCTAAAGCACTATTTCCAAGAACACCCAATCCGGGTAATATGTGAGGCACCTATCTCAGATATATTGGGCAGCAAAGATGCCAGTGGCTGATACGTCGGAAACATATCTATAATTTTTGATGCTCCATTCTTGTTTTGTATCTACTTTGCTTTGCTTTGTCTATACTTTGAGGTGTTTTTATATCTTTTCTGGAACTAACCTATTAACAAGTTGCCACAGTGCCAGTTGCCTGTTTTCTTCTGTTTTTGGTTCCAAAAAGGCAGAAAATCAATATTCTTAGAATTGGACGGGACAAAAGCCAAAGTCATTATTTTTCCTAGAACAACACGGAACCACGAAGCAAAGCCGGAGGGGGCCATAGGGTGGCCAAACCCTCCTAGGCGTGGGCAAGCCCTAGAGGCGCCTGGAGGGGGTGTGGGCCCCCTGGACCCCACCGACCTTGATTCCTGCGCCTATAAGAAGCCTCCGACCCAAAAACCCTAGAGGATCCAGAAGAAATCCGAGAAAACCTCTGTAGGGACGCCGCCACCAAAGGGGATATTCTTTGTTCTGGCACCCTACTGGGACGGGGAAGTGCCCCCAGAGCCATCTCCATCAATCTCCATCGCCATCTTCATTACCGTTGCTGATTCCCATGATGAGGAGGGAGTAGTTCTTCCTCGAGGCTAAGGGCTCTACCGGTAGCTATATGTTCATCTCTCTCTATGCATGATCTTGTTGTGGTCATGAGCTTTGTGATCAAGTAGATCTACCTTGCTACTCAAGTGCTTCATTAGATCTCTTCTCTCCCCATGTGTGTGAAAGTGACAGCGTGCACACCATGGTGGCACTTAGGTTTGAGTCTACATAAATACTCTTTGTGCTTTAATAGATCTATGCTTTTCCCCCACGTGTGTGAAAGTGACAGCGTGCATACCGTGTGTGGCACTTTGGCTAGATTGAATATTTATTATGAGTTATATTTGGAGTTGGATGTCTCTATGAAATTGTGGTGTTTGTTGGAACCATCTAGCACTCAAGGTGATAGTGTGGGGTTATCTAGATTGGGGAAGGTGGACTTTGAGGAGTGTTGTTATAGCCCTGCCGATGATTAGAGTATCCAACCGAAGAGTAGTTAAGAGTAGTATCATTAAGAGAGGATATTTATATGAGAGAGTGTTCACTAGTGAAAGTATGATCCCTAGGCCTTGTTTATAAGCATTGAAACACCGTTTGCATCTAGATTTGTTGCATGTTTGCTTGCTTTAGTCTTCCTCCACGCCATCAGCTCTTTTCTGGAACTATTACCCCATGTCAACAACAAGTCAGAAGCTCTTTTCTGGCACCATTACCACTTGTATTTCACTATCTCTTTGCCGAACTAGTGCACCTATACACCTGACAAGTGTATTGGGTGTGTTGGGGACACAAGAGACTTCTTGTATCTTGATTGCAGGGTTGCTTGAGAGGGAATACCTTTGACCACTTCCTTCCTGGGTTCGATAAACCTTGGGTAATCCACTTAAGGGAAACTTGCTGCTGTTCTACAAACCTCTGCACTTGGAGGCCCAACAATTGTCTGCAAGAATATAAGTGCATAGACATCAAGCTCTTTTCTGGCGCCGTTGCCGGGGAATAAGGAAAGAAGCTCCCTCGTCAACAAAGCGCCATCAAAAGTCTTTTCTGGCGTCGTTGCCGGGGAGGTAAGGTAAAAGGTACTCACATCCTCCGGTGTGAGTGCTCAAAGTTATTTCCTTTATATTCTGCAATTGTGTCTTTTTGTTTCTTGTTTTCAATAGTTAGGCTTAATGGAAAAAAAACAAAATTAGAGAGCTTTATAGTGTTTATCTTAAGTTAGGACATGAAGTGTTTGAAGAGAAAATTTAAAAACCTATGGAACTTTATTTGCATGCTAATAACAATGTTATTAGTATGAATTCTTTGGACACCATTGTTGCTAATGCTATGGAAAAGTTTAAGCATGGGGAAGCTAGTTTTTATGAAAATGATGTTTTTAGTTCCCCAGCTTTGGAAGATAGCTATTCTATTGCTTATGATGATACCAAACCTCCAATATATGATGATTACAATGATGAGTATGATACTTTCAGTCCACCTACTATTGAGGAGAAAATTTATTGTGATTACAATATACCTCATATATTTGATGATTATGGTGATGAGAATAGTAATGATAGCTATTTTGTTGAATTTACTCCCACTACAATTAGTAAGAATGACTATTCTTATGTGGAGAGTAATAATCATTTTATGCATGTGGCGCATAATAAGAATGTTTTAGGTGGTAGTTATATTGTTAATTTTATTCATGATGCTACTAAAAGTTATTATGAGAGAGGGAAACATGCTTTTATGCATCTTAAGAATATTAAGTTTCCCCTCTTTATGTTGAAAATTTTGAAGTTGCATTTTTTTTGCTTTCCTATGCTTGTTGCTTTGTGCTTTCATGACTTGTTTATTTACAAGATTCCTATGCATAGGAAGTGGGTTAGACTTAAATGTTCTTTGAATTTTCTTCTCGATGCTCTCTTTTAAATCAATTCATATTTCTTATGTGAGCATCTTCTCAAGCTATCAAGCCTAACTTAAAGGCATTAAATAAAAGTACTTGTTGGGAGATAACCCAAGAGTTTTCTTGAGTCTTGGAAGTTATTACTTTAGTAATGACCTCTCCTTATCCTTTTTGTTTGATTTTTTGTACTAAGAATGACCTCTAATGAGAGGGAAGTAAGATTAGGGGAGTTGCTGTCCCGAAACAGATTTCTGTCCTCCACCATAAAAATTCGTGAGGAGTCTCTGTAACTCGGATTGAGCTCAGAATTTACGAATAAACCCCCAGTATGTTAGCTAACTTTCGTTAGTTCAACAATTTTTGATTTGAGCAACAGAAGGTCTTCTAAAAAATCGGTTTCTACCTGCTGGTCTGTTTTGACAGATTTCTGCCATTATTTGTATTTGCTTCTTATTGATTCCTTTGTGGGTTCTTTTTGGGAAATTGAGATTTTTGAAGGAGTTGCTATAGTAGCTTGTGTTTTTAGTTAAAAGTCTTGTTGTTACAAAGCTTTACCTAAAGGTCTATTATATTTTGAATACACTAATGTTGCTAATGAAGATTGTGTGAAGTTTTGTATGAAGGCAAATTTGCAGGTGTAGAGAAAGAATGATGTAATGAGATGAAGAATGGACAAAAGCTCAATCTTGGGGATTCCACCCCGTGTCACCCCAAGAAATATTCAAGAGGTACAAGTGTCAAATCTTGGGGATGCCCAAGGCATCCCCTTCTTCATCAATAAAAAATCTCAGGTCTTTCTAGACACTTCGTTTTTATTGTTTCATGCACAGTTGTGTTGTTCTTGGAGCGTCTTAGTTTTCGTTTTTGGTTTTTGTTTGCTTAGTTTGCTTGAATAAAGTTGGTTGATCACAACACACCTTTTTGGAGAGAGACACACTCTGCTTTCATTGCCTAGAACACTCTAGTTTTCACTTTTATTGTTTTGTGAGTGTTCACTTTTGCTAGCACTGCGTTCAGCCTTAGTTTTCTTGTGCTTTCAGCTTAGAACTTTTTAGTTCTTCTTTGTGGATTTTTGAGACAAGCTCACTGATATTTATTGATTATTATATTTGTGAGTTGTTTCAAATAAGTTGTTTGGTGTTGGAAAAGAGTAGGGAGTTTGTTCTGACTGTGGCTTAGACTTTATCATGTCATGCTAGATCTTGTTTTGACCTTATGCTTAGTGATTATTGCTGTAGCATGACTTGTTCCAAACAATTAGGATTGCTTAGTGTGGCTTGAAGAAATTATGTGTTGTTTTAGCATGCAAAAGCATAGTATTGTCGTATTCTCCTTTGATGCTTTTCTTGGGTTGACTTGGCACATGCTCACACCATGTTATGACTCTCACAAGTCACCATTAGCCTCTATGATCATTTAGTCCTTGACTTGTAGTACCACTCTATGCTTTGATTAGTAATGCTTTGTTGCACTGCATGATTATGGCCATTATTGCTCTCTTAGTTGGTTGCTCCCAGTCTTTTGCTAGCCTCCAATTGTATGAGTAAGTTATACTCATGCCTCCAACTCCCAAGAAACCAAGTTATTCCAAAGTGTCCACTATAAACTCCTATGCATGGTGTGTTACACCATTCCAAGTATATTATTGTTTTCAACTATCTTCCAATTAAAAACTATTTTATTATGTGAAAACTTAGTGATTAAAGCCCTCACGAACTTGATGGCACACTTTATATTCTTTTCCCCTAATAAACTTGAACCATTGTGACAACTTTGTTGTATATGCTTGCACTTATAAGTTGGAATTAGCAGAACCGTGCTATTACGGGGAACGTTTTCAACATTGCACTTGTACTTTATACTCAATTGATATCATGCACTTTTGTCTATGGATGTCACCGGTGTGAAATAAAGAGGGAACTTTAAGTCCATGGAGTTTGTATCCTGTGTTAGAGAAACGTCTGGGCCGCTAGCCTAAGCCATGCCTAATCATGGTGGAGACTTGCAGCATCACCATAATGAGCTATATATGAAGCATGCTCAATAAAAAGCTATGCATATGGTAAATAAAAAGATTGCTGAGATGCTCATTGTCTGCTTTCCTTGTCATTTTGGTTATGGGATAGCTCCTGTACCATGTGCAAGGGGTACCCCGTTGGCGGTTCTCTATGATACGCATGTACTTACAATGACAAGAACTTACAGGTGACTGAGGTTGAGTATCATGAGGTGTGGCCCTCGTATTCAAGGGGACTTGAGATTTCCAACTTATACTTTGTCAAGCATATACTCTATAGTTTGTTCATTTTAACCTTAGTCACTTCAAGATGCTTATGATAGGGGCAATGAGGGATGAAAGATAACTAGTACCATAATTTTTGGAAGCTCTTTTTGAAACTTGTAATCCCTGCTTCCTTTCCAAAAAGGCGTTTCTTCAACCATTATTGAGTCTCCACCTTCTACCTTTAGGCACCATTAAGAGAGCATAGTTGTCATTCTGTGTGCAGTGTTCCAAAGCTTATTAATTGATGCATATTGTGTTATTACTTGCTCTTGTACTATCTGTTTCTAATCATCCTTGTGAACTTTGCAGGTGTCCTATGCATCTATATTGCTACTCTATGAGGGACAAGCTGATTGCCACTATGCTATGTTTTCTGTATGTGAAACAAACAAACGTTTTTCAATGCGTGTTATTCATGATATTTGTTTATAGCTTGTCATGTTGCATGCATAGTTACTATGTCCTATTGTTAGAACTCCATCTTTCATGCACATATTTAGAGCTCTTTGATCCCGGCTTTCAATGCTTGCAAATGGTTTGATCTTGGTTTTGATGGTGCATGTCACCTCAAAAATTATTATTTTATCACTTACCTACACGAGGACGAGAAGGAGTTAAGCATGGGGATGCTTGATACGTCGGAAACGTATTTATAATTTTTTATGAACCATGCTTGTTTTGTATCTACTTTGCTTTGCTTTGTCTATACTTTGAGGGTTTTTTATATCTTTTCTGTAACTAACCTATTAACAAGTTGCCACAAGCCAGTTGCCTGTTTTCTTCTGTTTTTGGTTCCAGAAAGGCAGAAAATCAATATTCTCGGAATTGGACGGGACAAAAGTTGTTGGGAATATGCTATATGGGTATCCTCATAGCATGTCTCTTATCCGACTAATCCGGGTGGCCCATAGTCGGTAGCATGGCCTATGGCCTGCTGGGCGGCCCAGTTAGGGTGATCCAGAAGGGAGGCCCATGTCGGATAAATGAAGGCTACGGTGGAGTCACCAGCGTACCCGGAGCCTTGGAGTGCAAGATACACAAGACTAGTGATAGACGGTGTAGGACTCTGTAACCTGTCCGGCTAGGACTTTTCCCTGTAACCCTAGGATCTGACGACTATATAAGTCGGACCTATGGGAGCCTTTAGGACACAATCTCATACAAGCATAGACAACTTCAGACAACCTCGCACAGCGAACCTATCTCTGTAACTCGGCGTATTGCCATTATAGTGATTTATAGCAGGAGTAGGATTCCGCCACCGTCATGGGATCTGAACCTGGGTAAGCTGTGTTACCTCGTACCTGCCAACCGTCCGCCTTACCCCACGTCTCTAAACACGCACTATGAGGACCCCTCCATGGCGTACTCGTTGGCAATAGCACGAAAGTTGGCGCCCACCGTGGGGCAAGAGGCGCTTCAGGCTCTTCAGCGGGCGAGGACCAAGATCTTCGCGGGAATTAGTGAAACCGTAGCCATCGGCCGTGTTCTCTTCTCCGGCAACGTTCCGATCGTCCCCCCTGACGAGTTCTAGATCCCGGCGAAGACGAACCCTACGCGGTGTTCGATCGTTCCTATCAGAGACATCCATCTCTTCATTGGAGAAATCGACTCGGGCACTAGTTACCTGGGAGTCGGAGGAGCATCAAGACCCGCACGGACCGCCTACGGGCAGGATACGTTCGCGGAAGGATCGATGTCGGATCTCTCTTTGGAGTTTGCCGGCAAAGATCGGAAAGCATCAAGACCCGCACGGACCGCCTACGGGCAGGACGCATTTGCGGAAGGATCGATGTCAGATCTCTCCTTAGAGTTTGCCGGCAAAGATCAGAAATTTCAAGGCCCACCCAAACCGCCCCTGTGCAGGATATAAAGGTGGAAGATCACTGCAAATCCGCCGGCTTTGTCCGCGTGTCTAGACAGCAGAGATCCAAGTTCGTCAGCGTGGTTACCATCTTCAATCTGGCGCGCTGCGTTCAGAGAGAGGGCGAAAACCCCCGCGACTACCTCGCCAGGTGGATCCGTATACAGGCCGACTTGGCCAACTACCCCAATGATGATGCCATATATCACTTTGTGGAAGGACTAGACCATGGCACGCTTCTCTGACATTCTCTAAGGCGGCAGCAGGCGGCAGGACGCCTTACCTTTGAAGGCATGGTGAACACCGTCAACAACTACGCGGAGGCCGAAGCGGCAGCTCAGACAGCTCTTGCGCTCATTGACGGAGCCCCTCCGATTCAGCCACCACCACCGCCTCCGGCCGCCATCGTCGTAGCAGCACCACCACCTCCAGTCATCGTCGAGGCCGTTGCACCTCCACCGCCCGTCATCGAGGAAGTCTTGGCACCCTCCGACTCTGTCATTGACGCGCTTTATGCTGACTTCAGTGCATATTCAGAGGAGATAGATTTCAGTTCAGAAGAGCTAGACTCCGCTATGCAGGAGATGGAGGAGGAGTACTCGCGCGACGAGCAAGCTAACAACACCATCATGTCTCGAGGGGTGTTCGTCACCATTGGGACAGTGATGGATGAAGATCAACCCGGGCAAGCTCCGCCTACGGCGTTGGAAAAGGGGAAGGGGCCACTTATTGTTGCTGACGATGATCGCACAAAGGTCATGCCTCCTCCGCCTAACCCAGTGCAGCAGCCGTAGGAACTCGGCACTGGCCCGAGCAACAACAACACCGCAAACTTGCCACCTCCAACATACACGTCGGCAGCAACCCATGTTACTCCAGCTGATAGAGTGATGTACGGCAATCTCCTCGTCGAGCCACTAACCGTTGCTCATATCCGGAACGTGACTCGGCTTGACGAGAAGCGCCAGCAGCTGCTGGAGGAGGTGCAAGCCATCGCGGAGCAAGGCGCTAAACTAGATCGAGATCTGATCAACGCGCAGAAGTCCATAGAGAAAGCTAGAGCAATGGAGGCCGAGTACAAGACTCTGCTACAGCAGCAGAAGGCTAAGAAATCTCCGGCTCGCGTCATCAACGATCCTGGTGTATGGCGCAACCTAGGATGGGCTCCCTCGAAGCCGGCACAGGCCAAGCCATACATTGATAGTGAAGGCTAGCAGGTGATGCCCACCCCACTCCTTAACCTCGCCGTCGCAAGACCCTTCTGGAGCAGGATAGATACCCTCAGGCAGTAGAACAGGTCTATGACCTAGTGGCCAAGGAGGTAAAGCAGTAGGAAAAGGCCACCTCTCAGAGGCTCGAGTCTGACCCAGCGCTCTGTCGATCTAGCCAGTACAAACCACGAAGGGACAGATCTCCTCAGGATGTCAGATCACAGACGGGTTCATCAGAACGAAGACGGAGGGATGCGCGCAACAGGAAGGATGCTATCCCCATATCCTCCAACCACGGAGAAAAAGCCCGACCTTGCCGCCCATCTCCACCACCCCGATCCCCCCGACGTCAGGAAGATTACAAGGCTCACCATCGTACGGATATGCCCCCTCCAAAGCAGTGCGGCATCGTCATCCGCGACAACACGGCACAAACCCGTCATGATGAAGAGCTCCACCAAGGACACAAGAGCAGGTCACACCACGACCCTCCGTGTCCGACAAGCAACCGTGACAGGCGTGAGGCGTCGCAGGAGGGTAACAGCAAGAGGGCTAACCCACCGCCACCTCCGCCTATGTCGCCGCCAAGCAGTCACCATGGTGGAAGAGGCCCGCGTCGTTCACATAGCCCATCCCCTGTTGACAACAAGAAGAAGAACCCGGAGCCATACGATGCACGTTCGCGGATCGATAAGATCCACGAGGCCCGGGAAGGACCATACCTGGGACCACATTGCTTTGGACCTGCAATACGGTCCGCAACTTACCCCAAAGGTTTCCGGATTGACAAGACCATCAAGCCCTATGACGGCACAGCCAAGCCTGCCACATGGTTGCAGGACTACGGCAACACGGTGGAGATTGCCGGAGGCAACCCCAACATCGCCGTCAAGTACCTCCCGTTAATATTGGCGGGCACGGCCCGTCAAAGGATCGATGACTTGCCGGAGAGATCTATCTACAACTGGCTGGATATGCAAGAAGCATTCACCAAAAACTTTGAGGGTACATACAAGCGTCCCTGCACTGTGGGCGATCTACAGCGGTGCGTGCAAGAAAAAGACGAGACATCTCGCGCCTACCTCTCCTGTTGGCTGGATATGAAGAATTCCTACGCAGGAGTGCATGCTCAGACCGCCATGGCTGCCTTCATCGATGGGTTGGAAAGGGGCACGCTGCTCCGACATAAGCTAAAGCGCTTGCAGGACAACCACCAGCTTGACTTGAATCAGATGATTCAGTTAGCTAGTGAGTTCGCAGCTGCCGACGACGATGCTCGTGGCTCTTTGCCGGCAATGGCCGTTCCAACTCAAGCTCGGAGGAACAGCAGTACAAAGCGGAAAACCGCTCCAGAAGAAAAGCAATCTACCGACATGGTCGCTATGACCTTTGCAGGACGAGGAGAAGTCGGACAACGTGGCCGAGGAAGGGGAGCAGGCCGCAGGCAGCAGCGAGGAAGTGAAACCAACTCGGTGCCGCTCCGCGTTCCCCAAACCTACGAAGATTACCGCCATATGCCGTGCCTCGTACACCTCGACGCCAACGGAAAGGCCACCCATACCAATCGACACTGCAAGTTCGTCAACGACCTCAAGGAAGACCCGGAGTCCGGCTACAAGCAAAGTCGGAAGAACAGACCGCGAGGCAAGGGCAAGGGGAAGAAGAAGGAGGAGGAGTCCAAGGATTCAAGTGACATGGACCCCAAGCACGCCACCAAGAGCGACGACAAGGGCAAGAACCCCTTCGCAAAGAAGGCCCCAGTCTACCACACTTTCCTTGGCACCCCCACTGTCCGACAACAGAAGACCTCTCTAAGGATCCTGATGGCCACTCTCCCCCAGTTCCCCAGTAACTGCGCTGGTCGGAGGTTCCAATAACTTGGGACAGGACGGACCACCCAAACCTTGTACCCATGGAGAACCAATACGCCATGGTCATCAACCCATTGATTGATGGCGTGGAGTTCACCAAGTGCATGGTGGATAGTGGAAGCAGCATCAACATCATGTACCTGGATACACTGCAGAAGATGAACTTGACGGAGGCAAACCTAAGGTGGACCAACACCGTTTTCCATGGCGTAGTTCCTGGTCGGTAGGCTCGGTCCCTTGGGTGCATTACGCTTCAGGTAGCCTTTGGCGACGTTAATAATTACCGCCAAGAGCGCATGACCTTCAAGGTGGTCCCCTTCAAGAGCGTGTACCACGTCATATTCGGCCGCGGCATATTCCACACGTTCATGGCCAAGCCATGCTTCGTCTACAACAAGCTCAAGATACCCGGACCAAACGGTATCATCACCGTATCCGGAAGCTTTACCAAGGCAAGGGACTGCGAGATCAACGAAGCAGCCGTTGCAAAAGCTGTCCTCTACAGCAAAGAATTCAAGGAGATCCAGAGCAAGGTCGATGACTCAGAGATGCCCGCGTCGAAGAAGCAGATCTCCGACTCCGCTCCTGCATTCAAGGCTGCCATCGAGACCAAGCCGGTGGAACTTGTGGTAGGCGATGCCTCCAAGACCGTCGCCATTGGGACGAACCTGGATTCCAAATAGGAAAGCGCGCTCATCGAGTTCCTCCGTGAGAATAGGGACATATTTGTCTGGCAACCTGCCGACATGAAAGGTGTACCTAGGGAACTTGCCGAGCACAGCTTAAACATAGATCCAAAATGTAAACCAGTGAAACAACATCTACCATGCTTCGGAGATGAGAAGAGACGCGCCATTGGCAAAGAGATAGCTAGGTTACTTAAGGCTGGGTTTATCCAAGAAGTCCTTCACACCCGATGGGTGGCCAATCCTGTACTTGTCCCCAAAAAGGGAACCAATGAATTAAGAATGTGCGTTGATTACACCGGCTTGAACAAAGCATGCCCCAAAGATTCGTTTGCTTTGCCTCGCATTGACCAAGTCATTGACTCGATGGCTGGATCGGAACTTTTGTGTTTTCTCGATGCATACTTAGCATACCACCAGATCAAGATGAGGAAGTCGGACCAATTGGCCACTTCGTTCACTACCCCATATGGCACATTTTGCTACGTCACGATGCCCTTTGGGCTAAAAAACGCAGGTGCTACCTACCAGCGGACAATGCAACGTTGCCTTCACAACCAAATTGGTCGGAACGTTCACGCCTATGTGGTAGATATCGCGGTGATGTCTAAAAAATCAAACGACTTAATCTTCGACTTGAAAGAAACCTTTGATAATCTCCATAAATACAACATGATGCTTAACCCTAGGAAGTGCGTCTTCGGGGTTCCAGCCGGCAAATTGTTGGGCTTCATCGTTTCCCAGCGCGGAATCGAGGTAACCCGGAGAAAAACAAGGCCATCTTAAACATAAACCGTCCGACATGCCTAAAGGACATTCAACGGCTAACAGGTTGTGTTGCAGCAGTTAGTCGGTTCGTCAGCCGACTTGGAGAGAAGGCTTTGCCACTGTACAAGTTGTTGAAGAAGGCGGACAAATTCACATGGACGGACGAAGCAGATGCAGCACTGAAGCAGCTCAAGGAGATTCTTTCCTCAGCGCCCATCCTTGCAGCACCCGAGCCTGGTGAGCCCCTGTTAATTTACATGGCGGCAACCAACCGGGTTATTAGCATCATCGTCGTCGTAGAGCGGAAGGAACCAGGCTATGAGTACGGAGTTCAACGACCAGTCTACTATGTAAGCGAGGTCTTGACGGAGTCCAAGAAGCGTTACCCTCACTACCAAAAGATAGCTTATGGAGTATTCCTCGCTTCTCGGAAACTGAGGCATTACTTTCAGGAGCACCCAATCACAGTAGTGAGTAAGACTCCACTGTCCGACATTATCAATAACAGCGACGCTATAGGAAGGGTCGCGAAGTGGGGCATTGAACTTGCCGCCTTCGAGATCACCTACAAAAGACGCGACGCTATCAAGTCACAAGCCTTGGCGGATTTTATTGCAGATTGGACGGAGATGCTACTCCGTTGCTAGAACCAGATTACTGGGTGATGCACTTTGACAGATCAAAGTTGTTCAACGGCTTGGGGGCTGGTGTACTGCTACAGTCACCAAAAGGAGACAGGCTACACTATGTTCTGCAGATCCACTTCGAGGCTACAAACAACATGGCGGAGTATGAAGCACTCATTAACGGACTACGTGTAGCCAAGGATATTGGCATCAAGCGCATAGTTTGATGTGGAGATTCCGACTTGGTTGCCCAGCAGGTGGCTGGCACCTGGAATGCACGGAACCCTATGATGGAGGCATATCAAGACGAAGTGGACGAGATAGCCAAGAGCTTCTTGGGCTACGAAGTCAAGTATGTGCCTAGGGAGCAAAACGAGGCGGCTGATCTGTTGTCTAAACTGGGATCAGGCCGAAAGCGAATTCCGCCAGGAGTTTTCCTAGAGTATCTACGCACACCATCCGTGAAGGGCGCCGACATCGACAACCCGGATAGAGCTGACTCTTTCGTCAACATGGTGACAAAGATCCCTCCGACTTGTACAAAACTATTCATGGAGTATCTCGAGCATGGAACTTTGCCCGACGACAAAGTAAAAAGACGGCAAATAGTACGACGAGCAAAGGTTTATACCATAATCAATGGGCAACTCTACAAGAGGATCCATACTGGTGTCTACCTAAAGTGCGTTTCCCAGCTAGAAGGTATGGAAATCCTACGCGAAATCCATCTCGGAGATTGCGGGCATCACGCTGCTCCTCGATCTTTGGTCGTGAAAGCCTTCCGGCAAGGATTCTACTGGCTGACCACGAAGGCGGATGCCGACAAGCTGGTTGAGACATGCACAGGATGCCAGTACTATGCCCGACAACCACACGCTCCTGCTGAAGAATTGCGAACAATACCAATAACTTGACCGTTTGCAGTCTGGGGGCTAAACATGGTGGGGCCGTTACAGACGGCACCATGTGGATTTACGCATCTGCTCGTAGCAGTTGACAAATTCACCAAATGGATAGAAGCTAAACCCATTAGAAAGCTTGATGGGGCAACTGCCCTCAGGTTCGTCCGGGATCTAGTGGTGAGATTTGGTCTCCCACATAGCATCATCACCGACAACGGAAGAAACTTATCACTCGGAGAAGTAGAGGCCTATTGTTGGGACAAAGGCATCTGACTTGACCTTGCGTTTGTGGCACACCCACAATCCAATGGTCAGGTTGAGCGAGCCAATGGATTAATTCTGTAGGGAATAAAGCCACGTCTTGAGGCACCGCTACATAGAGCAGCTGGAGCCTGGGCGGAAGAATTGCCATCTGTGCTGTGGAGTTTACAAACTACACCCAACAGATCCACCGGCTACACCCCTTACTTCATGGTATATGGAGCAGAAGCCATCCTACCTTCCGACATCCTCCACGATGCACCAAGAGTTGCCGCCTATGACGAAAATGACGCTGAAGGATCCAGACGCCTAGATGTGGACCTTCTCGAGGAGGAGCGTGTTTTGGCATGCCAAAGATCTGCCATCTACCAGCAGAAGCTACGCAGCTACCATAGTCGCCGCGTCCGGCATCACTCGTTTAAAGAGGGGGACTTGGTGCTCCGACTTAAGCAGAAGAAGTCACACAAATTATCCCCGCCATGGGAAGGACCGTTCATCATAAGCAAGGCGCTACTCAATGGTTCTTACTACCTTGTCGACAATCGTGAACTCAAGGATAGACCCAACGAGGATCATAAGCGTAAGCGACGTGACCCGGATGATGACTACCCGGAGCTTGATTGGTCATGGAACATAGCACAACTACGTCCTTTCTACACTTAGCATTTTTTATCTAATTGTGTACCTTTTATATGATCAATGAAATAAAGATCTTTGGTTCACTCATATTGCTGAGTCTTTTACCTCCTTTAGTGTTCATTTTTGGATCATGTATAACTTTTATGCACAAGTCTTGCGATTGCACTTGTGAAAATTCCGCCTACGGGCGTTAGCTTAAGTTTTCTGGTCTACACGTTCTTTGTTGTTTTTATGTGGATTCTAGAGTAGTGACTTTCGGCACTTGTTGTCGGTGATTTTGTGCTCAGGTTAATGACAGTGCCATTGGGCATCATCACCTAAGCGCATGGTTCCGACAACGAGTCTTCTGACTCACAAAAAGTCAAGCATAAAAACCAATGTAATGGATAAGCCAGCACTTGCTTAAAAAATATATACATACTGGGAATTAATTCTTAAGTAGCAGGATACGACAACCACTGTTTTCCGCCATAAGATTACACCACCAAGTTTTTTCTATGCACACGTCAAAGGTGAAACAAGAATTACAAAGTGTTTTTCACTCTTTGGGCGCAAGGGACTTGGAGGCCGCATCATCACCAGCCGGAGAAACACCCTCGGCGTCGGCGCTGTGATGAGACTCGGAGGAATCCTGGTCGACGTTGTCGATGAAGTTCCTGGGCACGAAGACGTCCACGTCCACCAACTCGGCAACCCTGGTATCATACCCCGCGAGTGATGACAGGATGGCTTCGTGATCGATCTCCTTGCCGTCATCATCCACATCGGGGATACCTGAGGTTACCGTGTCAATGTCGGCATCTTCATAGTGTGCCTTCACCATCGACAGCGCCATCCTTGCGCCAGCCCATGCACATGAAGCTTTCCAGCTCATGACACGCTCGGGGGCTCGGCGCAGGATCTCCGAGTACTTCATCACGGAGTCCGATGCCTTGATATATATTTGGAGGGGCTTGGCAATCTCCTTGGCTTGGGTAATGGCGGTGTTGATGAAATTGCCGGCAAGAACCATGCATTCCTTGTCCGAAGGAGGCGAGCGGGTTAAACCCATTGGAGCTGCAAATTCCGACAAAGAGTGCATGAGTTCAATAAACTCTAAATATCCAGACTTACAGAAGTTCAAGGCGGAGGAAACTTACTGAAGATGCTAGCCTTGGCTTGCCAAAGGATCTCCGCCAAGGATTCCTTCTCTTGTTGGAGGAGCTTAAACGCCTCGCTATGGCGAAGGTTTTGCTCATCGGCAGCTTGCTTCTGATCTTTTAGGATCGCAAGCTCCTCCTTCAAGCGATTGATCTCCGCGGAGGCAGAATCCTGCAAGGCTTTCATGGAGTCCTCGTGCATCTTCAGCATCTCCTTCCTCTCCTCCTTCAGGATCTTGTTCTCGCTGTCCAGCTGCTGGATATGCTTGGACTACTCAACAATATCCTTGGCCTTGGCGACATGTTCTGCAAGTCAGAGAAAACACAGTACATAGTGAGTACTCGAAGATTGTGGGCACAACAATAAGACGGAAATGCGTAATAAGAAAACAGACTCTTGTTTTTGATGATCTGTTCCTTCAAGATGGCGGTTTTACCCTTTTCAGCTTCAAGGTATGCGCGCATCTTCTGGTACTTGTCGTTGGCCATACCCCTCTGAGCATTCTCGTTCTGTGGAAACAAATACAAAGTTAAATCGTTGTTTGGTCTGCTTGGAGCTTCTAGTCGGAGATTTTCCACCTAGATGCTCGGGGGCTACAGCGAGAGTTTTTAACTTAGCAAATATGCTTAGCTTTTCTTTAAGTATCTAGTCGGAGCTAATTCAGTTCTCGATTAGAGGCTTGGGGGATACAGTATAAATTTTTTAACTCATAAAATGCTTAGTTTTTCTTTAAAGCATCTAGTCGGAACTAATTCAATTACAACTAGAAGCTTGGGGGCTACAGCATTGAAAATTATGAACACTGCTTGTGCTACTCTTAAAGCATCTAGTCGGAATAATTCATTCCATCTAAAGGCTTGGGGGCTGCAGTGAGAGTTTTTTCTAACTTAGTCACTCTTAGAGCATATAGATGTAAAACCTATGGTTTTCTGTCTACATCCTCGGGGGCTACGGTCGGATACTCATATGAAATATAGAAGGCAAAGTAAAAACTTACAAGTGCAATGATCTTGAGGTTTGTAGCACTCTCGGCTAGCAGCTTGCCGAAGGAAATGCTATTTCCCCGCAAGATATCCGCTTGTCGGAGTAGCTCCTCGAGACCACACGTCGGAGATGACGGCACTCCTCCAGCAACCATAGTAGTGTTACTCGGCAGAAGCATCGGGTAAACTATCTTTGGGAACTCGAAGGGTTTCTAGGGAGTAGGGGCGCCGCCTTCGGCAGAGGTACCAGCTCCCACCACCGCCTTGCCGCTATCGATGGCATCCTTAGCCGGAGCTTCAGCCATTTGAAGAGCAGCGCTGCAAGGCCGCCTTGCTCGACAACAAAGGAGCTCGGTAGAGGCGCCAGAATCCACTTCCATGACGGAAGGGCCTGGTGCCTCCTGGACTTGAGAACTGTCAGAGTGGAGAAGGGCTTGACGGCAGGAGTGGCAGGGGCGATGGCGGGGGAGGAGTCGTGATGCAGCATTTCTTTGATATTTCTAGAAGCCCCAAGAGTCTTGGAGGACTTCTTGAGGCTGGTTGTGGCTTTCTTCCTGAAATGTGCAAAATGCATAAGTACAGGAACAAGACAGATAAATAGACAATGTCAGAGAATGAGAGGCTTACACTAGGGGGCGCTTTGGCAAACGTCCCGGTGGCTTTTCTCTTTCCGCCTGTATGGCGGTAGTCTTGGAGGCTCCACCCTTCGTCTTCTTCCTCTTGCCTCCGTCGGCAGCGTCAGAGGTGGAGCTCTTCCGCTTTCGCGTCAACGGGACATCGTCGTCAGACACGACCGTGACTTCCTTCATCTTTGGATCATAGACTTGGGCAGCCAGGTTGCCCTCATCTAGATCACTAAGCTGTTAAGTGAGAAATCATCGTGTTAGACAAGATGGTATTGGCAAGACGGAAAAACTGGAGCAATGTCATACACGGAGAATAAATATCTACCTTTGGGCACTTGCCGTCTACGAACATGTCGTAGGTGAGGGTGAAGCCATGCTTCTTATCCTTCACCTTGACGATGTCCTTAAGGCGGAACTTGACGGAGTCGCTCGAGAAGTTGTCCTCAGAGATCCGGAGGGTATCCCTTCGGTCGCCGGTGTACTCGTGCATGAACTTCGGCTGCAGAGGTTGGATTCGCCTGATGAACCAGCACATGGCTAGGACCCGTCTCTACGAACCACTCGATCCGCCTTATTGCGCGCGAAGCATCAAGGTCGGAGGGAAGGGAGGCATGGGATCTCCATGTGGAGACTTCAGCGGCGGCTCCATCCATGAAGTCCGGGTACGTCACTTCTTGGCCCGCCAAAGGAATGTCGGGGCCGTAGTGCACGCTGCCGCTTTTGCACGACTCGTGGCCAACGATGTCGGGGAACCGCCGGCCAGGTAGGATCTTGAAGCTTATGGAGCCGCAGTTCCTAAGCTCCTCCCTACTGTGTCCGGCTTCACGTTTGACGGTGAAGAAGTACACAAACAAGTCTAACCTAGGCCTAATCCCTAGGTAACCCTCACAAAGTGCCGCGAAGTTGCTAAGCACTAAGATACTATTGGGGGAGAGGTTATGGGGTTGGACCTTGAAGTGGTTCAAGACGGACAGAAAGAAGTGGGAGATGGGCAGAGAAACGCCGCGTACCAATTGAGCCTTGAGGTACACCTTCTCTCCGGCTTGGGGAGAAGGAGTCACCTCGCCGGCCGGCGCCCCCCGCCAGGCGAGCCCCTCCATCGCGGGGAGGTAGCCTTCAGTGACCATCTCTTGGATGTCGCGGGCGGTGATGTCCGAGACGCACCAGTCGCCTTTGTGTGAATCTGGTTCCTCTTCCAGAAGCTCTAGCGCCGCCAGATTGTGGTCGCCGTCGGTGGATTCAATAACCGCTGACGCGGGGATGACCAGGCCCTCTGGGGGCACGACGACGGAGCTCTCCGGCTTCGCCGTGGCTTTGCTCGACGCTGCCATCGACGGGAAGGAACTGCTGCTGGCCATGGAGGAATGGAAGGGTGCGACTGGTGCGAGGAGGACTAGGGTTTCTTCGAGGTTTTCCGCGGACAGCTCGAGGAGGCGTGCGGCTGGAGGAAGAAGAAGATGACGCGAGAGAATGGGGTGAAAAAGTGGCAAGTGTCCCATGGTTACTATTTATCTTACTCTGCGTCAAGATTCGTGCAGCTAATCGGACGGTTGTCGCGTAGACGACGTGGTCGAGAGTGTGCACGGTAATTTCGGCACGTCCCCAACCGTCGCCGCCAATGGTTCGTACCACTCACGCGGGAAAATCGGCTATGATTACGTTCTCTGCATGTGTGAGTTACGAGGCATTCTTCCGGAAAAGAAGTTGCAACTTGTTGGTATGGGTTTCCTATCAATCCTATTGAGCCATGCGCCAGGGTCTCACAGCCTACGTCGTCATAACTGACATGGTAGATGAGCCGTCGCATCGAAGATTCCGGCATGGACGGATTTAATCTGACTAGCGGAAGAGTACGATGGAAGATTCAGCATTTCTCCGACTTACTAGTAGAAGACGGAGAAAACTTTGCAGGGTTCTTTGGGAGGACTACAAGATGTTGCTTGACGATTTGCCGACATCCATCTAGACGGAGCATTCCATGTGAAGAGGCACGACGGCGCAAGATCTCGGAGTTCTCTGGGGGCTACTGTTGGGGATATGCTATATGGGTATCCTCATAGCATGTCTCTTATCCGACTAACCCGGGTGGCCCATAGTCGGTAGCATGGCCTATGGCCTGCTGGGAGGCCTAGTTAGGTGGATCTAGAAGGAAGGCCCATGCCGGATAAAGGAAGGCTACGGTGGAGTCACCAGCGTACCCGGAGCCTTGGAGTGCAAGATAGACAAGACTAGTGATAGACGGTGTAGGACTTTGTAACCTGTCCGGCTAGGACTTTTCCCTGTAACCCTAGGATCTGACGACTATATAAGTCGGACCTATGGGAGCCTTTAGGACACAATCTCATATAAGCATAGACAACTTCAGACAACCTCGCACAGCAAACCTATCTCTGTAACTCGGCGTATTGCCATTATAGTGATTTATAGCAGGAGTAGGATTCCGCCACCGTCGTGGGATCTAAACCTGGGTAAGCTGTTTTACCTCGTACCCGCCAACCGTCCGCCTTACCCCATGTCTCTAAGCACGCACTGTGAGGACCCCTCCATGGCATACTCGTCGGCAATACCACGACAAAAGCCAAAGTCATTATTTTCTCGGAGCAACACAAAACCACGAAGTAGAGCCGGAGGGGGGTCACAGGGTGGCCAAACCCCCCAAGGCACGGTCAAGCCCTGGAGGCGCCTGGAGGGGGTGTGGGCCCCCTGGACCCCCACCGACCTTGATTCCTGCGTCTATAAGAAGCCTCCGACCCAAAAACCCTAGAGGATCCAGAAGAAATCCACGAAAACCTATAGCGCCGCCGCCACCGAAGGGGAGATTCGGGGGACAGAAAGTCTTTGTTCTGGCACCCTGCCGGGACGGGGAAGTGCCCCCATAGCCATCTCCATCGATCTCCATCGCCATCTTCATCACCGTTGCTGATTCCCATGATGAGGAGGGAGTAGTTCTTCCTCGAGGCTAAGGGATCTACCGGTAGCTATGTGTTCATCTTTCTCTATGCATGATCTTGTTGTGGTCGTGAGCTTTGTAATCAAGTAGATCTACCTTGCTACTCAAGTGCTTCATTAGATCTCTGCTCTCCCCATGTGTGTGAAAGTGACAGCGTGCATGCCATGGTGGCACTTAGGTTTGAGTCTACATAAATACTCTTTGTGCTTTAATAGATCTATGCTTTTCCCCACGTGTGTGAAAGTGATAGCGTGCATACCCTGTGTGGCACTTTGGCTAGATTGAATATTTGTTATGAGTTATATTTGGAGTTGGATGTCTCTATGAAATTGTGGTGTTTGTTGGAACCATCTAGCGCTCAAGGTGACAGTGTGGGGTTATCTAGATTGGGGAAGGTGGACTTTGAGGAGTGCTATTATAGCCCTACCGATGATTAGAGTGTCCAACCAGAGTGTAGTTAAGAGTAGTATCATGAAGAGAGGATATTTATATGAGAGAGTGTTCACTAGTGAAAGTATGATCCCTAGGCCTTGTTTCTAAGCATTGAAACACCGTTTGCATCTAGATCTGTTGCATGTTTGCTTGCTTTAGTCTTCCTCCACGCCATCAGCTCTTTTCTGGCACCGTTAACCCACGTCAACAACAAGTCAGAAGATCTTTTCTAGCATCGTTACCACTTGTATTTCACTATCTCTTCGCCGAACTAGTGCACCTATACACCTGACAAGTGTATTGGGTGTGTTGGGGACACAATACACTTCTTGTATCTTGAATGCAGGGTTGCTTGAGAGGGAATACCTTTGACCACTTCCTCCCTGAGTTCGATAAACCTTGGGTAATCCACTTAAGGGAAACTTGCTGTTGTTCTACAAACCTCTGCACTTGGAGGCCCAACAACTGTATGCAAGAATAGAAGTGCGTAGACATCAGTGGTCCAGTCGCAAAATGGGCCATAGAGCTAGCACCATATACTCCACAATATGATAGGTGAGATGCAATCAAATATCAAGCTATAGCCGATTTCTTCGTGGATTAAATGGAAATGCAATACGAGCCACCATTGCCAGATATGAATTATTGGAAGATGCACTTCGATGGATCCAAGACAAAGATGGGTCTGGGCACCAGGATAGTGCTCACATCACCAAAGAGGGATCATCTCAAATATGTGTTGCAGATCCATTTCGCTGTATCCAATAACGTCGCCGAGTATGAAGCACTTGTCCACGGCATAAAAGTGGCCAAAGAGATTGGCATCAAAAGGATCATGTGTTTTGGTGACTTGGATTTGGTGATCCAGCAAGTATTTGGGCATTGGGACGCGTTGGATGCAAACATGGCACTATACCGTTTTCATATGCAACAAATTTCGGGGTACTTTGACGGGTGTGAATTCCATCACATACCTAGGGCAGAGAATGAGGCAGCGGATGTACTATCCAAATTAGGCTCATCTCGGCAAGAAATTCCACCAGGAGTAGCATTAGAGCACCTCAGAAAACCATCAATCACGCTGTCACCAAAATCCGAGTCAATCAGACTCGCCCCAACAAATCAGGAGTCAGACGTTGTGCCAATGGATATTGACTCAGGGGCAGGTTCGAGTCCCTCGGGGACTGACCCGTCCACTTCAGGGGTTGCCGAATCACACTCGGAAACTCCTCAAGTTATGTCGATAGAACACATGTCGGTGGAGCCAATGGAAATTGATGAAGAAACAGATCCGGGACCGCTGATACCAGCATGGGCGCAACCAATATTCAACTACTTGAAAGATGGAACTTTGCCAGATGATGAAATATTGGCAAGGCAAACAGAAAGAAGAGCAAAAGCATACACGATAATCATCAAGGAGTTGTACAAAAGAAGTGTGACGAGTGTACTACAGCGTTGCATAAGCCTAGAGAAAGGTCAAGAAATACGGTTGGACATTCACCAAGGAGAATGTAGGCACCATGCATCGTCAAGATCATTGGTAGCCAAAGCATTCTGACATGGATTTTATTGGCCAAGTGCACTGGCAGAGGCACAGGAACTTGTGAGAAAATGCAGTGGTTGCCAGCATTATGCCTCAAAATCACACTTACCAGCATCAGAATTGAAAACTATACTGATCACTTGGCCATTTGCAGTATGGTGCCTGGATATGGTGGGACCATTCAAACCAGCGAGAGGTGGAATGACTCACATACTCGTGATGGTTTAGAAGTTTACCAAATGGATAGAAGTGAAGCCCGTCAAGAAATTGGATGGAAAAACGGCTATCTCATTCCTAGAAGATATAATCTTGAGATATGGTTACCTGCACAGTGTAATTACAGATAATGGCACAAACTTTGTCTAAGGAGCCTTTGCTTGTTTTTATGGGAAAAACCTAATAATACTTAACGTAGCGTCAGTTGCTCATCCAGAATCAAATGGACAAGTTGAACGAGCTAATGGCTTAGTTCTATCCGGGATAAAACCCCGTTTAATGGAGTCACTCCAGAGATCACCTGGTTGTTGGATAGAGGAATTACCCTTAGTGTTATGGAGTCTAAGGATAACTCCGAATCGATCAACAGGCTATACACCATTCTTCCTTGTGTATGGGGCAGAAGCAGTTTTGCCTGCCGACATAGAGTATGACTCGCCAAGAGTAAGGCAATACTCGGAAGCCGAGGTAAAAGAGGCCCGAGAGGATGGAGTTGACTTACTTGAAGAAGCAAGGGAATTGGCATTGTCAGATCCGCCATATACCAACAAAATCTATGATGCTACCATAGCCGGAAAGTTCAACCTTGTGTTTTTCGAGAAGGGGATATGGTTCTCAGACTAGTGCAACGCACAGCTGGAATGCATAAGCTATCACCCCCATGGGAAGGACCATTCATTGTAAGCAAAGCATTGCACAATGACTCATATTATCTAATAGATGCTCGCGAAGCACAAAAGAACAAGGCGGACAGATCAGGTGATGAGACCAAAAGGCCATGGAATGTGGCACTACTTCGCCCCTTCTACACTTAGGAGAAGCAGTGTATGTATCACCCGAACTCTCATATGTCGGACGCTTATGCCGGCTATGTGCTAATAATAAAATGGTATGACTCGAAAAACTGACTCGGGGATTGCCCCTTATGTTTATCTTTTAACTATTCTATGTCGGCTGGCGTTGACACTTAAAACTTATCTCGGAACAAGTAATGTTTACTCGGAAAGAATAAACTCTTCGACTATGTTGTTCTCTGAAAACATGGCTTCATGGCAAGCAAGAGGAAAGGATCAATGATGAGTAAACATGAACACCGGATAAGTAAAGAGAGAAATGTGAGTTGACCCTGTGTATGTTTTTACTAACTCACTGCAGGTTATGTTGCTTTCTATGTCGAATAATCCTAGGTCAAGTGATCTAGTTTTATATCCGCTAACTCGATCCTTAGAACTTTGAGACTCTAATGTCGAACACCAAAAAAGGTAGACAAGAGCCAAATTCAAGTAAAAGGGAAACGGCAAAATGGAACTCGAGGACTTGCCCCTGGATAATTCACATTCAAAGCTAAATAAAAGTTTGAGCCTTATCACAAGGCGTACACCCAAAATAAGTGCATTATATCATACATCTGCACCCGGCATACCAGGGATCTCATGAAATTCAAGTGTTTTTGGTAACCAGCCTAAGAAGCAGCTGGGCTTGGAGGTGTGTCTTTGGGGATGGAGCAAGGAGCATCTTCGGGAGCGTTCGTCGAGTCTGCAGTACCATCTAACTCGGTGGCCTCGCTATCCTCACCTTCGTCATCAGCAATGTTGGCAAGAGGCTCGCCAAGGTCGAGGAAGTTGGGCCCATCACACCAGGCATGCACAAAGGCATATTTGATCATGGCGTAAGCTCGCTCCTGGCGTTTCTTGATAAGTTCAGGATCGTGGAGCCACTTTCCTTCCACCCTCATGCGTTCAAGAACATCAAGGTTGATGTCCTCGTACCATAAAAGTATGAAGGCAAGGGCTTTGTCTGCAGCGGCTCGGTCGGCCGACTCGTGCCATTGATCCAGCCTGTCTTCAGTAAGAAGCAGCCTGGCAGCCAGATGCTCGATGAGTGTGGGCGCATCTTCATCTGGCTAGAGCATTCGGAACGCATGAATCGCTGATTTGAGCAAGTCCACACCACATGATTTGAGGGTCTTGGCACATTCAGATAGCGCTGCAAGGTGCTCGTCGATACTGACCTCGCCATCAGCTGGAGTGCCTGATTCGGCTCGTACTCTTTTCATGGCCCGTATATCAAACATATCAGCCTCAGGAAAATTCTCTACAAAAGCAAGGGAACATTAGCAAGACAAGGAAAAAGCAGACAAAGCAATGAGTACAGCGAAAAGGGTAAGGACTAACTACCGAGAAAAGAGTTGATGGAGCCAAGCTTGCTTTGCCAATTCTTGGCCTTAGCCTGAAGAGTGTCTAGATCTAAGTGAGCTGACTCAACCGCCGACTCGGCCTCCTTGAGCAGCTCCTTGGTCTTCTAAGCACTAGCGGCATGCTGGCCATCTTTCTCGGCAAGCTCCTCCCGCAGCCCTTTCACCTCAGCCTGGTGCTTCTGCTCCATATCCGCCATTTCCTTCTTCATCCGAGTCACCTCGTCTCGCTCCTTTTGGAGCTCGATCTGGTGCTTCTCTCCTTATTCGGAGCATATGACCCGTCAGCGACAACAAAGCTATGGAGAAGGATAAGCATAAGTACAGAGCGGAGACAAAATCTTTAGGAACTTACTTTCAGCATCGCTAATTTGTAGATGCAAGGCGTTAATGGTGGATTGGGCAGAATCTAAGGAAGGGCAATGAAAGAAAATAAGCAAGGGAAAACAAGGAAAGTACGCCGAATAAGAGCGAGACGAGTCAGAAAATTACCTTGGCCTTTAGCCTCAGCTTGCAGGTTTTGGTGAGAGAGCTCCAGCTTACGATACTCAAAGAGGAGAGCCTGGGTCACCTTGGTGCGCTCATTATGCGTAAGCTATATAAGAAAAGAGATAATCAACAGAGGTGAGATAAAGCCTATGGCCGAATAAGAGCTGATTACTATTTTAGAGCTTACAGCCGAGTAAGTTCCTCACTCAGCAGTAACCTCGGGGACTAGGGGTAATGTATAACAAAGAATACTCAATACACAAAAGAGTAAGAAGATTATATACCTCGTTCACTTCATCTGCGCGGGCCATCAAGGTGATGGCCTGCTAGGTCATGTCAGAAATGGCCTTGGGCCCCAGCTTTATCTTCTTGTCGGCACTGGAGCTGACCTCTTGTTCACCAGCCGCATTCCATGCCACAGCGTAACGCTCTACGAAACCAAGGCCATTCCTGCTAAGAGTCCGAGTGAGAACTTGGCCCGTTTTCAGGGTAGTTCCCACGTTGGCACGGTAGCAGATGTGCTCATTGCAAGGCAATAGCCTTGAACCGCCGCTGCACCTGTAAGTCTGATCCGCCCAACTTACCCACTAAAGCGAGTGTCGTTGTTATTGTTGTGGTCCAAATCTGAGGTGCGGTTCCTGGGGCATGGACCAAGGTCATCTGCTTGGTAGATGTGGGTTTGCTGATGGAGGAACAAGCCGGACCTGAAGCAGCAGACCGGGTCTGACTTTTTGACAGAGGAGAGTGAGCATATCTGGTTGGGGACAAGATAGGAGCCGACTGAATAGGCTCAATAACATTCTGGGGGCAACAGCAGGATCAACTTGTGTACTAGGAGCAGGAGAACTAATGACAGGGGTCTTCTCGACGCCAATGTTGCTAGCACCAAGATTAGGAACTTGTTCATGAGGAACGACAGGGAAGTTGGGCCGGGTCTCCTCCGACGGTTGCGCCGCCAGGTCAACCTCACTCGGATGGGGCTTGGCATGGCGGTGTCGGCGCGAGGAGGAGAGGCTGGCCTTAGCGGCAAAGAGGCCATGATAGGAGTAGCTTGGCTAGCCGACAAAGGCGCCGCACTGAAAATAACAAAAAGCGCTTATAAGAAAGCAATTACAAAACAGGAAAGGAAAATGGGAAGTAAGCAAAACAGCAAAATTTACCCGGAGACGGTCGGGTCACGCGGCATGCGACGAGTGACCCGGCGCCTAGCAGCTTTGCGAGTCTCAGTCAGCGTGGCAGCGGGAGGAGCAGCAGGAGCAACTTTGCGCTTCTTGGCGGGCTGAGCGCTGGAGGAGGCCCCGCGTCTCTTACCCGGCTTGGCAGCAGGGATCTTGCCGACCCCGCCCATAGCAAGAGGGGTAACGTCATGTACCTGGGTAGCTGCATAAGTAAATGATGAGCTAATTCGAATAAGTCAAAAGGTTAAAGTCAAAAGGCAAGTACCTCCAGAATTTCACAATCATCATCATCATCGTCGGACCAGTCTCGTAAGGGGTTTCAAGTATGTGTCTTACCCACGGTAGAGGCAGCGGCAGCAGCATGCGGGATGGGATTGAAGCATTCCAGGTCGAACACGGTCTCATCCGAGTCGGAGCGATCCTCGTAGTATCCACCGGGAGGGACAGTACTATCATCAACCTGGTGAACAAGATTCTGCCAAAGACAAACAGAATAAGAACAACGAGCGAGCGGAATGACAAGTGAACAAAATAAGAGCTATGTCGGATAGAAAGTGATTCGGAAGCATACCCAGGGGACAGGCCTGTCTTGGCTAAAAGGAGGGCAACCCTAGGCCCAGTCGTCTGCCAAAGTCAGCTTGAAGATCGAGCTGACTCGGCGGGCCACAGAGTCATGGGTGAGCTCCATCATGGAGTGCCGAGTGGGTTCTTGCGTGCCGCTCATGAAGCACATCTTGTGGCTCCTGGCTTGGAGGGGGATGACCCGGCGTGCGATAAAAGCACACATGAGATTCGTATCGGTGAGATGGAAGTTCTCATTCGGCGGCAGCAACCTCTCCAGAATCCTATTGGCCTCGTTCACCGTGGCACTCTTGTCGCGCGTGTCAAGCTTCTAGAACTCTTTGCTGGGGACCTCATCCGAGAAAGGAGGGAGCCGAATGTAGATGGTGGCCCTGCTGTTTTTGAAATAGAAGAAAGTCCTATGCCATTTCTTGCAAGAGTCTAATCCAGTAACCCGAGGAAAGATGGACTCTTTCCTGGGCGTGATGCTAGCGGCACCACACCTGGTTGGCCTTTTCTCGGCATGGGGAACGCCAGGCTCGGGAACTACTTGGATCCTAAAGCTAAAATATTTGGCCCACAGAAGAACTGTAGGCCAAATGCCAAGGTAGGCCTCGCACGCGGAGATAAAACAAGAGAGGGAGCCAATCGCATTGGCAGGCAAGTGACAGGTCTGAAGATGGAAAGTGGAAAGAAAGGAAAGAAAGAAATTGCTCACGGGCAAGGCAAAACCTCGCTCAAAATGAGAAAGGAAAACCACCCTCTCATTGGCCTCAGGTTTGGGGAAATCTCACCAACAGGGAGGTGGCAATCCACTTCGAGTGGGATGCGCCTGGTGGAGCGAAGCCACTCGACCTCCTTCACGGAGACCTCCGAGCCCTCCTAGCCGCCGCGCTCGCCGGTGGCAACCTCCTGTTCTTCCGCTCCCGCCACGGTGTCGCGAGCGTCCATGGTCTCCCTGGATTCAGTCTCTTCCGCCGTTGGAAGAGGCTTGGAGGAGCAAGGACCCGTAGTGGAATAGAAACGGGAAAAGAGCAAACGCAGAAGAGGAGCTATGGAGAAGAAGAACCGCAAAGGGGGAAGTTGGGATTTTGGATGCGCAAGGAAGAAGAAGGCAATGGGGAGACTGAACGAGCGAGGGAAGTTAAGATCCCCTTACCCCTACTTAAGGGGAGTAAAAAACCCAATCGTGGGATTCCACGGTGCCATGCGGCCAACGTGTGGCCGTGTATTCAGCCGAGTGAGCCAGTCAGAAAACAACACGTGTAGGTTACACGATAAATCCACTGCCACGTCACGCTGCGCAAGACACGAGGCGCTGAGTGATGGGACTGCCACAGTGACGGAGAGTTACTACACCGCCGTCACTGTGTGGTCAGGATTTGGGACAGAATTTGAGGCAACTCACCATGATTACAAGCTGTCAGTGACTAAGGCACGCTGAAAATGATTCGGAATTGGCCAAAATGACTCGGCACGAGGAAAAAATGGGCCAAAAAGTCAAAGATGAGACTCGGAAAGAGCATAGTAGACTCGGCTAAGATCGAGGTTAGGCCAAACAGTGCGTCCTAAACAGTAAATACAGGCAGAAAGATAAGTTCCAATCACATTAAAGGAACCTGGAGACACCTAACAACTAGAACTACTAGGCCTCAGTAGCTTCGGGGACTAATGTCGGGGGGATAACCCCCGGTAGGGTCATAAAGGGTAAAACATTGCCCAGCTTGGCTTACGCCGAGTAAAGAAAGAACCAGGCCAAGTAAGGGCGATCGGGTAAGATAATCATATGAGGTCGGCATGGAATTATGTCGGCCCATATAAGACAAGTTCGTTAATCTTGCAGGAACCAACGAGCCGAGTCTTACGAGGGAGGGCCGAGTCAGATAGGACACGTGGTACCTTTCCGAGTAAGGTTCAGGAGGGACCATGGTAAAGCACGGTCAAAAGAGAAGGGCGACGCCGGGTGACACGAAAGGAGCCAGGTGACGCCTAAAGTAAGGGCTGATGTACAAAGTTACTGCATGACGCCAAAAGAACCGGAGGCTACGTACGTGAAGACCGTTAGCTGTCCAGCTTTATGGACTGGGCCACTCGGATTAGTACGAAGCCGTGACCCGGCCCATACAGTGAAGACCAAGATCCAAACAGTAACCCTAGGACCCAAAGGGGTGTAACCTAGCTAGCCATCGCCTATATAAGGAGGGGTATAGCTAGGGTTTAAGGAGGTTGGACCTAGTAGGGAACTAAGGCACTAAAGCTTAGTTCATACAGCTCAAGGAGCACTTGTAAACATCGAGGATCAATAAAATTCCCAAGTGTGGAGAGTTCATCTTGTTCTTCATGCGTGGCAAGACCGTGCACTCCCTCCCCGGTGACCACAAGCATCCATTTGGCCCCCAACTTAAGCCTACCAATGGCATCTGCCATGACACCACCACGACAATGGGTGACGAGGATGAGCCTTGCCTTCGTGGTTAGAGCATATGGCGCTAGCGTCCTTCCTGTTGCGTGCATCCATCCATATTCATTCTGATGAACACGTCTGGGACCCGACATCATGAGGAGATCGGTCCCTTGGTGGCTTAGGAATGCTAGACTGGCAAAACGTTGGGTCAGACTCAAGCCTCTGAGAGGTGGCCTTTTCCTGCTGTTTCACCGCCTTGGCCACAAGGTCATAGACCTGTTCCACAGCTGCAGGTGATCTATCCTGCTCCAGAAGGGTCTTGGCGACGGCGAGGTTGAGAATAGGAGTGGGCATCACCTGCCTGCCTTCGCTGTCAATGTATGGCTTGGCTTGTGGCGGCTTCGAGGGGGCCCATCCTAGGTTTCGATGTACACCAAGATCGTTGATGACGCGAGACCGAGCTTTCTTAGCCTTATGCTACTGGAGCAGAGTCTTGTACTCGGCCTCCATGGTTCTAGCCTTCTCTATTGACTTCTGCGCGTTGGCCAGATCTCGATCCAGCTTTGTGCCTTGCTCCGTGATGGTCTGTGCCTCCTCTAGCAGCTGCTGGCGCTTCTCGTCAAGCTGGACTGCGTTCTGTATATGGGCCACGGTCATGGGCTCGACGAGTAGGTTGCCATACATTACTCTATCAGCTGGAGTGATTTGGGAAGCAGCAGACGTAGATGCCGAAGGCGGCATGTTTGCGGTGTTGTTGTTACTCGGACCGGTGTTGAGTTCCTGCGGCTGCTGCACTGAGTTAGGCGGAGGAGGCATGGCCTTTGCGCAATCATTGTCGGCAGCAACGGGTGGTCCCTTCCCCTTGTCCAGCGCTTTAGGCAGATCTTGTCCGGGTTGATCTTCCTCCATCACGGTCCAAATGGTGACGAACACCTCTCGGGACGTGACGGCGTTGCTGGCATGCTCGTCGCGTTTGAAATCCTCCTCCATCTCCTACATAGCAGAGTCTAGCTCCTCCAGGCTGAAGTCTATCTCCTCGGAGTCAGCGCTAATGTCGGTGTAGAGCGCGTCAAGAACAGAGTCGAAGGGTGTCGGGGCTTTCTCGATGATGGGCAGTGGTGGTGCGACAGCAGCGATGATGACTGGAGGCGGTGGTGCAGCTACAGCAACGACGACCGGAGGCGGTGGCTGAGGCAGAGGGGAGCCGTCTAAGAGCGCGAGCGCTGTCTGAGATGCCTCCTCAGCTTCCACGTAGTTGTTGACGGTGTTCACCATGCCTTCAAAAGTGAGGCGTCCTGAAGCCTGCTGCCGCCTTAGCGCATGTCGGATAAGTGTTCTGTGGTCCAGTTCTTTCACAAAGTGATACATGGCATCATCATTGGGGTAATGCGCCAGGTCGGCCCGTATATGGAGCCACCTGTCTAGGTAATCGCAGGGGTTTTCACCCTCTCTCTGAGCGCAAGATGTCAGATCAAAGATGGTCACCACGCCGACGAACTTGGATCTCTGCTGTCCAGACGCACGGGTGAAGCTGGCAGACTTGCAGCGATCTTCCACCATTATATCCTGCACAGGGGCGGTTTGGGTGGGCCTTGAATTTTTCCGATCTTTGCCGGCAAACTCCAAAGAGAGATCCGACTTCGATCCTTCCGCGAACGTATCCTGCCCGTAGGCGGTCTGTGCGGGTCTTGACGCTCCTCCGACTTCCAGGAAACTAGTGCCCGAGTCGGTTTCGCCGATGAAGAGGTGGATGTGCCCGATTGGGACGATCGAGCAACGGGTGGGATTCGTCTTCGCCGAGATCCAGAACTCATCGGAGGGGACGATCAGAACGTTGCCGAAGAAGAGAACACGGCCAATGGCTACGATTTCGCCGATTCCCGCGAAGATCTTGGACCCCGCCCGCTGTAGAGACTGAAGCGCCTCTTGCCCCACGGTGGGTGCCAACTTTCGTGGTATTGCCGACGAGTACGCCATGGAGGGGTCCTCACAGTGTGTGTTTAGAGACATGGGGTAAGGCGGATGGTTGACGGGTACGAGGTAACATAGCTTACCTAGGTTCAGATCCCACGCCGATGACGGAATCCTACTCCTGTTATAAATCACTATAATGGCAATACGCCGAGTTACTGAGATCCGTTCGCTGTGCGCGATATGAGTTGAGTTATCCCTAAAGGTTCCCATAGATCCGACTTATATAGTCGCCAGGTCCTAGGGTTACAGAGAAATTCCTAGCCGGACAGGTTACAGAGTCCTACACTGCATACAACTAGTCTAGCGTGTCTTGCACTCCAAGGCTCCGGGTACGTCGGTAACTCAACCGTAGCCTTCCTTTATCCGGCATGGGCCTCCCTTCTGGATCAATCTAACTGGGCCGCCCAGCAGGCTATGGGCCTTGCTACTAACTGTGGGTCACCCGGGTTATCTGGATAAGAGACATGCTATGAGGATACCCATATAGCATATTGCCAACAGACTTGGCTATAAGGTCATCTATAGTCAGCTTATAGTCAAGTAGTACAATAGTTACTTTTAAAGAGTACTACTTTATAAGTGAATGGTCCACTCACATACTCACAAAGTGTCTAGTAGCACGCGCAAGAGCTGGCTATTGCATGAGAGTCGACCTCTCTTGTCTCACCTCTTCTCTCTCATCCAACTAAGCAAAACAATACTAGTTTAATTCTTATAGCTAGCTGACTAGGACTTATTGTACTTGCTCTTACTAGCTAAGTTACTCTCACTATGACCAGCCTAACTTGTTTAACTCTTTGCATTAATTGTGCAGAAGGATGAGCTGATTTTGACAGGTCCACGACGAGCATTTGTCACACCAGATAGCCTATTCTTTGAGATCAATTTGAAGATCAAGTGTGCTCCTGGCTGTTTGATGATATTTTGTCTCAAAATGTAAAAAAATGCATAAGGTGTATCACTTGTGTGTCGAATAATACGTGAGGAAAATCCACGTCATTCTTTACGTGTGCGGCTCGGTGCTAGGCAGGGAGTTAATTCGATTTCAGCAGCTTATTTGAGCTGTTTATTTAGGCCCAGTTCTTTTAAGGTTTCTAGACAGCTTAACTGTGAAAATAAGCCTAAACTCAAAAGAACTTAATTTTAAGCCGTTTTTTTTCACAGCCGACTTTAGCAATTTCTTCACGATTTAGAGAAGCCGCCTTACCCCAGATTCCCGCGGAACCAACGAAGCTGTATATGATGGTACACCTCGTTTTCGCGCTATTTACCTGCTAATGCCACTGCGCTGCTGACTTATGAGAACCAACGAACCGAACACTTTTCAGAACAGAGGGACACGACGCTTGTTTCTTTTCTCTTTTGCAGCCAGCTAGGGTTCCTACCTGCCGCCGCCAGATCCTAGACCGCGCCGCCGACCGCCAGCTCCGCCGCCCGTGCCGCTAGAAAACCATCCCCGTGCCACTCCCCGTTGGATTCCATTGGATAATTGCGGGTTGTCCCCGTCGACGACCAGGATTGAGCTCGAGCTCTCTATCGGCGATTGTGTGCAGGTCGACCGTCCACCGGAGCCGCGTGCCGAACTGGATCTCTGGATTCGCCGGCCTACTGAACTGTCGCCTGCTCAACCTTCGGCCGATTTGCTGCCCCGCACTTCACATCCAGGAACTACTCTGTTTCTGTCCAATACACTTCGATTCAGTACATGTCGATTTTGGCTTCTCCTGCTAGCTCGATTCAGTACAGTTCAGTACGTACAAGCTCAGTTTTTTTACAGCTGCTAAGCTCGATTTATGAATTATGCCCAATTGCTCTGCTAGCTCAAATGAATTCCTATGTATGCATTATTTTCTAATTCAAATGGTGTTCTGAAGTTGAATTCAAACGGTGTACTGAAGTTAAGGTATTTGTTTTATAGAGATGCCCAGATGCGTCCAAGTTTTGACATGCTCTCAAGTTTTTCCCTCTTTCGTGAACCTTGAGGATGATGAACTTTCGTGAAGAAAATGTTGCAATATCCTTCTTTCAAATTGGGTTGTAATGAACTAACCATGAATTCCTATTTTAATTTTAATATTAGCACTTTATCATGTTCGGAATATTAACTTTATGATCACATATGCGAAAAACAGTACAAAATGTTTTAAAACAGTTTGTCAGAACACAAAATTTATCACAAGGGCGTTACAGCCTTTTCATGATACAACTCAGAGAATAAGCTAGGACTAGAGAAGCCAAAAGAACTGAACTGCAATTTCTGGATAGCTTATTTTCACAGATGGTTTTTCTGGACAGCTATTGACAGGATGGCTTATGATAAGCCAAAGCCGAAAAAAACTGTACATAAGCTGGGTATGTACGTACGTGGCCATCTGTCCATCGTACGTGCCCGGCCAGCTGTCCATCCTATGTATACAGAGCGATACGAAACGAAGGTCCGGCCGCGTGTGCGCTCAGGACTCTTGCTTGCTTTGGAATATTCTAATTAATACTTATAGTTTACGGCAAGGATAAGCTCCAACCTTAAACGAGCTGGGAGTCCAACGATAATCACGTTAGCTCTCTCCACCGTCTGGGACTTTGCCTGTCTGCCTATATAAACTAAGAGCATCTCTACTCGTTGGTCGAATCCAGGACGAAATTTGGTCCTTTTTTGGCCGGACTGAATTTGTTTTTGCCCTGGATACGCATATTCACCCATCCGCGTAACCAGGCCGAGTCCCCAAGTTCGGCTAAAATTCGTCAAACTAAGACGATTTTCATTAAGTTGGGCGAAATATAGGCGGAATACATCAAATTTAAACGAAACTAGTAATAACTAAACTTAAAAAGGGCGCCGCCGGTGCCTTCGCCGTTCTACATGCCGAGGTTGTTGTAGAACGCCGTCGTCGCCGACGGCTTGTTCGCCGCTCCATGGCGTGTAGGAGGTGCGTCGTCGTCGCCGCCGTCGTGACGCAGCAGGGCGCCGATAGCGAGTGACGCCAGCCAGCGCCCGGCGTCGTGCGGCTTCCTCGGCTTCTTGCCGCATGCCGAGGATGCGCCGATGTTCGCTTCTCCTACCCGATCCCCGGACCATTTCAGATGTCCGGCGAGAGGGCGGCTGGCGCTGCGCGCCGATAGCGGCGGGTGCGTACAGCAGCAGCTGCTCCGCCATCTTGAGGCGTCGGCGGCCCAGCGCCGACCCCGACCCTCGGCGAGAGGGTGCGAGACGAGCGCCACGATGATGACACTGCGGCGGAGCGAGCGAACGCAACGCCATTCGCCACGGCGTCGCAGCCGCGTACCCACCCGTTCCGTTTTGGGACGGCGCAGCGCGGTGACCTATTGGCGGCGTAAGCGCGAGACGGCTCGCGGATGACGATACATCCGGCGTGTCGCGCGGTGGCGCCGGCGAGTAACCAGCGCTTCACCGCCGTCGGCGTACCAGCGGCCATTGCCGGATGAGTCGACGCCAAAGCGGAGGGAGACGAGCTCATGCTCGCCATCCTCCTCGGCGCCATTCGCCGAAGGTGCACGCCGTCATTGCCGCCCGGCGGCGGTTGCGGAAGCCCAGCGGTGTGTTCTCGCGGTTGATGTGGTCCAGCACGGCGGCGAGCGTCCACCCCGGTGCACTCCTCCAACGCCGGCGCCCCGCCGAGTTCTTGCGCGCCGGTGACTTTGCCGATGCCCCTCCCGCCGGCGAAGCTCCTCTGGCGCCGCTCCTCAAGAAGTGCGCCCGAGACGAGGTCGTCGGGCGCCACGGCCGCGGGTTGTCCATGCCGGCGATGTACTTCTGTACATCGTACGGCAACTCCTCCGGCGTCGGCGTCGGCGGGATTGGGATGCCGCCGGCGCTTAGCGTCCACCCCGGCGGCATCCGCGTGTCCGGCGGCGCCATGTACCCGCCAGACAGCATGCGCGCCTCCCAAGTTTGAGGTGCGCCCGGAAGTTTCGCCGTAAGCGCCGTCGCCGGGTAGCGTCGCCATGGTGAGAGAAAGGGAGAGGTGAGAGCTTCGGAGTTGTCCTTGGGTGGGGAAAGATGCGAGAATGCAAAGATCTCCGCGAGGCGACGCTTATAAAGTCTGCCGAAGGGCGAGGGTGTAGCGGCGAGGGCGGGGAAAGTGAAACGGCGGAAGTTAGTGACCGCCGGTCCGTCGCATGAGCCGAGGCGGCGGTGGCGCCATAAATCGGCGACGCATGGCGACGCGAGGCGTTATTGCCAGCGGTGGCAGCGGTTCCGAGGATGACGACTCGGCTTCACCGACTCGGCGGGTCGACGCCGCGTTGATTTTTTTCGCTGATTTATTTGAGTCCGGCGTTCCCGTATGCACCGAAACCTGGGTTCGGCATGGGTAGCCCGGACCAAAAATGGCCGAAATCCGGCCGAAATCATGTCCTTGGGTACGCGACTGGGCCAGTTTTCGCCGTCCGGACCGAAATTCGGCGTCCGGATCGGCCTCCTGGGTAGGCAAGTTGAGATGCTCTAAGGCAGCGCACAAGGAGGAGCTAGGGGAACAACTTTGCAGACGAAACACAGCGCGCAGCAGATACGTACGGCACACGCGGCGGGCTTGAGATCTAATCTCAGGCGACGAATCGCTTTCTCCTCAGGCAGGCGGCCCGGGGAGAACGATCCGAGGCACACACCGACCGGCTTGCAGCGAAGAGCGGCGAGATCATGGCTGGCATCATATTTTCCGATGGTGAGAAATTATGCTAATCCCACGTGTTTTCGTTTGCATCCAGCATGGTGGTGCGGATCGACCGAGACGCGGCGTATGCCGACCGTAGGTAGGAGCGCGCCCATACACGGTGTGTGCCTATCTCATAAGGATGGCAATTTTATCCATGGATCCGGATATCCACGGATATCCAACCCGGTGGGTAAGGATATGGAGGGCTACTTACGTCCATGGATTTCATAGGGCGGATATCCACTAACTCATGGAGCGGGCATGGATAGAGGTTTCGCTCCACGGATATCCAAGGGATATCCGTCTGACACGTGGGACCTACGAGTGCGAGATATTGTTTTCTAACCAATAACTATTACATATGCCATACTCATTAAAAGGCCCAAGCTCCCACTTCCAAGACGGATACACCCAAAGGCCCACCTGTCCTTAGCTGCTACGCACACACTAAACAGGCAGCCGCCATGTGCCATTAACGTCTCATTCCTCGAATACTTGTAGGCAGAAACCCCTCAACATCACCGGTGTGGCACCGCTGCTATCCCTACCTCTCCTCTTCCTCCTCGAGTCCTCCTGCCATGTGGCGACCCAATGGTGGCCATCGATTTAATAATTGCTGAAGCAATGTCAAACTATTGCCAAAATAGTGCTGAAATATTGTTGTAGTATCGTTGTTATGTTGGTTGTTGTTATGTTTATGTATATAGCATATAACCAATGGATATTCATGGATACCCGGATATCCGATGGGTTTGGATTTGGGGCGACATCCATGCCCATGGATATCTTCATGGACGGGCTAGAGTGAAGTTTATGGATTTGGATCTGGATGTGGTTTTGGTATATCCGTCCAAACCCGCTCCATTGCCATCCTTACTATCTCATCTCTCCTCCGCCTCGAGCGCCGCCGTCGAGTGGCGAGGTGGATGAACTCGTCCGAAACGAGGGCCTTGGCTGTCGGAGCTCGACTACGCGAGGCTCTCAACCAAGCCTGGATTCACCGTTAACGGAGGCGCCGTCGATGGGTCGCAGCTTGTCGGCCGCCATAACAGGGACTGTCTCTCTCTACGTAGTTGGCGCGGCGCCTTATACGTCTACACTGAAGGATGCTGCCCCGCCGTCCGACAGGACAGTCCTATCGGTGCAGACAGGAGCGCGTTCGCCGACGGACGGTGGATTGGTAAAGTCCGTGTCTTGGTCACCGTTGGTGCGGTGGTCGTTTCGCCGGCACAGCTGCACCGCCGACGGATTGCGACTCACCAACGCCCGCACCAACGCGAGTCACGGACTTTGGAATAATTCCATGGCGTCGGCCGGCGACCCTCGATCGGCCCATCTTCAAGTTTTCCGGCAAGGCGTGCGCGCGCATGGTGTTCAGCTCACGTCGCGTGGAGTCGCTTCATGAGGTAGCTACCTCGTTAGCTGGCTGGCCGAAGATCAACATGCATGGACCATGCACGTGGTCATCTAGTAATCCTAGCAACTCTAGTGAAGCTCCTATGCACGCATCATAATCGGCGGCGTCCGAGGCGATGACAGTTTGCCTGTCTCGCGGTGTGCCATAGGCCCACCATCGGGCGAATTTATCATCTTTATCACACGGGTCATCAAGGTCGTCACCGTCGGTGACGGTGCACTTGACGACCACCCGGACACGCACGCTTAAGGCGTTACAGAGTTCGTCTACTTCCACGGGACCTTCCCCTCGCACTTCGGGCGAAATTACAAAGTCATCGACGACAATCCAAGCCAAGCGCACCCATGCATGCTACCTCAACTTCAACCACTTCAACGTCCCTCAAGGCAAGATGGCAAGACGGGCATGGCCGGAGCAAAGGCCATGCTATCTACGGCACGTGTACACGCTAGTACACGGACTCTGCCGTTGCCAACACGCATCACACCACCACCGTGCATGGAGAACGCGAAGCGAAGACCGGAGACGATGACCAAGCAGCTTAATTAGAGGTGTCCCGCGGTTTTATCCGTGGAAGTAATTAACTGGTAGCTTTCCGAGGCCCCGGGAACCAGGAGACCACAATCGCCTTGTCATGTTGGCCGCGCCAGCATGCCACCACGGAGCGACATAGGGTTTAGGCTATTAGTCATGATGATTAATATGTATCTTTTCCCATCTTTTATTTATGTGTACTTGTACACTGGCACGCCCGTATATTTTATGTTTTTTCCCGGCGTACGGGAGATCCCTTTTCTTCCTCCTCTCATTAGAAAAAACGGTATTTTCCGTTTTAAAAACAAATTGGCACGCCCGGTGGGACCTGGTTCTCCTCCCATCTCTGCTGCACATTGGTCGCGGCTTGGTCTTCGCCTGTTCTCTCAACATGTATTGCATGATGCATGAGGATCATCAGCGAGGAACTCCGATGATCGCAGGCATCTTTCTCATGGATTCCGGAACATCGCCGACGATGAAGTCCCGACGGTGATCCAGTTTGGATCGCTGCCACCGATGGTCACTTTCAAGCATGGTGACAAGGTCTACATGCATCAGGCTCAGGATCCCGCACAGTTTCAAGCCATAGAGTCCAAGAAGGCGCAGAAGAGGGCGGTGGCCAAGGCGAAGAGGGAGCATCGTGAGCTCATGCTCGAGGCACGCTCACTCCTGAAGAGCTCCGTGACAGTGGAGATTAGGGGCGACGCGGAGGCGGCTCAGCGCCTACGTTTGCAAGACGCCAACAGGCGGACTACCGCCTCTCCGGTTCGCGCCCCAGCGCAGGGTCCTGAGCCGGGAATCCCGACACCAACCACGCAGCGCACGGAGGTGGAGTTACTCGAGGCTCTCGAGACTGTCTCCTGTGACCTATGGAGGCTAATGACAAACGCTCGTTTGTCGCATAGCCCCCATCGTCTTCGCAACCATAGAAGGAAGTACCAAAAGGTGCAACGCCTTCATCGACAAATCAGCTCTCGCATTGCACAGAGCGCCGTCCCCGAGGAAGATTGGTATCTGCGTGCAATGGAGCTCGCCCACAAGGTCTTCACGTACGGAAACACCCTGAATCCCCCTTATGACTTGTTCCCCGATCAATGGGCGAACGAGCCCTCAAAGATCAAGGAGCTCGTCCGACGGGCAATCATGAAGGAGTTTTGGAAGCGACGCTCCCGCAAGAAGCCCGTTCTACCGGGCCAAACCACCTCCTACAACCTGAGCGATGGCTCCCTTCACACGTCGAGTATGTGGGCACCATGTCTCCATACTTTGGCAGGCGATGGACAACACCCATCCTCCAACAACAACAACAACAACAACAGGTTCTCCGTTCTTCGGAATGAGGCACCTGCACCCCACGCGGAAGATCTATGACAAGAGCTCCACCAACTTCAAAACCAAATGAGTCACCTCCAAAGGAGGCTCGAAGGTCAAGGAAACCATGCCGAATTATCGGCACAAGGGGCAAGCAGAAACAGGCGCCCTGCTCCATCATACCGCCCTCAGCACGAGCGCCAAACTTTGGCGCCACGGCGGCCCCCTTCACCCACGCGCACTAACTTCCGGGGGCATAACACATTGCCTCCACATGGAAGTAGGTGGCTGCAACGCCAAGACAACGCGCCAAACAACCACGCACCACGTCAATGGTGACCGCGAAGCCCTCCGCGGGAACCTGCTCCTATGCCTGTGCCACCGCCTCCAAGGCATGAGGAACAAGTGCGAGCGGGGCCAACAAGCAACCCTACGGCTCCACCAGTTCGGAGAGGTATGCCACCTCTCCTCCCCGCGCCTCTAGCCTCGCAAAGGGCTCACGATGTTCTCACCGAAAACCAGCATAAGCGCGAGAGGCACCGAAGAAACCGACAAGTGCTCTACTGGGAGCTCGATGACTTGGTTCTTTGGAACATACAAGTCCGTGTTCGGGATGGTGGTGATGTCTTTCAAGAGAATGACAGAATTACATTCCGCATCTCCCCGGACCTGGAGCGGCATGAAAGGTACAACTACCTTCTTAGCCGCCTAACCCCCAAACCACGCAAGGCACAACCTAGTGTCACGGAACAAGGAGGCGTGACAGCTCCACCGCCGCGCCCCCTAACCATCCTTAGGCGAGGAAGCGGGCAAGAGCGTGCCGCTCCAACTTCTACACCGCAAGAAGAATCGGACACGGACGCCTCGTCCATGGAGGGCGTCGAGAAGGCCCCCGAGGCGCACACAGGGGACACTCTCAATGACGACATGGTTCTCGAGTCGAGCCCGGAAGCGGCTATTGAGGCGCAATCAAACATTGCCCCCGAACCATCTACAGCCGGCGACGAAGAGCCTACCCTTGTTACCCCTAGCACGATGTAACAAGAGGTCGAGGCCACATTTGTGCAGAAGGCGGGCAACAAAAATGAAGCCGACAAGAACACGGCCTCATGCGAAACTCTAGCAGTGCGCTCTGGCCTCGAAGACGACGATGGGTGGCAACCGCCAAATGTCACCCACGACTTCACATATCCATCAGATGAGGAGATTGTGCCGAATATTTCCGTACCACATTACTCCCAAGTGTAGGCCATGTGCGTTCATGGTTCAAAGGCGCCGATGAAGCAGCGAAGTATAGTACGTCGACACCAGAAGAGGAGGCAAGGTCTACCGCCTCATGCCTTCCCGTCCCAACGGGAGACAGCAAGAAGCACACAAGTGGCTCCAAGCGGTATTGGGATGTATCCCCGATCTGCTACACCGACATGGCATCCAGACTTCCTCAAGATCACGCCGAGCTGCGGCAAGTCGCAAGTCGTCAAGGAGCTGCAACGCGACTAAGGTCACTAGCACTTCAAAGCGCGGTGAAAGCCGCTGCAGGAGCATCAGAGTCGCTTGAGTCTCAAAGTGATGAGAAGGCTTTCGATGCCGCCTCTTCCTCATCTCTAGAAAGGCTCCCCACCTCACCTTCTTACGCCGGCCTTAACCCGTTTATCCCTTCGGATGACGAGAGTTACCTTGAAGACCTCAACACCGCGCCGGCACGCATGGCGGTAGATGGCGTTAATGATGACCCTGAAGGGGCTGCTAAAGCGGCTCATCACGAGGGGCAGAAGGCCTCCCAAGCTAGCCCCTCCGACAATCCCGGCCAGGCGGCATCCCATGATGAAAATTTAGCTGATCAGGTGCGCCAATAAGGGCGCACAATTGAGGAACTAACGTCTAAAGTTGACAGGTTCATCGAGTTCATGATGAACAACATCACAGCAGCACCGGGTACGCCAAGGCAGGCGGACCCACAAGAGGATGAGCTCCTAGGAGGCACTGCAACAAACATGATTCCCAATGATGGGCACCAACAGAGGGACATGGGCACGACCGCTCGTCGGTCGGTCATGCCTCCGGCCTTCAGCAACACGGAAACACGTCCAAGTGTGCTCAAGGGCTACCACGACATGCTTGAAGAAATGGTGGACAAGAAGTTCAAGCGAATGAACATCGAGCAGGCTCCTTGCTCCTCGGAGAGTGAGCTCGAGAAGCCTTATGAATCATGGCATGATCTAGTGTCATTCCCAGCTGGGTGGCACCCTTGAAGTTCATCAATTTAGCGGAACCGGCGATCTGAGGAGAATTTGGCATACTTCGAGGCGGCTTGTGGTGACACAGCCAATAGATCGTCTCTTCTACTTCGGCAATTCTCGAGGTCATTGACTAGCCCTACTTTCCACTGGTATAGTCGCCTACCAGTGGGATCCATCAGCAGTTGGTCTGCCATGAAGGAAGTCTTCAAAAGGCACTCCGTTGCCATGAAGAAAGACTTCTCCATTGTCGAACTAGCACAAGTCCGTCAACGACGTGAAGAGTCCATCGACGACTACATTGTACGCTTCCGCAACAGCTACGTGCGTCTCGCTAGAGAGATGCACCTCGAGGACGCCATTGAGATGTGTGTCCATGGCATGCAGCAACACTGGTCGCTAGAAGTATCTAGGCGAGAGCCTAGAAATTTTAGCGCTCTCAGCTCGGCCGTAGCAGCCAAAAAGTTGGAGTTCGAGAAGTCCCCACAAATCATGGAGCTCTACAAGAATGCTAGTGCCTATGATCCCGCCAGGAGGTTCAGCGCAACGGCCAAGCCGCCCACCAACGGGGACAAGCCAAAGACAACGGCGGAGATGAATTCCACAAGAGTATTCACCTCCGCACCACGCAACAATGTGCCCATGTGATGTGGACATCCCTTCTATTGATACAACCGTCGTACCTACAGCTACACACATACAAGGACCCATCACAAGATCTCGTGCCAAACAACTTAACTATCAGGTACTTTCACTTCTTGGAAATATTCCTCACATAGATGTGAATATGATGCTGCCTAAATCAGATGTATTTCTTACTCTTAGGAATGATGGACCAAGCATGGATGAAAGGGACAAGCATTGGAGCATGGCCATGCATGGAGATGGCAGCAAGCATGTGATGATCCAAGAGAAGGCCACGGATGAAGATTTCAGAACTTTGAGGCCACCATAATGAAGAAAGAAGGCTTGGACGAAATATGCAAGATTAATACTTCACAGATTCGTCCATAGCTTAATATGGTGCTGCGACACCTTTATTTTGGGCCAGGCCCATGTAATTTTCGCAGGATTTTAAATAGCCACTTTTTAGAGTCCGTATTTGAGGGGAAAAGGACTCCTAGGGTTGGATTCGGCCACCACTTCCATGGCTGGCCGAAACCCCACCTTTTCCTCCTTAAATACTCCCCATAGCCGTCACCCTAGACTCGGATTTTGTTTAGACATTAAGTTAGCCATCATAGCAACTTCGCCAAGGCTTGAGCGTCGCAGAGGCCTCTTGTACTTCGCACCTATTCAGGATCCCACCTTTTCAATAAAGCTTTCCTCTTAATCCGCAATATCTTGATTGCAATATTGGTTCTTACTTGTTCTCGATTTCAGGTAGGAATTAAGACCCTCGTTGGTCAGGCTGATCGTGTTCCCGCAAGATCGGTAACCTCCAGGAGATTGGCCTAGCGATTGCATTGGCGCTCGTGCTCGCACGTGTAGTCGGATCGTTAAGCCCGAACTCCACCAAATCGATTATCTTCATCTCATCGAAAGATCGGACACCTTTGCCGTATCAAGTGGTATCAGATTTCAGGTTGCTCGGTGAGATTTTACTGTTTTCGTAGATTAGATCTGTTTTTACCTATAACCCACGAAAAAGCCAAAAACACAGTTAGAGTTTAGATCCATCCCATAACCAATCTACACCTCGCATTATCTTTTCAGTTTTTGCATTGTTGAATTTGTGTCTACATCGTCGCATCGAGTTGCTGGTCTTAGTGTCTCGTCCCTTAGAGTTTCGAGTTCTGCTCATAGTAGCCACCGCCACACTCGCCGATCACCGCCCCCATATTCCGCCACCATATTCCGCCGCCATACACCCAGCCACCATAAACCCTAATACTCCGCCACCGCCTTCCTACCGCGACACAGATCCGATCAGTTTTCCTGCCGTGGTACGAGTCCGAGTAGAGTTATTGTTTCCTAGTTATTTCTTTTTACTTTCCTTCTTTGTTGTTTCCGTGTTCAGCTAAAGTCCGTGTCGAGCTAAGAGTTCGGTCGTAAGTCCAGAAGGAGAGCAAAAAAAATTCTGGCTATACTAGTTTTCGGCTTTGGGGATCACTTTTCTCCATCGGCCGTTATAGCGATATTTTTTTGGCGCCTGCGCTTTTCCGGAGCAAAATAAAAAAAATCGAATTTTTTTTGGGGGCTAACCTATTTTTAGACCCCGTAGATCAGTTTTAGACACTCGCCATCATAGTGATTTTCCACCTCTCGGTTCGCTTTTCAGGGTGCCATATCATCTTACATTGCTTGTTGTGTCGCGTCGTGATATCGTTGGTGATCTAGGCTCGCGTCTCTAGTACGGTCTAGCCTAGGACCAGCACAGTACCATCGTTGAGCATTCTTTCAACTTTTGCATTGCTGTTTTGATAATTGCTAACCCCATTTGCTATGCCTTTCCAGAGATCCACAGATATTCTCCACGTGCGGTGTCTCGACTCCCGGTAATCGCTCGGTTCAATCTCTGGACCCACTGATCCTCGCGGTTACACATCGCCTTTTCCTGATGTTTGGTAAGAACTTGTAAGAGCTTCGTATATTGTTTGACGGATTACGCGTGCCTTCCACCATATTTCCGTAGTATATACCTGTGCTTTTTAAAGGACTAACCATGACAGATACTTCGCGGAACCCTACCACAATGACGAACGAAGAACTACATGCCCACTTCTCCAAGCTCTTGGTCAGTCGCGCTGAAGATGTGGATACACGCCTAGGGAAGTTTGACACCAAGCTCACCAACGCCGTGGACAAGATCGATGGGCTCGAGAAATCCTTCAACGCCAAGCTTGACGCTCGGTTCAAGGAGATTTTGAACAGATTGTCGGCACCCGCACCCACACATGGCGCACGGCGTGTTCCGATCACGGGTCGGACTACTGGTTCGGCTTCCGCCGCAGCAGACTACGCTGCGGCCCTCAGACTTCCGCCACGGCTGCTGCTGCGACATTGGGAACAGACGACGGGTACTACTACGACCATGACGATGACGATTTTGACGAGGAGGTTGAACAACCTCCACATGTACCTGCTGGACGTCCCCGACATTACCACCACAACGCCCGACCACCGGTACATGATGATGAGCATGTTGCTAAGCTTAAATTGAATATTCCATCTTTTGAGGGTAAATATAATCCTGATGCATATCTTACATGGGAGATGGAAGTAGAACAACGTTTTGCATGTTTAAAATATCCTGAGAATATGCGTGTTAGTGCTGCTACATGTGAATTCACTAAATTTGCTTCCCTCTGGTGGTCTGAGTGTTGTCGTTTAAATCCTACTACTATTCCTAGTACTTGGACTGCTTTAAAAACTGCTATGCGTGTTCGTTTTGTACCTCCCACTTATCAACGTGATTTACTAAAGAATCTGACACGTTTAGAGCAAGGAAAAAATTCTGTAGAAGAGTATTATCAGGAATTGCAAACGGGGATGGTTCGTTGTGGTCTTGTTAAATCTACTGAACAAATGCTTGCACGTTTCTTTGGTGGATTAAACAAGGATATTCAGCACATATTAGATTATAAGGAATATAATTCTATCACTCGTTTGTTTCATCTTGCTTGCAAAGCTGAACGTGAAGTGCAGGATCGCCAAACACCATGGAGGACTAATAATTCTGCAGGTCGCACATCCACTTGGACATCTCGACAGTCAGCGCCTCCTTCTCGTGATTCGCCACCAGCTCCTACCACATCCAAGGCCACCACAAGATTTCCAGCTGCTCCTCCACCGTCATCCAATGCTCCTGCTCGTAGTGCATCTTCTATGGCTTCCACGGGTAAGACAAATGATATACAATGCCGCAAGTGCTGGGGTTTTGGTCATATTGAGAGGCAGTGCACAACATAACGTGTGTTGATGGTGCAGGATGATGGTCGGTACGATTCAGCGAGTGACTTTGATGAAGATACATTAGCCCTTATTTCTGCTCGAGATGGAGACAATTCTGATGCTGATGAAGAGATAGAGGTAATGGGAGCTGAAGCTGCTGATCAATACAAGAGCTTAATTACACAACGTGTGTTGAGTGTGCAATTGAGCAAATCTGAGCAAGATCAACGCCACAACCTGTTCCAAACACGTGGTGTTGTCAAGGAAAGAGCTATACGGATCATCATTGATGGAGGGAGTTGTAATAATCTGGCTAGTGTTGACATGGTAGAGAAGCTTGCACTCCCAACAAGACAACGCACACATTCATATTACATCCAATGGTTTGACAGTTCTCGCAAGATCAAGGTAACAAGAACGGTACGCGTGCATTTTACTATTGGTACATATTCTGATTTTGTTGATTGTGATGTTGTACCTATGCAAGCTTGTTCTTTGTTACTTGGTAGACCATGGCAATTTGATAGAGAATCTGTTCATAATGGAAAAACTAATCACTATTCTCTTATGCATGATGGAAAGAAAATTGGTCTAAAACCTATGACTCCCGAACAGATTTTAAAAGATGATCTTGCTAGAGTTAGTAGAGATAAAACTAAGGAGAAAAATTAAAGTGAGAATCAGATTGTTGCTGCAGATTTTGTACCACCAAAGAACACTAAATCTGATTCTACCCATGCTACTGAAATTCGTTTTAAGAGTCCATGTATGCTTGCAAATAAAATTGATATTGTTGAACTAGATGTAAACAATAATCAATGTTATGCAATTATTTGCAAAGAGGTTTTGTTTTCCTTTGAGGATATGCCTCCTTATTTGCCACCCGCTATTGCTAACCTTTTGCAGGAATATGAGGACGTTTTTCCCGCTGAGCTGCCACCAGGACTACCTCCTATTAGAGGAATTGAGCACCAAATTGAACTAATTCCTGATGCTACGTTGCCCAACTGCGCACCATATAGAACCAATCCAGAGGATACAAAGGAGATACAACGCTAAATTCAGGAACTACTCGACAGAGATCATATTCGTGAGTCCCTTAGCCCCTGTGTTGTTCCTATTATTTTGGTACCTAAGAAAGATGGTCCTTCGCACATGTGTACGGATTGTAGAGCTATCAATAATATTACTATTCAATATTGTCATCCTATTCCACGTTTAGATGTCATGCTTGATGAATTGAGTGGCTCTACCATGTTTTCAAAGGTTGATTTGCGTAGTGGTTATCACCAGATTCGTATGAAATTAGGAGATGAATGGAAAACAGCATTTAAAACTAAGTTCGGTTTATATGAGTGGTTAGTGAAGCCGTTTGGTTTAACTAATGCACCCAGCACTTTCATGAGGATAATGAACGAAGTTTTACGTGCTTTCATTGGATGTTTTGTGGTAGTCTACTTTGATGATATTCTGATTTATAGCAAATCTTTAGAGGATCATTTGGACCATTTACGTGCTGTTTTCAATGCTTTACGTGATGCACGTTTGTTTGGTAACTTTGAGAAGTGCACCTTTTGCACAAATCGAGTTGTGTTTCTTGGCTATGTTGTTACATCACAGGGTATTGAAGTGGATCCAGCCAAGATTGAAGCTATTGAGAATTGGCCGCAGCCCAAGATGGTCATACAAGTGAGGAGTTTTCTTGGCCTCGCTGGTTTTTATAGGCGCTTTGTCAAAGACTTTGGATCAATTGCCGCGCCGCTGAATGAGCTTACCAAGAAGGATGTGCCCTTTGTTTGGGGCGATGCACAACAACAAGCCTTCGTCATATTGAAAGATAAGCTTACACATGCTCCCTTACTCCAACTTCCTGATTTTACTAAGACTTTTGAGCTTGAATGTGATGCTAGTGGAATTGGTTTGGGAGGGGTGTTATTACAAGAGTGAAAACCTGTTGCATATTTTAGTGAGAAATTGAGTGGGGCTAGTCTGAACTATTCTACTTATGATAAAGAATTATATGCCTTGGTTAGGACATTAGAAACTTGGCAACATTATCTATGGCCTAAAGAATTTGTTATTCATTCTGATCATGAATCTTTGAAGCATATTCGTAGTCAAGCTAAGTTGAATCGTCGTCATGCAAAGTGGGTTGAATTTATTGAGTCTTTTCCTTATGTTATCAAACACAAACAGGGTAAACATAATATTATTGCTGATGCTTTGTCGCGCCGTTATACTTTGTTATCTCAACTTGACTTCAAAATATTTGGATTAGAAACTATTAAGGAACAATATGTGCATGATGCTGAATTTAAAGATGTGTTGCAGAATTGTAGAGATGGTAGAACATGGAACAAGTTCGTCTTCAATGATGGATTTGTGTTCCGTGCTAACAAACTATGCATTCCGGATAGTTACATTGCGTCTTTTGTTATTCTGAGGCGCATGGAGGAGGATTGATGGGACACTTTGGTGTCAAGAAAACAGAGGATGTTCTTGTTGCACACTTCTTTTGGCCATGTATGCTTCGAGATGTTGAGAGATTTGTGGCACGCTGCACTACTTGTCAAAAAGCTAAGTCTCGCCTTAATCCACATGGTTTATATATGCCTCTTCCTGTTCCTAGTGTTCCTTGGGAGGATATTTCTATGGACTTTGTTTTGGGATTGCCACGAACACAGAAGGAGAGGGATAGTATTTTTGTTGTTGTGGATCGGTTTTCTAAGATGGCACACTTTATTCCTTGTCATAAAACGGATGCTGCTGCGCATATTGCTGATTTGTTCTATCATGAAATTGTTCGTTTGCATGGTGTGCCAAATACTATTGTCTCTGATCGTGATACTAAATTTCTTAGCCACTTTTGGAGATGTTTATGGGCTAAGTTGGGGACTAAATTGCTGTTTAGTACTACATGTCATCCCCAAACTGATGGACAAACTGAAGTAGTAAATAGAACTTTGTCTACTATGTTGCGGGCTGTTTTAAAGAAGAACTTAAAATTGTGGGAAGAGTGTTTATCTCATATAGAATTTTCTTATAATCGTTTGCTGCATTCTACCATAAAGATGTGCCCATTTGAGATTGTGTATGGTTTTGTTCCTCGTGCACCTATTGATTTATTGTCTTTACCTTCTTCGGTGCAAAATAATTTGGATGCTACACAACACGCTGAAATGATATTAAACTTGCATAAGACTACTAAACATAACATTGAACACATGAATGCTAAGTATAAACTTGCTGGGGATAAAGGGAGAAAGCATGTTGTGTTTGATGTTGGAGATCTTGTTTGGTTACATTTGCGTAAAGATCGTTTTACTGATTTACGCAAGTCTAAGTTAATGTCGCGTGCTACTGGTCCCTTTAAGGTGTTAGAGAAAATAAATGATAATGCATATAAACTTGAGTTGCCTGCAGACTTTGGTACGGTTAGTCCTACGTTTAACATTGCAGATTTGAAGCCTTACTTTGGTGAGGAAGATGAGATTGCGTCGAGGACGACTTCAATTCAAGAAGGGGAGCATGATGTGGACATCCCTTCTATTGATACAACCATTGTACCTACAGCTACACACATACAAGGACCCATCACAAGATCTCGTGCCAAACAACTTAACTATCAGGTACTTTCGTTTCTTGGAAATATTCCTCACATACATGAGAATATGATGCTACCTAAATCAGATGTATTTCTTACTCTTAGGAATAATGGACCAAGCATGGATGAAAGGGACAAGCATTGGAGCATGGCCATGCATGGAGATGGCAGCAAGCATGTGATGATCCAAGAGAAGGCCACGGATGAAGATTTCAGAACTTTGAGGCCACCATAATGAAGAAAGAAGGCTTGGACGAAATATGCAAGATTAATACTTCACGGATTCGTCCATAGCTTAATATGGTGCTGCGACACTTTTATTTTGGGCCAGGCCCATGTAATTTTCGCAGGATTTTAAATAGCCACTTTTTAGAGTCCGTATTTAAGGGGAAAAGGACTCCTAGGGTTGGATTCGGCCACCACTTCCATGGCTGGCCGAAACCCCACCTTTTCCTCCTTAAATACTCCCCATAGCCGTCACCCTAGACTCGGATTTTGTTTAGACATTAAGTTAGCCATCATAGCAACCGCCCAAGGCTCGGCGTCATGAGGCCTCTTGTACTTCGCACCTATTCAGGATCCCACATTTTCAATAAAGCTTTCCTCTTAATCCGCAATATCTTGATTGCAATATTGGTTCTTATTTGTTCTCGATTTTAGGTAGGAATTAAGACCCTCGTTGGTCAGGCTGATCGTGTTCCCGCAGGATCGATAACCTCCAGGAGATTGGCCTAGCGATTGCATTGGCGATCGTGCTCGCACGTGTAGTCGGATCGTCAAGCCCGAACTCCACCAAATTGATTATCTTCATCTCATCGAAAGATCGGACACCTTTGCCCTATCACCATGCTAGGAGCAAGGGGCGACCAAGGGGGCGCTAGTTAGCGACCATCCATGCAGGAGCTCCTTAAGAAGCAATACATCTTCCGCCGAGAATTGGTGCATGACTTGTTCAACCAACTCATGGAGCACCATGCGCTAAACTTGCCAGATCCTAGGCGGCAGATCAGGTAAACATGGTTGACAATTTGCTCTATTGTCCATATCACAGGTATGTTGGTCACACAATCGAGGATTGCATCTCCTTCAAGGAATGGCTCCAAAGAGTCGTTAACGAGAAGAGGATCAACCTGGACGCCGACGCCATCAACCCCGACTTCCGCACGGTGAACATGGTGAGCGTGAGTCCGTCGCCGCCATCAACACAACACCAAGAAAGCAGACCATCTTGGGTCCCGCTTTCTCAAGTCGAGCATCAACTGTCCAGCCTCGTCATGGCTTCAGCAGCAACACCGCATGGGGAAGCACCTCCCACGGCACATCGGGAGGAGCCATGGAACATGGTTCATCGACGATCACGAGCAAGAGGCTTTCCTCCACGGCCCCCTCATCGGGCATGGACGAGGGATGCCTCCCTACTCGTCCCACGTTGCTTTGACCCAAGTCAGTGTCGTCCCCCACCGAGGTTCGTCCCCAAGTCAGAGGGAGACGAGTCGTTCCCTCGACGGGGACGGAGATTGCCCACGCTCGAGCAGTTTTGGCCACACCGCCGGGGGCAGGCCCCGACAAAGGAGCAACATGCCATCTCCTCTTAATCATCAAACATTGAGAGTTGTAACGTCATCCTCAGCTACAGCGACACTAGCAACATCGAGTCAGATGGCATGTTTGCTGCTCTTGAGCATGAGGCACTCCCTGCAGAGGGATCCACGAAGGAGCTCGATCCCTAGGAGGTCAACATGAACCTACGAAGCGGCAAGGTTCTTCCTGAACTGCCAAAGGAGAAACCAGCGAAGGGGGACAAGACGGCGGCCTTGAAAGAGGCGCCATCAGCAGGAGGCGCTCCAAGTCGACAAGAGAAGGAAAATACCAAGCCTCATGACATCGACTACAACATTGTCGCCCACCTCAAGAGAATTCCGGCACTACTAAGTGTCTACGACGCTCTCATGCTCGTGCCAGACCTTCGCCAAGCACTCGTCCATGCCCTTCAGGCGCCCGATCTCTACGAAGTGGCCATGGCAAAACATCGGTTCTTTTCGAACCCCTTGTTCATGAATGAGATCACCTTCGACGATGAAGACAGGCTCCTAGAAGAAGGAGACCATAACCGGCCACTCTATGTGGAAGGTAATATCGGGACGGCCCACCTACGGTGAGTCCTCATCGACCCAGGGTCCGCCGTGAACATTCTGCCCGTTAAAAGCTTAACATGGGCGGGTTTCACAGTGGGCGACCTGGATCCCACTGACGTGATGATATGCGGGTTCGGCAACCAAGGCAAGCCCACTTTCGGTGCCATCACCATGAAGATCCAAATGTCCACCTTTAGCTTCAAGGTGCGGTTCTTCGTCGAGGCAAACACCTCATATTCGGCCCTCCTAGGAAGGCCGTGGATTCACAAGTACCGCGTAGTGCCGTCTACCCTCCACCAATGCCTCAAGTTCTTCGACGGTAGTGGCGCACAACAACGCATTATCGGCAACGCCTCGCCTTACACTATGCAAGAGTCACATCATGCTGATGTGAAGTACTACTTCCCCACCAATGATGGTGACCAGAAACAGGGTCAAGCCGCACCAGCAGCCGACGTCCTTCTCAAGACCGGCACCACGCCCTCCACCAGAGGGAAGCACCTTGTGATGCCATTCTCACCTGCCAGTATGGGAGGCCCGACTTCTCGTAGTCGCAAAGGCGGCAACCATAGGCGACCTCTATCGCAGGGGGCAAGCCCTTCAGCGCCTACCCCAACAACCCCGTCGTTGTTGAAGGCAAGATTTCCTTCGTCGATGCCGACCATGACGAGGTATTCCCCGGCACCATCACCTATTCTCACCCCCTCTACATCAACAATGCCACAAGTAGAAGCCAAGCCCTTAACACTTGGAAGCTCTATAGGTTCTCAAGGCCGCAACTTGCTAGAGACCAGCAGCAATGCGCCGCTAACACTTCGAGCACGTGGAGTTCAAAAGAAGGAGCTCGCTCCATCCCAAGGAGTGGCTAAGAAGCCAGGAATGCTCGAGGAAGCACTACGGGGAGCTCATGACGTGCAGCCTCCGTCCCTCTATGTTTCGGTAAATTCCCCACTTGAAGTTTGGGCCATACCTAGCTCGTGTGGGTCTAAAATTGAGATTTTATTCTACAAGGTCCCCCAAGTAAAATGTTGTGACTCTATATTTGAACTCCCTAACCCTTGTGTCCAGACAGAGGAGGTGCTCTCAACAATGAAGGTCGATTCTAGGATGGCTCGCCTCCTAGCGAGTGCCAGAATCACCCTCCGACGAAATGGTAGGATGCCGCCACCACCCTCCATTTGCGAGGAGTGGTGGAGGCAATCGGAAGATCTAATCAAGCAGAAGGGAAAGGCTCAGCCTAAGTATGGGCTGGGCTACTCCAACTATCATGCTCTTGACTCAGCTGGCGACGGGCATGTCGTCGCTAAACGAGCCACGTGCCATGCCACATCCATGACTTCGGGAGACGATGCGAACACCGCGCTCCAGCCCCTCCACCAAGAACAATCCTCTGACCGGGAACAACATGATCTCAATGAGGAGCTCGGGGCCACTCCCGTGCCTCAAGAGCTTGAAGATGGAGGGTAACCCACCATTGATGAACTTGTAGAAATCAACCTCGGAACAAAGGAGGATCCGCGTCCCACTTTTGTCAGCGCAACGCTGACGGAAGAGGAACGAGAAGACTATCGAAGCTTCCTGATGGAGTACCGGGACTGCTTTGCCTGGAACTACAAGGACATGCCGGGTCTCGACCCCGGTGTATCCACGCACAAGTTGGCCATTGACCCGCAATTCTGGCCGATCAAGCAAAAACCTCGCCACCTACAGCCACAGTTTTAGGAGCGCGTCATTGCGGAGGTAGATAAGCTAATTGCCGCATATTTCATCAAGGAAGCCCAGTATACTCGGTGGCTCGCAAACATTGTACCCGTGGAGAAGAAGAACGGGCAAGTGAGGGTCTGCCAAGACTTCCGCGACCTGAATCGAGCGTGCCCCAAGGACGATTTCCCCATCCCCATCACAGAGATCATCGTCGACTCCACCATGGTCCATGGCACGCTGTACTTCATGGATGGCTCATCTGGGTACAACCAAATCAAGATGGACCGGAAGACGCCATCAACACCGCATTCAGGACCCCAAAAGGCAACTTCTACTACACCGTCATGCCTTTTGGGTTGAAGAATGCTGGTGCCACCTACCAGTGCGCCATGACACGCGTTCTAGGCGACTTATTCCACCATATGGTGGAGTGCTACATCGATGACTTGGTGGTCAAAACCAAAAACCGCCAGCACCACAAGGAGGACCTCCGCAGGGACTTTGAACGTCTACGTCGACACCAACTCAAGATGAATCCACTCAAGTGTGCATTCGCCGTACAATCAGGGCTCTTCTAGGGCTTTGTGGTTCGCCACAGAGGCATCAAGGTCGAACCAAAGAAGATCAAGGCAATCCTTGATATGCCAATTCCCACAAACCTCAAGGAGTTGAGGACTTTGCAGGGGAAGTTGGCGTACATCCAGCACTTCATATCCAATCTCTCCAAACGCATTCAGCCCTTCTCACACCTCGTGAAGAAGGGAGCTCCGTTCGTTTGGGACGAGGGATGCCAACGCGGATTTGATGATATTAAGAGGTACATGCTTAATCCACCGGTCTTGGCTGCCCCTGTAAAAGGGCGCCAACTCATACTCTATATTGCAGCCCTACCTACTTCATTGGGGGCCTTGCTCGCACAATGCAATGACGAAGGAAAAGAGGTGGTCTGCTACTACTTGAGTCGCACCCTGGTGGGCGCCGAGCATAACTACTCTGCAATTGAGAAGTTGTGCTTGGCCCTAATGTTTGCGCTCAAGAGGCTAAGGAACTACATGCTAAACCACGAAATCCAGATCGTCACGCGAGCTGATCCCATAAGGTACGTGCTAAGTCAGCCCGCACTTATCGGGCGACTTGGCAAATGGTCCCTTCTCATGATGGAGTTCGACCTTACCTTTGTGCCACAGAAGGCGGTTAAAGGACAGGCACTAGCGGAGTTCCTCGCGGCTCACCCACTCCCCGGTGAATCCCCTCTCATCACCGACCTTCCCGACGAGGAGGTCTTCACCAACGAACCCGAAGCACCATGGGAGCTCTACTTCGACGGCGCCTCGCGCACCGAAACCGACCCTGACGGCACCCCGAGGAGGAGAGCGGGCGCCGGGTTGGTGTTCAAGACACCACAGGGAGGGGTGATGTATCACTCCTTCTCTCTCATGAAGGAAGAATGCTCCAACAATGAGGCCAAATATGAGGCACTCATTTTTGGCCTACTCTTGGCGCTCTCCATGGAGGTGCGCTCCTTAAGGGCCCATGGAGACTCCCAACTTATTGTTATACAAGTGGATGACATCTACAAGGTCCGTAAGCCAGAGCTGGTGTCGTACTATAATGCGGCCCGGAGGCTCATGAGCAAGTTCAACCATGTCGAAGTAGTGCACATCCCGGGAAGCAGAAATGCACCCGCAGATGCGTTGGCAAAACTTGCATCGGCTCTGGTTCTACCTAAAGGTAAACCCACACAAGTCGCCGTCAAAGAGCGGTGGCTTCTTCCTGCAGTTCTGGAACTCGTCCCAGAGGACTACGAAGTCCACACCATCACGACGAACGCACTGGAGGAAGACGAATGGCTACAACCATTACTTGACTACTTCAAACATGGTCGTCTTCTTGATGACTCTGTCGAGAGGCGCCAGCTACAACGGCGACTCTTCTACGTGTATAAGGCCGGTGTTCTGTACAAACTGTCTTACGGGCAAGAGGTTCTCCATCGGTGTGTCAACAGAGGGGAAGTCGAGCGGATCCTGCAGGAAGTTCACCATGGCATCTGCAGTGGTCATCAAAGTGGAGCCAAGATGTACCATAGCATCCGGCTAGCTAGGTACTATTGGCCGGGCATCATGACCGATTGCCTACGCGTGGCCACGACATGCCATGGGTGCCAGGTCCACGGCGACTTCAAGCATCAACCGCCCGCTCCCCTACATCCGACGATCCCCTCCTGGCCATTCGACGCCTAGGGGATCGATGTCATCGGCCCAATCGATCCGCCCTCATCACGGGGGCATCGCTTCATCCTCGCAGTGACGGACTACTTATCCAAGTGGGCGGAAGCCGTCCTGCTGAAGGAAGTGAAGAGCGACAACATCATCAACTTCCTCGAGCGACATATCATATACCGCTTTGGCATACCACACCGGGTCACCTCCGACAATGGTAAAGCCTTCAAATCAAGTAAAATGTATAGATTCATGGAGAAGTAAAAGATCAAGTGGAACTATTCCACTGGCTACTATCCACAAGCTAACGGTGCAATTGAGGCCTTAAATAAGACCCACGGCAAGATTCTCAAGAAGACGGTGACAAGGCACCGAAGGGACTGGCACGACCGTCTCTATGAATCCTTGTGGGCGTACCGCGTCATAGTCCGTACCCCAACACAAGCAACACCTTACTCCCTCGTGTATGGGAGTGAGGTGGTGTTGCCATTGGAGATCCAGCTACCCTCCCTAAGGGTGGCTATCCATGAAGAGCTCACGCAAGATGAGCAAATACGCCTTCGGTACCAAGAACTCGATGCCCTTGAAGAGGAGCGTCTCAACACACTGCAAAACCTAGAGCTCTACCGCCAAAACATGGTGAGAGCCTATGACAAGCTCGTCAAGAGGCGAGTCTTCAGAAAAGGCGAGCTAGTCCTCGTGCTTCGACGCCCCATTGTCGTCACTCACAAAACAAGGGGTAAGTTCGAGCCCAAGTGGGAAGGACCATACGCCATAGAGCAGGCATACGACGGAGGTGCTTATCAGTTGGTTGATCCCCAAGGATCCCGGCCAATGCCCCCAATAAACAGTTGGTACTTGAAAATTTACTTTGCGTGAACATTTTCCGCTCTCCTTTGCATTTTTCGGGGGGTCTCGCTTGGCTTTTCGCTTCGCACGAAGGGGAGTTTTGGGTCGCCTATCAAAGTCTACAGTGCACCTTCCATTGCATGTCGTCGACTTATCCATGTCTTTTCGCTTTTATGGACCGCGAGGTCCTACAAAAAAAATGGCTTTTCCGGTTCACACCTAGCTCATGACTAATGGTTTGGTTTCCTTATGACTTGTCTAGCGGAAGCACAGTGAATCTCGTGGTAAGTGGAGCGGCCTTTACACCCACAAAACACATCACACACATCACATTCATGCTCCAAGAGGTAGTGGAGAAGACTACTTGGGTGACTTCTGCGTAATGAGGTCCCACACCCCCATTCTTCTGGACGTGTCTCAAGTTCACGGAGACATGTCGTCCCAGGGAAGACTCTAGGAAAAGATCAAGGAAAGGCAGCTCAACCCAACCTAGTTTCGACTTGGAGCGTAGCCTCTTGCAGCCTTGGGATTGCCACCAAAAGCCTCACATAATATGCCTGAGGGTTGTAGTCCACCAAGGTGGATGGATGCCATCCAAGTTCTCAAGGTGGTTCCCTCGAGGAAACATCAACAATCTCCAAGTGATCCTCCGAAGAGGGGGTAAACACCAGTAATCAAAAAAAGTCTAAGCAATCCTCTAAAGAGGAAACAACTCAATGCAATCACGGGACATCACAAAAATGTCCGTCCTAGAAGCCCTCACAAGAGGAGAGTTTCCATCAAAGCCAGAATCAAGTCCAACAATCCCGAGCAGTAAGGGAACCACTGGAAAGAAAGCGGTTGGTAGTCGTTCACCACCCCTCAACAAAGGCATAAAAAAAAGTTTTACAGCCATTGTCCCACAACTATCTTCCCGGATTTCACTTCACCCATGTCTCTGGGTTCTCGAGGCACCAAAGGAAGCATGGCGGCGATGTGGGGCTACTCATTGCCAAGATGGGCTAGGGTACGATTTTCCGCTGCCTCTCGGACGCATCCCAAGCACATAATCCTCAAACACTCACCAACACACATACACGCACAAGGTCAAATTGTTGATTTAAGATCGTCATGGTTCTTCGACGGTTCCCAACGACGGAGTCCTTTGGCAGCCTTTTCTGATGTCACACTCATAGCTAGTGTCTAACAGAAAAGCCAACATTTTAAAAAATAAAACAAACACCTTCTTTGTTTTTTCTCTCGTTTTATTTCAAACACCTACTATTTGTCTTTTCTTGTGGATTTGTTGCTCTATCTCTATGTAGCCATAGCCAAAAACATGTGCAGATGTCACGGCACCCAAAGTTTCCATCCGCCTATAAGTGAGACGACATTGGCCCTTGGAAGGAGTGTCGAGGGCCATATCCACATCGTCAATGGAGTCTCGGCAAGACACCAACCTTCGTCAACATTGAGGCACGCCTAATTCAGGGGGCATGCCGCTCCTCGAATGTTCGCCATCACGCCTCTACAACAATGACATCGGGGGCAACATCCTACCCTCGAGCGTTCACATGCATGGCCTTCTCACCACCATTTGCGCTACCCCGCGGCTGGTATAGCACCCAGCGCGGCATGGGAGCACGACAAGGCGAGCTATCGATGGGCGTTCCGATATCTCATCTATATGGTCATACCATGCCCTATAATTGGAGCAGTATAGCGCGCCAGTGCGGTTAGCGTGAAACTGTGAAACCCTTTGGTCTTGTTGGCTGGCACCACTGCAGCATGTGGTCCTGATTCGATCGGTAAATACCTTCAAGGAGGGGCAAGGTGTTCGCCGCGAACTGAGGATGACTCAATAATGCTTAGTTGTCCGGCGTCGTGCTCGCAATACGACCCAACTAAGCATCGTGACCACTCTTCTGGCATCGGTGCAAGGCCAAGAGAGGGTCTCTCGCTTTCATACACACAACCCCGCATGAACTACCAGGGAAGGTTCACGCTCAAGACCGCAACAAATATATTGCGCCGCTTGGGTACTGCAGGTAATTCTTACCAAGTCGAGCCCGATTTGCTTCGCGCTCAAGCTCAACTTGGTGGGGGGGCATTTGTTCGACAACATTTTGTACAAATATTTTCTATATACATGTATGGAGAAAGGAAGGGCATGGAAAATATGTGGCCTAAATATCACACATACGTCTCATCTAGGAATGCATGCATACGATCAAAAATATATTGATCTAAAGGCGGGTGCTTAATTAAATTTAAGCCCCAAAACATGACCAAATAGCTAACCTATGAAGGGAATCGACTCGTTTTGCTCTGCTACGTTTTGGTTAAGAAAGACAACGTTAGTTTATTTTACATCTGATTCATTCAAAAAATAATTTTACACCAAGTCAAATTCGATTCTCTCCGCTATCGAATCAGATTTGGTGTGGGGGCATTTGTTTGATGATATTTTGTCCTAAAATGTAAAAAAATGCATAAGGTGTACCACTTGTGTGTCGAATAATACGATGGAAAAAATCCACGTCATTCTTACAGGCAAAGTCCGAAACGAGGGCCTTGGCTGTCGGAGCTCTCAACCAAGCCTGGATTCACCGTTGACGGAGGCGTCGTCGACGGGTCGCAGCTTGCCGGCCGCCATAACAAGAGCTGGCTCTCTCTACATAGTTGGCGCGGCGCCTTATACGTCTATACTGAAGGATGCTGCCCCGCCGTCCGGCAGGACGGTCCTATCGGGTGCAGTCAGGAGCGCGTCCGCCGCATCTGCCGACGGACGGTGTTGGCAAAGTCCGTGTCTTGGTGCGATGGTCGTCTCGTCGGCACAGCTGCACCGCCGACGGATTGCGGCTCACCAGCGCCCGCACCAACGAGAGTCGCGGACTTCGGAATAATTCCATGGCGTCGGCCGGCGACCCTCGGTCGGCCCATCTTCAAGTTTTCCAGCAAGGCGTGCGCACGCATGATGTTCAGCTCGTTAGCTGGATGGCTGAAAATCCATGCATGGTGCACGTCGCATGGAGTCGCTTCATGAGGTAGCTAGCTCGTTAGCTGGCTGGCCGAAGATCAACATGCATGGACCATACACGTGGTCAGCTAGTAATCCTAGCAACTCTAGTGAAGCTCGGCTCCTATGCCCGCGTCATAATCGGCGGTGTCCGAGGCGATAACAGTTTGCCTGTCTCGCGGTGCGCCATACGCCGACCATTGGGCGGATTTATCATCTTTACCACACGGGTCATCGAGGTCGCCACCGTCGGCGACCGTGCACTTGACGACCACCCGGACACGCACGCTTAAGGCGTTACAGAGTCCGTCTACTTCCACGGGCCTTCCTCTCGCACTTCCGGCAAAACTACAAAGTCATCGACGACAATCTAAGCCAAGCGCAACCATGCATACTACCTCAACTTCAACCACTTCAACGCCTCTCAAGACCGACGAGGCAAGACGGCGAGACGGGCATGGCCGGAGCAAAGGCCATGCTATCTACGGCGCGTGTACACGGACTCTGCCGTCGCCAACACGCATCACACCACCACCATGCATGGAGAACGAAGACCCAAGCAGCTTAATTGGAGGTGTCTCGCGGTTTTATCCGCGGGAGTAATTAACCGGGAGCTTTCCAAGGCCCCGAAAACCAGGAGACCACAATCACCTTGTCATGTTGGCCGCGCCAGCAGGCCACCACGGAGCGCACATAGGGTTTAGGCTATTAGTCATGATGATTAATATATATCTTTTCCCATCTTTTATTTGTATGTACTTGTATACTGGCACGTCCGTATATTTTATGTTTTTTCCCCGGCGTAAGGGGGGTCCCATTTCTTCCTCCTCTCCTAGAAAAACGGTATTTTTTCGTGTCAAACACTGGCAGGGGCGGACCTGCGCCCCGGACTAACTAGGCTACAGCCCCAGTCATAGCCGGCGTCGTATAGGTACATTTTTTATAAATTTTACTGAAATTCATAGATCGAAATATTCCAGCCCGTGTCCTTAGGCCAGAACGATCAGGGCTGTCTCTTGATCCCACTAAGACATCAACCAGAAGACACACAAGGGATCCATCAGTGCACGTTCGCATCGCCTGCGCGTGGACTGGATTACCTGTTCCTTTCCATCGCTGCCTCTAGCTTTGGAGGAAAGCGCATCCAGTGGCCAAGCCCTGACGACTCGATCGTGCTGCCACCGCCGGCCTAAGAAATCGCACTCTTCATAACCTCGCGAATACGCCACCACCAGGCCGTTTGATCCTGTAGAACCGCGCCGAACGACTGAAGTGTGGTTGCTGCCGTGGTGCCACCGCCGATGCCTCGCCGTGCCATGCCACTGGTTCTTGCCCATCTTCAACTCCTCATCAGCTAATCGACTACAATTGTCAATATTATTGCCCGCTCTGTCTTTGCACATAGGTAATTATTTGGTTTCCAATGCTAAGTCTGAATGCTAATACGGGAACAGTCAATTTCAGACTTTTAGTCATTGAACTGCTACAAGTAGGTTTAGCTAATTGTGAATTTATGTTTTTTAATTATTCTGATTACACAGAAGTCAGAGGATGAAGGGGACACAGAGATCGAAAACTTAATAATTGTGGCTGGTGTCATCTTATTTTTCACCGGCCTCGCATTTTGCTAATTTAAACTAATCTCCACCGGCTCAAGAATCTCTGATACTAATGCAAATAAGTGATGATTAAATGAATCATAGTACTACCTCCATTTTGGTTTATAAGGCAAATACGTATTTCGAGAAAATAGTTTGATCGTAAATTTGGTCAATAAAATATAAACTATATTTAACAAAAATTATATCATTAGATTCATATTCAAAATACGCTTTCAATGGTATAATTTTTTTGACATATAATTTATATATTGTTGACCAAATTTATAGTCAAACTATTTTTTTAAAGTACGTATTTGCCTTATAAACCAAAATGGAGGTAGTACTACGTTTATGCTATACCGAGGAGAAATATTCACAAGTATCGAATATGATGAGATTTCAGAGGGTTTCCAATGTACCAGGCTACGCAAGAAACAAATACCACATTTAGCGAGTGGCAAGTTTACTTTTCTACTGGTACAACTTACCGTATTTCCTCCATCCGGTAATAAGTAATTTGGATTTGTCAAGATCGGTATATGTCTACACATTAAAATACGTCAGATATAGGCGAATCTAGATAACCCGAGTCACTTATTTCCGGATGGAGTGAGTTGTATGTATTCATCCATACTATTTTTCTGATAATTTTTTGTTACGTTTATAGGTTTTGGTTCTGTTTCTATAATTAATTGATAAGGAAGTGGCTAGGATCATGCAAAGATCCACAGTTTAATTGGGTACTAAAATGTGTCACGGTTATGTGATTATGTCATCATATCTTTTGAGCTATTTCTTATTGTCATTTGGTTAAACATTGAACTTCTTTTACGTCAAAGCATTATTTTTCCATTTTTATCGTGCTTTGGCTAATATAATATGTTATTGCCAAGGGATTAAAAGGTAGTACAGTATTTATTTTTTATAGTTCCTAGGCGTTAGAAATTAGCCTCGGTCTTCCCCAAATTCTGGGTCCGCCACTGTCCTGGGATAGCCGAAGGAGATTTCAGCAAAGGTGTAATGGAGCACAATACCATCTGCTACGATGACCGAGCAATTACCAGGCGTCTAACCAATTGGCGGAGTACAGTGAAATTGGTAACAAAAAATTGGCGGAGTGCAGTGAAAGTGGAGCTGGTAGAACCAACTGGTCTACCCGCCCTAGGGCGTAGCTTGTAGGGGAAGGAGGGGGAGACGTGCGGGCGAGGCGGCGGACGCCGGCGGCAGGGCGCCGTCGTGCGCGGGCTGGAGAGGAGGGGCGGTGGCTAGGAGACCGACTCCTCAGGGAGTCGGCAATAATAAATATTATTATTGCTTGTTGTTTGATTCGTTTACAACTAGTATATAAAGAACTAAAACCCTAAACTGATAATGGGCTAAGCCCCTAGTTGGGCCCATGGTTGGGCCCCCTTCTCACGTAACTCAGACCGGTCATAACATCTCTCCCCGCCTGTGCAAACAGCTCGTCCTCGAGCTGGTAGTCGGGGTAGTGCTGGCTAAACTCCTCGCACTTCTCCCAAGTGGCCTCCTCCTCCGGAAGGCCTTCCCACTGCACCAGCAAGTACCAAATGCCGCGACGGAGCTGGGCGCGTAACACCTTTGTCGGGGTCGGAAGAAGACGGCCATCGGCGATCAGTGGTAACGCCGGTGGCGCGGCCGGTGGCTCCCCATGGTAAGGCTTCAGCATACCCACATGAAAGACATCATGGGTGCGGAGTCACCGGCACAAGGCGATATGCAAGTGTGCCCACACGCTCCAAGATGACGAAAGGGCCAGCGTAGCGAGGCCCAAGCTTGCGCCTCGCACGCGGGTCGAGGGACTGGGTGGATCGATGAAGAAGGCGCAACCACACCCAGTCACCCACCGCATAGGCCACCTCATGATGATGGTTGTCGTAGTAGTGCTTGGCGAGCTGCTGAGCCTGAACGAGACGCTGCCGCACCTCAGCAAGCATCTCGTCGCGGTCACGAAGAAGCTCCCCTGTAGCCTCCGTCCGAGCAGTCGCCGGATCGACCGGCAAGATGGGCGGTGGCGGCCGACCATAGACCACCTCGAATGGCGTGGCACGCAGGGCAGAATGGTAGGAGGTGTTGTAGCAATATTCCGCCCATGCGAGCCAATCCACCCATGCGCGAGGACGATCACCTGTAACACAACGTAAGTACATGGCGATCACTTTGTTAACCACCTCGGACTGGCCGTCCGTCTGAGGATGAAACGCTGTGCTGAACCAGAGTTTGACGCCCGCCATCCTAAAAAGGTCATGCCAGACGTGCCCCGTGAACACCGGATCCCGATCACTGACGATTGATGCGGGAAAACCGTGGAGGCGGACGATGCTGTCGAAGAAGGCACGAGCAAGGGACGCGGCGGTGTACGGGTGGCCAAGCGCGATGAAGTGTGCGTACTTGGAGAAGCGGTCGACCATCGTTAGGATGACGGACTTGCCGCCCACCTTGGGGAGGCCCTCGATGAAGTCCATGGAGATGTCGGACCAGACCTGGGAGGGCACCTCCAGCGGCTGCAACATCCCCGCCGGTCGCAGCGTCTCCGTCTTGTTGTGCTGGCATATCTCGCAAGAGCGCACCCAGTCCTGGACAAGGCCCGATCCCCGGGGATGTAGAAGTCGGCGCGGAGACGGTGGAGGGTCTTCTGGACACCCTCATGGCCCGACGAATGGGCCAGCAGGAGCACCTGGTGTCGAAGATCGTCGTGGTCGGGCACGAAGATACGGCGCCCGTGCAAGAGGAGCCCCTCAGCCCAGCGCCATGGAGCCTCCAACTCGCCCTCCTCCAAGCTAGCTGCGCGGTGGGCGTCGGCGTGCCGCCGCATAACTGGCGAGATGGTGTCGAAGAGGGCGAAGAAGGGGCCCGAACGAATGCACATCCGTCCTCAGTCGCTGCCTCGATCGTGGCGGCGAGAGAGAGTGTTGGCAACGGTGTTGAGGCACCCCAGTCGGTACTCCACAGTGAAATCAAAGCCGAACAGCTTGCTGATCCACTGATGATGTGGAACGGTCGAGAGCCTCTGATCCAACAAGTACTTGAGGCTGTAGTGGTCCGTGCGAATCTGGAACGAGAGCCCCCAAAGGTAGGGACGCCAATGGCGCACGGCCTGAACCAAGCCAATGAGCTCCTGCTCGTATGCCGCAAGCTTGAGATGGCGTGCGGCGAAAGTCCTGCTGAAGTAGGCAAGCGGGCCATCACCCTGGTGAAGCACCGCACCGAACCCCACGCCGGAGGCGTCGCAATCGACGATGAATGGCCGTGCGAAGTCCGGCATCTGGAGAACGGGGCCGTCATAAGGGACCTCTTCAGGGCCTCGAACGCGGCGGTGGCCTCATCATCCCAGGCGAAGGCGTCACGGCGCAGCAGCCACGTGAGAGGTGTCGCGATGATGCCAAAGTCCCGAATGAATTTCCGGTAGTACCCGGCGAGACCTAGGAAGCCTTGGTTGCGCGAACGAGGCGACCCACATGAGACGGCCGCCACCTTGTCAGCGTCCATGGCCACCCCCTCGGCGGAGATGACGTGGCCGAGGTAGGCGATCGATGTCGTCCCGAACGAGCACTTCGAGCGCTTAAGGTGAAGATGATGCGCTCGAAGCTCGTTGAAGACGATGTCGACGTGTTGTAGGTGCTCCGCCCACGAGGCGCTGTAGATCAAAATATCGTCAAAGAAAACGAGCACAAACCGACGTAAATAGGGGCGGAGTATATCGTTCATCGGGGCCTGGAATGTCGCTGGCGCGTTGGTGAGGCCGAAGGGCATCACCACGAACTCGAAGTGGCCATGATGGGTCCGGAAAACCGTCTTGGCGATGTCATCCGGGTGCATGCGTGTAGCACCCCAGGTAAAACCACTACTAGAAATTGCATGTCGGTATCTCTGTGCATCATCATGACATCATCATGCATATTATTTTTTTCTAAAACTATTTCGCAAAAGACTATGTTGTTTTCCAAATTAGCCCTCCTTTAATTTCAAATCAAAACTCTCGATCTGTATGGATCTTGTATTTATCTTGAAACTATTTACAAAATCTTTTTAGAACAAAATGATTAAAATTAAAACTATTTTTTTATCGGGGAGGCAGACACCGGTTAGGCCCAATCGGCCCAACCAGAGTCCACCTACTACCCCATATAAAACCTAAACCTAGACCTACCCTTCTCAAACCCTAACCTCACCCCCACTTTCCTCCCTGCCGCCGCCAGGCACCAACCAGCCGCGCGGAACCACCCTGTCGTGATCGACACGCCCGCTCACCGCATACGCACTACGCCTCCCCGACAGCCCGGACCCACCCCACGTGACCCCACCAACCCTGCGCGTCGCCCACCTCTCGTCTCGCTTCCATCCTGCGATCCCCTCCCTCTCGCTAACCTCCGCCGCCAGAGCTCGCAATCCCCAACCTCGCCTCCTTCCCCTGCTACACAGCGCTGCCGCCTCACTCTCCTTCCCGCGTAGACCTTTCCCCCGCCACCCTTCCTTCCCATCTTCCTCCGTCGTCAGGGCTCCTCCCTCCTTCCCGCGACCGCGACCAAGCCGCCATCGACGGTCGCCCTCTCCTCTGCAAGTCCTAGCGCCGAGCTCGCCCTGTCCTCTGCTCGCCCGGCGCACTGGCTCTCCTCTCCGGCCTCAGTCACGCGCGCCTCCCTCCTTCCCCTGGCGCCACCCCAAGCTCGCCCGCCAGCGACCGCCACCGTGGCCTCCCTTCCGTGAGCCTCGCAGACGCCGTCGACGCTGCATCTCCCGCCTGCGCCGTGGCCGCGCCCTCGCCGTCCTCTGTTGGACCTCCTCTCTACGACCTCCCTCGCCATCTCTGCAACCACCGCGAGCGTCGCCGACCCTCTCCGCGTCCAGCGCCACCGCGACCAAGCTCTGCTACCCGCGCGACGTCATTGCCTTGCCGCCTCTCCTGCAGGTGTGCGGCCCCCTGTCCATGTCCTTCTCTGCTGCGCCAAGACCAGCGTGTCCTCAACGCCTGGACTCCTCCAGCAGTGCAGATGCCCCGGATCTCCTGTGCTCCTGCTATTGGGCATGCCGCGTGTTCCATGCGTGGGAGATCTTCCCAAGTCGTGCGAGTTTGTGCCACCGATGCGAAGACCAAACCTGGAGTGTGCCCTATTTTCCGGCGTGTGTTTGATACGAGCAGCTCCTTGTCGCCTAAAGGATGATCGATGAGAACCGTACCTTAAGATTTGACACCTCAATTCTAGTTTGATCCTGAGCACCGCCAGGCTTCGGCATCGAACAGGTTCGCCATCAACCACTAAGTTGGAGTCCGAAGGTCTCCTTCACGGAACGCCGAGCTCTCCTTCCCGTACCCGAGGACCATCGATCACGGAATCCGAAGGCCGTCGCCTCGAAGACCGCACCAAACCCTCGGAACCTCAAGATCGCCGAGTTCCCCATGTGTGACCCTTTTCTTGAGACCTTTATTTTTGTAATATATATAATATACTTGTTGCATAGTAAATTGTCATGCTTGCATACATATTGTGGTTTGGGGGCATTATGCTGATTCACCTCCTAATTAAATATGGAGTCCATATACGGGCAAACCTAGTCTAATATTGGCCCCATTTAAATTTGTGTAGCGAACCGATGCTATGTTTTGCCATGTTAAGACAACATTTCAATTGCGGGGTATCTAAATAACCTGAACCATATAATTAATTGTCGGGGCCCCGGTTCCGCTTAATATGACCTAATCGCATCGCATCCTTGCCATATCACGCATCATCCATACATCATGTCGATCTTCTGCCGTAGTATTAAATAGTGCATCTGGTGTTTGTGCTAGTGTTTTGCTTCTTCACGGATTAGGCCGATGAGTTGATGCGAGTGTCGACCCGATATTCGGATGAACCTTCGGCAATGTTTTTCAGGCGAGCATTCTCCCCCTTTCTACCTATCTTACTTTATAGTCTTTATTTCCTCCTGTTGATCTATTGCTATCTGTGATGCGATGCTCTAGTTTTCGTACCCGTGATATCCCTTGCAGCCTTATATTGCCTTGGACACATCCTATTACCTGTTGTTTGGTAGATAGTTGGACTTGTGTGTCGTAGTCGCTTGCTCAAGTGCTGTTGCGTGTCGTCAAGTACCACAGTTGTTCGAGTATTGCCGTATGTTTAATGTTGGAGATGATCGTGGCTTTAATTATCGTTTAATAACTAAAATTGAAGTAGGTAAATGCAGAGGCACCGGTGGGTAATAGACAATATTTGATTTTTAACCGCTCACTGGTGTCCCGTAGGACCCCGAGTTCTTGACACCTGTTTCGAGATCGAGCGCGCTAACCACGGGTGGGGTGTGTGGGCACCCCCATCGATTTAGTACCTGATTTCAAAGTACTGTACCGGGGGCCACAAAGTAGTTTGGGGCTTTATTACTATCATGTACTTATGCCATGCTTTACCTTTATTTATGATTGCGTGGAGCGCTTGGCTTTTGGATCGGCACGATTTGGGTATCGACAAGCCCGATCACACTTTCGGGTTCCTAGTCGCCATTCTGCTCGCAAACCCAGGTCCGTCTCGAGACCGGCCGACTTCTGGGTAGCTTAGTGGGGTGGCCCCCATGTGCTTGCTTTGGGTCTAGGAAACGCCGTCCAAAACCCCGTCGACATACCGCTTGGGTGTATGTTTTGTGATCTTGTACCTACGATCCGACAACAAGGGTGTAGGTGCGTGGAAACTTTGGTGCACCCTGCAGGTTAAATCTTTCGAGAAGCCGTGTCCGGTTATGGACGACTTGGAGCACAGTTCTCGATCATAGACAACTATAACTAAAGTTTACTATTCTAATTTGACTTGTATCCGATATGACTAGTAATCAGCTTCACTACAACGGAATGGCTAAATAAAAGTACCAACAACTGTTGGGTTTGGGATATCTCATGCTAATTGTATCTGACTAGTAAGTGTTGCAACTACAATGGAATGGTTAACTAAAAGTGCCCACTGCTTATTATATCAGGATGACTATCTATACCTGACTAGTAATTGCTGCAACGATAACTGAATAAATAAAACTGCCAACTGTGTGAGTTCCTCGGTTGACTTCCTCGTTTGGTCTCGAGGGGGAGATACCAGGATGGGTATGTTTGGTGGTAGAATCAGGTTGGTTCCAAATAGGTCTTTCTTATCCCTCTCTGATAGCCGACAGTTATCTCGAGTCTCTATAGGTTGTTTAGTGCATCTTGCTGCCGCTTGATCCACCATACCTATGTAGATGAGGACCGGCAATTCTAGTCTCGCTGTACTAGCCTCGATCTTGACCGCTCTCTTTTTCCTTTGCCCTTTGTCGGCACCTCTTTTGCTTAAGCAGGTTTTGAGATCGACGTCGTTAGCAGGGTTACCCTTCCGGCTTGGCCTGGGCAGGGTTATGGACGCCATTGGTTATTCTTCAGGGCTCCTAGCTCAATTTGCATCTTGTCCGTACTCGGACGCTGTATTATTTTAAAGGTGATTTGGATCTTTGTATTGTATATCTATATTCTTGACTCATTGAGCCGCTGTTGTATATATATGTTCTGTGGGTTCCATCGTGGACTATTGTGTAATGATATTGCTTCGTTTTCCACCCGCACGCAAGTGCCTGGTGGGCACCTTTGAATCGTTTCTATGCGGGTTTGGCGGAAGTTGCTAAAACTTGCATAGGGTCGATTCCGAGGGTGTTACAATGCGCACCTTGTGGTAGCCCGACCGTAAGTCGAGCTTGGTGAAGAAGCGCGCCCCATGGAGCTCGTCGAAGAGCTCGTCGACCACCGGAATGGGGGACTTGTCCTTAAGCGTGAGCGCGTTGAGGGCGTGGTAGTCAATGCAGCAGCGCCATGTGCCATCCGTCTTGCGGACGAGCAGCACCGGCGCCGAGAATGGCGACGTAGAGATCCGGATGATGCCCGCGGCGAGCATGAGGGTGCACTGTCGCTCGAGCTCATCCTTCTGCAGCTGGGGGTAGCGGTAAGGCCGCACGGCCACCGGCGCCGTGTCCGGGGCGAGGTGGATACAGTGATCGTACACCCGGGTAGGCGGGAGGCCTTGCGGCTCGTCGAAAAGGTCGCCGTGCTGCTGCAGGAGGTGGGCCAACAGAGGGTGCTCGGAGTCGATGTCGGCCGTGGTGAGCTGGAGCTGCGGTGCCGGGGCAGCGCCCCCAATGCCCGTCCAACAGACGCGGCGACCCTGGCACCAGAAGGTCATCGTCAAGGCGGCGAAGTCCCACAGTATGGGCCCGAGGGGTCGCAAGAAGTCCATGCCGAGTATGAAGTCGAAATAGCCCAAGTCGATGTCGGCGCACGCGATGGTAAAGTGCTCGTCGCCGATGGAGAGCGGCACGTGCTGCGCCACGCCGTGGTATGGCGCGATGGTTAGCCTGACGCGGAGATGGTCGCCGCCCGTCGGCTGGAGGCCCAAGCGCCACATGGTGGCCTCCGGCAGGAAGTTATGTGTGGAGCCGGTGTCGAGGAGGGCCACCAGCTGCTCGCCGTGTATCATCACGGGCAGGAGCATAGTCTGCTCGTTGCGGATGCCCGCCAACGCGTGGAGCGAGACCACGCACGCCGTGGCCGGCGCGGCGTCGAGAGCGGTCTCTGTCGCTATGTCGACGCCTGTGTCCGCGTCGCCGTCGTCTACCGTCTCCAAGTAGAAGAGGCGCGGGCACACGTGACCTGGCGCGTAGGGCTCGTCGCAGTTGAAGCACAGGCCGAGGCGACGACGCTCCAACTGTTCCGCCGGTGTGAGGCGCCGGAAGGTACGCTGCATCGCTGCTGGAGCGGCGGTGCTGGCCGCGTGGCGTATTGCGGCGCGGAGGCCGGGCCCGCGACTTCGGGAGGCGGCTGGCGCTGGGCCCGGCGCTTCGTCGCCGGCGTAGTGCATCGCCGTCTACAGGTCGTGGGGGGCCTGGAGCTCCACGCCCACCCGTATGTGGTCCGGAAGTCCCCCGACAAAGAGCTCACGCCTTGTTGCCCGTGACACCGGGCGTGGCGTGCTCAAAGCGATCGGCGAAGTCTGCACGTGGGCGTGAAAGGGAGGCGCTGACTCCGAGGCGGCTCCCTCGGATCGGCGGCCCGAAGCGAAGGAGGCATAGCTCCCGAAAGCGGTCCCAAGGAGGCATGCCGCCCTCGTCTTGCTCGAGGGCGTAGTACCACGTCTGGGCGGCACCCCGGAGGTGATAGGAGGCAAGCCAGGTGCGATCCGGCCGAAGTGCGCTGCCTTGCTGAAGAAGCTTTCCTGCTCGCATCGCTAAGATGTCAGGGGTCCTCCGACCCATCGTAGGTGGCGAAGTCGACCTTGGTGTAGCGGGGCGGTGGCTGTGTAACCCCGTCGGGGCCTTGCGCGTCGGGGCGCGCCTCGTAAGCGTGCATACCCGGCGGCTTCGGAGGGAGGGAACCGGCGGCTCGCCGGCGTTGGTGTAGACTGGCTGGGTTGACGGCGCTGCGAGCCACGCCGGCAGTGGAGACGGCGACGGGGGGAAATGAATCTGGTGGATGGGAACGCCCCCCGTGGCGGCGACACCCGGGCTGGTGGGTGCGGACGGCGGCCACTGCGTCCAGGGCTGGGCCGATGCCGGTGGAGGTGGCAGCAAAACGCCTGAGAAGGGCGGGGCCCATGGTGCGGGCGCCGGCACGGGGACGGCGGCCGGCTGCGGCAGCGTCGGGGGCCCCTGGGAGCCGATCAAGAAGAGGCGGATGCCTTGGACCGCGGTGACGAGGTCATTGATGACCCCGCTCATCTGCTCGGGCGTGTAGAGGACGGGCGCCGGCGCAGCGGAGCCCGCCGACGTGGCGGCCAACGGAGAGCCCGCCGTGGTGGCGACGATAGAAGGGGCGGGCGGAGGCGCGGACGACGTGGTGGTGGGCGGCGGAGAAGACATGATCGCAGCTGAGCTAGCTGATACCAAATTGGTAGAACCAACTGGTCTACCCGCCCTAGGGCATAGCTTGTAGGGGAAGGAGGGGGAGACGTGCGGGCGAGGCGGCGGACGCCGGCGGCAGGGCGCCATCGTGCGCGGGCTGGAGAGGAGGGGCGCCGGCTAGGAGACCGACTCCTCAGGGAGTCGGCAATAATGAATATTATTATTGCTTGCTGTTTGATTCGTTTACAACCAGTATATAAAGAACTAAAACCCTAAACTGATAATGGGCTAAGCTCCTAGTTGGGCCCATGGTTGGGCCCCCTCCTCACGTAACTCAGACCGGTTATAACAGGAGCGCCCGGCAACAAGGTAGACGTTGACGCTAGATGAATTCCTGGGATCGGCCAGAAACTGAATGTAACAGCAGGGAATGTGAACCTAGCGTCCGCGCTTAACGGTACGTGCCCTTAAAGATAAGCAAACTTGGTTCATGCTTGAACAGATGGCCTTCATGCACCATCAACATCAAGTATGGTGCTTAGTTCTGAGTTGCCTGTTTCTGTAGGAGGAAATTAATAAGGTTATATGTTTTCTCTTGTTTTTCTTTCGTATGCTTTCATATTTTCTTCCTGGCTCTTCTTCAGAGCTTCTAATTATTTTTATTGTTTCTTTTGCATCTCTTCAAGTGCAACATCTTGCGCTTTAGCTCTTTGGTTATGCATCTCATGTGTCACTATTATATGTCTACTCTGTGTTCAACTCTTTCTTCTAACTGCGTGATGTTTCCTGAGGAAGCTTCCATAGACATTTATCAATTTTGATACATATAAGATGTCCTATGGATAATGCAAATCGAAGCTATTTGATGCATTACGTAACTTTCATAGACAGTTCATTAGTAAAGCCTTGTTTATACACCCAAATCCAATATCCCCAAGCCACCTTGATCTTTGCTCCAAATGAATCGAACTTGATAATAAAGAAAGCCTTTATCAACTCCCAAATAAATCCTGTAGAAGTATATCATGGGTATACTCGGGCTAGACTTAATCAAGACTAGCCTGTCACCAATATTAACTATTAAGCAACTTACCATGCCAACAACTCAGTTTGGCTTCAATACACTCCTTAACTTTTTTCCACTCTTTATTTCTAATTCTTCTCTTATCCAAGGGAATCCCCAAATATTTCAAAGGTAGTTTCCCCACCACACACGTAAAAATCATACTATATTGTTGTGTTTTCTCTTCCGCATCCCCAAAACAAAACATATTGTATTTTGTCAAAATTAGTTTTTACGCTTGACATTTGCTCAAGCATGCATAGTAGAAATTTCTAATTCATAGCACTTTCCAAATCATTCTCTATAAAAAAACCATGCCTTCTGCATACTGCAAGATGACTGACCCATCGACAATGCAATCTTCCGTCAACCACTTAATGAGACCAATTTGCTTTGCTCTTTCTACCATAATAGCTAGAGCATCCACGGATAGATCGAACAGAATAGGGGACATAGGTCACCATTAAAGTGATTTAGGTTAAAGTGTCTTACCCCGTTAGGGGCACACCTTGCATGTTTATATAGAGGTTTAACCAACAACCTCAAAGGGATTACAACCAGATTGGTTATAGCCGTGTTATAGGAGATAGAACAGAAATATCTAAATAAGCTTGATCCTTATCTACCGACCATAGCCGGTACAATCACATAACATGTACAACTGATATTGACACGCTAACACGCCCCTTCAATCATAACTTATTTAAGTTAAGATTGTTTCTAAAAGCTTCTAGCTGTCTCAAGGAAAGAGGTTTAGAAAATCCATCTGCAACTTGATCTCCTGTTGGAATAAACTTGATATCTAATAACTTTTTGGCTACCCTTTCTCTAACAAAATGATAATCAACTTCAATGTGCTTTGTTCTAGCATGAAAAAGTGGATTAGCTGATAAGTAAGTTGCACCCATGTTATCACACCACAATTGTGCCACTGGAGAGTGAGAAACTCTGAGTTCATCAAGAAGAGTTTGTACCCACATTACTTCAGTTGTTGCATTGGCAAGAGATTTATACTCTGCCTCAGTACTAGACCTGGACACTGTAGCTTGTTTTCTGGTACTCCATAAAATTAGATTGGGACCAAGAAAGACTGCAAAGCCTCATGTTGATCTTCTATCATCTGGGCATCCTGCCCAGTCTGCATCTGAAAAAGCACGCACAAGCATAGAAGAAGATTTGCTGAATCTCAAACCTAAGCTAGGCGTGTCCCTTAAGATACCTCAATATTCTCTTAACTGCAGTCCAGTGCATGGTAGTTGGGGAATACAGAAATTGACAAACTTTGTTTATAGAGAAAGAGATATCTGGTCTTGTAAGAGTAAGGTACTATAATGCACCAACAATACTTCTATACCTTGTGACATCTTCTGCTTCAAGAGGAATTCCTTCTTGAGCAGATAGTTTCTCACTGGTGGACATGGGTGTACTTGTAGGTTTGCAAGTGGTCATACCTACTCTTTTCAGCATATCAGTGGTATACTTTTCTTGAGTCAATATGAGCCCATATTGTGTCGTCTTTACCTCAATGCCAAGAAAATAGTGTAGATCACCAAGATCCTTCAAGGCAAATTCTTTCTGAAGATCACGCAGTAGAGCTGTTATTGCACTAGAGGAAGAACTAGCAACAATTATGTCATCAACATAAATAAGCACAAAGATGGTAATATCCTTTTTTGAATAAAAGAATAAGGAAGTGTCTGTCTTGGAAGGACAGAAACCGAGTGCTTGCAACTTATTACTGATTTTGGAGAACCATGCTCTTGGGGCTTGCTTCAATCCATACAATGTTTTATCAAGTTTACAAATGCATTGTGTTTTGCCTTTAACCTCATATCCTGGCGGTTGCCTCATGTGCACACTTTCCTCCAAAACACCATGAAGAAATGCGTTCTTCACGTCTAGCTCACGAAGGCTCCACTCCCTGGATACAACAAGAGACAATACAAGGCGAATGGTTGCAGCTTTAATTACAGGACTAAACGTGTCCTCATAGTCAATCTCATATCTCTGCTTAAACCCTTTAGCAACTAGGCAAGCTTTGTATCTATCTATACTACCATCAGCCTTGCGCTTAATTTTATAAACCCACTTGAAGTCTATAACATTCTTGCCTGCTTGTAGTGGAGAAACTAAATGCCAAGTTTGATTTTGCATTAAAGCTTGATATTATTCATCCATAGCATATTTCCAGTTTTTATTTTTTAAAGCTTCTAAATTTTCTGGTTCGCCTGTGGTGGTAAGGTTCGCATACCAGATCATAGCTCGATATGATTTGGGTTGAATTTTACCAGTTCGGAGACGTGTTCGTGGTGCAGACGTTGTTGCAGAGTCCCGGGGAGCAGACGATCCGGCTCCTGGCGCGCCTCCTGATCCGGTCGGAGGATCAACATTGGAATCAACGCGTGTATCATCTTCAGCAGACTACGTATCTGGCGTATCGGATCCGGTCGATCTCGTGTGGTTGCCTGGCGCATGTAACATCCCAAAAATACTACACCTGGATCATCAAACACTATCATCAAAATTAAGGTTAATAAAAACTTTTCTAAATAAAATTATGGAAGCATGCACGTGAGTATGCATTTTATTTTGAATTCTTTTGAACCACCTTGTTTGTGTGTTCCTTTGCTTGTAAATGGATGCTTAGGTGAAATAAACATCATCTAAACATTTCCCACATTTTTCCTAAAGACAAGTAAATCAAAACAAATAAAATAAGGGAATGGTCATTTTGACCAATTTAACTCCCATGCCTACTTTGGCTGTCTCAAACTTTCAGAACCTAACAGAAACTTTTCTGGATCTTTGCACCCCTTGATAGTACTCATAACAAAGTATCAAGGCCCACCTTGTGATCATCCAGAAACTTTCAAATGCATAGTTTAAATGATAATTCAAAATTAAATTTATATCATATGGGAAGATCCCATTTTTTCAAAAACCACTCAAACAAGCTCAACTTTCAAAACCCAAGCATCTGCAGACTCACCAGCATCAACCTAGCACATCCACCAAAAATCTTTTCAAAATTCAAAACTTAAATTCTTGCGGCCATTTTATCAAACACTTGGCAGACACAAATCATACAAAATCAAAACACTATAGTGTGCAGTGTTTTGAGCCTAACTGGTTCCCTATCTAGCTCACAACCATCTCAGTAGATCATCTAGCAAGATTAACCCAACACTAGCACCACTATGAGCTTGCCAAGATCATCAATGGTGAAAAGCCGAGTGCATCCTTGCCACCCCAGTGTAGACAGCAAGCTAGGAAAGAAACTAGCCATGCCAACCTTGTCTGAGAGATCACCCATGCCTCACCGCCCCCTCTCGACCAGCCATGCCTCGAGGACACCGACCAGAGCACCCAGGAACGCCGCGCCCGTGCCTCTGCCAACTGTGCCGAGCATGCGCCAGAGCGCCACCCTCGACCGAAGCCCACAGACCGCGCGCCGCCCTCGCCGCGTGCCTATACGATCACCACCGACCCAGGAGACCGCCAGACATCCCCGTTCGCCGCCCCATGCCGCACAGCCACCGCTCACCGTCGAAGACGCCGCCTCTGCCGGGCAGAGCGTCGCGTGTTCCAGACCAACCCGCACCGCCCCACGTCTCGCCACCGTATCGTTGAGCATCGCCAGGGAACACCGCACCGTCCCCTACCTTCGCCCATGCCAATAGCTGTCTGTACCACCGCCCCCGACGAGCTCACCGTGCGCCCCGTCGGTCCCCTCGCTCGACTATAAATAGAGGCCACCCCTAGTTGAATTCTTCACACCATTCTACTCCCCTCTCTTCACTGATCGTGCCACACCGTTCCCGGAGCAAGGCGAGCACCACCTCGTCGGAATTTCACCGAAGCCTGCCGCCTCTGGAGAAGAAGGGAGCCATCGATTTCGTCCACCCCAGGAGCTGCCGCGACCACCCTTGAGTTCGCCGTCGTCGACTTCGTCGTTCGCCCGCCTCGCCGACCCTCGCCCGCACCCCGGTGAGCCCCCAACGACCCCCACTGGCCGCGCTAGGTTTCTGTCTCGCCGGCGTTGCCCAACATCGACGATGACTCTCAGCCGTTGGATTAGAACTAGATCGAACGCACCACAGCGCCCCATACCGCTTCGCACCCCCCTGTGTCACTGACGCGTGGGAACAGCAACTTAAACAGCTCGCGGAAGCGCTACGCTTAGCAGGCCGGCCCGTTAACTTTTCCCGCGCAGCCCAGTTATTTGAATTAAACCTTTTTCATTTTATTTCAAACACACTTCTGTATCCATTTTCAAAAATCAACCCAGGTCGACTCAGTGCACCAATTTGAATGAAACCAATTTTGTTAGAAAGGTCTGGGAATGCTGAATCCAAGCCCGTTGGATTCAAGTCATTTGGATCTGTAGATCATCCTTGGTAAAAATAACAAGGAAGAAGCTTTTCTACATTCAAACATTTTTCAAAGTTTAATCACAATAGCTTTTGAGTTGATTCCAACTCTCAAAAATCACATTTAACTATACCTTTCAGAATATATAAAAATATATAGGTTTACTTACAGAAATAATGTTCAAGTAATAAAAGAATGCCACATAGGCATTTCTAGACACATTATTTAATTAAAATAAAAGGATAAAACCTTATTAAATTGTGACACCACTTTAAATCACATTCCCATGGACTAAAATATGTGGTGATGACATGTGTCAACATGATCCCATATTTGGTTTGGAGAATATTAAATCTTAAGTAGTTTTTCAATAAGTAGAAATTACTTTTCTAAAAAGAAAAAGGGATTTAAACCAAACCCAAATCTTGTAATGTTAGTGATGATGCTAGATCATCTATAGGACCATTTTGTGTGATGATTGCAAGTAGCTAAGTATTGCTTGGTGATTGTGTACATCGTATTTATTTACAGACGTTAGTACCGACCAAGGATACGAGGAGGAAGGAGGATACTACGAAGAAGAAGCCGAGGAGAACTTCAACCACTGCTCTGCATAAGGAAAGCTTATACTGATATTGTGCAAGCCCATACTTGCAAGCCTAATACTACTAGTGAATGTGCAAGCTAACACTTGCAAGATACTTTATCTTTGCAAGCAAATACTTGCTTGTTACCATGCCAACTATATGCCTTAAGCATATATGATCATACCCACTTGATACCCCAATCCTAGTTTTACTTGCAAGCTTCTACTTTATTTCTTTATCAAAGCCTTAGCTTAGAGTTGACTTAAGTGACTTGTAGATTCTAGAAAAATATATTTGAAGGTTGCATAAAGAGCATAAAATTTGGCCTAAGATAGAAACCTTGATATCATCCTAAGATATAAGGTTGTACTTAGTTGAAACTCCACTAGTTTACCACCCCTCATTAGTGCTACCCCCACTTGTAGATGCTAGTGCTAAGCATAAAACTTGATCAACTTTAGATGGGAATACTTGGTGAAAATGGTTATGAAAACCTTAGAATGATGGATCATTCTACTGAGATGTTTTGACATGTGTTTCCAAAACACCAGATGATTTTGGTGATGAAAATGTAGGCATGAGCCTTAGCCCTTTTTAAAACTGATGGTTGTCTGGATGCGATACCATTCCAATTTTATCGTACAACCACAATACCCGAAGATTGGGTAGGGCTTAACTCGAAGCTTATATACCTTAGTATTAGTTCCCTCACGGCCAAGGTCTGAGCTGAGGCTACCTTGTGAAGATTGTCCACCTGTGCAGTACCCAAGATGGCAGTTGGTCATGGTTGGGAGGCCAAACTCATAAGAGAGGTGCTTATACTAGGGCGTGTAATTGAAAGGTTAGGATTGATTATCCGCATACTGAGTATGGTGAATTCAGGATTTGTTCCTGACGGATGTATCGAATGTTGTGGTGAAATTGTACAATCTCTGCAGAGTGTCAAACTATTCGAATAGCCGCGTCCGCGGTTATGGACAGTTGGAGTGGCCATACTGTCTCCCCGTCAGCTGTTTTCAAAATGACTTATGAAATGAGTTGATACTTTGACTTGACCACAACAGAGTTGTGACATGAAATTCAAGTTCCCACTTAGGAGTTATAAAATTGTGACTAGTTTCTTTCTGAACTTAGTAGAGATAAATCTGGCTTTTTGCAAAACAACCCTAGAGACTAGTGTCCTATTATCCCAAAAACCCTTTTACTTGATAGTATTAGTTTGCGAGTACTTAAAGAGTACTCATGGCTTTGTCCCTGGCTATTCCCGTGGCCAGACTATGAAGAGGAGTACCTGGAGGATGGATCCCAGGAAGGTTACGACAACTAGGATCATCTCCCATCGTCAGCATTGCCTGTGACCCCGAAGATAGAGCTTCGCCTACGCTACCGTTATTATTACGTATTCCGCTGCTTGAAGTTGTATTAAGAACTGGATCATGAGATCCCTATTTGTGTAAGACCTTATTTATGGTTTGTAATGGATGATGTACTGTGGTACCAATTCTGTTATGTCTCGCAAAAATGGTAATCCTGGGATTGCGATGTATGGCATAATAGGCATCTGGGATTAAAAATCCGGGTGTTGACAGCGCAGAAGATCCTCGAGTCGCGACTCGGTGGTGCGTGGCGGGGTCCATCACGGGGACCAGTCGCCTGGCAGCCCGTTGACGAGGCGGCGTGGCAGCTGCTGATTCGACACGCGTGTGATGAGGGGATCCCATTGATCCCGAAGACACGTTGTCGGATGCGGATTGGATCCGCTGACCCACGATGGGGTCCACCTGACCCTGGGCTTCTGTGCCATCGCGGTGCACACGCTCTAGGTGCACCCTGGGTGTTATTTCATGTACATTTTCCTCCTGATCTTCGTCCGTTTGGCCATCTACGCCCCTGTTTCTTCCTTCTCCAGACTCACAAGTAGGATTAGCAGGATTTAAAGGAGTATTAATCACAGTTGGATCGTTGCTATTTTCTCCCCCATGATCGAAGTGGTGAGGATTTAAAAGATGGTTAGGAAGTAACAAAATTTTAGATCGGAGTCGTTGACCAGCATTGGCATGTAGCTTGGAGAATGGGAAAACAGTTTCATCAAAGATCACACCTCGTGAGATATAGATGTGACCAGAATTAATATCAAGGCATTTAAAACCTTTGTGGAGATTGCTATAGCCAAGAAAGGTGCATTGCATGGAGCGAAATTCAAGCTTCCGTGCATTGAAGGGACGAAGGTTTGGATAGCAAGCACAGCCAAAAATGCGCATAGAGCTATAGTCGGGAGAGATTTGCTCGACAGTTTCTAAAGGCGTAGAAAATTTGAGCAATTTGGTGGGGAGGGGATTGATAAGGTAGACCGCAGCTAAGAAAGCTTCGTCCCAATATTTTAGGGGCATGGAAGCGTGGGCTAGGAGCGAGAGGCCAACTTCGACAATGTGGCGATGCTTTCTCTCAGCGGATCCATTTTGCTGATGAGCATGTGGACAAGAGACATGATGGGTAATGTTAATCTTGTTAAAAAAAGAATTTAATCTCTCATATTCTCCTCCCCAATCGGATTGTATAGTGATTATTTTTCGCTCAAATTTTCTCTCAACAAGGGCTTGAAATTGGTGAAAATATTAAAAACTTCAGATCGATGTCTGATCAAATAGATCCATGTGAACTTGCTATAATCATCAGTGAAACTAATATAATAATTCTTGCGACCAAAACAATCCGGGGCAAGGCCCCATACATAGAAGAAAATCAACTCTAATGGATGATGAGACACACTAGATGATCTAGGATAAGGAAATTGATGACTTTTTGCCTTTTTACATGACTCACACACCGACACTTTATTTTCACTAGAACATGGGAGCCTGTTTTTGCTAATGACACGTTGGACAATTTGAGATGCCAGATGACCTAAACGGCTATGCCATCTATGATGGGATGGCGTAGTGACTCCAAAAGCTTGCTTGGACGAAGACGAAGATGGTGATGATGTGTTGGGTAGGGGATATAGACCATCTTGACATGGACCATCAAGCAGAATTCTCCTCGTGACCTTCTCCTTAACACATAAAAATTCGGGATGAATCTGAATGAATGCATGATTATCACGAGTAAAACGATGGGCAAAAATAAGACTTTTACTTGCATCTGGGACATGAAGAACATCTTTAAGATGTAGATTTTGATCATATGTTTGAATAATAGAATGTCCAATGTGATTAATATCCATACCTGCACCGTTGGCGGCTAGGACTTGATCATTGCCATTGTTAGGGGTGGGCATAAAAACCGATAATCGAAGACCGAAACCGAAAAGACCGAAACCGAACCCGAATAGACCGAAACCGAAAAGACCGACAAGAAAATTGGGTAGTGAATTTTATAGACCGAATTTAGTTTGGTCTATCCGGTCTTTAGTTCCTAAGTAACCGAATAGACCGAACTGACCGAATTTTACATGAGACTATCTGAAACTCCAAATTTGTGTGATGTGCATGAATTATGCCATTGTTGAATGGTCATCAAAGTGTTATTGTAGAGTTGCTACATTTTATTAGGATTGTTGCACGTTTATTTCTTCCACTAAATGATAACATATGTATTAAAATATTTAAAATATAGTTGAAATATTGTCATATTTTTAATAAGTAATGTCTATCTTTTGTGTTGACAATACTGACCATGTTATTCGGTCATGACCGAACCCGAACCCGAATTAGTAGGTACCCGAATTTTTCGGGTAGTAAAACTATCAAGTATAATTCGGTCTTTATTTTTTCAAGGACCGAATTTAAGATAGACCGAATTGTCGGTCATGACCGAACGCCCACCCCTAGCCATTGTACTTCTCATAGGCATGGAGCTTCTCTAGCTCGCTGGTGATGTGGTCAGTGGCGTCGGTGTCCATGTTCCATCCACCATGGCCTCCATTGTTGTTGTAGTTGGCGGCGTTGGCACATCTCTCCTTGAAGGGGACAAAGTCTTCATCAAAGCGGTACCAGCTGTCGGTGAACACATGGCCCACCACGTTGCATAGTTGGCAACGCGGGCGATGCTCACCGTTGTTGTTGGAGCCGCGACCACGGCCGTTGTTGTTGTTGTAGTTGCCGCATCCACGGTTGTTATTGCCGTTGTAGTTGCCGCCGTTGTAGTTGTTGTTGGAGCTGTTGCCGTTGTAGCCTCCTCCGTTTCCGCGACCTTGGTGACCACGGCCTCCTCCTCCGCGGCCAAAACCTCCACGTTCATGGCCGCCGCGCATGGCAGCGTTGATCAAGGATTGTGATGGAGCGCGAAGCATCTGTTGATGACTTTCAAAAGAGGTAAGCTGGGAATATAGCTCACTCACCGTGATAGGCTCGACCCTGGCAAGGATAGAAGTGATGAGGGGTTCGTAGGCGGCGTCCTTCAGGCCGGTGAGGATGTAGGAGACCATGGCCTCGTCATCGAGGGGCTTCCATGCAGAGATCATCTCGTTCTCGAGTGTCTTCATGTTGGCGACGTACTCCGCCATGCTCTTGCCGCCCTTCTCAGCATTGGCGAGGGCGATGCGGGTGTTGGTGGTGTGTGCGCGGGACTTGGCCTCGTACATCTCGTGGAGGATGTCCTAGAGCTCTGTCGCCGTGTTGCATTTGACGGCGTGCGGATGTACCTCCCTAGATAGGGAGGAGATGAGGATCCCTAGGACCTGCTGGTCCTGAGCCACCCAAAGATCGTACACCGGGTTGTCCTGCTTGATGTATTCCTCGCCCTCCTTGACGATGATTTGCTCCGGCAGCGCCTTGCGGGATCCATCAAGGTACCCCATCATGCAGGCTCCCCTGACAATAGGAAGGACCTGCGCCTGCCACAGGATGAAATTGCCCTTGCCCAGCTTCTCAGTGATGCCGTGGATGAAAGGGTTGTCATGGAAGGAGTTGGACGAGGTGGAAGAGGACATGTCGACGTCTGATCAAGATCGATCTGGCGAAGGGTTTTGGTTATCTCAGAAAAGGCTAGACGTGGGTGGAGGTACCAGGCTCTGATACCATAAAGTGATTTAGGTTAAAGTGTCTTACCAAGTTAGGGGCACACCTTGCATGTTTATATAGAGGTTTAACCAACCTCAAAGGGATTACAACCAAATTGGTTACGGCCCTGTTATAGGAGATAGAACAGAAATATCTAAACAAGCTTGATCCTTATCTACATACCATAGCCGGTACAATCATATAACGTGTACAACTAATATTGACACGCTAACAACCATATCTCAATCATTGATGAGTAAGAAAGTAATAAGGACCAATCGAATTGTTTCCTTTAATCCCCACTTTGCCCCCTCTAAGGTTACTCATAATCACGTCGCACATTTCATAACGGAAGTCTGGTTCTGTTGCTAGCTCTGACTTCCATGTTCCCCTTCATTAGAGCATCTCTAGCAGATATTGTTCGGTCCCGTCTCGCAAAATAACCGCCCCTTTGAGGCCACGATGTTTTCCCACTACGACATCATCATGACGCCTCACGCGACGATTCCGGTCGGCTGGGAACTCAGCTACGCCAGGGTGCCGGTTCCGCATGGTGCCGAGTTGGCTCGCCAGATCGAGGATTGCCGTTGTGAACTGTCGGGGTGGAGAAGGGAAATGGCCCGATATGCGCCGACGGGCTCGTATTGGCGGAAGCGTTTCAAGAAGGAGCGCAGGGCGGCGCTTGCCCTTTGCCTCGTTCACGAGAGGATGGTCCACCCCAATCTCCGCAACCCCGAAGGGAGGACGCGATTCTGGGTAGTTTGTGGCCGCATGATCTATACCGTCATCAACGAGGCGCGCTGAGCAGAGTTCCAGAGGGAGGCAAACCTCGCCGGAATCATAGAGATTGATGACAGCGGAAGCTATGCGGAGGAGGCTGACGAGGGCGGAGTGGAAGATGACAGCGGAAGCGACACGAAGGAGGCGGAGGATGGCGATGCGGAGGCGGACGGCGACGCTGAAGATGACAGCGGAAGAGATATCGTGGATTAGGGTTTTTCTTTAATCGTTTGTTAATACTATGATTGCGAAGCTTCTCGTTGAATTATGTCGCCTAATTACTATATCTATGGACAAATTATGTTCTAGTTATCGTCCAAACACTGAATTGTGTGCTTTGAGGTTAAATTTGTTTTGTGGTACGAAACACATACAACATAACTGACCCGTAGAAAAAATATATTCAATTGAGTGGTATACTATGCGGATTTGCTTTACGTGGACCTTTTTTATATCGCAAACGCGAGATACGGTTTACCGCAAACGCGTTTTGCAGGATCGCCGGATGCGATATCTACTAAAGATGCTCTTAGTACACCGCCAGTGCTTCGGTCGACGAAAATACTCACTAGTGTGGTATCTAGGAGCACGACGTTTGTCCCCCACCTTAGTGCAGCATAATGTCCTACTTTGATGTTGGTCCATGGCGAGCTCCAGAGTAGCTATGGTTTGTTCTGTGGCATGCGTTGGATACTTGGATACCCGACCTGAGGCCTTTTTTTTTTGTTTTCTGTAATTATTAGTAGTGGCATGGGCGTATAGATGCACGTCACTCATGTTACTAGTGGCATGGGTGCACACATGCGCCACTAATAACCGTTATCAATGGTGTGTTTAGCACACGACATCTGTAGCGGCGTGATATAAGTAATGTGCCTCCATGCCGCTAATGACTTTATTGACATGTCACTAATTGACTGATCTGTACTAGTGATTGGAAGAAAAATTGACATATTCACAAACTGACAAATATTCTGATGCTAGATAGACTCTCCCCAAATTTAGCAGATTCAACGGTTGCATGCATGTACCAAATAAGCAGTATCGCATGCACCTAACAAGCAGGTAGTAAAACTCCAAAATAAATATCCATAAGAAAATTCAAAATGTCAAGCCTAGTCTTGAGAGATTTGAAGCCTTTGCACCAAGGGAAACAGATCGATCTGATGTAGATGAGAGAGAGAGAGAGTAGCAAATGATAAGCAAAAGTGATAAATCAGAGGGAGTGCATGCTCGTGCGGAGGTTATCGGATGCATGGCATGTTTTTGTCGATGTCCCAGTATTTTCTTTGTTTCTGGACTTTCGTTGGTTGGATGGTGTGGTCGCTATATTAAAATGATGGCGCGGAAGCCTGTTTTAAGGAGGTGATCATCAGGAGAAGTTGTCACAAATTCGAAGAAAGAAGAACAGGGACGCAGTTCGCAGATGGGCTTACCCGAAGTGATCCCATTGACCTGGCAACCGTCCTGTGGTTTGTTAGAGCAGGGGCATGCAAGAAACGTCACAGAATAAGATTAGGAGAGACGGTTAAATTCGGATTTTTGCGAAGCATTGGTCCTTTACTAGTATTATTATCTCTATTCCTTAATATAAAATGTTTTAGCATGCTATTTTAGTCTACTTCTGCTAAACCATTTTATATTATGGAGCGGCGGTAGTACGTACGATGTGTCAGAACGAAGGCCCAGCTTGGAAATAAAAACTTGGTGGGATAGATCAAAAAGGGAAGAAAAAAGGGACTTAGCATCATGCATCCACCTAATTAACTTTTCCTGCATTTCAACGCCGTGCGAGGCACGGTTAATTCCTGTGAGGGTCGGTCAAAGCATCATTTTCAAGGATAGCAGTGGGTACCATTAAGGTACCATTTATCCTACTTAGTAAAAAAATTAAACTAAGTTTTAGCAAAATACCACTTTTAAGAAAACTAGTTCATTTGTTTGAAGTAGACTAACTGGAGGGTATCCTAAAGGTTCCAAAATTACATCTCTAATTATTTTAGTCCGGCAACAAAAGTATCGTCCTTAGTTCTAAGTTTTTTCAAAGAATCCTTAGATCTAAGTTGAGAACAAGAAAAAACCAAAACTATAACCCAAAAGGTTGCATCAAGAGATATGAATCGTTTCTAGCTAGTCTTGTATCCATAGAAAATTTCACGGTTGCAGGTAGGAGAAAGCTAAAAGTGTGATTTTGTTGCAGATTCATACAAACTAGGGGCTTGTTTGATTCATAGGATAGGAAAAGTATAGGAATAGAAAAAACATAAAATTGAGATGTCATGCCAACTTGAATCCTACGGGAAGAGAAATTCTGTTTGATATAGCAAAGAAATTTTTACACGAGGTCTGATCTAATGTTTCTTTCGTATAAGAATTGCACTACACCTATAAATCAAACAATAACATAGGAAAAATTCCCATAGGATTTAAATCCTACACAATTTCTATGAATCAAACAAGCCCTAGATGTGGCATTTAAATTTGGAAGGTGAGCGATGGATCTAATATATATCTAGACTAATGCCTACTCCCTATGTCCCATAAAATAAAATGTTAACAATCGTATTCACATATGGTATGGACATATGTGAAAGATACTCTTGTGTTCCGTTTATTTTCCTTGCTCAAACACCGCAAGAACATACGGTTTCACCGTTTGTGTAGCAAAAAAATGTGATGCACCGTGCGTGTAGTACATGCATGTCACCGGACATATGATATCTCAATCAAAAGTCTTGTCGTTAAAAAAACCAAAAATAGCATATGATTCGTCCACACGGCTTTTTTTTTCTTGGCATTCTCTGTAAAACATATAGGGCGCTTCTGGTAGTCAGCAGCTCTTTTGAGACTCGTTCTGGCTAGGCTGGAGGTATAGCCAGTCCAAAACGGCCATCGAGTGTTGTGCGATTTGTTTAATTGTTCGGTGTTTGACTCGTTGCATAGGGTGAGCAAACATCTCCAGTTTATTTGGTAGGCTGCACGCACCTCTTTTTGTCTCCACTGATGCAGAGCATTGCTGTTTGGTTGTCCATATGAGAGTGTGCATAGCTGGAAGCATTGGCACGCTTGAACATCCATTGCTTCATTAGCCATTGCTTCATCAGCCACAACCTCAGCAGCCAAGAATTTTTCATACTCCTCCTATGCCTCTTTTTTAGTGTGATATCCTTTATAGCTGTTATTTGAGAATCTATTGATCCGATCTTGACAGATCCTCCATGAATCATACACACATGAACGTCTCCCTCTGTAAACCACATACCACTAAGATGAAACAGGAAGAACAAGTCAGGTACCACCACATAATATCCAATGAAAACCTCACAACAAATCATAATTAAGGGGTGCATGCATATATCGTTAGCCAAAAGGGGATCAGAAGTCCATCCTACCACTATGGTGTTAACCTACCACCACATAAAAATTGGTCCTTGTAGAGGTCAGGGTGCATGTCAATTAACTTGTTGTCCCTGGTGGCTTAAGTGTCTTCCCTCACGGCGCATGTCATGCTGCTGAAGGCCATGATCTCGTCCGCGGCAAGGGCGACCCACTTCATCTTCCCTGTAGGAGCTGGATTGTCATGGTAGTCGCCGGCTGGCTTGCCAGGGCCATCGGGGATCACCATCTCTGACTCCTGGGTGTTGTGATCATCGGCAGACGAAGGTGCATGAGTTGCTGGAGGTGTCCCGAGGGGCTGAGTTGATCCCATGGTGTACTTGCTGATGGCCAAGCTTTATGAGAAGATGGTCTACATCTCGTCGTAGTTGGGGATGGGCACGTTCAGGAACTCAACGCCCTTGGAATGATCCAACGATCGAAATAGTGTGTTAGTTGTGAATCATCATTAATAGTGCCCTACAAATACAAGTCGGTATGCTTTGTACCGTGATGTGCCCAAGATAGTGGTCATTATCCAACATGATGGTCTTAGTGTCATTCTCCAAGATCCCTTAGCCTGCTAATGGTGATCCATCTCAACCTCCACTTCCTGAGGTGATTGTACACATGGGTGTGTATCCAATCAACTCCAAAGTGGATGAACAGAACCTTTGCACAGGCTATGATATGGATCTCCTTGAAGCCCTTGTCAGTTTGGACACCGCTCTTGATAATGTCGCACATATTCTCAAGGATGAAGCTGGACATGAAGGGCAACCATTTCATGGTATCCTTCGCTGCATCCGCCTTCTCCACCCTATCGGCATTGTTCGCCTTCTCAGCCTTCTTGTCCCTCTATCGATCTTTGCAGCAACATGTGCATCAACCTTCTTCACCAAGTGCCGCACAGGATCGTGGAAGTTGATCGCAGCGCAGTGAGACACCTGCACATCAGTCTTAGCATGTAGCTGAGAATTATCCACATACGACGGTATCTGCGACTCGCCAAATGGGACCAAGGCCTGGGTAAGTTCTCTCACAGAGAGTCCTACATTCAGCACGGATCACAAGATAATGTAACAACAAGACCTACATCATCGCAAGAACTCGATGGAGTATCACAATGAAAGTACACGTCGATTTTATACTAGCACAAGCCCGTGATCTAACATGGCAGTACACATCAATAATCTAACATAAACTCAAAATGATAGTGCATAGTTATGATCTACATCTACAAACTGTTGATCTACAGTGATAGTACACACACAAGATCTGACATAGGCTCTAGATCTAACAATGCAGTACCTACGGATGGCACCCGCGGTTGTTGGGTGCGGGTGGAGCTTAACCAAACCCACACCCGCAATCTTATTTCTTTTCCGCAATCCGCACCCGCACCTGCATATGGATATAGATTTTGTCCCATACCCGCACCTGTCGAGGGTAAAAAAAACGCGTGCAATACCCACCCATCAGTCCAATCAACTTAACAAGTCATTGTAATAACACAATATATAAAAAAATGACAGCATACATTTTCATTCATTCATGGTTTCAGCAAGCAAGCAAATATATATTAAATAATGAAAATACATTGTCAAACGCATGATATTGTGAAGAAAACAAGTTATGTCCAAACATAAGTTGCATAGGAAGTATATAGTTTAAACTTCAAAATCTCAAAAGAATTGCAAAACAGTCACACGTCATACCACAATTAGCCACATAGCAACACTCGTCAACTCTAGAAGTTTATAATTTTTTAGAAAAATGCTATAATACTAATGCCCCACGTGTCATCTACTAAGTTGTCGGATAGGTGGGTATGCGGGTGCGGGTTTTCCATTACCATACCCGCACCCGCAATACCCAAGGGATAGAGATTTTTGCCCAATTACTTACCCGTGGGTATAACTTTACCACCATACCCTTACCCTAATGGGTAAAAACCCGCAGGGTAAGCGGGTAGCGGGTACCCATTGCCATCTGTAGCAGTACCGACACATGAACACAAGCTCTAGATCTACACCCACATACGTATGAACAATAAGAAGTGGATGAGTGAGTACTTATAGTCATCGCTGGAGGTGGAGGAGAACTCGACGAAGAAGAGATGGTCCTGCGATCGCGGCCTCGCTGGCAGGGGATGAGTGCGTCACTTGCCTTCTCTCCGTCCTGCCAATGGAGCTCGAAGGGGATGGGGGAAATGGGGTTTCAAAATGGAGGTGAGCGTGGGGTAGAAATAGAGGAAGGAAACCGGCGGGAGGTGACGGAATCCCCCTCGCCCCACCCATACACACACAGGGCCGGCCCTGAGGGGGACCCGAGGGGCAGCCGCCCCGGACCCAAAATTTTAGGGGGCCGTGCGCAGATATGTGCTGCATATATGGACTATATTAGATATCAAAAAAAAATTAAAAATAGCAGTTTCGAGTTTTCTACTATGCTAGATTGGGCCCTCTACTTTGCTAGACACACACATATGTTTCAGATTTGGAGTCTATCACGGCAGCATGTACATAACCTGTGATTAGATCAGCTATCGATCTCTTTGATCGTATCGTACGAAGGCAGACCGTACGCCGATTCCTGTCTCGACCTCAACTCGATGCTGCTCTCTCGATCCTAGGAACGCCCGTATGCGGCAAGCAGCAAGCCGTTGCCCGTCGGCTGATGGTCGCCTATCGCCTTGCACCCTCGCCCTTTGTCTGCAGCCTGCCTCTCGTCTAGCCTTGGCCATTCAGCGTTTGCAGGTCCGAATTCTGAAATTCTCATCCCGGTCTTCTATAGTCTAACGTTGTCCCTAATTTTTGTTCTAATTAGTAGTTCTACTTTATATTTTTAATGTGATTAATTGGTTATGGCACCTGATTCCAGTGCTAATAAAAGAAAAAATAGGAAGGAAGAACAGAAGTTGATTAACTCATAGAGAGGATCCCATTATAAATTTTTAAAGAGTAACACGAGCACTTCGAGGAATCCAGTTGAGTTAGCACTAGTTCTTGTTGGAGAATAGAGTAATATTGATCTAGAGGATGATATCGGTACAAAGGAGAACGATGACATCAACGCGTGTAATAACAATGTAAGTGATTATGATATCACATTTGATTCATCTCCTACAAAATTTGCTAGTGTTGATTTGGAACCAATTAGTGTGGATATTTATGATCCGGACATCGAGAAGAAGTTTTTGGACGAGATTGATATTGATTTCATTGTCACTAACTTCGCTTTTAGGAATACATGGATAAATTTTGAAGGTAATATGTAAACATTGTCATTTTTATATAAATATTGCAAATGGGTATACTTGAAGTATTATTCTTCATTATTTCATACGTGTATGTAAAAAAAATAGCAAGGGGTCCTAAATTAGTTTCGCCCTAGGCCTCTAAAATCTCAGGACCGGCCATGCACACACACTTTGCATGATGAAGCTAAATTTAGCTTTTCGTTAGATTTAACTATAACAATATTGTGGCTAGGACGCCCATAAATTTCCAACTTCACTAGAATCCACTTAAGTACTCCGTCACATTTTCCTCGTGTCCAGCTGTGCCTGAAGCCGTATAGATCCAATAAACACCTCACCTGGTGCAAAAACGAATCGGCGAGAGGGAAAGGTCTTGCATGTGTTCCGATGGAAAACCAGCAATGGTGAGCTCCGTAGCTGACCGGTTGCCTCGCCAACCACACTCACACCATCACGCTAGCTATATATAAAACCACTCGCCATTGCACGTACGTAAGAGCTATCTAAAATAGTAGTAGTACACAAAACAATATCACGTACGTCATGGAGCTCAACCTTGTCACGTATGCGTCCACTGCCCTATTCCTCGTCTCCGCCACCTACCTCTACCACATGCTGACTCGCCGGAGCCGGAGCCGGTCGATGCTGCTCCTGCCTCCGTCGCCTCCCGGCTGGCCCGTCATCGGCCACCTCCACCTCCTCACCGACATGCCGCACCACGCGCTCGCCGACCTGGCCACCACCATGCGCGCCCCGCTGCTCCGCCTCCGCCTCGGCAGCGTCCCAGCCGTGGTCATCTCCAAGCCGGACCTAGCGCGCGCCGCGCTAACCACCAACGACGCGGCCATGGCGTCCCGGCCCCACCTCCTCTCCGGCCAGTTCCTCTCCTTCGGCTGCTCCGACGTCACCTTCGCGCCCGCGGGCCCGTACCACCGCATGGCGCGCAGGGTGGTCGTCTCCGAGCTCCTCTCCGCGCGCCGCGTCGCCACCTATGGCAGCGTCCGGGGCAAGGAGCTCCGCCGCCTCTTAGCCCACCTCGCAAAGAACACCACGCCCGAGGAGCCCGTCGACCTCAGCGAGTGTTTCCTCAACCTCGCCAACGACGTGCTCTGCCGCGTCGCCTTCGGCCGCCGCTTCCCGCACGGCAAGGACGACAAGCTCGCCGCCGTGCTCGCCGAGGCGCAGGACCTCTTCGCCGGGTTCACCGTCGGCGACTTCTTCCCGGAACTCGAGCCTCTCGCCAGCACCGTCACGGGGCTCCGCCGCAGGCTCAAGACCTGCTTGGCTGACCTCCGCCAGGTCTGCGACGAAATCGTGGACGCGCACGTCACCAGAGAGCATCACCAGCGCGTCCCCGGGGACGACAGAGACGAGGACTTCGTCGACGTCCTACTCCGGGTCCAAAAGTCGCCAGACCTCGAGGTCCCGCTCACAGACGACAACCTTAAAGCACTCGTCCTGGTACGTCACACAAGCCATGACGACAAGCATGCATATATTTAGTCTTTGTTTGTTTGTTTGACCATAATAATATACTAATATTATACGGAATTTATGTTGGCAGAATGTTCGGATTTTAGTATCTTAGAGAAAACGGTTTGCTAAGTTCCTAGAATTATTTTTTGTTGTTGTTTCTAGGACATGTTCGTTGCCGGCACGGACACGACGTTCGCGACACTGGAGTGGGTGATGACGGAGTTGCTCCGCCACCCGCGCATCCTGAAGAAGGCGCAAGACGAGGTCCGGCGCGTCGTCGGCGGCAAGGGTCGCGTGGAGGAGTCGGACCTCGCCGAGCTCCACTACATGCGTGCCATCATCAAGGAGACCTTCCGCCTACACCCGGCCGTGCCGCTTCTCGTGCCGCGGGAGTCCGTTGCATCGTGCACGCTGGGCGGCTACCACATCCCGGCCAAGACCCGCATCTTCATCAACACCTTCGCCATGGGCAGGGACCCAGAGATCTGGGAGGACCCGCTGAAGTACTCGCCGGAACGCTTCGAGGGCAGTGGCAGCGGCGAGATCGACCTCAAGGACCCAGACTATAAGCTGCTGCCGTTCGGCGGCGGCCGGAGAGGCTGCCCAGGCTACACCTTCGCGTTGGCCACCGTGCAGGTGTCGCTGGCCAGCCTGCTGTACCACTTCGATTGGGCCCTTCCCGCCGGCGTGCGTGCCGAGGACGTCAGTCTTGAGGAGAGCTTCGGGCTAGCCACGAGGAAGAAGGAGCCACTCTTCGTCGCCGTCAGGAAAAGCGACATTTACGAGTTCAAAGGGGAGGAGCTTAACGAGGTTTAGACAATATATATGCTTGTTAAATCTAATTTAAGTCTGTGCAAAATAAGTGAGGTGAAAAAATACGGACCCTTGGGGTAATTGAAGTCACGAGAAGAGAAAGTAGTAGTACGTAGGTGACTATATGGAGTCTGTTGGTTGGCACGGTAATGCGTATCCAATTTTGCTGGAGTATCTTTAAATTTTGTCCCTTTCATTCTTCAGTCAGTGACCTCATTCGTCATCTCCCTTTTTTTCTCACCTCCCCTTCCGATCGCGTTCTCACTACCTTTTGACATGCATCTTGTCTTTTGGGGCATGCATGGATCGGAGCTTCTTGTGCGGTTTTGCAACGAGTTCCGGTGCGGCCCCAAACGATGACCATGTTACTAGGTAAATTTGGGTGAATGTGAACCGACACAGTAATCTTTGGCTAAGCTTTACCACGTTCATGTTGCCGACGGAATGACAAAGTGGATCGGTATCTTTCTTCCATTTTTTCACATTTTTGTGCATTTTATATTTACGTGTTTTACTTCTCTGGTAAATACTCTCATCATTCCAAAATTCTTATCGTGCTTTTAGTTAAGATCTAAACTAAAATCAGGACACGAATTATACTCCCTCCGTTTCATTCTATTGTTGGCATGGAAACTAAAAGATGCACATGGAGGGCAAATAACAACAATTTTGTGCAGGATTACATGGCTAATTGATAAGATAAAATAGAGGATTCTGCACCAGATAAGGAAACATAATCAATCCCCACTACAGGAATGGAGTTGTGTGCCGACGGCCGGATGCTACACCGACGGCCAAAGGTCGGGGCCGTCGGCGTAGCACAGGGCCAGGCCAGCCCAGCTTCCGAGCCCTCGGCGTACCGCAGCCGTCGGCGTAGCGGCGAATGCGCCGAGGGTGACCGTCGGCGTGGCGTAAGCCCTCGGCGTCTGCGTGGCCGCGTGGCACTAGACAGTCCAGGCTAGGGAAGGCCCTAACGGCGTCAGCATTACGCCGAGAGCCGCTGTCGGCATAGGATACGCCGACGGTGACCCTCGGCGTACGTCCTGCCTACGCCGACGGTCACCCTCGGCGTACTTATGCGCCTTTTTTTTCCTTACCAAATTATTTGTATTTATTTATTAGTATCAATTATTTAGGTTCTATTTTATCAATTGGATGGATTCGTAGCCTCCGAATAATAGTCTTCACGCCCACATAAAATGTCGAATCTTCTCACAAGTTGAGAAATTTGCATGTTTGTGTGTTATTATCACATGTGCATGAAATTTATATTTCACAAATTTTTGTGAAGTTGTTCAAAGATTCAATCACATGTGCGTGTCCCCCCTCGCATGCATGCAAGCGTGAGTTCGGACCCGTATAAGGGGGAATCTCCCCGTCGAGGCGAAGCTAATATGGTTTTACATCACCCTATGACCTAAACAAACACAAAACATATGTGTGTGAGTGTGGTGAGAGGTTGGTATAGGTGCTTGCATGTGTCCCTCCTCGCATGCATGCGCTCTAACCTAGAGGCGAAGGTTCCGTACACATATAAGAGGGGAATCTCCCCGTCGAGGTGAAATCGGGTAGGATAGTGCCCCAACTTGTGAACCAACATGGTTTTACATCAACCTATGACCTAAACAAACACAAAACAAGAGAGAGTACGGGCTACCCTGTCGGAGGAACGTCTAGGGGGTAGGCGATCCCAGTCTTGCCACAGAGATCGAGGTTTCACGGAGGAAGACCACGAGAACATTGGAATGAGATGAAAACTTGCATGTTACCCTAGCATATGTGTGTGAGTGTGGTGAGAGGTTGGTATAGGTGCTTGCATGTGTCCCCCCTCGCATGCATGCGCTCTAACCTAGAGGCGAAGGTTCCGTACCCGTATAAGGGGGGAATCTCCCCGTCGAGGTGAAACCGGATAGGATAGTGCCCCAACTTGTGAACCAACATGGTTTTACATCAACCTATGACCTAAACAAACACAAAACAAGAGAGCTATGCGGGCTACCCTGTCGGGAGGAACGTCTAGGGGTAGACGATCCGAAGTCTTGCCAGAGATCGAGGTTTGGGAGGAAGACCACGAGAACATTGGAATGAGATGAAAACTTGCATGTGACCCTAGCATATGTGTGTGAGTGTGGTGAGAGGTTGGTATAGGTGCTTGCATGTGTCCCCCCTCGCATGCATGCGCTCTAACCTAGAGGCGAAGGTTCCATACCCGTATAAGGGGGGAATCTCCCCGTCGAGGTGAAACCGGGTAGGATAGTGCCCCAACTTGTGAACCAACATGGTTTTACATCAACCTATGACCTAAACAAACACAAAACAAGAGAGAGGTACGCCGGGCTACCCCTGTCAGAGGAACGTCTAGGGGGGTAGACGATCCGAAAAGTCTTGAGATCGTGGTTTCACGAGGAAGACCACGAGAACATTGGAATGAGATGAAAACTTGCATGTGCCCCTAGCATATGTGTGTGGGTGTGGTGAGAGGTTAGTATAGGTGCTTGCATGTGTCCCCCCTCGCATGCATGCGCTCTAACCTAGAGGCAAAGGTTCCGGACCCGTATGAAGTAAAAGAGGTACCAAAGTTCGAGGGTGCAGTTGTTGATGCCAAGATATGTGCTCTCGTGCCCGCGGCACCGGGAACTGGCCATCAATTTGCGGGATATGGTGTAACGCATAATTGGACTCACGTGGCAGCCTTAATGAATCTCGTGTATTACTAGGACCTCGAACTTCTCCATAACATCGATGTGATGCACACCGAAAAGAATGTCGGGGAGTCCCTTTTTCACACAGTCCTGAACATTCCTGGGAAGTCAAAGGATAATGTCAAGGCTAGAGTCGATGTTGAGAAGCTTTGTGATAGGAAGAGATTACACATGCAGCCTCCTCTTGTCGGAAAGAATTGGTTCAAGCCGCATGCCTACTCGCCTTGATAATGTCCAAAAGAAGGAGTCATTTAGGTGGCTCAAATCGTCGTGATGTTCCACAGCGGTTATTGTTGAATATAAGTAAGGAGTCAATCTTTTGACGGACAAGTCAACGGGCTCAAGAGTCACGACTATCATATATGGATTGGCGGGTGATGCGGTGATGGTTCGGTATCTCCCGAAAAAGTATGGCGAAGTGCTTGCGGAGTTGAGCCATTTCTTCCGCACCCTCGTGCTAGCGGATATGTCCTCTGGTGATTGAGAAGCTGCAAGTTCAGGTGCCAGAGTTGCTATGCAATTTGGAGATGATCTTTCCGCCAGGCTTCTTTACTCCGATGGCACAACTCATTGTGCACCTCGCGAACAAGGCACTATTGGGGGGGGGCCGGTGCAATTTCGTTGGCAATTTTGTATTGAGAGAGAGTTTAAGTATATTCGAAGATAGCGGAAACAAAGCCAAGATTGAAGCATGCATAGCTGAAGCAACATGCCTTCGGAGATGGCGGACGCCGCGACAACCCTCTTGGCCCGATGATGTTCCACTATGCATAACCCGGTCTCTCGTTACAATGTCGACCTGCCCAAGAATGACCCCAATCTCGAACTATTCCAATTTCCGGTGGCAAGGCGGTAAAGGACTAAAATATAGGTTGCGAAGGAAGAGAAGGATTGCATAATGCTCTATGTGCTTATGAACATGAAGGAAGTCGATTTCATTAGGTAAAATGGTGAACACCCTATTTCTCTATGCACTAGTAACTCGGTCTCCGTCTAATGCTTATTTTCTCCTTCTTAGCGATTTCACGGATGAGCAGTGGCGGGACCGTGATCCCTCTCCCATGGAGTTGGACACTCTCTTGAAGAGGGTGCTCCGAAATAAAAAACTTTGTGTCTGGTTTATGGAAAAAGTAATTTCTAACCTGTCCCTCTTACCTTGCAATATGTGACTTGTCGCTCTTATTCTACGTAACTCTTTGGCGCAACAAATTCCTCTTGTACCTGTAGGGAGCTGATCCCAACGTTGAGATGTCAGATGAGCTGAAATGTGTTTCCCAAGGTTGTAACAGTGTCGTCATGAAGTATGAGAAGTATGATGTGAATGGGTTTCGCTTCCATACGAGGCACTTTTGAAAGGCGACCGAATGCAAAAACGGTAAATACTGGGATATTCACCAAAGGAGCCGATTCCCTTGATTACTACGGAAGGTTAAAGAATGTATACGAGCTGACCTTCAATCGTACGAATGTCAAACTCAATATTGTTGTGTTCAAGTGCCACTGGTTTGACCCAAGGGGTGGACTGAGAAGTACCCCTTCCATTGGGTTAGTTGAAGTTAGGCCTTCAACCACCTATAGCGGAGCCGACGTCTTTGTTGTTGCTCACCAAGCCAACCATGTGGATGACCCCATTCACGCGGAAATCGACGAGGAGTCGTTGGTCCTGTCGGGGCACGGATTGCAGCATGGATGCCTCAAGATTCTGAATAAGAAGGTCAAGCCTACCCTCAGCACGAGCTTCAGCCGTCTCAAGGCTACCTACCCGTCGACGGCCCCTATCCGCCTTCGTGGCCAGCCTCTATTCTGCCGAGGATGTAAGTTTTCTCGTTCTCATCATCTTTATGACTTTTGTTCCTGCATGGCTAACCAATCGCGAGATTCTTTGTATTTGAAATTTTAGCCTGAGTTAGTCTCTGCCTACGATACCGTTTATGAGGAATATCAGGTGGCCTTTCGGCAGCATCAAGAGGCGCTTGCGATCTACATGCAATACGTAAATGTAAGTCCGAACCTTTATTTTTGCAAAAGATACAAGTCCCACTTCCCCCCGTTTGTTGTACTACGGCCTGACTTCTAAACTATCTTGCAGGACATGATGGTGAATATTCAAACTGGGCAGAATAGAGATTTGGGGCCCGTGCCTCCCATGCCAGGTCTGGCGCCATTTTTGCAATCGAAGGAAAGCTTCGCTAGGACCTACTACGCATCGACACCGGTAAGTTCTTTGCTAACCCACTGGTTATCGCTTTACTTTGCCTCGCAAGTTGCTAATATGTAGGCAACATGTAGGGAACGGGAGCTTCTGGGAACCGGCACTTTGGCCACGCCTCGCCGGATGGGCGTCAGATCACACCGCTTCATGACCATGGTCCATCTCCTGGCCATTCTGCAGGTGGTTCTCCCGAGCTTCACACTTCTCCTACTCCCTCGCCAGGTGGCTCTTCTGCTGCTTCTACTGGACGCACCCCTCGGCAGAGGTCGCCACTTTTCACCAGGGGAGATCTCGGGTACACCCCGTCTCCTCCAGAGTTGTAGGGATGTGTGATGATGTCGATGATCTTGTATGACTAATGTATGGATGATCTTGTATGACTGATATTGATACATGTATGGCATATGTGATCTTGTTTCAATTGGTGTGGAATATATATTGCATGGATGTATGGATGATGTATGGCTGTATGGATGATGATGTATGGATGTATGCATGGATGATGTATGGATGTATGCATGGATGATGTATGGCTGCTGTGAGTGCTGCTGAGAAAAATTCAAAAAAAAACTGTGTATGTGATACGCCGACGGCAATGCCCTCGGCTTAGCCCTCTGCCATGTGTCATATGGTCAGGGCTACGCCGACGGCACCTGCGCCTACGCCGAGGGCAGGCCGTCGGCCTAGCGCCAGCCTGGGAGGCTCAGGCGGTGGACACGCGTCCACATACGCCGAGGGCGAGGCCGTCGGCGTAGCCCCCTCCTGGGGAGGCCCAGCGCGTGCCACGTGGCCACCATACGCCGAGGGTACGGCCGTCGGCGTATACGATGCGCCGTTAGCGGCCGTCTAACGGCAGCGCCACCGTTCGCCGACGGCGTTCTGCCAGCCCGCCTCGGCCGTCGGCGTAGAGCTACGCCGACGGTTTTATGCTACGCCGACGGCCGTTTTTGCTCCACCGAGGGAGACCTTCGCCGAGGGGGCTACGCCGACGGCAGCCCTCGGCATAGCGTATGCCGACGGCAAAGCTGGCTACGCCGAGGGCTTTTAGCCGTCGGCGTAGCCGTCGCGTGCTGTAGTGCCCTATGATTTTTGGGAAATCTACCACGAGCTCCAAGGTGTAGTAATTGGTCGAGCTACCGGCCTACCACGCGCCGATGTAGATAGGGATCGCCACAACATCTTGACATTTCTTCTCTCCTAGTCCTGTCAAATCGGAAAAGGCCTAAACAATGTCAGAAAGCGTTAGATTCTGTAAAGATTGCATGCATGCATGAGTTGGGCACGATGTTTCTGCTGACTCTTCCTGGTCCTGAAAATGACGCCACTCTTTTCAAAGGAGAGACGGTGGGCTTTCTTACTCAACCGATCGACATTCAGGTGATTTGCATTTAAATCTCAACTTTATCCCATGGATGAGACGCATGATAGTGATAGCAACGACTTCTACGGAGCTATCTCTCTATTCCAATGTCCCTCCTCTCCAAACTCAAAAAATAAGTACACCAAGGATTGGCAGATACCTTTTCCCATCCTCCGAAACGTAGGGGTATGAACTAATCCTAATGATGTTTTCAGTTTTGTAAGTTCGGTAGAGAGTGGGGCCTGTCGAAGCCCATATACAATATATATTTACGTGTACCAATTAAAACCGTCCGCACGAAAAATACTTCTTACTGTTTCAACGGGTTAACGTAGCACAATTGCGATGAGCCGTCGCACGACCTTATTCAATGAACATAGTAGAAACCTTAGGGCGTGTTTCACCGCACCTGAGAAAAAGCATGCGACCATACATGGAGTTCGGGGAGGGCTCTAGAACATTGGCCTCTCCATGGACTGATGGACACCTCCCATGCCGGCTCCAGCGTGGCGCCGTCTTGGGCCCCTAGGACGTCGCTGAAGCAGGCAAGCAGAGGTCTTCGTTACGAATCACGCGGTTCACCGTCGTATGCGTGTGGCCGCTGAACAGCAGGTGCCAGTTACCGTTGCCGTGTGGACTCCCTCATGTTTTTCTTTGTTTGATTGCTGGTACGGTGAGAGCGGCCGGAGCCAGACCTGCTGCGATGACCTAGCATACCATTATGTGTAGTACACTATAGTCGTTGATATGACATCCACAGAACACCGTTCCGTAAATATCATATCCCTCAGAGTGGTATAACAGAAACATTGCGGGTCCATATTACAAACATACACACATTATTATTATTACAATACCAGAAGTTCGAGACTTCAAAAGATTCAACTTATAAACCAAACTTAAACTGTTTCGATGGACGATTCAAAGTTTCAAACTTATACTCCAAATTGAGCTCAACAACTTATTATATAAAGTTTCTGCTGCTCGGATCAATTGGTTTACTAATAATTAAGGCAACTACTCAGACTCGTTGCCCTTCACTCCATAGCGTATCTCATAGTCCACTCCTTCCACTCCTCCGGACAGGTCTTGGCCTTTAGCTGCGTACAACAGAGTGTCTTCCGACTCCTCAGAGTCTAAGCAGGGGATCAAAGGAAAGAGTGAGTAAGAGCGTTACCCAGCAAATTCATTATATGCAAGGTGGGAATTATGATGCACTATCTACCATCTCAGACTATCAGTCCTTGGTATTATGCAGTTTTCATAAACATTTCTTTAAAGATTGATTTTATTATCAAAAACTATGCCCGTCAGTTTTTACAGGTTGACCAGACTTTTCATGGAGTTCCTTTCCTGTCGCGTTCGTAGCTCCTTTCCGGAATAGGGAGTAACAAGTTACAGTTCTTACACTCTGCAGAGGTGCGTTACTTTTCCCATGAGAGATCAAATCCTTGTTGCACAACCACAATTCCGTGATGTGGGGCCAGTAGATGATCCAAGCCAATCACTGCCCCTCCGCGGTCCCGCATGTCTCCTTGGTGTACGACATGCTCACACATTGAATTGCGACAATGGTTGGTACACTGTTTAGATGCCAGAACTATCGTGGGATATTGAGGGTTCCCACTCATGTGCTGCATATCCTCTACGAATTACCAATTAATGCACGCTATGAGGATAACAGCCACGACCTATGCATCCGGTTACATACGAGAGGAAGAAGATACAACTGACTTCTCCGTCCCATTCTAAATCTCATGGTTAACGCATAATATACGATGCTAGAATTACCGATGTCATGGGTTGTTAAGTCCTAAGTGATTAATCTCATTGCAAATGGAAATCTAAGTTCCATTGCTCACCTTATCCATAGATATCAACAACTTATTTATTTTGAGAAAATAATATTTTCTTTCTCTGAAACATAGATTATAACACACAATTTTACAATTACTTTGATAAAGACTCATCAAAAGATATAAACAAGTGATGAACTTGCTTTGTGATTGCAAGGTAGTGAAGTCGGATGCTTGCACTCGATCTTGAGCTTCTATTTCTATAAAACGTCATTATAGCCCGGTAAGGGCAATACTTAAAGAAGCAAAAATAAATATGCATAGTAATGCAATGTATCATTTATTATTTCTAATTTTGTGTGTTTTACCGGTTATATTAGTTTCTAGAATTTCTTAATAAAGAAAGTTATTTAAAGAATAATCTTTAATCTTTTGGAAATTTTATATTAAATATTTTGTAATATAATAAATTAGTAATAGAGTTAGAAACTATTTTTTTATATTTTTAACCCTTATTATTATTTTCTTACTATTCTTTTAAGAATAAGTCTTTTAATTTAGAAGATTTTATTTTGCTACCTTAAATAGCAATTGAGTATTTTTATAAAATACTACACTAATTACGAATGATAAAAGCAATGTTTATTTTATTTTTAGGTATTGTATTTATTTTTATAAAATTCCATAAGGAATATATAGTATAAAAAACTTTAACCTAAAGTTATTCTATTAAAAATATAATTCTTAATTTTATTAGGTAGCTTGTATTTTTATGAACCTAAAAATATATTAGTTGTATTTTTAGGTCTTTTATTTTATTCCTTAGAATTTATTAAGTCCTAGGGTATTTTGTTCTTTTATTATTTTTGAATTTTTCTATTTGCAATCTCGACCTAGCCCATTGGGCTGGCCCAGCCCTGACCCACTTGTAACGAGTGGTACTAGCCTGTATCGGCCCAGTACACTCGTTCTCTTCCTGTCCCTCACTCGTTCTCTCTTATCTCTCGTCCCTGCGATGGCGTTGCGCTGCCGACGCCGTCGCCGCTCGATTCGCTCCACCCTAGGCCTCTCCAGCCGCCGTCGTGGTGTATGGCGAGGAAGTTGACACCGCTCTGTCGTCTGTTCCTGTTCGATTCGCCTCTAGGCCCCTCTACCGGCCAGGCTGGCTCCACCCCGGACCCTAGGGTTTGGTGGTTGCCGACGATGTATTGCTCCGTCGCTCCTGTGGTGCTGTGTTGTGCTCCTGGTGGTGTTGTGGTGTTGTTCGACCACTGGTGTTGCTATGGCCGCCGCCATGGCTTTGCGCGAGTTGCAGTGCCCTCGGGTGCTCCTCGTGCCGCCGTGTGCGCTCGTTGGTGATACGTCGGAAACGTATCTATAATTTTTGATGTTCCATGCTTGTTTAGTATCTACTTTGCTTTGCTTTGTCCATACTTTGAGGTGTTTTTATTGAAGGGTTTCTAAGCATAGTAAATCAAAAAAATTCTACGGATGCGAACGGGAAAGCCAAGATCTAATCTAGGAGATGCAAACAGCGAGGGGGATAAGATGAGATCTTCATACCCTTGAAGATTCGCAATGGAACGTTAAATCGAACATGGGTGATGTAGTCGTACTCGCTTCTCCTCCTCGCGATCCGATCCGATCTAACACCGCAAGTGGTGATGCCTCCGAGAGATGCACACGTGTGGCACCTCGACGTCTCCTCCTTCCTCGGTCCAGCAAGTATGGTGGAGAGACGGATTGGATCTACAACGCGACGGCGCAGTGCAAGTGGTGGAGAGTTTCTGCAGCAGGGCTTCGCCTACGTGCAATCGGGAGGGAGAGAGAGGAGGGCAGCAGGGCGGCTAGGGCTTGAGGAGGAGGTGTGGGGGGAGGGTGCGCCCTAGCCCTCTATATATAGAGGGGTGGGTGCCAGCCCTAGCCCCTCCCCCAAGCCCTAGGCCGGCGGCCAAGGAGGGAGGAGTGGGAGGCAAGATTCCCCCCCCCCCCTTCTAGAAGCTTTCCTAGGGTTTGCCCTAGATCTGGCCGGCTGGGCCCTATGGGGCCTTGTGCCCCTGGCCCAATGCGGCCAGGGCACTCCCTCATAGGCCCATGCCCCCTCCTGGCAGGTGGGGCCACGTTGGTCCCCCTCCAGAAGGTTCTAGAAGCTTTCGGTACAATATCGATTAACCCGAAACAATTCTGAACTCCAAAAACTGCATTGCCTTATATGAATCTTATTCTCTGGACCATTCCGGAACCTCTCTTGATGTCCCGGATCCCATCCGAGACTCCGAACAAAAACTCATAAACCAATTATCCAATCTATCATAGCGTCGAGACACGTTAAGTGTGTGACCCTTCGGGTTCGAGAACATGTAGACATGATCTTCTATCAATAATCAACAGCGGGGTCTGGAAACCCATATTGACTCCCACACATTCATCGATGATCATATCGGATGAACCACGATGCCATGATTCAATCAATCCCATATATATATTCCCTTCGTCTCGCGATATTTTTCTTGCTCGAGATTTGATCGTCGGTACCATCATACCTAGTTCAATCTTGTTCACAGCAAGTACTTTACTCGTTCCGTAATCCGATATCACTTTGTGATTAACTCCTTAACCACATGCTTGCAAGCGGTGTTGATATCGATTACCGAGTGGGCCCGAAGTATATCTCTCTGACTTGGGAGGGACAAATCCCATCTCGATACATACAACCCAACAGGTACTTTCCGATCACCTGAGAGATACCTTTATGATCACCCTCTCATAGGATGACGTTTGATGACCTCAAAGCTTTCTTCCGATACCAGGGAGTTGTATTATCTCATGGTCTAAGGAATACAATATTTGACATAAGAAAAGCTTCGCAAAGATGAACACGATGACACGATCTAATTGCTCCGCTTAGTTTGGGTCTGTCCATCATATCATTCTCCCAATGATATGATCTCATTATTAATCGACAACTCATGTCTATGGTTAGGAAACCTTAACCATCATTAATCAATGAGCTAGTCCATAGAGGCATACTAGGGACACGGTGTTGTTTACAAACCACACAAGTATTAAAGTTTCCGCTTAATACAATTCTAGCATGGAATATAAACTTTATCATGAACAAGAATTATAATAATAACATCTTTATTATTGCCTCTAGGGCATAATTCCAACATTTATATGTTTTTTGGTACTAACCTATTAACAAGTTGCCGCAGTGCTAGTTGCTTGTTTTTTGCTGTTTTTGGTTCTAGAAAAGCTAGTAAGGAAATCTTCTCGGAATTGTACGGGACAAAAGCCAAAGTCAATATTTCACCGAGGAGAACACGGAGTCCAGAGGAGAGACGGAGGGGAGCCACAGGGCGGCTGCACCCCCCAGGCGCAGGCCCACCCTAGGTCGCGCCTAGACAGGGTGTAGGCCCCCTGGCCGCCCTCCTGCCTCGCCTCTTCGCCTATAAGAAGCCCTCGATGCCTAAACCATAAGTACCCGATCAATATTCCACGAAACCGTCTGTAGCCGCCGCCACCATCGCCCCTAGATCGGGGGATCTGAACCTCTTCCTGGCACCCTGCCAGAGGGGAGATCATCCCCGAGGCCTTCTTCTTCATCATGTCAGCTTCCGGTATGAAGCGTGAGTAGTTCCACCTTGGACTACGGGTCCATGTAGTAGCTAGATGGTTGTATCTCCTCCTTTGTGCTTTCATGTCTAGATCTTGTGAGCTCCGTTCATGATCAAGATCTCATCTATTTGTAATCATGCATGTTGTGTTTGCGGGGATCCGATGGATATTGAGATTACTATGTCAAATTGATTAATGGTTTGGTCTTATTGATTCTATCATGTATGTGTTGTTTGTGATCTTGCATGCTCTCTATTGTTAGTAGCTATCTTGGCCAAGTAGTTGCTAGTGACTCCAAGAGGGGGTATTTATGCTTGATAGTGGGTTCATGCCTCTATTTAATCTAAGGGAAGTGACAGAAATCTCTAAGGTTGTAGATGTGTTGTTGCCACTAGGAAGAAAACAACGATCTCTTGTTCATGGAACAAGTGGATTGTTTACCTTACACACTTTGCTTAAGCGGTTTGTCATTGCTTGCAACTTAATACTGGAGGGGGTTCGAATGATAACCCAAAGGTGGACTTCTAGTCATAGATGCAGTTGGATGGCGGTCTATGTATCTTGTTGTATTTCCCAATTGACTCTCATAGGATCATGATGTCTAGTATTGCATTAATATGCCTTGCTCAGTCCTGTCAATTGCCCTACTGTAATTTGTTTACCCAGCATGCCATGTTTGTTTATCTAAGGAGAACACCTCTAGTGAACTATGGACCCCGGTCCAATCTTTACCATTGATACATCTTCCACTGTTTACCGTTTACTTGTTGCAAACCACTATTACCTTCCACACCATATAGTTAATCCTTTGTTACAGCAAACTGGTGAGATTGATAACCTCACTGTTTGTTGGGTAAAAGTCTTGAGTTTGTGTTGTGCAGGTCTCCAAGTTGCTAGCAACACCTTTGAGTCGTTTCCTTCCTCCTACTCTTCGATAACCTTGGTTTCTAACTGAGGGAAAACTTGTTGTTGTGCTCATCATACCTTCCTCTTGGGGTCTCCCAACGAAGTGCTGCTGCACTCATCAGTCGGCCCCTCTGCTTCCTCTTCTAGTCGTCAGCGAGGACCACGGGTAAGTGCTCCCTTTATCCCTCTCTGACTCTCTGTCCTCTGACTCTCTTGATAGCCTCTATGTGCTTGTAGCGAGCAATCCCTAATTAGGGTTCATCAGTTTGATTAGGGTTCATCCCTTTGGGTTGATTATTGAGGATAATGATGAATTAGTTAGGACTAATGGTGGTGGTTATATTGTCCTGGATGATTATCTACTAAATACTTTGAGATTGTTAGTTGCTCTGTTAGTCTAATTTCAGTTGGGTATTGGATACTGACTAAGTAGTGATACTACTGTGTTAAGCTATTGTCTATTGCTTCTAGTGGTGTGGATTTCACCATTGATTAATGTTCTTAGTACTAACAGTGGTACTGTCAGTAACTGTTCATTGTATCTTTATGCACTAATCTATGTTGACATGTTCAGATGATACTCCTATGATTCTCTGATTGTGTAGCTGTACATGATTATGATTCCAGGTTGTTCATTCTAGGAAAATGATTGTTTAGTTTTCTGCAAGATTTCCTTGTGAAATCTAGATATAGGATTTTCTTGGTTGAGAATATATACTTGTGACACCTTCTTTGGAATTGTACACAAGTGTTCATTCTTATATTGGGATAAAATTCTACCTATATCCTAGTGTGGCTTGGGCTGAAATGAATTGAAATCTTCTGCTGGATTTATTATCCTAGAATGCTATCTTGTTTCTAGCCTATGATGCTGGTCAGAGGCATAGTTAAGTAGAAACTAAGTTTTTTATGATTCTTTAAGAAAACGATTGGCATCCTCACTGTTTAATTTAGATCCTTAAGATCCATTGAATTCTGAGGTGCTACTCCTTAAGAGATGTGCCCAAAAATCATGATCTAGGGTTGTTGTTATATTTATGGATGTGGAGATATAAATTTATATCCAAGATCAATGATGCACAAGCTGAGATCTTGGATTTGTTTGTAAGGATTGATCATTGGATTTCATTTAAATTTTCTTTTGTGATGGATACACCCCACTTGGGTGTTTTTTTGAGAAGATTTATATGAAACAACATATGCTCTGATAATCTAATATAGATGGATCATATGGTTGTTTTATGTGTACTCACCACATAACTTGGTTGTTGTTGATGATGTTGTGGTGCTAGTTGATCTTGCTAGCTTGTTCTTGCGGGTTTGATCTGGCTAACTTGTACTTGTTGGTTTGATCTGGCTCTGCACCTCCTGGTGCTTCTCCTGCTCCTCCTAGCTGCTGATTTTGTTCTTGACCTTGCTATCCACCTGCACCACCCCTCCTTATGGCACCATCTTTTGGATGGTTGGATGATCTATGATGTATCTTGGCTTGGTATTTGTTTGGGAAAGTTGGTAGTCTCGGTGTGTTCTTGCAGTGTGCTAGAGAAAATGAAATGAACTCCCTGGTAGCTGTGCTATGGCTGTGAACTCCTTTTTGACTGCTTATGCTATTGTTGCTGTTTGGACAACACACTACATGCAATTAGGTGACTAAGTTGCCTTGCTGCTTGGGCTGGTTGTGGATCAGATCAAGTAAAATGGTTTCACCTTTTATCCATTTACAATTTACTATTCTAGTGAAACTTGCCCCTTTACTTTGCTGATGATGTGGTTCTGAGTCTTATTGGATATAAAAGAACAGATATTGCTGATTGGTGAAGTTTTCCCCCCTTTATATACTCAATGATGTGAATTTGAACAGTGCACTTCACTATTCTCTACTGAGAGTAAATCTAACAAAAATAATACCATTGTTTCTCTTTTATTTTCTTTGTGTTTGAAGGTACAGACATCTGGATGCTCAAGATTTAGTGTAGAAATAGTTAGGTTTTATAGATTTTTATTGTAACCTTTATTTTATTCTTTTGTAAAGAATCTTGTAATAATTTTCTTATAGTTTAATAAAGTTTCATTTAGTTGAAATTCACTTCCTATGATGTTTTCTTTTCTGTTTGTTGTATCTATCTCACTTTGTAATATTATTATAGAATAAAGAAAAGAAATAAGAATTCATTTATTATTTATATTTCCTTGTCTTAAATTATTATTATTGTGTATTATATCATTAATATAAACAAACAATATTACTAAATCGTTTTGGAAAACAGCTTAATATTTCTAACTTCTAACTTTAAAATATTTCAAAATGATCTCAATTTCAAATTTGAATTCCAAATATTTTCCCACAAAACACATTAATTCATAAAGGTCATGTCAAAATTTATAACAATCACTATAGAGAGTTATTCCTTCCTCTCAATAGTGAAGGAAACTCTGATCACTTTAGGTTTTTGTTTGGCGAAAAAATTCCGGATTTTTACATATTAATGCATGCATATACTCAAATTCATATTTCTACCCTTCGTTGGTTCCTAGATGCTGGGGTGTTTCACCTGCTCCTGATGGAGACAAAGACGATGCAGCCATTTGAGTGCAGTGCCGCACGAGCTGAGGTTGCCTCGATTTTAGATGTACTAGTATGGTGTTGCAAGGTTGCCTCGATTTTTTTTGCGAATCAATGAAGCTTTATGTTGGGGGTGAAGATGGCCATTATTGCTCTCTTAGTTGGTTGCTCCCAGTCTTTTGCTAGCCTCCACTTGTATGAGTAAGCTCTACTCATGCATCCAACTCCCAAGAAACCAAGTTATTCCAAAGTGTCCACTATAAATTCCTATACATGGTGTGTTACACCATTCCAAGTATATTCTTGTTTTATCTATCTTCCAATTAAAAAGTTATTTTGTTATGTGAAACTTAGTGATTAAAGCTCTCACAAACTTGATGGCACACTTTATTTTTCTTGTCCCTAAGTAAACTTGAACCATTGTGTCATCTATGTTGTATATGTTTGCACTTATACGTTGGAATTAGCAGAACCATGTTATCATGGGGAACGCTTTCAACATTGCACTTGTACATTGTACACAGTTGATATCATGCTCTTTTGTTTGCGGATGTCGTCGGTGTGAAATAAAAGGGGGACTTGTAAGTCCATGGAGTTATGTATGTGTGTTAGAGAAACGCCTGGGCCGCTAGCCTAAGCCATGCCTAATCATGGTGGAAACTTGCAGCATCACCAAAGTGAGCAATCTATGAAGCTTTCTTCTTATAAAAAAAGAGACCCATTGAAAAGAGGAAAGAGAGAAAAAAACACCATTTTCCCATGGTAAATAAGAAGATTGTTGAGATGCTCATTGTCTGCTTGCCTTGTCATTTTGATTATGGGATAGCTCCTGTATCATATGCAAGGGGTACGCCGTTGGCGGTTCTCTATGATACACATGTACTTACTATGACAAGAACTTACAGGTGACTAAAGTTGAGTAGCATGAGGAGCGACCCTCGCACTCAAGGGACATGAGATTGCCAACTTATACTTTGTCAAGCATATACTCCATAGTTTGTTCACTTTAACCTTAATCACTTCAAGATGCTTATGATAGGGGCAATGAGAGCTGAAAGCTAACAAGTACCATAATTTTTGGAAGCTCTTTATGAGACTTGAAATCCTTGCTTCCCTTTATGAATGGCCTTTCTTCCACTATTATATTGAGCCTCCACCTTCTATCCTTAGGCACCAATTAAGAGAGCATAGTTGTCATTCTTAGTTCTATGTGCATTGTCCCAAAACTTATTGATTGAGTCATATTGTTGATATTGCTTGCTCTTGAACTATTTGTGTCGTCACTCTTATGAACTTTGAAGGTGTCCTTTCCATTTATTTGCTACTCCATGAGGGACAAGCTGAATGCCACTATGCTATGTTTTCTATATGTGAAACAAACAAACGTCTTTCAATGCACTGTTATTCATGAATTTTTGTTTTTATCCTTTCATGTTGCATGTTTAGTTATTTTGTCTTATTGTTAGAACTTCTTATTTCATGTTCATGTTAGAATACTTTGATCCTAGCTTTCAATGCTTGCAAATGGTTTGATTTTGATTTTGATGGTGCATGTCACCTTAAAAATTATTCTTTTTATCACTTACCTACTCCAGGACGAGCAGGAGTTAAGCTTGGGGAAGCTTGATACGTCGTAAACGTATCTATAATTTTTGATGTTCCATGCTTGTTTACTATCTACTTTGCTTTGCTTTGTCTACACTTTGAGGTATTTTTATATGTTTTCTGGGACAAACCTAATGCCACAGTGTCAGTTTCCTGTTTTCTTCTGTTTTTGGTTCCAGAAAAGGCAGAAAATCAATATTCTCGGAATTGGATGGGACAAAAGCCAAAGTCACTATTTTACCGTGGGGAACACGGAGCCAGAAAACGAGACGGAGGAGGTCCTCGAGGGGGCCACACCCCCTGGCCGCACAGTGATACGTCCAAAACGTATCTACTTTCCCGAACACTTTTGCTATTATTTCTCCTCTAAACTTGTGTGATTTGGATACAACTAACATAGACTGATGTTGTTTTCAGCACAATTACCTTGGTGTAGTTTTTTGTGCAGAAAATCAACTGTCATGAAAAATTCCGGAAAATATGCCAAAAATCCTATTTCACTAGAAGGTCCACGGAGCCAGAGTACGAGACGGAGTGGAGGCCTAGGGGGCCCACACCCCTGCCAGGCGCAGGCCAGGCCTAGCGACGCCTAGGGGGGTGCGGCCACCCCACGCACCCCCTCGGGCTCCGTCTTTGCCTATAAGTTACCTCTTACCTAAAAACCGAGGGGGGTTCGACGTTTTTTCAGAAAGAGTTCCGCTGCGCCGCCACCACCAGAAACCGCGATTCGGATCCGAAAACTCCGTTCTGGCACCCTGCCGGGACGAGGAATTTGGGGAGGATCATCGCCATCGTCATCACCAACGCCTAATATTGTTAGGGCATGGTGCCTAGTATCTCTATTGGTGATATTTGACTTTGTTGCAACTTGTTGTGCTTAATGCTTGTCACTAGGGATCGAGTGCCATGATCTCAGATCTGAACTTATTATTGAATCATTATGATAGTATTGTTTGTGATCTTATTTGCAAGTTGTGTACACATATCATTGTCCGGATCCAAAGGCCCCGAAGTGCTAGAAATTGGGACAACCGGAGGGGATGGCTGTGATGTGAGGATCGCATGTGTTCACGAAGTGTTAATGCTTTGCTCCGGTGCTCTATTAAAAGGAGCAGCTTAATTGCCAGTAGTTCCCTAGAGGCCCCGCTACCACGGGCTGGCAGGACAAAAGATGTTGTGCAAGTTCTCATTGCGAGAACGCATGACTATATATGGAGAACATGCCTATGATTGTTTAGTATTTGGGTGCTTATTCTTATTTATCTGCAATTGCCCTAGATCTTGAAGTTACATGTTTAGACTCGTCCATGAAACGCCCATCGATCCATCCATATGCCTACTGCGCTCATATCCTACTGTTTGCTACTACTGTTACTATTGCTCCTGTTTTACTGCTGCTTTTGCTTTGCTGTTGCTACTATGAACGGTTGCTACTGATAAACTTCTGTGAGCAAGAACTATTTCTAGGTGCAGCTGAATTGACAACTCGGTTGTTAAGGCTTGCAAGTATTCTTTGGCTCCCATTGGGTCGAATCAATAAATTGGGTAATACTACCCTCGAAGACTGTTGCGATCCCCTATACTTGTGGATCATCAAGACTATTTTCTGGCGTTGTTGCCGGGTAGCATAGCTTTATTTGTAAGTTCACTGGGATCTACTATTGTTCACTGCTACTCCGTTCATCATGGGTAAGTCTCGTTATGGAAAGTTTCCTATTTTACCATCCACTACAAGAAGAGGTACAGTCCTAAACACCTCTGCTGCTCTTGATTCACCGTCTGTTGTAAGTAAGCTTGTTACACCACCACCACATACTCATGCTACACACACTGCTACTACTGCTGAGTCTGAAACTGCTTTTGATACTCATGATGTTACTTCTACTGTGCTTGATGCGAGTGGTTCATTAGGTCCTTTCCTAGATGCTACTATGGCTAGTCTAGGAAATACTAAAACTCCTAGTGAAGACACGGTTACACCTGCTAGCTCACCTGAGTCTAGAGAGAGATACAATATTAATAATGGTTACATTGAGTTTACTGATGAATTTGTTGAAGAGTGCCAAAACACACATGGTGCTAGTGGTATTAAGAGTCTCCTTGCGAGACATACCATTTTTCCTAAACTGTCCTCTGATCCTAAGTTTGCCACCTCTCCCGTAGATATCAAAGATAAAGATTATGATTTCTCTCTTGATTTATCCTATTTAGACATTGTTGAGAAAGAAACTTTCCGTGGGACTAAAAATGAGAGTGCTATAGCTCATATGAATGAGCTTCTACTATGAGTGCTTTGTTTTCTGATGATTTTAAGATGCGCAAGTACTTTGTTACTAAGGTCTTCCCTTTTTCACTAAAAGGAGAAGCTAGGGCTTGGTTTAATAGATTAACTCCTGGTTCCATTGATAGCCCTGATTGCTTGATTGCTTCTTTCTTCCAGAAATATTTTCCTCCCAGTGCTAGACATGCTGCTTTGCAGAGACTTTTTGATTTTAAACATGGAGAAGAAGAGAAATTGCCTGAGTCATGGACAAGGTTCTGTGCCTTGATTCATGCACATCCTGGATGTCCATTACCTAAAATGAGCTTTTTGATATTTATTATAATGGACTAACTGATGATTCTAGGACATACCTAGATGGCTTTGCTGATTGTGTTTTCAGGAAAAAAAACTCCTATAGATGCTGAAGAATTAATGGCTAAAATAAGCAAGAATTATGATGATTGGACTTTAACTGAGCTAAATACACCTGAGCCTATTACTCCTGAACCAGTTGTGCCTGAACCAGTTCCAACACCAACACCAAAGAAGAGGGGAGTTATTGCATTAAATGATGAAGTGATGAAGGAAGCTAAGAAATGTCTAAAGGATAAAGGTATTAGAGCTGAAGATGTGAAGAATCTACCTCCTATAGAAGAATTATGTAAGCCAATTCCCCACTCATCTACTATTGAGGTACACTCTCTCCGCTTTGATGAAGGTGATATTCCCTATGGTAAGCCTCCTGATCAATGTCTAGAGGAACTTGACACATTTATTGTTAAACAAGGTAATTTTAATAAACGAGTTCAGAATCATTTATTGGAAAACTCTAGAGCTATTAAAGAGTTGAAAGATATTGTGGAAAGAACTTCTAATGATATTAAAATGCTTTGTAAACACTTTCAAATGGTTCAAACCCAGCTTGATCAACTTGCTAAGGTACAAAAAGATATGCTAGTTAATGCCTCAGAAGATAAATATGCTTATGGAATTAGAACTAGGAGTGGAGCAGCCACTCAAGACCCTTTATATCCTGAAGGACACCCTAAAAGAATTGAGCAGGATTCTCAACAAGGTGAAAGTAGTGGTAGTCCTCGTAAGAGAAAGAAAAAGAAACATAAAATAGTTGAGGAACCACTTGAACCTACTGTAGATCCTAATAGTATATCTGTCTCTGATGCTGAAACTGAGAGTGGTAATGATAAAAATGATGCTCCTGACAAGGAGGAAGTTGAGGAAGAACCTGAGAAGCACACTAAGAATACTAGGTACACTAAGGAAGATTTTATTGCTAATAAACATGGTAGTGAGAGAGAACCTTGGGTGCAGAAATCTATGCCTTTTCCAAATAAGAAACAAAAGTCAAAGGAGGAAGAACACTACAACAAGTTTTGTGAGTGGATGAAACCTTTATTTTTGCAAATTCCTCTGACTGATGCTATTAAGTTGCCTCCTTATTCAAAGTATATGAAGGATATTGTCTCTAATAAAAGGAAGATTCCTAATGAGGAATTTTATACTCTGCTTGCTAATTATTCATTCGATGGTAAGGTTCCAAAGAAACTTGGTGATCCAGGTATACCAATTATTCCTTGATCTATTAAGAATAATTATGTTAGAACTGATTTATGTGATTTGGGAGCTAGAGTTAGTGTTATGCCTTTTTCTCTCTACAAGAGACTCCAGCTAGAAAAGTTGATACCAACTGATATATCTTTGCAAATGCCTGATAAGTCAACTACTATTCCTGTTGGTATATGTGAGGATGTTCCTATTCAAGTAGCACATAATTGCTTGGTTTTGACTGATTTTGTTGTGCTTGAAATGCCTGGAGATGATAATATATCCATTATTCTGGGGAGACATTTTCTTAATACTGTAGGTGCTGTCATCAATTGCAATCAAGTAAAAGTAATTTTTAATATTAATGACAAAGAGCATACTTTCTATTTCCCCAAGAAGGTTGCTAAGAGCTATTGCCTGAATTCCATTGAGAATATTGAGACCATCAAGGTTGGAGAAATATATTGTCCCATTCCACAAGAAAATTTTGAAACTATTACGATTGGGACCATTGCTATCAAGTTTGAGGTAACATAATCACCTTGCGGAATGCAAAGTTTTGTTTCATATAAGATTGTTTTGGTAACAAGACTTGATCAACCTTGTTAACAAAAGGATTTTAAGGAACAAAGCAATGCTTTCACTGTGGTTATTCTTGCTTTCTTTTACTTTTCTCCTTCCTAGTCTTTGCTTTTTCTCTTGCTAGCTTTGGTTTTGCTAGTTGTTTGCTTGTTAGAGTGTCTTAGAACTTCTGTAGTTTTGGTTTTGGTTTGCTTTTGCTTCTTCCAAAAAAAATCTTTTCTGCGAGAAAATCAATTTTCATACCCTGAAAATTGGCCAAAAATAAAGTTTTCTGAAAAAACCCAGAAAATTCAGAATAAAATTTTCCTCGAAAAAAGGGGCAGAGGGACACCTGGAGTGACCTAGGAGGCCACCCCGGGCCAGCACACCCCTGGTGGGCGCGTGTAATATCCCAGCATTAGAGTCTAGAAATAAGCTGAACCCAGATGTGTGCATTGCATTCATGCATAGAAAATCCGAATAATTTTCGCGCTTTTAAACAAAACTTGTCAAAGTGATTGAAGCTTCTCTTAACTTGATGGAATTAAAGTAGATCATGAAGTTGACTGTGATAAGTTTCAATATGACCTATGCTAAAACCTTATTTGGGTAAGCATGATTTGATCTAAGGGCAGATCAGATATAATAAAATGTCACTCATAATACATTGCTTTAATGATTAGTATCTGATCCTTAAGGGATTATATCATACTATTCATCATAACAACCTATGAATACTAAGTTAAGATTACAACAAAAGTAATATAAATGCAAGGACTAATCCTGACCTATCTTATTCTTATCTATTCTTACTATGAGTACCATAGTAACACTTAACTTTAACTCTTTAATGAGATTGAGATGGAAAGAGACTAAGTCAAGATTATTCACTATATATCTTTCTTTCCATATCAATTTTTATGGAACTTATCTTAATATCTGTTGTTCATCAATGTTGAGTAATCCACCATTGATTCACAAATTCTTTAGCTATCAATCCTTGATCTACTATTTCTTGATCTTATCATAACATCTACTAAAATGTTTTAAAGAGGGCATAGTCCATGAATAACCTTAATCCAATATGAGATACTAAGAAGATAATTTCAATACAATTGAATAGTAGTATTGATAAAGCCTTGCTTAGCCAACTAAGAACTTAAGCTATAAATGATTAAAGGATTATATTGATCATGCCTTACTCACCAGGATGGTCTACCTATATCTAGTATAGAAGATATTGATGGGTAGAACATGATTGAAACCCTAGTAGAGATAAGTTATCCTAGAGTAGTCATTACAGGCCACATTAATATAATGTAAGGTTGGAGTAAAGTAAATGTAGGATGATATTATTCAATTAAAGCTAGTTTAGCATAGAGTTATGATGAAGGGTTATTCATCTTAAAGGATAGTAAGCCTTAGAGAAAGATAGTTGGATACATACATACATCTGATGAAGAAATATTAGTGATAGATGATTAAGGAAGATTATGAGTGGAGTATTGAAAGAACTACTTGTTGGATTGATGATCATCAACAGTAGAGTAGTGGGTATAACCAAGCAAGGATATGAGAAAACTATGAAATACTTTAGTATCAAACTCATTGGATTCATCCATGAGTTTAGAAGAATAAAAGGTGAATAAGAACATTCTTGTGAAGTAAAGCTCATCATACTAACTAGGATGATGGATAGGAAGAAGTATTATATATAGGAAAGGAATTCTTTAATTAAAGGTCAAGGATGGTGAAGAATGGAAATATAGACATTCTTGTTAAAAAACCAACTCTAAATCTTAAACCAAGTATAATGTCCATTCAGGGAATTGATTCATCATCTTATGTTAATATCACTTTATAGGAATATTTTCCTATAACAGATCACATAAACACATCTCTGCCAATTCTAACCAACATAATTATATGTGCTTAAGAGTATCTTTACCAATTCCTTTCTATAAAACATTCTAGATATAACTTTCTATTATAAAAGGTGATGTCATCAAATCTCACAAACAGAAGACAATATGTTTAGCTATTAAATCTTTTCTCACCTCAACAGAGAAATATAAGTAAATTAAGAACCCTAAACTTCTATGATTATCATAATAGAATGTATACAATATCATTTTCCCAATTAATGAAATTAGTATCAACCATATTAATTTATTTTGTATTTCATGCATCAAATAATGATATAGGATCATTATACATATAAAAATTTATATTCAAACTATGATCCAACTAGAGTTAAGTTTTATAAACCAATAAGGAAATATCATTTAATAAATCCATGTTTAATATTGGAAAGAAAAATGATAAGAAAAGCTTCTACAAAATATTAAAAGGGGTTCATATTGAGAACATCAAAGAAATATAAAAAGATTATATCATAAAAATTCACAAATGATACTAAATATATTTTAGTATTACTACAATTATCCAGCAAATAAATTCTACAAATAAAAGTTCAAAATTTAAATTAAATTCAAATCTCAAAAGGAAAACAGAAAATAGAAAAATAGAAAACAAATAAAAAACAAGACCTGGCTGTGGCCCAACTCCTCTCTCCTTATCTGACGCCACGTGCAGCCCACAAAGGCCCAGTAACAGCCCAGCTCATTCTCTCTTGTGACTGACAGGTGGGACAGGAGAGGGACTACGGGTTGAGCAGAGAGAAGCGCCAGGGGGTTTTCTGGAAAAACGACTTCGTCGTCTACCTCGCCTACTGGAAGCAGCTCGCTGGCCAGAGCTCCGTCGTCGATTAACCGCCGCGCTACGATGTGTGCCGCCGTCCCTGGAGGGAGTAGATAAGATCGCCGCGTCCTCCTCTATCCTCTCATACCAATCTCATCTCCAGTCTCGCTCCCTAGGACCACTTTCCTTCCTCACCCAAAACCCTAGTTCGCCGGAGTTCATCGTTCCGGTCAAGTCCGACCACCCCTCACCTCGTGCTAGCCACCGTTGGAAGCGCCGTCGTGGACTTACTCACCTAGGACCAAGCATAGGAACCCGCTCGCCTGGAATCACGTGAAATCGAGCATTCCTTTTCCTCGGCCGCCGTGGCCATTATCGTCGATTCGTCGTCGTCACGCCTTCCCAAGCCTCCTCGACCGCTCTATCGTCATTAGGGTAAGCTTACGCATCTCTGAACACCATTCTCGCTTGCTAACTTTCACCGTAGGCCTAGTTCCGTTGAGCACCGCCGTTGGCCACCGCAGAAGCTCGTCGCTGATGTAGTTCCGGTGACCATTAGGTAGCGGCGCCACCACCAATAGGTTCGCCCTGATCTCCTCTGTCCAAAGCACCTAGCCACAGCCCAGCGCGCGCACCAGATCGATCCTCAACCAGTGTGGATCAACTTGAGTGACATCATGCCTACGTCGAGTTCTAGCCACGTCAGCGAGTTACCAGTCTTTGTCTCATGTGGCATGTGACATGGCCAAGGGCCCATATGTCATTGATTGGGGGTAGCCAATCAGTCGGTAACAAATGCATTTTCTTTAACTTGTCTTATTTGAGGTGGCTAACGCCCAATCGTCGCTGACTCGGGATAAAGCGGGTGCGGTGTAAAAAGTATTTCCTGTTTAAGAAATAAATAAAATGTTATAAACTCAATTATTAATATTCCAGAAATCAAATAAATGATTAAATCTTGTTTAATTAATAACTTTTGATTTATAATTCAGAAAAATATGTATAATATATGAAAATTTGTAGAAAAATAAAATCTACAACTTAAACTTATTATCCAATATTATTATGATGATTATTTAAATAAATATTATTTAATAAAGGTTTAAAAGTAATAAAACTTTGATAATTCATATTCCAATAATGGTAAATATTAAAAATATGAATAAAATACCAAAAATCTTTGAAAAATAAAGAATATAATTTTAAACTATAATCATGCATTATTATTTCACTTACTTAAATATTTATTATTTATTAAGTATTTTTAAAGTATTAAATCTTATAAAAATCATATCTTATTATTTATAAAGCATAAAAATAAATATAATATACCAACATGATCACAAAAATAATATCTACATGTTAAAAATCTAATATTCCACTTTTGAGTTAAATAACAATTCAAATATTTTAATAACTCAAATTTAAACTTATTTACTTCATTAATAATTCATATAAGGACAAATAATTTTTTTAATATTCCTAAAATGAGTAAATTAAGTATAATAAATAGTATTAATTTTAAATGTTAAAAATATGAAGCCATAATGGTTTAAAACATTATAAATACCTTTTTATTAAAGTATCTTCAACCTTAAGTGAATATTACATTCTAAAAGGATTCCTATTCATAATAAAAACCTTAAAGAACAACTTGTGAAGAAATCAGATCCTTTCTATCTACTTTAACCACCAAATTACAAAAACTACCACAACACTATAGTAAGTTCATAAGTAATTAAGTAAAATTATATCTTGGTCCATAAACTATAACCCCTCATCTATGAAAAGGAAAATGATACTATTCCATTATAAACTCACTAAACCACTACACCAAGTAAAAGTATAATCATTCTTAAGTAACCTTAAGGAAACATTACCAGGTACACAAGATACAAATATCATAAGTATTATACTTTCAAACTATCTTTATTTTAAAGTTAACGTTAGTCTACAAGAATCTAAATATAACACTATAAACATTATTATATGTTTTATAGTTAAATTTGGTCTGAATTAGTTAAGTTATAAAGCATCTCAAGCCAAAACTATTCAAGCAAACACAAATAACATAGACCACCACTAACTAACCACAAAGATTGTTTAAACCTTAGAAAAGGAATCTTTTCTTCAAAAGTTATTCGTTTTGCCACTTTTGACAATATATGACAGATAATCAAGATCACATTACTTCATACTTCACTCGTATACCTAGGAGCAATAACACTTAAGTTATCTATAAGTGACTCTACTTATAAAGTAAAGTTTGGAGATAAACTATTAAAGTGTAAACAATTTTGAATAGCATTTCATAGATAAATATTCTATTGCTGCATAAATATGTGCTGTTCACACACACTCACAAGCCCTAATAAGAAGCACAGTGTGAAACTTATCTAAAAGAACAACACATTCTAAAGTAACAATTTCCGGAATCCAAACCCTAGAACAATGTTATTTCCAACGTTCGCGTTTATAACGTTCAACACATTAATTATGCATAAAAGCATATTGCTTCTTTAAACATTAGTCCTTACCGGACCAATGATGCTGATTTCAGATTTTGGATCTTATACTAACTCGAAGACCGTGAGTGCATAATCTTGCAATCACAAAAGGCAAGTTCACACTTGCTCGTGTCCTTTGTTTATTTTCTGTAAAGTATTTTACAAATCCAGTGTTGTCATCACCTGCATTTGAAAAAGATCAGAAAACACTATTTTTGATAATAATGTGAGCTATTGATTACTGATCCAGGGTGATCAGCTAATCTAGTAAATCTGACAGTTGGAATACTACTGTTCAGAACTATATCACCTAGGACTTAACAACCAATGTCTCAGTGATTCTTGTGCCGTATATTACGCGTTGAGCATGATATTTGGAATGGGATGGAGAAGTCAGTTGTATCTTCTTCCTCTCGCCTGAAGCCGGATGTGCAGGTCGTGGCTGTTATCCTCGAAGCGTGCATATTAACTGGTAATTCGTAGAGGATATGTAGCATATGGGTGGGACCCTCAACGTCCCACCATAGTTCTGGCATCTAACGGTTTGTACAAAAAATCGCTGTAATCCAATATGTGGGCATGGTGTACACCAAGGAGGCATGCAAGGTCACGAACGGGGCAGTGATTGGCTTGGATCATCTTCTGGGCCCCACATCATGGAATTGTGGACGGGAATAAGCTACCCGGTTGTGCAACAAAGATTTGATCTCTCATGGGTAAAGTAACGCACCTCTGCAGAGTGTAAGAACTGTAACTTATTACTCCCTGTTCCGGGAAGGAGCTGCGAACGCGGCGGGAAAGGAACTCCATGAAAGCTTTTCAGAATAAAAGCAACCTTTTAAGAAATGTTTATGAAAACTTGCATTGCCTACGAACTACGGTCTATGGCTGTAGTTATAGTGCATCAAACACTCCTTTTCTAGTGAATTTGCTGAGTACGCTCGTACTCAAAGTATCTTCTTAACCCTTGCTAGATTCTGAAGCCGAGATAGACAATATCTACATCAAGTTATGCTCTAGGACTCATCATCCAAAGCTAAAGCTCTTCAATAAAGTCAAGGAAGTCAACATATACATCAACTCAAGTGAAGACGAAATTACTGATTAGATAGAAATATAATATCTAGTCAAGAACCTAATTCTGTAGAGTATTGCAATAGCAGCAATGCCAAACCTTTAGTTAAAATACTAGTCTTAATAGTATACTAGTTCTTGCTTTGTTCATCTTTGATTCTTCTCCGTAAGAAGTTCTTTCTCTCTCTTTAACCTAGAGTGTTCTCTGGATCTTGTGTAAATAGTGAGTTGTATACTTTAGCCATGTATTGACCCGATGTGTTTCTGCTGTGCCATTCTGAGGGATGTAATACTAGTGAACGGTGTTTCATTGGTGTTATGTCAACGACTATAGTATACTACATCATGTAGTGGTATGATGGGTCATCGCAGCGCGGCCAGCCCCCAGGTGGCGCCTGGCTGGGGTGTGGCCCACCTGGGACCCTCCACGGTGCCTCCTCCTAGCCATCTTCTTTCTCTCTCCCGAAAAACAGCAGAAAACTTTCTCAAGCTCGATTCCCTGTTGTTCTTGCTCGCGAATTTCGATCTCCTTGCTCAGCCCATCTTTGCTGCTAATTTTTGGAGGGATTGATTCTTGGTATGTACCTCCTTCGCTTGTCCAATTAGATTGTGATTGGTAGATTGTATCTTGAGTATTTTGCTGCTATACGTGACAGGTTGTGTGAGCTTGCATGCTTCTTATATGCTTAGAGATTTCATTTTGATGCATGTGTAGCCCTCTAGCAAGTTCCTAAAGAAGTTGCTCATCATTTATCAACTTGGAAATCACTTGGTTTGATGTTTGTCTAAAAATTTCAGAAAGGAAGATGCGTTTATATACACTGAATCAATATGATTTGATGGTACCTGAGCCAATGAAAGTTCATCGTGAGGAAGGAGTCTTTCCTTCCATTTATCCATGCCATGAATTTATGAGAGCCGCGGGAATCCTCCGGGATTTCCAAACTATGATTACCAATGCAGGGTTGGTATACTTTGATGAAGGTGAACCATTTCAGTATGTCAAGCTAACCATGGCTGTGGTGCTGGAATTCCAGTTTACTTGGTCTTCATCTAATCCCATGGTCCATTATAAAATATACAATCTAGTTGTCGACCTGCCTTTCGCTGATTTCTATGCAGCGATTAGAGTACCTCATTGGGGATCTTGTGAGAAGATAAAGGAGAGGACCAAGTCACTTATGGATTTATATGCTGAAATTTGCCAAGGTTTCAACTTCTCGAAGGAAAGTGGTAAAATTTGGAACATTTAGTTCCCATCCATTTGATATTTTGCCTATTTCATTACCAAGTGTGTTCTTGCTAGTAAGATTGCTAGAAAGTTATCTTCTTTTGATCTAGCTTTTATCTTAGCGGCTTTTAATAGGGATAGAACTTATAACTTGGGTGTTTTGATAGCTTACCGTCTTACCACTAACCACGATAAGGGTGGAATCTGTGGAGATCTCATTTCCTCTAGGTTGCTAGCTTTCCATGGTTTAGATCCTCACCGTTCAGATTATATGTTCCCCATAGAAAGGCTTGATCTTGATTCCATGGTTCAGCATAGTTTTGTTTCCTTAGGGGCTACTGTGAGAAGTTTACCGTATGAACTATCTTTTGCCAAGCGTGGTTGGAGAGGGGGTAGGACTGAGAAAGTAGTTTATTTGCCTGCACCTGCTTTGTTTAATTTTGATAACATGCAAGGATAGTCGCTCACGGAGGAGGAGTTTGACACACACGTGGCGGAGCTCTCCCAGCAAGAGAATGTTGGAGAGGATGCCGAAGGTGATTCGGTTTAGCCCTCCAACTTGGGAGAGTCTTCATACCATCAGCCCTCATTTGATTGGGGCGCGTCTTCTTCTTCATCGCAAGGGCCTGACTATGATCATTCCTATGATGACCCACTGATACGTCGGAAACGTATCTATAATTTGTTATGCTCCATGCTTGTTTAGTATCTACTTTGCTTTACTTGTCTACACTTTGAGGTGATTTTTACATGTTTTCTGGTACTAACCTATTAACAAGTTGCAACAGTGCCAGATGCCTGTTTTCTGCTGTTTTTGGTTTCAGAAAAGTTAGTAAAGAAATATTTTCGGAATTGGACGGGACAAACGTCAAAGTCAATTACTTTCCGTGGGGAATAAGAAGTCCAGAGAGGAGACGAGGAAGCGTGCCAGGGCGGCCACCCCCTAGGCGTGGCCAGGGGTGGGCCCGCGCCTGGGTAGGGTTTGACCCGCCTGGTCGCCTCCTCGGCCTCCCCCTTCGCCTATAAGAAGCCTCCTATGCAGAAACCCTAAGAACCCGGTCAAATCTCCACGAAACCGTATGTAGCCGCCGCCACCATCGTCCCTAGATCGGGAGGATCTGAAGTTCTTTTTGGCACCCTGTCGGAGGGAAGATCATCCCGGAGGCCTTCTCTCCGGTATGATGCGTGAGTAGTTCCACCTTGGACTATGGGTCCATGTAGTAGCTAGATGGTTGTATCTCCTCCTTTGTGCTTTCATGTATAGATCTTGTGAGCTCCGTTCATGATCAAGATCTAATCTATTTGTAATCATGCATGTTGTGTTTGCAGGGATCCAATGGATATTGAGATTATTATGTTGGTTTGATTAGTGGTTTTGTCTTTATGATTCTATCATGTCTGTGTTGTTTCAGATCTTGCATGCTCTCCGTTGTTAGTAGCTATCTTGGCCAAGTAGTTGCTAGTGACTCCAAGAGGGGTATTGTAACATCCCAAAAATATTAAACATGGATCATCACATACTAATCAGCAAAATTAGGGTTAACAAAAAACTTTCCTATCTAAAAATATGAGAGCATTCATATGTATGTGTATTTAAAATTAGGATTCTTTTGAATTGCCATGGTTTTGTGTTTCTTTGCTTGTAAAATGATTCTTAGGTGAAATAAACATCATCTAAATCATTCCCAAACTTTTCCCAAAGACAAACAACTCAAAATGAACAAATGATGTGAATGGTCAATTTTTCCAAATTAACTCTCATGCCTACTTTGGCTATTCCAATCACTCAAAACCTAATAGAAACATTTGTGGATCTTTGCACCCCTTGTTAGTACTCATAATGAGATACCAAGGCCCACTTTGTGATCTTCCAAAAACATTCAAATGCTAAGTTTAAATGACAATTTAAAATTGAATCTATCTCATATGGGAAGATCCCACTATTTCAAAAACCACTCAAACAAGCTCAGTTTTCAAAACCCAAGCAACCACAGAGTCTCCAGCACATGCCTAGCACACCCACCAAAAATCTTTTCAAAATTCAAAAAGAATTTTCTTGCGGTCATTTCATCAAACACTTGGCAGGCAAATTTAAACCAAATCAAATTTACTGTTTTTTAATAGTGTTTTGGCCTAACTTGTTCCCTCTCTAGCTCACAGCAACCATCTAGTAGATCATCTAGCTTAGTTGGAAACCTTTAGACTCACTGTAAACTGGCCATTGTCATCAATGTTGAACAAGCCGAGCCACCTCGCCGGCCAACTTGGTCGTCGCCGCAGCAGATCGCCTCCCCCTCTCTCTCCATGTCTGGGAGATAGCCAGCACTTCACCTCCACCCACTATCCCCTCCCTGAGCCAAGGCAAGCCGTGGACAATCGAGCACGCCCCGCGCCCAGTGCCACTGCAACATGCCAAGCACGCCCCAGAGCGCCGCACCCGGCACGCACGCACACTCCGCCCCTCAACCGCAGCCCGTGCCCATAGCTTCGCCATGACCCAAGGAACACGCCAGACATCCCCGTTCGCCGCCCAATGCCTCACAGCCACCGCTCGCCGTCGAAGACGCCGCCTCTGCCGCTCAGAGCGCCAGCCTCGCCCGACCGTTTACCACCGCCCCTAAGCCTGCATTTAAGTTCTAGAGCATCGCCAGGAGACCACGCGTCGATCACCACCCTCAGCCATGCCGCTAGCAGCCCGTAGCCATGTCACCACTGTCGCCTGCCCATCCCTCTCGGTCTCGCCGTCGAGCCTATAAAAGGAGGCTATCCCCAGCCGTTTGAAGCACACCATTCCACTCCCCTCACCTCACTGATCGTTCCGCCCTCTAGCCGGAGCACGAAGAGCAGCAGCTCGCTGAAATTGCACCGGAGCAGGCCACCTCTGGAGGAGAAGGGGGCCGCTGATTTCGACCACCCTCGGAGCTGCCTCGACCGTCCCTGAGCTCGCCGTCGACCACTCGTTCGTTTGCCCGCCTCACCGTCGTCGCTGGAGCCCTGGTATGCCCCCTATGCACCCCCACTAAGCCGCTAGGGTTCGAGCTACGCCCGGACAGGTTTTAGGATCGACGACGATCCCCACCGTCGATCTCCTTCTAATCCAACGACCCACATAGCTCTGCATGGCACAGATTATGAGCTGGCGACCGTAGACCCCTGCCACCGAGCCCCAAGGCTATGAAGTGACACTGGGCCGGCCCATTAACCTGTCCCGCGCGGACCCAACCGTTTGAATTTAGATTTTTCTATTTTAATTCAAACACAGTTCTGTACATAGATTCAAAAAGCAACCCAGCTCGATCCAATGAACCAAATTGCATGAAACTAATTTTGTTAGAAAGGTATTGAAATGCTTAATCCAAGCCCGTTGGATTCAAATCATTTGGATCTGTAGATCAACCTTGGTAAAATAACAAGTCAGAAGCTTTTCTGCATTCAAACATTTTTCAAAATTCAACCATAAAAGATTTTGAGTTGAATTCAACTCTCAAAAATCACATTTGATCATACCTTTCAGAATATATAAAAACATATGGGTTTACTTATAGAAATAATGTTCAAGTAATAAAACAATGCCACATAGGCATTTATAGTCACTTTATTTATTTAAAATAAAAAGGTTAAACCTTATTAAATTGTGACACCACTTTAAATCTCTTTCCCCTGTACTGAAATATGTGGCGATGACATGTGTCAACATGATCCCATGTTTGAGTTGGAGAATATTAACACTTAAGTAGTTTTTCAATGAGTAGAAATTACTTTTCTCACATTAAAATAAATAAAACAAATGTTTTAATCTTGTAAATGATAGGTGATGATGCTAGATCATCTATAGTACACCTTTGTGTGATGATTGAAAATAGTTAAGTATTGTTTGGTGATTGTGTAGCTCGTATTTATTTATAGACGCTAGTACCGACCAAGGATACAAGGAGGAAGGAGGATACTACGAGGAAGAAGCCGAGGAGAACTTCAACCACTGCTCTACACAAGGCAAGCTAACACTTGCATCCTAGACAGTTTATACTACTATCTTAGCAAGCCTTACTACACAAATTGACCTATGCAAGCTATTAACTTAGCAAGCTTACACCACTTGATAAACCATCCTAGTTTTACTTGCAAGCTTTGTACTTTATTTCTTTATCAAAGCTTTCTCTTAGAGTTTACATAGTCAATTGTAGATGCCAGAAAGATATTTGAAGGTTGCATAAAGAGCATTAAATTTGGCCTAAGTTAGATAATCTTGATGTCATCCTAAGGCAGGAGATTGAACTTAGCAAATCCCCACTTATTCACCACCCCTCATTAGTACTTACTTCCACTAGTATATGCTAGTGCTAAGCATAAAACTTGATCAATTTTAGATGGGAATACTTGGTGAAAATGGTTGTGAAAACCTTAGAATGATGAGTCATTCTACTGAAATGTTTTGGCATGTTTTTTCGAACACCGGATGATTTTGATGATGAAAATGTTGAGGCATGAGCCTTATCCCTTTATAAAACCTATGGTTGTCTGGATGCGATACCATTCCAATTTTACCGTACAACCACAATACCCGAAAATTGGGTAGGGCTTGACTGGAAATTTATATACCTTAGTATGGGTTCCCTCGCAGCCAAGGTTTGAGCTGAGGCTACCTTGTGAAGATTGTCCACATGTGCAGTACCCAAGATGACAGTTGGTCATGGTTGGGAGGCCAAACTCACAGGAGAGGTTCCTATACTAGGGCTTGTAATGTAAAGGTTAGGATTGATTATCCGCATACTGAGTATGGTGAATTCAGGATTTGTTCCTAACGGATGTATCGAATGTTGTGGTGAAAGTGTACAATCTCTGTAGAGTGTCAAACTATTCGAATAGCCACGTCCGCGGTTATGGACAGTTGGAGTTGCCATACTGTTCCCCCGTCAGATGTTTTCAAAAGGACTTGTGAAATGAATTGAGACTTTGACTTGACCACAACAGGGTTGTGATATGAAATTCAAGTTCCCACTTAGGTATTATCAAACTTTCAACTAGTTTTCTTTGCTTCTGAACTTAGTAGAGGTAAATTTGGCTTTTTGCAAAACAACCCTAGAGCCTAGTGTCCTAACTACAAAAAAACCCTTAACTTGTTAGTATTAGTTTGCGAGTACTTACAGAGTACTCATGGCTTTGTCCCTGGCCATTCCCGTGGCCAGACTATGAAGAAGAGTATCAGGATGATGGACCGCAGGAAGGTTACGACAACTAGGATCATCTCCCATTGTCAGCATTGCCTATGACCCCGAAGATGGAGCTTCGCCTATGCTATCTTTATTATTACGTTATTCCGCTGCTTGAGTTGTATTAAGAACTGGATCATGAGATCCTTATTTGTGTAAGACCTTATGTATGGTTTGTAATGGATGATGTACTGTGATATCCAAATCATGAGATCCTGGGATTGCGATGTATGGCATAATAGGCATCTGGGATTAAAAATCCGGGTGTTGACAAGTATTTATGCTCGATAGTGGGTTCATGCCTCTAGTTTCCAAGGGAAGTGACAATAATCTCTTCGGTTGTATATGTGTTATTGCTACTAGGGAGAAAACAACGGTCTCTTGTTCATGGAACATGTGGACTGTTTACCTTACACACTTTGCTTAAAGCAGTTGTCTGTAGCTTGCAACTTAATACTGGAGGGGGTTCGGATGATAACCTGAAGGTGGACTTCTAGTCATAGATGCAGTTGATGGCGGTCTATGTATCTTGTTGTATTGCCCAATTGAATCTCATAGGATCTTTGTGACTAGTAATTGCATTGTTATGCCTTGCTCAGTTCCTGTCAATTGCCCTGCTGTAATTTGTTTACCCTTCATGCCATGTTGTTTATCTAAGGAGAGCACCTCTAGTGAACTATGGACCCCGGTCCAATCTTTACCATTGATACATCTTCCACTGTTACTTGTTTACTTGCTGCAAACCATTACCTTCCACACCATACATTTAATCCTTTGTTACAGCAAACCGGTGAGCTTGACAACCTCACTGATTCGTTGGGCAAAGTCTTGAGTTTGTGATGTGCAGGTCTCTGCGTTGCTTGCAACACCTGTGTGACGTTTCCTTCCACATTCTGGTTCGATAACCTCGGTCTCAACTGAGGGAAAACTTGATGCTTGCTCTTCACACCCTACGCTTGGGGTTACCAAGGAAGTGCCACGTCGAGCATCATCAAGGCTTTTCTGGCGCCATTGTCGGGGAGGCTAAGGACGTCTTCACAAGGGGAGTCCTTCACTTCCTTTCTATTTACTTTGTTTTTAGTTTGCTTTGTTTCTTTGCTTGGTTTTGTTTGCCTCTTTCCAAAAAAAACCAAAAAAATTAGTCTAGTTTGGTTTGCTTTATTTATTCAAAGACACACAAAAATTAGTTCCTGCTCTAGTTACCACCTTGCTCTAGCTCACCATGTTGCTCCCCAAGTTAGCCCTGAAAGATCTTGCAATAGGTAGTGGCTCCATAATTGGGAAAGATAATATTGAAGAATTTTTTAATTATGTTAGCAAGCATGAGGATATTAAGGATAAATCTATAGCAGAGCTTGCTCCTAATTATGAGATTGCTGCAGCTTCTTTAGTTCATATTTTGGAGGCTAGGTTTGTTAGCCTTAACCCCTTCATACAATTTTTGTTCCTAAAACTAAAAGAAGAGAAGAATACCGAAAAAGGGAATTCATCCTTGAAACTTTATCAAAAGAATTCCATGATGTTGCTAGGGAAGCCAAAAAGGTCTTTGGGCGTTTCAATATGCTATGCTCAAGTATAGATGTTGTGGGTGTTTCTGATAAAACTAAGCCTATAGAAGAATTTAAGATACCCATACCCTTTAAGCTTGTTGGAATGCATGAAGCCTTTGAAAAGAATTTTGATTGGATTGCTCCTGAATTTTTTTTTGATGAAAGTAGTAGACCAAAGAGAAATGAGAAGGGATCCTCCAAAACCCATTTGGATGAGATACCTTTCATAGTTGAAGACTTTGCAAGTATGGATATTAATGCTTCTTCATTTGAAAATACTTGATTCTTCTTGCTTCTTGTGCCTAACTTAAATGTGTTAAAGAAAAGTACTTGTTGGGAGATAACCCAAGAGTTTCCTTAAGTATTGAAAGATATTACTTCATTAATGACCTCTCCTTATCCTTTTTGTTTGCTTTTTGTGCCAATAATGACTCTAATGAGAGGGAAGTAAGATTTGGGGAGTTGCTGTCCCGAAATAGATTTCTGTCCTCCGCCAAAAAATTCGTGAGGAGTCTCTGTAAATCGGATTGAGCTCAAAATTTTCGAATAAATCCCCCAATATGTTAGATAACTTTAATTAGTTGAACACTTTTTTATTTGAGCAACAGACGATGTTCAAAAAAATCGGTTTCTACCTGATGGTCTGTTTTGACAGATTTTTGCCATTATTTGCATTTGCTTCTTATTGATTCCTTTTTGAGTTCTCTTTAGGTGAATTGAGCTTTTTGAAGGAGTTACTATAGTAGCTTGTGTTTTTAGTGAAAAGCCTTGCTGTTCCAAAGCTTTGGCAGAGGTCTAATATCTTTTGAATACACTAATGTTGCTAATGAAGATTGTGTGAAGTTTTGTATGAAGGAAAAAATTTCAGGTGTAAAGAGAGAATGATGCAATGAGATGAAGAATGGACAAAAGCTCAATCTTGGGGATGCCACCATGGTGTCACCCCAAGAAATATCCAAGAGGTACAAGCGTCAAAGCTTGGGGATGCCCAAGGCATCCCCTTCTTCATCAATAGACAGCTCAGGTCTCTCTAGACACTTCGTTTTTATTGTTTCATGCACAGTTGTGTTGTTCTTGGAGAGTCCTAGTTTTTATTTGCTTTTCTTAGGTTGTTTAGTTTGCTTGAATAAAGTAGTTTGGACCCTTGTTCTCGCTGTGTTGTTTTGCAAATAAGTTGCTTGGTGTTGGAAAGGAGTAATAAGTTCTTGCTTGAAGTGCAAGAGGAGCTTGCATTGACTGTGACTTAGACTTTAGCATGACATGCTAGGTGTTTTTTAGCATTATGCTTAGTGATTACTGTTGTAGCATGTCTTGTTCCAAACAATTGGGATTGCTTAGTGTGCCTTGAAGAAATTATGCGTTGTTTTAGCATGCAAAAGCATAGTATTGTGGTATTCTCCTTTGATGTTTTGCTTGGGTTGACTTGGCACATGCTCACACCATGTTATGACTATGACAAGTCACCATTAGTCTCTATGATCATTTAGTCCTTGACTTGTAGTACCACTCTTTGCTTTGATTAGTATGTTTTGTTGCACCGCATGATTATGGCCATTATGCTCTCTTAGTTGGTTGCTCCCAGTCTTTTGCTAGCCTCCACTTGTATGAGTAAGTTCTACTCATGCTTCCAACTCCCAAGAAACCAAGTTATTCCAAAGTGTCCACTATAAACTCCTATGCATGGCGTGTTACACAATTCCAAGTATATTCTTGTTTTCAACTATCTTCCAATTAAAAACTATTTTGTTATGTGAAAACTTAGTGATTAAAGTCCTCACAAACTTTATGGCACACTTTATATTCTTTGCCCCTAATAAACTTGAACCATTGTGACAACTTTGTTGTATATTCTTGCGCTTATACGTTGGAATTAGCAGAACCGTGCTGTCACGGGGAACGCTTTCAACATTGCACTTGTACTTTGTACTCAGTTGATATCATACTCTTTTGTCTATGGATGTCACCGATGTGCAATAAACAGGGAACTTGTAAGTCCATGGAGTTTGTATTCTGTGTTAGGTAAACTCCTGAGCCGCTAGCCTAAGCCATGCCTAATCATGGTGGAAACTTGCAGCATCACCATAGTGCGCTCTCTATGAAGCATCCTCAATACAAAAGCTATGCATATGGTAAATAAGAAGATTGCTGAGATGCTCATTGTCTGCTTGCCTTGTCATTTTGGTTATGGGAAAGCTCCTGTACCATGTGCAAGGGATACCCCATTGGCGGTTCTCAATGATATGCAAATACTTACAATGACAAGAACTTACCTGGGCCCAAAGTTGAGTATGCATGACGTGTGGCCCTCGTATTCAAGGGACATGAGATTGCCAACTTATACTTCGTCAAGCATATACTCCATCTTTGCCACTTTAACCTTAATCACTTCAAGATGCTTATGATAGGGGCAATGAGAGCTGAAAGCTAACAAGTACCATAATTTTTGGAAGCTCTTTTTGAAACTTGAAATCCCTGCTTCCTTTATGAAAGGCCTTTCTTCCACCATTATTTGAGTCTCCACCTTCTACCTTCAGGCACCATTAAGAGAGCATAGTTGTCATTTTGTGTGCACTGTCCCAAAACTTATTGATTGATGCATATTGTGATATTACTTGTTCTTGTACTATTTGTTTCTAGTCACCCTTGTGAACTTTGAAGGTGCCCTATGCATCTATATTGCTACTCTATGAGGGACAAGCTGATTGCTACTATGCTATGTTTTCTGTATGTGAAACAAACAAACATTTTTCAATGCATGTTATTCATGATCTTTGTTTGTAGCTAGCCATGTTGCATGCATAGTTACTATGTCCTATTTTTAGAACTCCATATTTCATGCACATGTTTAGAGTTCTTTGATCCCAGCTTTCGATGCTTGCAAATGGTTGGATATTTATTGTGAGGGTGCATGTCACCTCAAAAATTATTCTTTTTATCACTTACCTACTCGAGGACGAGCAGGAGTTAAGCTTGGGGATGTTGATACGTAGGAAATATATCTATAATTTTTGATGCTCCATGCTTGTTTAGTATCTACTTTGCTTTACTTGTCTACACTTTGAGGTGCTTTTTACATGTTTTCTGGTACTAACCTATTAACAAGTTGCAACGATGCAGGGCCTTTGTTTTCTGCTGTTTTTGGTTTCAGAAAAGTTAGTAAAGAAATATTCTCGAAATTGGACGGGACAAACGTCAAAGTCAATTACTTTACGTGGGGAACAAGAAGTAAAGAGAGGAGACGAGGAAGCGTGCCAGGGCGGCCACCCCCCCTCCCCACAGGCGCGGCCAGGGGTGGGCCCGCGCCTGGGTAGGGTTTGACCCCCCTGGTCGCCTCCTCGGCCTCCCCCTTCGCCTATAAAAATCCCCCGATACAGAAACCCTAAGCACCCGATCAAATATCCACGAAACCGTCTATAGCCGCCGCCACCATCGTCCCTAGATCGGGGGATCTGAAGTTCTTCCCGGCACCCTGCCAGAGAGGAGATCATCCCGGAGGCCTTCTCTCCGGTATGATGCGTGAGTAGTTCCACCTTGGACTATGGGTCCATGTAATAGCTAGATGGTTGTATCTCCTCCTTTGTGCTTTCATGTATAGATCTTGTGAGCTCCGTTCATGATCAAGATCTAATCTATTTGTAATAATGCATGTTGTGTTTGCGGGGATCCGATGGATATTGAGATTATTATGTTGGTTTGATTAATGGTTTTTTCTTTATGATTCTATCATGTCTGTGTTGTTTGTGATCTTGCATCTCTCCGTTGTTAGTAGCTATCTTAGCCAAGTAGTTGCTAGTGACTCCAAGAGGGGGTATTTATGCTCGATAGTGGGTTCATGCCTCTAGTTTCCAAGGGAAGTGAAAATAATCTCTTCGGTTGTAGATGTGTTGTTGCTACTAGGGAGAAAACAATAGTCTCTTGTTCATGGAACATGTGGACTGTTTACCTGACACACTTTGCTTAAAGCAGATATCTGTTGCTTGCAACTTAATACTGGAGGCGGTTCGGATGATAACCTGAAGGTGGACTTCTAGTCATAGATTCACTTGATGGGGGTCTATGTATCTTGTTGTATTGCCCAATCGAATCTCATAGGATCTTTGTGACTAGTAATTGCATTGTTATGCCTTCCTCAGTTCCTATCAATTGCCCTGATGTAATTTGTTTACCCTTCATGTCATGTTGTTTATCTAAGGAGAGCACCTCTAGTGAACTATGGACCCCGGTCAAATCTTTACCATTGATACATCTTCCACTGTTACTTGTGTACTTGCTGCAAACCATTACCTTCCACACCATACGTTTAATCCTTTGTTACAGCAAACCGGTGAGCTTGACAACCTCACTGATTCGTTGGGGCAAAGTCATGAGTTTGTGTTGTGCAGGTATCCGCGTTGCTTGCAACACTTGTGTGATGTTTCCTTCCTCCTTATTTTTCGATAACCTCGGCCTCAACTGAGGGAAAACTTGCTGCTTGCTCTTCACACCCTACAACTTGGGGTTACCAACAAAGTGACATGTCGAGCATCATCAAACACCAGCTTAGGGTTACTACCCGCGCTATTGAGCCCAACTTAGGCCAAAAGCCTAAGCTTGGGGGGAGGTATACCGACATTGCACTCATGTTTATATCATGTTTCGTTGGTTCTTTGTATATCCGTTGTTTCACTTTATTTTTGGTTTTTGTTTCTGCTTTCTCAAAACACAAAAATACCAAAAAAATCGTTCTTTCTCTTGGTTTGTTTCTTTGTTTTTTAGTTTTGGTTTGCCTTAAAAAAATCCAAAAAGATTTTGCTTTGTTTGCTTGCTTTGAAAAATCGAAAACACAAAAAATATTTGTTGCTCTTCTTTGGTTTTGTGAGTTCTTTGCAGGGTTCAGCCATCCTTAGTGGATTTTGGTTTCATGTTATTATTCAAGCCACACAAGTGAAGGGCAATAATATTTACAGTTTATGGTCTGTAAAGCATATAACTCATATTGGACCTCACTTTCACCTTTAACCACATGAAGATGCCTATGATAGGGGCAATGAGAGCTCAAAGCTATTGGGTACCTTTCTTTCAGCATTTGGAAGCCTTTCAAACTTTTCAAAACCTTTTTCACCTCCTTGTTGATTCACCACTTATTCTATGAGCACCTTTTTGAAAGCATAGTTGTCATTCTTGTGTTTGTCTCAAAACTTGGTTAATTATGTCATGACTTTGATGCTTGTATCTCTGATATCTTTACTTCTAGTCTTCATGTGAACTTCAGAGGTGCCTTGACATTTATATTGTGCTCTACAAACAAAGGCAAGCGAGATACCACTCTATCATACCTTATTATGAGCATTGCAATGTTTCTTATGTTTATGTTTCATGCTACTTATTATTATTGAGTTGGTTTCTCTTCATAGCTTGCAATGATTATTGAGTAGACCTAGTTGCATACTTCTTATTATGAATGGTTTAATTATCTACTCCTATGCTGAGAATATATACATCATATGAAGCAAATGTGTTCGTGAAAGTTCTTTTATCGCACTCAGTTTTCAACTGGATTGCTTGAGGATAAGCAATAAGCTAAGCTTGGGGGAGTTGATACATCCAAAACGTATCTACTTTTCCGAATACTTTTGCTATTGTTTCTCCTCTAAACTTGTGTGATTTGGATACAACTAACACGGACTGACATTGTTTTCAGAAAAATTACCTTGGTGTCTAGTTTTTGTGCAGAAAATCAACTATCAGGAAAAATCCCGGAAAATATGCCAAAAATCCTATTTCACCAGAAGATCCATGGAGTCAGAGTACGAGACAGAGTGGAGGCCTGGGGGGCCCACACCCCTGCCAGGCGCGGGCCAGGCCAGGCGGCTCCTAGGGGGTGTGCGGCCACCCAAGCACCCCCTCGGGCTCCCTCTTCACCTATAAGTTACCTCTTGGCCTAAAAACCGAGGAGGGTTCGACGTTTTTCCAGAAAGAGTTCCGTTGCGCCGCCACCACCAGAAACCGCAATTCGGATCCAAAAACTCCGTTCTGACACCCTGCTGGGACGAGGAATTTGGGTACGATCATCGCCATTGTCATCACCAACGCCTGTCCATAAACCATCAATGTTTCCCTCATCCATGAGTGTAATCCCCCGTTGTAGGCTATGGGGATGGTAGGGATTGGATGAGTTCTATCATGTAATCGAATAAGATTGTTAGGGCATGGTGCCTAGTATCTCTATTAGTGCTATTTGACTTTGTTGCAACTTGTTGTGCTTAATGCTTGTCACTAGGGCCCAAGTGCCATGATATCAGATATGAACTTATTATTGAATCATTATAATAGTATTGTTTGTGATCTTATCTGCAAGTTGTGTACACATATCATTGTCCGATCCAAAGGCCCGGAGTGTTAATGCTTTGCTCCGGTGCTCTATTAAAAGGAGCACCTTAATTGCTAGTAGTTCCCTTGAGGCCCCGGTGCCACGGGCTGGTAGGACAAAACATGTTGTACAAGTTCTCATTGCGAGCACGCATGACTATATATGGAGCACATGTCTATGATTGTTTAGTACTTGGGTGCTTATTCTTATTTATCTGCAATTTCCCTAGATCTTGAAGATACATGTTTAGACCCGTCCATGCAACGCCCGTCCATCCATCCCTATGCCTACCGTGCTCATATCCTACCGTTTTCTACTACTGTTACTATTGCTCTTGTTTTACTGCTGCTTTTGCTTTGCTGTTGCTACTACAAACTGTTGCTACTGATAAAATTCTGTGATCAAGAACTATTTCGAGGTGCAACTGAATTGACAACTCAGTTGTTAAGACTTGCGAGTATTCTTTGGCTCCCCTTGTGTCGAATCAATAAATTCGGTAATACTACCTGATACGTCGGAAAAGTATCTATAATTTTTTATGCTCCATGCTTGTTTTGTATCATTTGTCTTATGTTTTGTTTACACTTTGAGGTATTTTTATACACTTTCTGAAACTAACCTATTGACAAGATGCCACAGTGCCAGTTGCCTGTTTTCTTCTGTTTTTGGTTCCAGAAAGGCAGAAAATCGGTATTTTCAGAATTGGACGGGACAAAAGCCAAAGTTATTATTTTTTTGGGGCAACACGGAACCATGAAGCAGAGCCGGAGGGGGGCCAATGGTGGCCGCACCCCCCTCCTAGGCACGGGCAAGCCCTGGAGGCGCCTGGAGGGGGTGTGGGCCCCCTGGACCCCCACCGACCTGTAGGGTTTCGTAGCATGGAAAACAAAAAAATTCTACCGCATACAAACAAACAAGCCAAGATCTATCTACTAGATTGTAGCAACGAGTCGATGGAATAACTCAACCTCGAAGATTCCAAAGTGTTTAACGAGAGCGGATTCTCGTGGGTGATGTAGTCGTACTCTTCCCGATCTCAAGATCGCGTAGACGATCCTTCCGGCGCTGCATTCCGGCAGCGCTCAGTCACACGTTCGACTTTTCGACGAAGACCTTTCTCTCCCTTGTTCCAGCAGCAGCGGAGGTTGTAGCACTCTCCTCGCGATTCCGGCGACAACGGCGTGGTACCGAAGTAGAGGAGATCTCGCAGGCTTCGCCTTAAGCGGGCAGTATGGTGGAGTATGAGAGAGTCCCTCGACGATCTAGGGTTTAGACACGCCGAGGAGGAAGCTTGGCCGGCGGCTAGGGTTGCTAGGCGGCGGCGGCTTGGCCTAGGTCGGCGGCGGCGGCAGTGGAGGTGGCGGCGCCGGTGGCTAGGGTTTGGAGGAGAGGATCTTGTGTGTCCTAGGAGGGAGCCCTGCCCCTCCTTATATAGGTGGAGGGGCCGGCCGGCCAAGGGGAGGGAGGGGAGTCCCTCCCCAACTCGGCTTGGGTGGGCGTCGCCGGTTGGAGGAGGGAACTCCTCCCCAACTCGGTTTCCCACTCCTCCTCTTTTCCTCTTTCCAAATTTAGCCGTTTGACTTTTCAAACTAGCTGTTTGACTTTTCAAACTAGGATTTGAATTAATCCTTTATTTGGTTCAGCGATGACACTTAGTACATGATGCAATCATACCAACTTGATACAACACATTCATGTACCCTTCCCCTCCGGAGTGCCGAACATTTCGGAACATTCTAGAACATTCCCGATGAAAATACCGGAACCATTCCCCAACTCCGAAACGGGACTTTCCTTATATGAATCTTATTCTCCGGACCATTCCGGATCTCCTCGTGATATCCCGAATCCCATTCGAGACTCCGATCAACATTCGGTCTCTTTCTCATCATTCCATAACTACTCAAACAACATCGAATCCTTAAGTGTGTCTCCCTACGGTTCGTGAATTATGCGGACATGATCGAGACACTTCTCCGAACAATAACCAATAGAGGAATATGGAAATTCATATGGCTCCCACATATTTCAACGATTACTTTGCGATCGAATGAACCACTTACATACGATATCAATTTCCCTTTGTCTCACGATAGTTTACTTATCCGAGGTTATGATCGTCGGTATCTCTGCATACCTAGTTCAACCTCGTTACCGATAAGTACTCTTTTCTCGTTCCCGTGATATGTGATCCCTTGTGAGCCAGTCACATGCTTGCAAGCTAATTGGATGACATTTCACCGAGAGGGCCCAGAGTATATCTATCCGTCATATGGATGGACAAATCCCACTCTTGATCCATGTGTTTCAACCAATACTTTCCGAACACTCAATGCCACCTTTATAGCCACCCAGTTACGGTGTGGTGTTTGATGTCATCAAAGCATCCATCTGGTAAAGGTGATATGCATGATCTCATGCTCGAAGGAATTAGATTACTATGTATCAGAAAGCGTATAGCAATTGAACTATTAAAATGACTTGATCTTTATGCTACGCTTATCTATAGGAGTATGTCCATCATATCATTCTCCTAACAATATGATCTTGTTGTTAATAACATCTCAATGTTCATGACAGGGAAACCACAATCATCTATTAACCAACAAGCTGGTATTATATAGAGGCTTTACTAGGGACTTCAAATTAAGTTTACAAATCACACAAGTATTAATGTTTCCTTGTTAATACTATTATAGTATGAATGTAAACATCTATCATAAACACAAAGATATAATAATAACTACTTTTATTATTGCCTCTAGGGCATATCTCCAACAGTCTCCCACTTGCACTAGAGTCATCTAATCTAGATTACATGTAATATACCGAACACCCATGGCAGTTTGGTGTTGATCATGTTTTGCCCTCGGGAGAGGTTTAGTCAACGGATCCGCCACATTCAGATCTGTGTGTACTGTGCAAATCTTTATATCCCCATCTTGGATATGTTCTCGAATAGCGTGAAAACGTAGCTTGATGTGCTTCAGCTTCTTGTGTGACCTTGGTTCTTGCGCATTGGCTATGGCGCCCATGTTATCACAGTAGATAGACATTGGGTCCAGCGCACTAGGAACCACACCCAGCTCTGTAATGAACTCTTTCATCCATATCGCTTCTTGTGAAGCCTCCAAGCGACCATGTATTCCGATTCAGTTGAAGATATCGCCACAACGCTTTGCTTTGCACTCCTCCAGCTAACTGCTGCACCATTCAAAATAAATACGTATCCAGATTGTGATTTAGAATCATCCGGATCGGTGTTCCAACTAGCATCGCTGTAACCATTAACAACGAGCTATTCATCACCTCCATAAGAAAGAACCATATCCTTAGTTCTTCTCAAGTACTTAAGGATGTTTTTGATCATGTCCAATGATCCACTCTGGATCACTTTGATATCTGCTAGTTAAACTAACGAGATATGCAATGTCGGGTCTAGTACATAGCATGGCATACATTAGAGATCCTATGGCTGAGGCATAGGAGTCTTACTCATCCTTTCTCTATCTTCTGCCGATGTCGGACTTTGAGTTTTACTCAAGGTCGTATTGGGCAACATGGGCAAGAACCCTTTCTTGCTATCTTCCATTCCAAACCTCTTTAGAACTTTGTCCAAATATGTACTTTGTGACAATGATATTTGGCGTTTCGATCTATCTCTATAAATCTTTATGCCTAATATGTAAGCTGCTTCGCCAAGATCCTTCATTGAAAAACTATTATTCAAATATTCCTTGACACTATTAAGAAGGTCTACATCATTCCCAATCAACAATATGTCATCTACATATAGTATTAAGAATGCTACAGAGCTCCCACTCACTTTCTTGTAAATACAAGCTTCTCCATAAGTTTGTATAAAACCAAAACTTTTGATCACCTTATCAAAATGTTGATTCCAACTTCGGGATGCTTGCTTCAATCCATAGATGGACCGTTGAAGTTTGCATACCTTGTTAGCATCTTTAGGATCAACAAAACCTTTGGGTTGCATCATATACAACTCTTCATCAATGTCTCCATTGAGGAATGTTGTTTTGACATCCATCTGCCATATCTCATAATCGTAATATGCAGCGATTGCTAACATAATCCTCATAGACTTTAGCTTCGCTACTGGTGAGAAAGTCTCATCGTAGTCAACTCCTTGAATTTGTCGAAACCCTTTTGCGACAAGTCGAGCTTTATAGACAGTAACATTACCATCAGCATCTGTTTTCTTCTTGAAGATCCATTTGTTCTCGATAGCCTTCCGGCCATCTGGTAAGTCCACCAAAGTCCACACTTGGTTTCCGTATATGGATCCAATCTCGGATTTCATGGCTTCTTGCCATTTATTGGAATCTGGGCTCATCATCGCTTCCTCATATGTCTCAGGGTCATCGGTGTTGTCCACCAACATGACACTCATAACAGGATGTAGCATCCCAATTGTCTAACAATTGCAATGCTACTAGCCTAGTCTATATAGATGCTACCTTCCTACATATAATTGTTGCATCATCATTATATCATGCTCATGTCATCATGCCACCTTGCATTTGAGCGTCATATAAAACCCTTTTGATTTGGTTCTTCTCTCATGTGCATTGTAAATTGTATTTGCCTCTTGATATTGTATTTGGTTCTTGATATATTGTTTAAATGCCCAAGTTGAGTTGGGGGCATATCTTTTGTTAACTCCACCACCTTTCTTTCACCACCTTATAATTCCACCATCCAACTAAATATGAGCTTGGCACTTATTGGTTTTATCTCTAGCTCATGTGGGTTGGGATGGATCCAATTCTTTTTCCACATGCTCTCATATATCAATAATGTTGTTTTCACAATATGGATATGTGGAGAGCCACATGGCCACCTTTGCATGCCTTGTGAGTGGAACCCTTTCTCCTGGCTTCCATAGGGATTGTTTTGGGGTTATTATCATGTTGGAATATTGTTGGGCTTACTAAATGCCTAGTGGCACATACACACTAGCAAGTCCCAAGCTTACTCAAACATGATCATCTCCATCTATTCCACTTGGAACTTTCCTTGTAATTATTTTGCTTGAGCCTTACTCCACACTTTGGAGTGCATAAGAAAATGCCATGCAAATAATCTTGTTTCACAAAGATAAACATGGTATTAATTAATTATGCATGGCCCATGCAAGTACCCCTTTAGCTTGTCATTTGGTTTTTATTTGATTTCTTTAGTGGATCATCTCCCTTTCTTCCTCCTTGTGGCTTGATCTAGTTGATCTTGCTCAAACCACATCACCACCTTTTTACCTCTCCCTCTTTTGGTCTAGTTTATGTGTGATCTTGTTTTGGTTTTGCTTGAGCTTGCTAAACAAAACCATCTAACCCATCATCCCCCATCTCCTACCCCTCATCACCATGCCCCATCCTCTCTAACCACACCCCCCACCTAATCTAAACCCATCACCCCATCTAAGCTAGACCCTAATCCTACCATGCCACACCCTTCACCTCTCTCACCACATGGTCTCCATGACCTACCCTAGCTGGCCCCACCGGCCACCCTCTCTCCCTGGCCACCCACCCCTGCCCTAGCTACCCCCTCCACCCCAAGCAAAACCCTAACCCGACCCTAGTGCAATCTAACCCCCTCCCCCTCTCTTTTCTCTCTCTGCCCTAAGGGCCCCCCAGCCCGAGCCTGTCCCTGCCTCCTTGTCCTCATGTCGACCCCACCTGGTAGCCACCCTCCTGCCTGCCCTGCCCCTGCCAAGCACGTGAAGGAGACGGAGGATAAAGGTGGCCGAGCCACCTTTATCGTCTACCTGCTCCCCATGGTGTCACCTCCTCCTCTCGCTTTACCACCACCCCACTGAACCCCTGCCTCTCCAGATCTGGCCGAGGAGCCCCTGCCTCCCTCTCTCTCCACCATCGCCGCCACACCATCGCCGGCACCCACCGCACTCACTGCTCCAGACGCTGCAGGCGTCCGGAGTGGTTGGAGAGTACCAGGAGGCTCCCCTGCATCGCCTGGAACACGCCCACGAGGAGGAGGACCGGAGCCGCCAGGTCGACGCCAAGGCCAACACCAAACCCTAGCCGCCCGACCTCTGCCTCGACGCCGATCGCTCTCCTGCCTGCTCCGACCACCGACAGCCTCGCGGTGAGCCCCTCTCCTCCCCGACAAGGTCCCTTCGCCGTCTCGCCCTAGCCTCGCCTGATCGCTTGCAGACGCCTCAGGCCTGGGCGCCTGTTCAGCCATTGCGCCTCAGAAGCCCTAGCTAGGCTGCGCCCCACCTGGCCACACCTAGCCCCAGCCACCACAGCGGTAGCCGCTCCCGCACGCGAGCCCCAGGTCGTGAGTTCGAGCCCGCTGCCTGCGTGCCAAGCAGCAGATCTGTCTTCGGTAGCGTGGAAGAAAAAAGAGCCGCTGTTTTGCAAATACCCCTCGCTTTATGCAGATCATCCCAAGGCCTCCCGCCTGCCCACTAGTCAGCCCGGCTACGCTTACAGAAAATCCCCTGTGGTTCCACCGCCTCAACCTGAGCCTCGCTATGCGCGTGGCACCCTTTGGTCGCCCACGCTGGTCTGCCAAGACCTGCTCCCCACCACATCCGCTAGGATAGATAAGAGCTCATGTAATGTGTTTTTCTTTCATGTTTGGTCCAGTCAGCCCGTGGCCCCACAGGACAGTGTCTGTGGCTAGGACTGTCTATGTGAGAAAAGTAATTCTGCAAATCTGTTTAAATTCAAATCTTTTTCTAATTAATTCAAATTCAAATTTAATTCTGTTTTTAAATATCTTTTAAAATATAAACCCAAATAATACAAATAATATATGTTTTGAATTCAGAAAAATATGAGGAATGCAAATATGGCCTTCAAAATATATTTTGAACATTTAAAATTCCATGTTTATTTAAATTACAATAAAATGCCCTTTTCCTTAAATAATTAATAACTTTTGTTTTATAACTCCAAATTTAACAAATAATATGTCTAAAATGATTAGCTCGACGAGACCTTTCTGTTTATGCATTCCATGTGGTGTTTTGAAGCATGCATCATATAAATAAAGTGTGTACAGCAACTAATAAGAGATTAAAATGTGGCCTAAACTAAATAAAATGATTTAATCTTGTACTTCACACCTCACCCATGCCATGCTACCTTATTGCCATGCAAATTGTGCATCATTCATCATGGAATGATTGTTGCTTGATGCATTTTAATCATATGCTTGTGCACTTTATTTATGTTGGCCTTGTTTGTATGGTTCTTCTTCGAATAGACGCTGAGCAGGGGATATATCAAGAGAACCAGGAGCACTACCCAGATCCATCCTTTGCTTCAACTGAGCTGCCAGGCAAGCACTACCACATGCTTGCATACATATAATACCTATTGCCTCTATCTTATTCTTGCATCATTGAGTCGCGATTGCATTAAACTGAATCCCAAGTATTGCATAGCCTTTACTTTTAAACCCCACCGAAGCTTGTTCCTCCATCCCATGAGCCATTACTACAGGAGTTGCTTGAGCCATGCGAGTCGTAGAACAACATGTGTAGGGTATGTGAGTGTCTGATGGATAATGAGGTACCTAAACAACTTAACCTGAGTAGTAATGGGATAACTAATGAAAGTGGCATCGGTGAGCCATATTCGCTATTTGGTTTTTTTCAGGCTCACTTGTGTCCCGTAGGACCCCGAGTACTTGATTCCTGTTCCTTGAATATTCGCGCTATCCACATCCGGGAGGCTTATGAACCCCCTGAGCCAGAGCTTGATTCATTCTTATTTCTTGGGGCCACAAACTAGTTTGAGGTTTTATTTACTATCCTGTACTTATGCCATGCGTTACTACTTTATTTAAATTGTGCGAGGTACTGCATTGTCTCGTTAGGAAAGCGGAGTGTTTTTCGGTGTCGACAAGCCAGTCACATTTTCGGGTTCCCAATCGTTCACAGCCACGACGCAAACCTTGAGGCCGTCTCGAGTCATTAACTTCGCTATGGTAGCTCAATGGGTGGCCCCTCAAATATTTCTGAATCCTGTGATCGCTTTGTCGTGGCCTCGTTGGGTTTTGATTTGGTTTTCGAGGCATATCGGTGTGTGTTGCTATTTGTGCACCCTGCGGTAAAACTTTCTGAAAGCCGTGTCGCGGTTATGGACGACTTGAGCAGTTCTCGATCATAGACAAGCATAACTAAAGTACCTTTTAAACTTGACTAGACTAGGTACCGACTAGTAAATAGTGCAACACTCATGGAATGGTTAATAAAAGCGCCAACGGATGGGGATTGTTCGTCCGCTTCCTCGTCGGTGGCGAGGAGGAGGATGGATCTGTTAAGATTACCATTATAACTGTTATAATGTTGTTACTAATTCACGGACATCCGCTCATCTCGTTAGGCGGATGGTTAGCAGTATCTATAGAATTGTTAGGGTTTATCTTTTGCTGCAATTATGTCACCCAGGTTGTGTCCCTTTAGTGGCATAAAGACTTGCTGAGTACCCTAGGGTCTCACACGATAAATTATTGGTTCAGATGAACAGTGCGCCGCAAGATGGATACTGGGTGGAAGAGACAGACGATGTGGGCAACGATCATTCGGTGTAGAGATTCCGGAACGGGATCCGTGAGATCTGTATGGATCTGCTTATTTATGGTGCATCTTATGCCGATTTGCTTCTTATCCGCATCGGATTTTGTCTTCGCTTCGCTTGATACTCTGTTGATTGATGTATGAGGAGATATCCTAAACTATTATATCTATCTAGGACATTTGGATCTTGCCGTATGGCGTTGCTATATTTCCTTTCTTTTTAGATGGAATGGCTCGGATGTACTGTTGTATGGTGGCTTGCATACATACTCATTTGTGTATGTAGTTGATCCCTTCGCCTGCCGATTACGCCGCCCGTTCTTGTCCCGATGTTTGGAAATGGTTGGGACGGCCGAAAGGTCTACCTGTGAGTGGCATTTGGGCCCCACCGTACTATTTCAACCATTTCTGTTCATCCAGGCTTGAACTAGGAGCGTAATTCACCGAGGTAGTTACAATTGGTATCAGAGCCATCCCGCCCTTCAGGGTCTCAGCCAAATGGTCATTGTCTGTCTAGCAAATATTTTGGTAGTTATGTATACTAAGGAAAAACAAAACGTGAGAGTAGGACTGCTTCCACTTTTCTTCTTACCCACCCACCACCCTTTTCTGGTAAGGAAGTGTAACGTTTGCAATCCTCTTCTTAAAATTCAAACTAGGATTCACGAGTTCTGGGTTTCCGTAGTACCATAGAAAGTGTGTGTGTGTGTGTAATTCCTTGTCTATCTGTTGCATCCAATTTGTTATCTCAATCTGCCTTTGGTTATCAACTGTTGGTACATTCCATACTGACAGGCTTTTGAAAACCGGTGCGATCTATCTGACTCTTTGTTAACCGGTGCCATCTTCTTAAGGGTGTTCTTCCTTCTAGCAACTCCACATTCTGTGTATCATATGTTGCTAACCTCTATCTGATAAGTGATTTTGCGCATCTATTGGTATTTTAATGCCGAAAAATGCGGAAAATTTTTCTTTGATACATCTGTGTTTCCACACTCCTTTTCAGTCGTGTGTGAAACATTATCTATCTTCCTTTTATCAGCATGTCCATGCTAACTCCTTCTTTTGACACCGGCGCTTAATCCTGGAGTTTTCACTTCATCTTCAATCCCCTTGGGCTAATTACATAACATGTGTCGATCCGATGCTGGCGATTGTAATTTGGTTCTCGGCATAGCTATATTCCACTCATGGTAAGTGTCGATTGGAATATGGGAAAATGCTATCAACCGTCACCATCTGGAGGATAAGGTTATCTCCTGTGATTTCGAGTACACCGTGATCATATCTACGCATAATCAAGCATCCTTGGCAATCCGGAGTTTCTCAAAGCACTACGGCGGTCTATCATCTGTTCATCATGCTGCACATCTTTTTGAACTCCATATCTGCACATCTTTTTCGTCTCTGATAGCTCATACCATAAGCACAGCTATATCATCGATTCTTATCCAAGATCTCTTTATCTTTGTAACCGGTGTTCCGATCGACAATGTGAACCAGGTGTCATCTCTTTTTCTTACGAAGGACCAGATAATCTATTCTTCCAGTGCATCTTCTTCAACGCGAACCCGTGCTCTTAATATTGATCTTTCTAAGAGCGTTGAGCTCAGAAAATGTTTCGAGCATTTGTTCGTTTCTTCCACCTCTTGAACTTGATATTCTGGGAATATTTTGTTAATCCATGGTGGTATATGTTGATAATATGCTCGCCTATTTCCATATCATGGAAGAACATGGAAGATCATCTGTGTCTCTTTCTCTCAAGCTTCGTGAGCACTGCCTGTGTGCAAAGTCTCAAAGTGAGAACTCTGACTTTTTGAAGTCACCTATCTCGGCCACGTCCTTCTGCTAAAGAGATCGCTTCAATTCTGGAATCAGCAATCCCATTGTTAGTTCCATCTCCATCTTCAACCAATCCAGAGTTTCCTTGTTGGCAAGTTATCATCGTCGATCCGCTAAAGTTTTTCCTCAAGGCAGCTAAATCTCTCTCAATCTTTTCAAGAAGGACATGGAGTTCTTTCACCTCAGTCTCGTCAAGTGATCTCTTGAAATCCTCTCGTTCTATCATCTATGCTCAATCCACCGGAGGCCATGAAGACTTTTCAGATCTTTCGTAATCCTTCTGTTCAAGTTGTTGTGATCTTTTCTTTATCTGTGGAATCTTGCAGTTGTCTCCGGATCTTCCTTCATATCTTTCCGGTGGCTGGTTGCTTATGATATGACGACAACATCATCACCCTTATCTATCCTGGATCCGGTGAATCGTTTGCATCAATCTTTGTTTTCTAACGGAGGTCCATGAGTTTTTGTCAATACCTTCAGTCTGTTTCGGTAGTTGGGTTGCATGGTTTTCTTATTCATGTGCGGAGTAATGCTTTGAGTGCGGGATGGAGTAGCTACCATACCACTACTCTTATCATTCGCTCTCGTACATTGAATTGGTGAACTAATGTGATATCACTCATTCCACGGAAGTTAGAAGTGGCCTTTATCCCTCGATACTTTCACTTCCGTCTTTGTTTTTTCCGGAGTGCTCTCTCGAAGAAAGTAATCAATAATCTCTTGTTGGTGATCTCGTCTTTTCCTACACGGAGCAAAATCTACAATTATCTGATGGAAACAAACGCAAACTCTTTTCTATCCTCGTCTTTCTACCGGTGCTCGACATCCCAAACAAGAGGAAAGGAATCTCTCTCTCTCTTTGTTTCATCAATTCTTTGTTGTGGTAAAGCCAATTATGGTTGATGCCATCAGCCGCAAATCTATTGCGTTAGCCTCAAGGCTAAAGAAACCAATAAGTATCTCTATAATAAACTCCAGATCTTCCATAATTTTGCTTCTCAGGATTCCACCATGATCTATCTTCACATCCTCCTCTGGAAGTTATATCCGCGCACCTCAATCGTGTGATCCTTTGGGTCTTACCGGCGCAACAAGAATCTAATCCGGCGGTGTATCACTAAATCTTTCTGTTCATATCAAGGGACTCTATTGTTTGAAGGCAATATTGTTTCTGAACTTCATTTCTCAAATCCGAGAGGAGATACGATGCTATTGTCATAGTGGTCCAAATCTCTCCAATCTAGCTCTTTTCTTCCGGCGAGATAAAGATTCATCCTCTCTCGTATCAGTAAATCTTTAATCTTAACGGTGTGCCTCTCTATATCCATGATACATCTTCTTGTCCTTTCTTTCTCAAGTGGTTCTATTCTTTTATCATGTTTCTCGAGAAAACCGGAGCTATGTCCATCCTATCCGTCTTGTCTCACGACAATCCTTCAACTCTTCTAACCGTTGTTTCTCTAGCAAAATGCAAGACTCGCAACAAGTCTAGCAAGTTTTGCAAGGTGCAGTGGTCGCACCTTTCCGTTCTTCACCTTCTTGGGAACGCAAGGGTCACCTTCGTTCGAACACTCGTCTCTCCTTGTGTTGTTTTCTTTTCCTAGGAATCTCGGGGCGAGATTCTTGTTTAGTGGGGGAGAGTTGTAGCATCCCAATTGTCTAACAATTGCAATGCTACTAGCCTAGTCTATATAGATGCTACCTTCCTACATATAATTGTTGCATCATCATTATATCATGCTCATGTCATCATGCCACCTTGCATTTGAGCATCATATAAAACCCTTTTGATTTGGTTCTTCTCTCATGTGCATTGTAAATTGTATTTGCCTCTTGATATTGTATTTGGTTCTTGATATATTGTTTAAATGCCCAAGTTGAGTTGGGGGCATATATTTTGTTAACTCCACCACCTTTCTTTCACCACCTTATAATTCCACCATCCAACTAAATATGAGCTTGGCACTTATTGGTTTTATCTCTAGCTCATGTGGGTTGGGATGGATCCAATTCTTTTTCCACATGCTCTCATATATCAATAATGTTGTTTTCACAATATGGATATGTGGAGAGCCACATGGCCACCTTTGCATGCCTTGTGAGTGGAACCCTTTCTCCTGGCTTCCATAGGGATTGTTTTGGGGTTATTATCATGTTGGAATATTGTTGGGCTTACTAAATGCCTAGTGGCACATACACACTAGCAAGTCCCAAGCTTACTCAAACATGATCATCTCCATCTATTCCACTTGGAACTTTCCTTGTAATTCTTTTGCTTGAGCCTTACTCCACACTTTGGAGTGCATAAGAAAATGCCATGCAAATAATCTTGTTTCACAAAGATAAACATGGTATTAATTAATTATGCATGGCCCATGCAAGTACCCCTTTAGCTTGTCATTTGGTTTTTATTTGATTTCTTTAGTGGATCATCTCCCTTTCTTCCTCCTTGTGGCTTGATCTAGTTGATCTTGCTCAAACCACATCACCACCTTTTTACCTCTCCCTCTTTTGGTCTAGTTTATGTGTGATCTTGTTTTGGTTTTGCTTGAGCTTGCTAAAGAAAACCATCTAACCCATCATCCCCCATCTCCTACCCCTCATCACCATGCCCCATCCTCTCTAACCACACCCCCCACCTAATCTAAACCCATCACCCCATCTAAGCTAGACCCTAATCCTACCATGCCACACCCTTCCCCTCTCTCACCACATGGTCTCCATGACCTACCCTAGCTGGCCCCACCAGCCACCCTCTCTCCCTGGCCACCCACCCCTGCCCTAGCTACCCCCTCCACCCCAAGCAAAACCCTAACCCGACCCTAGTGCAATCTAACCCGAGCCTCCCCCTCTCTTTTCTCTCTCTACCCTAAGGGCCCCCCAGCCTGAGCCTGTCCCTGCCTCCTTGCCCTCACGTCGACCCCACCTGGTAGCCACCCCCTGCCTGCCCTGCCCCTGCCAAGCACGTGAAGGAGACGGAGGATAAAGGTGGCCGAGCCACCTTTATCGTCTACCTGCTCCCCACGGCGTCAGCCTCCCTCCCTCTGCTTTACCACCACCCCACGGAACCCCTCTGCCTCTCCAGATCTGGCCGAGGAGCCCTGCTTCCTCCCTCTCTCTTCTCCACCATCGCCGCCTACACCATCGCCGGCACCCTCGGCCTCCACCGCACCCCGCCGTTCCAGACGTGCGGGCAGTCCGTGGAGTGGTTGGAGAGTACCAGGAGGCTCCCCTGCATCGCCTGGAACACGCCCGCGAGGAGGAGGACCGGAGCCGCCAGGTCGACGCCAAGGCTGACACCAAACCCTAGCCGCCCGGCCTCTGCCTCGACGCCGATCGCCTGCTCCCCTGCCCGTTCCGACCGCGCCGACAGCCTCACGGTGAGCCCCTCTCCCTCCCTGACAAGGTCCCCTTCGCCGTCTCGCCCTAGCCTCGCCGATCGTTTCGTCGTGCACGCTGCGGCGCACGTAGGCCGCTTTCCGCGCCATTTAGCGCGCAGAAGCCCTAGCTAGGCCGCGCCCACCTCGCTGTCACCTAGCCCCAGCCACCGCAGCGGTAGCCGCTCCCGCACGCGAGCCCCAGGTCGCGAGTTCGAGCCCGCTTCTCCGCGCCGCGCGTCGCAGACAGATCTGTCCTCTGCAGCGCGTGGAAGAAAAACGATGGCTGCTGTTTTGCAAATACCCCCTCGTTTTGTCTGATCATCCCCGCCTCGCCTGCCCACTAGTCACCTGCCGTTGCGCTTTCTGAAAATCCCCAGGTTCCACCGCCTCAACCCGCAGTCCTCGCTATGCCGCGTGGCACCCCCTTGACGTAGGGCTCAAGACCCCAGGCCCCACCTGTCATCCGCTAGGGATAGAAGAGCTCATGATATGAAGCTTTTCTGTTGGTTTAGTCGTCGCGGCAGGCCATTCCCCCCCCACACAGATAGTGTGTGTGACTGGCTGTGAAAAATAGAAATCTGTAATTAAATTCAAATCTTTTTCTAATTAATTCAAATTCAAATTTAATTGCTTTTAAATATCTTTTAAAATATAAACCCAAATAATACAAATAATATATGTTTTGAATTCAGAAAATATGTGGAATGCAAATATGGCCTTCAAAATATATTTTTAACATTTATAATTCCAAGTTTATTTAAATTACAATAAAATGCCCTTTTCCTTAAATAATTAATAACTTTTGTTTTATAACTCCAAATTTAACAAATAATATGTCTAAAATGATTAGCTCGACGAGACCTTTCTGTTTATGCATTCCATGTGGTGTTTTGAAGCATGCATCATATAAATAAAGTGTGTACAGCAACTAATAAGAGATTAAAATGTGGCCTAAACTAAATAAAATGATTTAATCTTGTACTTCACACCTCACCCATGCCATGCTACCTTATTGCCATGCAAATTGTGCATCATTCATCATGGCATGATTGTTGCTTGATGCATTTTAATCATATGCTTGTGCACTTTATTTATGTTGGCCTTGTTTGTTTGGTTCTTCTTCGAATAGGCTTATTGGTGGGATATATCAAGAGAACCAGAGCACTACCAGATCCATCCTTTGCTTCAATCGAGGCTGCCAGCAAGCACTACCACATGCTTGCATACATATAATACCTATTGCCTCTATCTTATTCTTGCATCATTGAGTCGCGATTGCATTAAACTGAATCCCAAGTATTGCATAGCCTTTACTTTTAAACCCCACCGAAGCTTGTTCCTCCATCCCATGAGCCATTACTACAGGAGTTGCTTGAGCCATGCGAGTCGTAGAACAGCATGTGTAGGGTATGTGAGTGACTGATGGATAATGAGGTACCTAAACAACTTAACCTGAGTAGTAATGGGATAACTAATGAAAGTGGCATCGGTGAGCCATATTCGCTATTTGTTTTTTTTTAGGCTCACTTGTGTCCCGTAGGACCCCGAGTACTTGATTCCTGTTCCTTGAATATTCGCGCTATCCACATCCGGGAGGCTTATGAACCCCCGAGCGAGCTTGATTCATTCTTATTTCTTGGGGCCACAAACTAGTTTGAGGTTTTATTTACTATCTGTACTTATGCCATGCGTTCGCTTTATTTAAATTGTGCGAGTCTTCGCACCTTTGTCTGTTAGGAAAGCGGAGTGTTTTCATGTGTCGACAAGCCCACCACATTTCGGGTTCCCGACCGTTTCAGCCCATCGACGCAAACCTTGAGGGCCGTCTCGAGTCATTAACTTTGTTGCGGGTAGCTCAATGGGTGGCCCCTCAAATATTTCTGAATCCTGTGATCGCTTTGTCGTGGCCTGTTGGGTTTTGATTTGGTTTTTCCGAGGCATATCGAGTGTGTGTTGCTATTTGTGCACCCCTGCAGGGTAAAACTTTCTGAAAGCCGTGTCCGCGGTTATGGACGACTTGGAGCACAGTTTCTCGATCATAGACAAGCATAACTAAAGTACCGTTTTAAACTTGACTAGACTAGGTACCTGACTAGTAAATAGTGCAACACTCATGGAATGGTTAATAAAACTGCCAACAGATGGGGATTGTTCGTCCGCTTCCTCGTCGGTAAGCGAGGAGGAGGATGGATCTGTTAAGATTACCATTATAACTGTTATAACTGTTGTTACTAATTCACGGGCATCCGTCTATCTCTGGTTAGGCGGATGGTTAGCGAGTATCTATAGAATTGTTAGGGTTTATATTTTGCTGCAATTGCGTCACCCCAGGTTGTGTCCCCTTTAGTGGCATAAAGACTTGCTGAGTACCCCTAGGGTCTCACACGATAAATTATTGGTTCAGATGAACAGGTGCGCTCGCAAGATGGATACTGGGTGGAAGAGACGGACGATGTGGGCAACGATCATTCGGTGTAGAGATTCCGGGAACGGGGATCCGTGAGATCTGTGGGCGGGATCTGCTTATTTATGGGGCATCTTATGCCGATTTGCTTCTTATCCGTACTCGGATTTTGTTTTCCGCTTCCGCTTGATACTCTGTTGATTGATGTATGAGGAGATATCCTAAACTATTATATCTATCTAGGACATTTGGATCTTGCCGTATGGCGTTGCTATATTTCCTTTCTTTTTAGATGGAATGGCTCTGATGTACTGTTGTATGGTGGCTTGCATACATACTCATTTGTGTATGTAGTTGATCCCTTCGCCTGCCGATTACGTCGCCCGTTCTTGTCCTGATGTTTGGAAATGGTTGGGACGGCCGAAAGGTCTACCTATGAGTGGCATTTGGGCCCCACCGTACTATTTCAACCATTTCTGTTCATCCAGGCTTGAACTAGGAGCGTAATTCACCGAGGTAGTTACACAGGATCATACCAATCTGGAGTGGTACGAGTTCTCGTTGACCTGCGAGGCTCTGTAGCAACTTCGACCGAAGTTTCATGATCATCATCATTAGCTTCCTCTCTAATTGGTGCAGGCACCACAGGAACTTCTTCCGACGCTGCGCTACTCGCAATTTCGAGAGAAGGTTCGACAACCTCGTCAAGTTCTACTTTCCTTCCAGTCACTTCTTTCGAGAGAAATTCCTTCTCTAGAAAGGATCCATTCTTGGCAACAAAGATTTTGCCTTCGGATCTATGATAGAAGGTATACCCAATAGTTTCCTTCGGGTATCCTATGAAGACGCATTTTTCCGCTTTGGGTTCAAGCTTGTCCGGCTGTAACTTCTTTACATAGGCTTCGCATCCCCAAACTTTAAGGAACGGCAATCTAGGTTTCTTCCCAAACCATAATTCATACGGTGTCGTTTCAACGGATTTAGATGGTGCCCTATTTAAAGTGAATGCGGCTGTTTCTAATGCATAACCCCAAAATGATAGCGGTAAATCTATAAGTGACATCATAGAACGAACCATATCTAAGAGAGTTCGATTACGACGTTCGGACACACCATTACGTTGTGGTGTTCCCGGCGGTGTCAACTGCGAAAGTATTCCGCATTTCTTCAAATGCTCGCCAAACTCGTAACTTAGATATTCACCTCCATGATCAGAACGTAGAAATTTAATCTTCTTGTTACGTTGATTCTCTACCTCACTTTGAAATTCCTTAAACTTCTCGAAAGTTTCGGACTTATGTTTCATGAAATAGATATACCCATATCTACTCAAGTCATCCGTGAAGGTAAGAACATAACGATAACCACCATGATGCTACACTCATTGGACCACATACATCGGTATGTATGATTTCCAATAAGTCCGTAGCTTCGCTCCATCATACCGAAAATGGAGTCTTAGTCATTTTACCCATCGGACATGCTTCAGATCTTTCAAGTGATTCAAAATCAAGTGATTCAAGAAGTCCATCGGAATGGAGTTTCTTCATACGCTTCACTCCAATGTGACCAAGACACGATTGCCACATATATGTCGAGTTATCGCTCGATTTCAAACGTTTAGCCTCAATGTTATTAATATGTGTATTTCCACTATCAAGATTCAATAAGAATAGACCATCTATCAAAGGTGCATGTGCATAAAACATATTACTCATATAAATCGAACAACCATTATTCTCGGACTTAAACAAGTAACCGTCTACAATAAACAAGATCCCGATATAATGTTCATGCTTAACGCAGCACCAAATAACAATTATTTAAGTATAAAACTAATCCCGATGGTAGATGAAGGGGTAGTGTGTGACCAGCGATCACATCAACCTTTGATCCGCTTCCAACGCATCGTCACCTCGTTCTTCGCTAGCTTCCGTTTTATATGCAGCTTTGTTTGAGTTACAAATATGAGAAACCGAACCGAGATAAAATACCGTGCACTACTACGGTACTAGTGAGATACATCAATAACATGTATATCGGATATACCTTTCTTCTTGATGTTACCGTTCTTCAAATCCGCCAAGTACTTTGGGCAATTCCGCTTCCAAGGACCTTCTCCCTTGCGGTAAAAGCACTTTCGGATCGTGCTTAGGTCCAGCCTTGGTCTTCTTCGTAGGCGTGGCAACTTTCTTACCACCCTTCTTGAAGTGTCCCTTCTGCTTAGACTTGCCTTTCTTGAATTTGGTGGTCTTATTGACCAACAACACTTGGTGCTCTTTCTTGATCTCCACTTCAGACTTCAACATGGCAAAGAGTTCGCAACGTCTTTTTCATGTTCTGCATGTTGTAGTTCATCACAAAGTTCTTGTAACTTGGTGGTAGTGATTGGAGGACACGGTAAATCCCCAAAGCATTAGGAATCACAATACCCAAGATTTGAAGTTTGTTTGCGTGCCCAGACATCTTAAGCACATGCGTGCTGACGGAGCTGCCCTCTTCCATCTTGCAGTTAAAGAACTTTTCAGAAGCCTCATAGCTTTCAATTGCCGCATGAGTCTCAAAGATCAATTTGAGATCCTCGGCAATATCATATGGGTCTGAATTCTCAAACCTTTTACAAGCTCGATTCTAAACCATACAAGATAGCACACTGAACTATGGAGTACTGAGTCTTCCGAGTGAGGTAAACATTCTTTACTTCATCGGCAGCATCATCTGCAGGTGGGTCACCCAGCGGTGCATCTAGCACATAGGTCAAATTACCAGCTGTGAGGATAATCCTCAAATTGCGGAACCAATCCGCGAAGTTGCTTCCATTGTTTTTCAACTTTTCTTTCTCTAGGAACGTATTAAAATTGATGGTAGGGGCTGCCATTGATCTACAACATATTTGCAATAGTTTAGACTAAGTTTATGACAAATTGAGTTCAAATTAATAATAAAATTAATCTAGGTGAACTCCCACTCAAAACAATATCCCTCACATTGTTTTAGTGATCACACGAACCAAATCCACCACATCAACACCGATCATCACCAGAGTTGATATAGTTTCAATGGCGAACAATCGACATGTTCATCATATCTACTATATGATTCATGCTTTACCTTTCGGTGATCCGTGTTCCGAGACCATGTCTGTACATGCTAGGCTCGTCAAGATCAAATCTTAGTTTCCGCATGAGCAAATCTGGCTTGCTCAAGTTGTATGCACTTGCAGAATCTAACACACCCGATCATCACGTGGTGCTTCGAAACAACAAGCTTTAGCAACGGTGCTAACTAAGGGTGAACACTTTATGACTTGAAATTCATGTGCATGAGGGATCATCTTATAATGCTACCGTTGTCTACTAAGCAATACAAGATGCATAAAGGATTAACATCACATGCAATTCATAATATGTGATATGATATGGCCTTTCTTCTTTGTGCTTCTGATCTCCATCTTCTAGCACGAACATGATCTCCATCATCACCGGCATTGCATCAAGGTCAATGACGCTTCTCCATGGTTGTCGCCCGGCTTCAACTATTACAACTACTTTGAATAGACACGGGTCGTAACAGAAATTAAAGACAACCATATGGCTCCTGCCGGTTGCCAACTTACAATAAGGAACATTGCATACATCAAATATAATCACAATCATGGCCATATCACATCACAGCACACCCCTGCAAAAACAAAGTTAGACGCCTCTATTTTCTTTGCATGTTTTACGTGGTTTGGGGCTTTCAATAAGTGTCGTTCTAACTTACGAACATGAACCACAACATTGATACTAGTATTGTTAATCACCCGTTGTAAATTGGATCTTAACTATGCTAGGAGAAACAGGCACCATAAAGCCACTTATGCAATACAAGTTGCATGTCAAGCGTGGAGCAAGTCTCATGAACGATGTCATGTAAGGTTAGCCCGGGCCGCTTCATCCCAACATACCGCAAGATGAAAAGTACACAAGAAGAAATTGACAATAAAAGCATCAACGCCCACAATGACCATTGTGTTCTACTCGTGCAACAGATCTACATATAGACACGGCTCTGATACCACTGTAGGGTTTCGTAGCATGGAAAACAAAAATTTTCTACCGCATACAAACAAACAAGCCAAGATCTATCTACTAGATTGTAGCAACGAGTCGATGGAATAACTCACCCTCGAAGATTCCAAAGTGTTTAACGAGAGCGGATTCTCGTGGGTGATGTAGTCGTACTCTTCCCGATCTCAAGATCGTGACGATCCTTCCGGCTAAGTTCCAAGAGCGCTCCGTATCGGTCACACGTTCGGTACTCGACGAAGACCTTCCTCTCCCTTGTTCCAGCAGGCAGCGGAGGTTGTAGCACTCTCCTCGCGATTCCGGCAGCACAACGGCGTGGTACCGGAAGTAGAGGGGAGATCTCGCAGGGCTTCGCCTTAAGCCGGAGTGAGTATGGTGGAGTATGAGAGAGTCCCTCGACGATCTAGGGTTTAGACACGCCGAGGAGGAAGCTTGGCCGGCGGCTAGGGTTGCTAGGCGGCGGCGGCTTGGCCTAGGTCGACGGCGGCGATGGAGGTGGCGGCGCCAGCTAGGGGTTTGGAGGAGAGGATCTTGTGTGTCCTAGGAGGAGCCCCGCCTCCTTATATAGGTGGAGGGGGCCGGACGGCCAAGGGGAGGGAGGGGAGTCCCTCCCCAACTCGGCTTGGGTGGGCGCTGCCGGTTGGAGGAGGGAACTCCTCCCCAACTCGGTTTCCCACTCCTCCTCTTTTCCTCTTTCCAAATTTAGCCGTTTGACTTTTCAAACTAGCTGTTTGACTTTTCAAACTAGGATTTGAATTAATCCTTTATTTGGTTCAGCGATGACACTTAGTACATGATGCAATCATACCAACTTGATACAACACATTCATGTACCCTTCCCCTCTGGAGTGCCAGACATTCCGGAACATTCTAGAACATTCCTGATGAAAATACCGGAACCATTCCCCAACTCCGAAACGGGACTTTCCTTATATGAATCTTATTCTCCGGACCATTCCAGATCTCCTCGTGATATCCCGAATCCCATTCGAGACTCCGAACAACATTCGGTCTCTTTCTCATCATTCCATAACTACTCAAACAACCTCGAATCCTTAAGTGTGTCTCCCTACGGTTCGTGAATTATGCGGACATGATCGAGACACTTCTCCGAACAATAACCAATAGAGGAATCTATAAATTCATATGGCTCCCACATATTTCAACGATTACTTTGCGATCGAATGAACCACTTACATACGATATCAATTTCCCTTTGTCTCACGGTAGTTTACTTATCCGAGGTTATGATCGTCGGTATCTCTGCATACCTAGTTCAACCTCGTTACCGATAAGTACTCTTTTCTTGTTCCCGTGATATGTGATCCCATGTGAGCCAGTCACATGCTTGCAAGCTAATTGGATGACATTTCACCGAGAGGGCCTAGAGTATATCTATCCGTCATATGGATGGACAAATCCCACTCTTGATCCATGTGTTTCAACCAATACTTTCCGAACACTCAATGCCACCTTTATAGCCACCCGATTCGGTGTGGTGTTTGATGTCATCAAAGCATCCATCTGGTAAAGGTGATATGCATGATCTCATGGTCGAAGGAATTAGATTACTATGTATCAGAAAGCATATAGCAATTGAACTATTAAAATGACTTGATCTTTATGATACGCTTATATATAGGAGTATGTCCATCATATCATTCTCCTAACAATATGATCTTGTTGTTAATAACATCTCAATGTTCATGATAGGGAAACCACAATCATCTATTAACCAACAAGCTGGTATTATATAGAGGCTTTACTAGGGACTTCAAATTAAGTTTACAAATCACACAAGTATTAATGTTTCCTTGTTAATACTATTATAGTATGAATGTAAACATCTATCATAAACACAAAGATATAATAATAACTACTTTTATTATTGCCTCTAGGGCATATCTCCAACACGACCTTAATCCCTGCGCCCATAAGATGCCTCCGACCCAAAAACCCTAAATAATCCAGAAGAAATCCACGAAAACCTCCGTAGCGTCGTCGCCACCGAAAGGGAGATTCAGGGATAGAAAGCCTCTGTTTTGGAACCCTGCCGGGACGGGGCCGGATCCATCTCCATTGATCTCCATCGCCATCTTCATCATCGTTGCTGATTCCCATGATGAGGAGGGAGTAGTTCTTCCTCGAGGCTAAGGGCTCTACCGGTAGCTATGTGTTCATCTCTCTCTCTATGCATGATCTTGTGGTCATGAGCTTTGTAATCAAGTAGATCTACCTTGCTACTCAAGTGCTTCAATAGATCTCTGCTCTCCCCATGTGTGTGAAAGTGACAGCGTGCACGCCATGGTGGCACTTAGGTTTGAGTCTACATAAATACTCTTTGTGCTTTAATAGATCTATGCTTTTCCCCACGTGTGTGAAAGTGACAGCGTGCATACCGTGTGTGGCACTTTGGCTAGATTGAATATTTTTTATGAGTTATATTTGGAGTTGGATGTCTCTATGAAATTGTGGTGTTTGTTGGAACCATCTAGCGCTCAAGGTGACAGTGTGGGGTTATCTAGATTGGGGAAGGCAGACTTTGAGGAGTGCTGTTATAGCCCTATCGATGATTAGAGTGTTCAACCGGAGAGTAGTTAAGAGTAGTATCATGACGAGATGATATTTATATGAGAGAGTGTTCACTACTGAAAGTATGATCCCTAGGCCTTGTTTCTAAACATTGAAACACCGTTTGCTACTAGATCTGTTGCATGTTTTCTTGCTTTAGTCTTCCTCCACACCATCAGCTCTTTTGTGGCACTGTTACCACTTGTATTTCACTACCTCTTCGCCGAACTAGTGCACCTATATTGGGTGTGTTGGGGACACAAGAGACTTATTGTATCTTGATTGCAGGGTTGCTTGAGAGGGAATACCTTTGACCACTTCCTCCCTGAGTTCGATAAACCTTGGGTAATCCACTTAAGGGAAACTTGTTGCTATTCTATAAACCTCTGCACTTGGAGGCCCAACAACTGTCTACAATAATAGAAGTGCGTAGACATCACTACCCTCAAAGACTGTTGCGATCCCCTATACTTGTGGGTCATCATGCGGTCAGGCCTGGCCCGCGCCTAGGGGTGCATCCACCTCGGGCACCCCCTCGGCCTCCCTCTTCACCTATAAGAAGCCCCCGATACCTAAACCCTAAGGACCCGATCAATCTTCCATGAAACAGTCTGTAGCCGCCGCCACCACCATCGTCCCTATATTGGGGGATCTGAAGCTCTTCCCGGCACTCTGCCGGAGGGGAGAGATCATCCCGGAGGCCTTCTTCATCACCATGCCAGCCTCCGGTATGATGCTTGAGTAGTTCTACCTTGGACTACGGGTCCATGTAGTAGCTAGATGGTTGTTTATCCTCCTTTGTGCTACCATGTTTAGATCTTGTGAGCTCCGTTCATGATCAAGATCATCTATTTGTAATAGTGCATGTTGTGTTTCTGGGGATCCGATGGATATTGAGATTACTATATTAGCTTGGTTAATGATTCTATCTTATTGATTTTATCATGTCTATGTTGTTTGAGATCTTGCATGCTCTCTGTTTCTGGTAGCTATCTTGGCCAAGTAGATGCTGGTGACTCCAAGAGGGAGTATTTATGCTCGATAGTGGGTTCACGCCTCTATTTAATCTGGGAAAGTGATAGAAATCTCTAAGGTTGTAGATGTGCTGTTGGTACTAGGGAGAAAACAACGATCTCTTATTCATGGAACAAGTGGATTGTTTACCTTACACACTTTGCTTAAAGTAGTTATCTGTTGTTTTCAACTTAATACTGGAGGGGGTTTGGATGATAACCTGAAGGTGGATTTCTAGTCATAGATGCAGTTGGATGGCGGTCTATGTATATTATTGTATTGCCCAATCAAATCTTATAGGATCATGAATGTCTAGTATTGCATTGTTATGCCTTTCTCTGTCCTGTCAATTGTCCTGTTGTAATTTGTTTACCTAGCATGTTATGTTGTTTATCTTAAGGAGAACACCTCTAGTGAACTATGGACTCCGGTCTAATCTTTACCATTGATACATCTTCCACTGTTCCTCTTACTTTCTGCAAACCACCATTACCTTCCACACCATACAATTAATCCTTTGTTTTCAGCAAGCCAGTGAGATTGACAACCTCACTATTCGTTGGGCTAAAGTCTTGAGTTTTTATAGTGCAGGTTTCCAAGGTGCTGGCAACACCTTTGGGTCGTTTCCTTCCTCCTACTGGTTTGATAACCTTGGTTTATTTCCGAGGGAAAACTTGTTGCTGTGCTCATCATACCTTCCTCTTGGGGTTTCCCGACGAAGCTCTATAGTGATCTGAGCTGCATCACTAGTGTTCGACGAGCGCAGCCTTTGCGATCCGAAGTATAACAAAATTCATATGGAGCGGGGGGAAAAGGCGATGACCAACCACCGGGGGCTCATCCATCATGCGTGTAGCAAGTGGCATAGTTGTGTGGAGGAAGTCGAACGCACACAAGCCAGCGGTGAAAACATGGACAACAAGGTATTCACGAACACTAGCCGAAGTTATGTCAAGCTCAAGCATATCTTGGTACACTTTGTCTTCCATTTTGCAGCTCCCTCGTGCACTCACTTTGTACCAGGACGACATGAAGGCGGAGTTCAAGTTCCACCATGTGTCCACCGAGATTGAGCACTGCGAAAAATGGTGGGACACTCGCCTGAGCCTCGCCAAGACCAAGGACTGCGTGTACAACCCGGAGGCCCTAGCCCCTGCTGCCAGCGAAGGAAGGCCGGAGGTCGGCCAGAAGAAGGCGAAGATGCTCAAAGCCGCTGGACCTCCCGTCGAGCGCCTCCAGGCTTCAATCGAGAAGTGCATCACCGACTAGAGGGCACACGCCAATAAGAGGGCCAAGAAGAGAGACGAGAGGTGGGCGCAGCTGCTCCAGAACCAAGGCCAGAATATGGACCTCCTCAAGGCTAACTATGCCGCTAAGAAGAGGAACACGGATCTCTAGTTCCTGATGGACGGCGAGGACACGTCGACGATAAGTTCGCTGGTCAAGGCCTGGTACATGGCGCACCGCAATGCCATCCTCCAGGAAGACAACGCCAAGATCACGCCTGCCCCTACGCCGAACGCCACTGCTATGCCGAGCTCCGCTTCCACCTCCTCCAACCAGTCGGCGTCCGCCGGCGAGACGCTCGACCCCGTCGCATCGACCATGCCGCAGGAGCCCATCCCCAAACAACGACCGATGGACGAGATGTTTTACATGGTTTCGTAATAACTTGTCGTCGGACATGTTGGGCGTAATTCTGTCGAACACCTTTTGGTCGAGCTCTCGCTGGCGGAAACGATAAAAAATCGAATATTTCGTTGTTTTATCTTCGTCTGGAACACGACTTGGAAACGCAAATGAGAAACTCGGCGTTTCCGGGCCGAAATCTAGTTTCGTCTGGCCAAAAAAATCTGGATTTCGGCCTAAAATGTCCAGGGAGTGGGAATGCTTTTAGAGTCTTGGCGAGCGCCATGGAAGCCGGCCAAGGTCGGCCGCGCCAGTGTACACGAGTACCACATCGTGTATTCGTACGTGTTCAGAAAAATATCAATCTATCCTTAAATCAAATCCGAGTTGAATCCTACTAATCGCTGGATTAGCCGAATATACTACGTCCCAAATTTGTTGTATAAGGTACTCTAAAATCTCACTTTTGGATGATATTTGGTAAGAGTCTCTACAAATCCCTAAACCGTGAGGTCTATTTTCCGGCGGTGGCCTAGTTTAATGGTCCAATAGGTTGCATCGACATGATGATCCATTTGGATCACGTCATTGGAGCATGCGCGACATATGTATGCCCTTTATGTCCATGACGATTCGGATGATTCAGACTATTTGGATGCCGGGATGTCCTTGTGCTAGTGGTACTCAACTAATAGCCTGTGGTTGAATGGTTAAAAGGGCAGCCCATTAGAGTTGAAATCCTAGGTTTAAAACTTTGGTATCTTATAAAAGACGAAATATTCTTCAGTCGATTGCGAAACGTCGTGTTGACTTCGTTAAACTCAAGACGTTGAACGAGTCTCAATACTCAGTCTTTCAGAGATGATCAAAGGGTAGGATGTGTGTTCAAGAAATGAGTTGTACTAGGTTTTGCATAAGAAACTAAAGTGTGGACAAAGTATGGGCTATTGCTCTAGTGTCGAATTCAGTGTCTTACGGAGTACTAACTGGGCAAATTTGCAGTTATATGGGCTTTAGCCGTGCAAACATGGGCCTTTGCGGGTCTTGTGTCCAAGAGAAAGGTCAAGATGGGCAGCCTCATTGAGTTCGCCAGTCATTCCGATCCTCTCCGCCCTCTCTTCTTCGGCGGCCGCCGCCGCCGCCGCCGAATCCTCGCCACCCGCAGGACAAATCTGAGGCTCCTGGTCCATTCCACCGAAACACTATCTCATCTCCGACGTTGACGCGGGGCGTTACCCGGCATGGCGTCGCTCGATTCCACAGCTAACGACGAGCGAGCACGGGGCAAAAGAACAGGGGCTGCGGAGCACCCGCTGCCGCAGCTCCCCATCGATCTCCTTCTCGAGATCGTACAGCGCTCCGACGCGGTCACCATCGTCCGCTTCGCCGCCACCCAGAAGCTCCTGCGCGGCGCCATCCTCGCGTCGGCCTTCCGCCGCCGGCTAGCTGTCGCAGCGACCAACGTCGACCCCGCCCTCGGCTTTTCCTTCCGGGAGTACGGGGTCCGTCGGGCCGTCGATACTCCTCCGCTATCAACCGGCGGCGGTGGCGGCCAGCCTCTCGTCCGCCTGTACGAGACCGTCACGGGGCGCTACGCGTTCAAGCCCGTGGCGTGGCGCGATGGTCTCCTCGTCGTCCGGCGGGATAGCGACATCCCTGGCGCCATAGTAGACGAGCTGCGCGTGTGCAACGCCTTCACCGGCGATGTCACCGCCTCCCTTCCTCCCATCTCCATGCCGGTCCCGTCCTCTCGGGACCTCTATCGCATGGCCTGGCCGGCTTTATACACTCCCGCGTTGCTCACCGCTGGCCGCTCTTTTGAGCTGCTCGTCGCTGACGGGGAGCTGCGGACCCAGATATTCTCTTCCGACCGGTGGGAATGGGGAGCTATTCGTGACACCTCGTTCCCCTTGCATGAGCGCCTCCCAAATATGGACTACGGCGCCTTCTCATGCCCCGTCGTCATCGGCCGCACTGTCTACTGGCTTTGCTCTTTGCCTCCATATTGGCCGGATGACCATCCTGATCCGAAGATCCTTGCTTTGGATGTGGACGCTGCAGAGGCGACCGTAAGGAAGATTCCAAGGTACTGCTTCTCGAGTGCGAGGTGCAGCGAGCATGGATTCAATGATCGTGTCCTCTTGGCCTCACTGCACGGCCAACTGTGTTTGTTCGTCTTGGATAGACATGGGATATCGGCGTGGACACCGTCCGACTCCGAGACGACAATGTGGAGCCAACAAGTGATGATAACCTTGTCAGAATTGGAGATGAAGGCAGGGATAGGCCTACTCCCACTCCCACTGCTTCCCCAGGTTCATCTTCACGCATTCGGGGAGAGGAGCAGCACCATGATCGTGGAGGTGACGCCAGGCAAGCTCTTCCGGTTTGACATCAGAGAAGGATCCAAGGCAGTGCGCTTTGTCAAGCTCGGGAGTGAAGAGAGCAAATTCAGACACATTGCTTACTTCTGCTTGCATGAGATACATTTGGTCTCCTTGCTCCAGACCATGAAATCATTCCCTGAAGGTTCACCTGTTACTTTCTTTAGCTTTCTTACTATGTTCATTTTCTGATCAGTCCTGAATTCTTGGACCTCCTTACTTTCCTAGAGCAGTGAGAGTATTCTGCATAAAGTTTGTCGGGATAATTAGGTACTAAACTACTACGGTAGTAATCAGGAACTGTATATCTTAACTAGAATGTCATGTAGTTGTTCTAGTTTATGATTACCCCCTGCAAGAGTATTAGGACAGGCTATCAAAACTAGAAAATGTCATATACATTTAGGCTATGATTCGCAAGAGTATTGAGAACTGAAACATGCTTCATTTGTTAGCAAAGATATGCTCCTGAGCTGCAGTCACTTCATCTTCTTTCTGTAATGTCACAAGATTTCTGCATTCCGCCCAGTCTGTGTAACTGTTACTAGTCGAGCTACAATGTAAATTCTTACAACCTATCATTACATTTCTGTCAACATAAATCGATGCCTTCTACCCCCTATGCATGACTGCTTGTTATCTTTCATACTGATGAAATATATTCCGCATGTTTCTGACTTTTGGTCGATTTTAGGTAGCGAGGAATCGGAGACAATGGCTGAAACTTAATTCGCTGAACAGCAAGATGGCAGATGGTTATTTTGCTTTCCTATATATATTCATATTTTGGTGCTGAACTATGCGATGTTTATGGACTTGTAAACTCCAGATGAGCAAGTAAAACCTAGTACTAAATCATGTTTTGAATCTGTGGCATGCATGATCTCCATTCGGTTCTACCTTGTGGACCTTTGTACTGCTACTGATGACTTGTTTAAGGTTGTGAGCCTGCCATTTAGGAGGTGTGTTTCAAGAGCTTCTTGGTTGTTTTTTACCGCTGGCATTCTGGATCAAAGCACAATAAGAAAGCTGGCTTCTCTAGTAGCAAATATAACGTCCAGGGAAACAAAATACGCCTGTGAATATTCGCAGAGCATAGTCAGCAATGGCACAACTGTAAAAATCGAAATCAGTGCGGCATATATATTCTATTTTTCATTTAACGTTTTTCTTTAACAAGGGAGTGGTGCCGGATAGGCCCCAGTTTCAATCAGTTGAGGAACAGATCGCAGCGTGCAATACATTACATAGACCTGTAAACAACAGTCTGGAATTAGCACAGGTATGACATGGCTGTCACTATTTCAACGAGCCGAATCAGCATGGTTGTGAACACTGATGAACGCTGAATCAGCATGGTTGTGAACGCTGAATCAACATGTCTGGAATTAGCCCAGACAGATTTTTCCTGAGAAGCCTGATGAACGCTGTTGTGTTTGACATCATTGAGATCTGTAGATCCGTCTGAGACCTGAAGATAATCTACGGATTTTCCCGGTTGACTTGGGGTTCTTTGATGTCCTTGGATGGTTGCTGCTGCCTTTGCAATGGTGAGATTGTCGGCGAGGAACTGACCTGCCGAAGATGTAAGGAGTCCGTGAAACTTGAGCTGCCAGGAGAGAAGAGCTGAAGCTTCAGACTGAAGGGGTGATGTCTGGAGTCTGTATGCAAATTGCGTACCTGTGCTTGCATGAGATACATTTGGTGTCTTTGCTTCAGGCCATGAAATCATTCCCTGAAGAAGGTGCACATGTTCTTTAGTGTCTTACTACTGCTTTGTTCATTTCTCTTCAATCATGAATGCTTGACCTACTTACTTTTGTACTGTAGCTCCTACCGTTAATGCAATCAGAACATTCTTTTTCTCAATAAAAAAGAGAGCATTCTGCATAGAAGTTTGTGAGAACAATTTAGTAATTAAGAAATTTAGATCTTAACTAGAATGCTGTTTTGTTGGTTTATAAGTTTATAATTGTCCTGCCTGAAATATATTCCGCTTGTTTCTGACTTCTCGTCGATTTTAGGTAGCTCGGCATCGGAGACAACAACTGAAAATTAATTCGCTGAACAGCAAGATGGCAGATGGTTATTTTGGTGCTGAACTATTCGATGCTTATGGACTTGTGAACTCCAGATGAGCAAGTAGTACTAAATCAATCATGTTCTGAATTTGTGGATTTGGTTCTGAACTTGTGGACGTTTGTAGTGCTACTTTTTAGACGGTAGGCACAACATGTGCCCGGCTTTATAAATTAATAAAGCCCGTCTGTAGTGCTACCGATGACTTGCACAAGGTTGTGAACCTGTAACTCAGGCGTTGTGTTCCGAGCGATTTTTTTTTAAATAATACACACTTTTTAATATTTTCCAAATCTATTACGCGTTTTTTAGATTTTACAAAAGTAGAGTATTTGTCGGGAGAGGAAGTCGATTAGCAATGGACTGAAATGAACCCGCTTAGGGCCCACGTCGGCCAATCGGGGCCAAGCCGACTGGAATTGCTACAAGCCAATTTGAAAAACAAATGCTAATCGTTGTTGTATCATTTTAGGCGGCGACGGCGACCCATAGCACTCCAGTCGGCTTGGCGGGGCGATTAGGCCGGCCTTAGCCAAGCGATTAGGGCGATCGGCTGCCTAGGCCGATTGGGGCAACGCGGGCCCTAGCTGCCCCCGCCCAACGCTCAGTCGGCTACCAGTTGGACGAGTGCAAAGCTGTCGGCCAGGCCCTGGCCGATTGGTCCAGTCGGTTTGCTCCAGGCCGACAAAGTGTTAGATCTGTAATTTCCAAAAAAACGTATAATAGAACTCAAATTTATTTAATAATGCGTATTATTTAAAAAAAATCGCGTGTTCCAAGAGCTTCTTAGTTGTTTATTACTGGTCGCATTATGCATGGAAGCATAATGAGAAAGCTGGCTTCTGTTAGCAGCATATATAACGTCCAGGGAAACAAAATGCGCGTGTGACCGTTCTCAGAGCATAGTAAAGCAGAGGCGAGTGTAAAGAATCGAAAGCTGTGCTGCATATATGTTACGTAGATTTTTCATTTATCGTATTTTCTTTAATGAAGAAGCCGTTGTAATAACTTGAGCTGCCAGGAGGAGAGAAGAGAAGAGCCGATGAGTGCTGTCGGAGTCTGTATGAAAGATGTTGCGGACTGCTGCGTTGTCACTGGGTCAAAGTTTTCGAGATGCCTTTGCGTAACTAGGGTAAAATTAAAAGGGATTTTAGGGTTTCCTTGTAATCTGTTGTAACCACCAGGTTTGAGATATAAAATGGTTCAGGCTGGCGTAAGCCGGTCGTAGTCATGCTCAAAAAAAAAAAAAAGGGATTTTCCTTTCTTGTATTGTATAGCCCAATTTTCAGTGTGAGAAGGTTTGTTAATTGACCCTGCACGAACTGATCAGTGCATTCATCACATTGAACATGCACGGGAGTCTTTGCATAACTAGGGTTAAATCAATACGTAGAGATTTTCCTTTGTACTATATCCAGTTTTATTAGTATTATTTTTTAAGGATACTATAGCCAGTTTTGAGTCTGAGGTGTTTCTTAAATGACTGTGCTTGAATTGATCACGCTGATGAACACGAGAGTCTGATAATTGGAAGCATAGAGAAAACAAAATGAAGCTGAGGATGATGGTGGCCGGAGCTGGGAGTGGCATATACCCCTTCTAGAAGAGAGGTTGCAAACTCCAAGCACTCGCTTTTCACGACAGCGGCATCTCGCTCGTGTTTTTTCCCCGGAGGCATCTCCGCGGCCCCGGATGCCGACGACGGCGACGGTGATACCTTAGCCTGATTAATCAATTAACTAACTAATCGTGGTGACAGTAGCTAGCTGGAGCCGGAGCTCATCTGATGGGTCGGCCGCTCGATCGATCGTCGGACCTTTTCTCCACGGCGAACTGGTCGGAATATTCCGAGACCCTCGATGCCGCCGTCCGTGCGAGCCAACACATTTGTCCGATACCTACACGTACGCATGTCGATCGCCGATGATTACCTAGCTTGTTCCATAATGTACGAATTTGGATGGATAGCTCCCTTACTAATACTTTGTATGCATGTCAGGGTTACTATTTTCAGATCGAGGGGCTGCTGCTGCTGCCAGGCTTGACGCTTGCAGCAACTCGAGCTGATCATTCTCCTCTAGACTTGGCATACATATTTTATGTATCCTATGGATATCTTTCCATACTCCATATGCCTATTGTTTGTATTATGCTCGACTTGCTCCTATAGCTCCCAAGTGGCAGTCGGATAGATCAAAGACCCTCACATCAAACTAATCGATCGAGGGGAACATTATACTTCTGAAGTGATGTCCTACTCTTATGAGCTAGCTACAATAGAAATGCATAATCTCAATTGTATACCGATTCAAAGTTTCAGTCCAGCCGGTAGTAGAATGATAATGTATCTTCTGTATCCTATAAGGTGCTACAGGTACGTATTTTATTTTGCCTATCTTTGTTTACTTCAATCTCCCACCTTTTTTTTGACAGGTCCATATACCTACGCATCTGTTTATTTGCACACATTTTAGTTCTTATGTTATACTCTCACTTGCTACTGTAGAGTCCAAATGGCAGTCGGATAGATCGAAGAACTTCACATCAAATTAATCGACCGAGGGGAACATATATACTTTTGAAGTGATGTCCTATTCATACCAACTAACTACAACAAGAATATGTAATCTCAAGATTTTACTGGTTCAAACGTTGAATCCTCCACCAGCTGGTAGGAATATTTGGCAACCTTGTGGATTAATTAAATATAAAAGGGTATTGCTCTAACAAGAAAATTAAGACGTACGCCAAGTTAAATGGTAGTAGTGACTATTGAAAAAAAGGGGGACAAGCTTAGGCGCCAAATTGGTAAGGAATATTCTTGAAAACCTAAGTCATTAAGTTTTCATTAATTCATGAGTGTATATTCAAATGTTAATGTTCAAGTTTGCCTTTATGTTATGAAGTAGTGTCCATCAAAAGTGACCCACGTCAACATAAGAATGTACTCACACCTAGCTTTTCTCGTGTATTCCTTTTCGAGAGTTAGGAAAAAGGGGTAGCCAAGTGAAGAAAAAACCACAAGGGTAAACATCAGCCACAGGAAGGGTAGCCAAAACATATGCTCAGAACAAGGAGACGACCGGCTACGTGGAAGAACCCAAGGCCGGATGGCCAGCCATGTAAATCGCCTCATGCGTGGACGGCCAACGGTTTTTTACTTTCACATTTTGGACATTGACTCGGTCACCTATATATATATATATCATTTTCGATATTCACTTTACTAGATGAAAGAGAAAGTATCCTCACACTCACTTTTCTCGCACATTCGTTTTCGATAAACAAAGAACATGCAAATATACATGAAGAAAGAACCACGGCCACAACTGAAACATCGGCCACAGGACCGAAGGGTAAGCTCAACATGTGCTTCGAACACGGCGGTAATCCGGGACGTGGCGGAACACACAACCAGATGGCCTACCGTGTAACAAAAAGACATTTATCTCTCTGCACCTCCCTCTCGTAGATATTGACACGCCCTCACTAGCGAGGGTGTCATTTTCGACATTCGCTTTTTCTATTAAGTGTGGTAAAAAAAAGGGGGGGACGGTAGAATCCAGGGTATGCAGATAGGTCCACAAACAGAAGCGTTGTAAGCATGGGGTCCGTCCACTGGATCTTCCTTAACCTTATCGTCACATACATATATATGATTGATCACGACATAAAGTTTACTCTTTCGATGATTAGTTGCCATTGGTTATAACTCATCTAGCCATCCAAAAACCAAGCTAACGGCAAAGCTTCGATCGCATCGCTGCTGTGATTGAAGTGTACTTGTATATGTGGCCGTCGTGGAGGAGCTAGCTAGCTAACTAAATATAAAAGAGGATCTTGGGTGCTCAGGATTCTGCTGCGTGCCGAGAGGTGGCCTTCTGGCGTCAAGTTTTTGCCCGCTTATATAGGCCTAGTACATCTGTATATAATTAATTAAGAATGCCTTGTTCTAACACATCGTACGTGTCGCCTTTAGGTCGATCGCAACAAATACTAAGTTGGGCTATCAATGATAAATTGAGAAAGTTCGTTTAGCCTGATATTATTAGGGCATCTCCACTGGAGGGATCCAACCCGTCCAAACGCGCAGCGGGACGATTCATCTAGACTAACTCAAGCCGGATTTACCCATTCGTGACCTAAATATGATGTCCAGATTGGTCCGAACAGACGCAGACGTTGGCCTGTCCGGTTGTTGTAGCAGACTGGCCTAGCTGGTAGTCACACTATGGGTCTTCCTCTCTCTCTTCTCTCTCTTGGGCTAGCAAACAAAATAGAACAATTTGGGTCACGCTGCTGGGCGCGGCTGACCGGACAGGCCAGACCACGACACAAAAGGTCGGTGACTCGACCAAACGGACTAAAATGGACCATTTGGGGTCGTCGTTTGGATCTTCTCGGTGGAGATGCCCTTAGTTCAGTAAATCTTCTATATAGTTATCAGACGGCCAAGTTGCACCTCATATACCAAAATGTGTATGAGCAACTAAAGTGCTACAAAATCTCTACTCCCTCGGATCCATTTAATGTCTCAAATTTGTTCGTATGTATCTAATTAAGTATTTAAACTAAATGTATGTGTATCTAAATAAAATTAAAACCATTAATTTGGATCAAAGAGAGTAATAAACTTTTAAAAAAATAACTTAGAAGCCCACCCCTCCATCTCCCCAAGAAAAGAAACTTCAAACGAGAACCAAGTTCGAAAGTGCACATGTACTGTACAATATGATCAAGGTAGGGAGATGCATATGTTGGCATGGCACCTCCACCTCCACGTGACGGCGAGGGCACTCTGTCTCGTTCAGACCACAACATGCTTGCACATGCATATATTTTTTTTTAAACAAGGAGTGCCCCCAAAGGGCTGGAGGCTTCACATATAATTCAAGTGATGGACGTTACAAAGATTACAAAGGACCCCATAAGATTTGAATACTCACATAGGTCCCTGATATAAGTAGAAAAGACCTCACAGATAAAAAACACAAAACAAACTGGTCCTTCCTTTTCTCCACCACCGAGCAGGAAGACAGGCACGCTACCATCAAGCACAAGAACGGGGACAAAACCACTTGCTCCTCGAAGACCGAACAATGCAATGCTGACTTCAAGGGCCTCACGAAGGAGGTTGTAAAAATGCCGGAACCCTTTACCGGCTTTTTGATAGGCCATGTGCTGACCTTGGATGTCGGGCGGCCATAACCCGCCGCCGAGGTGATGCTCAAGAAGATAGCCTCCCAACTCCACTTTTGCATGGCACAGGAACTTGCAGAAAAAGCCAGCAACAGAGGGATTCTTACCAAGCCCAACGGAGAAATCCGGCCGACCGATTCACCACACCTGCCACGGGTGGGAGACGGACGGCGAAGAAGATCAGCTTGGTACGGAATCCACAGACCCTTCTGTAGACGCGACACGAAGAAACTGAGCTCTCTCCTCAGAGCTCCTGCCCGAGATGAGTTGAAGAAGCCGTAGAAGATGCCGCCGCGACGAACCCAGGGGACAGGCTTATTAGACAAGCAGCGGCCGAAGAACGCCAAATAGGAGCTCCCCCACGGAGCCTCAAAATTTAGCGCTAACAACCACTCCAGCGGCAAGCCTGAATTGCCGTTGAGGTAGCTGCAAAGGATCCACTCCATCTTGGGCAAAAAACACCAGAGCCTGAAGGAAAGTGAAGAAGCAGCATCACAGCCTTCCTCCTCGCCACCACGGCCGGCCAGGTACAGCTGCGAAACGGCGCAACTCTCCTTCCAATGTCTCCAGCGCAAGTGCCACCTAGAGGAAAGCAAAGAAGAAACAGCCACCGTCGTCTCCTCCTCCCCGCCACCACGGCCGGCCGGGAAAAGATGAGCAGACCGCCTCTTCAAGCCCCCACACCTCACCCCCTGCCACCACGGCCAGCCAGGCGAGACATGGCAGCCACCGCCGCCCTCATCGGGAGAAGGGGCTCCTCGGGCCGACTATTCAGGGAGTTGCCGGCTCCGACCTCCACCTGCAACTCCGGCCACCGGAGCAGCACCAGGGAGGACAGGGCCACCAGCCATGGGCGGACCTCGGCCCCGAGATCCAGACCACACCTCCACACGGCATAACGCCAAAACACAGCGGAAATCCACCAAATCCTAAGCCTAAGGAACCTAAAACTACCTCCGGCGCCTCTCCAGACCCTACCCCAGCCGGCTACTCCGGCGGGGACGACGGCGGATCGGCCCGGTCCGCGACGGGGGACTCTCAACGGGGGCAGGAGGAAGGGGGTCGAGCGAGAGGATAAGGTTTGCACATGCATATGGCACGCCACTCGTTAACTTTGAGACGGGGCGCACCTACTCATGTAATTATAATCGTAATTAGTGAACATCAGACGTGGTGTTTTGCCATATAATCACGCTCGTAGCATGCACATGCAGCTATCCCTATGAACACATATGGATATTTACTTTTATAAGCATATCCACGAATCGGGTTTTAAAATTAATAAAGTCACCATATACGTCTCGCTGTCAATAGAAATGTCGCATTTTATTTAAAAAATATTCCGTCTTTTATACAGCACACGGTGTCAAACCTAGTGTTTAAACTCTCATAGGCTGGGATACAACTACCCTCCTAGTTGTTGGAATATTAGGCACAATTTTCATTATTAATTTTAGAATATTAAACATGATAAAATCAGCTACTAGCTCATGTAACTCGAACATACTAGATGTACTCAACAATAAGATGAACGGAAACAAGTAGCAGCTAAACATTTACTCGCAGAACATGATGAATAACCAAACAGGAGCACGTCACACCTACCGTTTGCTTGCGGTAACTTTGGAAAAGACTGATCGAAGCAGATGGCGGCGAACACGGCGATAGGCAGCACCGCCCGACTTGGATGGAAGACGACCCGTGATGGAGAACTCGAGTAGTCGCGCGGAGCACTTTCCAAAAACCTTATTCACCATCTGCCGTACAGGATCACAAATGCGAGTGGTTCCGGAGACCTGCTCTCCCGTCCATCGGTGCACGCCGGCAAGGGGGATAAAGTAGACTACGGTGACGGCCCAAGCAGAGAAGAGGCAAAACCCTAGATTAGTTTTTGTTGTTATGTGTTGTGAAAGCCGCACATGCGTTTATATAGAGCGGTTCAGAAATCCCGCACAGGACACGGTATGGTCCAACCCACGTCGCGCACATTCGGGTCGGTTACAGATAGCCCAAGATTCGGGAGCGATCCAAATCCACTAACTGTTGACACGTCTGTCTAACCACACACATTTTCCTGAGCTCGGCTCGGCGAGATTCCCGCAACCCGTGGCGCGCGCGTCGAGTCGAGCGAGCGGCAGCATCCTCGGAGGAGGGACGCACGTGTAGCTCTCTTATTGTCACTCACTTACAAAGTGGTGCAACACTCCACCTTATAAGGTGGTGCAACTCTCCTTCAACTTCTCATGTGGGACTAAACTTTAGCTCTCACTGCTCTTGTCACACACATGTGAATTGCCACCAACTTGGACCAAATCACATATGGGCTTTGAGATTTAAGGAAAAACTGAAAGCACACATGGGTCTAATGATTTAGCCCATTATTTCTAACAATCCCCCACCAGATCTCAAATGCCCATTTGAATATCTGCCAATCATTACTACTTATTTATATACCAGTGTTTCAGCAGAGACTGTTAAGTTGAACTTCCGTCTAGAATCTTGAACTATGTCTATCAACAACTTGAACAATGGACAAAATTTAAATTGCAAGTTTGGTGCCAATAGATTTCACTCAAAATCATAACTAGTTCTTGGCTGCCAGTAGCCTAACCCGCATGTTGGAGCATATGCGTCATACTTCCTAGTCTCATCATGAGTTTACTAGAGATCACCCAAGTCTCATAGACCGCGACGTTTACAGTCGAGATCATATAGGTGTGTTCTTTCAGTAATGCCTTGTAGAACAACATCTTTGCTAGTTAAAGCCAACAGAAACACATTAAGGCATGTTGTCAACCTGTCTTACAGATTACGAGCGTTATGCATCTTCACATAAATAGGGTTACTGTAACATCCCAAAAATACTAAATTTAAATCATTAAACTCTAATCATCAAAATTAGGATTAACAAAAACTTTTCTAAATAAAATTATGAAAGCATGCATATGTGTATGCATTGAATTTGAAATTCTTTTGAACCCTCTTGTTTGTGTGTTTCTTTGCTTGTAAAATGTTTCTTAGGTGAAATAAACATCATCTAAACCTTTCCCACACTTTTCCCAAAGACAAGTAAAGCAAAACAAATAAAATAAAGGGAATGGTCATTTTGACCAATTTAACTCCCATGCCTACTTTGGATGTCTCAAACTTTCAGAACCTAACAGAAACTTTTCTGGATCTTTGCACCCCTTGATTGTACTCATAACAAAGTATCAAGGCCCACTTTGTGATCATCCAGAAACTTTCAAATGCATAGTTTAAATGACAATTCAAAATTGAATCTTTATCATATGGGAAGATCCCACTTCTTCAAAAACCACTCAAACAAGCTTAACATTCAAAACCCAAGCATCTGCAGACTCACCAGCACCAATCTAGCACACCCACCAAAAATCTTTTCAAAATTCAAAACTTAAATTCATGCGGCCATTTCATCGAACACTTGGCAGACACAAATCAAACAAAATCAAAACACTATAGTGTGCAGTGTTTTGAGCCTAACTGGTTCCCTATCTAGCTCACAACCATCTCAGTAGATCATCTAGCAAGATTAACCAAGCACTAGCACCACTGTGGGATTGCCAATATCATCAATGGTGAACAGCCGAGTGCATCCTTGCCACCCCAGTGTAGACAGCAAGCTAGGAAAGAAACTAGCCATGCCAACCTTGTCTAGGATATCACCCATGCCTCACCGCCCCCTCTCGACCAGCCCTGCCTCGAGGACACCGGACAGATCACCCAGGAACGCCGCGCCAACCGTGCCGAGCGTGTGCCAGAGCGCCACCCTCGACCGAAGCCCACCGCATCAGGCGCCGCCTCGCGGCGTATACACGATCGCCACCACCCAGAGACCGCTAGACATCCCCGTTCGCCCATGCCGCCAGCCACCGCTTCGCCGTCAAGACGCCGCTCGCCAAGCGCAGAAAGGCCGCATGTTTCAGACCAACCTGCACCGCCCCACGTATCACCATCGTATCGTTGAGCATCGCCAGGGAACACCGCACCGTCCCCTACCTTCGCCCATGCCAATAGCCGTCTGTACCATCGCCCCCGACGAGCTCACCGTGCGCCCCGTCGGTCCCCTCGCTCGACTATAAATAGAGGCCACCCCCAGCCGAATTGAGCACACCATTCTACTCCCCTCTCCTCACTGATCGTGCCACACCGTTCCTGGAGCAAGGCGAGCAATACCTCGTTGGAATTTCACCGGAGCCCGCCGCCTCTGGAGAAGAAGGGAGCCAGCGATTGGAGCCGCCCCAGGAGGAGCCACCGGTATCAGGAGATTCGCCGTCGTCGACTTCGTCATTCGCCCGCCTCGCCGATCCTCGCCTGCACCCCGGTGAGCCCCCAGCAACCCCCACTGGCCGTGCTAGGTTTCTGTCTCACCGGCGTTGCCCAACGTCGACGATGACTCTCAGCCGTTGGATTAGAACCAGATCGAACGACCCACATCGCCCCATACCGCTTCGCACCCCCTGTCTCACTGACGAGTGGGGACAGCCACTTAAACAGCCCGCAGAAGCACCGTGCTTAGCAGGCCGGCCCGTTAACTTTTCCCGCGCAGCCCAGTTATTTGAATTAAAACTTTTCCATTTTATTTCAAACTCACTTTTGTACCTAGTTTCAAAAATCAACCCAGATCGATTCAGAGCATGAAATTGAATGAAACCAATTTTGTTAGAAAGGTTTGGGAATGCTGAATCCAAGCCCGTTGGATTCAAGTCATTTGGATCTGTAGATCACCCATGGTAAAAATAACAAGGCAGAAGCTTATCTACATTCAAACATTTTTCAAATTTAAACCATAATAGATTTTGAGTTGATTACAACTCTCAAAAATCACATTTAACCATACCTTTCAGAATATATAAAAATATATAGGTTTACTTACAGGAATAATGTTCAAGTAAATAAAAGAATGCCCCATAGGCATTTCTAGTCACTTTATTTAATTAAAATAAAAGGGTAAAACCTTATTAAATTGTGACACCACTTTAAATCATATTCCCATGGACTAAAATATGTGGTGATGACATGTGTCAACATGATCCCATGTTTGGTTTGGAGAATATTAAATCTTAAGTAGTTTTTCAATGAGTAGAAATTACTTTTCTAAAAATAAAAGGAATTAAACCAAGCTTTGATCTTGTAATGTTAGAGATGATGTTAGATCATCTATAGGACCCTTGTGTGTGATGATTTCAAGTAGTTAAGTATTGTTTGGTGATTGTGTACATCGTATTTATTTATAGACGCTAGTACCGACCAAGGATACGAGGAGGAAGGAGGATTCTACGAAGAAGAAGCCGAGGAGAACTTCAACCACTGCTCTGCACAAGGCAAGCTTATATTGACACTAATGCAAGCCTAATACTACCAGTTAAATGTGCAAGCTAACACTTGCAAGATACTCTACTGATGCAAACAAACCACTACTTATTACCATGATCACTATATGCCTGAAGCATATGTGAACATACCCACTTGATAAACCAATCCTAGTTTTACTTGCAAGCTTCTTATTTTATTTCTTTATCAAAGCTCTTACATAGATTTTTACCTAAGTGAATGGTAGAACTAGAAAGGTATGTGAAGGTTGCATAAAGAGCATAAAATTTGGCCTAAGCTATATAATCTTGATGTCATCCTAAGGCATGAGATTGAACTTAGTTAAAATTCCACTAGTTTACCACCCCTCATTAGTGCTTACCCCCACCCATAGATGCTAGTCCTAAGCATAAAACTTGATCAACTTTAGATAGGAATACTTGGTGGAAAAATGATTATGAAAACCTTGGAATGATGGATCATTCTATTGAAATGTTTTGGACATGTGTTTCCGAACACCTGATGATTTTGGTGATGAAAATGTTGAGGCATGAGCCTTATCCCTTTATAAAACGGATGGTTTTCTAGATGCGATACCATTCCAATTTTATCGTACAACCACAATACCCGAAGATTGGGTAGGGCTTGACTGGAAACTTATATACCTTAGTATTAGTTCCCTCACGGCCAAGGTCTGAGCTGAGGCTACCTTGTGAAGATTGTCCACCTGTGCAGTACCCAAGACGATAGTGGGTCATGGTTGGGAGGCCAAACTCACAGGAGAGGTGCTTATACTAGGGCGTGTAATTGAAAGGTTAGGATTGATTATCCGCATACTGAGTATGGTGAATTCAGGATTTGTTCCTGACGGATGTATCGAATGTTGTGGTGAAAGTGTACAATCTCTGCAGAGTGCCAAACTATTCGAATAGCCGCGTCATGATTATAGGAGTGGCCATATTGTTCCCCTGTCAGACTTTTCAAAGTGACTTGTGAAATAAACTGAGACTTTGACTTGACCACAACAGGGTTGTGATATGAGATACAAGTTCCCATTTAGGTGTTATAAAACTTCAACTAGCATTCGTTGCTCCTAAACTTAGTAGAGATAAATCTGGCTTTTGCAAAATAACCCTAGAGCCTAGTGCCCTATTATCAAAAACCCCTCTCACTTGTTAGTATTAGTTTGCGAGTACTTAAAGAGTACTCATGGCTTTATCCCTGGCTATTCCCATGGCCAGACTATGAAGAGGAGTTCCTGGAGGATGGACCCTAGGAAGGTTACGACAACTAGGATCATCTCCCATCGTCAGCATTGCCCGTGACCTAGAAGATGGAGCTTCGCCCATGCTACCGTTATTATTACGTATTCCGCTGCTTGATGTTGTATTAAGAACTGGATCATGAGATCCCTATTTGTATAAGAACTTATGTACGGTTTGTAATGGATGATGTATTATGGTATCCAATTCTGTTATGTCTCGCAAAAATGGTAATCCTGGGATTGCGATGTATGGCATAACAGGCATCTGGGATTAAAAATCCGGGTGTTGACAAGTTGGTATCAGAGCCATCCTGACCATAGGAGACCCTAGTTAGACTGGACGTTTGAATCAAAAAACTTAGTTTCAAAACCAAAGAAAACAAATATTTACAAAAACTTATTCTCATTCTTACCCCTTGGATTCTCTCATGAAAAGTCATGTTCTTCAAAAACCTTGCAAAGTACATAAAATTTTGACACACTTGATCACTCTGCTAACTTACTCATCCTATATTCTTATAGATGGACGTGAAGTACAACAAGTTTTATCAGTTGGGGACTGGAGGAGACCTTATCTTTGAGAGGGATTTGGACCAGCTTTCAGAACTTCTGGAGCGTCCGCACCCCGAGTTCTTCGGAGCTCAGCTCAATGATCAAGGAGGAGAAGATCTGCAGTGGCTAATTGTTGCAAGTCTCCGATAAAAGATTGAACCTCCCACTGCGGAAGGAATTCAGTTTACCTTAAGAGAGAACAACTGGCTCGATGGACTTGCCAGGGCCATGCAGGAAGCTCTTTCCCGTCTGTGTGGGCAGAGCATCAATCAGATCAAGGGTACTTGCTTTGAGTTTTGCCCAAGGTGTGATGCAAATGGACAACCACTGGAAGCCCCATACCACCCCGAGCTAAAGACTCAATTGGACCACCTTAGCTTCATGATGTACGATCGTCAGCAGGAGTTAGACAACTGCCGTGACTACTCCAACCACAAGTCTGCCATCATCAAGACGAAGGACCAAACCATCGCCATGCTAGCAAAAGATCGCAAGTCTCGCCGCCGTCAGCTCGACAAGAAGGAGCGCATCATTGCTCGTCTTCGCCACCGCATCTCATCTTTGGAGGAGACCATCCACGAGAGAGACATGAGGTTGGAGGAAAGGGAGAATGCCGGAGAGGATCTTCATGGAGACCCCTACTCCTATCTCAGCGATGACGATGATTTTCTGGAGGATCAGGCTATGGACTTCTTCACCGATGAAGATGAGTTCGCCTTCATCGATGATGAGGAGGATGATGAAGCCACAGATTCCGAGGAGTAGTAGCACTTGAGCACTAGCATAGTGAGTAGTATTCGGTCCCACCATATCGTAGTTTCCCGAATGGTTCTTAAAACCATCTTCTTTCCTTTATTGTGGTGTGTGTTGTATCGTGTGCTAGGAATGAATGAATGAATGAATGAAAAAGCAAGTTGCTGGAAAATCTGAGTCAAACTTAAAAAAAACTTTTCAAAGACCCAAAACTTTAGAAATTTCCCTCTTTTCTCATGATCTATCTCAATCTTCAGATGCCACGTAGAGGAAGTAGTTCATCCCCAGACCCGATGTTGCAGATTCTGCAAATGTTGACTTCTGACCGCGAAGCTGAAAGAGCGGAATGTCAAGCCAATCTAGCCACCCTTCAGCAGATAGCCCAGCTTGCCCACAACAACCAAGGCCACGGATATCAGGACAACCATGGATCTAAGCTCAAGAATTTCCAGAATACCAACCCACCTGTTTTCACTAAGTCAGAAGAACCCCTAGACGCCGATGATTGGCTGCAAACCATGGAAAATAACCTAGAAGTCACCGGAGTGGAAGCCAACGAGAAAGTTCTGTTCGCCACCCACTATCTAGCCGGAGATGCCAAGGCATGGTGGATCAGTGTTCGCGCAATGACCGGAGGCCAGATGATGACCTGGGAGGAATTCAAGGTCAAGTTTAGCAGAACCCATGTACCACCAGGTTTGATCAAGAGGATGAGAGACGAGTTCAGAGAGGTGAAGCAAGGAAGGATGACTGTAGTAGAATACCGTGACAAATTCTTGTCATTAGCTAGGTATGCCCTGGATGAGATCGACACCGAAGCCAAGAAGAAAGAAAGATTCCTGAATGGTCTGCATGATGAAATGCAGACTGTGTTAGTCAATATCCCCTTTGCTGATATTGAAGCCCTTGTCGACTCCGCTATCCAGATGGAAGGAAAGATCAACCAAGCCAATGAGAACCGCAAGCGTCGCATGATGCATCAACTAGGAACCCATCAGACCCCAAAGTATCGCCCCAACCCATCTCTAGGATTTGCCCCAAGAACCAACAGACCCCCGATGAACCGTCCGACCTATCCCAACCGTGGAAACCCTAGGCCCGGAGGAAATCACAACAACCCTGGCAACACTAGAAATTTCAATCGTGCCCCACCCAAGTTCCACAACAACAATGCTACCGCCAACACCAACACTGCCCCTAGGACTGGAAGCAATGTTGTGCCTGTAGCAGCAAAGGACAAGTCGCAAGTGACTTGTTATGACTGTGGAAATAAAGGCCACTATTCCAACGAGTGCCCCAACAAGAAGAATGTTACAGCCCCCAATGCCAATGTCCCAGCTCAGCAGCAGCGTCGTGTTCAGCCAGGAAGAAGATTTGCCCCAGGGAATTCACTCAACCGCAACAGCCGTCTTTTTCTCATGCATGATGAAGAAGCTCAGGAAGCGCCAGACGTCGTGCTGGGTATGTTTTTGGTTAATTCAGTACTTGCAAGAGTATTGTTTGATTCTGGTGCATCGCATTCATTTGTCACCGAAGAATTTGCATGCACTAGTAAAATTCAACCAACCAAACTGAAGCATGTTATGATTGTTCAAATTCCCGGATCAACCACCAAGGCTAGGCAAATTTGCAAAGTCGTCCCTATCCGAATCCATGGCATAGATTTTTATGCAAATCCGATAGTACTCGGAACTAAAGGTTTGGAAGTAGTACTAGGAATGGATTGGATGTCCAAACATAAATGATTGATTGACTGTGCCAAGAAAGCCATAACCATGACCAGTACCGCAGGAATATCAGTCGAGCATATATCTGAAAGCTTTCTCGCCAATTCAAATGCAACAAGAGTATAGCCCAACCTACCATTGACCAATTTCGGATAGTATGTGAATACCCTGATGTATTTCCAGATGTTTTGCCCGGTATGCCCCGAGATCGGGATATCGAGTTTATCATCGAACTAATTCCTGGAACCGGACCCATAGCCTAGAGACCCTATAGTATGAACCCGTCAGAGCTCACAGAACTGAAGAAGCAACTGGATTCCATGCTGGAAATTGGATTAATTCAACCCAGTGCGTCACCTTGGAGATCACCTGTCTTGTTTGTAGACAAGAAGGATGGAGGTAACCGTTTGTGTACGGATTATCGGAAATTGAATGATGTCACCATCAAGAACAAGTACCCCTTGCCCAAGATAGAAGATTTGTTTGATCAGTTGACCGGTGCCAAAGTGTTTTCTAAGATTGATCTTAGAACTGGCTATCATCAACTCAAAATTCGTGCAGAGGATATTCCCAAGGCTGCCTTTACCACCAGATATGGATTGTATGAATATACAGTCATGTCTTTCGGACTAACCAATGCCCCCGCTTATTTCATGAATCTCATGAATAAGATTTTTATGGACTTCCTGGATAAGTTTGTCGTTGTTTTCATCGATGACATTCTGATTTATTCCAAATCAGAAGAAGAACATGAGCTACACCTAAGGACCATTCTTGGAACCCTTAGAGAGCATCAGCTGTATGCAAAGTTTAGCAAATGTGAATTCTGGTTACATGAGGTAGGATTCCTCGGTCACATTGTATCAGCCGAAGGAATTGCCGTTGACCCTGCCAAAGTGAAAGATGTAGAAGATTGGCAAGCCCCAACCACTCAAACCCAAGTTCGTGCATTTCTCGGATTGGCGGGATATTACCGCAAATTCTTAGAAGGATTCTCTAGTATCGCCAAAACCATGACCCAATTGCTGAAGAAGGACAAGAAGTTTGAATGGACCGACAAATGTGAAGCAAGTTTTCAAGAACTCAAGAGGAGATTGATTTCAGCCCCAATCTTGATCATGCCGGATATCACGAAGCCCTTCGATGTGTATTGTGACGCATCCAAGATCGGCCTCGGATGTGTGCTAATGCAAGAAGGCAAAGTTATATCTTATCTATCTCGACAACTGAAGCAACATGAGCAAAACTACCCAACCCATGACCTCGAACTCGCAGCCGTAGTTTTAGCCCTGAAAACATGGAGACATTACCTGATGAGAAACCGTTGTGAGATCTATACGGATCACAAGAGCCTAAAGTATATATTCACTCAGAAGGAGCTGAATATGAGGCAGAGAAGATGGATTGAGCTAATCAAGGATTACGACCTGGACATTCACTATCACCCTGGTAAAGCCAACGTGGTAGCCGATGCCCTTAGCAGATTACCGTGCCGCTTGAACTCCATGATTTTGAAGGAGCAACCAAGTTTGCACAAAGAGATGGAAGATTTTCGAATAGAATTAGTGAGTGAAGGATTTTTGGCTAGCATCGAACTCCAGCCCACTTTGATCAGTCAGATTAAAGAGGCGCAGAAAGGAAATGCTAGTATTGACGGAATCAAGCATCGTATCGGTACAGGCAAAGTACCCGGATTCACCGAGGACGAAGAAGGAGTTCTGTGGTACAAAGGACGCCTTTGTGTACCAGCAGATTCTGAGTTGAAAGAAGTTATCTTGAAGGAGGCTCATGATACTCTTTATTCTATCCATCCTGGAGGAACTAAGATGTATCAAGATTTAAAAGAGCAATTTTGGTGGCGTAAGATGAAGAGAGAAATCGGAAGCTATATCGCCAAGTGTGATATTTGTCAGCGAGTCAAGGCAGGACATCAAAGACCCGCTGGATTGTTGCAACCATTGCAGATTCCAGAATGAAAATGGGATTCCGTTGGAATGGACTTTATCACTGGACTGCCTACTTCTAGTAGGGGAAATGACTCTATCTGGGTCATAGTGGACAGATTGTCCAAAGTCGCCCATTTCTTACCCGTCAAGACCACATATCAGAGTTCGAAACTAGCAGAGTTGTACATTGCTAGAATCGTTAGTTTGCATGGAGTCCCCAAGAACATCGTATCGGATCGAGGAACTCAGTTTACCTCGAGATTCTGGAAGAAAGTCCAAGAAGGTTTAGGAACCCGCTTAGATTTCAGTACCGCTTATCACCCTTAGACCGATGGACAAACGGAGCGAGTAAATCAAATAGTCGAAGATATGCTGAGAGCATGTGTGTTAGAATATAGATCCAAGTGAGAAGACTGCCTGCCGTTTGCAGAATTTTCATACAACAACAGTTATCAAGCCAGTTTGCAAATGGCTCCATTTGAATTCATGTACGGAAGGAAGTGTCTCACCCCCTTGAACTGGTCGGAAGTAGGAGAGAGTCAGATTTTTGGACCCGACATCCTACGAGAAGTAGAAGAGAAGGTTCACAAGATTCGTGAGCACCTCAAGACAGCCCAATCCAGATAAAAGAGTTACGCCGACTAGAGACGTAGAGACCTCGCCTTCAACATGGGAGATTTTGTTTATCTGAAAGTGTCGCCATTGAAGGGAATGCAGCGTTTCCAACTCAAGGGAAAGTTATCCCCCAGATATATCGGACCTTTCAAGATTCTGAACCGTCGAGGAGAAGTATCGTATCAATTGGAACTACCCGAAGAGATGTCAGTCGTGCACAATGTGTTCCATATCTCATTACTTCGCAAGTGTCTCGAAGTCCCCGAGAAGACCGAAGTGTTCAAAAATATCGACCATCGGACCGTAGAGATCAACGATGACCTAACCTATCTTGAAGTACCCATCCGTATTTTGGAAGAAGCTTTTCGAACTACCCGAACCTGAAGCATCAAGCTTCTCAAGATTCAGTAGAGCAACCACACAAAAGAGGAAGCTACCTGGGAGCGCGAAGATCACATCAGGACGGAGTTTCCCGATCTCTTCAAATCCTAGGTAATCTTTTTGTCCTTTTTCAAATCTCAGGACGAGATTTTGTTTAAGCGGGGAAGGTTTGTAACATCCCAAAAATACTAAATTTAAATCATTGAACTCTAATCATCAAAATTAGGGTTAACAAAAACTTTTCTAAATAAAATTATGAAAGCATGCATATGTGTATGCATTGAATTTGAAATTCTTTTGAACCCCCTTGTTTGTGTGTTTCTTTGCTTGTAAAATATTTCTTAGGTGAAATAAACATCACCTAAACCTTTCCCACACTTTTCCCAAAGACAATTAAAGCAAAACAAATAAAATAAAGGGAATGGTCATTTTGACCAATTTAACTCCCATGCCTACTTTGGCTGTCTCAAACTTTCAGAACCTAACAGAAACTTTTCTGGATCTTTGCACCCCTTGATTGTACTCATAACAAAGTATCAAGGCCCACTTTGTGATCATCCAGAAACTTTCAAATGCATAGTTTAAATGAAAATTCAAAATTGAATATTTATCATATGGGAAGATCCCACTTTTTCAAAAACCACTTAAACAAGCTCAACTTTCAAAATCCAAGCATCTGCAGACTCACCAACACCAATCTAGCACACCCACCAAAAATCTTTTCAAAATTCAAAACTTGAATTCATGCGGCCATTTCATCAAACACTTGGCAGACACAAATCAAACAAAATCAAAACACTATAGTGTGCAGTGTTTTGAGCCTAGCTGGTTCCCTATCTAGCTCACAACCATCTCAGTAGATCATCTAGCAAGATTAACCAAGCACTAGCACCACTGTGGGATTGCCAATATCATCAATGGTGAACAGCCGAGTGCATCCTTGCCACCCCAGTGTAGACAGCAAGCTAGGAAAGAAACTATCCATGCCAACCTTGTCTGGGAGATCACCCATGCCTCACCGCCCCCTCTCGACCAGCCCTGCCTCGAGGACACCGACCAGAGCACCCGAACGCCATACTGCGTTTTCGCTAACTGCAGCCGAAGCGTCGCCAGAGCGCCACCTCGACCGAAGCCCACGCATCGCGCTTCGCCAAGTGCATACACGATCGCCACCGACCCAGGAGACCGCCAGACATCCCCGTTCGCCGCCCCATGCCGCACAGCCACCGCTCGTTGTCGAAGACGCCGCCTCTGCCACGCAGAGCGTCGCGTGTTCCAGACCAACCCGCACCGCCCCAAGTCTCGCCACCGTATCGTTGAGCATCGCCAGGGAACACCGCACCGTCCCCTACCTTCGCCCATGCCAATAGCCGTTTGTACCATCGCCCTCGACGAGCTCACCGTGCGTCTCGTCGGTCCCCTCGCTCAACTATAAATAGAGGCCACCCCTAGCCGAATTGAGCACACCATTCTACTCCCCTCTCCTCACTGATCGTGCCACACCGTTCCCGGAGCAAGGCGAGCAACACCTCGTCGGAATTTCGCCGGAGCCCGCCGCCTCTGGAGAAGAAGGGAGCTAGCGATTGGAGCCGCCCCAGGAGGAGCCACCGGTACCAGGAGATTCGCCGTCGTTGACTTCGTCGTTCGCCCGCCTCACCGACCCTCGCCTGCACCCCGGTGAGCCCCCAGCAACTCCCACTGGCCGCGCTAGGTTTCTGTCTCGCCGGCGTTGCCCAACGTCGACGATGACTCTCAGCCGTTGGATTAGAACCAGATCGAACGACCCACATCGCCCCATACCGCTTCGCACCCCCCTGTCTCACTGACGAGTGGGGACAACCACTTAAACAGCCCGCGGAAGCACCGTGCTTAGCAGGCCGGCCCGTTAACTTTTCCCGCGCAGCCCAGTTATTTGAATTAAAACTTTTCCATTTTATTTCAAACTCAATTCTGTACCTAGTTTCAAAAATCAACCCAGATTGATTCAGGGCATCAAATTGAATGAAACCAATTTTGTTAGAAAGGTCTGGGAATGCTGAATCCAAGCCTGTTGGATTCAAGTCATTTGGATCTGTAGATCACCCATGGTAAAAATAACAAGGCAGAAGCTTTTCTGCATTCAAACATTTTTCAAATTTAAACCATAATAGCTTTTGAGTTGATTCCAACTCTCAAAAATCACATTTAACCATACCTTTCAGAATATATAAAAATATATAGGTTTACTTACAGAAATAATGTTCAAGTAAATAAAAGAATGCCCCATAGGCATTTCTAGTCACTTTAATTAATTAAAATAAAAGGGTAAAACCTTATTAAATTGTGACACCACTTTAAATCACATTTCCATGGACTAAAATATGTGGTGATGACATGTGTCAACATGATCCCATGTTTGGTTTGGAGAATATTAAATCTTAAGTAGTTTTTCAATGAGTAGAAATTACTTTTCTAAAAATAAAAGGAATTAAACCAAGCTTTGATCTTGTAATGTTAGAGATGATGTTAGATCATCTATAGGACCCTTGTGTGTGATGATTGCAAGTAGTTAAGTATTGTTTGGTGATTGTGTACATCGTATTTATTTATAGACGCTAGTACCGACCAAGGATACGAGGAGGAAGGAGGATTCTACAAAGAAGAAGCCGAGAAGAACTTCAACCACTGCTCTGCACAAGGCAAGCTTATATTGACACTAATGCAAGCCTAATACTACCAGTTGAATATGCAAGCTAACACTTGCAAGATACTCTACTAATGCAAACAAACCACTACTTGTTACCATGATCATTATATGCCTTAAGCATATGTGAACATCCCCACTTGATAAACCAATCCTAGTTTTACTTGCAAGCTTCTTATTTTTTTCTTTATCAAGCTCTTACATAGATTTTTACCTAAGTGAATGGTAGATACTACAAAAAAAAGTGAAGGTTGCATAAAGAGCATAAAATTTGGCCTAAGCTATATAATCTTGATGTCATCCTAAGGCATGAGATTGAACTTAGTTAAAATTCCACTAGTTTACCACCCCTCATTAGTGCTTACCCCCACCCATAGATGCTAGTGCTAAGCATAAAACTTGATCAACTTTAGATGGTAATACTTGGTGGAAAAATGATTATGAAAACCTTGGAATGATGGATCATTCTATTGAAATGTTTTGGACATGTGTTTCCGAACACCTGATGATTTTGGTGATGAAAATGTTGAGGCATGAGCCTTAGCCCTTTATAAAACTGATGGTTGTCTGGATGCGATACCGTTCCAATTTTATTGTTCAACCACAATACCCGAAGATTGGGTAGGGCTTGACTGGAAACTTATATACCTTAGTATTAGTTCCCTCACGACCAAGGTCTGAGCTGAGGCTACCTTGTGAAGATTGTCCACCTGTGCAGTACCCAAGATGACAATGGGTCATGGTTGGGAGGCCAAACTCACAGGAGAGGTGCTTATACTAGGGCGTGTAATTGAAAGGTTAGGATTGATTATCCGCATACTGAGTATGGTGAATTCAGGATTTGTTCCTGACGGATGTATCGAATGTTGTGGTGAAAGTGTACAATCTCTGCAGAGTGCCAAACTATTCGAATAGCCGCGTCCGCGGTTATGGACAGTTGGAGTGGCCATACTGTTCCGCCGTCAGACTTTTCAAAGTGACTTGTGAAATGAATTGAGACTTTGACTTGACCACAACAGGGTTGTGATATGAGATACAAGTTCCCATTTAGGTGTTATAAAACTTCAACTAGCATTCGTTGCTCCTAAACTTAGTAGAGATAAATCTGGCTTTTGCAAAATAACCCTAGAGCCTAGTGCCCTATTATCAAAAACCCCTCTCACTTGTTAGTATTAGTTTGCGAGTACTTAAAGAGTACTCATGGCTTTGTCCCTGGCTATTCCCATGGCCAGACTATGAAGAGGAGTACCTGGAGGATGGACCCCAGGAAGGTTACGACAACTAGGATCATCTCTTATCGTCAACATTGCCTGTGACCCAGAAGATGGAGCTTCGCCCACGCTACCGTTATTATTACGTATTCCACTGCTTGATGTTGTATTAAGAACTGGATCATGAGATCCCTATTTGTGTAAGAACTTATGTACGGTTTATAATGGATGATGTATTATGGTATCCAATTCTGTTATGTCTCGCAAAAATGGTAATCATGGGATTGCGATGTATGGCATAACAGGCATCTGGGATTAAAAATACGGGTGTTGACAGTTACAAAATACTCTCCTTAGTCAAAACACTAGCTTTTTTTCTAGGTCCTAATTCACGGGATCTCTGATCATATAGGTTGGGTTACCACTAGGTGTGACATCCATGGGTCTCAAACCCATCTCTCTCGATGCACTTTCTATCACATTTTGTGATAGTCCCTTTGTAAGGGATCTACCTTGATTTTTAGCGAATACCTTCACGTGCATATGTTCTTTTCTGAACAATTTGAGTGGTCATATGTTATACATTAAAGATGGACTTCGTATGCGAAAGTTATGCTTGTTTTAATGAACACTGCTTAAAACTGATTCTAAACCAAAACAGGGACCATGTGTTGTCTGGTTTGAAACCAACTCTTTATGTTTGCGATATCTAATTCTCAATCTAACAAAACCTGACTTTAAGAAATGCCTTAGGTTAGATACTTAAGGATAACATAGAGGATGTTGTGACCACTGTATGTGGTGTGGCCAAAACTAATTCTATTTAGGCTAGGGTTCGCCCCCGTGTCGCCTGGGGAGCGACACGAGAGCGCTATTTTTTCCATGTAGTTGCACGAGAGAAGTATATGTTGTTCTGTAGAGTTACAACCCAAATAAAGGGGATTATTTATAAATCCCCAAAAAATCAATGTAAAATATGAATATAACATGCAAATATACTGGAATATGTGATAATAAACTACAAAGTTTATGTATGCACTTTACATGCATCGAATGGCATCATCGGAGTTTTGTGTCGTCAGAGCGCGACCTCTTTGGCGCACACTAGCAGCCCAACAGTAGCTTCGAGTGGACGTCAGATAGCTAGATTTAACTAGATTAGTGCCTATTTGATCGAGATGTTTAGATTTATCTATGTATAATATGCCAACTGATGGTACTAATGTTTATAATGTTTAATATGAAACTTGTCGTACTTAACTATAATTTGGAATGTTTTATGCTAATATGCAACTTATCGTACTACTCCCTCCGTTTTGAAATATAAGATGTTTTAGCTTTGCGAAGGAAATGTATCTATACTTTTTTTAGTATATGGTTTACTCGGGTTTGGAGTGAATCTATACACTAAAAAAAGTCTAGATATATTTTCTTTACAAACCTAAAATATCTTATATTTTAAAACGGAGAGAGTAGATTTTAAGTTGGTATATTTTATGTTTAATATGCAACTTATTATACTAGAGTTTGATTTTAGAATGTTCAATGTTTAATATACAACTGATCGGTGTAGAATTTATAACTACTTTATTTTTTGTTTAATTTGTTAACATGATCATGCATCAAATAGACCGCGTGTGTGCCAAGTGTGCCAACAAGAGGCTAGGTTTTGCTCTCGGGTGGTTTAGTACCACCCTAAGTTTACGTGTCTAAGGGGAAACTCCAGGGGCTTCTACCTAGAGCTTCCAGAGATCAAAATGAATCTGATGCTTCAGAAAGCATATAAGCACAAATATCACCATCTGATGGTTCACAAAATGTTCAAGTAGCTAGAGAAAGCAAGTATAGGAATTGAACATAACAAGTATGAAACGTAAAGAAAGGGAATGAAGACACCGATTTGATTCTCTAAGTTCAAGTTGTTGGCCTAACTCTATGTCTTTGTTTGGAGAGATATGCACGTCGTGCACCCATGTGATTGGACTAGGCATTCTTCCCTGCATGCTCAAACTCCACAAAGTTTAGCCCAATCTTTAATGACAGATCTTGAGGTGATCGCCAAACCTTCATCAACTTGTTATGGATAAGGACATACTATCCATAGATTAAGGCCACATATAAATGTTTAGGAGATGCCAAATCTCCATGAGTAACAAGCACATCTCCTTTGGCTAGAACTCTGATCTTCCTTGGTGCTCAACTAAGCTCACTTGGAATATGTCTTTTTTTCAAGAACAAGAGAGGAGAACTTGCATGACAAAGATTCGATCTTAGATCTGGAATTGAGCTCAAGTCGCCAACCCTACTCCGTTTGGGCGGGTCCTATTTATATGCAACACCCAATGCCCAGATGTTGCATAGAACCTATCTAAACGATCTAGTCCGGTGGTTCACAAAGTGATGTTTGTGGAAGCAACATACACCTAGAGCTTCAATAAATAATCATGAAACTCTAACTCTTTAGAATTACTTTTTCACAAACTAAAGCATTAGAATCAACACAAGTTCTTGTTAAGCCGTGACCAATTCAACCATGTGTCATCCTAAGGCTTCACATTTTTTGAACTTATCGATTCATCCTAGATTTCCAAACAAACTAGTGTAGAAGGAATGACCCTAGCTGAGAACACAATTATGTTTCACTTTCTTCTTTGAGGATCTAGCCCCTCTTTATAGCACAACATTTTATACGACTCTAAAACACTAGAACCACAAACGATCTACGTTACGTCTATAGCTTCTTTTCATAGTCTTCGGGGATGCCATCACAACTCCCTAGTTCTCGGAAACGCTCTGCGTCATCTTTACTTGGTTTTGAGGGTTCAACATTCTCGTGGTTAAATCAATTTTTTTTGTATGCACTGAATAAACACATTAGTCCCATAATCCGATACCATTGACCATCCAAAACTCATCAAGATACTAGACGTAGTTTCAAAATCATGCGACTAGGAGAAGTGTGGGATACTGCCGAGGAGCCCCCCTTCCCCTTATCCACTGCCCAAGATTACCCTCGGTGGCATCGAGAGGAGAGGATGGGGAGTGGGATGGGTCACCGCCAGGGCTGCGGTGACAATCTTCGGTGCCTACACCCAACATTGCATTGAACAAATGTGGGATTTAACCCATACAAACTAAGAAAAAGAAGAAATCGCATGAGCGACGCTCATCTAGAACAACAACTTTATATGCTGACACATGTCAACGCTGCAAGGCACCCTCTGCTCTTTCACCGGAGGGCCCCTGTTCTCTTCCTTCGCTCCCAAAATTCAGAACAGAGGCACCGAAAAGAGCATCTACCTGGCCGCGTCACGCTGGAAGAAAGGGTCCTGTTTTTCTCTGACACACTGAGAAAGGGCCTTTGTTGCTTGGGCTGCGTGGGTCCACGTTGCAGCCGAGCCAAACCGTTTTGTTTTTCTCTCCAAGCACCAGCCAGCCTCCCATTTAAAACCCACCACCCCACCCCGTCGAGCCCAAACCCAGCCGAGCCACACACGCACGCACATCCCCCGCCGGCCAGCCAGCCACCACAAACCCAAATCCGCCCCACCCACCGCCGGCACCGCGCGCCCCCCACACCACCAAAAGATGGCGGGTTCCTCCGCCGTGTACACGCCCTGCCGGCCCAGCGCGCACGGCCGCCACCGCGCCCTCCGTCCGTCCGGCCTGCTCCCCGCCCCCGGGAGGGTAGGCCTCCTCCCCGCCAGGACCAGGGCGAGGGCGAGCCTGGTGGCGACGGCGCCGGCGCGGACGGCGACCGAGGAGGCGGTGTACGAGGTGGTGCTGCGGCAGGCGGCGCTGGTGGAGGAGCTGCAGGGGAAGAAGAGGACCAGGGACGCCGGGACGCGGCGCTGGCGGGAGGAGGAGCAGGAGGCCGAGCTCGGCTGGGGCCTCCTCGGTGACGCCTACGACCGATGCGGCGAGGTCTGCGCCGAGTACGCCAAGACCTTCTACCTCGGTGAGCACCTGTCTACTGTCTGCCTGCCACATGTTTGCACAGCTGCGTGTGGAGCCTCTTTCATTTCAGTTATTTTACTAGTACTTAGTAGTAATATACTACTCGTACCCGCTAGCCACCACCGGCATCGTAATATAGTAATCGATGGATCAGGGGATCATCCCATTCACCAATTATTTAGATTATCCCCTCTTGTTCTTCGGCACTCTTGTTGCAGTTACTAAAATCTCGTTGCAAAAGCAATCGAGGGTACAATCGATGAACCAAACCGTGAAAAGTGTGATAAAATCACTTCTGATTCTCCAGCCAACCAGCCTGAGCCTATCTAAAGTCTAAACTCTAAGCAACAACCGTATCCGTGTGCACATATCCCCACTTTGATAGCTAGGTAGGATATGCAGCAGTGCACGTGGTGTGCCATCTCATGGGAGACATGGGATGCTGGTCGGTGGAGCCATGCATGGTGCTGACGCCCCTCGCTCATAAACACTGACGGCGGTTTGTTTTTTTCCTTTCACCAAATTCTGGCGAACCACTGGCAGTTTGATTGCAGTTAGAGGGGGCTAGAACTAGACTGGTTGGTGGGTTGAGATGATGCATCGGCTTGATTTAAGTCAATCAACTCCTATAGTTTATCTGTAATCTCTGATGATTCTGTTTCTGATAGGATATCAGACCCTTGTGACAAATCATTATCTTCCTGCTGAGATTTGCTTCATGTGCTCAGATTTGCCTCCTGGAATAGACCTTGACCATCTTATTTCTAACGGGTGTGTTTATCTTTCAGGTACACAGCTTATGACTCCTGAAAGGCGCAAAGCTGTTTGGGCAATTTATGGTATGCTCAGTTGCAGATTTAGTTATTATTATTGTTATTCATGAGAAATAAACATGTATATTGCATAGTATGGATCTTATTTGGTTATCTGTAAATAACTTTTCTTTTTTTATCTTTTGCAGTATGGTGCAGAAGAACTGATGAGCTAGTAGACGGCCCTAACTCATCTTACATCACACCCAAGGCACTTGATCGGTGGGAGAAGAGACTGGAAGATCTGTTCGAAGGCCGCCCGTATGATATGTACGATGCAGCACTTTCAGACACCGTGACAAAGTTTCCAATAGATATCCAGGTAAAATACGCAGCATAAATTACTGTGTCGTGTATGAAACACTACCCAAAGTTACTGAATAGTAGATTTTAATTTTTCTGATGTTTCCACAAGATCGTAATCCCTTTTTCCTTACAGCCATTCAAAGACATGATTGAAGGGATGAGGCTTGACCTGTGGAAGTCGAGGTACAGGACCTTCGACGAGCTTTACCTCTACTGCTACTACGTCGCTGGTACTGTTGGTCTCATGACAGTGCCGGTGATGGGCATCGCCCCAGACTCAAAGGCCTCAGCCGAGAGCGTGTACAACGCCGCACTAGCTCTGGGCATCGCTAACCAGCTGACAAACATACTCCGAGATGTAGGAGAAGAGTAAGTACCAGTTTACTCTATTCACCACCGAGCATATCTTTGTCCATGTAGATTGTGTGGGTTTGTCAACTATACATCACTACCCACTTGAGCTTTGATATTTTGTGTAAATTAATATAGTACCCAGTAAGATATCAAAATTTTAAACTGTAAGTAGCCTTACTGTACTATTTTACTCTCCTTGTTGTAGTTATTAGACAACTTGTCACTGCTCAGATTATTATTTTCTTTTGTTCTCGGTTGTAAACTATTTTTTTTTGTCTTTTTTGGATGGAATCTCAGCTCGAGGAGGGGGAGAATATACCTTCCACTGGACGAACTAGCACAAGCTGGCCTGACGGAAGAGGACATATTCAGAGGGAAAGTGACGGATAAATGGAGGAGGTTCATGAAGGGACAGATCCAGCGCGCAAGGCTGTTCTTCGACGAGGCTGAGGAGGGTGTGATGAGCTTAGACTCTGCGAGCAGATGGCCGGTATGAGACGCTACACAAATCCTGCACTCCGGGACTTTATAATAAACAAAATAAAAATAAATAAAAGAACCCTTAAACTAATGGATGATTCTATCCTCGCAGGTTCTAGCGTCGCTGTGGCTGTACAGGCAGATCCTGGACGCCATCGAGGCGAACGACTACAACAACTTCACCAAGCGCGCCTACGTGGGCAAGGCGAAGAAGTTCCTGTCCCTACCGGCCGCGTACGCGAGGGCGGCCATCTCGTCATGAGCAAAGCGATACCTAGATCAGATGTTTATTTTTTCTTTCTTTCTTGTTTCTCTTGTTTTTGTTTTGGTCCTTCCACACGTCACAAGATTATTGTCTGTTGTATATAGTCAGCTGTATAGCCAGCTGTATGTTTTGCCATAAGCCTGCCGCAGTATTTAGTTCAAGGGACTGGTTTCAGGCCCCACAGTCTGAACTCTTGTTACCACACACAGAGGAGAATGAAGATCACTCCAATTCAAGAACCATCTCTCATTCAGAGTTCAGCTGTGCAAGCTTTCTTGCCACTCCGAGTCCGAGAGACATTCTCTGACGTTGTTACTATGGATGTTAGTTGTTGACGACTGAAATCTCGTGAAAGAGACCCGAAAGGGTTCTCGAAAAGCTCATCAACAAACCGGTTTAGCCTCGAGTTCTTGAGCTGATGAAGAACTGAGCTGCAAGTGTTGGCCAAGTGTGTGTGGTGATGAACTCTGAAGAACGAGAGCCACATCTGGCTGGGACCCTAGCAGCGAAGCCCTTTTGGAATTTGGACGCTTTATGTGCAGCAGCGGCTAGTGGCTGGCGGCCATGTCAGCAAGATCCTGTGGCCGGGAGAGGCACCGCTGTGGCCGTTGCCACACGCTGGCGATAGGATGATAATCCGCTGCAGAATTAATACTGTAGTATGGGAAACATGGGACAAAAGGGAAAAAAGAAGAAGGCGATCTGCGTTTTGATTCTGTTCGCTGTCATGCTGATTTGCTGCGTTTGGACTAGTAGTGTATCTGATGTGATGTTGGCATACTGCAATTGGCTGATTGTGGAGGGTTTTTTCTGGCTGATGTTCGTCACATTTTCTTTATTTCGAATTATTGTCGTGTTTTCTTTTTCGCCGAGTACATGGCAAGAGTTTTCAGCCCAAGGGAAACCAGGTAATTTCTCGAAAACAACCTCAGGTCTAAAATATGGACAAGTTCGCGAAATAAATGTTGCTACTGAAGCTATGAACCAAGAGATTTGTCAGAAAAATGTTTTAATAGGTGTTTGCTGGAGAGGGGATTCGTGGCTCCCGAGCACCAACACTCTCTATATTTTAAAAATTCAAAATTTGTATTTTTGAGTTTCGGAAAAAATGCTATTTTTTCCCGGGGATACATATATATGGTACGAATACGCCCCGAGAAGTTTTGGTAGAAAAATCGTTTTGATTTGGTCTACAGAAAAAACCAATTTTCTGACAGTATATAGGAGAAAAACGGTGCCATTTTTGTTAGAAGATTATCTTTTTTTGTATTTCCCAAAACACAACATATTTTTTCCGAAAAACTTACCGGGCCTTCAGAATGTGTGTTTATGTATTCACATATTTTTTAGACCTTTTTGCAACTATAAGTTGGTATTTGAAATTTTTGAAATACCCAAAGCACTGGTGCTCGGGAGCCGTTGGCAGTTTCCGGTGTTTGTTGTATCTTGTACCTGCGTTTTCACTGTTCAGTTGAGCAATAGATTGTGCAAGTCTCAGTTACTCAAAAATTGGTGCACACTCACAAATAAATAGTAATCCGAGTAGCAAAAATGAGCAAAACAAGAAAGGATAATGGAAAGTACTTTTGCCTCCCGAGCTCTAGTGCTCCTGGCATATTAAAAAATTAAAATGTATGTTTATAAGTTTTAGAAAAATGTGAAACAAAATCCTAAAAGTAGCAAATGATGTATTCCACAGACATGTAAAATCTCAACTAAAAAAGTTTTGTATTCTGAGCTACACAAAAACAATAAAATTTAATTCTTTTTAGATCTGAAATCACTATACTTAGATGTACAGTTTTGTTATTCTTGTGTAGCTTAGAATACACATTATTTCCATTTGATATTTTACATGTTTTCTTTATACATCATTGGCTACGTCCCAATTTTTTCAAGAATTTTCTAGAACATAGGAATATGATTTTTGTTTTTTTAAGGAAATGGGATCACTACTGTCCATATACACTAAAATTAGTGGAGATTTGGTACACATGGGCACTAGCGCTCCCTTCATTTTGAAAAATAATAGTATTTTTGTTTTTTTATAAAGTTTGAAAAAATGTCGAGAATACATGTACATGGTCCATATATTAGTATGAAATTTCAGTAAAAATGTTTATTTAGACTAAGAAAAAGAATAAATTTCTGACGGTAAGTAAGACTACAAACACGTATGTTTTGTCAGAAATTTGTCTTTTTTATATAGCCCAAAATATTTAAAACAAAAATTCTGTCGTATGTTCTAGATGTGTGTATGTATATTTAATTATTTATTTTTGTTTAGAATTTGTGCAGACGTAAAAGTTTAAGTTTTAAAATGTTTTCAAAACAAAAACGCTGATGCTCATTTTTTTAAGAACACACTGATGCTCATGTTTTTTTAGAACACCCGGACCCTTTTATTCAAGCATCAACAAAGTTTATAGGAATGTTTAACCCCTCGGGAGGGGTAAGAAACCATGTCGACTAACCTCAAGAGACTTGCCTAGTCTAGCCAATCTATGCACCTCCTCATTGGAGTTCCGCTTCTCATGGCAGAAAGAGATATCCCCATGATTATTCGACCTTCCCTCGATCTTCTTTAGTATACAGCTGAAGCGACCCATGTTGGTGCTATGCAAACCTTGGATCACCTCCATGCGGTCTGAGGCCACCAGAGCCCTTCTAACCTGCAGGTCAAGAACCAGCGTGGTGCCCTCCTTGTATGCCAGAGCTTCCAGGCAGCTCGGGTCCGTGACGTCGTCGAACACCACCATTGACGCGCGGAGGAAAGCACCCTGCTAGGAACGACATACCATTCCAGCCGCGCCTCTCCTAGTTGTCTTTGCTACCGCTCCATGCGCATTCAATTTACAATGCCCAAGCAGTGATCCGATCCAGTTCGTCCTTCGAACACCCTGACGAGCAGCCACACCGATGTTCATGTTTTTGTTTTAGGGAACACTGATGCTCATGTTTTTTTTTGATGAATCATCCTGCCTCTTTATTCAAAGTTCATAAGTCGTGGAATACAAACGCCTTCAGGCGGATTAACAAACCAAGAATGGCGCCCCTGAGGGAAGCCGATCACAAACCTTGCCAGATCATGAGGTTCAGAGTTTGAAGCTCTGTTTTCATGCACAAAAGACACCTTGGAGAGGCTGCCCGCCATCATCGTTATTTCATGCAGCACATTGCTATACCTTCCCAGGTTCTTCTCCCGAAGTGCCTTGACCACATCGAGACAATCACTCGCAATACAAATTTCTTGGAGGAGGAGATCGGTTGCCAGATTCAATCCTTCCCTGACCGCCATCGCCTCTAGAATCTCGGGGTCTGCAATGCCCTTATAGACCATGGCCAAAGCTCCCAGATATTCACCTGTTGCCGAACGAGCAACCACAGCGACCACCCCTGTCTCCTTGTTCCTTGAAACAGATGCATCCACATTTAGTTTAGCTAAACCCCCGATAGGAGGGATCCACTTAGGGTGGCGCCACGTACCAACGGTGCATGCATGCATGCCTGAAGGACCAAATCGGACGCAATATCCAAGTCTATGTTGACGACATAGTCATCAAAACTAGGGAGGCGAAAACGCTCATCGACGATCTCCGCGAGACGTTCGATAATCTCGACCGCTACAGGATCAAGCTCAACCCTGAAAAGTGCGCCTTCGGCGTCCCATCTGGCCAGCTGCTCAGCTACTTCATCTCCCAGCGAGGGATCAAGGCGAACCCGAAGAAAATCCGGACCATAATGGCCATGGAAAAACCGAAGAACCTCAAGGGCGTCCAGCAGCTTGCCGGGCGAATCACGACATTGAGCAGATTCATCAGCCGCATGGGCGAAAAGGCTCTGCCGTCCTACCAGCTGCTACGCAAAGCAGACAAATTCGAGTGGACGCCTGAGGCGAACGATGCATTCGAAGATCTAAAGCGGCTGCTCTCTACCTCACCGGTCCTGGTCACGCCAAAGGAACGCGAGCCTCTACTGCTGTACATAGCAGCCACACACCAGGTGGTCAGCACCGTATTGGTGGCCGAGCTACCCGAGGAGGGCAAGACCCATGGGGTCCAACGTCCAATCTACTACCTCAGCAAGGTATTGACGCCGACAAAGCAGAGGTACCCTCACTACCAGAAACTCGCCTACGGCGTGTTCATGATGGCTCGTTGGCTGAGCCACTACTTCCAGGAGCACCAGGTGATGCTCGTCAACGAGGCACCCCTGAACAGCATCCTGAACAATCCGGAGGCCACAGGACGCGTGGCCCCGTGGGGCATCGAGCTGTCACCTCTAGACATCGTCTATGAGAAGCGCCACACGATCAAGTCTCAAGTCCTCCCGGACTTCCTCGTACACTGGATGGAGCTGCAGCTGCCAGACACCCCAGACATGACACAGTCATGGACGATGCACTTCGATGGCTCCAAGCGCGAAGCGGGAGCAGGAGCCGGGGTCATACTGACCTCCCCGCAGGGCGATAAGATGAAGTACATCCTCCGGATGAAGTTTCGAGCTTCCAACAACGAGGCTGAATACGAGGCCCTCATCCACGGCATGCGGATGGCCAAGATCTGCGGCGCAACACGCCTCGTCATCTACGGTGACTCCAACCTCGTCGTCCAACAGACGATGAACGAGTGTGACGCGCACGCCGCCAATATGATCGCGTACCGCGCACTCTACAACGCACTCGAAGGAGGCTTCGACGGCTGCGAGCTTCGGCACGTTGGTAGAGAAAGCAACGAAGAGGCCGACAGACTCGCCAACATCGGCTCCACCTGCGCACGGGTGCCACCAGGTGTGTTCCTCGAACAGATCTGCGTGCCATCCATCAAACAGAAATTCCCAAAGGGATCACCCGAAGAATTAGAACACTCGGGGGCTGTGCTACCCGAAGGACAGGAAGGACCCGAAAAGCTAGACATAGAGGTCGCTGTGGTCAACCTGATGCAGGTCATGGCAGTCGAAGAAACTTGGACACGGCCATACCTCTGGTACTTGATAGACGGAGAACTGCCTGATAGCCCGACAGAGCCTGACGCATATCTCGCCGGTCCAAGGCCTTCACCATCATCAATGGCGAGCTGTACAAGTGCAGCATTTCGGGTGTACTACAAAGGTGCGTCACCATCGGCGACGGAAAAACCATCCTCCAAGACATCCACGAGGGCATCTGCAACCATCATGCAGGCAGCCGCTCCCTTGTCGCCAAAGCTCTATGAGCTGGATTCTACTGGCCAACGGCCATGAGCGACGCCAAGGACATCGTCCAAAGATGCAACGGGTGCCAAAGGTTCGCCGATAAACCACACGCACCCGGATCAGAGCTCAGGCCCATACCCTTGGCCTGGCCCTTGGCCCAATGGGGACTCGACATGATCGGCAAACTGCCAAGGTCCTCGAAAAGAGGTCACGTCTACCTCCTGGTCGCAGTCGACAAATTCACCAAGTGGATTGAGGCCATGCCGGTCACTAACCAAAAGGGCAAAACTGTCGTCAAGTTCTTTGAATCCATTGTCTACAGGTCCGGCGTGCCGCATAACATCATCACTGTTAATGGGTCGAACTTCATCTCCAAAGAATTCCAGGACTTCTGCGAAGACCTCGGAATCAACATCACATACGCATCCGTGGCGCACCCGCAAACAAACGGGCAGGTCGAGAAGGCCAACGGCCTCGTTGGTGCTGGCATCAAGAAGCGCCTAATGAGCCCACTCGAGCGACTTGCAGGTGCCTGGACACAAGAGCTACCCTCGGTCCTGTGGAGCCTGCACACAGCACCAAACAGCTCAACTGGCTACACGTCTTTCTTCATGATGCACGGAGCCGAAGCCGTGCTACCAGCAGAGGTACGCCACAAGGCCCCACGAATCGTCGCTTACGAATAAGCGAATCGACGCCGCACTTCGAAGATGCCGTCGACACACTTTCGGCGAGGCGCGTGACATAGCAAAGCTCAATCAGGTATACCAGAGTCTCTACAACTCCGACGAACTGCCATACCCAAGGTCCTTCGTCGAAGGAGACCTCGTCTTGCGACTCAAGCAAGAGCGACCGAAGAAATTCGAGTCACCATGGGAAGGACCCTACATCGTCACTGAAGTCATCCCAGGTGGCGCATATCGCCTTAAGCACGTGGAGTCCGGAGTCGCATACTCCAACCCATGGAACGTCGCACAACTGCGACGGTTCTACCCCTAGCTACCCCTCTTTTACTTTCAATAAGGCTATTCAGCCTAACAATGTACCTCCTCCATTAAGATATGAATAAAGCTAAGTGTCTCGCCCCAAAATTTTGTTTACTATTCACATTTTACTCCATGCTACAAACGCACTCGGGGGCTCCCCCACCTCACGACTTCGTCGACTGATGATAACACGTGTACACCTGAGTAGCTGACCACGTCAGGCTAATAAAAAGGACACGTATATAAACAAAGCACTACGTGCTAAAACAACAACCAAACTCTTACAACAAAGGGCAAAACACGCCCAGTCAAATATATACAAATTTTACATCTATCTTTTTTACAGGTACTACCTATTCTGAAGAATAACCTGAGCACGCTGCTCAAACAGATCTACGATCTGTTCGGCATACTGCCTTACAGCCGCATAATGCGGACGCATATCCCACTCGCCACCATCTGGCCGAAAAGGCGGCCCAGCCGCCACAACAGATAGATATAAATCAGGACGATTAACCGCACAAGGGAAAGCGCAGCCTTCACCCCTGCGACGAGATGATGCCGTACCAGTTCCCTGACATGATGCACATTCCGAAACTTCGACAGCAGACCAGAGAGAGTCGACGGCGCATCATCCAGCGGAAACATTACATGCAGAACCGATGCGAGCGAAGACTTCACCTGACGAAGCACCCACGATACCTGGTGGACATGATCCTGCACCGTCGCAAGGACCATGGCATGATCACGGTCCATCCAGAAGAACCCGCCGACCTCCATATCCTGCTGAGTCAAGCAGTTGATCCGAACAGCAACACACTCCTTCTCCTCCCTTGGAGCAATGTTAGAACCTGCAATACTTGCAAAAGAGTAAGATGAAAGGCCAGCAGGCGCATCCGAAGTAACGGGCAATAGCTCGAAAAACTCACACTGAAGTTGTTCGGACAAAGGAAACAACTCCGCCATCAAGTACTCCTCTCTGGCAGCGCCTCGATCCGCTTTGGATTTCCAAACATCAGCGTGGCCACGCACCCCAAGCAATTCTTTCTCGAGGCCACGAATGCGGTCTCGAAGAAACACAAGCTACGATGCACCATCCAGAGATGGCTGCGGCTGCGGCGCAGACGAAGTGTCAATGGGATCATCACCCGAAGGACCCTAGAGTAACAGAAGACGAAAATATGACCAAGCAGACGAAGGAGCACAGAACTCGGAAATTCATTACATGCAGCAAAAGCCACTACATGGCACAAGGATCGTTCATCGAAATAATTACAACAAAAGAAGCTAAAACTATCCTACAACTACAGAGCCTACGAAGCTGCATCCTGAGTAGCCTCGGAGCCGGACTACCTCGCCTTGGCCTCTCCCTGCTGCCTCAGCGCGTATTCGGCTAGCAGGTCAATCAACTTTGGCCCATAACGCTTACAGCGAGCAGCATAGATGGTGAAGGCTACCTTGGATCCGTCAGCAGCCGTCGGCATCCGGGAGGTGACCTGAGGAAGATCCATCTCTGCTCCAGACGCCAAGGCCATTGCCAGCCTGACGGATGCGCCAATGCCTTTCTGCTTGTGTTTGTACGCCGCAGGAGCTTCGGCTGACAATGCATCCGCCAAGGCATCAACATCTTCGAGGGCGACGCCCTTGGGGACGAGCTCCTTGTAGAAGCGCCCGAGAACCTCCTTCGCCTTGACAAGCGAGCCGACCACGGTACTGCAGCGGTCTTCGACCGCCGCACCATCATCATCCAGAGCACTCCCGTGCTCCAGAGCACCGCGATCAAACTCGATGCCCGCGGCATCTAAAGAAACAAAGGAAGCAACATAAATAAAAGCACTACAAGGAAAGACAAGGAAGCCGAAAAGAGAAGACGGAGAAACCCACCCGAAACAGCCTTGGCAGCCGCCATCAGCTTGCCAGCTACCTCTCTCTCGCGCAAAGCCGTGGCGGTGGCGAGCTGCTCCTCGCGGTCCGTAGCCTCCTGCTGCAGGCGCTCCTTGGCCTCGACCGCGTTGGCTAGCTCCAGCTCGAGGCGCTCCTTTACACCAACGGCGACCTCGGCTTTCTTCTCCGCTTGCCCAAGGCTCTTTTTGAGAGCATCAAGCTCTCAAAAGAATGACTCGGGGGCTACGCCCAAAAGAACGAGCAGAAGAAAGTTACACATACGAAAAATGCTCCGGGGCTCCCCCTGAGACTCAAATAAAAAATAATCAGCAGATCCTCCAATAAATGCTCGGGGGATCCCCTCGAGACAAGAAGCAAAAAACAAGGATCAGCAGATCATCCGAAAAGGCTCGGGGGCTCCCCCTGCAGCAGAAAATAAAAAAATTACTTACGTGGTTAGACGGCGACTCCGAAGGTCCGCTAGCAGTCTTCTGAGGGACAACCACCCGAGCCTCCCACGGATAAGGGTTTGGAGCAGCGCCTTCAGAGGTGGCCACCGCCTGAGGAGGAGGAGGAGGATGAGCAACTTTCGACTCCCCCACCATCTCCCGAGCGTCGTCACTGGAGGAGCCGTCGGAAGAGTGGCTACAAAAGAAAAAATCAGCTGAGCACAAAGCAAACAGACAAGAGAAAGAAAAAAAGGACTAAGGAAACTTACGAGTCAAGCTCGCTTAAGTCGAAGACATGAGGGGTCTTCCTGCCCTTCTTCTCCTCTTTCTTCTCTTCCTTCTTTTCTTCCTTCTTCCGCTTCGCCGGCGGGTGCGGTGCCACAGCCCGCACGGGAACGACAGGAATTGGAGAAGAAGAGCCCCCATGCCCATCACTGTGACGCTCAAGGCACAGCGGGTTCCTAGGCATCGGCAGAGTCGAGGCATCCGACGATTCGCTGGAGCTCCTCGTCCGCTTGCGAGTGTGATCCTCGCTCGACTCGTTGGCCTCTTCAGCCGAAGATCGCGCCGACGGCAGCTCGGACATGGAGTCCACCACCTCATTGTCTGGAGCATCCGGGAATACTTCGGGCAATGGAGGTGACATGCTCGGTACCTTGAATTCCTACGCAAAAAGATAGCAAACATTTCAGCACACAAGGTGGAAAGATAAACACAGTCGAAAAATAGCGCTACGCGCACATCCCAGCTCTACACCTGCGGAACCGGACGAGAAGCAGAGAATGGAGAAGTCAGCGACTTCCCCGGAAGGTCCTCTCTAGCCTTGTACTTCAGTAGCGGGTGAAGGATCCCGTCGAGATCCACCTTGGAGAATTCCTCAGCTAAAACCCTAGTCAGATCACGGTGACCCGAATAAAGGAACATCGGGTGTGCCCTGGCCTGGAGTGGCTGCACCTGACGTTTGAGAAAGGTGCGGATGATGTCCACACCATTCACCTCCTTTTCCGGAGTCAATTAAAGATCCTCCACCCGGCGATAGAGCCCTTCAATCTTAGCCACCTCGCCATCCAAGATCTGGTTTTTCCAGGACTTTTTCAGCTCGATTTTCTGGGAGGGGTCAAAAGGAGCAAGCCCAAAATCCGGCCCAGTCACCATGGAGTCGTGGATGTAAAACCATCACCTCTGCCAGTACTGGATAGACTCGGACATAGAAAAGGAGAAGAAAATAATGTTGTATTTGAGGGAGAGGATGCAACCCCCAATGGGATAAACACCATCGGAACCAGATTGCCTCTTCACGGAATAGAGTTTCCGGAAGAGGCCAAAGTGTGGCTCGACACCGAGCCAGCACTCACAGAAAGTGATGAAACAGGCAATATGAAGAAGAGAGTTGGGAGAAAGATGATGCAGCTGGATACCATAAAGAAAAAGCAATCCACGAAGGAAATCGTGGACTGGGAAGGAAAAGCCCCGAAGAACAAAAGCGAGGAACATAACTTCGAAACCCAGCGGGGGGACGGGGAATTACCTCGTTCCCAGGGAGTTTGACATCCTCCCTATCCTGCGGGATCAAGCCCCGCTCACGGAGCTTGCGGAGATCACTCTCACGCGTCTCCGATCGCCACCAGCCACCGTCGGTGACACGGGCAGCGGCAGAAACTTTCTTGCCACCAGCAGCGCTGGTACCAACTGCAGAGGAGGACTTCTTCGGCTTCCCCATCACGGTGCGGCGGCGTCGGCGGAGAGCACGCAGGATCAAGGAAGGAAATGCTCGAGGAAATTCCAGCAGGCAGCAAGAAAGCTCAGAGAAGATTGGAGTAGTGAAACAAGAATGGCTGCGGTGAAAACAAATTAACTTTTCCCCAATGATTATAAGGACGAAGACGATGCACGATGACCGTCCATCGGGAAGACCTAGAGCCAACTGCAAGATCTGACTGTCCATGTGTCAGCACAACAGCGAACCGTTGCTCACACGCAGTCCACTACACGCGGAAATCGAGGCGACGCCGTAATTATCTTCACGCCGCGCGTGACCGGTCAACTCAAGGTCAGAAGGTGGGACCCATGTTCGTCCAGTCTTGTCATCTCTGGCGCCGCAGACGCTTGAGGTCACCGATCGTCAGCACTGACGTCATCAAAAGCTATGCTAGCAACGGTTACAATTCTTCGGCTATACAATTAAGAGTACTCACTCGAATCTACGATTCAACTAACTACTCGGAGGCTACTCCTATCAGGAGCGTTGGTCGCGCACCCGAAAAGTGAACAAAACACTACATCACTGAATTATTTCTTCGAGTCCTACATCGAGTCTACGACTCCACTACAGACTCGGGGGGCTACTCCCATAGGGAGGATGGATTCAAGCATCCGAAAAATTTGTGTCCTACGGACCTGAAGCCGAACAACAGCTGGATTATAGTCTCTGTTCGAGTCTACGACTCGAACAGACACTCGGGGGCTACTCCCATAGGGAGCGCTGGTCGCGCACCCTATGAATTCTTCGACTGCGATCCTACGGATCAGCATGCAAAACTTTTTTGGCAACTCTGCCCTAATTAAACGCTGAGTGAAAAACGTCCTCCTTGGCCACCCGAAGCACCTCCGCGGTGATAAGCATTCGGATGTTGTGTCTGCGACACAAAGATAAGACCTACAGATATCGTCTGATGGCCTGGTAACGCACATGACTGCGCTCTGCTAGTAAGAATCCGTGCCAACAGGCGCGATGAAAAATCCCGACGGACGCGTTGGGTACATCATTTAAATTCACTGGAATTCCACTCCTGTAAGTCCTCCGCGGCCTAAGTCGAATGACGCCAGCATATGTTCCGGGTTCGAGTCAGGGACTCGAACCTGAAGAAGATCGTGTTTTTTTGTCCTAAGACAGTTAACTGACCCTGATCTGTTAGGAGAGTCAGGCACACGCATCAACAATCCCTACACATTCTCTTAAAAGACAGAGATAGTTGCACCCAAGGATTGAAGAGTCCTCAGCCAAATCTACGATTCGACTGAACACTCGGGGGCTACTGACATGGTTATACCCCGCGGGTACACGACCTCAGCATACCTAGTCCAGCCCAAGGAAGGCCCACGGAAAATATACGTCGGCCCATGAAGATTTTTGGGTGGCCAGGGCCCATGACGCCTTCGGATCCTTGGAGAGCAAGACTAGAGTAGATAGGAAATTGAAAGGGGTGAACCCTAAAACCTGTAACCGACTCGATCTGTGCCTGGGACCTGCCTAACTCTATATAAAGGCTAGGAAGGCACGGCGAGGAGGGCACCTCATACCTTCGCATAGACACCTCCACACCAGATTGCATCTACGCACCCCTGTAACTTTCGGTTCCGCCGTAATCAAGAGCAGACAAGCAGGAGTAGGGTTTTCCCTCCGAGGGCCTGAACCTGGGTAAACCTCGTGTCCCCGTGTTGCTTGTTTGCTAACTGTTCCGCGATCTCCAGCATCCCCATCTTCTCCAAAACCCAAATCCATAACAATGGGCATTGACGAGATTAAACCTCGTCACCCTCCCCATCCGTGTCGGTTTAGCAAACTGCCCTGGCTCAGCTATGAAGCTATCGACAAAGGAATGTGTGCTGAGCGGGCTCTGGAAAATCCCCTCATGTATTACCTTTTGTCTTGCATGCCAAATTGCCCACGCAGTGACGCACACCCGAATCAACTGATCATGAGGTAGGATATCAATCATTCCGAACAACCAGTTACGTGCTAGCGGTTCCTGTGTCTGGCTAACATGCTCGGTCAACTACTCATCAGCAAGGGCCCAGACACATCTGGCCATCGTACAATCAATTAATGAATGCTTCCATGAATCCTCAGCTCCGCAAATTGCACAGGTGCTCGTCAGAGCCATGTTTCTCCGTTGTAGCGTATCAGCAGTAGGTAAAGAATGCTTTGCCAAACGCCACAGGAAGACCCTCAACTTTGTCGGTACCTGAACATTCCACAGTTTAGTCCAGCTCTTTTGTAATCCCTTGTGGTCAGAGTTTGCCCCCGACCCATCAAGCCAAGCTTCTCTCGTTGCCTTAGTAGCAACAATCATCTGATACGCCGATCTCACCGTGAATATACCACTCTTCTCATGGTGCCAAGCCCAAAAGTCAGGCTGGACCCTAGTGCTGATCGGTATTGCTTGAATGCCCTGCACATCCATGGGTAAAAAGAAAGTGCTAAGTTTTTGCACATCCCACTCCCGTGTTGCTTGAATTATCAGTTGAGACACTCCATGAGGCGGATTAGGAGCCTATTTGCACGCATACGGTCTCAGCGCCCCCTCCCGCGGTAGCCAATTATCATTCCACGGGTAGGTCTAATCACCCGTCCCAATTCGTCGAATCAGGCCTTGTGCTAGAACAGCCTTCCCTTCCATAATAGCTCGTCAGACTTGAGATGGGTGAGTCCCCAACTCTGCATCCAAAAAACTCGATCCTGGGAAATATACTGCCTTGAGCACACGAGCGCTCAGTGTGTCGGGGTTTTGCAGAATCATCCACCCCTGCCATGCCAAGAGGGCTAGGTTGAATAATTTAATGTCCCTAAACCCCAGCCCCCCCCCATAAATTTCGGTTTCGTCATCTCCTCCCACGAAACCCAGCATGTTCTCCTTTTGCCATCCTTAGAACCCCACCAAAAGCTTCTAATCAGTGCGTTGATATGTTGGCATAAGCCCCTAGGCAACTTGAAGCAAGCCATGGAGAAGACTGGAATAGCCATTACAACTGATTTGATCAAAACATCCTTCCCCGCTGCCGACAGACACTGCTCCAACCACCCCTGGATCCTCTTCCAGATGCGATCCTTCAAATATTTGAAGACTCCATTGACTGATCGTCCCACATTGGAAGGCAGTCCCAAGTACTTTTCATTTAGCGACTCATTCTGAACATCAAGTAAGATCTTCAATTCCTACTTCACCAAAGTAGGACAACGCTTACTAAAAAAGATAGATGATTTATCCAAATTAACACGCTGACCTGAGGCAAGGCAGTAAGCATCCAGTGCGTCTCATGCAGCATGAGCACTATCTCCAGTTGCGTTGAAAAACAGCAGGCTGTCATCTGCAAAAAGGAGGTGGTTCACTGCCGGGGCAGTGGGGGCCACCTTTAGGCCTTGAAGGTTCGATGACTCACTTCTAGATTTTAACAGGCACGAAAGGCCCTCTGCTGCTAACAAGAACAAATATGGCGATATTGGATCCCCCTGACGAATGCCTCGAGAGGGCTTGAACTCCTCAAGCCGCTCCCTATTAAACAAGACTAAGAACGACATCGTCGTAACCATTCTCATAACCATGCTCACTCATGATGGATGGAATCCCAGCTTCAACATGATTGCCTTAAGATAATACCCCTCCACACGGTCGTACGCCTTCCTCATATCCAATTTGAGGGCACAGAATCTGTGTTTCAAAGTTTTGTTCCTTTTCATAAAGTGCAAGCACTCATATGCAGTTATTATATTGTTTGTAATCAACCTCCCAGGAATAAAGGCAGATTGCTCATCTGAAATAATACCAGGCATAACTTTCTTTAGTCTATTTGTCAGCACTTTGGATGCAATTTTTTGTAGATGACATTACATAAACTGATAGGACGGAATTGACCAAGATCCTCCGGCTTAGCCACCTTTGGAATAAGAACCAGGAAGGTTTTGTTGAAGGCCGTCGGATCATCCTCCCCACGCAACACCCTCAACACAATATTAGTCACCTCCTCCCCGCAGAGATCCCAATGGCGCTGAAAAAAGTGGGCTGGCAGGCCATCTAGTCCCGGTGCCTTGGTAGGAAACATTTGAAAAAGAGCCTCTTTAACCTCTATATTAGTAATGACACTGATCAGGCCCTTATTCATCTCTCCTCTCACACGTACATGAACATTGTCTAGTACGACCCCCATGCCTTCAGTGCCCTCCGACTTATACAAGTCGCAGTAAAACGCGGTGGTAGCGCTTTCCATTGCACATGGGTCTTCAGTTACTTCTCCATCTGGTTTGCGAAGCTGGTTGATCTTGTTCTTTCTCTTGCGTTGGCTAGCCCGAAGATGAAAGAAACGAGTATTTTTGTCACCCTCCGCTAACCATTGAACCCTCGAACATTGGCGCCACATAATCTCCTCGCGTTGATCGAGTTCCACCATCCTCTCGACTGTTTTCAGCTCCACATGGGTCGGCCCCACCCGGGCCGGATCCTCCCGTAATTTATTCAGGTCTTCACGCAGACCCCGAATCTCTTGGCGTACAGAGCCAAATGTGTTCACCCCCAGTGCTGGAGCGAGCCCGTAACTTCCTTGATCTTCTCCTGTAGCTGATCAAGTGTTGTTGCCTTTCCTGGATGATCCCACACCTGCTTGATCATTGGTGAAAAATCCTCATGTCGTTCCCACATCACCTCATATCGGAACAAACTCCGTGTTGTCCGTTGTCCCGTCCTCGACAACGGCTCCTCCCATGTTAGTAGTATGGGACAGTGGTCTGAGGAAGCCGTCGTCAAATGCGTAACTGTCGCTAAAGGAAAGCGACTACACCAGTCTCCCGTAGCCAAAGCTCAATCTAATCTCACCCTGCAGTAGGTACCTCCAGCCACTTTCTTATCAAACGTCCAATTTAAGCCCTGATACCCCAGATCATGCAGTCCGCACACATCCACTGCATCATGAAAACCCTCAATCTGAGCATAGCTCCGTTCCTGCACTCCGACATGTTCATGTCGATGCAGTACTTCGTTAAAATCCCCTAGGAAAACCCAGGGTAAAGGCGAAGACAAGCGAATAAACTTCAACATGTCCCAAGTTTTAAACCTCTCACTCGTTTGAGCCTCGCCGTAGACACCCGTGACACGCCACGGTTCCTTCCCCACCTCCTTCACAATCGCATCGATATGGTACTGTGAGTAAGGAAAAATATCAATGGATATATTATTATTCCAAAACATCCCCAGGCCGCCACTGCGCCCAGTACTACTGACAGCAAAGCATCTATCAAAACCAATAGATCTAGCTAAACTCTCCACACGCGTCCTACTTAGCTGAGTTTCCAAAATAAATAACACAGTGGGGGCGTATTTTTTCGCCAGGTCACGAACTTCCTTGACTGTCGCAGCTCCGCCCAAACCACGACAGTTGTAGCTCATGGCACTCATTGTGCCTGGCGGCCCTCCTCAGTGGGGGCCGCCTCAGTGGCAACATCTTCTTGTACACCCGTCTTCTGTCGGTACACCCATCTTCTGCCTACCGACGGACTGCATAGGCTGAAATATAGCTTCATCGTCTTGCCCCTTTCCAACAACCATCACATTCTTCTGCTTCTTCCGTTCCCTTGGGGTCATGTACTGTGTTGGCGGTGGAGGCACACGCTTGGTCACCTTCCCACCATCTTCCGCCTTGTCCATATTTAGATTTTTGCGCACCCCGTTAGGACTCTTCTCCTGTGCATCCTCGCTTCCACCCGGAAAAGGCTTTAGAGGACTCAAAGCTGTATCATCCAGATCACCCGGTGGATCAGAGCACAGTCGCCAGAGTTATGCTTGCGGTTACTGCTTGAAGTTCTTGGTACCCACTTGCGCCGGTTCCTCTCTCCCGTACTGCCGCCTTGCCCCGCTGCTGGCATACTAGCTCTGCTTCCTGCAAAATTCCGTGTGTCATTACGACCACGTGCCCCTGGTGTTCCAGGCTTCCAGTACATCTCTTCCGAAATCATCCACGAACCAAAATGACGTTCATCCTCCTCATGCTCTCCGGTTCCACACTCGAGATAAGTATGTCCCATGAATCCACAAAACTCACAGTGTTTCGGCATCTTCTCATACTTTACTTGCAGGAAGACATGCTCCCTTCCTTCCATCATGAGCGGGACAAAACGAACCAGCAGCTTCATTGAGTCAAGCTTCACACGCACACGATGGAACACACCATTCTTGGTCTGAACCGCTGTCAGTTCAGTTCTGATAACCTCCCTCACTCTGGTTGAGAGTTGTTCCAGTACTTCCCTCCTACGGAAGAGTGGCGGTATCTTGTGGATCTGAGCCCACGCCAGCACCCCGCTTGGAATAACAGTTGGTGAAGGGGTGGTACGATCGAAAGGTTCCACCATTAAGGCACAATTGCGGAAGAGCCAAGGCCCCTCTTCCAAGTCAAGTGCCCTCTTCCATGATTCTCCTCCAGTCGCCGAGGCAGAAGGCTTGGAGAACCACCAGATTAGGCTCTACCTCGTGGAAGATCACATCTTGCGCTGGGTTCCATGCCGCCATTAGAGTGTTCTTCAGTGTGTGTACACTAAAGGATTTCCACGTCAACACCTTCGCCGCCGCGAGCCACTTTGTCGCCGGCCAGCACTGAATTCCTCCTTGCCGAGGAAAACATCATTGAGTTCCTCCCCATGCAGCGTGAGGTTTTTCAGCAGATCATCAACATCCACCTCCTTCCTCGACTTTCCCTCACTCGCCCTGGAGCTCTCTGCCATGGCGATCAGAAAACAAAACCCGCCCCTCCACCCAAACCCTAAGACAGACAGCGATCTCCCAAGGCCGGGTAGCTAGACAAGCTAGCCCCGTGATCAGCCTGAGTCGATAGCCGTAGCGAAGGGTAGGGGCGCGGTAGATCGGTTGTGTCCCGACGACAAGCAGAATCACCGCCGGAATCGCCAAAACCTAGAGAAACCCTAGGTAACCGCCTCGTGCGAACCACACTGATGCTCATGTGGCTAAGACTGTTTTCGTCTACCTCAATTCATAAAAGGAAACAGGATATGGCCCATAAATCAAACGAGCTGGCCAAATTGGTGAGACAACCCGAAGGTCTATTACTAATTCACAACCCACGAGAGCGGACGAGGATGAAAGCCCAGAGCCCCCGCCACACTCCACTCACTCCACGGACATATATGTTGAAGGGTAAAGGGAGAGAGAGATTGCAGAATATGATGGTTGTATTATTGAACCTCTCGGGCGAGTATATATAGGCGTACAGGGACCAACTTGGAGTACAAGACAAGTATAGGCAAGTAACCTACTTGGAGTACAAGACAAGTAACCTAGTATATCCCTAACAGATACGTATACTCTAATATCCCTCCCGCAGTCGTAGCGGTAGCATCGTGAACAACTGGAACGTCGCGAACGGTCAGACTGGAGAGCCGAAGTAGACCAGTGTGCTGACATCCTCCCGCAGTGGTAGCAGGAACGTCGTGGACGGTGTCACGTCATAGAAGCTTGGACCGTAGAGGATGCTGGTGAGGAGCTCATGCGAGGTGGTAGCCCTTGTGCCGGTGTCGAGTGAGCCGAGAGCGGTGGGTGCTGCAACCTTGGTCGAGGTAGCCGCGCGAGGGGTCGCCGTGGTCGATGTCATGGTCGGGGTTGTCGGTGTCGAGGTAGCCGCATATTAAGCCGCGTGCGTTTAGTGCAGCCAGTAGAAGGACAGAGACGCGTCAGGACAGTCGTTGGAGAGAGTGATGCCGAAGCCGATGCAGTCCGAACCGTCGAGGACGAGGTGCGGCCATGGCTTTGCCAGAACCAGGCACACGTCGGGAACGAAGGCATACTCTGGTTGTGCCAAAACCGAGTACGCGAAGACGAAGTTGGTGTGACGCAGTCGAGGCAGACGTAGAGGAGGTAGTCGATGCCGATGAAGACCTTGTCGAAGCCGATGAAGACGAGGCGCTACAACCGAGCTTGCCATACTCGGGAACGCGTCGAGGATGAAGGCACGCACCGGTGTTGCCAATACCGGGCATGCGAAGAACGGGACCAGTAGAAACAGCTTCACACCATGTCAGAGAGGAGACTAGCAGAGGAGGACTCTACGACGGTTATGCAGTTGTCGCGGCGCCGATGCGCAGCCGCGTTGTCGGAGTAGACAAGTAGGTGTGGAGGACGAGGCGAGGCGATGGCGGCAAGTCGTGCGGAAAGACGTAGAATGCGGCGAACCAGCGGACGACCAAGAGGGGTCATCTTGGATGCCTGAAGCGGAGGGCAGTCGGCGGGACCTACGACAGCCAGGAGTGGCCATGCAGGCTACCTGTGGAGATGCGACGGCGGTGCTCGAAGTAGGCGAGGAAGAACCCGATGACGTGACGAAGACCATGCACGAACGGCGGCGACCCGCGCCGAGGGACGTGGCGCGGTGGAAGCCTACGACGTCCTTGCGGGGTGACGGCGATGACCGCGTGCAGCGATGCTACTGCCCGATGGGGTGGCGTAGTTGCAGGGCGCGAGTCGGTGCAGCGGCGTGAGAACCACCAGCGACGGACATGCCTGAGAAGGCGCGTTGGTAGCCGGCGGCAGGGACCAAAGGCGGCGACGCCTTCTGACCGAAAAGCGGCGACGGCAGCCCGATGCTCGATCGGTGGTAGGCGCGTGCTCGGGACGACTGAGGAGACGAAGCGCGGTCGGTTGATCGAGCCGCAGCGGCGCTGTACGCGCCAAGTCCGTGACGACGGCAGATCGGAATCCGCGGCGTCGTTGTCGGTGCAATCCCGGGCGATGACGGCGAAGACAATCCGAAGGAGGGTCGGCCGCGGCAGCCTCCCGAGGAAGCCGCAGCAGCCGGCCGCGGTGCGCGGCAGCCTGTCATGAGGCCGCGACGGCCTACCGAGGAAGGCATAGCGGCGCAAGTGACAGGCGCACAAGCGCGATGTAGATCATCGATGCCGATGGTCGGAGTAGAGGCGCGGCGATGACGACGGCGATGGGCGACGCAATCCGATCTAAAATCGGTAAACCAAAAAAAAAAACCGATCAAGAGATCGAAAAAAAGACTTACAGGGCAGCCGATCACGGATCGGCGGACGAACCCTGCGTACAGGTTGCGCGGCCCCCGACGGAGATCATGGAGATTGACCTCCCCGAGGGCGGCGCGGCGGAAGCGGAGGCGGCGGCTAGGTCAAGGACCGTGCCGCTCTGATACCATGTTGAAGGGTAAAGGGAGAGAGAGATTGCGGAATATGATGATTGTATTATTGAGCCTCTCGGGCGAGTATATATAGGCGTACAGGGACCAACTTGGAGTATAAGACAAGTATAGACAAGTAACCTACTTGGAGTACAAGACAAGTAACCTAGTCTATCCCTAACAGATACGTATACTCTAACAATATACAATCTCAATTTAAAAAGTTTTGTATTTAAGCTACATAAAAATAATAAAATTTAATTCTTTTTAGATCTGAAATCACTATACTGAGATGTACAGTTTTGTTATTCCTGTGTAGCTTAGAATACACATTATTTCCATTTGATATTTTACATGTTTTCTTTGTACATCATTGGCTACGTCCCAATTTTTCAAAAAAATTCTAGAACATAGGAATATGATTTTTGTTTTTTTAAGAAAATGGGATTACTACTGTCCATATATACTAAAATTCGTGGAGATTTGGTACACATGGACACTAGTGCTTCCTTCATTTTGAAACATAATAGTATTTTTTTTTTTAAATGAAAAAATGTCGAGAATACATGTACATGGTCCATATATTAGTGTGAAATTTTAGTAAAATAGTTTATTTAGACTAAGAAAAAGAATAAATTTCTGACGGTAAGTAAGGCTACAAACACACATGTTTTGTCAGAAATTTGTCTTTTTTATATAGCCCAAAATATTTTTAAACAATTCTATGTTCTAGATGTGTGTATGTATATTTAATTATTTATTTATGTTTAGAATTTGTGCAGACGTAAAAGTTTAAGTTTTAAAATGTTTTGAAAACAAAAACACTGATGCTTTTTTTTAAGAACACATGGATGCTCATGTTTTTTTTAAACACTCGGACCTTTTTATTCAAGCATCAGCAAAGTTTATAGGAACGTTTAACCCTTCAGAAGGGGTAAGAAACCAGACATGTTGACCAACCTCAAGGGACTTGCCTAGTCTAGCCAATCTATGCACCTCCTTGTTGAAGCTCCGCTTCTCATGGCAGAAAGAGATACCTCCATGATCCTCCGACCTTCCCTCGATCTTCTTCAGTATACAGCTGAAGCGACCCATGTTGGCGCTATGCAAACCTTGGATCACCTCCATGCGTTATGAGGCCACCAGAGCCCTTCTAACCTGCAGGTCAAGAACTAGCGTGGTGGCCTGTGAAACAATAGAATTGGGGGAACCGGCTCAACCCTCAATGGGGTGGTGTATCACATATATATATAATGGGTGTGTTATAATTGGTACAATACACGTACAATTACAGAAGCTATACACAGTCTAACATCCTCCCTCAATCTTAGCCACTTCCTAAAGAATCTAAAAGGGTAAGATTGCGCCTACGGGTCTCAAACTTTGCTGATGCTTGAAGACAAAAGCTCACCATCAACAGCAGTGATCTTGTCAGTGGTAGACATAGGCGTAGTAGTCTTCTTGCACTTAAGCATCCCGACCCGCTGCAACAAGTCCAATGAATACTTCTTTTGCGTCATAACATGTCCATCAACACGAGAAGCAACCTCCACACCAAGAAAGTAATGGAGCTTCCCAAGATCCTTGACAGCAAAATCAGTACCAAGAGAGCGAACAAGAGCATAGGCAGCTGACTGAGAGGAGCCGACCAAAATAATATCATCCACATAGACCAACAAGTACATAGTGACCTCAGGCTTCTGTAGAAGAAACAACGATAAATCAACAGTGGACGGTGCAAAACCATGAGCACGAAGAGTTGTAGCAAGACAGGCATGCCAGACACGAGGAGCTTGCTTCAAGCCATATAGTGCTTTGGTAAGACGACAGATATGATTAGGATGGTCAGGATCAGAAAACCCAGGCGGCTGTCGCATATAAACTTCCTCCTCCAACACACCATGAAGGAACGCATTCTGCACATCAAGCTGACGAAGAGACCAACCTCGAGTGACGGCAATAGATAGAAGAAGCCTGATGGTAGTAGGCTTGACCACTGGACTGAAGGTGTCTTCATAGTCAAGATCATACCTTGCCTAAATCCTCTAGCAACAAGGCGCGCTTTGTAGCTCTCAATAGACCCATCAGAATGCTTCTTCACTTTGAATACCCATTTAGAATCAATCACATTAACTCGCGGTGGTGGGAGGACAAGAGTCCACGTCTCATTGCGAATAAGAGCGTGATATTCATGTTCCATAGCCTCTCTCCAATAAGGAATACTCATAGCAGCCTGGTACGTGCGGGGCTCGGAGGATGGATCCGCAATGGCAGTAGTCATACACACAGCGCATGCCAGGCAACTGTGCCGTCAGTGCGCTCCTTGGGGCGATGAATGCCACTGCGACTGCGTGTATGGGGGTGCAGTGCATGAGCCGTAGAGGTCGAAGGTGCAGCCGACGAGGGGCTAGGTGACGGTGATGAAGAGGGCCCAGTCGGCGAAGTGCTGGGCATGGTGACAGCAGTGGCCCAGTCATCGAGGGACCGGGCGACACGCTGCAAGGCGACGTGCTGGGCGTCGGGAAGGCCGGCGACGCGCTGGGCGTCGAGGAAGCCGAGTCGGAGCCCGCCAAGGGAGTCGCAGGGGTTGGGCTGCTCAGCGAGGGAGACAGCCCAGGCGAAGGCGACATGGGCGAGGCAGGCGTGGAAGGCCGAAGACTCGGCGAGGCCAGCCCAACGTCAGGGGGCGTGGCCGGCCCAGCGGCAGGGGGCAAGGCCGGGCGCGACGTCACGGGAGCATCATCCGGGCATACATGGGCACGATGTCCGAGGCCATGCAGGAGCACTGGCGGATCGATGTGCACGTCGGATGATGCCGGCGATGGAGGTGCTGTTGTCTCCAAAATTTCCAAACAAGCCCCGTGTCCAGTGCCTGCACCATGGTTAGGCAACAGTACAGGAGAGTATGCAACATCATCAAATTGGTTAGAGACAATGGAGGATGAATGCATGGATGGAGGTTCATCGGTGGACATAGGGAGTTGGCAAAGGGAGAAACATGCTCATCAAACACGTCATATTGAGATATATAGACACGATTAGTGGGAACATGAAGTCATTTGTAGCCTTTATGAAGAGAACTATAGCCAAGAAAGACACACTTTTTAGACCAAAATTCCAGCTTGCGTTTATTGTATGGGCGAAGATGCGTCCAGCAAGCGCACCCATACGCTTTAAAAAAGGTATAATCAGGTTGTTCATTAAGAAGGACTTCAATAGGAGACTTCATGTCTAGAACACGTGTGGGAGTACGATTGATGAGAAAACATGCAGTGGTAAAGGCATCACTCCAAAACCGAAACGGAACCGATGCATGGGCTCAAAGAGTAAGACCAGTTTCAACGATATGATGATGCTTACGTTCGACGGAGCCATTCTGCTGATGTGTATGTGGACATGCTAAACGGTGAGCGATCCCAAGCGACTAGAAAAAAGGGTTGAGGTTGCAATATTCACCACCCCAAACCAATTGAACATGGACAATTTTATGCTTGAGAAGGCGTTCAACATGTTTTTGAAACTGAACAAAAATATCAAACACATCAGATTTATGCTTAATAAGATAAAGCCAGGTAAAGCGACTATAAGCATTAACGAAACTGATATAATAATTATGACCACTAACAGAGGTTTGGGCCCCAGACATCAGAAAACACAAGTTCTAGAGGATGTTTCACCTCATGAGTAGACTCCGAAAAAGGAAGTTGATAACTCTTCCCCTGCTGACAAGCATCACACACTGCTACATCTTTATTACTAGGCATGATAGGAAGCTCATGACGACGCAAAACATGACGAACGATAGGAGTGGCAGGATGACCAAGGCGAGCATGCCACTGTGACGATGAAATGCGAACTCCACTGAAAACGCGAAAGACTCCAGGATGCTCCAGACGATAGAGGCCCTGACACAGACACCCACTAAGGAGCACGTCCCCCGTGTCCCGATCCTGAATAAAAAGATCAAACGGGTGAAATTCATAGAACACATTATTGTCATGGGTGAGTCTAGGAATTGAAAGAAGATTACACGTCACAGATGGTACTCGAAGAATATTGCGAAGTTGGAGGATCCTATTGGCATGGCTAGTGAGAAGAGATGCTTGACCAATATGGGAGATGTGCATACCTGCTCCGTTGGCTGTGTAGACCTTGTCAGACCCGTGATATGGCTCATGGGTGTGGAGCTTCCCCATCTCGTTCGCCATGTGCTCCATTGCCCCCGAGTCCATGTACCAATATGGGTCAACGGAGTAGGACTGGGTTTGTCCAAGGTTCGCCTGGGGCTTCGTAGGCAGCGCCGGACGATCGGCCATAGCCGCTTGGCGCACGTTATTACGCGCATCCTTGCCGTCATTACCGAGACCGAGGAAACTTTTCTGAAAGCGGCGGTGACACTTGGAGGCCCAGTGCCCCTCAATACCACACAACTGGCAGTGTCGACCCCCGCTGGAAGACATCGTCGAAGGGGGGCCGGTCGGATATGGGGTCGACGGCGCGGGCCCCTTGCCCAAGGCGGATGACGGGGCACCCAAGGAGAGCTGGCTGCCCCTGTAGACAGCATTCGCGGAGGAGCCCCCTCCACGGCTGCGGTTGGCGCGGCGCGCCTCGCCGCGCTGCCCGGTGAGGAGAAGACGGGAGTAGACCTCGTGTGCCATCATGGGCGTCGATTTGCCCCGCTCATTGATGATCTCGACCAAGCCATCGTACTCCTCGTCGAGGCCATTGGCGATGAAGGAGTTGAACTCAGAGTCGGTGAGCGGCTGTCCAATGGATGCCAGCGTGTCAGCAAGGGTCTTGACCTTGTTGTAGAACTCCGTGGCGGTGGTGTCGAGCTTCTCACACTCGCCTAGCTGACGACGGAGAGCGCTGGCACGGGCCTGCGACTGCGATGCGAAGGAGCGCTCAAGGATTGTCCATGCCTCATGAGACGTCTTGGCAAAGACGATAAGCCCAGCAACAACCGAGATGAGCGACCCCTGGATGGAGGAGAGGTTCGCCTGGTCCTGCCCCGTCCACACACGGTGCGCCGGATTATAAACCGGGCCGTTCATGCTGTCCACCAGCGCGAGGGGGGCAAGTAAGAGTGTCGTCGACGTAGCCGAGCAGGTAGTGACTCCCAAGGAGCGGAAGGACCTGCGCGCGCCAGAAGATGTAGTTATCCAGCGATAGATTGAAGGTGATGAGTTGCCGGAGTGAAATGGCGGAGGCAGCGAGCCTGTCGAGAAGACTGTCGGAGGCGCGTACGCCATAGGGGTAGAGACAGGCGACGCGGCCGTTGGTGCCGGGGGAGAACCCGCGTGCGGCTCGGGGTGAGACCCTGCAGGAGGCGCGGACGCCGTGAGAGCAGGGTGCATCGGCGTGAGATCCGACGCAGAGGGCCCGACGGTCCAGGCTGCCGAGGAGGCCGCATGCGCGAAGGCAAGAGGCGAGATGGCGGCGGCCGTGGAGGCGGGCGAGGAGGCGCTGGACGTGTGGACCGTCAGCGAGTGCCCCGGCGATGAAGAGGCCGGGGGATGGTTGGAGAAGAAGGAGCCGACGCTCCTCGTCCCGATCGGGGGCGGCCGGATGGCGACGGCGTCGATGGGGCAGGAGAGTAGGGCGGCGAGGGAGGCGGGCATGTAGCTCGCGTTGGTGGAGCCGGAGGCGGCGGCGCTCGTCATGGCAGCGGCGGCGTCGATCGGTGATGAGATCGGCGATGGCGGCGGGTGCGGCGGCGCGGTTAGGGTTTGGTGAAGGCGGCGGAAGCGTAGAACGTAACCAACTCTGATACCATGTGAAACAACAGAATTGGCGAAACCAGCTCAACCCTCAATGGGGTGGCCTATCACATATATCTCTACTGTATAATTTATGTAGACGTGGTCTTCGTCTCCCTTCGATTTTCGTCCGTCGTGTGTTTGTCGTGGTCCGCCTGCTTCTTCCTTTTCGTATTCCTACTGATCCCGAACGAGAAAACCGGGAGGGAAACCAATCTGTGCACCAGAAAACGGGAGAAGTTAAGGACAAACTCATTGATAGATCCATCGATCTTTCGCACAACAGGCAAGTTGTCGTGTTGTTGACCCCGTTTGCAACGAACCGCCTGATTGAAAGAGCAGCAAAACTGGCTCGCACTTCCTCGCTTGAGCAGATGGATGACGGCGGTGGCCATTGCCGCCGGGCGAAGGTGGTGGGCAATTGGACGGGCGTCGTCCCTGAAATTACTTGAGCTTGGTTGAGTTGTCCTCACGGGCCTCATGCCCTCATCTGATCCTAGCGATTCTGGGAGGACTGGACGCTTGTCGCCGGCCGCCCAAGTTCCTGCAAAACTTTCTCTGCCCTCTTGTTCGTGTACCAGGCTACCAACTATTCCCCGGCCCTGTCCTCTTAGGATTTTTTTTTGACGAAATGTCCTCTTAGGATTCATCACACTAGATAGATTAATCATCATGGAGTTAGCAGCCTTGTTGATTCTTGTAGGAATTCCGCTTGGTGATTGTTAGTCTAGGGAGTTCATGGACCAGAGAATCGGCAAGGCATTTCCGTGTAGGATTCATGACTCGGTCCATTGATTTCTTTTGCCTGCAATTGATCTTCCGCGATGCTGTAGACACAAAGCCTCATGGTTTTGGTGTAGGGCGAGTATTACGGAGAAGTAAATACAGAGTTAGTTAGTGTTTTGTTTTAGCTAGAAAAGAGCCGCCGCCGGGAGGGAAATTGCCTAGACCGTGTGGCGACAGGCAAGCCGCTCCGATCAAGAGATAGAGAGAAGGTAAGAAAAATCTGGGAGGAGAGAATAGAGATTGTGTTGCATGTCGTGGTCTCCGACTCTTAAGGAGACGCCGTTCCTGGTGCGCGGGGGCTGCGACGCGACCTAGCGTCGGCGGAGAGCTGGCCCGACGTGTGGCGGCGGTGGTGATCATCCTGGTCATCAAGCAGGTCGCCTCACCGGCGGTCGAGACGACGTGGTAGGTAATGGTCCTGGTTTTACAAGACCACGGGACTCCGGGTGCTAGGTTCTCGACATCTGCCACGTCCTCTCACCGGCTGGTGTGTGCATCTGCAGAGATGAAGGTGCCTACAAGCCTTCTCACGCCTGGTCTGTCACTGTCAGTGTCAGGTCGAGCGGGCAGACCGCCAAGATCATGGAGATGGACAACGACGAGAATCTGGCATGGTGGCATGCAGTACTCCTTTGATGGCGCGGTCGGTGCTGGCAAGAGCTAGCAGTCGGCCATGACCGAGCTAAGCCCGAGAGCGAGCAGCTGTCAAGTTGAAGAGCACCTCTCTTTCGGGACGACGCATAGTGCGTCGGCCGCGTGGAGCAACAGAAGCCACGGCCCAGCAGGAGGAAGCTTAAGGGAGCGGAACACAAGCGTACGTGCCGAGGGACAGCAGGATGCAGCGGTAGTTTGCTCTTTTGATCCACTGTTGCTCCCCGTATGAGTACCTGGCTACCTGCCGAGCTTAATTAATTCATATGTTGTACAACTGCAATGTCACTATAGGAATCGACAGAGATGCCGACGGCATCTAATCGACAACTCAACCTCCTTGGCCATCCGTACACACTGCTCCCTCGCCTAGACTCCATTGTTGCCAACGCCCGACAAGGGTCTGCCGCACATATCAGCAGTTCGATGCGGCCGAAGCAAGTTCAAACATAGCCCGCTAGCTGATGCTATGCTTTGATGGAGGCCATGAGTACATGTTCTCCTTTTGAAACGCGAGGATAAAATAGATATGTGAGATCGAAACTAAACACATTCATTTAATAAAATGATAAATAAGATGACAATGAATTTATTTATCGTCCGTGACAACGCACGGGCATTCAGCTAGTATGTATATAATAAGTGTGTTATAATTGGTACAATACACGTATACAATTACAGAAGCTATACATAGTCTAACATGACCTCTCTGTATGCCAGAGCTTCGAGGCAGCTCGGGTCCATGACGGCGTCGAACACCACCGTTGACGCGCCGAGGAAAGCATCCTGCTAGGAACGACATACCATTCCAGCCGCACCTCTCCTAGCTGTCTTTGCTACCGCTCCATCCGCATTCAATTTACAATGCCGAAGCGGTGATGCGATCCAGTTCTTCCTTCGAACACCCTGACGAGCAGCCACACCGATGCTCATGTTTTTTTTAAGGGAACACTGATGCTTATGTGGCTAAGACAGTTTCCGTCTACCTCAATTTATAAAAGGGAACAGGATATGGCCCATAAATCAAACGAGCTGGCCAAATTGGTGAGACAACCTGAAGGTCTATTACTAATTCACAGCCCACGAGAGCGGACGAGGCTGAAAGCCCAGAGCCCCCGCCACACTCCACTTCACTCCCTCCGCCTCCCAGCCAGAAATAATTTCAAAACCCTCGTCTCCGGCGACGTCGGCGGCGGCGCCATGAACGTATTCGCCGGTGTCAGCGGCCGCGCGGGCGCGGGGGAGGGGGCGAAGGAGGCTGGATCCACAGGTGGTGAGGCGCTGCTGGAGCTGACGCCGCACAGGATGGCGGTGTGCCACCTCGTGCAGGTCTTCGCGCCGCCGGCCCAGCAGGAGGGCTCCGGCACGCCGCCGTTCCCCTTCGCGTCCGTCGCCCATCACAACCGCCTCGGGCTGTTCCTCTTCTCCCTCACCCGGGTACGCACGCGCGGACGCTTCTTCTCGCTCCTGGTTCTGACTGTCTGCTACCATTTGGCGATGTCTCTGATATCGTGTTCCACATTCAGTGCGGCTTGCCTTTAATCATGCGGAAGTTAGCATTACCATTATCTTTAAACCCCGTTGCGTACAGTAATTAGCGTCTAAATGTAGAATGATGAGCTGCTTAACTTCTGGGTGTGAAGTAGTATCCATGTGCGGTGTCCAGCAATCCAGCATAGACAGAGAAGTAGTGATTCCCTATCTGCTATTCAGTAAAACATCAGTTGTTTATATTTGCAATTACAGCATTGTTTATATTTGCAATTCGGACTTGGCTCAAGAGGATGCTCGTTTATACATTTATGATTGATCATTTGCGTGTAATTCGTCCACCTGTTTTGATTTGTATGACGAGATGTTGTGAAGTTTGTGTCATGTGTGTATTGCATTGCAGCTTTCATTTTCACTCATATATGTCTTAAGTCTTTACCTTATTGGTCTTATAGTCATGTGAGGATTTTCTGGAACCGCCACTGGAAGAGCTTTTAAGGCAGTTGAAGGTGGTAGATGATTTAGTTAATGGTTGGCTCTGTGAGCAGTTGACAACTACACTGTCAGGGCTTAACTCACCAGACGATCTGTTCAATTTCTTTGATAAGCTACGAGGTGAGATTACCATCATGGATGGATTTTCGAGTCCTTGATATTTCCTGCTTAATATAAGGCTCCCAAATAGACAACTTAACTTCTAATGGTTTCTGCCAGGTGTGCTCACTTCACCGGATGGTGCAAGTGTGGAAGACGAATTTCTGGATCCTAACAGTCAGCTTGGAGTTTATCTTCGTTGCTGTATACTTGCCTTCAATTCAATGACTTTCGAGGTGCTACAAGTAGAATATGGCATTCACAACCTCTGTTTTTTGATACTTTTATGCCCTTCTCTTTTCTTATTTAGGGTTAGGTTACTAAGTGTGCTCGCTGAAAATTCTTGTAGGGTGTCTGCCATCTGTTGGCAAATCTCGTGGCGTACTGTAACTCTGCTGACACTTCATATGATATGGCAGAAGATGAGGATTTTAACAGTGAAATGGAAATGAGTGACCTGATGGATGCAGATATAGGTGTTAGAGCTGGAGTATTTGATAAATACGGTCAAGGTTATGCCTCTGAGAGCCATATGGGGGAGAGCTCTACGTCTTTTATCCATGAACCAATTTCACTCCATGATTTTGATGAAGGTAAACTGAACCCTAAACCCTTTAACCTTTTCATTTTGATGGGACTGGATTTTTTGTAAGAAGCCATGGAAGAAAGAATACAAGGCACACCAGAATTTTCTGAATTAATCACAGCTGATTAGGAAAACAGAATGCAACGAGCACAACATGGAAGAAAATCTAGCATTTAGTCTTTTTATTGTGTACTATCATATGCAATCATGAAAAGAGCTATCCATAACCTGAATTTGTACTGATATTAATGTTAGAAACAGTATCTAATATAAGGACATTTTTTACTCCAAGCTTGTAATGTTTGCTGCCTAAGATGCCATCTTGACATCTTATAATAGAAAAATGCATGCAACCATGATACCAATTTCCTCCCAACACGTATTTGAATAATGTAACTATCTAGCTGGGTCACAATTGCTGCACTTGCTTTTTTGTGGCATAATGTTTTTGGTTATAGACTTATATTAATACCAGCCTTTGTGGAAAAACATCCATGCTGCTTCTCATGCCATTTGTGTGCTGAAAGGTGGACCAAATATATGCAATCTATTTGTGGGAATTAATTTTTGTTTTTCCAGACAGGCAAACCTATTTATATGAAGTATTTATATCTTTTTTTGCCAGCCAATATTTTCAAAGCAGATGATAATCCGACTTGTCTGAGATCAAGGTGGCAATTAGAGGCATATCTTAACCAGCAAGCTGACATTCTTGAGAAGTGAGTGTCGCTTCTTACATTTAATCAGCTAATACCACCATGAACTTGTAGTACTTACTGAAAACTAAAGGATATGTGCAGTTTCTTTAACAGCAGCCTTTTTGCTGCAGGAATCCCAGCTCGGTGCCTTTGAATTCATTTAATGCAACTATGACACAGCTTCAGACATTAGCTCCGGAGCTTCATCGTGTAAGTTATGCACAGTATAATACATCTCATTCTTGACTATGCAGGGCAGTGAACAGCTCCCAGTACTTTTGGTTTATTTTTCTGCCTTTATTGTACCTGCCAGGTCCAATTCTTGCAATACTTGAATGCTCTGAGCCATGATGATTATGTTGCATCATTAGACAATCTTCACCGCTATTTTGATTACAGGTCAGTCCTAGAACCCTGACCATACTGTGGGAATTGCTCAATATTTTGACCGCCTTTCTATGATTGAATGCTACGTTTAGCAAGTCACCAGATCTTTTCTGTGATTGATTGACGTTTTGACACCTGTTCTGTCCATTTAAACAAATACCTGATGGCGAGGCCTGACAACATTTTTGTTAATTTAATCAATGCCTTTAAGGAATACAATAACTAACATGTTCTCTGTCTACAAGGGCCTTTGTCATTGTTTGAGAATTTGGATTTCTAGTTATCAAGACTGAATTATGCTAATGCAGCATGTTGATGAATTAACCTACTGTTGAAGCATATATACGAAGTAAAACTACCAAAAGACTAATTTGTTTACCAGTGTGCCACTTTTATTACCCTAGTTTTAGTGTTGTCTTTTGTCCACAAGATAAGAGTTGATAATGATATGTTGCATATACTACATGTTAACATTTTGCAAATATGTTCTTAACTGGTTATACTTTATGATGGTATAGTGCAGGAATGCCAGGACTTTTTAGTCGATCATTGTCTCCGAACCAAGATATTATCGTTGGAAAGTATGAGAGTGCCCTGCTCTGCTTAGGTAACTTGCATTGTTACTTTGGACATCCGAAGAAAGCCCTAGAGGTAATATAAGGTATTGGTTTTTTCTTGTTTTCTTTGAGCAGCCTATCTCTTCATTGGCTTATTTGCACATTTCTTACTGTTCTCTTGGGTTGCTTTCTTCCAGGCATTCACAGAAGCAGTACGTGTTTCTCAAATGGTTAGTTACTGAACTGGTCTATTTCTCAAATACAATTCTATGCAATTATTTTGGCATACATATCACATTTTCTGGAGATATGTAAATATAATGCAAGCTGCTCTTCAGTTTGCTACTTAACAGATGCTATAATTTGTTTTTCCAGAACAATGATGATTCCTGCCTTGCATATATATTAGGAGCCATTTCCAATCTACTATCAAAGATAGGCATATCAAGCACAGTTGGAATAATTGGTTCTCCATATTCACTTGGAAACAATATTGGACTAGGCATGCCGCTGTCCATTCAGCAGCAGTTGCTTGTTCTTTTGAAACGATCACTTAAGAGAGCTGATATGTTGAAACTTACAAGCTTACTATCCTTTGATCACATCTCACTTGCAAAATTTGATCTGAAGGTAAGATCTCGGTTTGATAATATTTGACATCAATTTTTAACGTACCTTGTAGTTGTGGATTTATTTAGCTCCGTGTCAGGCATACGTTGTTTGATCTTGACCAGGCTAGAGGACTTTTAGCATGTGTTCTAATTTGGTGTGCCCTTGTTGATATGAATTTTTTCTGACTGTAAATGTTGGCTTACCAGCATGTTCAAAGGCCATTGGTGTCGTTTGGCCCTAATGCTTCTACAAAGCTTAGAACATGTCCTGCAGATGTCTGCAAGGTATGTCACACTTATCCTGTACTCAATAATACATTAATACCACACTCAAGTCACCCATCCTCAATATAGAGGATGTATATGTTTGGTTATAAATTAATTACTCTTTTATCTTATGTTTTATTGCAGAACTTAAGATTAAGTTCCCACGTGTTGTCCGACTTTGGCGCAGATGGCTTAGAAACTTCACATGATAATGGTAGTTTCAGCACCTCGTGGCTTAGGAATCTGTCCGCTGCTTCCAGTTCTTGGTGTAGCAGCTCGACAAAGCCAAGAACATTAATTGCAAATGACTTCGATAATTTCCACTTCAATGCACAACCCAGTCCAATACCTACATCAGTATTACAATTAGCTGGCTCAGCATATTTGATGAGGGCCACTGCCTGGGAGCATTATGGAAGGTACTTAACTGTTCTCTGTAAATTTTTACTGTAAAAATGCATTTTCATAGCAGAAATTGCAGGTTGTATACTGATTGTTCTAGCTTGGCACAGTATTGTGGATGTGTGGGGGAAAGGGAGCAGAGTGCTTGGATAAGAAATTACCAAGGGTCCCAACTTAGAAATGCAACTACTTAGGTCGGATGCTGTTGGTTTATTGATTGATACTGCTAAATATTAGTCCTACTTTTAATACTACAAACATAGGGATATTGGCCCTGCTCTTTGTTCTATACTTATTCAATATGCATAAGACCTTTTAGAAAATCTTGGTTTTACGTAGCTCGTAGCTTTAATTTAACCCTGTGATTTATTTCAGACTCTTGCTACGTTAAACATTTCATCGTCTCCTTTGTTGCCAAGTTTCCACTGATGTTTTTTTCCATTCTATTGTTACTTGAAGACTAGTCATAATGAATCATATTTTGGAATGAACTCCAACTTGTCTCCTTTCTTGCCTACTTGTTATCTGCATCCTTTATAGAAAACTGATGTTGGTTAACCCTCTCGATAGTGCTCCGATGGTTCGGATGAATACTTTGGTCTATGCAACCTGCTTTGCTGATGCTGCAAGGTATAACAAATGAAACTCTAGCAATTATATTTCTTCAACACTCACAACTTTATTTACATTATTTTCCTGTTACCTGTAAGCTGTATCTTGTAAATCATCCTATGTTTTGCTAATCTGGATATGTGATAATATTGTATGTTCTTTTACAGTTCACCAGAGCTGTCGCTAGCATACGTCAAGCTAATTCAACAGTTAGTAGTCTTCAAAGGATATTCTGGTTAGTTACCATATGACCGAAATATATGTGCTGTAACCTCCAAGAGGTATGTAAGTTTCCGTAGTTTCTTGTAGCCTGACATTATGCGATTGTTCTGCAGCGGCATTTGGTGCTCTAAAGCTTGCCGAAGAGAAGTTCCCATCCTCGACGAATTCACATATCCAGCTTCTCAAACTGCAATTGCTACATGATCGTGCCCTGCATCGGTACAAAGCTGTTCCTTGACTTCTTTGATCAACTGCATTCTGTGCCCACAATCTTATCTGTTAATATTTGGTGTAAAATTGATCTATGTAGAGGACACCTGAGAGTTGCACAACAAATCTGCGATGAATTTGGGGTGCTCTCATCTTCTGTCAGTGGAGTAGACATTGACCTGAAGACTGAAGCTAGTCTACGTCGTGCCCGCACCCTACTTGCTGCAAAACAGTTTAGCCAGGTTTCGAGTTTACTTGCCTTGTAGTTTACCAATCATGTGTTAGTCATCTTATTATTGGTCCTTTTTACCTTTCATCTGTGCAAGTGGATTAATATATTTCAAACACATCAAGTCCTTTCCATATTCAAATGTCTTTTCCTCTTTACTTTCTTTCACACTTGCTGGTCTATGAGCATCTCAACCATGTTGGCCCAACAATTCAAGGAAAATATCTATTCCCTAACACTTGAGTGCCCTATGTACAGGCAGCAGTTGTGGTGAACTCTCTTTTCTCTACATGCTACAAATACAACATGCAAGTAGAGAATGCAAGCGTTCTTCTATTACTTGCTGAAATACATAAAGTAAGACAAATGATTTTTTGTTGAGGCTACTAGAACTTAATTATTACTGCAATATCATTCAGAGAGAACTAATATTTCCTGTCTTTCCCCCCAGAAGTCCGACAATGCAGTCCTTGGCCTCCCTTACGCATTAGCCAGCCAATTGTTCTGCAAATCATTTAACTTGGATCTGCTTGAAGCTTCTGCCACTCTTACTCTCGCTGAACTTTGGCTAGCTCTTGGATCAAGCCATGCGAAGAGGGCCTTGAGTCTTGTTTATCAAAGTCTTCCCATGATTCTTGGTCACGGTGGTCTTGAGCTGCGTGCTCGAGCTCATATAGTCTTGGCAAAATGTCATTTAGCTGATCCAGAATTTTCAGGTACATCCTGATGGTGCTTTCGTGCTAACGTGCTTCTAACTTTACACTTTGTTGCTTAAATGGTGCTTTGATTATTATGACAGTTTTCGAAGATCCTTGGGCTGTTCTGGATCCTCTAAAGCAAGCGGCCGAAGATCTGCAGGTTTTAGAGGTGAGCTGACGATTCCATCTCAAACATTCTTCCTGGAACACGAGACATTACGGGAATCAAGTCCAGAAATGCATGAAAATGATCTAGCATCTCACACTTAAATCCATTGTGATATGCAGTACCACGAGATGGCGGCAGAGGTCTACTACCTGAAGGCAATGACATATAACCATCTGGGCAAGGAAGACGAGAGGGAAGAAGCAGCGGCTTGTTTCAAGGAGCATGTCACTGCCCTCGAGAACCCATGTGGCGAGGAGGCTTCACTCGCTTACTGAGGCTAGCAGCTCGGATAGCTTACTGAGGCTAGCAGCTCGGATAGCTAAGCATTAGATTTTAAGATGCGCCATTGTATGACGGATACCGACCATGCAGGGCAGGCAGCAAAAGGCAGACATTCTAAGGTGGCGTCTGCTCAGTCTTCCTGATATCAAGACTCCTCCGTGACCGTATCCTGGGGTTGGGGATGCACGCTGACTGGAGATTTGCACAGTTCGAGAGGGCGATGATAGATAATGCCAGGCGTCATTGTGTTTGTGTAATTATTGGAGATTCTGTAGTCTTGGTGCTCGAACGAGAGCAAGGTGCATGCCTGTCTGACAGCATACCCGGCAGCTCCAAACCTTTTTTTTTTGAACGGGAAACGGGTGCAAGAGCACCCGAAATATATTGCTGCTTTGATAGAGGAAAACTTGAAAAAGCAATCAAGTCCATCATCCTCTTCCACCTCCAGATCGACGGCGAAACTCTGGCGAAATCCAACGATTCATAGCGGACAACGCACGGGCCGAGCAGCAAAGGAGCGGCAGCCCTACTGCCATTGGGTCCGACGTGTTGATGGAGCAACTGCCGCCAGAAGACGCCGGAGAGAAGCTCCAAAACCGAACCGCCGCCGCAGGCACCCAATCCTTCCACCAACAGAGCCACCACCATGGCGGCTTGAATAGGAAGGAGGGGAGACACCGCCGCGACAAGTACCACCCCAGCATCCAAACAAGGAAGAAGAAGACGACGACGCAACGCTGCAGATCCCCCTCGCCTCCACGGCCGGCCAGAAAGAAGAAGCACCCGCATCAACCGTCACCACCGCACCTTCCTCCCCCGCCACCACGGCCGGCCAAGAAAGGGCCGCATCATCAACTCCCTCATCAGATGCCAGGTCCTAGGCCTTATTTCGAGTCGCCGGTGGAGGATCCACTCACCTCAACAGACTCCGACCACCGGAGCACTGGAAGAAGAGAGATCCACCTCGGCCCGCTCCAGATCTGGCCGGCGACCTGGAGACAACTCCGAGCAGAAGCGCCCAAACCCGCGACGAGACCGCCACAAACACCCTACAACCTAACCCTAACTACGTCGGAACCTCTCCTCCGCCACCTCCGGCTGGCATCGCCGCTGGAGGGGCTCGGGATCGGCCCGGAACCACTGGGCTCCTTCGGTGTACTGTTCACAGGAGAGAGAGAGAGAGAGAGAGAGAGAGAGAGAGAGAGAGAGAGAGAGAGAGGCTGTAGCGTGATGGCAGCTCCAAACCTGATGGAGTCATTTGTGCGACATGCTGTGTGTTCTTTGGAATTTCGTTCCTGTTTTGTAGCAACTTTTAACTAGTTTTTCCCAACTGAATGTATCTATTACGTTAGTTACTCTCCCCCCTTCTTTTTGTCTGCCAAGGCTTGTTTTGTTGTGGATGTACAGTGATGTGTTATGTGTATATTGTGTTTGTCTGAGCCGCAATGGATAGGTTTAAGGAAACAAACATCTGAACTCATTCAACACAGTCCATCCAAAAGAAATTCCTTCAGACCACAGCTCGTTACAAGTAGAAATTCTTCACTTTCTCTTCTTTTCTTCATTTGTGCTGTCGTGACCAGTGGAACAGGGGAAAGTACAATCTGATCGTACGGTACTGTGTGATAGAGAGCTTATACACCTTGCCATTGCGATGGAAGTTCAGATGATGCAATGTATCATGAACTGTACATTCTGAAGAATTCATGCGTTTACATGAGGTTCATATCATCATATCGAACTAGGGGCTAAAACATGGAGGTTCATATCATCATATCGAACTAGGGGCTAAAACATGAGGCTCATATCATCATATCGAACTTATCCCAAAGCGAGATTAGGAAGATCAAGGAGGATGTCTTGATAGCTTTAAAGATAACAAAATTTAAGTACCATAGAGGCTTGCAATTTGTACATGGAATAGTCCAAATCGAACACAACCCTAGCGATTTGCACAGTCTTCCTTCCAAGTCCTGAAGTTTTTTCCCGATCCATCTGAGTGTCGCCTTATTTTCTTGCCCTCAGCGAAACAAGGAAAAAGTTCCTTCTGATCCATTTGAGTGCCACCTTCTTTCCCTGCTCTCCGAAAATCAAGAAAAGGTCCCTCCAGGGAAGTCTAAGTGTCACATTCGTTTTCTCCCACTCCAGCAAGCAGCAACAAAGTACACCGTCGGTTACACGAGATGGTGTGAGAGCTTGGCATACAGAAGAGTCAGATAAAAGAGACTCACCAAACGTCGTGTGCTTTTCTCTAAGACCAAGGTGCTTCTTCACACTACACTCCTAGTCATCCTACACCCCAACATTGCCCAAGAAAACCGTCAACTATCCCTAGAGGAGCATGACCTTAGGGCTTGTCTTAAGGGATGGGTGATTATCCTAGCTATTATAGAGCGTGGTAGGAAAAATCAAAGCATGAGGATCTTGAACATCAAAGGGAATGCAAACACAAAATTCTTTTATTTGCAAGTGAATGCAAGAAGGAGAAAAATCACATATACCGTCTCAAGAATAATATAGGGTGGATCACCGAGCATGAGCTAAAAGAGAAAATCACCCATGATCATTTCTCCTTGGTCATGGGAAGAAGACCCAATAGGGAACATGATTTCAATTGGGAAGGGATAAATGTAGGAAATGTTTCCATGGAAGGAATCAACGCCCCTTTTAGGAGGAGGAAGTGCAAAAAGCAATAAACCAAATGACCTCCGACAAGGAAATCAAAGAAGATGTCATGAAGGCAATCCATCTTCAACAATCTACAAGTTTCCCACATCCAATGGCTAAATTCGGATATATAGTGCGTTTACCAAAAAGGAGGGTCCGACAAGGAAGATCCCATCACGAAATTTAGGTCCATTTGTTTGATCCACATCATAGCCAAAAGAACATGCAAATTATTTCTATCTGAATTGTTCCTCTCATGAATGCCCTCGTCTCTGATGCCCAAAATGTATTTATTAAGAGAAGAAGCATCCACGAGAATTTCATGTATGTATGCAACCTTGCAAGGAGGCTACACAAAATCAAAACACCCATGCTTCTCTTGGATCTTGATATTCACAAAGATTTCAACTTTGTTAGATGGGAGTTCATCCTTAAGCTTCTCAAGAGGCGCGGTTTCCCACCCAAATTTTGTGATGGGATCATCGCCTTCCTTTGTGCTTCATCATCAAGAGTCCTTCTAAATGGAATTGTTGGTGTTCCAACCAAGCACGAGAGAGCTATTAGGCAAGGATACCCCTTTAATCACTCCTCTTTGTCCTTTCCATTGACTCAATCCAACAAATTCTTGTGTTGGCCATGCATTATAATTTATAACTCCTAACCAAGATTAGAGGAAGAGGAAACATCTTTATAACTTCTTTAGATGCAAATGATATGGCAGTTTTTGTGGCTCCTAATAAAGACGACATCCAAAACCTCCCCTCCATTCTAGAGGCTTTCAGAGAGGTCAGCGGTCTACAAAATAATTTCCCAAAGATATTGGTGGTTCCCTTTATATGTCAAACCTTTTATATTGACGAGGTGCTTAGGGCTTTCCGCTCATCTGTTCCAGATTCCCCTTGAAATATTTAGGCCTACCAGTTTTGTGGTATCTTAAAAGGGTCAACTTCTAACCGCTTGTAGACAAAACGGATGTTAAACTAGCAACTTTTGGATGGCAAGAGCATTAACGCATGCGGTCGTGGAGCCCTTGTGAAATCCATCCTCACCTTGCAAGACATCTTCCATCTCAGAACACTAACCATTCCACTAGGAAGCTTTGACTATAACATAATACATAGGCCCATGCGGGTATTGTAACATTCCAGCATTAGAGCTTAGAAATAAGCTGAACTCAAATGTGTGCATTGCATTCATGCATAGAAAATCCGTATAATTTTCGCGCTTTTGAACAAAACTTGTCAAAGTGATTGAAGCTTCTCTCAACTTGATGGAATTGAAGTAGATCATCAAGTTGACTGTGATAATTTTCAATATAACCTTTGCTAAAACCTTATATTGGGTAAAGATGATTTGATATAAGGGTAGATCAAATGTAATAAAACTAAACCACAACAATTGCTTAATGATTAATCTTTGATCCTTAAGAGATCATATCATAGTATTCATTACAACAACCCATGAATACCAAGTTATATATATAACTCAAGTAATAAAAATTTAATAACTAAATCTTGATCTATCTTATTCTTATCTATTCCTGCCATGAGCATCATGGTAGTTCTTAAACACTAATTCCTTATCACTTGTTGAGTAGGAAGGAAATCAAGTCAAGAACCTTTACCACATATCTTTCTTTCCATATCAATTCATATCATCTCTATTGAACCTTATTCTAATATCTGATGAACATCAATGTTGAGTAATCAACTATTGATCTATCAATTCTTAACCTATCAATTCTTGATCTATTAACTCTTGTTCTTGTTGTAGCATTCACTTTAAAGCCTTTAGATAAATAAGTAAGAAGAGGTAAGTAGGAATGCTAGTTTTAGATACCATCTATAGGATGTGGGTGTTTGAAGAGAATCAAATCAATATGATAATTAATGGAGTTAGCTCACTCTTGAATGGATAGGAGAGTTATCTGAAATAAAGATATATATGGTAACAAAGAGGATCATAAGGATGAATTTTGAAGATAGTTACCAAGGAGTAATCCTAATGGATCAAGTAGGCATGGACAATGAATAATATCTACTAGTCAAATAGAGATACTAAGAAGATAATTATAATACAACTGTAATGTTGTATTGATGAACCCTTGATTAGCCAACTGGAAACCTAAACCATAAATGATCAAAGGATTATAATGATCATGCTTAAGTCACTAAGAGTGATTGATTATTTGATGCATAAGTGACATTGGTGGATAGAACATGATTAAACCCTAATATAGATATATCATATTAAGATTAGTCATAACAAATTACAGGTATATAATGTGAAGTTGGAGTATGAGTTACTGGAGGTAAGTAGAGATAAGATAGTATGACCAAGCCCATACTAGAACAACATTGAGTTATAAAAGTAGTATTACTCCTCTTAAATAATAGTAAACACTTGATGTGAAGTAGTAATTTATATAAAAATCTATTGGAGAAATATTAGTGATGACTAGAGTTAGAAGTAATTACTTGAAGGATTGGAGGTTATCATTAGTATAGTAGTTTGATATAACCAAGTGTAGATATGAGAAGATTATGAAAAGCTTCAGTGACAAGCTTCTGAGATTTATAAGTGAGATTACAAAGTAATTTGTGAAGTAAGAGAGTAATCATCCCAGTGGGCTTGGATTCATTAGAAGCATCCTAGAGATGAGAATTATCTCTATGAGTAGATGTGTCAAGCTCATTGGATTTACAAAGAGATTTAGTAGGAGAAGTTATTGTTAAGAGTATAAGTAGTAAAGCTCATCATGTCAATACATGATGATAGATGTGAAACAATAGTATATCTAGGAAAGGAATTCCTTAAGTAGGAATCAAGGATTATGAAGTAGGGAAAGTAGGAATTCCTGAGAAGCTATTAACCAAGACTATATCAATCCACATCAAAATCATTGTCTATATCACTTCTTTAAAACTTAAACAATTGCCACATGATAAATTCTACCAAGACAATAACCACACTTCAGATGGTAGTGAACCTTTAGTTAAGAAATTATCCATGCTTACTTTGAAAGTAAATAGGATAGTTATGAATAACATTTTTGAGGAAATTGAGTAAAGGAATTTTCAAACTTTAAGAACCCTAGAATTTAAAACCACCATATCATATGGTTGATAAATGGTGCCAAGTATGAATATACTACATGCATATCGTTCACCAACTTAAATCATTATCATTACAATTATCATGGTGAAAATAAGAACATTTTTATAAGACTTTTATATAATAAATAAATCCCTAAAACCCTAAGTCATATTTACTCTATTGAATAAATAATTTCCTATATATTGATGGATATTGAAATACACCAACAATATTACGGAAACTAACTAGTATCATGACCTCTGAAATGTTAGAAACACTATACAAAAGTTTTACTGTTTAAATATTAAAATTCAAATTGAAAGCGAGTTGATAAAATCAGAAACAGAAAAAGAAAACAGGGAATCGGGAAAAAATGAAATGGCACACGGCCCATTTTATATTCTTCCTATATGTCGCTCGCGTGCAACCACAATAGCACCCTCGCTCACTTGGCCACGACCCAACAACAGCCCGCGCGCACTTCCGGCCCATGCCGATTCAAGCTCCTGTTTGTCGTCTTCCTCATCGCCGTTAAGCAGCTGGGTGGCCGCACTGCTGCCGTCGATGCTCCGCCATGTTGCGATGCACGCTTCCGCTTCTGGAGGAGGGGATAAGAACACCCACACTCTCCTCTATCCGCTCATACCCATCTCACTCTCTCTCATGGTCTCTAGCACTATATCTCTTCCTCACCCGAAACCCTAGCTCGTTGGTGGTCGTCCTTTCGGCCGCTCCCGATCGCCCCTTGCCTTGCTGAAGCCACCGCTAGAAGCACCGTCGTATCCTCGTTCTCCTCGGACCAAACACGCGAGCTAGCGCGCCGTGAATCATGCGGAATCGGGCTTTACCTTCCGTCAGACTTCATGTCCATCGTCGTCGATTCGCTGTCGCCATACCTCCCGACACCTCCTCGACCTCTCCATCATCACCAAGGTGAGCTCCTGAATCTTCCAGTACCCTCAGTTTCCTCTAATTCGCTCTGGTTCATTCCTGCCGCGATCACCTATAAGCTCTACCGTCGTCCTCCGTTGCAATCACTGTTCCGGTGACCAAATACGGGCGACGCTGGCACCACTAGACTCGCCTTGCTTGCCTCTAACGAACACGACCAACCCCGCGTGCATGCGCGCTCTCAATCCATAAATTGAACGACGATATGAGGATCATGCCTATGCTGACGTCAGCGTGACGTTGTGCTTGCGTCACCCTAGCCACGTCAGTGACATTTGACTTGGTCCACTGCACATATGGCATACGATGTGTCCCTGACCCCATGTGTCAGCGCCCTAGGGTAGATCTAGTCTCGGTGTAAACATTAATCACCTACTTTGAATTTAATTAAAAAAGGAATAAACATTATAAATTCAATAACTTTTGTTTTAAAATTTATAAAAATATGTTTAATATACGAAAATTTTTAGAAAAATAAAATCTACAATTTAAATTTATTATCATACATTATTGTATTAATTATTTTAATAATTTTTATTTCATAAAGATTTTATAGATAATAAAACTTTGAAAATTCATATTTTAATAATGGTAAATGAGAAAAATATAAATAATATACTAAAACTCTTAGAAAAATAATAAATACAATGTAAAACTATAAACATAAAATATTATATCACTTAACTAAATATTTATTATTATTAAGTGTTTATAAAGTAATAAATATTATAAAAATCATATATTAATATTTAAAAATAATAAAAATACATATAATATATCAAAATGATCACAAAAATAATATCTACATGTTAAAAATATAACATTTCACTTTTGAAGTAAATCAAAATTTAATACTCTAATAACTTGAATTTAAACCTATTCCTTTAACTATTAATTCATAAAAGAGTAAATAAAAATTTGCTGATATTTCTAAAATTATCCATTTGAGGTCTAGAAATACTATTAGTCTTAAGTATTGATAAAATAAAGTAAAAATAGTTCAAAACATTTTATATACAATTTTATTAAATTATCATTCACTAATAAGTGTATATTATTTGAGTGCGGATTTGCTGCCAAGGGGGATAGATGTCCCCCTCGTCAATGCCGTACGATGTGTGTTGAGATCTGCAATGCTATCTCGCTTTCATTTGTTTTTACCAGCGATGTCATAGTAATTAGCAATTAGGTGGCACATTGACTTCCATGTTGTGCCAGTGGACTGCATGCATCCGATAGTGGCGTTGGCGACGGGTTAGGTACGACACGAACATTTGTCTATGTAATTTTGGACTGAGGTGTGTAAAGTTTTTTTGGATAGTGTGCAGAGCTATTTGTCCATGCACATACCTGGTACACTCGGTGACAGACAGACAAGCTATTTTTTCTTGGGTCAGACTTACATGGGTATGTCCTACGGGTACCTGACATTGGCCTACCTGGTCTAGCCCAGTGAAGGCCCACACGAAGACTTGCTGCTAACGCAAAGCCCAAGGAGACTCCGGATGGTCCAAGCCCGGGGGAAGTTCGACTCCTTAGAGAACATGGCCAAGGTGTAGATAGAATCTTAAAGGGTGAAACCCTAATTTGTAACCGACTCGACCTACCCGAGACCTGGCCTCCCCATATAAAGGCCAGGAGGGCACGACAAGGAGGATATCGCCCAACTCATACACACGCCTCACATCAGATTGCATCTACGCACCCCCTGTAACCTTCGGTTCCGCTATCAATCAAGAACAGACAAGTAAGAGTAGGGTTTTCCCTACGGGGGCCTGAACCTGGGTAAACATCGTGTCTCCTTGCTGTGTGTCTGTTAACCATCTCGCGATCTCCAGTATCCCCATCTTCTCCAAACCCAAGTCCATAACATTGTGCATTGACGAGTCGAGCCCTCGTCAATTGGTGCTGTCTGTGGGAACTGGGGGCGCGGATCGTGCGACCGTGACAGTTCCATCCACCACCATCTTCGATTCATCCGCGAGAAAAAACCACCTCTTCTTCGGCGCCATCTACTTCACCGTACACTCGTCGGCAACTCGCCAGAACTTCGACACTGTAGGCGACATAGTCAAACTGATGTTCGGGAGCTTCTGCTTCCAGGTGGGACAAATCGGCACCCTTGGCCTTCCTGAGCGGATACTGCCTCCGGCAGTCGCACCCGCTCCATGGATACCGCCAATCAGTGCCCTACGCACACCATTGCTGACAAGCAATTCAGATGAGAGCAGCAGCTAAAACTCCGACCTCTGCGACCCTCCTACGGAGGAAGGAACCTATGGTTCCAGATCTAAGAGCCGCGGGAGCAGTGATCTCCTCCATCGCTACATGTGTGCGGCCACCCATGATGGGAACATCGACGACGACGCCGATCCACTGAATCCCCCTCCCAACCCGCAGACTGGGAACGGAGGAAACATACCACCCCGCCCAATCCCAAACGGGAACAGGGCACCCGACAATGCTGAGGGTATCAACCGCGTTTGTCACGAGATCAAACTCAACAACGACGAGTGGGCGAGGGTGCGTGAAGCTGTGCAAGGTACAAATTCTCTATCAATCGACGCCCCTCGCGACTGCTGATGGGCTACCACTGGATCCTCATCGAGGAGAACGATCGACAAATCAAGCAGCAACATGAGCTCGAGCAGCACAAGCGAGCGGCTGACGAATCAAGAATGCAACAAGCTATGCTCTCCTCCATTGGTGGCTATTCCTCGAAAGGCTATGACGGTCGCAAGTATCGCTCCCGCATGGAGTGCACGGATCCCTCTACACGATGCGAGGCCACCAAGGCACTCGACATGTCCTTCATGACGATGGACTCGCAGGGAAATATCATGACCAAAACACCACAGGCCGCGGTCATGGCGGCCACCACCTATTTGGCATCAAACCCGCCGCCCGCAGGGGATCCATGGTACACAATCCACAAATCTGTGATTGCAGGTATCGGACTTGTCGAAGCCACTCTGCATGACAATACGGCCCCAAAGTCAAAGAAAAAGGCTGCAGTAAAATTCACCCGAAGCCGCACACCCTCATCCGACGAGGAAGAGCATGACCAGTCGTGGCGTTGCTGCAGTCCATGGCGCAGGAGCCACAACTATGACGCTAGTAGCGAGCTTACGCAACACAAGATTGACAAGTCACATGCCAAACGCGCGTGCTCCACGGAGTCCGAGGTTGAGGATATGGAGCTATGCGGCGCCAGGTGCTTCAGCAGGGCCATACGGCAGTCGCGGATGCCTAAGGGCTTCAAGCTTCCTTCGGACAACCCGAAGTTCGATAGCATGTAGGAGCCAAAGATTGGCTCAACGATCATCTGTCGTTAGTCAAACTCCATGGCGGGAGTAAAAACACAGCCATGCAATGCCTTCAACTGCAGCTGACAGGCGCGGCCAGAGCCTGGCTCAACAACCTCCCCTCCGGATCCATCCGTAGCTGGGAGGAGCTGGCATACTGCTTCATACTGCTTCAATCGAGGAGCTACGCGCCTATTGCCAACGGTCCAACGAGTCCATCCGCTCGTACATACATCGTTGGTCTATCATCAAGAACTTCACCAAGAACATCTCGGAGGAAAGGGAAATCGACGCCTTTATAGATGGCGTAAGGCATCGTGAATTCAGAGAGGAGCTCGGGCGTGTCAAGCCCAAAACCATCGATCACTTGATGGACATCACCAATCGCTGGGCCGATGGCGAGGATGCCGTCAACCGAACACGTTCGGATGATGAGGATGGCTTTGGCTGCAGGCGCGATCGCCGTGGGTAAAGAAGAACGCGCGTATATGACGAGCGCGAAGAGGTTGATATGGTCGCGGCTGGCTACGTCGATCCTCGCGAGGACGGAAACAACAACAACTAATATCGCGGCGGCAACTACCGCGATAGTGGGAGACCAACATAAACATGGCAACGCTGCAACCACGATGACAAGCCATCCGCACTCGACAAACTGTCGGGTCCCTGCACCATCCACTTCTACCTTGACAAGCAGGATGACAAAAGGAAGGCCAGCCACATGCTCAAGGACTGCAGGGAGTTCCAGAAACTCCATGAGGGCTACGCCCGACAAGGCCGCCAAGTGGTGAACCTGTGGTTCGCCCAAGGAGTCGCACATGGAGCTCCACCTCCGCCACCCGAGCACTCGTGAACCTGCGCCAGCCTGCGCCAATAATAATGAATAGATCCATACCCGCCACCGCTGGGGGCTATGATGATACAAAAGGGGCGCCCAACCAATAGGGTGCAGAAGACGATCACCCGCCAGGTCAACCTGGCCATCACCTCTCCGCCAGCCATACCTGGGTACCTCAGCGGCTCGGAGTCATGCATCACATTCGATTGTTCGGATCACCCACGCCAGGTACCTTGCCCAGGTCATTCTGACCTGGTGCTCGAGGCCCAGATTGGGGGATTCAAGATGAGCCGCGTTTTCATGGACGGCGGCAGCGACCTCAACCTGATGTTCACCAACACACTCACGGCTATGCGGATCCCGCTATGCAGCCTCGAGGTGTCGGACACGACATTCCACGACATTGTCCCAGGGAAGGGAATATACCCCCTAGGCAAAATATGGCTCAACGTCATCTTTGGCACCCCTAGCAACTTTAGGCACGAGCGGCTCGAGTTCGAGGTGGTGGACTGGCCCTCACAGTACCACGACATCCTTGGGCGAGTGACACTCACAAGATTCCTGGTGGTGTCACATTATGCGTACCTTCAATTGAAGATGCCAGGGCCCAACGGTGTAATCATCGTCCCAGGAAGCTTCACAAAGTCAGACAGCTGCGACAAAGACTTCAATAGAATCTCCCAGTCATTTGGCATGCAGGAGGAGATCGCAAGGCTAAAGGAGGTAACAGATAACGGCATGCCCCTAATCACCGGGCAAAATGCACCTAACATGTCGTTCGACTCCACAGTCAACACCAGAAAGGTGTAGGTCCACCCGACAGACCCCTCCAAGATGGCGTTGATCGCCAGCGATCCGAGTCCCACATAGGAACTCGTGCTCGTCGAATTCCTCCATGAGCGCTAGGAAATCTTCGCCTGGTGTCCTGCGGACATGCCAGGAGTTTCCAGATGCAAAACCGGTGAGGCGGTCGATGCGTTGATTGTCCGAGAAAAGAGCTAAAGTGATCGACATCGAAGTCAATAGACTCCTACACGCCAACTTCATAAGGAAAATAAAGGAAATCACCTGGGTAGCTAACCCTGTGCTGGTCCCCAAAAAGGACATGAACATCCTGCGGATGTGTGTGGACTTCACATCCTTTAATAAGCATTGTCCTAAGGACCACTTCCCTCTACCACGGATCGATCAAATCATCGACTCCACTGTAGGACGCGAGAGACTCTCCTTCCTCGACGCCTACTCAGGCTACAATCAAATTCGACCGAAGGTCGAAGATCAAGAGAAAACAACGTTCATCACCCCGTTCGGGGTATTCTGCTACAACACGATGCCCTTTGGCTGAAGAACGTGGGCGCCACCTACCAAAGGTGCATGCAGGCATGCCTGAAGTGCCAGATTGGATGCAATGTCCAGGTCTATGTCAACGACATAGTCATCAAGACAAAGGAGGCTCAAACGCTGATTGACAATCTCCGCGGAACGTTCAACAACCTTGATCTCTACAAGATAAAGTTAAACCGGACAAGTGCGCATTCGGCGTCCCGTCTGGGCAGTTACTCGGGTACTTCATCTCTCAACGATGCATTGAGGCTAACCCGAAGAAAATCAGGGCTATACTAGCCATAGAGAAGCCAAAGAACGTCAAAGGATTCCAACATCTAGCTGGGTGAATCGCGGCGCTAAGAAGATTCATCAGCCACATGGGAGAAAAGACTCTCTCGTTCTACCAACTGCTGCGTAAGGCTGAGAAGTTCGAGTTGATGGCCGAGGCCGACGAGGCATTCGAAGATCTCAAGCGCTTACTCTCCACATCTCTAGTACTGGTCACGCCAAAGGAGAGGGAGCTCATGCTGTTATACATCGCAGCCACGCACCAGGTGGTCAGCACTTTCCTCGTGGTCGAATGACCCGAAGATGACAAAACCCACGGGGTACAACGCCCAGTCTACTACCTCAGCGAGGTACTAACGCCAACAAAGCAAAGGTATCCCCACTACAAAAAGCTCGCCTACGGTGTATTCATGACAGCGCGTCGATTGTGCTACTACTTCCAGGAACATCAGATCATGGTCATCAACAATGCACCACTGTCGAACATCCTGAACAACCCCGAAGCTACATGGCAAGTAGCCTTATGGGGCATCGAGCTGTCCCCTCGGGACATCATCTACGAGTGTTGCACCGCCATCAAGTCTCAGGTGCTCCCTGACTTCTTCGTCCACTAGATGGATCTCCAGCTACCGGACACTCTAGACATGTCCCAGTCCTGGAGAATGCACTTCGACGGCTCCAAGCGCGAGGATGGAGCAGGAGCTGGAGTGATCTTGACGTCCCCTCAAGGGGATAAGATGAGATACGTGCTTCGGATGAAGTTCCACACATCCAACAATGAGGCTAAGTACGAGGCGCTCCTGCATGGCATGCATATGGCCAAAGTGTGCGGCGCCACGCGCCTTGTCATCAACGGTGACTCCAACCTCGTTGTCCAGCAGACGATGAACGAGTGCGACGCCCATAGCGCCAACATGATCGTATATTGTGCACTCTACTACTCACTCGAAGGAGACTTTGACGGCTGCGAACTCCGACACGTTGGCAGGGAAAGCAACGAAGAGGCTGACAAGCTTGCCAACATCGGTTCTACCTGCGCCCCAGTGCCACCGGGTGTGTTCCTGGAGAAAATCTGCGTGCCCTCCATCAAGCAAAAATTCCCGAAGGACACAACCGAAGCCGCGGGACACTCGGGGGCTGCACCACGTGAGAAAGCCGAAGGAGCCAAAGAGCTCAATACAGAGGTCGAACTGGTGAGCCTCATGCAAGTCATGGCAGTCGAACAAACATGGACTCAACCATACGTCAAGTACCTGGTGAGCAAGCAACTACCTGAGGACCCGATGGATGACCGCCACGTTGCTCGTTGATCAAAGGCCTTCACCATCATCAACGACGAGCTGTACAAGCACAACATCTCGGGTGTGCTCCAGCGATGCATCACTAATAGTGACGGGAAGAGCATCCTCCTCGATATCCATGAAGGAATCTGTGATCACCATGCAGGAAGCCACTCCCTTGTCGCCAAGGCTCTGTGAGCTGGCTTATACTGGCCAACCGTGATGCACGACACCAAGTACATCGTCCAAAGGTGCAACACCTATCAAAGGTACGCAGACAAGCCACATGTGTCAGGCTCAGAGCTGCGGCCCAGACCATTGGCCTGGAGCTTCGCCTAGTGGGGGCTCGACATGGTCGGCAAGCTGCAGAAGTCCTCACCCGGAGGGCAAGTCTTCCTCCTGGGGGTAGTCGACAAATTCACGAAGTGGATCAAGGCCATGCCCGTCACTAACCAAACCGGTGCTTCCTCCATTAAGTTCTTTCAATCCATCGTCTATAGGTTTGGCATGCCTCACATCATCATAACTGACAACGGCTCGAACTTCACCTCGAAGGAGTTCAGAGACTTCTGCGAAGAGCTCGACATCAACTTCAGATACACCTCCGTGGAGCATCCGCAGACCAACGATTAGGTAAAAAAGTCCAATGACCTCGTCTGCAATGGCATCAAGAAGCGGCTGCTACACCCACTCGAAAGGCTGGCAGGAGCCTGGGCGGAGGATCTACCCTTTGTCCTCTGGAGCCCGCTCACAATGCCAAACAGCTCTACCGGATACACGCCCTTCTTCATGGTGCATGGAGCCGAAGCAATGCTACCCGCTGAGGTACGCTACAAGGCCCCAAGGGTCGTCGCCTACAACGAAGCCGAATCATCGGACGCACTCGAAGACGTCGTCGACACACTGGACGAAGCTCGTGACATCACCGCAGCCCGTTCGACGGTGTACCAACAGAGTCTCCGCAAGTACCACAGCCGACGGCTGCGCCCAAGGTCCTTCGTCGAAGGAGACCTCGTCCTACGATTCAAGCATAAAGGGCACCTGAAGCTCGAATCACCCTAGGAAGGACCTTACGTGGTTACTGGGGTAATCCTAGGTGGCGCCTACCGCCTAAAGGACGTCGAGTCCGGCGTCGAATACTCCAACCCCTAGAACATCGCACAACTCCGACGCTTCTACCCTAGTTATTTTTTTACTTTCAATAAGGATACTTAGCCGAACACTTGTACCTCCTGCATTATGATGAATAAAAGCTAACTTCATTGGCCCAATTATTTTTCCTTCTGTATACAGTTGCATCCTCAAAATATGCTTAGGGGCCGTGCCTCATCTTACGACTTCGTCGATTATCATAACAACACATCACCCTGAGTAGCTGACCACGTCAGGCTAACGAAAAGAACATGCACAACTCATAGTCAACAACGCACTACGTGCCAATAAATACTTACAACTTTACAAGGGCACAAAATCCCACTCGACAATATACAAACTTTACATTGCTCTATTTACAACTCGCAGGGCTCAGCTATGTTGGAGCAGGACGTTCGTTCACTCCTCGAAGACGTCGACAATGTCCTCAGCATGATGAGCCACCGCGACATAGTGCAGACGCATGTCCCACGCCATACCATCCGGAGGAGCGGGTGGACCAGATGCTATCTCGGCTAGGTCAACATCGCGACGATGCAGCCGAACAAGTGCTAGCGCTGCCTTCGCACCTGCCACAAGATGATGACGCACAAGCTCCTTCACGGCATCCACGTCATGAAATTTGCCCAGCAACCCCAACAAGCTGGAGGGAGTCGCATCTAAAGGAAACATCGCGGTCCAAACAGCTGCGAGTGACGACCTTGCGCTCTTTAGCACCCAAAGCACTTGGTGGATGTGGTCTTGAACCGTAGCGACAAAATTCGCTTGGTCACGATCCATCCAGAAGAAGCCGCTGGCCTCCAACTCCCGTTGCATCAAGCAATTCAGCCGAATCGCAACTCACTCATTTTATTCCTTCGGAAGAAGATTCACAACTACATGCAAAAGCAGCAGATGAGAAGACATGAAGGTTAGTGTCGATCGAAAAGAAAACAATCTCATAGTGACTTACACTATAGTTGCTCGCCGATTTGCCAAAATTCCACAAGGAGAAATTCCTATCTCGCAATAGCCCGTTTGGTCTTGGAGTTCCAAACGTCCGCATGGCCACGGATCATGAGAACATCCTTATCCAGGCTTTGGATGCGATCGCGTAGCAAAGGCAACTGCGATGTCTCACTTGTTGGTGAACGGGCACCAGTCAAAGCAGGAGGCATGGTCACTGTCTCAGCATTCGAAGGACCCTAAGAGGTGTACAAGCGACATAATATAAAAATCAAAGCAATTGATAGCAGTAAAGAGAAGCACATGTATTTTTATCAGACACCACTACGTGGGCAAGACAAAATAAAAAAAACTATTAATTAAACTATGGCGAAGGAGACCTAAGCAGCCGCATCCGGAGCAGCTTCAGACTCCTAGGCCTTCGCCTTGGCTGCCCACTGCTGCTCTAGCGCATATGTGGCCAGAAGGTCAATGAGCTTCAGGCCAAAATGCTTGCAGTGGGAGGCGAAGGTAGCAAAGGTTACCTCGGTGCCATCCGCTGCCATCGGCATCCTGGAGGTGATCTCGGAAGATCCAGCTGTGCGCCAGCCTGAACCGCCATTTCTAGGCCAAGGGTCGCACCGACACCCTTCTAGGTCCTCTTGTAGTCCGCAGGGGCGTCATCCGCCAAGGCTTTCGCCAGAGAGTTGACATCGTCAAGGGAGACGCCCTTTGGAGTGATCTCCCGGTAGAAGTGGGTGAGGACCTCCTTGGCCTTGCCCAGTGTCTCGACGGTAGAGTTGCAGCGGTCTTCGACCGCCACAACAACATCCTCCATGGGATCCTCATGCTCCAAAGCGCTGCGATCAAACGCAACGCCAGTGGCATCTACAAGGTGCGGAAAAAGAAAAAAATCGGATGATGCATAGGAAGAACACCAGAAGAAAAACAAGCTCAGGTAGAGGAGTACACGATAAATTACCGGACAATGCTTTGGAAACAACCATAAGTTACTCGGCCATGGCATTCTCCCGAGATGCCGCGACAAATACAATTTATCGCTCGTGGTCCTGGGCCTCCTCCTGGTAACGCTGAAAAGCCTCCACGACATCCTTCGCCTTGGTCTCCTCCTGGCCATGACTCTTTTCGAGTGCGTTCAGCTTGCGGAGAGCATCATTGTTCTCGCCTATAACAATCGACAATAAAAGGATCAATAAAACGGTACTTACCAGTACTTGCAGACAAACAAAAGGAGATAACGCACCTCGGAGCTACTAAAGCTCGTCCTCCAGCGCAAGATATTTCTGACCGAGGCGATTGATGTCGCAAATGAAGGGCTATAGAAAATAAACAAGCGAAGTCAGGCAAACAAAAGGGCTCACCCATGTCGACTGAAAAAGCACTTACGTGGCCACCCGAAGACTCCGAAGGAGTGTCTTGCGTCTTCTGAGCGAAGACCATTCGAGTCCCCTAGCTTCGAGGAGCTCGATGCGGCATCACCGGAGTTGGCTAGTATCTTCGGGAAGGCAGTTGCAAGTTCCATCTACAACATCTTCGACTCCACCACGGCTTCTTCAGTCTCATCCTTTATGGATTCGGCTGAGAAAGACTTCCTGATATGATATAGGCAAACAAGTCACTCAAAGCATCAGCAAGGAGAAATACAATCAACAAGGCAAGTCATTCGATACTCACAATGGGATGTCAGAGAGGTTGAAGACCGGTGTCTCCTTCTTCTTGGACGGTGGCTGAGGAGCCATGACCTAGAGGGTAACGGTAGGAATGGGGGAGGTTGCACCATCATCCCTAGTGTGTCGCTCGAGGAAGGAGGGCCCCTCGGCATCGAAGGCGTCGCCCCATCCGAACTTTCGCTTTGGTTCCTCTTGCGAGATATCCCTTCACTATGCTCGGGGGCTTCCGTTGGATCAAGCAGGGGAGCGTCAATCGGACCACTGCCCCCGCCCGTGGCACAACCTTATATTTTTCAGGAAGGGGAGGTATCATGGCCTCCACCTTAAGCCCCTACGGGGCAAAATATACATATGACAACGTCGAAAAAACAGAAGATACAAACAAGAAAAACGCACAACGTGTAAACAGGAAACTCACCTGAGTAACTTCCTTCCTTCCAGAAAAGGGGGCAGTCAGAGACTTCCCCAGCAGATCCTCGTCAGCTTTGTACTTCAGCAGGGGTCGAAGATCCTGGTCGAGGTCGGCTGAGGACATCTCCTCATTCGACAGTCTCATCGGGTCGGTGACGCCGGAGTACAAAAACATCGGGTACGCCCTCGCTTGGAGAGGCTGCACCCGACGCTTGAGGAACGTCCGGATGATGTCAACACCACAGACCTCCTTGCCTCGCATCAGCTGGAGATCCTTCACTCGCTGGTACAGCTTCCCCACCACTTCGGTCTCACCCTCCATGATGTCCTCGTCTAGGAGCGCTTTCGGATGACCGCCTTGCTGGTGTTGAAGGGAGCTAGCCCATAATGCTGACTAGCAAGCTTGGAATCACGAATATAAAACTACTTGTTCCTTCATTGTTGAACGGATTCACAGAGGTGGAAGGAGAAAAATTTGGACGGTGGGGCGGATGGATATCCCGCACCCACCCAGCGCATAGACGCCGCTGGTGCCAAATTGCCTCTTCAAGGAATAGAGCTTCCTGAAGAGGCCGAAGTGTGGGTCGATACCGAGCCAGCACTCGCAAAGCGTGATAAAACACGCGATGTGAAGAAGGGAATTGGGCGACAACTGGTGGAGTTGTAGCCCATAAAGAAAGAGAAGCCCACGAAGAAATTCGTGGGCAGGAAGGGAAAGCCCCCAGACAACGAAAGCGTAAAACATAACCCAAAAACCTTCGGGTGGGTCCAGAGTTACCTCCTCGCCGGGGATGATGGCGTTGCCCTTCTCCTTCGAGATAAGGCCCAATTCGCGCAGGTGGCGCATGTCCGCCTCCTTGATAGTAGACCGCCACCAATCACCGTCGGTGACGCGGCCGGGGGTGGAGGTCTTCTTGGTAGAGCCGGCGACGCTCATCCCCGCAGCAACGAAAGCGGTTTTATTCGGCTTGACCATCTTGGCGGCATGGCGCGCAATGCGATGGGCACAGAGGAAAGACGAGGGTAAGACGCGAAGAACATCTAGTGCACAGTACGAGCGAGCTCTGGAAATGGCGAAGGAAGAGAGATGAAAGAAAAGGGCAAGGGGAAAATTACTCTGGTCCCCGTGCGGTATAAAAAGTTGAAGACGATGAAGCAGAACCATCGATTTCCATGCACTAACGCCCGTCCTTCATCGCACCGTACACGTGGCAGGCAACTACCGAACCGTCGCGAACACGCCATCCACTATGCATGGGAATCGAGGAGACACCATAATTATCGCGTAAACTATGCATGACTAGTCAAATCCAAGTCAGAACATGGGACCCACGATCGTCTCGTCACGTTGCCTCTGCTGCCGCAGACGGATGAGCTCACTAAGCGTCAACAATGACGTTATCAAAGCAAAAGCTAGCAACGGCTAAATAATTTGAACTTTGCATAAAAGTACTCACTCGAGTCTATGACTCAACCAACTACTCGGGGGCTACTCCTATCAGGAACGCTGGCCGCGCACATGAGAAATTGAAGTGGTGGAAACACTTCTTCGAAAAGACTTCGATTCCTTAGTCGAGTCTATGACTCCACTGCAGACTCGGGGGCTACTACCATAGGGAGCGCTGATTGCGCATTCGAAAAATCATTGGCGTTGATGGCATCCGTAGATTTAAAGTCTCCCCTCGAGTCTATGACTCAAACAGACACTCGGGGGCTACTGCCTAGGGAGTGCTGGTCGCGCATCATATGAACCATTCGGATGAGGTCCTTCGGATCACACATAAAAAAACATTTTGGCAACTTTTCCCAAATTAATGCTAAGAGAGATATCGTCTCCTTGGTCACCCAAAACAAGTCCATGGTGATATATTTTAGGATGTTGTGTCTACGACGCAAAGATAAGACCTACAGATATCATATGATGGCTTGGTATCGCACCTGACTGCGCTCTGCCAGTAATATACCATGTCAGCAGGCACGATGAAAAATCCCGATGGACGCGTTGGGTATCTAACTTAAAACACTGGAATTCGACTCCTGTAAGACCTCCATAGCCTGAGTCGAATTACGCCAGCATTGTTCCGAATTCGAGTCCGGGGACTTGAGTCTGAAGTAGATCGTGTTTTTTTGTTCGAAGACAGTTAACTGACCCTGATTCATCAGGTGAGTCAGGCACATGTATCAACAATCCCTATGAACTGACATATTCACCCGAAAAGCATGCTCGGATGAGAAGCACTTGAAAGAATATAGAGTCTCCAGTTCAATCTACGAGTCGACTGAACACTCGAGGAATACTGACATGGGTATGCCCTACGGGTACCTGACATTGGCCTACCCGGTCCAGCCCAGTGAAGGCCCACACGAAGACTTGCTACTAATGCAAAGCCTAGGAGACTCCAGATGGTCCAAGCCCGGGGGAAGTTCGACTCCTTGGAGAACACGACCAAGCTGTAGATAGAATCTTAAAGGGTGAAATGTAACCGACTCGACCTACCCGAGACCTAGCCTCCCCATATAAAGACCATGAGGGCACGACGAGGAGGATCTCTCCCAACTCATACACACACCTCACGCCAGATTGCATCTGCGCACCCCCTGTAACCTTCGGTTCCGCCATCAATTAAGAATAGACAAGCAAGAGTAGGGTTTTTCCCTCCGGAGGCCTGAACCTGGGTAAACATTGTGTCCCCTTGCTGCGTGTCTGTTAATCGCCTCATGATCTCCAGCATCCCCATCTTCTCCAAACCCAAGTCCATAACAATGGGCATTGACGAGTCGAGCCCTTGTCATAGAATCAACACACAGTTATCATTTTATCTACCTGTCTAGGCAGCGGTCAATGTGACACATCGTTGAGTGTCTCCCTCACATTTTCTCATGTACATACAGACAAAGGATTGTCTACCCGTGCTAGCTATATTACTACCATTAAGCCAACTTTTCTGGTTGTTGCTTTCTAGTACTCTTCCGTTCTATTAGAATATAAGATGTTTTAGCCTTTCTATAAGATGCACATATCTAGATGTCTTTTAGATATCTAAATACATGTATTCAAAAACAAAAAACAGACTAAAACATCTTATATTTTAGAACAAAGGGAATACTTACTAATCTTCTTTCCTTTTTTGAGTAGGTGGGCTTTCAGCGTTGTTCGGTATTATATATGCATGTGTACCTAACTGTAACACCTCAAAAATATTAAACAAGATTATCAAGTTCTAATCACCCAAGTTTAGGGTTGACAAAAACTTTTATTATTAAAATTAATATGAATGCATGTGTGTGTGATTAATGCATGAATGGGTACAATTTCCATGTTTGATTGCTATGAATGATAATGATTGGTTTAAAGATGAAAACAATATCATCTAGGTCATTTCCAAAAAAACAAATCAAAAGGAAATTCAAATAAGAAGGCATATGATCAAATGGTCATTTTGACCAAAATCAACCACTAGCCCACTTAGGGCATCTCTATTAAATGATTTCTAACATAAACACATCCAATTCTTTCCACCCCTTGCTAGATCAAGTAACAATGAACCCAAGCAAAATCACAAACTTACATAAACTATTTTCAAATCCATTTGAGAGGCATTCAAAAATTGAATCCTTAATAGGTACTAAGATGGCCATTTCTCAAAAACCAACCGAACCAATTCCCCTTGGCAAACCTTAGCAACCACAGACTACCAAGCTTATGACAAGATCACTCACCAAAATTCATCAAAAAATTGAAACTTTGAATTCATGCGGCCATTTCATCAAACACCTTGTGAGCACGGTAACAACTGCCAAACTATTGATATTCTTGATCAATGCCTTGTCCACCATTTGTTACCACTACTAGCCCTCACTCACCCCCAGTGCCTAGCATTGCATTGACGCAGCTCCCCCTTCAATTCTTGGACCAGTGCCACGCCGCCCGAGCCGTCCTTGCCGGTCGACCATGGGCAACTCGCCACAAGCCGCCCCACGCTCGTCCATGATTTCTAGGAGACAGGACACCGTCCACCGCCACTCTCTGTCCACCCCTCAACCAAAGACAAGCCATGGACAAGCCAGCAATGTCACGCCCATTTCTCTGTCTGCCATGTCGAGAGCGCGCCAGAGCGCCGCAGCTGACACGCACGCACACGCCGTGCCTCTCCCTCAACGCGCGTAACTGCACTCGCCACGACCCTAGCTATCCCCAGACATGCCCTTTCGCTGCTGCGCGACCAGTAGCCCCTGTACGCCGTCTCGAACGCCGTCGGTTCCGCGTAGAGCACCGACTAGTCCCGACCGTCCTCGACCGCCCCGTGCTGAGCCATTAAGCATGCGACGACCGCCAGGAAACACCGCACCGTCCTACACCCTCAGCCATGCCGTTAGCTCGCTGTATCATCGTCATCGACGAGCCCGCGCCACCCCACTCGGTCCCCATCGCCGGTGTATAAATAGAGGACACCCCAACCCTCATTCTCCACACCATATCACTCCCCTCTCTCTCACAACCACCCCTGACCCTTCCTCAGAGCAAGGAGAGCACTAGCCCGCCGGAATTTGGCCGGAGTCTGCCACTACAAAGGAGAAGGGGAGTCATTGATTGGAGCCACCTCAGGATCTGTCGTGATCGCGCCTCGAACCGCCGTTGTCGACAACATCGTTCACCCCCATCGCCGACCCTATATGGAGCCCAGGTGATCCACCGCGTACCCCCACCGTCGCCGTTAGGGTTCAGTCTCGTCGGAGCTGTGCGACGGAGACAACGAACGTCGGTCGTAGATCCTAGTCTAATCGTAGGGCTGAGATTAAAACTTACCGTTTCGGTTAGATAGAGGCGCTAACGCATGGGACCCTCCTGTCAGCAGCCCGCTGTGCACGCGCAGTGCAGCTGGGCCGGCCCATTCCCTTTCCCGCGCATAGCCCAGTGATTCAAATAGTTATTTTCCATTTTAGTTAAAACTAGATCCTGTCAGTAGATTCAAAAATCAATTCAAAGAGATGTACTAAACCAAATTGCATGATTCCAATTTTTTTAGAAAGATATTCAAGTTATGTATCCAAGCCCGTTGGATTCAAACCATTTGAAATTATAGATCACTTATAGTAAAAATAACAAGACATCGACTTTTCCACATTCAAACATTTTTCAAAAATCAACCATAAATGATTTTGAGTTGATTCCAACTCTCAAAAATCACATTTGACAAGATCTATCTTAATATGTAAAAATATTTAGGTTTACATGCAGTGATATTGGACTAGTACTAAAAGAATACTCTATAGGCATTTCTAGTCACTTTAATTGTATAAAATAGTAATTTTAAACTTTATAAAATATGACCACCACTTTAAATCACATTCCCAAGTATTAGAATATGTGGTGATGACATGTGTCCACATGATCCCATACTTTAATTGGAGAATATTAAATCTTAAGTATTTTCAATGAGTAGAAATTACTTTCCTAAAATAAAATAAGAAGGACTACGTCTTTTATTTCATGTGATGATTGTGATGATGCTAGATCATCTAGTGTGAACCTTTGTGTGCCAAATAGAGGTAGTTAAGTATTGGTTGGTGATCGTGTACCTCGTGTGTATTTATAGATGCTAGTACCAACCCGGGCTACGAGGAGGAGTACTATTACGAAGAAGAAAACTTCAGCCACTTCACCAATCAAGGCAAGCTAGAACTTTGCATGCTACCTATGCAAGCTATCTAATGCAGGATAACCTATGCAAGATGCATTAGACAGGTTTTGGGTTATGCAACCTTGATTACACCAATCCCAAGTTTTGCTTGCAAGCTTTATTCTTTTATTTTTACCAAAGTTCTTTACTTTTAGTTAGTGCTTTGTGAGTTTTGGAAAGATACTATTGGTAACATAAAGAACATAAAACTAGGCCTAAGTAGTTAGAACTAGATGTCATTAAAAGGCATAAAACTAGAGTTGGATAGTTACACCTGATTAGCACCCCTCATTAGTGAATCCCTCAATTTTAGTGGCTAGTGCTAAGCATAAAAGTTGATCACTTTAGATGGGAATACTTGGTGAAAATGATTATGAAAACCTTGGAATGAGGATTCATTCTATTGAAATGTTTTGACATGTGGTATGAACACAAGATGATTTGATGATGAAAATATTGAGGCATGAGCATTGAACCTTTATAAAAACTGATGGTTAGGTTCGGATGCGATACCATTCCAATTTTACTATACAACCACAATACCTGAATTAGGTAGGGCTTGACTGGAAGTTTATATGTCTTAGTATGGGTTCCCTTGCGGAAGAGGTTGTGCTGAGGCTACCTCGTGAATGTGAATTTCCACATATGTAGTTCCCAAGATGACAAATGGTCATGGTTGGGAGGCCAAACTCATAGGGGAGGTGCCTATACTAGGGTGTGTAATTGAAAGATTAGGATTGATTATCTGCATACTCAGTATGATGATTCAGGGTTGTCCCTGACGGATGTATCGAATGTTGTGGTGAAAGTGTACCATCTCTGCAGAGTGTCAAACTATTCGAATAGCCGTGTCCGCGGTCATGGACAGTTGGAGTGGCCATACTGTTCCGTCGTCAGATGTTTTCAAAATGACTTGTGAAATGAACTATGACTTTGACTTGACCACAACAGGGTTGTGAACATGAAAACTAAGTTCCCACTTAGGTGTTGTAGAACATTAAACTAGTTTTCTTTACTTCTGAACTCAGTATTAAATAAACCTGCCTTTTTTGAAAATAAACCTAGAGCTTAGGATTCCTACTCGAACTACTTTACTTGTTAGTGATAGTTTGCGAGTACTTAAATAGTACTCATGGCTTTATCCCTGGCTATTCCCGTGGCCATACTATGAAGAGGACTGCCAGGATGATGGAAAACAGGAGGTCTATGACAACTAGGATCATCTTCCATCATCGGCATTGCCTGTGACCCTGAAGATGAAGCCCCGCTACGTTTAATTTCCGCTGCGTTGATTGTATTAAGACTGGATCATGAGATATTTTATTTGTAAGACCTTTATTATGGTTTTTAATGGATGATGTACTGTGGTACCAATTCTGTTATGTCTCGCAAAAATAATAATCCTGGGATTGCGAGGTATGGCATAACAGGCATCTGGGATTAAAAATCCAGGTGTTGACAAGTTGGTATCAGAGCCATCCTGACCATAGGAGACCTAGTTAGAATGGACGCTTAAATCAAAAACTTAGTTTCAAAACAAAAGAAGTGAGTATTTATGAAAACCTATTCTCATTCTTATCCCTGAGATCCTTTCAAGAAAATTCATGTTCCTCAAAAATTCTTGCAATCCTACATAAAATTTGACACACTTGATCACCCCAATAACCTACTCATCCTAAATTCTTATAGATGGAAGTCAAGTATAGCAAGTTCTACCAGTTGGGCAATAGAGGAGAACTCATCTTCGAGTGCGATTTAAGCTAACTCTCGGAATTTCTCGAACGTCCACACCCCGAGTTCTTTGGGGAACAGCTCAATGATCAGCAAGGAGGATAACTACAGTGGCTGATAGTTGTAGATCTCAGAGGCAAGATGGAGGCACCCACCTCAAAGAAGATCCAATTCAGCTTGAAGGGGAACAACTGGCTAGATGGACTCGCCAGGGCTACGCAGGAGGCTCTTGCCCGTCTGTGTGGGCAAAATATCAACCATATCAATGGCACTTGCTTTACTTACTATGCAAGGCGTGATTCTATGGGACAACCATTGGAGGTTCCAGGCCATCTAGAGCTGAAGCATCAGGTGGATCATCTCGACTTCATGTTGTATGATAGGCAGAAGGAGTTGGACAATGCCCGCACCTACGCCAACCACAACGATGTCATTGCAGTCAGGAAGGACCAGACCCTCGCCATCCTTGTGAAGGAGTGCAAGTCACTTCGTCGTCTGCGTGACAAGAAGGATCGCATCATTGCCCGCCTTCGTCACAAGGTGTCATCTTTGGAGGAGACCATCCATGAGCAGGACATGCAGCTTAAGGAAAGGAAGAACGAAGGGGAAGATATCCGTGGAGATCCCTACTCATACCTCAGTGATGATGATGACTACTTGGAGGACATGGACCAGGAGTTCCACACTGATGATGATTCCGCCTTCATTGATGATGAAGAAGCCACCAGTTCTGATGAGTAGTAGCACTTGAGCACTATCATAGGTGTGAGTAGTATCTGGTCCACTGTATCGTAGCTTCACAGAATGGTTCCTAAAACCATCTGTTACCCTAGTGTGGTGTGTGTTTGTATTGGGTGGTATGAATGAATGAATGAATGAATGAATGAATGAATGAAAAGAAAGTTGCTAGTTGGCAAAACCAGAGTCAAACTCAAAGTTTAAAAGATTTTAAAAAACAAATCCATGAATCTTAGAAATTTCCCTCTTGTCTCACTATCTATATCAATCTTCAGATGACTCGTGGAAATCCCGGAGGAAGCAGTTCATCTCAGGATCCAATGTTGTAAATCCTACAAATGTTGGTTGTTGACCGTGAAGCTGGAAGAGCTGAACGTCAAGCTAATTTAGCCACCCTTCAACAGATAGCTCAGATGGCCATAATAATCAAGGCCATGGAAACCAGGATAGCCATGGATCCAAGCTCAAGAACTTTCAAAACACTAATCCCCCCATATTTAGTAAGTTTGAAGAGACATTAGATGCTGATGACTGGCTGCAGACCATGGAGAACAACTTAGAGGTCGCAGGAGTGGAGGCCAATGAGAAAGTATTGTTTGCCACCTATTATCTGGCAGGTGATGCAAGAGCTTGGTGGAATAGCATTCATACCATGAATGGATGACAGATGATGACTTGGGATGAATTCAAACTCAAGTTAGCCCGAACCCATGTGCCACCAGGTTTGATTCTGTGAATGAGGGATGAATTCAAGGAGTTGAAGCAGGGAAGGATGACTGTGCTAGAGTACCGTGACAGATTTCTATCTCTGTCTAGGTATGCCCCTGATGAGATTGGTACTGAAGCAAAGAATAAGGAGAGATTCTTGAACGGTCTGCATGATGAGATGCAGACAGTGCTGGTCAACATTCCCTTCGCTGACCTTGAAGCCTTAGTGGATTCTGCAATCCAGATGGAAGGCAAGATCAACCAAGCCAACGAGAATCGCAAGCGTTGAATGATGCATAAACCAGGATCCCACTGTATCGCCCCAACCTGTCTGCAGGATATGCCCCGAGAAACAATAGACCCCCTATGTCCCATCCGAACTATCCCAACCGTGGAGGAGGAAACCCAAGGACCGGAGGAAACCACAACAATAACCTCGGCAACTCCAACAATTTCAATCGTGCACCGCCCAAGTCCAACAACAACAACAACACCAACAACAACAATACTACCCTAAGGACTGGAAGCAATGCCGTGCCTGTTGCAGGAAAAGACAAGTCTCTGATTACTTGTTTTGAATGTGGAGTCAAGGGTCACTACTCCAACGAGTTCCCCAAGAAGCTTGCAGCAGCTAATGTGAATGCACCAGGTCAGTAGCAACGCCATGTTCAGCCTGGAAGGAGATTTGCCCCAGGGAACTTGCTCAACCGCAACGGACGTCTGTTTCACATGAATGCTGAAGAAGCTCAGAAAGCATCAGATGTCGTGCTGGGTATGTTTTCTGTTAACTCAGTACTTGCAAGAGTGTTATTTGATTCTGGAGCATTGCACTCATTTGTTACAGAAGAATTTGCATGCACTAGTAAGATTCAACCAACAAAATTGAAGCATGTTATGATAGTTCAAATACCTGGTTCAACCACCAAAGCTAGACAAATTTGCAAGGCCGTACCTATCAGAATCCATGGAATAGATTTTATGCTAATCTAATAGTACATGGAACCAAAGGTTTGGAAGTAGTGATAGGAATGGATTGGATGTCGAAACATAAAGGATTAATCGACTGTGCCAAGAAATCCATAACCATGACTAGTGCCACTGGAGTATCAGTAGAGCATGTATCTGAGACTTTGCCCCGTCAATTCAAGTGCAACAAGAGTCTAGCCCAACCAACCATTGACCAAGTCAGAGTAGTCTGTGAATACCCCGATATAATCCTAGATGAATTGCCCGGTATGCCCCCAGATTGGGATATCGAGTTTATCATTGAACTAATACCTAGAATTGGACCCATAACTCAGAGACCTTATAGTATGAACCCGTCTGAATTACTGGAGCAAAAGAAGCAACTGGATGCTATGTTGGAGACATGTTTGATTCAACCAAGTGCGTCGCCATGGAGATCGCCTATTTTGTTTGTGGATAAGAAAGATGGAGGTAACCGTTTGTGCACGGATTATCGGAAGCTGAATGATGTCACCATTAAGAACAAGTACCCACTGACGAAGATAGAAGACCTATTTGACCAGTTGACCGGTGCCAAAGTGTTTTCTAAGATTGATCTTAGAACTGGTTATCATCAACTCAAGATTCGTGCAACGGATATTCCAAAGACTGCCTTCACCACCTGATATGGATTGTCTGAGTACACTGTCATGTCTTTTGGATTAACAAATGCCCCCGCTTATTTCATGAACCTCATGAATAAGATTTTTATGAACTTCCTGGATAAGTTTGTCATTGTTTTTATCGATGATATTCTGATCTATTCCAAGTCAGAAGAAGATCATGAGCTACACCTGAGGACCATCCTTGAAACCCTTAGAGAGCATCAGTTGTATGCCAAGTTTACCTAATGTGAGTTCTGGTTAAAGGAAGTAGGATTCCTTGGACATATAGTGTCATCAGGAGGAATTGCTGTCGATCCCACCAAGATTAAGGATGTTGAAGAATGGAAAGCCCCAACCACTCAAACCCAAGTTCGCGCATTTCTCGGGTTAGCGGGATATTACTGCAAGTTCGTAGAAGGATTCTCGAGCATCACAAGATCCATGACCCAGTTGTTGAAGAAATATAATAAGTTTGAATGGACGGACAAATGTGAAGCAAGTTTTCAAGAGATCAAGAAGAGATTGATTTCAGCCCCAGTCTTGATTATGCCGGATATCAAGAAGCCTTTTGATGTGTATTGTGATGCATCCAAGATTGGTCTCGGATGTGTGTTGATGCAAGAAGGCAAAGTCATATCCTATTTGTCCCGAAAACTGAAGCAACATGAGAAGAATTACCCTACCCATGACCTCGAACTAGCAGCCGTAGTTTTAGCCTTGAAGACATGGTTGCATTACCTCATGGGTAACCGCTGTGAGATTTATTCGGATCACAAGAGTCTGAAGTATATTTTCACCCAGAAGGATCTAAATACGAGGCAAAGGAGATGGATAGAGTTAATCAAGGACTATGATCTTGACATTCACTATCACCCCGACAAAGCCAATGTGGTAGCAGATGCTCTTAGCAGATTTCCATTTCGATTGAACACCATGATAAAAGAAGCCCAACCAAGTTTGCATGAGGAGATGAAAAATTTCAGAATGGAGCTAGTTAGTGAAGGATTTTTGGCTAGCATAGAAATTCAACCCACTTTGATCAGTTAGATCAAGGAGGCGCAGAAAGGAAATGCTAGTATCGATGGAATCAAACATCGTATCGGTACAGGGAAGGTACCTGGATTCACCGAAGATGAAGAAGGAGTTTTGTGGTACAAAGGACGTATCTGTGTACCAGCAGATTCTGAGTTGAAACAAGCTATTTTGCAAGAAGATCATGATACTCTTTACTCCATACACCCTGGAGGAACCAAGATGTATCAGGATTTAAAGGAGCAATTTTGGTGGCATAAGATGAAGCGAGAAATCGGAAGCTACATAGCCAAATGTGACATCTGTCAGAGAGTCAAAGCGAGACATTAGAGACCCGCATGACTTTTGCAACCATTGCAGATTCTGGAATGGAAATGGGATTCAGTTGGAATGGATTTCATCACCGGTTTGCCTACATCTAGTAGGGGAAATGAATCTATTTGGGTCATAGTGGATAGACTTTCTAAAGTAGCTCATTTCTTACCGGTCAAGACCACTTATCAGAGATCGAAGCTAGCAGAGTTGTACATTGCGAGGATAGTCAGTTAGCATGGAATCCCCAAGAACATTGTGTCGGATTGAGGAACCCAGTTTACCTAAAGATTTTGGAAGAAAGTCCAAGAAGGATTTGGAACCAAACTGGATTTCAACACAACTTATCACCCGTAGACTGATGGACAAACGGAGCGAGTAAACCAGATACTCGAAGATATGTTGAGAGCTTGTGTGTTGGAATATGGATCTAAATGGGAGGACTATCTGCCTTTCGCAGAATTCTCATACAACAACAGTTACCAAGCCAGTTTGCAAATGGCCCCATTTGAGTTTATGTATGTAAGGAACTGTTGTACCCCACTGAATTGGTCGGAAGTAGGAGAGAGTCAGATTTTCGGACCCGACATCCTAAGAGAAGCCGAAGAGAAAGTTTACAAGATCTGTGAGTACCTTAAGACCGCCCAATCCAGACAGAAGAGTTATGCCAACAAGAGACGTCGAGATCTAGCCTTCACTATCGGAGATTTTGTGTATCTGAAAGTATCACCCTTGAAAGGAATGCAACATTTCCAACTCAAAGGAAAGCTTGCCCCCAGATATATTGGACCCTTCAAGATTTTGAATCGCCAAGGAGAAGTATCATATCAACTGGAATTGCCGGAGGAGATGTCAGCCGTGCATGATGTGTTCCATATCTCGTTACTTCACAAATGCCTAGAAGTTCCGGAGAAGACCGAAGTTTTCAAGAATATTGATCATAGAACCATAGAGATCAACAAGGACCTAACTTATCGTGAAGTACCCATTCGTGTTTTGGAAGAAGCTTTCAGAACCACCAGAACCCGGAGTATCAAGTTTCTCAAGATCCAATGGAGTAACCATACTGAAGAAGAAGCTAATTGGGAGAGAGAATATTACATTAGGACCGAGTTTTTAGATCTCTTTAGTTCCTAGTTTTATTTTTCTTAAATCTCGGGACGAGATTCTGTTTAAGGAGGGAAGGTTTGTAACACCTCAAAAATATTAAACAAGATTATCAAGTTCTAATCACCCAAGTTTAGGGTTAACAAAAACTTTTATTATTAAAATTAATATGAATGCATGTGTGTGTGATTAATGCATGAATGAGTACAATTGCCATGTTTGATTGCTATGAATTATAAGGATTGGTTTAAAGATGAAAACAATATCATCTAGGTAATTTCCAAACAAAACAAATCAAAAGGAAATTCAAATAAGAAGGCATATGACCAAATGGTCATTTTGACCAAAATCAACCACTAGCCCACTTAGTGAATCTCTATTAAATGATTTCTAACAGAAACACATCTAATTCTTTTCACCCCTTGCTAGATCAAGTAACAATGAACCCGAGCAAACTCACAAACTTACAGAAACTATTTTCAAATCCATTTGAGAGGTATTCAAAAATTGAATCCTTAATAGGTACTAAGATGGTCATTTCTCAAAAACAAACCAAACACCAATTCCCCTTGGCAAACCCTAGCAACTACAGACTACCAAGCTTATGACAAGATCACTCACCAAAATTCATCCAAAAATTCAAACTTTGAATTCATGCGGCCATTTCATCAAACACCCGGTGAGCACGGTAACAACTGCCAAACTATTACTATTCTTGATCAAAGCCTTGTCCACTATTTTTCGCCACTATTAGCCCTCACTCACCCCAAGTGCCTAGCACTGCACTGAAGCAGCTCCCCCTTCACTGCTTGGACCAGTCCCATGCTGCCCGAGCCGTCCTTTCCGGTCAACCATGGGCAACTCGCCACAACCCTCCCCATGCTCGTCCATGATGTCTAGGAGATAGGCCACCGTCCACCGCCACTCTCTGTCCACCCCTCGACCAAAGACAAGCCGTGGACAAGCTAGCAACACCGCGCCCATTTCTCTGTCTGCCATGCCGAGAGCGCGCCAGAGCGCCGCAGCCGACACGCGTGCACATGCCGCGCCTCGCCCTCACCGCGCGTACCTGCACTTGCCACGACCCTAGCTACCCCCTAGACATGCCTGTTCGCCGCTGCGCAACCAGTAGCCCTTGTACGCCGTCTCAAATGCCGCCGGTTCCACGCAGAGCACCGACCAGTCCCGACCAACCTCGACCACCCCGTGCTGAGCCATTAAGATTGCGACGACCGCCAGGAAACACCACACTATCCTACACCCTCATCCATGCCGTTATCCCCCTGTATCATTGTCACCAATGATCCCGCACCACCACGCTCGGTCCCCATCGCCGGTGTATAAATAGAGGCCACCCCAGCCCTCATTCTCCACACCATATCACTCCCCTCTCTCTCAGAACCACCCCTGACCCTTCCCTGGAGCAAGGCGAGCACTAGCCCACCGAAATTTGGCCAGAGTCCGCCGCTGCAGAGGAGAAGAGGAGCCTTCGATTGGAGCCACCCCAGGATCTGCCGTGACCACGCCTCGAACCGCTGTCGTCAACAACGTCGTTTGCCCCATCACCGACCCTAGCTGGAGCCCAGGTGAGCCATCGCACACCCCCACCGTCGCCGTTAGGGTTCAGTCTCGTCGGAGCTGTGCGACGGAGACGACAAACATCGGTCGTAGATCTTAGTCTAATCGTAGGGCTGAGATTGAAACTTATTGTTTCAGTTAGATAGAGCCGCTGACGCATGGGACCCTCACAGCCAAGACACGCGCTTGCAATGGGACCATTCTTTCAGCCAAGATAGCCATTGATTCAAATAGTTATTTTCCATTTTAGTTAAAACTAGATTCTATCAGTAGATTCATAAATTAATTCAAAGAGATGTATTGAACCAAATTGCATGATTCCAATTTTGTTAGAAAGATATTCAAGTTATGTATCCAAGCCCATTGGATTCAAACCATTTGAAATTATAGATCACCTATAGTAAAAACAACAAGACAAAGACTTTTCCACATCCAAACATTTTTCAAAAATCAATCATAAATGCTTTTGAGTTGCTTCCAACTCTCAAAAATCACATTTGACAAGATCTATCTGAATATGTAAAAATATTTAGGTTTACATGCAGTGATATTGCACTAGTACTAAAAGAATGCTCTATAGGCATTTCTAGTCACTTTAATTGTATAAAATAGTAATTTTAAACTTTATAAAATATGACCATCACTTTAAATCACAGTCCCAAGTATTAGAATATGTGGTGATGACATGTGTCCACATGATCCCATATTTTAATTGGAGAATATTAAATCTTAAGTATTTTCAATGAGTAGAAAGTACTTTCCTAAAATAAAATAAGAAGGACTAGGTCTTTATTTCATGTGATGATTGTGATGATGCTAGATCATCTAGTGTGAACCTTTGTGTGCCAAATAGAGGTAGTTACGTATTGGTTGGTGATCGTGTACCTCATGTGTATTTATAGACTCTAGTACCAACCCGGGCTATGAGGAGGAGGAGGAGTACTACGAAGAAGAAGAAAAATTCAACCACTACACCAATCAAGGCAAGCTAGAACTTTGCATGCTACCTATGCAAGCTATCTAATGCAGGATAACCTATGCAAGATGCATTAGACATGTTTTGGGTTATGCAACCTTGATTACACCAATCCCAAGTTTTGCTTGCAAGCTTTATTCTTTTATTTTTACCAAAGTTCTTTACTTTTAGTTAGTGCTTTGTGAGTTTTGGAAAGATACTATAGGTAACATAAAGAGCATAAAACTAGGCCTAAGTAGTTAGAACTACATGTCATCAAAAGGCATAAAACTAGAGTTGGATAGTTACACCTGATTAGCACCCCTCATTAGTAAATCCCTCAATTTTAGTGGCTAGTGCTAAGCATAAAAGTTGATCACTTTAGATGGGAATACTTGGTGAAAATGATTATGAAAACCTTGGAATGAGGATTCATTCTATTGAAATGTTTTGACATGTGTTATGAACACAAGATGATTTGATGATGAAAATACTGAGGTATGATCCTTGAACCTTTATAAAAACTGATGGTTGGGTTCGGATGCGATACCATTCCAATTTTACCGTACAACCACAATACCTGAATTGGGTAGGGCTTGTCTGGAAGTTTATATGTCTTAGTATGGGTTCCCATGCGGAAGAGGTTGAGCTGAGGCTACCTCGTGAATGTGAATGTCGACCTATGCAGTTCCCAAGATGACAAATGGTCATAGTTGGGAGGCTAAACTCATAGGGGAGGTGCCTATACTAGGTTGTGTAATTGAAAGGTTAGGATTGATTATCCGCATACTCAGTATGATGATTCAGGGTTGTCCCTGACGGATGTATCGAATGTTGTGGTGAAAGTGTACCATCTCTGCAGAGTGTCAAACTATTTGAATAGCCGTGTCCGCGGTCATGGACAGTTGGAGTGGCCATACTGTTCCGTCGTCAGATGTTTTCAAAATGACTTGTGAAATGAACTATGACTTTGACTTGACCACAACAGGGTTGTGAACATGAAAACTAAGTTCCCACTTAGGTGTTGTAGAACATTAAACTAGTTTTATTTACTTCTGAACTCAGTATGAAATAAACCTTGCCTTTTTTGAAAATAAACCTAGATCTTAGGATTCCTACTCGAACGACTTTACTTGTTAGTGATAGTTTGCGAGTACTTAAAGAGTACTCATGGCTTTGTCCCTGGCTATTCCCGTGGCTAGACTATGAAGAGGACTACCAGGATGATGGACAACAGGAGGTTTATGACAACAAGGACCATCTCCCATTGCCAGTATTGCCGTGACCCTGAAGATGAAGCCCCGCTACGTTTAATTTCCACTACGTTGATTGTATTAAGACTGGATCATGAGATCTTTTATTTGTAAGACCTTTATTATGGTTTGTAATGGATGATGTACTGTGGTACCAGTTCTGTTATGTCCCGCAAAAATGATAATCCTAAAATTACGAGGTATGGCATAACAGGCATCTGGGATTAAAAATCTGGGTGTTGACACTAACCAGTTTGGGCAGCGTGACAACATTGTTTTTAGCCCCCTATGTACACTAGTCATCGTCTTGTAGCTTCGATTTATGTGATCGACATATTTTCGTGTTAGATTATCGTATATCTTTCATTAACGTGTGTGCTTTAATGAGGGAGATGTCAGTACATGCAAGCACGTAATGCGGGGTGTTGGACAAAACACCAAAATCGGGTCTGTCAACTGTGCTTGCTTGGTCTGTGTTTGCTTGTATAAACGACGCCATTATGGGCCTTCTAACAAATACAGTACCATTGGCACGGACATGTGATTAAGTGCTTGGTCTTGTCTAACTACAGCTGCCATCTGACGTGCTGCCGTTCGATAGCTCTATTACTGTAGGGTGCTCTTAAGCTAGATTCACACGAATCTCAATGATGCCAAAGAGACGACATCCATTAGGGGGGCAGCTATCCCCCTTGGTAGCAGACTATTATCCTTATTATTTTCCAAAAGAAATTTTATCAAAATATAAATCCTCAAAAATGATATTTTTGATTAAATAAAACCTTTTACCATTACTTCAACCACAAATTTATAAATATAGTAAAAATCCAAAAATAATCCATATGTAGTTAAGTAATGTCATCTTCATGTTATAAATCATAACCATGCACTTGTAAGAATATAAATGATTCCATTCAATCATAATGTTAAGAAACCATCACTCAAATAGAAGTGTTACCACTCTTAATTAACCTTAAGGAAATATTATGAAGTAAACAAATTATAATACCATTTAATGACCAAGATAGATAAGTCTCAACTATTAATTATGTCATTATTCAAATGAAGTAAATCTTTCCTCCTTAAGAACTATAGCTAGTAAGAAACCCTAAGAGTATTAACTAAAAGTTTAAATGCTTTTGTTTAGTTAAGTACACTTTTCTTCAAAATTTATTCTTTTAAGATACATTATAAGTAATTCTTAGGAATTCCAAAAGAAATATACTTAAGTAACAACCTTCATATAAGGAGTCTTTAGATACCATTCCACACTTACCTTAGACCATCAACGTTTATTCGGAAGATTAGAGTTTACAAAGTTGCATTACATTACTTATGCATAATAGCATCTTGCTTCTTTAAATATTAGTTCTTACCGAACCAATGATCCTTTTTTTTCTAGATATTTGATCTTCTATTGTCTCGAAGACCGTGAGTGCATAATATTGCAATCACAAAAGGAAAGTCCACACTTTCTCATATTCGTTGGTTATTTTCTATCAATTTTTTGCAAATCCAGTGTTGTCGTCACCTGCATTTCAAAAAGGCAAGAAAACACTATTTTTATAATAATATGATTATAGGTTATTTACCATATGGTAATAACCTAATATTACAGTTCCGATGGTAAAGGAACATAATACCTAGGACTCAACAACTAATATCGCCAGTGATTCTTGCACCGTATATCACGCGTTAACCATGAGATTTGGAATGAGACGGAGAAGTCAGCTAGATCTTCTTCCTTTCGCATGTAGCCGGATGCGCAGGTCGTGATGGTTATACTTGTAGGGTGCATTAATTGGTAATTTATAAAGGACATGCAGCATATGGGTGGGAACCCTCAACATCCCATGGTAGTTCTGGCATCTGAATGGTCTATACTAACCATTGTCGTAATTTAATATGTGGGCATGGCGTACACCAAGGAGACATGCGGGGTCGTGAAGAAGGGCAGTGACTGGCTTGGATCTTAGGTTGGGCCTCAAACCATGGAAGTTTGAACGGGGACATACTCTCGGACATGCAACAAAGATTAAGATCTCTTATGGGGAAAATAACGCACCTCTGGAGCAGTGTAAGAACTATAACTTGTTACTCCCTATTTTGGGAAGGAGCTACGAACGCAGCAGGAAAGAAACTCCATAAAAGTTCTGGTACACCTGTGAAGACTGACAGACATAACTTTTCAGAATAAAAGCAACCTTTGAAAAAATGTTTATGAAAACATATATTGCCTACGACCTATGGTCTGTGGCTATAATTAGTGCATCATACACTCATTTTTAGTGGACTTGCTGAATACGCTCGTACTCAACATATCTTTTTAACCCTTGCTAGATTCTAAAGCCAATAAAGACGACGTTTACATCAACTTATGCTCAAGAGAATCGTCACCAAAATCTCAAGTTCTTTAATAAAGTCAAGGAAGTCAATATATACATCAAAATAAGTAAAGATGAAATTGTTGATTAGATAAGAGTATAATCTCTAGCCATAGAACCTACTTCTATAGAGTATTGCAATAGCAGCAATGCAAGCCAAATAGTTAGATGCTAATCTTATTAGCATGATATTTAGGAGTTGATTATTTCTGGTTCGTCTTTGTAAGAAGTTTCTTTCTCTCTCTTTACCTAGAATGTTGTCTAGATCTTTTGTAAAGAGTTGAGTTGTAACCTATAGTCATGTCTTGGATCTGCTGTGTTTCTGTTGTACCACTCTGAGGGATATAATACTAGTGAACAGTATTTCATTAGTGTTATATCAATGACTATAGTATACTACATCATGCAATGGTATGCTAGGTCACCACAAGTATAAATGCCGAGGCACACAAGTAAACACCAGGCTCGTCCTAGGGTGGCCAAAAAGAGTCTCCAGTTATAATTGCGTCGTGGAAAGTGCATATTAGACACTTTTTTCCGTGACACATGGTATATGCGCCACGCCATCTGTTCTGCGAAACCAGACTAGATGCGCCTCAGTAGATTACAGAAAACATCGTAATTTTAGTACTGTATCATGATAAGGTACGACACATTACTCTATCATGTTTGGTCCACTTCACACCTGTTTAGGATATAACAAGATTGCGATTTATATTTGTTTATGATATACAATTCTATTTAACCTAAAAACTCACCAAATTACACTTTGATCATTATTGCACTCTTCTAATGCTCTGATTTTAATGCCGAGATGATTAGAAGAGAGTAATAATTATACGAGTGGTTTGAAACACTCGTCATTCAACTAACCTAACCACTCAACCTAGTTACACTAATATTAGTTCTTTGCTCTGCTGATGGTGGTAAAGACTTTGAGAATATATTCGTCCTGCAGGGCACCAATGACCTCTCCACTAACCTAACGATAATATCCCGTGTGGTGGATCTACATGTCTCTAGAGACCATCGTCCGCGGAGAAGATTCACACAACACCGGTGACCATCTTCCAAGCGGTGGATTTGTATGACGCTGGCGACCATCGTCCATGCGGAAGATTTATACGGCGCTGGCAACCTCGCCATAGATCTGAAAGGTACAGAGCCGCAATTAAATAAGGTAAGAAGTACAACACAAAAGGCGATCTATAGATTGGCTGAATCCTACCCTTATCGATGTAGGACTTTGGTGTGGCTCCAAAGATCATGCCATATCGATTGAGTGGGGGAGATTTGGGATCGCGATCTATGGTTCGTGATGGAGACTTAGGGTACAATGGCTGGATAGTCAGAAATGGAAAGTGGGGAACGGGGCAAGGGTTTGTTGTATTATATAGGAACTAGGAGTGGAAAACGAGGATTATGATTTCTGATGGGCCTTTAGTATGTGTGACACAACTTTATGGGCTGCGGTCACTCTCAAGGCCGATAGTAGGATAATATTGTGCTCATTTGCTGGTGAGTAACACTGGTTAGTGTGGAAACAAGGGTGTGCCTGTGAATTAAATTAGAATTATGATAAAATGAACATCAAGGACATAATTATTGCTGCTAAAAATACACATATGTGTTTTACATATTTATTCCTAAATAAAAATCCCTTACTCATAAGTAAGATGATGTAGAGTTTATACAAGAGGCTGCAACATGTTGAACATGGAGATGCACGTTGCCTTAATCGTGCTAATCGCATGAGACAACTATTATTCGGATTCCTTCTTTCCTTGCTACACGGTTTCCTCGTAGTCGGAGTCATACAATTCATATAGGTCATCGATGGTGCCCTTCCACGAGGCCTCAAACACACGATGCAACTCTGGCGAGTTTTCTTTATCAACATACAACACAGACTCAAACTTCCGGCCGCTGGTGGCGACACCCGAGAAACTTGCAGCCAGTGTTCACTCTCTCGCATGCGATGAGAAAACATGGTTATAGGCCACACTTGCAAAGTAGATCGGAGTGCGATTTGAAGATGCCGGTCCATCCATCTACTTTCAAATCAATCCACCTAGGCATGATGCCCCGATCGAGAAAAGGAAAACCCCAAATTAGTTTTTTAGATAGGAGATAAAAGAAATCCCAAAATACATAGCGACCAACTTTGCTGCCGTCCCTCTCAACACATCAACAATCTAGCATCTCGTTGCCACCAGCATGCTCATCACATAGAGGATTATGCATCTTTCTGTTGCCGCCGGCTGCCGCTTCTACAATTCCTACACTACAGCAGTGAGACCTATCGAGAAAGGGTGGGGAAGAGATAAGTATAGTGATGCGAGAGTCAAATATGCTAGATAATTAATAGAGACCAAACAACTTGGCAGTGGTGGGTCACATTTGTCAGTGTCAACGCAACGTGATTGACCAGTCTACCGCATGGGACATACTCTAAGAATCACACACAATGCACGATGTACTAATATATGCCTTCATCCATCTACTGTAACATTACAATGCGCCGGCCTCCCCTTTCACCTACCGTAGTACTAATATGTACCTATATCGAGTCTGCCATGCCGTATACGTGGCCGCCATCTAAAAATGGTGCCGTAAATGCTCATTCATTGGGTTAAAAACTTTGCTGGCTTGTGCCTTCCAAAAAAATGTCGTGCATGGGGATTTTTTGTGTTGTGTTTATTAGCATGAACAAAAATGAAAGGACCTTTTTGTGGTCCGGGACGAGAGAAATGTCCGATGGAATGTGCAAATAAATTTGGAATTGGTGTGTAGGCCTAGTCATCTTGGGGGTTTGGGGATTATCCACCTTGAGAAATTTGCGAGAGTTCTCGGCTTAAGATGACCTTGGTTCGAGTCATGAGGTCCCAACAAGTTTTGGATGGGCATGGCCACACCGTATGACTTGGTGAACATGAGACTTTTCTATGCCGTCACTACCATTACCATTGGCAATGGGGAATTTTCTCTCTTTTGGGACACACCTTGGCTCAATGGAAAGAAACATAAAGACACTGTCCTTCTCATATTCGAAGCATCCACAAGGAAGAAATGGAACATCAAACAAGCAATGTATAACAAAACTTTGATAGAAAAAAATTAAGATGGATATTAACTTGACCATCCCTCACATCCACGAGACGTCTTTGAGTTGCGCCTAATAGCATCCATGTTAATAAGTAAATTTAGGAATCAACTGTTTAGAATCTCATGACTAATGAGGAGTACTCAATGGCGTCATCATCCAATGGCCAATTTGTTGGAGCAATCCTCACATGCATGAACAAGTTGGTTTGGAAATCTTGAAAGGCCCCAAAAAATAAAGTTTTTTCCTTGGTTGGCCATTCAAAATAGGCAATGGACTGATGATTGTCTTGAAACTAGAGGATGGATAAATTGTGGCATTTTGCCCACTTTGAAAAGTAAATCAAAGAAATAGCTGCTCATATTTTCTTCCACTGTAGGTTCGCCAAGAGGATCTTGGACATGATAAATTTTTTTTGGCTTGGCCTACTAACCATTAGTACCCAAGAATGGACTTTGGACCTATCCATCAAGCAATGGCGGACCAAAATGTCTTGCAAATAAACTCCAAACCACAAACCCATGGCCTCTTGTAGCATGCATGTTAGTTGGACGATATAGAAGAAGAGAAATGCATGAGTCTTCTAGTTATGCAAATCGGTACCACCATCTATTCATGTTGAGATTTTAAAAAATGAGACTCGTCTTTTGGGTCACCGAGGGAGCCAAACGTTCGAGTGTTGTAATTTTGGGAGAGTAATCTCTTACATATAACTTTTTGTTTCTGTTTTCCATGTCAAAAATCTCTTTCTTTCTTATTTAATGGATAGAGGCATTTTACTCTGTTAAAAAAAAAGAGACCCACCCACTTAACATGAAGTGAAAAACAGATCACCAACAGACAATTTTATTCAGAAGAAAAAAGAAAAAAAACCATGATGAACATCCCTACCAAACTAGATGAACATCCCTATCAAACTTTTTTTTCGAAATGGGGTTGACCCCGGCCTCTGCATCCAAGTATGCACACAGCCCTTTATTACGAAGTCATAAGTTTAAAATTATTACAAATCACGGATCAGATAGGGTTGATACAAAAATCAACCATCTGAATAAAACCAGAAGTCTGACAAGAAGATGTAAGCGACAACTAGACATTCTTCAATCTACTAGTATGTCGCCACGAAGCCAGGTAGTAGATATCCTGAGCAACCATCACCAGACGGTTGCATCCAGAAACCATGGGCTTGCGCATAGGCTCTGAGACAAGAAAAGCCCAGAGCTGGATCCAATGAGCTGCCGAGAGGATAACCTGCAAAAAATATTGAACTCGAGCCTTGTTAAAATAATATTATTACAACATTTCCATATCGACCAACATAAAGCCGAAACGCCTATACGAATTCTGGCTTTATTCTCCTTATCCATACCATTTAACCAATTCTCAAACATATTAGTGATATTGGTGGGTGGTGGAAGGTCATAAGTAAAGAAAACAATGCGCCAAATGATTTTTGCGAAAGGGCAGGCAATAAAGAGATGCTCAATAGTTTCATCTTCGTCACAGAAGCAACATTTTTTGCATCCATTCCAATTTCTTTTTGCCAAATTATCTTTTGTCAATAATATTTTATTATTCAGAAACCACATGAAAATCTTAATCTTAAGTGGTATTTTAAGCTTCCATAGGTATTTCGTAGGTAGTCGCTGGTGTTCATTCATGAGGTCTTCATACATAGATTTGACGGTGAAAACCCCATCCATGGTTAATCTCCACCTAAACAAATATGTTTCATCCGTTAGATTTATTTGCATAAGCCTCTGACATAAATGCAACCATGCAGTCCATTTTGCCCCCAATAAATTCCTCCTAAAACCAATATTAAGAGGATATTGGGACAAAACGTCATGTACAGAGATGTGTTTTCTATGCACGATATTATACAAAGAAGGATATTGTTGGGCGAGAGATGTATCTCCAAGCCAAACATCTTCCCAAAAGCGAGTATCTTTCCCGTTTCCAATTTTGAAAAACCCTCTAGCAAAGAAACCGTCCTTTACTTGCATCAGCCCTTTCCAAAACGGAGAGTCTGTCGGTTTTGCTTGGACTTGTGCTAGGGTCTTATGTTTGAAGTATTTATTATGTAACAACTCTTGACAAACCCCTTTGTCACATAATAACTTGTGAAACCATTTGCTAACGAGACATTTATTTTTTAGTTCTAGCACCTCAATTCCCAGGCCTCCCTGCTCTTTGGGTCTGCAAATAATATTCCATCGAGTTAATCTATATTTTTTCTTGTGTTCATCACTTTGCCAAAAGAATCGTGAACGAAAGAAGTCCAATCTTTTCCTAACCCCTTTTGGTATTTCTAGAAAAGATAACATAAACATGAGCAAGCTTGTTAGTACAGAGTTGATTAACACTAATCGATCTCCATAAGAAAGAAGTTTTCCTTGCCAACAGCCCAATTTTCCTTCAAATCGGTTTTCTACAGGGTTCCATTCAGAATTTATTAGCTTTCTGTGATGAATAGGTATCCCAAGATATCTAAACGGTAAAGAACCTAACTCGCATCCAAATATATTCCTGTACTCAAGTTCATGTTCCTTAGCTTTTCCAAAGCAAAAAATCTCGCTCTTATAAAAATTAATTTTAAGGCTCGAAAGTTGCTCAAAAATACATAAAATCAGTTTCATATTTACAGCTTTCAAAAGATCATGTTCCATAAAAAGAATCGTGTCGTCTGCGTATTGAAGAATGGATATCCCCCCTTCAACAAGATGGGGGATGAGACCACCTACTTGCCCCTCCTCCTTAGCCCTAGCTATGAGAATGGCCAGCATATCCACTACGATATTAAATAAAATAGGTGATAGGGGATCTCCTTGTCTCACACCCTTCCTTGTCTGAAAATAATGACCTATGTCATCGTTAACCCGGATCCCAACACTCCCCCCTTGAACAAAATGTTCGATCCATTTGCACCATAAAGGGTCAAACCCCTTCATTCCAAGTGCCTGCTGTAGAAAGGGCCATTTAACCTTGTCGTAGGCTTTCTCGAAATCAATTTTAAATAGGACCCCATCCATTTTCTTCCGATGGATCTCGTGGATAGTTCATGTAGTACCACCACTCCTTCCAAAATATGCCTAGCAGGCATGAAGGTAGTTTGAGTAGGTCTAATCACTTTGTGAGAAATCACGGAAATGCGATTAGTGGCTACCTTTGTAAATTTTTTGAAACTCACATTAAGAAGACATATCGGTCTATACTGCTGGATTTGAGTCGCACTATCTTTCTTTGGAAGTAGGATAACAACACCATAATTTAACTTATGCAAAGGTAGATCAGCTGTTTGCAACTGTGCAAATAGAGCCATCAAATTAGATTTAATCACACTCCAAAAAGTTTGATAGAATTCTGCCGGGAATCCATCAGGGCCTGGTGCCTTATTACGCTGCATGGATGAGATTGCTTCTAGCACTTCATCCTTAGTAAAATTGGATGTGAGAATGTCGTTCTCCTGAGCCGACACTTGTGGAATGTCATGATTCAAATCTTCCATAAGTGCAAAACTATTTGGAACCGGCGATCCAAAAAGTTTCTTATAATATTTAGATATATAAATTTTTAGATTCTCTTCTCCCACTATAGTACCCTCCTCTTGATCCAACTGGAAATCTTTTTCTTCCGATGCTTGCCATTAGCAATCAAATGAAAATATTTAGTGTTGCTTCTACCCTCCTGAATATGCTTAACTTTAGCGCGTTGTGCCCATTTGGATTCCTCATCACGCCTCAACTTTGTAAGTTGTTCATTAGCAACATTAAGATCCTTTCTCTCTGCCTCCGACAACAAACATGTTTCAGCCTTAACGTCTAGGAAGTCAATTATAGCTAATAGTCTTTCTTTTTCTTTCTTGTACTTGCCACTCTGGTTTTTAGCCCAGCCACGAAGAAAGCGTCGCAAATGACGAATTTTGTTCTGCCATCTCTGAATGGGTGTATCGCCAAGTGATACAGCTGTCCATTCGAGCTGTCACCATCTCAAAGAAGTTATCTTGCATCAACCACGATAGTTCAAATGAAAATCTCGGGTTGTTACCAAGATGGGCCCTATTTCCCGAGTCAATCAGAAGGGGGGGTATGATCTGAACCAGATCGAGTAAGCGCACGGACAGTTACTAACGGAAATTTCTGTTCCTACGCACGGACAGTAAGCGCACGGACAGTCAACGCTAGAGAGGATGCTATCAAGCTTCTCATAAGTTGGCGTGTCCCTACGATTAGCCCACATAAATTGTCTTCCTGAGAGATCAATCTCTCTTAAGTTCAGATTTTCTATAATAGCATTAAAGATAAAAGGCCACCGAGACTGAAAATTGTCATTGTTTTTCTCTTCTCTTTTTCTTAGGATGTTAAAGTCCCCACCCACCAGCAAGGGGAGTGTCTCATTTTCACAAGTACGAACAAGTTCCGCCAAAAACTCTTGTTTATGGCAGTTCTGTGCCGCTCCGTAAACTGGGATCAGGATCCAATCAAATCCATCGCTACGAAATTTCAGGTATATCTTTACACAAAAATCTCCTGTGTCAACTTTGTTTACTTGTAGAGTAGAAGAATTAATACCCACAAGAATTCCACCTGAACGGCCATGGGGCGGCAGGCAGAACCATGCGAAGTCCATCCCCGGCGTTAGGTGTTTGAGGAAAGGAACAGTAAAATTAGATCTCCCAGTTTCCAACAAGGCCACAAAATCCAACTTATGTTCCTTTATCGTTTCAGCAGTGAATAAGTGTTTAGCTGTGTCTCTAAATCCGTCGCTATTCCAAATTAATCCTCTTAATCCTTGCATCTAAAAACTTTTCTTTATCCTCACTCTAGTACCCCTTCGAATACAAGAGGTATCATATTGTTTTTGCTTTCGTCCCCGAGTTGATTTGACCACAGGTTCAACCCTCTCATTGGGATTTTGAAGAGAGGCAATCTCTTCATCAGCAAGATCCTCACATAAATTAGATACGTTTGAGATAAAAAGATATCAAACTAGATAGATGGTATTGTTTGTTTGATTATGGTATTTATTGGTTAGCTGGTTCCTCATTTTCTCAAATTGGAGATCGATTTTAAGCCTTGATTCATGCTAATACATCATTCTGGTAATGCACCGTACTTAGCAACCACCGCAGATGTGATGAAGTTATAGAATTATGCTTCATACTCTCCTATCATAATTTCTCCTTAGAGACACCCTCATAAATCCCATGCAAATCATTCAAACTTGTGCATCCCCAATAGATCTATATCTTCTCTTCCTTGGTCGAATTTGATGAGCCATAGAACATAGTAATGCAACGGCCTTTATACCGAACTCAAACTTCTTCTTTAAAAAGTTTCCTGACAACAAATTTCACATGGTTCTCTTTGAATTTTTGGATAGGAGACGCCTGGATATTGCATGTTTGAACAATTGCCTTTACATATATATGTTTTATCTTGTAACGAACTTGACATATTTGGTTCACAAAACTAGGATCCAGCTCCTTGGTTTGAACTCAAATCATTAGGAGTTCCAAGATCCATTGTGAAAGTGTGAGATCAAAATAGCATGCACTTTGTACGCCATCCACCATAGTACTAAGTGGTTACTCACAGTAAGTACTAAGGACCTAGATCACAACAACTCCATGAGGTGAATATTATTGGTGTTGAAGAGATATGTTAAATGAAGAATGCAAGAACCCAAACACCCACACTTCCTAGTTCCCTGCTTGTCATAACTTGCTACCATAGGCACCTTAGTCATGTGCCCACGCAAAATATATGTCTAATAACTGAGAGTGAGTTGGGTATTATTTTTATATACAGTATCAATAGAGATGGTAAAAGGATAAGTTTTAAACATAAGTCAGCACATGTGGGTAGAGATCGTCGAACTAGACAACTAGTGAGCTTGGCATGAGTAGCACCAGGAATCTACCATTCTTTAGGTTGCCGTAACAACTAGTGACAATTTACTGATGTGTGCATCGATACTCGCTAGAAGATGCTAGATTGTGAGATGCACCCTGGTACGACAGAGACCAACCACGAGCAACAAGGTAGATGAAGGCGGACAAGCAAATATGGTACCCTATGGTGCACTCTGGCAGAAGTTCCGCATGGTTTGAGAGTGTGCAACGTCATGTCGAACCGATTGTATGGACACATGTAGTGTTTCTAAGTTGTCTTGGCTAGTGAAAGATAATATGAGGCATCGATGTGCTATTTAAGTATATGATATTCTTGAATTTGGTACTGTATGAAGAGCTAGAGGCAGGTATGACGCACTTCTGTTCTATTCTGTGTGTAGTGAAAAATCGTTGGAATTTTATCCATGTGTTGTGTCTCTGACATTGTTGCAACTTTTATCCACTTCAAGATTAATTAAGCTCCTTCATTCCCTTTTTTTAGTCGGTAAGTATAGTTTTGTCTTTGTTCTGGCAGGACAGCGATATGACGGTTCAGAAAAGCAGCTAGATGCAACACCCATTCGACACCAATTATAACAATTTTAGGAAAGGAAACAAGCATCTGAATTCATGCAACAAAGACCATCCAAAGTAATTCTACCTACAGACCACCTTCAAATGGGAAATTACCATTTGATCACAACTGCCAGAGATGGTGCAATTGCATTGGAAGTTGGGAATGATGTGAGATATTACGACTACACAATAATAAATCAGCCGAACACGAAGCGAGAGAAGGTAGGACCACACATGGTATATCATGTGCATGGTAGAAACACCATTGTCACACCCGATGATGCGTAGGAATACCCTCACCATCCACCTCATAGGCTTCAACGTCCGTCGTTCGAGTAACATAATCAGAGAGAAGTGTCGCACACTTCTGTAGCCCAAGAGGAGGAAGCCTTTGTCTACAGGGAGCTAGGAATCATCAATGATGGATAGGTTATCATTAGGAAGAAACTAGATGAATTCGCCGGAATCTTCAAAACCAAGCATCGCCCAGCATCATATGTGCGCTTCACATGTTGTTCAAGAACAATGGCGCCAAAGACGCAACTGTGGAGGAAACCTTGATGAACTATGGCGATGTGGTAGCGTTGGAGAAGTCTGCGATAGATAGGGACACCATGCTGCATAATGCATGCATATTACCCATCGTCTGCTAGTAGAGAGTGTCCCAGGTTTCTTACACTTGTAGGAAAAGTCCTAGTGGCGGTGTTCGGAAAAGGGGATTCGTGGCGTTTAAGCGGCACAATAATAACCTCAGACCACTGGTAGGTCATAGTGGTGGCATATCGACGAAACGCCACCAATAGTATTTATAGTGGCGGCGTTTACTGTAAGCGCTACCATTATATATCTTAATTATGGCGTTCGTTTTATTTTGAACGCCACAAATGAGTTTTAGAAATTTTTAAAAAATTCGGTGCATCCAATTAAATATTCACATCATAACAAGATATATTTATAGAAATAGTAGCTCATCATTAAAATCAACTACATATAGTAGAGCTAGCTACATATCGTGTACATAGCACTAACTACTAGTACTTAACAGGACTATCGGCAATGACGGTGCCATACCTAATGGTAGCAGCAGGAATCTCATCATCTAAAGAAGCGTCAGAGTCTATCGATGCTCCTGGGCCTTAGTAGTCGAAGTAGGTAATACGATCTTCACAGAGATAGAAGACCAACTTCTCCTAGGCGTCCATCTCATAGGCATCGACCATCTGAATCCACCTCAGACCACCGAAAAAGGTGCGGTTCGTCTCTTTCGCGACTTGGACCCTGTAGGTCGGTCTAGGTTGTTTCAAAGACATTAGATAGACCTAAAACTGTCCCTGTTGCCACAACAGCCAATCAAAATGGTTTAGGAAATCAAGTCTAAACTTGGAGGGTATATTATGCATACAAAATCATAAAAAATCAACAATTAGCACATAATTTAATTGCAGGGTATATATAGTTCGATTGCTTATGAATGGACATACCATACTAACTTCGCAGTCACAAGGGAGCACTATGACAACCTTTTGTTCTTGCACTCTTTGTAACCACAATTCTCACACTGATCATCATTCATTATACCTATATATGATCATGCAAACTTAACTATATAGACTATTTAACCTTAATTTGCATCATAAGTAGCACAATATATCAACATAACACATAAGTAAGATTAGCTAGCGTCATATATAAGTAGTACAATAGTAACATGATAAGTCTATATAAATAGTACGATAGGTAGCATACGATAGTCAGATGAGAACATCCTAAACTCAAATATACCTAGTGTCAGTGATGTCGTCATCCAAGTGGTCGTTGTTCTAGAAAGAGGAAGACAGGCTGCAAGAGTCGTCCTGCTGCGTGTCGGAGGGGTCGGGCTGGCCCTTATGCTGTGTGCCAGAGGGGACGGCCTTGCCCTGCCCGCGCTACTACCGGCTCTCACTAAGGATCTCATACTTGACCGCCATCACTTGGGGATCAAGTAGGAGATCCCTAACCAAGGGGTCATCCTCCTCGTGGCCGTGACATGCCAGCTGCCTCTCTGTCTGCGGTGCTCCCTGTACTAGTCCCTCGTGGCGATTGCATGCCATCTGGCGCTAACATATGCGCCACGTGACGCTCATCCTCGAAGTTGAGGATCGCTCTCGTCCAAAGTGATAGACCGTGACGCAGTCATAGGCGCGGGCCGCCTGCCACGGACACCTGAAAGTACCTAGCTGGATCTTAGAGGCAAGGAAACAAGCATCTAAATTCATGCAACAAAAATCATCCAAAGTAATTATAGGCAATGGGAAATTACCATTTGATCACAATTGCTAGAAATGGTGCAATTGCATTGGAAGTTGGGGATGATGTGATATATTATGACTACACAATAATGAAGCAACCAACCAAACAATAACTGAATGTGTGTGTGCCTCAATCATGGACACATGAGCGAGCAAATATACTTGCTAATCTGAATAATGCATGCGCGATACAATTAGGGACTATTTGGTTTAGAGCATGTCATTTAGGGGATAAGGATATCCCCAACCAGCTGGTTCAGGGTAGCCATTTTTCTGTTTGACTAAAGTGGGATAAAAAGTGGTTAGGGATAGCTAGTCAAAATATACGAGCCTTCTTACCCTCAAAAAAATGCTTCAAAGGAGCTATCTAAAAATGGTTGAGCTCATCCAGCTCTTTTTGTGGGATATGCTCAACCACCATTTTGAGCCAAAAGTGGTTATCCATACCTCTTTATCCTCTAAACCAAACACTGGATAACCACAAAAAAGTGGATATCCCTTATCATCCACTGAATAGTCACTGAGCCAAACGACCCCTTAGATGAAGATCATGTCATATCCAATTCTCCAGTGCGGTCTATTGGACTTTTCATGAGAGAGCATCTGATGGCTTTAGAGCAAGATTGCGAAACGCTATCAGCATACCTTGAAATAGAGACTAGGAAACATCACCCTGAACTCTTGATGAAGAAATTTCAAGGCGGAGTCCCCCATAGAAGTTACTACCTCTGTTCCATAATATAAGCATTTTTAGCTTGCTGAAAAGGCTTACATTGTGGAACGGAGGGAGTAGCAATTTGTACATGCAACAGTTTCACCCGAACACGACCCTACAAATATCTACCAATGGGGGCTTTCCCTTCACCGCCCCCATGGGGGTGGTCCACAGGGTTCATAACTACCCCTCTTACTACGGGTCGTTTGCCTAGCCAACACTTAGATCCGGCTCTATCCAAACTTTTTTGGTTCACCCCAATAAAAAGCTAGCAATTTGTACAGCCTTCCTTGCGTGGGAATAGACGGTTTCTGCGAAGTATAACAAGAGCACCTTTGTAATTCCAGAGGCAGAGAAGATAACAAAAGCACGTGTTTTAAGTGGAAATTGGAACCAACATCACTACCAGTTTTAAGAAGCATCCAACGCTAGAGAAGATACCAAAACACACACACGACAAAACAGGTTTGCATGCTGTAACTGTAATTGTGAAACTAGCAGGATATATTACTTTGCCTCTTGTTCTCACTCGAGCGAGAAAAGTCCACCCTAAACCATCTGAGTGCCAGTTTCGTTTTTCTTGCCCTCAACAAAGCAAGAAAAATTCCTCCCCAGGCACTTGAGCACCACCTTGTTTGTATCGCTTTCACTCTTTACCTAACAAGAACTACTTACACAGTTGGTTACCCATGATGCTGTGAGAGCATGGCATATGGAACAGCCGGACATTTTCTTGATGGTTAGCAGAGGGGAACGACAGAGGGAGTATAGCCGATGTAGCAGCGTAGGAGGGAGATACATGCTGAACCCGAAGAACGATGAGCTTAAATTGTAGTTTCGGTTATCCACTGCAAATTCCTGATGCCTCCTATTCCTATACCTATCAAATTCAAATCCCTAGTACAGTGGTATGCACATACATGACAAATAATTCCGTAATGGGATTGGATTTTTTTATTACATAGAAACAGAATGATGAATAAGCTACTCTATTTTTATTAGAGAGTTGTTGCTCTTTATATAGAGAATTGGGTCAAGGCGCTGATATGAACTCACTAATCCTCTCGTGGATAAATAGCTGACAATTTCTTTATTACGAGGTCCTCGGGTAGATAGGTGGGAGAGTGTATCTAGTGAAACGATCGAACTCGTACACCGGCTGAACCGACCTGCTATGGGCCATTGGATGCCAAAGGAACGGGAAGGATTCATCTCGGACATGGACTGGTGGTACATTTACAAAATAAACCTTGAAGTGTTGCTGAATTATGTGCAGATTCCTTCCATAAGTCATCCTCTCTCTTCCTTGCCCTTCCTGTACGGCAAGACCATGGCGGCCAGGGTTGCAAAATTCCCCATGGCGGCTCTCTCCATGTTCTGTGCAACTTGAGTCAATTCGTGTGACTTCTCCCTGAACCTCCACCATGGCTGGATCTGGACGCTGAGGTCCTCCTCCTCAACGGGTGGCTCCTGGTCGCCCAACTCCATTGGTTTCAGGTGCTTCAGCATTAAAATTATTCCGGGTTTCTTCTCCCGAATTCCTAGATCCTGATGTGTACACTTAAAACGGAGAGATTTCTTCCGTGGGTTCATGAAGCTACCTTTGATATAATATGTTGAGATTTTGAGATTGTTCATCGTTCTTTCAGATTTGAGTTGTTGCACAAAAGAAATTGTGGTTCAAATCCAAAAAGAAAGATATCCTCACGAAGTTTCGAAATGTCGTCATCATCATACAATGCGCTCCTAGTAATTCCCCGTTTTGAAAGGCTGTCCTCGTCTTCAAAGTTCATACCCCAGGCCTGAACTGTTACTGTTCCGTGCATATCCTGTAGTGGAATAGAATAATAGACGAAGAGTGATTTGAGAATTCAGGAGGGGTTCTGTGCAAAGTACCAGGAATAGAATAACACTTATGTGCAAAGTACTAGGAATAGAATAATACCGGCTGGGGAGTCACATACCTCCGGCGCCCTCGCCTTTGACGCCGGCGGCGCCGCTTCATACCTTCCCATGCCAGTCGCCATCGCTCTGTCCCAAATTCAAGGCTCGGTTGGCTCCCGGTGGATGGGACGAGGGGAGGTTGAGGTTCCCACCGAGGTCCGGGATGAGGACGACATGCGCGACGTGCGGGACAACCGCGATGGCCATGGCATCGAGCAAGGTGGGCGCGGAAGCCGGCGCGCTGCGCGATCGCGTGTGGAAAGGAACGTCGTGCGTGGCGACCGAAAGCGCGAGGCAGGCATAAGCGGCGTCTGATTAAATGGCGGCGGCATGCGAAGAAGAAGCGATCTTCCGCGGGCATGTCATTAGAAGCTCATCTTCAGCCGTGGCGGCGACATTAAACGCGAAGTCTTCCGAGCCTACCGCGTAGAGATGGTGATCATTCCGAGGACGGCGAATTGCGGGCGGAGGCGCGCTGCGGTGCGTGGCCTTCGCCTCTGGCAGAGAACCAGCGTCTCCTTGATCGAGGCGGTGTCGCGGTGGCTAAGCGGTGCGGCGGAGGACAATTTCTCCCTGCACCGGTCATGGCCGGCCGATTTCCTGTTGGTTTGCAGTAGCCGGCGGGTGCGGGATGACGTGATGGCGGCCGGCGTGGTCGACGGAAGAGGCTTCTCTCTCCGTTTCTCTCCGTGGAACATGCAGCTGCAAGCGGTGCGGCGTCCTCTCCGGTACCGGGCACACATCGAACTCACTGGCATACCGGCACACGCATGGAACCGTTCGACCGTGGTGGCGTTGCTCGGCTTCGCTGCGTGGGTGGAACGGCTAGGCGCCACGACGGCGAGCCGGGAAGACCTAGGCCACTTCCAAGTGGTGGCGTGGATAGACAATGTCGGGCAGCTTCCTCGGGAGAAGGCCCTCCTGATTGAGGAACCTGATGACCTTGTGGAGGAGGACGAGGGGCTCGTGCTCCCCGGCGACGCCCTCATCCCGCTGGAGAAGCTCATGCTTCGGTACATGATCAAGTTAAGGGTGGTTCGTGCTGAAGACATGTTGGACGGAGGAGAGGGTCCGGCACCCAGAGGCGGAGCAGACGACGACAGTGGAGACGACCGTGGCGATGGAGACGGTCGTGGGGGCAGTGTTGGCCGCGGAGGGCGCGGCTGGGGGTTGGGTCCTAGGCCTGATTCCCATGGAGAGCAGCGTGGCGCCTTGGAGGAGGCGGCGCAGCGCCGACGTTTCGCCGGCGATGGTTGGAGCGGGAGCCGCCGCATCGCCATTAATTCACCTCTGGAGGTCGAGCCGTGGCCAGAGGTAGAAGACCAAGGCCAGGTAGAAGAAGATGAGGAGGTGGATGGAGATGATGTGGCCCACATGGCGCGTCTGTCGGGGAAAGAAGCTACGCATGCGTCACCTGATCGCGTCGCGTCGGTTTGCTTTGACCAAGAGGACGGTCAATCCCCCGTCCTTTTGTCCGTTGCGGCTAATCAATAGGGGTTAGGACTGCATGCATTGGGGCCCATCGTGCTTTCCGCTAGCAGCAAAGGAGCGATCGTGCTTGACCGCGTGGATGCAGCTGGTTTGGAGGGACCGGGGCTGCATGCAGTGGGGTTTTCTACACTTCCCACTTGCGGTCAAGGTGGGCCTGCACTTGACAACATACGTGGAGCCGCAGGTGAGGTCGTCTCTCCTCTGTCAGTGGCCGTTGCGCCCCGGGAGAAATCTTTCGGCGGGCTCGCTTTTGACCAGATGGAGAGCGCGCCAGATTTTGAATCGTCGCGCGCGAGTGGAACGTGCCAGCTGGCCTCGTTATCGTCACCTAGAAACGAGTCAGATGAAGCCTGCTGGTCTATGACCTCTGATCAGGTGGGGTCTCCCAGGTCGGCCCTTGACACGTTGGAGATGTTTTCTGTGCAACTCTCTCCTGTGGACTCTGCTTCAGATCGGCAGCATGGGCCTCAGGCCATGGTTTCTGGTGCGGCGCCAGTTGGGACACAGGAAATCGCTACTTTCCGAGGGGCCTGCAAAAAGCCCATCAACTCGGTCCTCAACAAGCCGGTAGCTAAGCAGTGCAAGGACAAGGCAAAGTACGCGGGGCCGGTGAGGAGGAGTGGACGTATCCGTGGACGCTTTGCCCCCGGCACCCCGATCCGCCAGCAGCAGCTTACTCTCATCACTAGGCTGGGGATTGCCAGGGAGGGCGAGGTGATCAGTGACGAGGCACTGGATGCCTACCTGGACCTGTTTTCACGACCTCTGCGCCAGCAGCACATCGACATGGTCCTTCGCTTGTTTGGGTGGATGCCAGATGCCCTACCCCTGTGTGACGATGCACCTATGGAGTGCCTTGTCTGACTCAGCGTTTCCATTGATCCCGACGTGTGCCCCCACCCCTTCCTTGTTGTTCCATTTTTTTGGCACTTGTGGTGTAATAATGGACGATCCCGACTTTTGCATTGGTATCTGGAATGCTCGTGGACTGAACTCTCCTGCTAGACGCCTCGCCGTCTCCCGTGTCTTGGCGCCCTCCAGGGCTGCAGTGGTATGTTTGCAGGAAACCAAGATGGCGGTCATAACTGATCGTGTGGTGAGGGAATGCCTTGGTGCTCCTTATGACAAATTTTTCTTCCTGCCGGCAGTGGGGACTCACGGGAGGATTCTGCTGGCCTGGCAATCTAGCCTAGTCTCAGTCACCCACCCCCACCTTTCTGATAACGCGATCACGGCCCTCATCTCGACATGAGCGGGTCATAGCTGGTGGTTCACTGGGGTTTACGGACCCCAGAGTGAGGTCGACAAGCTGGCTTTCCTCCAGGAGTTACAGGATATTCGAGATCTTCATGCTGGCCCGTGGATTATAGCTGGGGATTTCAATCTTATCATCAACCCGGAGGATAAGAACCAAGGACCCTTGCACCGTCGCAGGATGGGCAGATTCAAACGTACTCTTGCGCTCCTGGAGCTCAAGGAGCTCTACCTCAACGGGCGCAGATTCACCTGGACCAATGAGCGTGCACAACCAACCATGGAGAGGCTAGACAGAGTCTTTGCGACAGTGGATTGGGAAGCTAGCTACCCGGATGCCTTCTTGTCAGCGCTGTCGTCGGGGCCCTCCGACCACTGTCCTTTGCTTCTATCCCTAGCGCCAGACTTACAGCGTGGGCGCCGTTTCCAGTTTCAGTCCTTCTGGCCCAAGGTGGATGGCTTCATGGACGTTGTTCAAGAGGCGTGGATGTCACAGACATGGGAGCCCAACCCTTTCAAGAGGCTCGATTTCAAACTGAGAGCGGTGGCAAAGCAGCTATCCCGATGGAGCTGTAAATACATAGGAAACATCAAGATGCAAATTCTCCTGGCGACGGAGTTGATCCTTCGCTTTGATGTAGCAATGGAGAGCAGGCAGCTCTCCCCCGAGGAGCGTGGTTTGCGGCGCCTACTCAAGAAGAAACTCCTGGGGCTTGCCTCCCTGGAGCGGACGCTTGCTCGGCACAGATCGAGGATTCTTTGGCTCCGGGAGGGCAACGCCTGCACGCGTTTCTTCCACACACACGCCAGCCACCGAAGACGGAAAAACTTCATCAATCACCTTCTAGTGGATAATGTCAGAGTTTCTGAGCATGGAGACAAGGCTGAGGCCGTGGATAGGTTCTTCGAGGATCTGCTGGGGACGGCTGAGGATCGTCCTTTCTCGCTTGACTTGGATTTCCTAGGGTTGCAGACATCAGACCTGCAGCATCTAGACGGAGAATTCTCGGAAGAAGAAGTGTTGGCTGCCATAAAAGGCATGCCGTTGGACAAATGCCCTGGGCCTGACGGCTTCTCTGCCCGCTTTTACGTGACCTGTTGGAGCATCATCAAAAACGATGTCATGGACGCCTTCAACTCGCTCTCCAGGCAAGACTGTCGGGGGTTTGGAGCGGTAAACGGGGCCCTAATCACGCTCTTGCCCAAGAAGCCGGGTGCGGAGGAGATGCGAGACTACAGATCAATCAGCTTAATCCATGGGATTGCAAAGTGGGTTGCCAAGGTGATTGCTAATAGAGTGGCACCTGTTCTTCCTCAATTGGTGGGGGTTCACCAAAGTGCTTTCGTGTGTGGAAGGTTCTTGCACGATAATTTCATGATGGTACAAGGGACAACCCGCAAACTTCACACAACTAAGACACCAGCAGTGCTAGTCAAGTTGGACATCACGAAGGCCTTTGACACAATGGACTGGGCTTTCCTGTTGGAAGTCCTAAGGAAACTCGGCTTCGGCGAACGGCGCCTAGCATGCATTTGTTCTTTACTCTCTACGGCCACCACTCGGGTCCTGTTGAACGGATGCCCGGGTGCTAAGGTCGTTAACAGACGAGGGCTCCGGCAAGGGGATCCGCTCTCCCCGCAGCTATTCATCTTGATCATGGAGGTGTTTCACCTAATGATTGTGAGAGCGGAGAGTCGGGGCCTCCTCACTAGGCTCGCAGCCAATGGCCTCCAGCACCGGACCTCAATTTACGCAGATGACGTGGTCACTTTTTTGAGACCGTCGATAGTGGATTTCCAGGTGATCTCCGGGATCATTGAGGACTTTGGCGTGGCATCAGGTCTACGGACAAATTTCGACAAATGCTCGGCCAACCTGATCAGGTGCTCCGTTGAGGACAGGGACCTAGTCGCCCGGGAGCTACATTGCCCAATCTTGCCCTTTCCGCTCCGCTATCTGGGGCTGCCACTCTCCCTAAGGAAATCGTCCGCGGCGCAGCTCCGATCCCTAGTCGACTTGGTGGCTGCCAAATTGCCATCGTGGAAGGCCTCCATGCTCAACAGAGGAGGGCGCCTCGAGCTTGTAAAGACTACGTTGTCGGTTATCCCTATCTTTGCCATGATGTCCCTGGATATACCTATAGAGACCATCATCGCCATTGAGAAGATCATTCGTGGATTCCTCTGGAAAGGGAGGAAGGATGTCCACGGCGGACACTGTTTGGTTGCTTGGGACAGGGTGTGCATGCCCAAGGAGCTGGGAGGGCTTGGCATCCCCAACTTGCGGCTCACGAATATCGCGCTCAGGGCTAGGTGGCTGTGGTTGAGACGAGTGGACGTGGACAGGCCATGGCAGGGCCTTGACATTCGGGTTCCGGTCCTCGCAGAGCAGCTATTCGACGCCGCGACGGCCTCTGTGCTCGGGGATGGAGCCAATACTCTCTTCTGGTCAGACAAGTGGCTGCCAGGTGGACGGATCAGGGACATTGCCAAACCTAATGGCGGTTGTCCCAGCAAGCGCGATCACGACTCGCCGGGTGAGAGAGGGCCTGGGTGGGGCCTGGCTGCATGACGTCCCTCCTGACCTCAGTGCGGCGGCCATTAGAGAGCTCCTTGAGATCGCTGACTGGCTGGAAGAGATCACCCTAATGGAAGGGACTCAGGATGTTTTCAAGTGGAGATGGGACCCCTCCGGCTGCTACTCTGCCAAGTCTTGCTACGGAGACCTGTTTGCTGGTCGGACCTCGATGGCAGGGGCACGGCAGATCTGGCGCTCTCGAGCCCCCGCCAGCTGCAAGATCTCGCTTTGGTTGGCGGTGCGTAACAGGTGCTGGACCGCCGACAGGTTGCGACGCCGCGACCTGCAGCACCCGACGACGTGCCCTTTCTGCGACCAGTGTGGAGAGTCCATCGACCATCTCCTCATGGGATGTGTCCTCACGCGAGAAGTGTGGAGAACCTGCCTTAGTTGGTGGGGCAAAGATCGATGGATGCCCGATCATGATACAGAGCTTGTCGCTTGGCTGCAGAGTAGGCGTGGTGGCAAGGGCTGCGAGCGCGACCTTTGGACAGGTATCTCCTTGGTCCGCTGGACGCTGTGGCATCACCGAAACGACATCGTTTTCGAGGGAGCCGCCCCCTCCTCCGCAGTGGTCATTCAGAAGATCTCCAGGGAGGCTGAGCTGTGGAGAACCGCACGACTATTTCGAGACTGCCTGAGCCCGGTGGATAAGTGGAGGTGCCGCGAGTAGTTAGCTAGTGTGTGTGCTGTCCATGCGGCAGTGTGGGGTTTCTTGCGCTCGAGGCGTCTGTGCCACGACGTGTTGTAAAAAATCTGGCCTCTTGGCCTTTCTTCTATGTAACCGATACGTCTCCCAGGACGTATCCTTGAAAAAAGAGTTAGCTCGTTTCACAGTATACGTTCTCAGGTAGGTGGTTATGTCTGATTAAATAAACGGATGATTTACTTACCTTTATTTTAGAGTAAATTCTATTTTTCATCCCCTAATTTGATATCACTACAGGAATGGAGCTAGACGCGGATGGCTAGAGGCTATACCGACGGCTAAAAGTAGGCCACGAACTGGGCGCCCACAAAATTGGCCAACAGCGTAGAATTACCTCCTACGTAGTATATCCTACGCCGACGGCTGCCCTCGGCATACCTATTTTTTTTTTAATTTATTAATCTTAGAAAAATTATAACTAAATTATTCTAATTTAGAAAAATACAAATAATATATCAAAATTTACAAAAAAAAATAAGATATATCTATCTACACTTAAATATTAGATATTTATGTTGAATAAGAATCTTTATGATCGTCATTTTGACCATAGTTTAAAACAGGCATAAGAAATTAAAGAACAATTAAAATAATATGAAACCTTCGCGTGGTGTCATATTATGTGACATTGTTGGTTTAAAAAATATCAAACTTGGTATATTAATTTTGACTCAAAAAACTTTACAAAATGACCTATCTCATTCGAGATTTCCTGGCTTTCGGGTCAAATGACCAATGTTATGGCTAGAATCAAGACATAGTTTTTAATAATATGCCTATATTATGCATGCATGTGTATCATGGGATGACGAACAATGTTGTAGGAGGAATTTTCCTTTTTATTGCACCAAAAAGTCATTTTCCATTTTCTGAGCGCAAAAAAAGAGGGTTTTTGTGAAGCAACCACCAAATGGCTAATTCAAAATACTATCACCCCATTTTTCAAAATACTAGACCACTTTATATGTACAATGTCCCAACAGGGGATATCAAACCTTTCCGTCTACCCCTGGTGAAAAAGATAAATTCTTGCTGAATCGGGAGAAAGAAGTGGGTCAGATATGAACTACATGTACATGATCTAATGCTCATGATTTTTTACAAAAATCATTTTTAGGTTCACAATATGCTATTTTATTAGAGATCCAATGCAAGTTTAGCGAGGCTCAGCCCAGAGCTAAAAATCTTCATGCCAGCCATTCGACAAAGTTTGACGATAGTTTAAAACGAGCATAAGAAATTCAAAAACAATCCAAACAATGAGAAACCTTCGCGTGGTATCATATTATGTGACATAGTTGGAAGGAAAAATATTAAACTTGGTATATTGATTATGTCTAAAAAAACCTTCACAAAATGACCTATCTCATTCAAGGTTTCCTAGCTTTCGAGTCAAATGACCAATATTATGGCTAGAATCAAGACATAGTTTATGATAATGTGCCCATATTGTGTATGTATGTGCATCATGGGATGACAAACAATGTTTAAGGATGAAGTTTTCCTTTTCATCGCACCAAAAAGCCAATTAACATTTTCTGAGCGCAAAAAAATGAGGGATTGTGTGAACCAACCACCAAATGGCTAATTCAAAATTATACCACCCATTTTTCAAAAATACTAGACCATCTTATATGGACGATGTCCCAACAGGGGATCTCAAACGTTTCCATCCATCCCTCGTGAAAACAACAAATTCCTGCCGAATCAGTAGGAAGTGGGTCAGATATGAACTACATGTACATGATCTGATGCTCATAATTTTTTACCAAAATCATTTTTAGGTTCACAATATGCTATTTTATTAGAGATCCAATACAAGATTAGCGAGACTCAACCCTGGGCTAAGAATCTTCATGCCAGCTATAAAACAAAGTTTAACGATAGTTTAAAACGGGCATAAGAAATTCAAAAACAATACAAACAATGAGAAACCTTCACGTGGTGTCATATTATGTGACATAGTTGGAAGGAAAAATATCAAACTTGGTATATTAAATATCTATAAAAAAAACCTTCATATTCAAGGTTTCCTAGCTTTCCGGTCAAATGACCAATGTTATGGCTAGAATCAAGACATAATTTGTGATAATATGCCCATATTGTGCATGCATGTACATCATGGGATGGTGAACAATGTTGCAGGAGGAAGTTTTCCTTTTCGTCGTACCAAAAAGCCAATTTCCATTTTCCGAGCGCAAAAAACGAGGGGTTTTGTGAAGCAACCACCAAATGGATTATTCAAAATTCTACCACCCCATTTTTGAAAAATACTAGACCACCTTATAAGGATAATTTCCCAGCAGGGGGATTTCAAACCTTTCCATCCACCTCTGGTGAAAACGACAAATTCCTGCCGAATCAATAGGAAGTGAGTCAGATATGAACTACAGGTAAATGATATGATGCTCATGATTTTTTACAAAAATTATTTTTAGGTTCCCAATATGCTATTTTAACAGAGATCCAATGCAAGATTAGCAAGACTCAGCCTAGGGCTAAGAATCTTCATGCCAGCGGTTCGACAAAGTTTGACGATAGTTCAAAACGGGCATAAGAAATTCAAAACAATCCAAACAATGCAAAACCTTCACATGGTGTCATATTATGTGACATAGTTGAAAGAAAAAATATCAAACTTGGTATATTGATTATGTCTCAAAACAACCTTCACAAAATGACCTATCTCATTTGAGGTTTCCTGGCTTTCAGATCAAATGACCAATGTTATGGCTAGAATCAAGTCATATTTTGTGATAATTTGATATGGATATCTTATTTAGATTCCTATCATTTTTCTGATCAATTTAGACATATTATTTATTGAATTCCAATTTATGGATTTAAAGATATTTATTATTCCATATTAATAGAAAAATACAAAAAAGTAAAATCATTATATTTTTATCTGAATTCAATAATATTTTACTTATTTATTGTTGTTTACTTATATTTTTTTTGTAATTTTAAAAAATAAAAACATGTACATAATGATATAAAAGTTAATAGGATTGATATCATAGTATTGATAATTTTGTACAAATTGTTTCGTCGAAACTGATTTGAAAGAAATGGATAAGTTAAGCATGCTAAAGGTGGAGTAGTCCGGGGATGGATGACTGAAAAGTTTAATCAAGACTGCATTTTGATCGAAGAAAGATTAAATGTAATTAGTATTAAAAAAATTCCAAGTAAGATATTAGCGATTCAAACAATTCAAATTAAAATAAGTTGAGAAAATATTAAGAAAAATATCGGCTGTGAAACTATGCCGACAAGGTTATGCCGAGGGCAAAGCCGTCGATGTAGCCTGTGCTGACGGCTTTTCCATACATCGACGGCCTCCATAGCTGCGTCGAGGGAGGGTTTTGCCGAGGAGGCTACGCCGAGGGTAGTCATCGGCGTAGTCTACGCCGACGGTTATATAGACTATGCCGACGGCTTTTAGCCCTCGGTGTAACGCGTCATTCCTATAGTGTATTTACCCTATTTAGCTAAACTTAGGCCACCTTTTACCCCATTTAAAGTTTTACATCGATATATCGCAAACACTCCCTTCGTGCCGCCATGATTTCTTCACCCATTTGCGTAGTGGCGGTGTCCCTTACCAACATCCTCTTCCCATCGCCTATCGGTAGCAACACCAACACGCTAACATGGTTTATGCTCCCGTCCATCGATGAACACAAAACTACAAAAGTGTGTTGACACCGACCGGTACGTCGGCGTGTGCGCTGTTGTACTCCACATATTAACAATTGTCGTTCTTCGTTCTACTAGTGTACTAGCAGTATACTGTATACCACGCACTGCATGTGCTAGCTCCCTTGCAGATTTAGCAACTCGACCGATCCAAGTGACTATAGAAGCAACTGCAGAATGCTCAATTGCCAGGCCGCGCCACCGCCGGGAGAAGCCGTGGCAGAGGCGGATCTAGGGAGGGGCGAGGGGTGGCCAGGATCCCCCTATGGTTCAGCCCCTTAAAGATATGTATTCGGGACTAGCACTAATTTTGATGCTCAATTATTGATTGTAATACTCTGTCCATTATCCTAGATCAATATGTGCAATATGTTGATTGCTCAAGTTTTATGGGACAAACCCAAAACATTATCCATCAGTGGATAGTACATACCTATCGAAGTATCAACAAAACCATATATCGAGCAACTGATCCATGGGACACATCTGAATTTCTTCTCTACTTGGTTTCCCTCGACGATCTAATCGGCTTATTTTTTCTTTCTTCACCACCGATGTGGCACCGCCGTCGGTATCGGGATTTTGTACTCAAGTGTTGGCGTGTCCGTGATTACTGATTAGTGAAGACACAAAGAACAACTCTCATGCGTCTAGAAACTATCAACTATGGCCGGCTTTATCCACACAGCATGTCCAATACGTGAAGTGATCGTCCTAAGATATGACCCCAAATATATGCATGTTGGCTACTAGAATTGCTAGTTTGATTACCCCATCTAATAGAAATTGCTTAGTCAAATCAATTACAGATTATATTCACCTTTTTTACAAAGTATTTAGTGATTAAATAATTATTGAATTGTTGTGTTATTGAGTTATTTGATAGCTCTGGGCATAGACCTACACTCAAACTAGTAAAATGTAGTTTGCTATTTTATCGCAAAACATATAATGTTCCAATTTGATATCCATAGTATACACAATATAACTTGGTATAGTTTCAATATTTATCTCTTTTATGGTGAATTTTTTCTTCTCTCCACTGATGTGCCCCTTTATGTCTTTAGTATTCTTCTACAACCTTATATAGTTATTTGTATTTGTAAGGAAAATTTCTGTAAATTTTACCATTCATGAGATCATAGACTTGTTATTTAACGGATTTGTAGTCTTAAAGCAAATAAAACAAAGCTTTAGTTATAGAAAATATGTTCGGATAACAAAATTATATATATTTAAGATTTAGTATAGTGTTGTTATAAACCTATATTATGGTCATTGTCGTCTCGGCTCCCCCTATGGTCAAATCCTGGATCCGCCCCTGAGTCGTGGTGAACAAGACGGTGGCGCCATCGCCGGTCTGCCATGATGAATATGAGGGAATGATCGCTGGTAAAAGAATAGTCCAGAATAATGTGTGAGATATGGACACATGACGATCATATCCCATGTATTAGTTTAAATAGGGTAAAAGGTGGCAATTTTTTTGCTAAATTAGGTAAATAGGGAGAATTTTTTGTTAAATGGGGGTAATTCTTGTAAAAAATGTCAAACAAGAGGGTAAAATGTGGAATTTACTCTTTATTTTAAAGGAAGAATTCTATTGATCTTTCGACCTCATTAGTACAAAGTTTGTAAAAAACAAAACCCAGCCGCTAACTTTCTGTCCTTAAGAGAGACACCGGTGGAAGACGGGTCTCTAGTCCCGGGCCGTAATGGGCTCTAATCCCGGTTTTAGATTCGAGACTGCCAAATCGGGACTAGAGGCCCCTATCTTTAGTCCCCGTTTACTGCGGTCTGGAACTAGAGACCACCACGTGGTAGTTCCTGCGGCGGGGGCCAGAAACACTCTAGTCCCGGATTATAACACCACCCGGGACTATACGGGTTCCTGCCGATGCAGAGATTCATTTGTTTTTCTGCCGCAGCAGAGATTCTGTGTTTTCATTTTGTTTTTCCGTTTCGTTCCTTTTTTGATTTGTGTTTCACTATAATTTCAAACATGTTTCTGTACACGTATTCTACGCTATTACATACACAGTACACGTTAATGCATATATAATTAATATTCGATCTCTTGCGAGCATACATGCGTATACAATATTCGATCATATCAAAAGGAAGAAAATGTTTGAAATTACATGGTCATTGGTAATATATCATATCAACTACATGGAGATCACTAAGGCATATCGAGTTCCGCATCCTCCGCATAATGTTCTTTATTTACCTCAAGGACCTTCCTCATCAGAAGTCCTGACAGTTCCTCTTGAATTGCTCGTACGCGTTGTTCTGGATCTAGATTCTCCCGCAAACCGTGAATATAATATGAATCAACTTTCCGTTCACTGGTCAACTCGTGAATGTACTCGCAGACGTAGAATCCATATAAATGAGTCCCCTGTGGCTGCTGCAAGCCCTTCACCGTTTTATAAGTTAGCTCATCTTCGAATGGACCTTCTATTTTCTGTTTGAACCGTGTCCAACACCTGCTCAGCAAAAAAATGAACAAAGGAGTTATTAGTTACTTGATATCAGGAAATGAACGAAAGATGCTGATATAATGCGATAATGATTAAAATTACTTATGGAGCATTGCTTTCATGTTGCTCTACTGCTTTTGGTCCGAACTTAATAATTCGTGGACTTCAACTAAGGACTTGTCAACTTGTATGTTTAGTAGGATCTAGTGAAACTTGCGGACGTTTATATAAGAAGACATGCATAACTTATCAATTATACTTAAAAAAGAATGTGTATAAGACAGAAATACTCACTTGAAGTTGTAAGGAAATAGTATTTCCTTAACAAAATAATACTCGATTAAAAACATGCACATGTCTTCCTCCATGTCCTGGGGGTGTGCCTGGAGCTCTGCTCCCCAAAATGATTCATGCCATCTGTACTTAGACCAAACCTTAAACTCCTTGCGTCATTCGCAAAGTCCAGATACACTTTCTATCGATTTTTCTTCACTGCGACCCATCAGCGGGGTGTCTCAACATCACGTCTGACTTACGTTTCTCTTTGTACCATCGCAACAACTTAGTGTGATCTTTATTTCTGAATAAACGTTTCAACCGTGTTATTATAGGAGCATACCACATCACCTTGGCAGGAACCCTCTTTTTTGGGGGGGGGGATACATCCAAAACGTATCTACTTTCCCGAACACTTTTGCTATTGTGTCTCATCTAAACTTGTGTGATTTGGATACAACTAACATGGACTGACGCTGTTTTCAGTAGAATTACCTTGGTGTCTTGTTTTTGTGCAGAAAATCAACTATCAGGAAAAATCCCGGAAAATATGCCCAAAATTATATTTCACCAGAAGACCCACGGAGCCAGAAGACGAGACGGAGAAGGGGCCTAGGGGGCCCACACCCCTGCCAGGCGCGGGCCTACCTCTAGCCGCGCCTAGGGGGTTGCGGCCACCCAGGGCACCCCCTCGGCCTCCCTCTGCGCCTATAAGTTGCCTTTCGACCTAAAAACAGAGGGGGATTTGATAGTTTTCCAGAAAGAGTTCCGCTCCGCCGCCACCACCAGAAACCAAGATTCGGATCCAAAAACTCCCTTCTGGCACCCTGCCGGCATGGGGGATGGAGAGGATCATCGCAATCTTCATCATCAACACCTCTCCATCAACCATCGGTGTTTCCCTCATCCATGAGTGAGTAATCCCCCACTGTAGGCTTGGGGATGGTAGTGATTGGATGAGTTCTATCATATAATCGAATAAGATTGTTAGGGCATAGTGCCCAGTATCTCTATTAGTGCTATTTGACTTTGTTGCAACTTGGTGTGCTTAATGCTTGTCACTAGGGCCCGAGTGCCATGATCTCAGATTTGAACTTATTATTAAATCATTATGATAGTATTGTCTGTGATCTTATCTGCAAGTTGTGTACACATATCATTGTACGGATCCAAAGGCCCCGAAGTGACAATATTTGGGACAACTGGAGGGAGTGGCTATGGTGTGAGGATCCCATGTGTTCACGGAGTGTTAATGCTTTGCTCCGGTGCTCTATTAAAAGGAGCACCTTAATTGCCAGTAGTTTCCTAGAGGCCCCGCTGCCACGGGCTGGCTGGACAAAAGATGTTGTGCAAGTTCTCATTGCAAGCACGTATGACTATATTTCGAGCACATGCCTAGGATTGTTTAGTACTTGGATGCTTGTTCTTATTTATCTGCAATGCCCTAGATCTTGAATTTACATGTTTAGACTTGTCCATGCATCGCCCGTCCATCCATCCCTATGCCTACCGCACTCGAATCCCACCGTTTACTGTTACTATTACTATTGCTCATGCTTTGCTGTCGCTGTTGCTGTTGCTATTGCTACTACAAACTGTTGCTACTGATAAACTTCTGTGAGCAAAAACTATTTCCAGGTCCAGCTGAATTGACAACTCATTTGTTAAGGCTTGCAAGTATTCTTTGGCTCCCCTTGTATCGAATTAATAAATTGGGTAATACTACATGTGAAGACTGTTGCGATCCTCTACACTTGTGGGTCATCAAGACTATTTTCTGGCGCCGTTGCCGGGGAGCATAGCTTTATTTGTAAGTTCACTTGGATTTATTATTATTCACTACTACTCCTTTCATCATGGAGAAGTCTCGTGATGGAAATTTTCCTATTGTACCATCCACTACAAGAAGAGGTACAGTCCTAAACACCTCTGTTGATCTTGATTCACCGTCTGTTATAAGTAATCTTAGCACACCACCACCACATACTCATGCTAAACACACTGCTACTACTGCTGAGTCTGAAACTGCTTTGGATGCTCATGATGTTACTTCTACTGTGCTTGATGCGAGTGGTTCATTAGGTCCTTTCCTAGATACTACTATGGCTAGTCTAGGAAATACCGAAACTCCTAGTGAAGACACTGTTACACCTGTTAGATCACCTAAGTCTAGAGAGAGTTATGATATTAATGATGGTTACATTGAGTTCACTGATGAATTTGTTGAAGAGTGACGAAACACACATGGTACTAGTGCTATTAAGAGTATCCTTGCTAAACGTACTATTATGCCTAAACTGTCCTCTGATCCTAAGTTTGCCACCTCTCCCATATATATTAAAGATGAAGATTATGATTTCTCTCTTGATTTGACCTATTTAGATATTGTTGAGAAATAACCTTTCTATGAGACTGAAAATGAGAGTGTTGTGGCTCATATGAATGAGCTTTCTACTATGAGTGCTTTATTCACTAATGATTTTAAGATGAACACGTACTTTGTTACTAAGATCTTCCCTTTTTCACTAAAAGGAGAATCTAGGGCTTGGTTTAATAGATTGCCTCATGGTTCCATTGATAGCCCTGATTGCTTGATTACTTCTTTCTTCCAAAAATATTTTCCTCCCAGTGCTAGACATGCTGCTTTGTAGAGACTTTTTTGATTTTAAACAGGAAGAAGAAGAGAAATTGCCTGAATCATGGACAAGGTTCTGTGCCTTGATTCATGCACATCCTGGATGTCCATTACCTAAGAATGAGCTTCTTGATATTTATTATAATGGACTAACTGATGATTCTAAGACCTACCTAGATAGCTTTGCTGATTGTGTTTTCAGGAAAAGGACTCCTATAGATGCTGAAGAATTAATGGCTAAGATAAGAAAGAATTATGATGATTGGACTTCAACTGAGCTAAATACACCTGAGCATATTACTCCTGAACCAGTCACTCCTAAACCAGTTCCAACACCAACACCAAAGAAGAGGGGAGTTATTGCATTAAATGATGAAGTGATGAAGGAAGCTAAGAAGTGTCTAAAAGAGAAAGGTATTAGAGCTGAAGATGTGAAGAATCTACCTCCTATAGAAGAATTATGTAAGCCAATTCCCCACTCATCTAATATTGAGGTACGCTCTCTCCAACACTTTGATGAAGGTGATATTCCTTATGGTAAGCCTCCTAATCAATGCTTAGAGGAACTTGACATTTTTATTGTTAAACAAGGTAATTTTAATAAACAAGTTCAGAATCATTTATTGGAAAACTCTAGAGCTATCAATGAGTTGAAAGATATTGTGGAAAGAACTTCTAATGATATTAAAATGCTTTGTAAACACTTTCAAATGGTTCAAACCCAACTTGATCAACTTGCTAAAGTACAAAAGGATATGCTAGTTAATGACTCAGGAGATAAACATGCTTATGGAATTAGAACTAGGAGTGGTATAGCTACTCAAGATCCTTTATATCCTGAAGGACACCCTAAAAGAATTGAGCAGGATTCTCAACAAGGTGATGTAGTGGTAATCCTCATAAGAGAAAGAAAAAGAAACATAAGGTAGTTGAGGAACCACTTGAACCTGCTGTAGATTCTAATAGTATATCTGTCTATGATGCTGAAACTGAGAGTGGTAATGATAAAAATGATGCTCCTGATAAGGAGGAAGGTGAGGAAGAACCTGAGAAGCACACTAAGAACACTAGGTACACTAAGGAAGATTTTATTGCTAATAAACATGGTAAAGAGAGAGAACCTTGGGTGCAGAAACCTATGCCTTTTCCAGATAAGAAACACAAGTCAAAGGAGGAAGAACACTACAACAAGTTTTGTGGGTGGATGAAACCTTTATTTTGGCAAATTCCTTTGACTGATGCTGTTAAATTTCCTCCTTATTCAAAGTATATGAAGGATATTGTCTCTAATAAAAGGAAGATTCCTAATAAGGAGATTTCTACTTTGCTTGCTAATTACTCCTTCAATGGTAAGGTTACAAAGAAACTTGGTGATCTAGGTATACTAACTATTCCTTGCTCTATTAAGAACAATTATGTTAGAATTGCTTTATGTGATTTGGGAGCTGGAGTTAGTGTTATGCCTTTTTCTCTCTACAAGAGACTCCAGCTAGAAAAGTTGATACCAACTAATATATCTTTGCAAATGGATGATAAGTCAACTACTATTCCTGTTGGTATATGTGAGGATGTTCCTATTCAAGTGGCTCATAATTGCTTGGTTTTGACTGATTTTGTTGTGCTTGATGACCCACAAGTGTATGGGATCGCAACAGTCTTCGAGGGTAGTATTACCCAATTTATTGATTCGACACAAGGGGAGCCAAAGAATACTTGCAAGCCTTAACAACTGAGTTGTCAGTTCAGCTGCACCTGGAAATAGTTCTTGCTCACATAAGTTTATCAGTAGCAACAGTTTGTAGTAGCAACAGCAATAGTGAAACAAGAGCAATAGTAACAGTAACAGTAACAGTAACAGTGGGATTCGAGTGCGGTAGGCATAGGGATGGATGGATAGGCGTTGCATGGACAAGTCTAAACATGTAACTTCAAGATCTAGGGCATTGCAGATAAATAATAACAAGCATCCAAGTACTAAACAATCCTAGGCATATGCTCCAAATATAGTCATACGTGCTCGCAATTAGAACTTGCACAACATCTTCTGTCCAGCCAGCCCGTGGTTGCGGGGCCTCTAGGGAACTACTGGCAATTAAGGTGCTCCTTTTAATAGATCACAGGAGAAACACATTAACACTCTGTGAACACATGTGATCCTCACACCATAGCCATCCCCTCTGGTTGTCCCAATTATTGTAACTTTGGGGCCTTTGGATGCGGATAATGATATGTGTACACAACTTGCAGATAAGATCACAAACAATACTATCATAATGATTCAATAATAAGTTCAGATCTGAGATCATGGCACTCGGGCCCTAGTGACAAGCATTAAGCATAACAAGTTGCAACAAAGTCAAATAGCACTAATAGAGACACTAGGCACTATGCTCTAATAGATCTTATTCGATTACATGATAGAACTCATCCAATCCCTAACATCCCCAAGCTTACAGCGGGGGATCACTCACTCATGGATGAGGGAAACATCGGTGGTTGATGGAGATGCGTTAGTGATGACGATGGCGATGATACTTTCCAAATTCCCGTCTTAGGGGTGCCGAACGGAGATTACGGATCCGAATCTTAGTTTCGGTGGGCGGATGGAACTCTTCTGAAAACTATCGACCCCCTCGGTTTTTAGGTCGAAGGCAACTTATAGGCGCAGAGGAGGCCAAGGGTGCTGCAGGTGGTCGCACCCCAGTGGTGGGCCCGCGCCTGACATTGGTGTGGCCCCCCCAGGCTCCTTCTCCGTCTCGTCTTCTGGTTCTGTGGATCTTCTGGTGAAATATAATTTTTGGCATATTTTCCGGGATTTTTCCTAATAGTTCATTTTCTGCACAAAAACAAGACACCAAGGTAATTCTGCTGAAAACAGCGTCAGTCCATGTTAGTTGTATCCAAATCACACAAGTTTAGAGAAGAAACAAGAGCAAAGTGTTCGAGAAAGTAGATACGTTTTGGACGTATCAACTCCCCTTAAGCTTAGCTTATTGCTTGTCCTCAAGCAATTCAGTTGAAAACTGTGTGCGATAATAGAACTTTCACAAACGCTTTGCTTCATATGATGTAAATATTGTCAGCACAAGAGTAGATGCTTAGACAATTCATAATAAAGAGTATGCAACTAAGTCTACTCAATAGTCATTGAAAGCTATAAAGAGAAACCAATTCAATAATAATAAGTAGCATGGAACATAAACGCAAGCAACATTGCAATGCTCATAATAAGGTATGATAGAGTGGTATATCACTTGCCTTTGTTTATAGAGCACAATATAAATGCCAAGGCACCTTTGAAGTTCACGTGAAGACTAGAGGTAAAAATATCAGAGATACAAGCATCAGAGTCATGACATAATTAACCAAGTTTTGCAACAAACACAAGAATGACAACTATGCTCTCAAGAAGGTGCTCATAGAATAAGTCGTGACTCAACAAGGGAGTCAAAACGGTTTTGGAAAGTTTGAAAGGCTTCCTAATGCTGAAAGGAAGGTACTCATTATCTTTGAGCTCTCATTGCCCCTATCATAGGCATCTTTATGTGGTTAAGGTGAAAGTGAGGTCCACTCTGAATTATATGTTTGACTGACAATAATGTAACACCCTCGCCTGATAAGGCTGAGTTCATGTGTATAGTGTCAATCCCTGAATTGGTTCACTAGCACACACAGTACAAAATGATACCAAATATAACTGTGCATCATAAATACAACGAATATGATCCAGAATTTACATTATTTATTCAAGTACACAGCGGAAAACGAATACAAGGTAGATCTCCATCCTCCAAATGTGCCACAGGCGAACAATTGTTGAGTGGAGTCTCGCGACCTATGAACGATCACTCATATACGATACAACCTGCAACATGAAACTTTGCAGCCACGAATGGTCAATACATTGAATGTATGGCAAGTAGGCTAAAGTGGTTAACAATATATCTATCTACTACATGCTTATTTGGCCAAGTGGAGTTCAGGCTCATTTGCATAAAGCAATAGTTTTATCCTAACATTTGTAACAAAGTAGTTTTCCAATACGATAAATAGGACACTCTGGTTCACTCCCAGGTGCTCCTACCCAATTATGTTCACCCAACAAGTTTTAAGTAATTAAGAAATAAGGATGAGTGAGAAATATCATAGCATCAGTATCAGGTCGCTCAAATTGTCCATAACCGGGGACACGGGTAAGCACTTAGTTTATACACCCTGCAGGGGTTAGTACACTTTACCCATGTGACTTGGCCAGCCTAGCTCGTACCACCACTCTCATATTGGGTGATGATAGGGAGAAGTCCAAGAAGGAACCGTTCGGGAAGTAGCTCCCCAAACCCGACACGCACCGGTCCAACCTACACTATCTACATCTCTAGATACGTGGGTTCGAGTTACCACAACCTACTGAGTCCAACCAACCGCCCATTTCATTATTGGCTCATGGTTGCACATGAAAGCTACCAAACAAAGAAGCCAATCCTTTCTCAGTGTCCTGGGTGCCTTTTCGCAATGATACCACCAAAAATTATCAATCCCATCACACCCAGGAGATTCATTGATTAAGTTGTTTTAGTTTTCGCAAACCAACACATTTAGAATCAACATCAGTGATGTAACCCAGCCCTCGTTCATCATAGTATGGCTAAGCACATCTACCAACGGTGGCTCATAAACAAGGAATTCTAGGGAATAATATGGGACATAGCATAACATATACACATTAATTCCTACATATGCAATTCTATAAAAACATCTACAATGCATAGGAAAAACAATAAGACATTTATGACCAAGATAGCACCACTTGCCTTTGATGTAGATGTAGTCGATTAGATAATCCTCACAATCGTCATAAATATAATGGTTGCACTCGTCATAACCACAATACTTGTAATCATAGTAGTTGCAATCACACACGTTGCACTCCTCGCAATCTATCGATCAAACAATTGCATACAACATAAACAATAGCACATAGAGATCAAACAAATGCAACAAATGCATGCATGACAATTTAATAAGTCACAATGGTTGTTACTTTAGTTCTCTAAGCAATACTGAAGTATATGATGCATGAAAGAGGCCAATTAATGCAATGGAGTACTTGTTATTAATAATTACTTGCTAATATAGGGTTTTTAATAGTTTTGTTGTAACGCCTGTTCTAACTGTCGAATTAAATTTATTTCTTGGGTTTACTGGATAGAGGGCGTTAATACGAACCAGTAGGCGTTGGATTCACCCTAATCGGAGTTATAGATCTTTTTGTATGATTTAAATAGGGTTTAATGGATTTTAAATGATTCATATAGTTTCTTTTGCCTACAAATCAAACTAAAATTATATCTGTAATCACCACGGAATTGTGAATCCAGGGACATATTATTTGTAATTTTCTGAGCAGTATTCGAATTACTATGATTTTAATACTCTAAATAAGCCATTAAACTATTTATTTAATTGCTGCGAAACCTTACAGTATTTTCCTAAACATTTGCATATTGATGATGTACATGGAACCAGCTTTCCATCGGTATATCATTTATATTTTTGTGACAAGCAATTAATTTACTATGAATTTAATGATTTATAAAGCCGTTAAAACTAATTAAATTTCTACGGGGTAAATAGTCCGCAAATGCTGGATCCAACCAGATATTATTAATCTACATTATAGTAGCTTCAATTTGATATATTGTTCATATTTTTCGGAGTTACAGATAATTTCCTATGAATTTATTAACCTAAAAGACCGTTAAAACTAATTAAATCATTACAGTAAGTACGTACTATAAAGGTTGGATCTATTTTGATAAGATGATTCTACGTACAATTATCTTCAATTTGATATATTATACGCAATTTTTTGGACATGGTATGAATTTCTAATGAATTTTACAAGTTAGATCTATAATGTGCAATTTTAAATTCGAACGAAATATTTCAGAGAATATTCCGCTGACTGGACAGGTTGACTTTGCATGCTGACTGGGACTAGATGCTGACCTGACGTTGACACGTGGCGAGATCCGGTTGGCTCGTATCCCTTCGCGGAATCGATCTAATCCTGGCCGTTGGGATGAGATCTAGTGGTTAGGAGAGGAGATTGACCCGATTTTGGCTCAGAATAGACAAAAATAGATCTGTGTTAGAAAGACAAATCCGTAGGTCAAATTGAAAAACTTAGAACATAAAAGTTGTGGGGAATCATCAGTCCTACCTTCTCACCAAAGGAATTTGGATTTGAAGAAACGAACGCGAGTACATCTTGGATTTACACCGTCATATCTGAAATATTGCGGTGCGAAATTCTCCGGCTGTGGTGGATGAAAAGAGGTGAGGTTTGTCGGTATTGAAAGATTTCGACGAGTTCTACAACTTTCATTTTTTGGCCGAAGGCAAACTACGAAGTCTAGATGGGTTAACAAGCGAAATAATATTCGGGCATGTGTAGATTCAGGATTTCGAGAAGGAAAACTCGTACATCTATGGCTCCACGAGTTTATATGGAGATTTCGGATGGTGTAGAGATAGGCCTTGGAGTAGGGAACAAGTAGAAATAAACGGAAGTCGATTTGGAGTTGTAGATAAAAAGATATAACAGTTTGAATAGAGATAGGTTTGACAAAAACTGTTTTGCACGCCTTTTAAAGCAAGGCTGGGATCACGTACGTGCGTGCCTGGGCACCGGTCGGCTGGCTGGGCCGGTCCGGTAGATGGGCCGCCGGCTGGCTCGGCCGGCCCAGTTGTTTTTTTTCTTTTTCTATTTCTATTTACTTGTTTCCCTCATATCTTTTGCATACGAACTCTAAATGACACGATTCTTGTTTCTAAATTTTTCTAAAATCGAATAGATCATTTGTAGGATCATATTTGTAATCTTTTTACTAGTTTGAAAGTAGTGAGTTTATAAATCCTTGTATATTCCATTTTATTTATATCTTTATTTGTTTGTATTTATTCCATAACTTTTTCATAATAGCTCCAAATGAGCTCAATTTTGTTTCTAAAATTTTGTAATATTAATCGGATCTCTTTAGGCTGTAATTATCAATAATTTATGCCTTAGCACAGTGGGTTTTAATAGTCAATTTAATTTCCTTAGGAACATTTGGGAAAATCAACTATAGGATTTTAGATACCAGGATTTGGATTCAGTTTGTGAGAACTTTGCATGGATGTAATGAAATGCTTATGAATGCTTCATGATTTTCATTTTAAAATCTTGCACACCAATTCTGCAATCCATAACCAATCCATGCCCTTTTGCCTATATGGCTACTTAGGTCATAACAAAAGAATATAAGATTTTGAATTCAAGGTTGAGAGGATTTTCTATTCAAAAAGTTTCTTCTCTTTGAGAATTTTCAACATAGTCAAACAACCAATCAAACTTTTTTATTTATTTCACATTCCAAAATTAGGAGAATTTTGGGATGTGACAGACTACCACCCTTAAAAGAAATCTCGTCCCGAGATTTGGGAAGGCTAGAAAGAAATAAAGGTTCAGGATCCATTAGGGTGCTACCGCCCTTAAAATAAAATTGACTAGGTCATTTCTCGAGGATTCACTTAGCTCAGATTGGTTCTCCTTTCGACTTTTATTGGCACAATGTCTCTAGCACATTCTAAACATCATGATTGATAGTTTCCGAGAAAGCACTTCTTAAACTAGCAAAACTCTCATGGTGGTCAATTAGGAGATGTTTACTTCATGGTACCCATTAATCATGGTTGAGATTCATCTTACCGTATATTCCTACGCTAAGCACTGGGTGCTTTTATAAAGGGGGAAATATACCATTCTAAGGTCTAGGCTTAACGCCGGCTCTTTGCTAAGGTTGAAAAGGGCACTCAAGATTCGCAAAGCCAACAGTACAAGAGCGAATAATAAAAGTAGTAGGAATGGTGATCAATCCATCCCGCACCCAAATTATTACCCTGTATGAGGATAGGTGAATCACGTTTTTCTATCACTCGGGCATTCTCACTTGCCTTGAAGAATGTTTCCATGGGCACGAGTTAATGCTCTATGTATACTCCCATGTATTCAATCAACAAAGCTACTACTAAAACTAAGCTATCGATACTTCAACTTTCAGGTTGGGTAATCTACTACATAACATCATGTGCAACACTTCATACTTCCACATCTTTTTTTTCATTAGGTGAAGCATTCTCGTTCCTAAATGCATTGTGTTGTCAAACCTTCCACTTAACACATCATTATATCTCCAAGGGTTCAAGATAGAAAAGAATAGATTCTATAGGAAAGAAACAACTAACAAAATAATCCTACCCATAACTATATGAAGCAATCAATGTCACAAACAAGCAAACAATCATAAGGAATCAACACACAAGCAAACACTTGTATAATAACAACATTACAGGTGTATAAACTTAGTAGTTTATAACCACAAAATAGTTTGAAAGCATTGGGAACAATACTAGAGTAAAATAGAGCAACATATAAGCAATAAACAAAATCTGTCAAAACGTGGTAATTACGCTCCAGGTAATTTTTCTGACAGACCTAAACTCGTCAGGAATTTTAGCCAATTTTTGTGCATGTACTACAGGTAATTACGCTCCAGATCCTATTTTTTTAGATTTTTTTGAGTGGAAGCGTGGTGGGCCCATAACCCACAGGTCCCAAGATCGAAACCTGGCTTTGATACCATCTTGTGACACCCTCGCCTGATAAGGCTGAGTTCATGTGTATAGTACCAATCCCTGGATCGGTTTACTGGCACACACAGTACAAAATGATACCAAATATAACTGTGCATCATAAATACAACGAATATGATCCAGAATTTGAAGGGAATATGCCCGAGAGGCAATAATAAAGTGGTTATTACCGTATTCCTTATTTATGATAAATGTTTATTTTACATGCTCTAATTGTATTAATACGGAAACGTTAATACATGTGTGTTTAATAAACAAAAAGGAAGTTCCTAGTTATGCCTCTCTTATAAACTAGCTCGTTGATTAACAAGATGATCATAGGTTTCCTGATCATGGACATTGGATGTCGTTAATAACGAGGTCACAACATTAGTGTAATGGTGTGATGAACATTCATCCGAAGTATAGCATTACGATCAAAGTCATTGAGTTTATATTGCTATAACAACTTACGAAGTGATCCTAATCCTTAGACCATGAGATCATGTCAATCACTAACACCGGAAGAGTTTCTTGATAACATCAAATGTCACACCGTAACAGGGTGATTATAAAGATGGATTCAGAACTAATAAAATGTTATGTTGAGGCCCATGGATCGAGAGTGGAATTTTTTCATCCCGATGATGGATGGATATGCTTTGGGCCCTCTCAGTGATATCACATTGATTAGCTTGCAAGCAAGTGATTTGATCACTAGAATGTTATATCACGGGAACGAGAAAAGAGTGCATGTCGGTAACGAGATCAAACTAGGTATGGAGATACCGATGATCGAATCTCGGACATGTAATATATCGCGAAACAAAGGGTGCATGTCGGTAACCAGATCCCGCTTCTGATTATTGATCCGAGAGGGGTCTCGATCATGTCCGTATTATTCACGAACCGTAGGGTGACACACTTAAGAGACACCGACATCCATTTGGAGCAAAAGTTTCATGCCCAAAAGAAAAGGAAAGCGCAGGAATTTATTTCACTAGACACCGAAACTGTTTCGGTTGAAATTGCTGAAACCGGTTCTGCATGTGAAATGGAATACTAGCAAGGGGTTTTATGTGAATGTTTGTTAATTAAAGTAATTAAAAAAATTATGAATAAATAAATAAAAGAGTTTTATTTAAATGAGAGCTTGCATTAAATTTGGTGGAAATTTAATGCATGTGAGTGGATTTTTGAGTGGAGGCTTTTTAATGGGAGTGGAGGCTTTTCATTTTGAGTGGGAGCTCCACCCACATGAATGTGGAAGAGGTGGGGGCAGACCCCATGGCTGGGCGCCATGCCCCTTGGGTGACCCCCCTCTCCCCTATAAAAGGCCCCCCTCTCCTCCTCTCAAAGCACACCTCCTCGTGAAGGATCTCTCTCCCCCTCTAGAATTTATCCCCCATGGTCTCGGACTAGCGAGATACATGTTCCCGGTGGCTTTTCGGCAAGAAAGAGTTGTGCTTCCGCTGCATCGCTGGAGCGAGGAGGCGGAGGTTGCTCGGTGCCTCAAACGTGTGTGCGAGCACGGATGCGCTCCTGTTTTGCGGCGCTAGGACTTCCTCTCGATCTTGAGATCAGCAAGAGATCGTCTACATCAACCACGAGTTTGGACTCTTTAAGCTTTGTCGATCTTCAAGGGTATGTTCTCTATGGATATACATCTGCCCGTTGTTTGTATCTAGTAGATAGATCTTGGTACATAGTTGTTCCCATCGTAGGAAAATTTTTGTTTTCTATGCTGCGAACCCTACAATGGTATCAGAGCCGGATCTATGCGTAGATACTTTTCACGGGTAGTACACATATGAGTATGTGGGCGATGATGATGATTTTATTGCTTCTTAGTTGTACTTTGGATATTGGTGGCATAGTGGGATGAAGCGGCCCGGACAAACTTTACATGTCCTCGCACATGAGACCTGTTCCATGCTTGACATGCAACTAGTTTTGCATAAGTGGCTAGCGGGTGTCTGTCTCTCCTACTATAGTCAATATCTAATTTGCAACGAGTTGTCAACAATTTGGTTATCCTCGTTGTGGTTCATGTTCGTAGGTAATAACGGTTCTATCTTCGAAAGCCCTAAGCCACGTAAAACTTGCAATGGATAAATTAGAGGCGTCTAGTTTAGATTGTTGCTGGGCTAGTGTTATGATATGGTGATGTTGTAAGTAGAAATATGAGATGATACTCTTACAACACACATAATGTGTAATCTCCATAGACCTTGGACTTACACATATAGGTATGATAGTGATCATACCACGGTGCACATGATGGAGATCATATGCGGGAACCATATCATTTCACTTATAAACATGTGATGTTTTGATTACATCTTATATTGCTTATTGGTGTTTTATTAGCATAATAAGATGATCCCTCATTTAGATATCAAGATAAAAATGTGTTCTTCCTTAAGTATGCACCGACAATGTTTCGTCGCTTCAAGACATCACGTGATGATCGGGTGTACTTGAATCCACGAGCATATCTCGGTGTAAAAGATTACACACGCCAATACTAAGGTTCTTACTTGGCGAGCCTAGCATGTACAGACATGGCCTCGGAACACGGACCGAAAGGTTAAGCATGAGTCATATGTTTTGATATGATGACCATTTGATGCTCGCCTTTGAAGCTATACCGACTCACGTGATGATCGGACTTGGTGTAGTGGATTTGGTTCATGTAATCACCAAAAAGACACGAGGGATGTCGTTTTTGAGTGGGAGTTCATTTATAATTTGGATTAGTAGAATTCAATTTATCATAAATTAAATCAAAGTGAATTTGCATAATTTGTTGTAGTCATTGGCATTCGTTCACCACCTTATGCATAGTTGTAATTGAGATAATAGAACTATAGAATTCTGGATATATACTTTATGAATTGGTATCATATTGAGTTGGGTGTCAATCTAAAGTTTAAAGTCATATTGCAAACTTTCAGCAAATTCTATTTACTCTGTGAAATTTAATAGTTGGTATTAAATCGAGAGTAACAATTCCAGTGTTAGTATCTTAAGTATCATGTTTGCCTCCATGATTCTTGATTGTTTTAATATCAAGTTTATCTAGGAGCTGAAAGAATTGTTTCAGAAACCATCATGTGTGGCAGATATAATGATATCTGAAACAATGTTTTGGTTGCAAAATGATGGAGTATAATATATGTTCTCATATTGGATGAGAATTTACGAAGGTTGGAGATGCTAGACATCCTAATCATCCAAAAAGGGTTTTGGAAAGTAATGTTATACTCATGATTCGCCTTTATAAGCTACAGTAGCTTGATCATGAAAGTCGTCATGATAAGGATGAATAGAAGATGTATGTAAAGTTTTTACTACACTAAAACATTACTAAAGAATGGATTTTGAAAGAATACCGATCATTTTGATGATGGTGATCTACTTCAAAGTGCAAGTCCAAAGGTATTATTATTTGAATATACACGCTTTGGACTATGTGTCATGTATATGGCGCCACTTTTGATGTTGATAAATTCTTTTAAAAAGGAAAAGGAAATGCTGAAAGAGAATCTATGAAATATATTTGGCAGAAAAGAAAAGATTAGAAATATCCAATTTAGGTATATGGATGATATACATGTTATGGTTGTATTCTTTGCTTGTTAAACAATGTGGTTCTTGGGTATTGGATACCAAATTGGTTGGTATGAAATTTCATACGGAACAACGCAATTAATGAACCACAATGGCCTAAGTAACTAGCAAGAGAATATGTGATGATGTTCATCAAAAACAAACAAACCGTTGTTTGTATTTCTCGTTGACATCAAAGCTTGACTTCAAGATTTGTTTTAATAATTGTTATTTGAATCACGTATTATGAGAACAAAGGTTGTTCAAATAATTACCATATTCCATATAAGATGGATGATTTACAAATCTAGTTGGAGAAATCACATCCATAAAACCTAATGCTAAAATGTCGCAAGACAAATGATTGAAAGATCACTTACAAAGTGACATCGCTGTTTAAATTATATTGGAAAGAAAACATGAAGAATCTCCATATTCATGGATTTTTGGAGTCTTTGATTTGATCAAGTGACGCTTGTGAGACTTTCCACGTGATAATTAAAACTTCATTCAAAGGCCAAAGAAGAACGAATGACTAAAACATTGGAATTTATACATATCAATGTATGTAGACCATTATGTATAGTCGTAAGCGATGGATTTCAACTTCATATGCTTTCTCCGGAAATTTGAGTGAATATTCACTTAATGAGAAAGAAGTATGAAATATTTGAAAAACATTTCAAAGACTTTCAAGTTGAAGTGGAAAATCATTGTAACAAGAAAAATAAATGAATTATGATTTGATCATAAAGGGATTTATTTGAGTTACAAGTGTAACAAGAAAAATAAGTGAATTATGATTTTATCATAAAGGGATTTATTTGAGTTGCAAGTTTAGCAAAACACCTAGATTTACATCTCCTGAAACACCATAGGAGTATGGAGTATTTGAGATTTGTAATGAAACCTTGTTTGACATGGTTGGATCAAAGGTGTTATTTATAAAACTGCCATTATGTTTTAAAAGATTAAAGCTTTAGAGACTACCGCTTTTACACTGAAAAGAGCTCCATATTGATCCGTTGAAATGATACCATGGAAGTTATGGTTTGGGGTAAAACCCAAGTTGTCATTTCTTAAATTTTGGTATGCTAAACATAAGTAAGATGTTTACAACCGAAGTCGGATGAGCATGTCTTTGTAGGTTATTTCGAATAAAAATTGGTTATTCCTCCATAACACCGAGGACAAAGGGGTTTGTCGCTTGAAATATGAAGTTTCTTGAAGAAGGAATTTTTCGTAAAAGTTAAGTGGGAGGACAATAGAAATTTGATAAGGTTAACGAACCTTAGCTATATGTGCTGAGTTGCGCAGCGCCGGAAATCATTCCTAAGGCTGCCATAATGCTCATAGCTTATGTGCCTCAAAGGTTGTGGTCACGGAGATCTAAGTTCCTATTGAACCAAGTAGGTCGGTTAAACAATCAAATGCTAAGATTTGAGAGTAAATCATTATTGTTTGACAATGATGAACCGAATACATACAAAGAAGCGATGATGGGCCTGACTCATCAAATGGCTTGAAGCCATAAAATCCGTGATAGTTCCATACACGAGAAATCAAGTTTTGAACTTGGAAGACTCTCCGGAAAGGTGTAAAAACCTATCGGCTATATTTGGATCTATAAAGAAACAGACATGGATGTTTCACATCTATGAAATAGTAGACATGTCGTAAAGTATTTTATGACAATGTTCAAGGAGTTGACTATGACAAGATTTGATCTTTCATAGCGATATTTAGTCTGGACAGATTAAAGTAGCAACCACTACATATAATTTGTTATATGGTAGATGAATAAACAAAACAAAGTTCTTTTAATAGAATGGTTACCTAGGACGTGTACATGACACGATCCAAAGGGTTTTGTTAATTCAAAGGATGCTAAAAGGGGCATGCAAACTTCAATTGTTGAAGTAAGCATCGCGGAGTTGGAATCTTCACCGTGATGAAAAAGAGTTTTCATCAGGAGACGATGAAGATGCTTGCATTTGCAAGAAATTAAGTGGGAGCGCTAAGACATATTTCTAATACATTATGTGGAGGACATCTTGTTGATTAGAAATGATGTATCTTTTATTGACAGAGGTTAAGAATTTCATTTCGATGAAATACTTAGGCAAAACCCGAATATTTAGCGCAAATGTCTATAGTGGATAGACTATGACACTAATATGGTTGTGCCAAACGTACATATATGAGATATTGAAGGAGTTCAATATAGAAACAACAAGAAACGGTTCTTGACGCATGGAAAAGAATTGAATCAAGATTCAAGTGTATCGACACTTGATAAGTGAAACAAGATTCAAGTGCTTTGACACTTGATGAGTGAAATCACGAGAATGTTTTGATCAATCATACCATGATATGTACACATCCAGATATGTCCTATGCTCTAAATGTTATGAGCATATAACAGAATGAATCATAAAATGATCATTGGACGATAGTAAGGATATTCTTATGATCTTTTGGAAGAACTAAGAATATATTTGTGTAGAGGTGACAAACAATTACAAATAGTTCATTGTAAAGAGTTACATTGATACTTGTTTTGTCACAAGATACAAATTAAGTTTATCTCAATTTAAACTATGGGTGGCACAATGTAATGGAAAGGAGATTCCATGATGGATTTGGAAGAGTTCCATAGTTAAGACATTGTGACGAATACTACAACAAAAGGCTAAGTATATGACTACTATAGTAGCAGCAAAGGAGGGAATTTGTGTCAAGTAGTTTGTTATCAAACTAAGGTGTGGTTCGCAACGGGCTAACACTAAAGATATATTGTACGACAATAGTATCGACGTGTTTTAACCCCAAGGAACTAAAGGTCTCACCAAAAGACCAAATTTATACAATGCCATCTCATTGGAGAATGAGTGATGCGTGGAGACGCAAAGACATGCAAATACACACAGACCTCAAGCGTCAGATCCGTAGATTATGTTAACCACTTGCAATTGCATATATGGAACACCAGAAAGCCATAAGTGTTCAATATGCAAAGTTTTCAAACTAGATTATTGTCTCTAGTGCAAGTGGGAGACTGAAGGGAATATGCCCGAGAGGCAATAATAAAGTGGTTATTATCCATATTCCTTATTTATGATAAATGTTTATTTTACATGCTCTAATTGTATTAATACGGAAATGTTAATACATGTGTGTTTAATAAACAAAAAGGAAGTTCCTAGTTATGCCTCTCTTATAAACTAGCTCGTTGATTAACAAGATGATCATAGGTTTCCTGATCATGGACATTGGATGTTGTTAATAACGAGGTCACAACATTAGTGTAATGGTGTGATGAACATTCATCCGAAGTATAGCATTACGATCAAAGTCATTGAGTTTATATTGCTATAACAACTTACGAAGTGATCCTAATCCTTAGACCATGAGATCATGTCAATCACTAACACCGGAAGAGTTTCTTGATAACATCAAACGTCACACCGTAACAGGGTGATTATAAAGATGGATTCAGAACTAATAAAATGTTATGTTGAGGCTCATGGATCGAGAGTGGAATTTGTTCATCCCGATGATGGATAGATATGCTCTGGGCCCTCTCGGTGATATCACATTGATTAGCTTGCAAGCAAGTGATTTGATCACTAGAATGTTATATCACGGGAACAAGAAAAGAGCGCATGTCGGTAACGAGATCAAACTAGGTATGGAGATACCGATGATCGAATCTCGGACATGTAATATATCGCGAAACAAAGGGATTAAGATACTAGCGTAAAAGGTTCCGACGATCACAAGAAAGTCATCGTTGAATGTGTAGGAGTCAGTATGGGTCTCCAGATCCCGCTTCTAATTATTAATCCGAGAGGGGTCTCGATCATGTCCGCATTATTCACGAACCGTAGGGTGACACACTTAAGAGACACCGACATCCATTTGGAGCAAAAGTTTCATGCTGAAAAGAAAAGGAAAGCACCGGAATTTATTTCACTAGACACCGAAACTATTTCGGTTGAAATTGCTGAAACCGGTTCTGCATGTGAAATGGAATACTAGCAAGGGGTTTTATGTGAATGTTTGTTAATTAAAGTAATTAACAAAATTATGAATAAATAAATAAAAGAGTTTTATTTAAATGAGAGCTTGCATTAAATTTGGTGGAAATTTAATGCATGTGAGTGGATTTTTGAGTGGAGGCTTTTTAATGGGAGTGGAGGCTTTTCATTTTGAGTGGGAGCTCCACCCACATGAATGTGGAAGAGGTGGGGGCAGCCCCCATGGCTGGGCGCCATGCCCCTTGGATGCCCCCCTCTCCCCTATAAAAGGCCCCCCTCTCCTCCTCTCAAAGCACACCTCCTCGTGAAGGATCTCTCTCTCCCTCTAGAATTTATCCCCCATGGTCTCGAACTAGCGAGATACATGTTCCCGGTGGCTTTTCGGCAAGAAAGAGTTGTGCTTCCGCTGCATCGCTGGAGCGAGGAGGCGGAGGTTGCTCGGTGCCTCGAACGTGTGTGCGAGCACGGATGCGCAGCTGTTTTGCGGCGCTAGGACTTCCTCTCGATCTTGAGATCGGCAAGAGATCGTCTACATCAACCACGAGTTTGTACTCGTTAAGCTTTGTCGGTCTTCAAGGGTATGTTCTCTACGGATATACATCCGTCCGTTGTTTGTATCTAGTAGATAGATCTTGGTACATAGTTGTTCCCATCGTAGGAAATTTTTTGTTTTCTATGCTGCGAACCCTACAGAATTTACATTATTTATTCAAGTACACAGCAGAAAACGAATACAAGGTAGATCTCCATCCTCCAAATGTGCCACAAGCGAACAATTGTTGAGTGGAGTCTCGCGACCTATGAACGATCACTCAGATACGATACAACCTGCAACATGAAATGTTGCAGCCACGAATGGTCAATACATTGAATGTTTGGCAAGTAGGCTAAAGTGGTTAACAACATATCTATCAACTACATGCTTATTTGGCCAAGTGGAGTTCAGGCTCATTTGCATAATGCAACAGTTTTATCCTAACATTTGTAACAAAGTAGTTTTCCAATACGATAAATAGGACACTCTGGTTCACTCCCAGGTGCTCCTACCCAATTATGTTCACCCAACAAGTTTTAAGTAATTAAGAAATAAGGATGAGTGAGAAATATCATAGCATCAGTATTAGGTCGCTCAAATTGTCCATAACCGGGGACACGGCTAAGCACTTAGTTTATACACCCTGCAGGGGTTAGTACACTTTACCCATGTGACTTAGCCAGCCCAGCTCGTACCACCACTCTCATATTAGGTGATGATAGGAAGTCCAAGAAGGAACCGTTCGGGAAGTAGCTCCCCAAACCCGACATGTACCGGTCCAACCTACACTATCTACATCTCTGGATACGTGGATTCGAGTTACCACAACCTACTGAGTCCAACCAACCGCCCATTTCATTATTGGCACATGGTTGCACATGAAAGCTACCAAACAAAGAAGTTAATCCTTTCTCAGTGTCCTGAGTGCCTTTCCGCAATGATACCACCAAAAATTATCAATCCCATCACACCCAGGAGATTCATTGATTAAGTTGTTTTAGTTTTCGCAAACCAACACATTTAGAATCAACATCAGTGATGTAACCCAGCCCTCGTTCATCATAGCATGGCTAAGCACGTCTACCAACGGTGGCTCATAAACACGGAATGCTAGGGACTAATATGGGACATAGCATAGCATATACAAATCAATTCCTACATATGCAATTCTACAAAAACATCTACAATGCATAGGAAAAACAATAGGACATTTATGACCAAGATAGCACCACTTGCCTTTGATGTAGATTTAGTCGATTAGATAATCCTCACAATCCTCATTGATATAATGGTTGCACTCGTCATAACCACAATACTTGCAATCATAGTAGTTGCAATCACACATGTTGCACTCCTCGCAATCTATCGATCAAACAATTGCATACAACATAAACAATAACACATAGAGATCAAACAAATGCAACAAATGCATGCATGACAATTTAATAAGTCACAATGGTTGTTACTTTAGTTCTCTAAGCAATACTGAAGTATATGATGCATGAAAGAGGTCAATTAATGCAATGGAGTACTTGCTATTAATAATTACTTGCCAATATAGGGTTTTTAATAGTTCTGTTGTAACGCCTATTCTAACTGTTGAATTAAATTTATTTCTTGGGTTTACTGGATAGAGGACGTTAATACGAACCAGTAGGCGTTGGATTCATCCTAATCGGAGTTATAGATATTTTTGTATGATTTAAATAGTGTTTAATGGATTTTAAATGATTCATATAGTTTGTGTTTCCTACAAATCATACTAAAATTATATCTGTAATCTCCACGGAATTGTAAATCCAGGGACATATTATTTGTAATTTTCTGAGCAGTATTCGAATTACTATGATTTTAATACTCTAAATAAGCCATTAAACTATTTATTTAATTTCTACGAAACCTTATAGTATTTTCCTAAACCATTTGCATATTGATGATCCACATGGAACCAGTTTTCCATTGGTATATCATTTATATTTTTGTGACAAACAGTTAATTTACTATGAATTTAATGATTTATAAAGCCATTAAAACTAATTAAATTTCTACGGGGTAAATAGTCCGCAAATGCTGGATCCAACCAGATATTATTAATCTACATTATAGTATCTTCAATTTGATATATTTTTCATATTTTTCGGAGTTACAGATAATTTCCTATGAATTTATTAACCTAAAAGACCGTTAAAACTAATTAAATAATTATAGTAAGTACGTGCTGTAAAGGTTGGATCTATTCTGATAAGATGATTCTACGTAAAATTATCTTCAATTTGATATATTATACGCAATTTTTGGACATGGTATGAATTTCTAATGAATTTTACAAGTTAGATCTATAATGTGCAATTTTAAATTCGAACGGAATATTCTAGAGAATATTCCGCTGACTGGACAGGTTGACTTTCATGCTGACTGGGACTAGATGCTGACCTGATGTTGACACGTGGTGAGATCCGGTTGGCTCGTACCCCTTCGCGGAATCGATCTAATCCTGGCCGTTGGGATGAGATCTAGTGGTTAGGAGAGGAGATTGACCCGATTTTGGCTCAGAATAGACAAGAATAGATCTGTGTTAGAGAGACAAATCCGTAGGTCAAATTGAAAAACTTAGAACATGAAATTTGTGGGAAATCATCAGTCCTACCTTCTCACCAAAGGAATTTGGATTTGAAGAAACGAACGCGAGTACATCTTGGATTTACACCGTCATATCTGAAATATTGCGGTGCAAAATTCTCCGGCTGTGGTGGATGAAAAGAGGTGAGGTTTATCGGTATTGAAATATTTCGACGAGTTCTACAACTTTCGTTTTTTGGCCGAAGGCAAACAACGAAGTCTAGATGGGTTAAAAAGCGAAATAAGATTCGGGCATGTGTAGATTCGGGATTTCGAGAAGGAAAACCCGTACAGCTATGACTCCACGAGTTTATATGGAGATTTAGGATAGTGTAAAGATAGGCCTTGGAGTAGGTAACAAGTAGAAACAAACGGAAGTCGATTCGGAGTTGTAGATAAAAATATATAGCAGTTTGAATAGAGATAGGTTTGACAAAAACTGTTTTGCACGCCTTTTAAAGCAAGGCTGGGATCACGTATGCGCGTGCCTAGGCACCGGTCGGTTGGCTGGGCCGGTCCGGTAGATGGGCCGCCGGCTGTCTCGGCCGGCCTAGTTGTTTTTTTCTTTTTATTTTTCTATTTACTTGTTTCCCTCATATCTTTTGCATACGAACTCTAAATAACACGATTCTTGTTTCTAAATTTTTCTAAAATCGAATAGATCATTTGTAGGATCATATTTGTAATCTTTTTACTAGTTTTCAAGTAGTGGGTTTATAAATCCTTGTATATTCCATTTTATTTATATCTTTATTTGTTTGTATTTATTCCATAACTTTTTCATAATAGCTCCAAATGAGCTCAATTTTGTTTCTAAAATTTTGTAATATTAATCGGATCTCTTAGGCTGTAATTATCAATAATTTATGCCTTTGCACAGTGGGTTTTAAAAGTCAATTTAATTTCCTTAGGAACATTTGGGCAAATCAACTATAGGATTTAGATACCAGGATTTGGATTCAGTTTGTGAGAACTTTGCATGGATGTAATGAAATACTTATGAATGCTTCATGATTTTCATTTTGACATCTTGCACACCAATTCTACAATCCATAATCAATCCATGCCCTTTTGCCTATATGGCTACTTAGGTCATAACAAAAGAATATAAGATTTTGAATTCAAGGTTGAGAGGATTTTCTATTCAAAAAGTTTCTTCTCTTTGAGAATTTTCAACATAGTCAAACAATCAATCAAACTTATTTATTTATTTCACATTCCAAAATTAGGAGAATTTTGGGATGTGACACATAAACTGGAAATCCAAAGTCCCTTGAGTACGAGGGCCGCTCTGCATGCTACTCAACTTTGGTTACCTTCAAGTTCTTGTCATTGTTCATACATGCATATCTTAGAGAACCACCAACGGGGTACCCCTTGCACATGATACATGAGCTATCCAATGAGCAAAATGACAAGGCAAGCAGACAATGAGCATCTCAGCGATCTTTTTATTTACTATGTGTATAGCTTTTTATTGAGGATTCTTCATAAATGCTCATTATGGTGATGCTGCAAGTTTCCACCATGATTAGGCATGGCTTAGGCTAGCGGCCCAGGCGTTTCTCTAACACAATATATAGACTCCATGAACTCACAAGCTCCCATTTCATTTCACATCATCGACATCCGCAAAAAAAGAGCAAGGTATCAACTGGATGAGATATCCAAAAAAGTGTTGAAAATGTTCCCCATGATAACACGGTTCTGCTGACTCCCAGCATATAATTTGCAAGCATATAACTTTCATGGGCAAGTCACAATGGTTCAGGATTATTAAGTGCAAGGAATAAAGTGTTCCATCAAGTTCATGAGAGCTTTACTAACTAACTTTCTCAAAACAGACAAACATTTTATTTCGAAGAAAACAAGGTATATTGAATATGCACTGAAATAGCAAATGATTCTAATAGGTAGGTACGGTGGACACAGTTGGCAATATTGGTTTTGGAGAGTTGGAAACACAAGTAGAGCTCATACTCAGTGCAAGTGAAGGCTAGCAATAGAGAGGGAGCGACAAACAAGAAAGCAATAATTGTCATAATCATGCTTGCAACAAAACAAGACTAATTATGGCATGAAAGTGATACAAAAACTCTGAGGAAAAATAAATCATCGAGGCTTACTGACTATTATTTAGTCATATGCATGCGTGAGCATGTGCCAAGTTGATTCACATGAAACTTTCATAGGAGGATACCACAATATCATACCAAAATATGAATAAAACAATGCAAGCAAACATTCATATGACATGCTACAAACTATTAGCAAGATGGAGCTAATCATAGACAAGCAAGAACTACTAAGCATCCATCAGTAACACACTCCTTACAATGAACAGACTAAGCATGCTCACAATGATGAGTATATGTACAAACATGAAAACAAATAGAGTTCTTAACCATCCTCTTACCATACCTCGAGTTGTCTTAATCTTTATTATTGCCCTTTACTTGTGTGACTTGAATAATAACATGAAACCAAAATCTACTAAGGACAGCTGAACCTGTAAAGAACTCACAAAACCAAAGAAGAACAACAAATATTTTTGGTGTTTTCGATTTTTTTAAAACAAGCAAACAAATCAAAAACAAACAAAGCAAAATAAAACCAAAAACAAAAACTAAGATGCTCCAAGAACAACACAACTGTGCATGAAACAATAAAAACGAAGTGTCTAGAAAGACCTGAGATTTTTATTGATGAAAAAGGGGATACCTTGGGCACCCCCAAACTTTGACGCTTGTACCTCTTGAATAATTCTTGGGGTGACACGGGGTGGCTCCCCCCAAGCTTGAGTTTTTGTCCATTTTTCATCTCATTACAACATCCTCTCTCTACACCTGAAATTTTCCTTTATACAAAACTTCACACAATCTTCATTAGCAACATTAGCTTATTCAAAAGATATTACACCTTAGGCAAAGCTTTGGAACAACAAAACTTTTCACTAATAACACAAGATACTGTAGTAACTCCTTCAAAAAGCTCAATTACCCAAAAGAGAACTCAAAAAGGAATCAATAAGAAGCAAATGCAAATGATGGCAGAAATCTGTCAAAATAGACCAGAAGGTAGAAACCGATTTTTGCGAACATCTTATGTTGCTCAAATCAAAAAGTGTTGAACTAACAAAAGTTATATAACATACTGGGAGATTTATTCGTAAATTTTTAGCTCAGTCCGAGTTACAGAGACTCCTCACGATTGTTTTTGGTGGAGGACAGAAATCTGTTTCGGGACAACAACTCCCCAAATCTTACTTCCCTCTCATTAGAGGTCATTCTTGGCACAAAAAGCAAACAAAAAGGATAATAAGAGGTCATTACTGAATTAATAACTTCAAATACTCAAGGAAACTCTTGGGTTATTTCCTAACAAGTACTTTTCTTTAACGCCTTTAAGTTAGGCATGGCGAAGAGCAATGCTCCTGCTTGGGAATTATGAAATTTAAACTGCTTGATAGTGAACATGTTGCTCCTGCTTGGGAAAGAGTGAAATCTTTGGTTAAAAATTGCCCTACTCATGGATTCACTGCTTGGATGATTATCCAGACTTTTTATGCAGGTTTGAACTTCTCCTCAAGAAACCTACTAGATTCTGCTGCTGGAGGTACCTTCATGGGCCTCACTTTGGGTGCTGCAACAAGGCTCATTGATAATATGATGGTTAACTACTCTGAATGCCATGTTGAGAGAGCTCCACATGGTAAGAAGGTAAATTCTGTTGAGGAAACTTACTCTTTGAGTGAAAATATTGATATTATTATGGCTATGCTTGTTAATGGGAAAGCTCCTCTAGATCCTAATAGTGTTCCCTTAGCCTCTTTGGTTGCTTAAGAAGAGCAAGTTGATGTGAACTTCATTAGAAACAACAATTTCAACAACAATGCCTATAGGAACAATTTTGGTAGCAACAACAGTTATAGGCCTTATCCTCCTAATAATGACAATTCCTATGGAAGCTCTTACAATAATGCTAGAAGTGCCCCCTCTGAACTTGAAGTCATGCTCAAGGATTTTATTAGTAAACAAATCACTTTCAATAAGACTGTAGAGGAAAAGCTTTTAACTATTGAGAAAAATATTTCCTCTTTGTCTGAAGCTCAAACTTCCTTGGTTAATAAAATGGCTGCTAAACCTGAAACTATGGAAAACACCTTTGCTACTGCTCATGCCATACAAGTTACTATTGATGAAAATGTTAGGTTGTTAGCTCAACTTCATGCTAGGTGGGAAAGGAAAGCTGAAATTGATAGAAATAATAGGGAGGGAAGTTGCTTTTTGCTCCTCCTTTGAAAGCAAGGTTTGATGTTAATGCTTCTTCATTTGAAAATACTTGATTCTTCTTGCTTCTTGTGTCTAACTTAAAGACGTTAAAGCAAAGTACTTGTTGGGATATAACCCAAGAGTTTCCTTAAGTATTGGTAGTTATTACTTCTGTAATGACCTCTCCTTATCCTTTTTGTTTACTTTTTGTGCCAAGAACGACCTCTAATAAGAGGGAAGTAAGATTTGGGGAGTTGCTGTCCCGAAACAGATTTCTGTCCTCCACCAAACAAATTGTTGAGGAGGCTATGTAACTCGGATTGAGCTCAAAATTTACGAATAAATCCCCCAGTATGTTATATAACTTTCGTTAGTTCAATAATTTTTTATTTGAGCAACAGAAGATGTTCCAAAAAATTCGTTTCTACCTGCTGGTCAATTTTGACAGATTTCTGCCACTATTTGCATTTGCTTCTTATTGATTCCTTTTTGAGTTCTCTTCAGGTAAATTGAGCTTTTTGAAGGAGTTACTACAGTAGCTTGTGTTTTTAGTGAAAATCCTTGCTATTCCAAAGCTTTGCCAGAGGTCTAATATCTTTTGAATAAGCTAATATTGCTAATGAAGATTGTGCAAAGTTTTGTATGAAGGAAAAATTTCAGGTGTAGAGAGAAAATGATGCAATGAGATGAAGAATGGACAAAAGCTCAAGCTTGGGGATGCCACCATGGTGTAACTCCAATAAATATCCAAGAGTTACAAGCATCAAATCTTGGGGATGCCCAAGGCATCCCCTCTTCATCAATAAAAAGCTCAGGTCTGTCTAGACACTTTATTTTTATTGTTTCATGCATAGTTGTGTTGTTCTTGGAGCGTCTTAGTTTTCGTTTTCTTTGATTAGTTTGTTTAGTTTGCTTGAATAAAGTAGTTTGGACCCCCATTCTCGTTGTATTGTTTTGCAAATAAGGTTGCTTGGTGTTTGGAAAGGAGTAGTAAGATCTTGCTTGAAGTGCAAGAGGAGCTTGCATTGACTATGACTTAGACTTTAGCATGACATGCTAGGTGCATTATGCTTAGTGATTATTGCTGTAGCATGTCTTGTTCCAAACAATTGGGATTGCTTAGTGTGTCTTGAAGAAATTATGCGTTGTTTTAGCATGCAAAAGCATAGTATTGTGGTATTCTCCTTTGATGTTTTGCTTGGGTTGACTTGGCACATGCTCACACCATGTTATGACTATGACAAGTCACCATTAGCCTCTATGAACATTTAGTCCTTGACTTGTAGTACCACTCTTTGCTTTGATTAGTTTGCTTTGTTGCATTGCATAATTATGGCCATTATTGCTCTCTTAGTTGGTTGCTCCCAGTCTTTTGCTAGCCTCCACTTGTATGAGTAAGTTCTACTCATGCTTTCAACTCCCAAGAAACCAAGTTTTTCCAAAGTTTCCCTATAAACTCCTATGCATGGTGTGTTACACCATTTCCAAGTATATTCTTGTTTTCAACTATCTCCCAATTAAAAACTATTTTGTTATGTGAAAACTTAGTGATTAAAGCCCTCACGTACTTGATGGCACACTTTATTATTTGACCCTAATAAACTTGAACCATTGAGACAACTTTGTTGTATATGCTTGCACTGATAAGTTGGGATTAGCAGAACCGTGCTGTCACGGGGAACGTTTTCAACATTGCACTTGTACTTCTGTACTCCGTTGATATCAGGCTCTTTTGTCTATGGATGTTACCGGTGTGAAATGAAGTGGGAACTTGTAAGTCCATGGAGTTTGTATTCCGTGTTAGAGCAACGCCTGGGCCGCTAGCCTAAGCCATGCATAATCATGGTGGAAACTTGCAGCATCACCATAGTGACATCTATGAAGCATTCTTCTTATAAAAAAAGAGAAAATAGGAAAGAGAGAAAAAGCACCATATTCCCATGGTAAATAAGAAGAACTGCTGAGATGCTCATTGTCTGCTTGCCTTGTCATTTTGGTTATGGGAAATCTCTTGTACCATGTGCAAGGGGTACCCCGTTGGCGGTTCTCAATGATATGCAAATACTTATAGTGGCAAGAACTTGTCTGGGCCCTAAGTTGAGTATCCATGAGGTGTAGCCCTCATATTCAAGGGACATGAGATTGCCAACTTATACTTCATCAAGTATATACTCCAGCTTTGCCACTTTAACCTTAACCACTTCAAGATGCTTATGATAGGGGCAATGAGGGCTGAAAGCTAACTAGTATCATAATTTTTGGAAGCTCTTTTTGAAACTTGTAATCCCTGCTTCCTTTACAAAAAGGCCTTTATTCCACCATTATTTGAGTCTCCACCTTCTACTTTTAGGCACCATTAAGAGAGCATAGTTGTCATTCTGTGTGCAGTGTTCCAAAGCTTATTAATTGATGCATATTGGGTTATTACTTGCTCTTGTGCTATTTGTTTCTAGTCACCCTTGTGAACTTTGCAGGTGTCCTATGCATAATATTGCTACTCTATGAGGGACAAGCTGATTGCCATTATGCTATGTTTTCTGCATGTGAAACAAACAAACTTTTTTCAATGCATACTATTCATGATCTTTGTTTGTAGCTTGCCATGTTGCATGTATAGTTACTATGTCCTACTGTCAGAACTCCATATTTCATGCACATGTTTAGAGTTCTTTGATCCCAGCTTTCAATGCTTGCAAATGGTTGGATCTTTATTGTGAGGGTGCATGTCACCTCAAAAATTATTCTTTTATCACTTACCTACTCGAGGATGAGCAGGAGTTAAGCTTGGGGATGCTGATATGTTAGAAACATATCTATAATTTTTGATGCTCCATGCTTGTTTAGTATCTACTTTGCTTTACTTGTCCACACTTTGAGGTGCTTTTTACATGTTTTCTGGTACTAACCTATTAACAAGTTGCAATAGTGCCATATGCCTGTTTTCTACTGTTTTTGGTTTCAGAAAAGCTAGTAAAGAAATATTCTCGGAATTGGACGGGACGGAGGACAAAGTCAATAATTTTTCGTGGGGAACAAGAAGTCCAGAGGAGAGATGAGGAGGCGTGCCAGGGAGGCTAAACCCCCCTAGGCGCGGGTGGGCCCTACCCCGCGCCTGGGTAGGGTTTGCCCCCTCTAGCCGCCGCCTAAGGATGGCAATTTTATCCATGGATCCGGGTATCCACGGATATCCGACCCGGTGGATAAGGGTATGAAGGCCTATTTACATCCACGGATTTCATCGGGTGGATATTCGCTAATTCATGGTGCGGGGATGGGTAGTGGTTTAGCTTTATGGATATCCAACGGATACCCGGCTGACACGTAAGACCGACATGTCAGTGAGATTGTTTTTTTACATGTGCAATATTTACTCAATATAGAAGGCCCCAACTTTCAAGCCACGGGCCCGAAGGCCCACCGAAATAGTAATCGTAATTAACCCTAATTGGCTAATTTCCCTCATTACTCTACGACGGTCGTTTTTCTTCCTCCTCCCACGCCGAACCCTAATTTATGCCGAATGTTGTTATGATTATGTATATGGTGTGTAAACCAATGGATATCCATGGATACATGGATAACCGACGGGTTTGGATCTGGAGCGACATCCATGCCCATGGATATCTTCGTGGGCGGGCTAGAGTGATGTTCATGGATTTGGATTTGGATTTGGTTTTGGTATATCCATCCAAACCCGCTCCATTGCCATCCTTGCGCCGCCTCTGATGGAGGGGTTAACCTCTTGGGTGCCCGATCTTCACGGATCTCGTGGTCAAATCGATGGGAAAGCGAGGGAAAAGGGAGAAGGTAGCGGAAGCGAACACACACCTCGCGAAGAACACGATGAACACACGCAAAACTCACACGATACAAGGTCGATTGCTCCCGAATGGTGGCCACTGGTCCGATAGAATCCTCGCAAGGAAAGATCGGTCAACGTGCTCCCTCAAATCCACATCGGAGAGGGAAGAACACCTTGGGGAGGGTCTTGACAACTTGGAGACGAGACATCGAACTCCAAGGCCTTGTTCAACTATGGATGCATGATGCAAAGTCCAATCGAGGTTGGTGACGATAGTCGGTCCCCTTGGTAAAGGGGATGAGGCAAAACTAGAGATTCCACAATGGGGGTTGTCTTTAGTCTATCATCTATGCCTAAGGGATACATGAGGGGTGGGGGCTGTATTTATAGGCCAGCCACTTAACAAGGGTAGTTTGGGGATAAACTAGGAGAATAGGTAAGTAAAGGGGAATACATGGGCTGTGGCCTAACTGGTGCGCGCAGGCAGACATGACCGGTAGTACCGTACTTAGGACCGGTAGTACCGGTCATCACCGGTAGTACCGCTCTAGCACCGGTAGTACCGCTTGCGGTCTTAGAGCATCCGTTGGAGCCGATGGCGAAGCGGTAGAAGGGTAGTACCACTGACCGGTAGTACCGGTTCGAAACTGGTAGTACCGCTTGGACCTAGCTATCGACTGTCTTCTTCCGTCTCCTCTTCCAAGCCTCCGTCTTGTCGGGCTTTATGTTCAGCTTCCTCCTTGCCTCCATGACTGGGTGTGAACCTATCATGCATATGTGACGGAGTATGAAGTAGCATACTATTCAATACGACAGGAAGGGGGCTCGCATAGAGGAACATATTCACCTTTGGAGTCCATGACGACTTGGCGTAAGTTGGAGACCTTGATTTAGTAACGACCGTAGGTCGGGCTGCATCATCTCCCCTCCCCTTCAAAAAGAGTCGTCCTCGACTCTACATGCTCATCACAAAGTAGAAGCGGTCGAGATACCTTCTTGATCCTGGGGTTCACCATATAGTCGTCCTCGGGAAGATTGACTTGACAACACTTCAATGTTCCTTCACCTTCCTTGAAGCCTACAAAGCTCACAACAAAAGCAAAGAAACACTCAAAGCGTAGCCAATTCATGAAGATTATTGCATGAGTCCTCAAGTAGAAGGAAGTCACCTTAGCTTGTAGACATAGCTCGATGAAGGGTGGCCATAGGTAACTCTCTTCGGTTCTTCTTGTCAACACGTGGTTCATAGAGGTTGACATGTATGCATTTGTACCTTCATACAACAAAGACCAAGCAACATATGTTTGTGTGTGATAGAGGAGCATGTCATTTGTGGCATGTCCATTCTTGTTCACAACACGATTAGCACAACTCAAGTATAGCAAACGGGATGCATATGCAAGGTCAATGTGCATGGAAATCGTTTGAACATCATCCAAATGCGGAAACTCAAAAACTCCATATAACATAGAAGTGGGGCATTCAAAGCATTGGATCCAAATTTCAAACAACATCTTTGATGTAAGAATAGGAGGATTTGGCAAAAACACACAAGGAAATATATCCAAAACAAAAGTATTATGTTTGCAAACAAACCAAATGAAAGAGCAAGTGGTCCTTATGTTTGTTGCAACAACAAGACGAGATTCTTGGAAGCTCTCATGACAATACATGCTCTTAATGGAATTGTGGTTACACGCAAAACATCGGAAAGAGAAAATGTTCAACATTTTTGTTGCAACACACAAAGCATCATTATCTAAATGCGAAGAAACATGAATGTCACGAGGGGAGATAATACCATTAACATGCTTGCAATCAAACCATAGGAAAGAGCAATTTGCCAACATGAAAGATGCAAAGCATGCAAAAGGTATCAGAGCTGGGTTCGATCTTGAACTCACTTGTGGGATGCTCTCTAGAGCTCTTTTGTCAACTCGCGCCAACCGAGGTTGACATTCTCAAGGGTACCTACACACATCATATGTAAAAGGAAGAACGTGTGTGCATGGTAGAGATACACATCATCCATCATGACGTATCTCTTCTTGTGCACATCACCATTAATGTCAATCAAGTATGAAATAGATGCCTGGTGAGTATGCAAATGGGGAACATGCTTATCATGGAAATCATCAAAATCTCCAAAAATTGAGAAAGCTATGGGGGCCATCTCATTATAACGCATATGATCAATATTGTTGCAAGCAAAACAAGTGAAATAGGAAGCATTCATCGTATCGCAAGCAACGTGAGAAATTGAATGACTAGCATGACAAGCCAAGTCCGAAGCAATTGGAGGATACACACAAGATGCATAGCATGGCATGTTTATGGCAATGATATCGCAATCAAACAATTCCACATGATCAATATTATGCAAAGGCAAAGCATCACATGGGAATATGAGTGAAGCATATGTAATGTCACAAGTATCATCCAAAACATGCATATCCTCACAATTCATCATGTCCACTAGTGGGATCATGGCATCATCAACACCCTTATTGTTACCTTGTTCATACCTCTCATATGAAGTGGGTGTTGTGGAAGTAGTGGCCTCCTTGTGGACGACTTCGTCTTCTTCATGTAGCCATGGCGTCGCATCATCTTCGTGCACCATGTACATCTTCTCCAATTGAGGCATCATTGCTTCATGGCTTGGTGCGTCTTCATCCATGGAACCTAGCACAACATAAGAGAACACACTAGAGGTAGAGGGTAAGTTGTTAGAATTCGAAATGGTCTCACTTGACCTATCAACTACCACTCTCAACTCACTAGGAGTATCGCTCATGCCCTCCAAGTGGAAGCACTCAATCTCACATAAGGTGGAGTCACTCATGTCACTCTTGTTCTCACTCGAATGGGCTAAGTGGATCTCATACTCACATGGGATTGGTACCACATCATCACTCAAGCATATGGGGGTAGGCTCGGTTTCCTCAACTCCTTGCGCCTTCTTTGGTGAAGGGAAAATCCCATGCTCACCATTCTTGACCTTGTCGCCTCCAAGGTTGGATGCCATAAGATGGGCATCATCGCTCTCCTCCATGGTCGAAGGGAAAATCCCATGCTCGACCGTCTCGTGGCCATCGCGTAGTAGTGGTGGAGGTAGGCTCATGCTATCCAACTTGGCGAAGTAGAGGTCTACATTTTCCTCGTTGGTGAGGTTGTGGAAGTCAAGCATAGACATTGAATCTTGATGGCGTGGAGGAAGGCTTGCTCTTGGTGCCATTGTGGTGGTGGCACGAGTAGTTGAAGGTGCCCTATGATGGTGTTGACGAAGGTCATTGGCGTGCCTTGCCGATGGTTGATGTAGGTGGCGCACTTGGTCGCCCACATGACACTCGCGACGATGATCATTTTCCTTGGCACTCTTCTTGTGTTTGTGGTGCCTTCTTGAGCTTGCTTGAGCATTATGGTTGGTGCTCATCACGAATTCTTCTTCTTTGTGGAGAAGATGCCTTTGACGATGTCTTGTATCCTCTTTATGGTGGTGATGCTCATGAGAGGATGTTTGTCGATGAAGAGTCTTGTTTCTTGGCGCCTCTTGATGCATATGATGTTTGGACGCCACTCTTGTTTGGATAGGAGTTGGAGCTTGGCGCCTTGGCTGTGATGAAGCTTGGCGCCTTGGAGATGGTAGCGCTTGACGCCATATAGGTGGTGGCACATGTCGCCTTGGAGGTGGATCATCGAAGTAGGTGGTGCCCTTTGGTGTGGCACGCTTGGCCTTAAAGGTCATGGAATCTTGATGATGCGCCTCCTCTTGCTTGGCGTAGTAGGCTTCCATCTCCACGCGGTGGAGGAATTCTTCATGGCTCGTGGAGGAGCCATCAAACTCGATGAAGTTCTCCATGTCCTCCATGTTTGGTGAGGCGTCGTCGATGTCGCACTCGAAGTCGTCCATGCTTGGGGAGTAATTGTTGGTGTAGTACTCCATATCACCCAAGCATGTGGAGCCATTGTCGGTGTAGTGCTACATAGGCTCCATGCATGAGGATCCATTGTCGACGTAGAGCTCCATGTCTTCCATGCATGTGGAGTCGTCGTAGGTGTAGTGCTCCGGGTCCTCAAAGCATGCGGAGCCATTGTCGGTGTTGTGCTCCGTCATGTCCTCTATACTTGTGGAGTCGTAGTCATGGTGGCTCATCATGGATTCTTCATAGATATCACCCTCGGTTTCGAAGTCCCTAGACATGATGCACAAGACCAAGCGGTGTATATGGAAGTGGTAGTGGGAGTTAGGGATACAACGTCAAACCTTACTTTACCTTGGAAGATCGTATCGTACAAGTGGCCACACTTGAGAGCAATAAACCAAGCAAAGTGAAGTTCACGCGGAACACCAAAACCAACTACGAACCAAAAAACACACACACACAAGGCCTATGGTGGATAGGTATGGAAAATGGCATGTCAAGAACCAATCCGAAATCAAGATGTTGTAATGGCAAGTAAAGAACCACAATGATCACAAAGCAAACAAGTCAATCCACAAGATAGGAAATATGTACAAGGAAACACACACGGTGGGATAAATGGGACTTGTGTGACGGAGAAAGTGAGCTAAGAACCAAATGATTACCTAGCGAAGACTATAAGCTCATGTCACACAAGTACAAGGAGAGACGCTAGTTCGATTGCACAAAATTGGTGGGCTACAAGATATGCACAATAAGTACCACCTATATGATGTTCATCGAGCTTGCGCTTCCTATTCTATGAGGCACATGTATATTTCTTTCTTTTTCTCTTTTCCTTTTTCTATTTTTTTTCTTTTTGTATCACTCTTTTATTTTCTTTTTCTTTTCACTTGCCTCTTCCTTGTGCCAACAACTATACAAGATAACTATATGAGATAGCGCTCACAATGTTTGCTCGGAATCTACAAGGTATCAAATGTGCATAGCCCAAGCAATCATAAGAGGAACTAGTCTCAATAGGTGTTTGTTTCTAACAAAGATAGTGGGGTTCACAAAGGAATGCAAGTGGGGAGAAGTCGTGGAATGTTTATACCTTTTGTCGATGATCTTCACCCTTTATGGTTGGAATCCGCCTTACTCACGGCATTTGGATGGAGTAGATAGCATGAACAACGTGGATGATGATGTAGAGCTCCTTCTCCTCTTCGAAACGAGCTAAATAACACCAAAATCCGAGTTCGAATGCAAAAGTTATGCTCAAAACGGTGAGAGGCTGAAATCTGGGAACCTGCTGTTTTCTTTCTGTACTGGGCGGTAGTACCGGATTTTGGGAGCGGTAGTACCGGTGAACGGTAGTACCGGATATTTTGAGCGGTAGTACCGCTGGAGACAGAGAAGCCCAGATCCGACGCGTTTTCGCGATTTTGGGGCGATTTGGGCGGAAAATCTTTAAGAAAAACACCAAATCGACGGGGGAAATCAAGGAATTAGGCTATGGGAACGCAAAGGAAGGTAGATCAAAAAGTTTAGCAAGTAATCCACGGATCAAAACCTACCAAAACGCACTCAAATCACAGATCGATCCAAAACACGAATTGGGGCTATTTTTGGTGGAATTTTCAAATTTATGGGGAAAAGACCAAATCGATGAGAAATCCGTGGCAACCAAAAGCTGCTGATACCAGATGATGGAGGGGTTAACCTCTTGGGTGCCCGATCTTCACGGATCTCGTGGTCAAATCGATGGGAAAGCGAGGGAAAAGGGAGAAGGTAGCAGAAGCGAACACACACCTCGCGAAGAACACGATGAACACACGCAAAACTCACACGATACAAGGCCGATTGCTCCCGAACGGTGGCCACCGGTCCGATAGAATCCTCGCAAGGAAAGATCGGTCAACGTGCTCCCTCAAATCCACATCGGAGAGGGAAGAACACCTTGGGGAGGGTCTTGACAACTTGGAGATGAGACATCGAACTCCAAGGCCTTGTTCAACGATGGATGCGTGATGCAAGTCCAATCGAGGTTGGTGACGATAGTCGGTCCCCTTGGTAAAGGGGATGAGGCAAAACTAGAGATTCCACAATGGGGGTTGTCTTTAGTCTATCATCTATGCCTAAGGGATACATGAGGGGTGGGGGCTGTATTTATAGGCCAGCCACTTAACAAGGGTAGTTTGGGGATAAACTAGGAGAATAGGTAAGTAAAAGGGGAATACATGGGCTGTGGCCCAACTGGTGCGCGCAGGCAGACATGACCGGTAGTACCGGACTTAGGACCGGTAGTACCGGTCATCACCGGTAGTACCGCTCTAGCACCGGTAGTACCGCTTGCGGTCTTGGAGCATCCGTCGGAGCCGTCAGTAGCGAGCGGTAGAAGGGGGCGGTAGTACCGCTGACCGGTAGTACCGGTTCCGACAACCGGTAGTACCGCTTGACCGACTATCGACCTGTCTTCTTCCGTCTCCTCTTCCAAGCCTCCGTCTTGTCGGGCTTTATGTTCCGGGCTTCCTCCCTTGCCTCTGTACTGGTCGGTGTGAACCTATCATGCATATGTGACGGAGTATGAAGTAGCATACCATTCAATACGACAGGAAGGGGGCTCGCATAGAGGAACGGATTCACCTTTGGAGTCCATGACGACTTGGCGTAAGTTGGAGACCTTGATGTAGTAACGACCGTAGGTCGGGCTGCATCATCTTCGGTATCCCCCTTCGCCTGTAAGAAGGCTCCGATTTAGAAACTCTCAGTACCTGATCAGAAATTCACGAAACCGTCTGTAGCTGCCGCCACCATCGTCCCTAGATCGGGGGGGATCTGAAGTTCTTCCCGGCACCCTGCCAGAGGGGAGGTCATCCCGGAGGCCTTTTCTCCGGTATGATTTGTGAGTAGTTCCACCTTGGACTATGGGTCCATGTAGTAGCTAGATGGTTGTATCTCCTCCTTTGTGCTTTCATGTATAGATCTTGTGAGCTCCATTCATGACCAAGATCTAATCTATTTGTAATCATGCATGTTGTGTTTGCGGGGATCCGATGGATATTGAGATTATTATATTGGTTTGATTAATGGTTTTATCTTTATGATTCTATCATGTCTGTGTTGTTTGTGATCTTGCATGCTCTCTGTTGCTAGTGGTTATCTTGGCCAAGTAGTTGCTAGTGACTCCAAGAGGGAGTATTTATGCTCGATAGTGGGTTCATGCCTCTAGTTTCCAATCGAAGTGACAATAATCTCTTCGGTTGTATATGTGCTATTGCTACTAGGGAGAAAACAACGGTCTCTTGTTCATGGAACATGTGGACTGTTTACCTTACACACTTTACTTAAAGCAGTTGTCTGTTGCTTGCAACTTAATACTGGAGGGGGTTCGAATGATAACCTAAAGGTGGACTTCTAGTCATAGATGCAGTTGGATGACGGTCTATGTATATTGTTGTATTGCCCAATCAACCTCATAGGATCTTTATGGCTAGTAACTGCCTTGTTATGCCTTGCTCAGTTCCTGTCAATTGCCCCGCTATAATATGTTTACCCTTCATGCCATGTTGTTTATCTAAGGAGAGCACCTCTAGTGAACTATGGACCCCGGTCCAATCTTTACCATTGATACATCTTCCACTGTTACTTGTTTACTTGCTGCAAACCATTACCTTCCACACCATACGTTTAATCCTTTGTTACAGCAAACCGGTGAGCTTGACAACCTCACTAATTCTTTGGGGTAAAGTCTTGAATTTGTGTTGGGCAGGTCTCCATATTGCTAGCAACACCTGTGAGACGTTTCATTCCTCCTTCAGGTTCGATAACCTCGGTGTCTACTAAGGAAAACTTGCTGCTGTGCTCATCACACCTTGCTCTTGGGGTTCCAACGAAGTGTCCCACGTTAACACGGGGTGCACGCGTTAAGTTCCTATAAACATTGATTAGGAGGTTTACCATAAGGAATATCACCTTCATCAAAGTGTTGGAGAGAGTGTACCTCAATAGTAGATGAGTGGGGAATTGGCTTACATAATCTTCTATAGGAGGTAGATTCTTCACATCTTCAGCTCTAATACCTTTCTCCTTTAGACACTTCTTAGCTTCCTTCATCACTTCATCATTTAATGCAATAACTCCCCTCTTCTTTGTTGTTGGTGTTGGAACTGGTTCAGGCATAACTTGTTCAGGAGTAATAGGCTCAGGTGCATTCGGCTCAGTTGAAGTCCAATCATCATAATTCTTACTTATTTTAGCCATTAATTCTTCAGCATCTGTAGGAGTTCTTTTCCTGAAAACATAATAAGCAAAGCTATCTAGGTAGGTCCTAGAATCATCAGTTAGTCCATTATAATAAATATTAAGAAGATCATTCTTAGGTAATGGACATCCAGGATGTGCATGAATAAAGGCACAAAACCTTGTCCATGTCTCAGGCAATTTCTTTTCTTCTCCTTGTTTAAAATCAAAAAGTCTCTGCAAAGCAGCATGTCTAGCACTGGGAGGAAAATTTTTCTGGAAGAAAGAAGCAATCAAGCAATCGGGGCTATCAATGGAACCAGGAGGTAATCTATTAAACCAATCCCTAGATTCTCCTTTTAGTGAAAAAGGGAAGATCTTAGTAACAAAGTACTTGCGCATCTTAAAATTATTAGAGAATAAAGCACTTATAGTAGAAAGCTCATTCATATGAGCCACAACACTCTCATTTTCAGTCCCACAAAAAGGTTCTTTCTCAACAATATCTAAATAAGATAAATCAAGAGAGAAATCATAATCTTTATCTTTAATATCTATGGGAGAGGTGGCAAACTTAGGATCAGAGGACAACTTAGGCATAATAGTATGTCTAGCAAGGAGACTTTTAATAGCACTAGTACCATGTGTGTTTCGGCACTCTTCAGCAAAATCATCAGTGAACTCAATGTAACCATCATTAATATCATAACTCTCACTAGACTCAGGTGATCTAACAGGTGTAACAGTGTCTTCACTAGGAGTTTCGATATTTCCTAGACTAGCCATAGTAGCATCTAGAAAAGTACCTAATGAACCACTCGCATCAAGAACAGTAGAAGTAACATCATGAGTATCAAAAGCAGTTTCAGATTCAGCAGTAGTAGCAGTGTGTGTAGAATGAGTATGTGGTGTTGGTGTGACAAGCTTACTTATAACAAACGGTGAATCAAGAGCAACAGAGGTGTTTAGGACTGTAACTCTTCTTGTAGTGGATGGTAAAATAGGAAACTTTCCATCACGAGACTTACCCATGATGAAAGGAGTAGCAGTGAACAATAATAGATCCAACTGAACTTACAAATAAAGCTATGCTCCCCGGCAACGGCGCCCAAAAATAGTCTGGATGACCCATAAGTGTAGGGGATCACAACAGTCTTCGTGGGTAGTATTACCCAATTTATTGATTCGACACAAGGGGAGCCAAAGAATACTTGCAAGCCTTAACAACTGAGTTGTCAGTTCAGCTGCACCTGGAAATAGTTCTTGCTCACATAAGTTTATCAGTAGCAACAGTTTGTAGTAGCAACAGCAAAGCAACAGCAATAGTGAAACAAGAGTAATAGTAACAGTAACAGTAACAGTGGGATTCGAGTGCGGTAGGCATAGGGATGGATGGATGGGCGTTGCATGGACAAGTCTAAACATGTAACTTCAAGATCTAGGGCATTGCAGATAAATAATAACAAGCATCCAAGTACTAAACAATCCTAGGCATATGCTCCAAATATAGTCATACGTGCTCGCAATGAGAACTTGCACAACATCTTCTGTCCAGCCAGCCCGTGGTTGCGGGGCCTCTAGGGAACTACTGGCAATTAAGGTGCTCCTTTTAATAAATCACAGGAGAAACGCATTAACACTCTGTGAACACATGTGATCCTCACACCATAGCCATCCCCTCTGGTCGTCCCAATTATTGTCACTTTGGGGCCTTTGGATCCAGACAATGATATGTGTACACAACTTGCAGATAAGATCACAAACAATACTATCATAATGATTCAATAATAAGTTCAGATCTGAGATCAGGGCACTCGGGCCCTAGTGACAAGCATTAAGCACAACAAGTTGCAACAAAGTCAAATAGCACTAATAGAGACACTAGGCACTATGCCCTAACATATCATATTCGATTACATGATAGAACTCATCCAATCCCTACCATCCCCAAGCCTACAGCAAGGGATTAATCACTCATGGATGAGGGACACATCGGTGGTTGATGGAGATGCGTTGGTGATGACGATGGCGATGATCCTCTCCAAATTTCCCGTCCCGGCAGGGTGACAGAATGAAGTTTCTAGATCCAAATCTTGGCTTCTGGTGGTGGCGACGGAGCGGAACTCTTTCTGGAAAACTATCGACCCCTCTCCCTAGTTTTTAGGTCGAAAGGCAACTTATAGGCGTAGAGGGAGGCCGAGGGGGTGCCTAGGGTGGCTGCACCCCCCTGGGAGCGACTAGTGGTGGGCCCGCGCCTAGCATGGGTGTGGGCCCCCCAGGCTCCTTCTCCGTCTCGTCTTCTGGCTCCGTGGATCTTCTGGTGAAATATAATTTTTGGCATATTTTCCGAGATTTTTCCTGATAGTTCATTTTCTGCACAAAAACAAGACATCAAGGTAATTCTGCTGAAAACAGCGTTAGTCCGTGTTAGTTGTATCCAAATCACACAATTTTAGAGAAGAAATAATAGATAAGTGTTTGAGAAAGTAGATACGTTTTGGACATATTAGTGCTTGAAATGCCTGAAGATGATAATATGTCTATTATTCTTAGGAAACCTTTTCTTAATACTGCAAGTGCTGTCATCAATTGCAATCAAGGAAAAGTAACTTTTAATATTAATGACAAAGACCATACTGTTTATTTCCCCAAGAAGATTGTTAAGAGTTATTGCCTGAATTCCATTGAAAATATTGAGAGCATGAAGGTTGGAGAAATATATTGTCCCATTCCACAAGAAAATTTTGAAACTATTATGATTGGGACCATTGCTATCAAGTATGAGGTAACATAGTCACCTTGTGGAATGCAAAGTTTTGTTTCATATAAGATTGTTTTGGTAACAAGACTTGATCAACCTTGTTAACAAAAGGATTTTAATGAACAAAATAATGTTTTCACTGTGGTTGTACTTGCTTTCTTTTACTTTTCTCCTTCCTAGTCTTTGCCTTTATTTTGCTAGCTTTGGTTTTGCTAGTTGTTTGCTTGTTAGAGTGTTTTAGGGCTCCTGTAGTTTGGCTTTTGGTTTGCTTTTTGTTTCTTCTGAAAAAAACTATTTCTGCGAGAAAATCAATTTGCATACCCTGAAATTGGCCAAAAATAAAGTTTCCCGAAAAATCCCAGAAAATTCAAAATAATATTGTCCTCGAAAAAAGGGGCAGAGGGACACCTGAAGTGACCTAGGGGGCACCCCAGGCTACCACACCTGGGCCCCTTCAAGGTGCCCCCTCACAGCCATCTTCTTTATCTCTCCCGAAAAACACCGGAAAACTTGCTCAAGCTCGATTTATTGTTGTTCTTGCTCGCGATTTTTGATCTCCTTTCTCAGCCCATCTTTGCTGTTGATTTTTGGAGAGATTGCTCCTTGGTATGTGCCTCCTCCACTTGTCCAATTAGATTTGCGATTGGTAGATTGTATCTTGAGTATTTTGCTACTGTAGGCGACAGGTTATTTGAGCTTGCATGCTTGTTCTATGCTTATAAACTTTGTTTTGATGCATGTGTAGCCCTCTAGCAAGTTCCTATAGTAGTTGCTCATCATTTATCAACTTGGAAATCACTTGGTTTGATGTTTGTCTAAAAATTTCAGCAAGGAAGAAGGTGCTTACCCACTGAATCAATATGACTTGATGATGCCTGAGCCAATGAAGGTTCATCGTGAGGAATAAGTCTTCCCTTGCATATATCCATGCCATGAATTCATGAGAACTGCAGGAATCTCCCAGGATTTCCAAACTTTGATTGCTAATGCAGGGTTGGAACACTTTGTTGAAGGTGGACCATTTCAATTTGTTAAGCTAACCATGGATTTTGTGCAGGACTTTCGGTTCACTTGGTCTACATCTAATGCCATGGTCCATTACAAAATATATAATATACTTGTCGACCTGCCTTTTGCTGATTTCTATGCAGCAATTAGAGTACCTCAGTGGGGATCTTGTGAGAATATCAAGAAGAGGCCCAAGTCACTTATGGAGTTATATGCTGAGATTTGCCAAGGTCTTGACTTCTCAAAGGAAAGTGGTAAAATTCAGAACATTCAGTTCCCAGCCATTAGATATTTTTCCTATTTCATTACCAAGTGTGTTCTTGCTAGAAAGATTGCTAGAAAGTTATCTTCTTTTGATCTAGCTTTTATCACAGCTGCTCTGAATAGGAATAGATCTTATAGCTTGGGGGCTTTGATAGCTCACTGTCTCACCACCAACCGCGAGAAGGGTCGAATTTGTGGAGGTCTCATTGCTTCTAGGTTGCTAGCTTTCGATGGTTTAGAGCCTCACCATTCAGATTATTGGTCCCCATAAAGAGGCTTGATCTTGAATCCATGGTTTAGCATGGTTTTGTTTCCTTGGGGGCTAATGTGAGAAGTTTACCGTGTGAATTATCTTTTGCCCAGCAAGGTAGGAGAAAGGGTAGGACTGAGAAAATAGTTTATTTGCCTGCACCTACTTTGTTTAATTTTGATAACAGGCAAGGATGGTTGCTCATGGAGGAAGAGTTTGACACATATGTGGCGGAGCCCTACCAGCAAGAGAATGTTGGGGAGGATGCCGAAGATGATTCGTTTCAGCCATCCAACATGGGAGAGTCTTCATACCAGCAGCCTTCATTTGATCGGGGCACATCTTCTTCTTCATCGCAAGCACCTGACTATGATCATTCCTATGATGACCCACCAGCTTGGGGTTATTACCCGCTCTATTGAGCCCCACTTAGTTTAGGGGTTCGTAGCATGGAAAACAAAAAAATTCTACCGCATACAAACAAACAAGCCAAGATCTATCTACTAGATTGTAGCAACGAGTCGATGGAATAACTCACCCTCGAAGATTCCAAAGTGTTTAACGAGAGCGGATTCTCGTGGGTGATGTAGTCGTACTCTTCCCAATCTCAAGATCGTGTAGACGATCCTTCCGTTAAATGGCGCTTTCATGCGTTCACATTTTCGACGAAGACCTTCCTCTCCCTTGTTCCAGCAGGCAGCGGAGGTTGTAGTACTCTCCTCGTGATTCCGACAGCACGACGGCGTGGTACCAGAAGTAGAGGGGAGATCTCGCAGGGCTTCGCCTTAAGCCGGAGCGAGTATGGTGGACTATGAGAGAGCCTCGGTGATCTAGGGTTTAGACGCACCAAGGAGAGGGAGCAAGGCTGGCGGCTAGGGCAAGAGGGGAGCCCCAACTCGGCGACTTGGCAAACCCTAGGAGGCGGCAGCGACAATGGTGGAGGCCGGCGGCTAGGGTTTAGGTTTAGAGGGGCAAGGTGTGTGCTTGGAACCTTCTAGAACATTCCCGATGAAAACACCGGAACCATTCTCCAACCCCGAAATAGGACTTTCCTTATATGAATCTTATTCTCCGGACCATTCCGGATCTCCTCGTGATATCCCGGATCCCATCCGAGACTCCGACAACATTCGGTATCTTACTCATCATTCCATAACTACTCAACAACATCGAATCCTTAAGTGTGTCTCCCTACGGTTCGTGAATTATGCGGACATGATCGAGACACTTCTCCGAACAATAACCAATAGAGGAATCTGGAAATTCATATGGCTCCCACATATTTCTACGATTACTTTGCGATTGAATGAACCACTTACATACGATACCATTTTCCCTTTGTCTCACGATAGTTTACTTATCCGAGGTTTTGATCGTCGGTATCTCTGCATACCTAGTTCAACCTCGTTAATGATAAGTACTCTTTTCTCGTTCCCGTGATATGTGATCCCTTGTGAGCCAGTCACATGCTTGCACGCCAATTGGATGACATTCCACCGAGAGGGCCCAGAGTATATCTATCCGTCATATGGATGGACAAATCCCACTCTTGATCCATGTGTCTCAACCAATACTTTCCGAACACTCAATGCCACCTTTATAGCCACCCAGTTACGGTGTGGTGTTTGATGTCATCAAAGTATCCTTCCGGTGATGGTGATAAGCATGATCTCATGGTCGAAGGAATTAGGTTACTATGTATCAGAAAGCATATAGCAATTGAACTATTAAAATGACTTGATCTTTATGCTACGCTTATCTATAGGAGTATGTCCATCATATCATTCTCCTAACGATATGATCTTGTTGTTAATAACATCTCAATGTTCATGATAGGGAAACCACAATCATTTATTAACCAACAAGCTAGTATTATGAAGAGGCTTTACTAGGGACTTCAATTTAAGTTTACAAATCACACAAGTATTAATGTTTCCTTGTTAATACTATTATAGCATGAATGTAAACATTTATCATAAACACAAAGATATAATAATAACTACATTTATTATTGCCTCTAGGGCATATCTCCAACAGTCTCTCACTTGCACTAGAGTCAACTAATCTAGATTACATGGTAATATACCGAACACCCATGGCAGTTTGGTGTTGGTCATGTTTTGCCCTCGGGAGAGGTTTAGTCAACGGATCCGCCACATTCAGATATGTGTGTACTTTGCAAATCTTTATGTCACCATCTTGGATATGTTCTCGAATAGCGTGAAAACGTAGCTTGATATGCTTCAGCTTATTGTGTGACCTTGGTTCTTGCGCATTGGCTATGGCTCCCATGTTATCACAGTAGATAGACATTGGGTCCAGCGCACTTGGAACCACACCGAGCTCTGTGATGAACTCTTTCATCCATATCCCTTCTTGTGAAGCCTCCGAAGCAGCCATGTATTCTGATTCAGTTGAAGATCTCGCCACAACGCTTTGCTTTGCACTCCTCCAGCTAACTGCTGCACCATTCAAAATAAATACGTATCCAGATTGTGATTTAGAATAATCCGGATCGGTGTTCCAACTAGCATCGGTGTAACCATTAACAACGAGCTGTTCATCACCTCCATAAGAAAGAACCATATCCTTAGTTCTTCTCAAGTACTTAAGGATATTTTTGACCGCTGTCTAATGATCCACTCCTGGATCACTTTGATATCTGCTAGTCAAACTAACAGCATATGTAATGTCGGGTATAATACATAGCATGGCATACATTAGATATCCTATGGCTGAGGCATAGGGAGTTTTACTCATCCTTTCTCTATCTTCTGCCGTTGTTGGACTTTGAGTTTTACTCAACGTCGTATTGGGCAACATGGGCAAGAACCCTTTCTTGCTATCTTCCATTCCAAACCTCTTTAGAACTTTGTCCAAATATATACTTTGTGACAATGATATTAGGCGTCTCGATCTATCCCTATAAATATTTATGCCTAATATGTAAGCTGCTTCGCCAAGATCTTTCATTGAAAAACTATTATTCAAATATCCCTTGACACTATTAAGAAGTCTACATCATTCCCAATCAACAATATGTCATCTACATATAGTATTAAGAATGCTACAGAGCTCCCACTCACTTTCTTGTAAATACAAGCTTCTCCATAAGTTTGTATAAAACCAAAACTTTTGATCACCTTATCAAAACGTTCATTCCAACTTCGGGATGCTTGCTTCAATCCATAAATGGACCGTTGAAGTTTGCATACCTTGTTAGCATCCTTAGGATCGACAAAACCTTTGGGTTGCATCATATACAACTCTTCATCAATGTCTCCATTGAGGAACGCTGTTTTGACATCCATCTGCCATATCTCATAATTATAATATGCAGCAATTGCTAACATAATCCTCACAGACTTTAGCTTCGCTACAGGTGAGAAAGTCTCATCGTAGTCAACTCCTTGAATTTGTCGAAACCCTTTTGCGACAAGTCGAGCTTTATAGACAGTAACATTACCATCAAGATCATTTCTTCTTGAAAATCCATTTGTTCTCGTGACCTTCCTACCATCCGGTAAGTCCACCAAAGTCCATACTTGGTTTTCATACATGGATCCAATCTCGGATTTCATGGCTTCTTGCCATTTATTGGAATCTGGGCTCATCATCGCTTCCTCATATGTCGCAGGGTCATCGGTGTTGTCCATCAACATGACACTCATAACGGGATCATACCAATCAGGAGTGGTACGAGTTCTTGTTGACCTGCGAGGCTCTGCAGCAACTACAACCGAAGTTTCATGATCACCATCATTAGCTTCCTCTCTTATTGGTGCAGGCACCACAGGAACTTCTTCCGGTGCTGCGCTACTCGCAAGTTCAAAAGAAGGTTCGACAACCTCGTCGAGTTCTACTTTCCTTCCAGTCACTTCTCTTGAGAGAAATTCCTTCTCTCAAAAGGATCCATTCTTGGCAACGAATATTTTGCCTTCGGATCTATGATAGAAGGTATACCCAATAGTTTCCTTTGGGTATCCTATGAAGACGCATTTTTCCGCTTTGGGTTCAAGCTTGTCCGGCTGTAACTTCTTTACATAGGCTTCGCAACCCCAAACTTTAAGGAACGACAATTTAGGTTTCTTCCCAAACCATAATTCATACGGTGTCGTTTCAACGGATTTAGATGGTGCCCTATTTAATGTGAATGCAGCTATTTCTAATGCATAACCCCAAAATGATAGCGGTAAATCTATAAGTGACATCATAGAACAAACCATATCTAAGAGAGTTCGATTACGACGTTCAGACACACCATTATGCTGTGGTGTTCCTGGCGGTGTCAATTGTGAAAGTATTCCGCATTTCTTCAAATGCTCGCCAAACTCGTAACTTAGATATTCACCTCCACGATCAGAACGTAGAAATTTAATCTTCTTGTTACATTGATTCTCAACCTCACTTTGAAATTCCTTAAACTTCTCGAAAGTTTCGGACTTATGTTTCATGAAATAGATATACCCATATCTACTCAAGTCATCCGTGAAGGTAAGAACATAACGATAACCACCATGCGATGCTACACTCATTGGACCACACACATCGGTATGTATGATTTCCAATAAGTCTGTAGCTCGCTCCATCATACCAGAAAATGGAGTCTTAGTCATTTTTCCCATCAGACATGCTTCACATCTTTCAAGTGATTCGAAATCAAGTGATTCAAGAAGTCCATCGGAATGGAGTTTCTTCATACGCTTCACTCCAATGTGACCAAGACAGCGATTGCCACATATAGGTCGAGTTATCGCTCGATTTCAAACGTTTAGCTTCAATGTTATTAATATGTGTATTTCCACTATCGAGATTCAACAAGAATAGACCATCTATTAAAGGTGCATGTGCATAAAACATATTACTCATATAAATCGAACAACCATTATTCTTGGACTTAAACAAGTAACCGTCTCGCAATAAACAAGATCCCGATATAATGTTCATGCTTAACATAGGCATCAAATAACAATTATTTAAGTATAAAACTAATCCCGATGGTAGATGAAGAGGTAGTGTGCCGACCACGATCACATCAGCCTTTGATCCGTTTCCCACGCGCATCGTCACCTCGTTCTTCGCTAGCTTCCATTTATTCTACATCACCTGTTTCGAGTTACAAATATGAGCAACCGAATCAGTATCAAATACCCAGGCACTACTACGAGTACTAGTGAGATACACATCAATAACATGTATATCGGATATACCTTTCTTCTTGATGTTGCCGTTCTTCAAATCCGCCAAGTACTTTGGGCAATTCCGCTTCCAGTGACCTTCTCCCTTGCAGTAAAAGCACTCAGTATCAGGCTTAGGTCCAGCCTTGGTCTTCTTCGTCGGTGTTGTAACTTTATTACCACCCTTCTTGAAGTGTCCCTTTTGCTTAGACTTGCCTTTCTTGATTTGGTGGTCTTATTGACCATCAACACTTGGTGCTCTTTCTTGATCTCCACTTCTGTAGATTTTAACATGGAGAAGAGTTCTGGCAACTGCTTGTTCATGCTTTCCATATTGTAGTTCATCACAAAGTTCTTGTAACTTGGTGGTAGTGATTGTAGGACACGGTAAATCCCCAAAGCATTAGGAATCACTATACCCAAGCTTTGAAGTTTGTTTGCGTGCCCAGACATCTTAAGCACATGCTCACTGACGGAGCTGCCCTCTTCCATCTTGCAGTTAAAGAACTTTTCAGAAGCCTCATAGCTCTCAACTGCCGCATGAGTCTCAAAGATCAATTTGAGTTCACGGACAATATCATGTGGGTCTGAATTCTCAAACCTTTTCTGAAGCTCCGATTCTAAACCATACAAGATAGCACACTGAACTGTGGAGTACTGAGTCTTCCGAGCGAGGTAAACATTCTTTACTTCATCGGTAGCAGTAGCTGCAGGTGGGTCACCCAGCGGTGCATCCAGCACATAGGTCAAATTACCAGCATTGAGGACAATCCTCAAATTGTGGAACCAATCCGCGAAGTTGCTTCCATTGTTTTTCAACTTTTCTTTCTCTAGGAACTGAAGGGAATATGCCTGAGAGGCAATAATAAAGTGGTTATTATCGTATTCCTTATTTATGATAAATGTTTATTTTACATGCTATAATTGTATTAATACGGAAACGTTAATACATGTGTGTTTAATAAACAAAAAGGAAGTTCCTAGTTATGCCTCTAGCTCGTTGATTAACAAGATGATCAAGGTTTCCTGATCATAGACATTGGATGTTGTTAATAACGAGATCACAACATTAGTATAATGGTGTGATGAACATTCATCCGAAGTATAGCATTACGATCAAAGTCATTGAGTTTATGTTGCTATAACAACTTACGAAGTGATCCTAATCCTTAGACCATGAGATCATGTCAATCACTAACACCGGAAGAGTTTCTTGATAACATCAAACATCACACCGTAACAGGGTGATTATAAAGATGGATTCACAACTAATAAAGTGTTATGTTGAGGCCCATGGATCGAGTGTGGAATTTGTTCATCCTGATGACGTATAGATATGCTCTGGGCCCTCTCGGTGATATCACATTGATTAGCTTGCAAGCAAGTGATTTGATCACTAGAATGTTATATCACGGGAACGAGAAAAGAGTGCATGTCAGTAACGATATCAAACTAGGTATGGAGATACCGATGATCGAATCTCGGACATGTAATATATCGCGAAACAAAGGGATTAAGATACTAGCGTAAAAGGTTCCGACGATCACAAGAAAGTCATCGTTGAATGTGTGGGAGTCAGTATGGGTCTCCAGATCCCGCTTTTGATTACTGATCCGAGAGGGGTCTTGATCATGTCCGCATTATTCGTTAACCGTAGGGTGACACACTTAAGAGACACCGACATCCATTTGGAGCAAAAGTTTCATGCCGAAAAGAATAACAAGCGCAGGAATTTATTTCACTAGATACCGAAACGGGTTTTCGGGTGAAATTGCAGAAAGTGTTTCTGCATGTGAAATGAAATACTAGCAAGGGGTTATATGTGAATGCTTGTCATTAAAGTAATTGACAAAATTCTGAATAAATAAAAGGAGTTTTATTTAATGAGAGTTTGCATTAAATTTGGTGGAAATTTAATGGGAATTTGAGTGGACTTTTGAGTGGAGGAAATTTAAAGGGCATTTTGTGAGTGGAGTGTCCACCCACATGAATGAAGGAGGGGAGGGGGCAGCCCCCCATGGCCGGCGGCCACCCCTTGGGTGCCCCCATCCTCCTATAAAAGGAGCCCCCCTCCTCACTTGTCTCTCACACCTCCTCGTGAAGGATCTCTCTCCCCCTCTAGAATTTATCCCCCATGGTCTCGGACTAGCGAGATACATGTTCCCGGTGGCTATTCGGCAAGAAAGAGTTGTGCTTCCGCTGCATCGCTGGAGCGAGGAGGCGGAGGTTGCTCGGTGCCTCGAACGTGTGTGCGAGCACGGATGCGCTGTTGTTTTGCGGCGCTAGGACTTCCTCTCGATCTTGAGATCGGCAAGAGATCGTCTACATCAACCACAAGTTGAACTCGTTAAGCTTTGTCGGTCTTCAAGGGTATGTTCTGTACGGATATACATCCGCCTGTTGTTTGTATCTAATAGATAGATCTTGGTACATAGTTCACATCGTAGGAAAATTTTTGTTTTCTATGCTGCGAACCCTACAGTGGTATCAGAGCCGGATCTATACGTAGATACTTTGCACGGGTAGTACACATATGAATATGTGGGCGATGATGATCATTTTATTGCTTCTTAGTTGTACTTTGGATATTGGTGGCATAGTGGGATGAAGCGGCCCGGACAAAGTTTACATGTCCTCGCACATGAGACCTGTTCCACGCTTGACATGCAACTAGTTTTGCATAAGTGGCTAGCGGGTGTCTGTCTCTCCTACTATAGTCAATATCTAATTTGCAACGAGTTGTCAACAATTTGGTTATCCTCGTTGTGGTTCATGTTCGTAGGTAAGAACGGTTCTATCTTCGAAAGCCCTAAGCCACGTAAAACTTGCAATGGATAAATTAGAGGCGTCTAGTTTAGATTGTTGCTGGGCTAGTGTTATGATATGGTGATGTTGTAAGTAGAAGTATGAGATGATACTCTTACAACACACATAGTGTGTAAGTTCCATAGACCTTGGCCTTACACATAAAGGTATGATAGAGATCATATTATGGTGCACATGATGGAGATCATATGCGGGAACCATATCATTTCACTTATAAACATGTGATGTTTTGATTACATCTTATATTGCTTGTTTGGCATTTTATTAGCATAATAAGATGATCCCTCATTTAGATATCAAGATAAGAATGTGTTCTTCCTTAAGTATGCACCGACAATGTTTCGTCGCTTCAAGACATCACGTGATGATCGGGTGTACTTGAATCCACGAGCATATCTTGAGTGTAAGACAGTTACACACGCGAATACTAAGGTTCTTACTTGGCGAGCCTAGCATGTATAGACATGGCCTCGGAACACGGACCGAAAGGTTAAGCATGAGTCATATGTTTTGATATGATGACCATATGGATGCTCGCCTTTGAAACTACACCGACTCACGTGATGATCGGACTTGGTGTAGTGGATTTGGTTCATGTAATCACCAAAAAGACACGAGGGATGTCGTTTTTGAGTGGGAGTTCATTTCTAATTTGGATTAGTAGAACTCAATTTATTATAAATTAAATCAAAGTGAATTTGCGTAATTTGTTGTAGTCATTGGCATTCGTTCACCACCTTATGCATAGTTGTAATTGAGATAATTGAACTATAGAATTCTAGATATTTACTTAACGAACTGGTATCGTATTGTGTTGAGTGTCAATTAAAGTTTAAAGTCCTATTGCAAACTTTCAGCAAACTCTATTTACTCCGTGAAATTTAATAGTTGGTATTAAATCGAGAGTAACAATTCCGGTGTTAGTATCTTAAGTATCATGTTTGCCTCTATGATTCTTGATTGTTTAAATATCAAGTTTATCTAGGAGCTGAAAGAATTGTTTCAGAAACCATCATGTGTGGCAGATATAACGATATCTGAAACAATGTTTTGGTTGCAATATGATAGAGTATAATATATGTTCTCATATTGGATGAGAATTTACGAAGGTTGGAGATGCTAGACATCCTAATCATCCAAAAGGGTTTTGGAAAGCAACATTATACTCACGATTCTCCTTTATAAGCTACAGTAGCTTGATCATGATAAGGGTGAATAGAAGATGTATGTAAAGTGTTTACTACACTAAAAGATTACTAAAGAATGGATTTTGAAAGAATGCCGATCATTTTGATGATGGTGATCTACTTCAAAGTGCAAGTCCAAAGGTATTATTATTTGAATATACACGCTTTGGACTATGTGTCATGTATATGGCGCCACTTTTGATGTTGATAGATTCTTTTAAAAAGGAAAAGGAAATGCTGAAAGAGGATCTATAAAATATACTTGGCAGAAAAGAAAAGATTGGAAATATCCAATTTAGGTATATGGATGATATACAGGTTATGGTTGTATTCTTTGCTTGTTAAACAATGTGGTTCTTGGGTATTGGATACCGAATTGGTTGGTATGAAATTTCATACAAAACGATGCAATTCCTGAACCACAATGGCCTAAGTAACTAGCAAGAGAATATGTGATGATGTTCATCGAAAACAAACAAACCGTTGTTTGTATTTCTCGTTGACATCAAAGTTTGACTTCAAGATTTGTTTTAATAATTGTTATTTGAATCAGGTATTATGAGAACAAAGGTTGTTCAAATAATTACCGTATTCCATATAAGATGGATGATTTACAAATCTAGTTGGAGAAATCACATCCATAAAGCCTAATGCTAAAATGTCGCAAGACAAATGATTGGAAGATCACTTACGAAGTGACATCGCCGTTTAAATTATATTGGAAAGAAAACATGAAGAAACTCCATTTCCATGGATTTTTGGAGTCTTTGATTTGATCAAGTGACGCTTGTGAGACTTTCCTCGGGATAATTAAAACTTCGTTCAAAGGCCAAAGAAGAACGAACGACTAAAATATTGGAATTTATACATATCGATGTATGTAGTCCATTATGTGTAGTCGTAAGCGATGGGTTTCAACTTCATATACTTTCTCCTGAAATTTGAGTGAATATTCACTTAATGAGAAAGAAGTGTGAAATATTTGAAAATGTTCAAAGACTTTCAAGATGAAGTGAAAATCATTGTGACAAGAAAATAAATGGTTTATGATTTTATCGTAAGGGATTTATTTGAGTTACAAGTGTAATAAGAAAATAAATGAATTATGATTTTATCATAAAGGGATTTATTTGAGTTGCAATTTTAGCAAAACACCTAGATTTACATCTCCCGAAACACCATAGGAGTATGGAGTGTTTAAGATTTGTAATGAAACCTTGTTTGACATGGTTGGATCAAAGGTGTTATTTATAAAACTGCCATTATGTTTTAAAAAGATTAAAGCTTTAGAGACTACCGCTTTTACACTGAAAAGAGCTCCATCTTGATCCGTTGAAATGACACCATATGAGTTATGGTTTGGGTTAAAACCCAAGTTGTCATTTCTTAAATTTTGGTTTGCTAAACATAAGGAAGTTGTTTACAACCAAAGTCGGATAAGCATGTCTTTGTAGGTTATTTCGAATAACAATTGGGTATTCCTCCATAACACCAAGGACAAAAGGTTTTGTCGCTTGAAATGTGAATTTTCTTGAAAAAGGAATTTTTCACAAAAGTTAAGTGGGAGGACAATAGAACTTTGATAAGGTTAACGAACCTTAGCTAAATGTGCTGAGTTGCGCAGCGCCGGAAATCGTTCCGAAGGCTACCATAATGCTCATAGATTATGTGCCTCAAAGGTTGTGGTCACGAAGATCTAAGTTTCTATTGAACCAAGTAGGTCGATTAAACAATCAAATGCTAAGATTTGAGAGTAAATCATTATTGTTTGACAATGATGAACCGACTATATGCAAAGAAGCGATGATGGGCCCTGACTCCGTCAAATGGCTTGAAGCCATAAAATCCGCGATAGTTCCATACACGAGAATTCAAGTTTTGAACTTGGAAGACCCTCCGGAAAGGTGTAAAAACCTATCGGTCATATTTGGATCTATAAAGAAACAGACATGGATGTTTCACATCTATGAAATAGTCGACATGTCGTAAAGTCTTTTATGACAATGTTCAAGGAGTTGACTATGACAAGATTTGATCTTTCATAGCGATATTTAGTCTGGACGGATTAAAGTAGCAACCACTACATATAATTTGGTATATGGTAGATGAATAAACAAAACAAAGTTCTTCTAATAGAATGGTTACCTAGGACGTGTACATGAGACGGTCCAAAGGGTTTTGTTAAATTCAAAGGATGCTAAAAAGGGCATGCAAACTTCAATGGTTGAAGTAAGCATCGCGGAGTTGGAATCTTCACCGTGATGAAAAAGAGTTTTCATTAGGAGACGATGAAGATGCTTGCATTTGCAAGAAATTAAGTGGGAGCGCTAAGACATATTTCTAATACATGTTGTGGATGACATCTTGTTGATTAGAAATGATGTATATTTTATTGACAATGGTTAAGAATTTCATTTCGATGAAAGACATAGGCAAAACCCGAATATTTAGCATGAATGTCTATAGTGGATAGACTGTGACGCTAATATGGTTGTGCCAAACATACATATATGAGATATTGAAGGAGTTCAATATAGAAACAACAAGAAACGGTTCTTGTCGCATGGAAAAGAATTGAATCAAGATTCAAGTGTATCGACACTTGATAAGTGAAACAAGATTCAAGTGCTTTGACACTTGATGAGTAATATCACAAGAATGTCTTGATCAATCATACCATGATATGTACACATCCAGATATGTCCTATGCTCTAAGTGTTATGAGCATATACCAGAATGAATCATAAAATGATCATTGGACGATAGTGAGGATATTCTTATGATCTTTTGGAAGAACTAAGAATATATTTGTGTAGAGGTGACAGACAATTACAAATAGTTCATTGTAAAGCGTTACATTGATACTAGTTTTGTCACAAGATACAAATTAATTTTATCTCAATTTAAACTATGGGTGGCACAATGTAATGGAAAGGAGATTCCATGATGGATTTGGATGAAATCCATAGTTGAGACATTGTGACGAATACTACAACAAAAAAGGCTAAGTATATGACCGCTATAGTAGTAGCAAAGGAGGGAATTTGTGTCAAGAAGTTTGTTATCAAACTAAGGTGTGGTTCGCAATGGGCTAACACTAAAGATATATTGTATGACAATAGTATCGACGTGTTTTAACCCCAAGGAACTAAAGGTCTCACCGAAAGACCAAATTTATACAATGCCATCTCATTGGAGAATGAGTGATGCGTGGAGACGCAAAGACATGCAAATACACACGGACCTGAAGCGTCAGATCTGTAGATTATGTTAACCACTTGCAGTTGCGTATATGGAACACCAGAAAGCCATAGGTGTTCAATACGCAAAGTTTTTCAAACTAGATTATTGTCTCTAGTGCAAGTGGGAGACTGAAGGGAATATGCCCGAGAGGCAATAATAAAGTGGTTATTATCGTATTCCTTATTTATGATAAATGTTTATTTTACATGCTATAATTGTATTAATACGGAAACGTTAATACATGTGTGTTTAATAAACAAAAAGGAAGTTCCTAGTTATGCCTCTCTCATAAACTAGCTCGTTGATTAACAAGATGATCAAGGTTTCCTGATCATAGACATTGGATGTTGTTAATAACGAGATCACAACATTAGTATAATGGTGTGATGAACATTCATCCGAAGTATAGCATTACGATCAAAGTCATTGAGTTTATGTTGCTATAACAACTTACGAAGTGATCCTAATCCTTAGACCATGAGATCATGTCAATCACTAACACCGGAAGAGTTTCTTGATAACATCAAACATCACCGTAATAGGTGATTATAAAGATGGATTCAGAACTAATAAAGTGTTATGTTGAGGCCCATGGATCGAGAGTGGAATTTGTTCATCCCGATGACGGATAGATATGCTCTGGGCCCTCTCGGTGATATCACATTGATTATCTTGCAAGCAAGTGATTTGATCACTAGAATGTTATATCACGGGAACGAGAAAAGAGTGCATGTCAGTAACGAGATCAAACTAGGTATGGAGATACCGATGATCGAATCTCGGACATGTAATATATTGCGAAACAAAGGGATTAAGATACTAGCGTAAAAGGTTCCGACGATCACAAGAAAGTCATCGTTGAATGTGTGGGAGTCAGTATGGGTCTCCAGATCCCGCTTCTGATTATTGATCCGAGAGGGGTCTCGATCATGTCCGCATTATTCGCGAACCGTAGGGTGACACACTTAAGAGACACCGACATCCATTTGGATCAAAAGTTTCATGCCGAAAAGAATAACAAGCGCAGGAATTTATTTCACTAGATACCGAAACGGGTTTTCGGGTGAAATTGTAGAAAGTGTTTCTGCATGTGAAATGAAATACTAGCAAGGGGTTATATGTGAATGTTTGTCATTAAAGTAATTGACAAAATTCTGAATAAATAAAAGGAGTTTTGTTTAATTGGAGTTTGCATTAAATTTGGTGGAAATTTAATGGGAATTTGAGTGGAGGAAATTTAAAGGGCATTTTGTGAGTGGAGTGTCCACCCACATGAATGAAGGAGGGGAGGGGGCAGCCCCCCATGGCCGGCGGCCACCCCTTGGGTGCCCCCCCTCCTCCTATAAAAGGAGCCCCCTCCTCACTTGTCTCTCACACCTCCTCGTGAAGGATCTCTCTCCCCCTCTAAAATTTATCCCCCATGGTCTCGGACTAGCGAGATACATGTTCCCGGTGGCTATTCGGCAAGAAAGAGTTGTGCTTCCGCTGCATCGCTGGAGCGATGAGGCGGAGGTTGCTCGATGCCTCGAACGTGTGTGCGAGCACGGATGCGCTGCTGTTTTGCGGCGCTAGGACTTCCTCTCGATCTTGAGATCGGCAAGAGATCGTCTACATCAACGACGAGTTGAACTCGTTAAGCTTTGTCGGTCTTCAAGGGTATGTTCTCTACGGATATACATTTGCCCGTTGTTTGTATCTAATAGATAGATCTTGGTACATAGTTCACATCGCAGGAATTTTTTTGTTTTCTATGCTGCGAACCCTACAGGAACGCATTAAAATTGATGGTAGGGGCCGCCATTGATCTACAACATATTTGCAATAGTTTAGACTAAGTTTATGACAAATTGAGTTCTTATTAATAGTTAAATTAATATAGGTGAACTCACACTCAAAACAATATCCCTCACATTGTTTTAGTGATCACACGAACCAAATCCACCACATCAACACCGATCATCACGAGAGTTGATGTAGCTTCAATGGCGAACAATCGACATGTTCATCATATCTACTATATGATTCATGCTTTACCTTTCAGTGATCCGTGTTCCGAGACCATGTCTGTACATGCTAGGCTCGTCAAGATCAAACCTTAGCTTCCACATGAGCAAATCTGGCTTGCCCATGTTATATACACTTGCGGAATCTAACACACCCGATCATCACGTGGTGCTTCGAAACAACAAGCTTTAGCAACGGTGCTTACTAAGGGTGAACACTTTAGAACTTGAAATTCATGTGCATGAGGGATCATCTTATAATGCTACCGTCGTTAACTAAGCAATACAAGATGCATAAAGGATTAACATCACATGCAATTCATAATATGTGATATGATATGGCCTTTCTTCTTTGTGCTTCCAATCTCCATCTTCAAGCACGAACATGATCTCCATCATCACCGGCATTGCATCAAGGTCAAGGACGCTGCTCCATGGTTGTCGTCCACCGGCTTCAACTATTACAACTACTTTGAATAGACACGCGGGTCTTAACATAAATTAAAGACAACCATATGGCTCCTGCCGGTTGCCAACTTACAATAAGGAACATTGCATGCATCAAATATAATCACAATCATGGCCATATCACATCACGGCACACCCCTGCAAAACAAAGTTAGACGCCTCTAATTTCTTTGCATATTTTACGTGGTTTGGGGCTTTTAATAAGTGTCGATCTAACTTACGAACAAGAACCACAACGTTGATGTTTGAACTATCAAGTGTCGTTGTAAATTGGATCTATACTATAATGGGAGAGACAGACACCCGCAAAGCCACTTATGCAATACAAGTTGCATGTTGAGCATGGAGCAAGTCTCATGAACAATGTCATGTAAGGTTAGCCTGGGCCGCTTCATCCCATCATACCGCAAGATGCAAAGTACACAGGAAGCAATTGATAATAAAAGCACCACCGCCCACAATGACCATTGTGTTCTACTCGTGCAACAGATCTACATATAGACACGGCTTTGATACCACTGTAGGGGTTCGTAGCATGGAAAACAAAAAAATTCTACCGCATACAAACAAACAAGACAAGATCTATCTACTAGATTGTAGCAACGAGTCGATGGAATAACTCACCCTCGAAGATTTCAAAGTGTTTAACGAGAGTGGATTGTCGTGGGTGATGTAGTCGTACTCTTCCCGATCTCAAGATCGCGTAGACGATCCTTCCGGCGCCAAGCTCCCAGCGCTCAGCCGGTCACACGTTCGGATTGACGAAGACCTTCCTCTCCCTTGTTCCAGCAGGCAGCGGAGGTTGTAGTACTCTCCTCGTGATTCCGGCAGCACGACGGCGTGGTACCGGAAGTAGAGGGGAGATCTCGCAGGGCTTCGCCTTAAGCAGGAGCGAGTATGGTGGACTATGAGAGAGCCTCGGTGATCTAGGGTTTAGACGCACCAAGGAGAGGGAGCAAGTCCGGCGGCTAGGGCAAGAGGGGAGCCCCAACTCGGCGACTTGGCAAACCCTAGGAGGCGGCAGCGACAATGGTGGAGGCCGGCGACTAGGGTTTAGGTTTAGAGGGGCAAGGTGTGTGCTTGGAGGGGCAGCCCTGCCCCTCCTTATATAGGTGGAGGGGGCGCGCCAAGGGGAGGGGAGTCCCTCCCCAACTCGGCTTCCAAGGCCGGAGGTGGAGGGAGAGGGACTTCCTCCCCAAGTAGGTTTCCTACTCTCCCTCCACCAAGCAAAATAGCCGTTTGACTTTTCAAATTGGCGTTTGAATTTTCAAACTAGGATTTGATTTATCCCTTTATTTCGCTCAGCGATGACACCTAGTACATGATGCAACCATTCCAACTTGTTATGACACATTCATGTACCCTTCCTCTCCAGAGTGCCGAACATTCCAGAACCTTCTAGAACATTCCCGATGAAAACACCGGAACCATTCTCCAACCCTGAAACAGGACTTTCCTTATATGAATCTTATTCTCCGGACCATTCCAGATATCCTCGTGATATTCCGGATCCCATCCGAGACTCCGAACAACATTCAGTCTCTTACTCATCATTCCATAACTACTCAACAACATCGAATCCTTAAGTGTGTCTCCCTACGGTTCGTGAATTATGCGGACATGATCGAGACACTTCTCCGAACAATAACCAATAGAGGAATCTGGAAATTCATATGGCTCCCACATATTTCTACCATTACTTTGCGATCGAATGAACCACTTACATACGATACCAATTTCCCTTTGTCTCACGATAGTTTACTTATCCGAGGTTTTGATCGTCGGTATCTCTGCATACCTAGTTCAACATCGTTACTAATAAGTACTCTTTTCTTGTTCCTGTGATATGTGCTCCCTTGTGAGCCAGTCACATGCTTGCAAGCCAATTGGATGACATTCCACCGAGAGGGCCCAGAGTATATCTATCCTTCATATGGATGGACAAATCCCACTCTTGATCCATGTGTCTCAACCAATACTTTCCGAACACTCAATGCCACCTTTATAGCCACCCAGTTACGGTGTGGTGTTTGATGTCATCAAATTATCCTTCCGGTGATGGTGATAAGCATGATCTCATGGTCGAAGGAATTAGGTTACTATGTATCAGAAAGCATATAGCAATTGAACTATTAAAATGACTTGATCTTTATGCTACGCTTATCTATAGGAGTATGTCCATCATATCATTCTCCTAATGATATGATCTTGTTGTTAATAACATCTCAATGTTCATGATATGGAAACCACAATCATTTATTAACCAACACGCTAGTATTATGAAGAGGCTTTACTAGGGACTTCAATTTAAGTTTAAAAATCACACAAGTATTAATGTTTCCTTGTTAATACTATTATAGCATGAATGTAAACATTTATCATAAACACAAAGATATAATAATAACTACATTTATTATTGCCTCTAGGGCATATTCTCCAACACTTAGGCCAAAAACCTAAGCTTGGGGGGAGGTATACCGACATCACACTCATAAATATATCATGTTCGGTCGGTTCTTTGTATATCCATCGTTTGGCTTTCTTCTTGGTTTTTGTTGCTGCTTTCTTAAAACTCAAATATACCAAAAATATTTTTGTTGTTTCTCTTTATTTGTTTCATTGCTTTGGTTTGCCTTAAAATAAAAAAATCCAAAAAGATTTTGCTTTGTTTGGTTTGTTTTTGCTTAGCTTGTTTTTGCTTTGTTGGCTTGTTTGAAAAATCGAAAAAACCAAAAATATTTGTTGTTCTTCTTTGGTTTTGTGAGTTCTTTGCAGGGTTCAGCCGTCCTTAGTGGATTTTGGTTTCATGTTATTATTCAAGTCACCAAAGTGAAGGGCAATACTAAAGATTAAGGCAGCTCGAGGTGTGGTAAGAGGCTGGTAACGAACTCTATTTGTTTTCATTTTTGTACATATACTCATCATTGTGAGCATGCTTAGTCTGTTCATTGTAAGGAGTGAGTTACTGATGGATGCTTAGTAGTTCTTGCTTGTCTATGATTAGCTACAGCTTGCTAATAGTTTGTAGCATGTCATATGAATTTTTGCTTGCATTGTTTTATTCATATTTTGGTATGATATTATGGTATCCTCCTCTGGAAGATTCATGTGAATCGATTTGGCACATGCTCACGCATGCATATGACTAATCAATAGTCAGTAAGCCTCGATGATTTATTTTGCCTCAGAGTTCTTATATCACCTTCATGCCATAATTAGTACTATTTTGTTGCAAGCATGATTATGATAATTACTGCTCTCTCATTTGTCGCTCCCTTGATGACCCACAAGTATAGGGGGTGTATCGTAGTACTTTTGATAAATAGGAGTGTCGATCCCAATGAGGAGCAGAAGGTGCTGAACAGTGGTATGGAGAAGGAAATCCCTGTGAATACTTAGCAAACGGATTTTTAGTGGTTTTCTGACAAGGCAACAAAACAAAGAGCAAATAACAGAAGTAACGAACAAACGGAGCAAGTGGCCCAATCCTTTTTAGCAAAGGACAAACCCGTGGAAATACTTATAAGGACCAAACGTTCTCGAGGACACATGGGAATTCTGTCAAGTGCTTTTGCTTCAAATAGCTAAGTACTCTTCTCTGGTGTTTGTAAGTGTTGTGTGGGTGAACCTGTGCTAACATACCGCCCTTCCTAGGACTAATACATACTTGTGATTAAACCCCCTGCAAACATCCGTAACTATAGGAAAGTAATTAAGATATAAATCTAACCACAGCCTTAAACTCTGAGATCCTACGCTCCCTTGTGCAAAGGTGTCCTAATGGGGGTTCATGTTTCTGTCACTCCGACAACCCCACGATAAGTAGCCAAATACACAATGCATTCCCCTAGGCCCATAAATGGTGAAGTATCATGTAGTCGATGTTCACATGACACCACTAGAAGAATATCACCACAACTTAAATACTAAACCATTGAATAATAACTCATCACAGATTCACTACTAACAACATGACTTCTCCCATGTCCTCAAGAACTAAACGAACTACTCACAAGACATCATATTGATCAAGATCAAAGATCATATGGTAATGGATAACAATCTAAACATAAACAATAATCCAATGGTTCCACTCACAAGCATCAACTACAATAGTAATTAACACCGGGAAAGTTTCCCCTATGAACTAAAGCAATATCCAACACAATTGTTACAGCGGAACGGAGTGGTGGTGATGGTGCTGGTGGAGATGATGGTGTGGATGATGATGATGATCCCGATGAATCCTAGCTTGATGACGGTGTTGATGGCGATGGTCTCCCCTCTTCGGGAAGGAATTCCTCTGGAAGAAATCTGTCTGCCGGAAAGATCTTTCTCTCCCGGTGTTTTCCACCCCCAGAGGCGGCAGAAATCTATCTGTGGTCGCTCCCTCAGGATTAGGGTTTCATAGGGAAGATATAGGCGAAGGGGCGGAGTCGGAGGCCAGGCAGGTGGGCCACACCTGTCCTAGGCGCGAGGTCAGGTGGGCCCGCGCCTAGGGGGTGTGGGCCCCTAAGGCCCATCTCCGTCCCTCCTTTTGGCTTCCTTCGTCTTCTGGTAAAATAATATGTTTTCATATTTTTCTGGTATTTTTCTGATCTTCGCGAAATTGCACCGAAACGCCTTCTTTTCCATCAGAATCCAGACACCGACATTCAAGAATCCAGACTCTGGCATTCAAGAATCATCCAACATGCAAAAACAGTGGAAAAGCCATAAGTAATACCTCATAATAAGATAAATATCAATGAATAGAGGTAAATTATGATATAGGATGGTGATGCAAATTGGGCGTATCAACTCTCCCAAGCTTAGACTTCGCTTGTCCCCAAGCGAATACTGATCTCAGTTAACATGTCCACAGCTTTATGGAGTGAAGTGTCGATAGAAGAATACGAACAAGAATCATCACACTTACCATTGCACAACTCATAGAAGAAAGCAACTCACCATTATATAACTTAGCTTGCAACCAAGTACAGCAGTCACAATAGAGATGCATAAATATAAATCATAATTGGAATTGTCAAACTTGTTCTTGGTCAGAGTAACACCTAGCAAACAGTTTCACAAAAGCTTTTTGTAGAAGTTTCAAAACAGGAACACTCTTTGCTCAAAAAGGTTTTTCACAAGTGAAGGCTTTAAAAGTAATACTCAATAGATAAGAGTTTTGTGCAAACAAGGAAGATGCAGAACATGATTGAATAAATCACCATATGAATGCTTGAAACACAACAACTCAAAAGCTTGCTGGAGATAGAGAGGAAGTAGGTTTACTGACTCAACTTGGAAGTGGGAGAAAGGTCCCTTCTTAGAGGTTAGCAGGGATTACAAGTCATAAAGAGCTTTCAAAAGATTATGGTACTTACTAGCTTTGAGCCCTAATTGCCCCTATCATAAGCATATTGACATGATTAAGGTTAAAGTGAACAAAGATGGAGTATATGCTTGACGAAATATAAGTTGGCAATCTCATGTCCCTTGAAAATGAGGGCCACTCCACATGCCTACTCAACTTTGGGCCCAGGTAAGTTCTTGTCATTGTAAGTATTTGCATATCATTGAGAACCGCCAATGGGGTACCCCTTGCACATGGTACAGGAGCTTTCCCATAACCAAAATGATAAGGCAAGCGGACAATGAGCATCTCAGCAATCATTTTATTTACTATGTGTATAGCTTTTTATTGAGGATGCTTCATAGATGACTCACTATGGTGATGCTGCAAGTTTCCACCATGATTAGGCATGGCTTAGGCTAGCGGCCCAGGTGTTTCTCTAACACAGAATACAAACTCCATGGACTTACAAGTTCCCTCTTTGTTTCACACTGTTGACATCCATAGACAAAAGAGCACGATATCAACTGCGTACAGAGTACAAGTGCAATGTTGAAAATGTTCCTCGTGATAGCACGGTTCTGCTAATTCCAACGTATAGATGCAAGCATATACAACTTCGATGTTCACAATGGTTCAAGTCTATTAGGGGCAAGTAAATAAGGTGTGCCATCAAGTTTGTAAGAGCTTTACTACCTAGTTTTCACATAACAAAGTACTTTTTAATTCGAAAGGTAGATGAAGCTTGAGAATTTGCTTGGAATAGCAAAAGCTACTAGGTAGATATGGTGGACACAAGTGGAAAAAGTTTTGGTTCATAGTATTTTGGAAACATAAGAAATATGCCTTCTCAAAAAAGTTTTTTGGTTAGCAAGGTTGGGTAGCAAGCAAGAGAGTTGAAAGAAACAAGCAAACATACAAGTAATAAAGCCAAACATGCAATCTTCCTTGAAGACACAAAAGAATCTTAAATAAAGAATACTAAGCTTATGAGCCAACAAGAAAGAAAACAAATGATATAAAATACCTGTAAGCCTTTTTTTCTTTCTCTTTTTCTTTCGAAGCAATGCTACTAACTAGAACTCGGTTTGCCAAAACCAATTTAGATCCACTTGATGATCCCAAAGTGGTACCAATACTGAACAATAAGATCCATCATATAATATAGATTACAAACTAAAAATAAGAAGTGCAAAAAGCAAAATATGAGACTTCTCATTAAACATTCCAATAAAGGCACTCACACCAAGGGATACATAGATAATCAACTAAAGGAGAGATACTTCCACATGCAAACCAAACCATAAGATAACCTCTCTACCACATATATGAATCCACTAAAAAGGTAAAAGGTAAAAGATAATGGTGGTGATACCGCGGCACTCCCGCAAGCTTGGAACAAGCCAAGGGGATGCCAAACCTGATGACGAATTACTCCTTTGGTGGTGGTGTTCTCTTGATAAGCTTATCAATAAGTTTTTTCAACTCCTCGAACTCAAAAGTAAGAGTACGAATTAACTCCGAGTTTTTCTCTATACGGTTCATGATCATGTCAGTCAGAGAATCCCAGTTCTTGTTATTCTTTCCCCACTCTTCATCCTTAGCATGATCCTTCTCTGCATTGTTAGAACGAGGCATATCCCAAACTGAGGGAAAATTTCCTTTGGACACATGTTGATATTGATATTCATGTATAAGTGTATGGTAGGGTCTCTTGTTACGTGGAGGAGATGACCGTGGATTGTAGAAGAGACGTGGAGGTTTCCCTCCTATAGACATCCGTGCTGTCCTCTTAAGCTTGGTAGGTTGTGCCACCAAACCAATGCTTGTGACGGTAGCGCGGGTGTCCGGTTGCTTGTCCTCCTCCATGTCACCTTCATACCCTAATGAAATCTCCTCCTCCTTGGGGACTTGAGGTTCTTCTTCCTCGAGCGTCTTGCCTTTGTCATTGGCGGAGGCCATGGTGCTCTAAACTTGAGAAGATTTCCTGACAGAAACAGACGTAAACAAAAACACGACGAGAACATGATGCACGAACCTCGAGGGATCCAGGGGGTTATATATTACGAAGTTTCAATGCATAAGGAAGGTTTTGACACAAAAATGGGGCGGAGACGGAGTTCGAGGGTGGAACACCCCTCCAGGCGCGGCCAGGCTGGGCCCGCGCCTGGGGTGGGTTTGTCCACCCCGGGCTCCGTTTCCTACTCAGTTTCATCTCATAACTTCCCTTATGTATGAAAAACATCAAAAATATAAAAAGATTGGAGTTTCACAAACCTTCTGTTTTCACCACTTTTACCTATTCAAAAACGAACTCTGCAGCTTCCTTCTCTCTTTCTCCTGAGAATTTCCTTCTTACAAAACCCTTGCACAAGCTCAATGACAACATTAGAGTAAGCAAAAAAATAAACCTTTGGTGCACACTTCAACTGAAAACCTATCAAAACAAAAGCTTCTATAAGAGGCAAATGCAAATGATGGCAGAAATCTGTCAAAACAGGCCAGCAGGTAAAGATTGATTTTTCTGAAGACCTTCTGTTTCTCAAATCAAAAAGTGCAGAACTTATGAAAGTTGGGTAACAACTTGGAGAACATGATCAGAAAAATGCAGCTCCATCCGAAGTACTGAGCTTCCTCATGAATTTTTTCAATCCAGCACAAAAATCTGTCCCAGGACAGCCACTTTTCACAACTCCTCTATTTCACAAAAGTAGTTGAACTTGACACAAAAACCAAAACAAAAAGGATAAGGAGCAGTTATTACAGAGGTAATAACTTCCAAGACACGACAAAACTCTTGGGTTATCTCCCAACAAGTACTTTTATTTAATGTCTTTAAGTTAGGCTTGAAACTTCCAAAGATGCTCACATAGGATATATATATCTGGAGTGAAAGAGAGCATCAAGAAGAAAATAACCAACACACTTGAGTCTAACCCACTTCCTATGCATGGGGGTATCATGAGAAAAAATGAATTGTTGAAACAAAAGGCCACAAGCATAGGAAGACAAAATAGATGCAACTTTGAAGCTTTCAACATAAAACAGGGAAACTAACATCATTGAGATGCATAAAACCATGTTTCCCTCTCTCAAAATAACTTTTAGTAGCACTTTGAATAAAGTTGACAATATAACTGTCACTTGAAACAACTTTATCATCAGAATAAGCATACTTACAGTCACCAAAAGGAGGTCCAAGGTCATAGACTGGATCAATAGAAGCAGTTGTTCCATCCTGAAATCTTTATTAGGCAAGCTATTTTCACAAGGAACTTTAGCAAATTTGGAAAAGTTAAACTCATAAGAATCTCCATCAAACTTAGTTAAAACTTTTTCCTTCTTACAATCAATAATATCTCCACAAGTGTTCAAGAAAGGTCTACCAAAAATAATAGGACAAGTTTTGCTAGCTGCTGAATTAAGCACTAGAAAATCAGCAGGATACTTAATCTTACCACAGAGAACCTCCACATCTGTTAACAATACCAATGGGGCAAGTGGTCTCCTTATTAGCAAGGTGGATAACCACATAAATGTCCTCAAGCTCACAAGGACCAATCTCATGCATAATTTCCCTGTAAAGCTCATAAGGGATAGCACTAGAACTAGCACCAATATCACATAAACCATAGTAGCAATGATCACCAATTTTAACAGAAAGCACAGGAACACTAGCTTTTCTAGCCTGACTAGGATGAGAGATAATATTAGAAGCGTCTTCACAGAAGACAATGTGCTCATCCTCTATATTTCTAGTGACAGTGTCTTTCAGAATAGCTACCACAGGTTCATCACTCAAATGCTTACCAGGCTCCACAGTTTTTATTGTACCTTTGTTATTTGCACTAATAATCATAGAATACTCCTTTACCTTAGCTGGGAAAGGCATTTTCTCAACATGAGGTTCAGGCACAATATGATTAGTAGTACAAACTTGAGTACTTCTAACTAGAACATGACTAACAACATCTTTATAAGGAGCATGGTACTTATTCCACTTCTTCTTGGGAATTTCAATGTAAGAGGCAAAGGCCTTAAAACAGTTGGCAATACTTTGGGAATCAAGACCAAACTCATTACTAATATCACGGAAGTTGTCAGTTCCCATAAAAGATTTAATGCATTCATAATCATTGTTTATACCTAACTTTCTTCCTTTGTCATTCTCCCAAGCTTCAGTGTTCTCTTGAATACGGTCTAGTAGATCCCATTTAGCTTCTTCCTTCATATGTGTGCATGATCCAGCACAAGAAGCATCTAGTAAATCTTTATCATGAAGAGAAAGCCTATCATAAAAGTTATTGAGAATAATATTGTTAGGGAGTTCATGAATAGGACATTTAAGCATCAGTAACTTCAATCTCCCCCAAGCTTGAGCTGTACTCTCTCCATCAAGAGGCCAAAAGTTATATATAAGATTTCTATCCTTATGAATCTCACTGGGAGGATAAAATTTAGAGTAAAAGAGAGATGACATCTCATCCCATTCCATGGATTGTCCATTCTTCAGAAGCTTATACCATTCTTCAGCTCTCCCTTTCAAGGATATGGAGAGTAACTTCTTCTTCACCTGTTCAGTTGTGATACCCGCACACTTAAACAACCCGCATAATTCATGGATAAAAAGAAAGTGTTCACCAGGATGGACAGTTCCATCCCCAAAATAATAATTATCCATAACACAATTAACAATACTTGTAGGTATCTTAAAAGGATCTATCTCAACAGGAGGTGGTTCATCTACTAACCTAGCAGTGGTAGTAGTTTTCCCAAACAGAAAACCAAGTGGGTTATCCATGTTGGAAACAAAGTAACAAGCAGTAACAAGAGCAATACTCATAGTGAAAGTTTCCCTTACCATTTCCACTCTTTAATAGCACTTCACTCCCCGGCAACGGTGCCAAAAAATAGTCTTGATGACCCACAAGTATAGGGGTATATCGTAGTACTTTTGATAAATAGGAGTGTCAATCCCAACAAGGAGAAGAAGGTGCTGAACAGTGGTATGGAGCAGGAAATCCCTGTGAATACTTAGCAAACGGATTTTCAGTAGTTTTCTGACAAGGCAACAAAATAAAGAGCAAGTAACAGAAGTAACAAACAAACAGAGCAAGTAGCCCAATCCTTTCTTAGCAAAGGACAAGCCAGTGGAAATACTTATAAGGACCAAACGTTCTCGAGGACACATGGGAATTCTGTCAAGTGCTTTCGCTTCAAAAAGCTGAGTACTCTTCTCTGGTGTTTGTAAGTGTTGTGTGGGTGAACCTGTGCTAACATACCGCCCTTCCTAGGACTAATACATACTTGTGATTAAACCCCCTGCAAGCATCCGTAACTACAGGAAAGTAATTAATATATAAATCTAACCACAACCTTAAACTCTGAGATCCTACGCACCCTTGTGGAAAGGTGTCCTAACGGGGGTTCATGTTTCTATCACTCCGGCAACCCCACGATTAGTAGTCAAATACACAATGCATTCCCCTAGGCCAATGAATGGTGAAGTGTCATGTAGTCGACGTTCACATGACACCACTAGAAGAATAGCACCACAACTTAAATATTAAACCATTGAATAATAACTCATCACAGATTCACTACTAACAACATGACTTCTCCCATGTTCTCAAGAACTAAACGAACTACTCACAAGACATTATATTGATCAAGATCAAAGATGATATGGTAATGGATAACAATCTGAACATAAACAATAATCCAATGGTTCCACTCATAAGCATCATAGTAATCAACACCGGGAAAGTTTCCCCTAAGAACTAAAGCAATATCCAACACAATTACTACAGCAGAACAGAGTGGTGGTAATGGTGCTGGTGGAGATGATGGTGTGGATGATGATGATGATCCCGATGAAGCCTAGCTTGATGATGGTGTTGATGGCGACGGTCTCCCCTATTTAGGAAGGAATTCCCCGACAGAAATCTATCTGCCGGAGAGATCTTTCTCTCTCGGTATTTTCCGCCCCCAGAGGCGACGGAAATCTATCTGTGGTCGCTCCCTCAGGATTAGGGTTCCGTAGGGAAGATATAGGCGAAGGGGCGGAGTCGGAGACCGGGCATGTGGGCCACACCTGCCCTAAGCGCGGGGTCAGATGGGCCCGCGCCTAGGGTTGTGGGCCTCCTAAGGCCCATCTCCGTCCCTCCTTCTGGCGTCCTTCGAATTCTGGTAAAATAATATGTTTCCATATTTTTCTGGTATTTTTCTGATCTTCGCGAAATTGCACCGAAACACCTTATTTTCCATCAGAATCCAGACTCAGGTAGTCCATCCTCCAAGAATCATCCAACATGCATAAACAGATGAAAAGCCATAAGTAATACCTCATAATAAGATAAATATCAATGAATAGAGGTAAATTATGATATAGAATGGTGATGCAAATTGGGCGTATCATCCCTCTATATTGCTAGCCTTCACTTGCACTGCGTATGAGCTCTATCTGTGTTTCCAACTCCCCAAAACCAAGATTGCCAACTATGTCCACCATACCTACCTATTATCATCGTTTTCTATTTCAGTGCATATTCAATATGCCTTGTTTTCTTCCAAATAAAATGTTCGTCTGTTTTGAGAAAATTAGTTAGTAAAGCTCTCACGAACTTGATTGCACACTTTATTCCTTGCACTTAATAATTCTGAACCATTGTGACTTGTCCGTGAAAGTTATATGCTTGCAAATTATATGCTGGGAGTCGGCAGAACCGTGCTGTCACGGGGAACGCTTTCAACACTTTTTGGATATCCTATCTAGTTGATACTTTGCTCTTTTGTTTACGGATGTCGACGATGTGAAATAAAAGGGGAGCTTGTGAGTTCATGGAGTCTATACATTGTGTTAGAGAAACGTCTGGGCCGCTAGCCTAAGCCATGCCTAATCATGGTGGAAACTTGCAGCATCACCATAATGAGCATTCTATGAAACATCCTCAATAAAAATCTATGCATATATTAAATAAAAAGACCGTCGAGATGCTCATTGTCTGCTTGCCTTGTCATTTTGATCACGGGATAGCTCATGTATCATGTGCAAGGGGTACCCCGTTGGTGGTTCTCTATGATATGCATGTATGAACAATGACAAGAACTTGCAGGTAACCAAAGTTTAGCATGCAGAGCGGCCCTCGTACTCAAGGGACTTGGGATTTCCAGTTTATGGTCTGTCAAGCATATAACTCAGATTGGACCTCACTTTTACCTTAACCACATGAAGATTCCTATGATAGGGGCAATAAGAGCTCAAAGCTAATGAGTACCTTCCTTTCAGCATTGGGAAGCCTTTCAAACTTTTCAAAACCATTTTCACTCCCTTGTTGAGTCACCATTTATTCTATGAGCACCTTCTTGAGAGCATAGTTGTCATTCTTGTGTTTGTTCCAAAACTTGGTTAATTATGTCATGACTTTGATGCTTGTATCTCTGATATCTTTACTTCTAGTATTCACTTGAACTTCAGAGGTGCCTTGGCATTTTTATTGTGCTCTACAAACAAAGGCAAGTGATATACCACTCTATCATACCTTACTATGAGCATTGCAATGTTTCTTATGTTTATGTTTCATGTTACTTATTATTATTGAGTTGGTTTCTCTTCGTAGCTTGCAATGACTATTGAGTAGACTTAGTTGCATACTTCTTATTATGAATGGTTTAAGCATCTACTCCTATGCTGAGAATATATACATCACATGAAGCAATTGTGTTCGTGAAAGTTCTTTTATCGCACTTAGTTTTTAACTGAATTGCTTGGGGACAAGCAATAAGCTAAGCTTGGGGGAGTTAATACATCCAAAACGTATCTACTTTCCCGAACACTTTTGCTATTGTTTCTCCTCTAAACTTGTGTGATTTGGATACAACTAACACGGACTGACGCTGTTTTCAGCAGAATTACCTTGGTGTCTTGTTTTTGTGCAGAAAATGAACTATCAGGAAAAATCCGGAAATATATGCCAAAAATTATATTTCACCAAAAATACCCACAGAGCCAGAAGACGAGACGGAGAAGGGGCCTGGGGGGCCCACACCTCTGCCAGGCAACGCCCACCTCTGGCCGCGCCTAGGGGTGCAACCACCCCAAGCACCCACTCGGCCTCCCTCTGCGCCTATAAGTTGCCTCTCGACCTAAAAACAGAGGGGGTTCGATAATTTTCTAGAAAGAGTTCCACTCTGTCGCCGCCACCAGAAACCAAGATTCGGATCTAGAAACTTCGTTCTGGCACTCTGCCGGGACGGGGGATTTGCAGAGGATCATCGTCATCGTCATCACCAACGCCTCTCCATCAACCATCGATGTTTCCCTCATCCATGAGTGAGTAATCCCCCACTGTAGGCTTGGGGATGGTAGGTATTGGATGAGTTCTATCATGTAATCAAATAAGATTGTTAGGGCATAGTGCCTAGTATGTCTATTAGTGCTATTTGACTTTGTTGCAACTTGTTGTGCTTAATGCTTGTCACTAGGGCCCGAGTGCCATGATCTCAGATTTGAACTTATTATTGAATCATTATGATAATATTGTTTGTGGTCTTATCTGCAAGTTGTGTACACATATCATTGTCCGGATCCAAAGGCCCTGAAGTGACAATAATTGGGACAACCGGAGGGGATGGCTGTGTCACATGTGTTCACGGAGTGTTAATGCTTTGCTCCGGTTCTCTATTAAAAGGAGCATGTTAATTGCCAGTAGTTCCCTAGAGGCCCTGCTGCCACGGGATGGCTGGACAGAAGATGTTGTGCAAGTTCTCATTGCGAGCACGTATGACTATATATGAAGCACATGCCTAGAATTGTTTAGTACTTGGATGCTTGTTCTTATTTATCTGCAATGCCCTATATCTTGAAGTTACATGTTTAGACTTGTCTATGCAATGCCCTTCCATCCATCCATATGCGTAGCACACTCGAATCCCACTGTTTACTGTTACTGTTACTATTACTATTGCTCCTGCTTTGCTGTTGTTGTTGTTGTTGTTGTTGTTGCTATTGCTTTGCTGTTGCTACTACAAACTGTTGGAACTGATAAACTTCTGTGAGCAAGAACTATTTCCAGGTGCAGCTGAATTGATAACTCGGTTGTTAAGGCTTGCAAGTATTCTTTGGCGCCCCTTGTGTCAAATCAATAAATTGGGTAATACTACCGGCGAAGACTGTTGCGATCCCCTACACTTGTGGGTCATCAGAGGGGGGGCTCGCCCTCAACATCACCAGGGTCATCTTGTCCGATCTTATACCACAGTATAGTGCATACCGGGCATGCATCCAAATTCTCATACTCCTCACCATAGTAGAGGATGCAGTCATTAGGGCATGCATGTATCTTCTGAACCTCTAAACCTAGAGGGACAACAACCTTATTTGCTGTGTACGTATTGGCGGGCAATACGTTATTCTTTGGTAGCATATTCTTCATTATTTTCAGCAAATTTTAAAATGAGGAGTCAGGTATAGCACACTCTGCCTTCCATCGCATCAATTTCAGTGTGCTGCCCAGATTTTTCAAACCATTTTCGCAATTTGGGTACAACAACTTTTTGGACCCTCTAATATGTGCTTCTCCCTCACCTTTTCATTTTTAGAGTCTCTCCATGCATCAGCAATGCTCCGACCAAGATCATCAGTGGGCTTATCATATGTCCCTTCTTCAGCCTCCCCTTCAACTTCCCCCATGGAAGTAGCTCCGTACTCGGGGAAACCATGATAGTTGTCATCATCCTCCTCTTCTTTATTGTCTTTCATTATAATCCCTCTCTCTCCATGCTTGGTCTAACAATTATAACTGGGCATGAAACCGGACTTCAACAGGTGGCTGTGAAGGGTTTTTGAGTCAGAGTAATCTTTATGATTCCTACATCCACTACATGGACAGAATACAGAACCATTCCACTTGTTTGTATCAACCATACGGATGAATTCATGCACGCCATTAATAAACTTGCTAGAGCGTCGGTCAGTACCGTACATCCATTCCTAAACCATCTGCATTATTGTAAAAGTATATCAAAAAACATTACACAACATTAGAAATAGAATCAGTGACCAATTTAATACAAGTTATAATGAGAGCTTCTAGAGCATTAATTTTGAATTTTGAAAAATTTATATGCACCAATTTTTGAATTGGGGAAAAAATTAACATGAAAAATGTGGAGTTTTTATTATTGTTCTAATAGTGAAAATCTCATTCCATTCTAATCTTTAAAACTCTAAAATTACACATTCATTTTCAGTAACTTTGTATCTAATCAAAATTTGTTATACATCTAAAAATCCTCTACTTCTAGAGCATGCATGCAAATCTATCTCTACTTCTATCGCATTGAGCTAAAGTAACAATAAGAGATGAAAGGATGAAGTTCCTAACGTTTTAAAACCTTGGATTTAGGGGTTGCAACCAAATCTTGACAAATCTTGAGAAAAAAGACATAAACTCGGCTTGCTTGGGAGGAAAATGGCCATGACTCGGGCTGTGGAAAAGCTGCATTATATAGAGTAACAACTAGTCTCGGACCGTGATACGGCTCGGGACTAGAAATAATAAGTAGTCTCAGGTCGTGATACGGACTAGAAATGGCCAGGAACGCCCGAGACTAGTGTTTTCCCGAGTTCCTAGCTGTTGAAGACGATACAAACCGGGACTAGTGATGGCACTACTTCTGGCCCGTAATAAACATGAACTATTGACTTGTTCGGCACTGAACGAAAGCCCTATTTTCTATTAGCGAGAGAATGTGATCCAAGTAAACCCAGTAAATTATGTTGCGGCTATCACGTGAAGGCTCTGAGCACAAACTCAAAAAATTTGTGTCACGTAGCAGATTTCATTTGCATTTCTGTAGTGTTTTTTCTCTTCCGCTTGTGTACTTAAGAGGGCCATACACACAGAACGTGTAATGAAAGTGTGAAACACATATCACCAAAGGACACTTTTATTCAATAGCACTTTTGCTTCGGTCCCCTCCTTTTAAACTTTGATAAACAAAAACTCGATACCGATTATTTAGAGAACCGTATGAACCCACCCAAAGTCCGTATGGTCCTCTTAGACATATACTCACCGTATATGTATACTCATACGCCTGCGAAAGGCGAAAATCGGAAGTTATATAACAACAATAAAAAAATAAAATATGAGATGCAAAGACGTAGATCGCGATAATAGGAGGTGGGATCAGCCGACCGGAATGTGGATTATACCCAGTTCGACCGAGTACACAAATACGATGATATATGTGGCCTCAATATAGATTTCGACGGTTCAAAAAAATAAAATAACCCATACAACTTAAGTTTAGGGGAGAGAGGGCAATAGAGCTGTACCGTACCTGACCTCTGGGGTCCACTGATTAAAATACTCAAAAAATTAGAAGGATAACAATTGGCAATACTTTTGCTAAATGCAGTAATTACGAGGAAAACTTTCTAAATGGGATAATTCATGTAAAAAAATATCAATTCAGGGGTAAAAACTGAAATTTACTCTTTTTAAATACATTGCGGTATCGATGTAGGCTTCAGGTTGAGGATTGCATGGAGATGGCCAGATGTGAGGCTTTAGGTCCTTGTCCATGGCCGCTGATCCATTCGCTGCCACCGTGTGATGTCTACTTTGATACAATAGAGTGTCCACCATGGTCGAAACTAGCACTGGAGTCCTAGGAGGCGGTGCTGAAATCATCGGCGAGACCACATGGGGCGGTGATGGTGGAGTTGAAACTCTCCATTGTAGTCCCGCTTCCGGTGCCGTGGAAGCAGAGCTTGATATTGCAATAGATGGGTTAGAGATGCTCTAAGACTAACACTTGGAGAGAAAGAAGGTTAAAATTGCAAAATCCAAGACTTGAGCCCAAGGCCTCTGTTGCGATAGCATGTTACATGCAACAACCAGTGGGACCAGAAGCCTAAACTTGTGCAGAATGTTGGACAATCCACATAATTCAACACAGGGCAATGCCTCGACCTTAATACCGACCGTCATCATCTCAAACTTCCAATTTAAATAGTTCTCTGGCGGAAAAAAACCCGCATGGTAATTTGTACATCAAGCTGACGATAGTCTGCATAATCTTCTTTTGGATGGGAGACGCTCGATGTCTGATTTCATGTAACTACACGTGCGTATTTTCTTGTCTAATGAACTTGACATACATGGTTCACGAAATAATAAGGATTCGGGATGCATCACCTAGGATTGGAACTTAAATCATTTAGAATTTAAAGCTCCATATTGATAAGTGAGAGCTAAAAGTAGTATGCACTATGTATTACATCAAGTATAGTACTAGCTGATTACCCACGGTAGACAAGGATCGAGATCACACAAACTTTACCGTGTACAAGAGATGTTAAGTGAAGGAGACAACAGAATCCAAACACCCAGTGTTATGTTAGAGTATTGTACGTATACGGTTGTTATTTTTTTGAACCGGTTGTTATGATAGTCTAGGATACTTAGGACTCTAGCTTAACTTGATTTATACTACAAGATGATCCCTATACGTCTATATATACTCGTCCATGAGGCTCAATAATACATCCAACATATTCCATCAATCTCCTTCTCTATCATTCTAATGTTAGAGTATTGTACGTATATAGTTGTTATGGTAGTCTAGGAGTGTGTTCGGTTCTGGAACCGGAGGGGTCGGAACGGAATGATTCCATTCTGACGTCATGGGACGATTCCGACCCTGTGTTCGGTTTTAAAAAAATCGAGAAACGGAATGGTTCTGTTTTTTGTTTGGTTGATGGAATCCAGAAACTCGAAGGGAGTATAAACGCTCTTAAATATTCTACTGATTTGAGTCTAAATTTAATATTTTCTTTAAATCATAATTAATAATTAAAATTAGAGGCAAAATTGAGCCCAAATCGGATGAACTGGGCGCTGCCCGTGCGTGCTGGCCGCCGCCGGCAAGCCTGCCGTCGCCCGCCGCCATGTGCTGGCCGCCGCTCGCCGCCGCGCGTGCTGGCCGCCACCCGCCGCCGCGCATGCTGGCTGTCGCTCGCCGCCGCGGTGCCGGTCCTTGGCCACCGCCGCGTGCCGGCCGCCTCTCGCCGCCGCGCGTGCTGGCCGCCGCTCGTGCTGCGCGTGCAGGTCGTGCCATCGCGGCGTGATTAGCGATAGGTTTTCTTTTTTAGTTTGGTGCGGTGAGGATTAGCGAGCCGTTCCTCAGCCGATTCGGTCGGACGAGGCGGTTCCGCATATTAGTGGTATATTCCCTTTCTAGGAACTATGACCCGTAGCATGGTTCCGCATATTAGTTGAAAGACCATTTTTCTATCCCTCGGATTTTGATGTTTGATAACAATACACTTATCGATTTAACTGTGTACTAAGTTTATCACAGGATTGATAAAAGGAGGCACAAGTTATGGCATAACATTTCCCCTTGCAAAAACTTCTGTGTCAACCGGTAGTACCGGATCTGCAACCGGTACTACCGCTTGACACCGGTACTACCGGTTCCTGTACCGGTTGGCACTGATCAAAAGAGAGAAGGGTGCGTACTAGTCAGTACCCACCGGTACCACGGAGCGGCACTACCGGCCCAACCGGTAGTACCGCTTGGTACAAGCGGTACTACCGCTTGAGGCGGTCGTACCGCTCGTCGGTACCGCTGCATACTGACTAGCACCCACCCCTCTCCGTTTTGGTCAGTACCAAGCGGTACTTGGGACCGGTACTACCGCCCGAACCGGTAGTACCGCTTCTACCTCCGGTACTACCGCTTGGGGGTAGTACCGCAAGGGCGTACCGCCCAAAGACTGAAGAACAAGGCCACCTCCGGTACCTGGTCCGGTACTGGACCGGTAGTACCGCATGCAAGCGGTACTACCGCTTGAGTACCGGTACTACCGGTCATTAAATGCTCCAACGGCCATATATTTCGTGGAGGGGTATAAATACCCCTCCACCTACCTTGGGACAAATTGCTCAGCACATTAAAGTCATTGCCCACCATTGGAGTCCATTGGAGCCACTCAAATCTTCAAGATCTCCTCATCCAACCACCCAAAGTCCTTGATCTTTGGAGAATCGAAGGAGGAGACCCCGATCTACTACTTCACCAAAAGGGATCTTCATTTCCCCCTCATTTCATTGAGGGCCCCTTTGCTCTAGTGTTTTGTTGGAAACCCTAGCTCTTGTTTGTGTTCTTACAAGCTTGTCTTTGATTGCTTTGACAGCTTGCTTGTATTTGGGATCCTCCGATTAAGTTGTGGATGTGTGCCCCAAACTTGTAACGGTGCCGGCTTCCACCTTGAAGGTTGCCAATATAGTGGAAGGTGAATCGATCCCGTTGGGGTGAGATTCATCGGAGAACAAGGGAGGCCTCTCGTGGCGTTGGTGGTTTGAAACCACCCCCTCTCCAAACGTAGACGTACTTCCCCTCAAAAGGAAGGAACTACAGGAAACAAATCCTTGTGTCTCCGCGTCCACTTTTCGGTTACTTCTATCCTTTACCGCACCTTACTTACTTGTTACTACTTTGCGTTGTGTTAGCTCGTGCATATTTGTCATATAGGTAAATTCACCTTAGTTGCATTATCTAGAGAATTTACCTTATTGTCAAACCTTATTTTGAAAAAGAAGAAAATTTGAAGTAGCACCTGTTCACCCCCCCTTCTAGGTGCCCATACGATCCTTTCAATTGGTATTAGATCCTCGGCTCTTTATTCGGGCTTTACCGCCTAAGAGAATATGGGTAGCCAATATGGGGATGGTGGTAGTGAGTCAACCCCGGTGACCATGGAAGATCTCAGAAACTTGGAAACAAGATTGAGCTCTTCATTGGTCAACGAAGTCAAGAAGATGCTTGAGCAACTTCTTAAAGACAAAGATGGCTCATCACCCCCATCTCCTCAAGAGGAACTACCATCCGTACCTAAAGGGAATACTCCGGTATCCCCCGAAGGTATGGTGGTAGGGGATAAACTAGACAATGCTAATTCCTCCACACGACTTGATGGGGGGAAGGGCGAGCACCGTGATTCTTGGTACTCTCCCGATCCTCCCATCCCTCACCCTCATGTGTACAATAGAGGTGACCCACCTAAGCTAGAAGAGTCTGCTACTTTTGCTCAATGGCAATCACTAATGAGAACTCATATGCGCAGCTCATGCATTGAACTATGGAACATCCTCGAGCATGGACTCTTTATTGGGGATCCAAACAACTTGACAAGAAGAGAGGTTGTCAATAGTCAACTCAATGCCACTGCTTTGCATATGATTCAACAAGGATTGGGAACAAAGGATTACCCACACATTGAGCACTTTAGCATTGCCAAGGAAGCTTGGGATGCTCTCACTATGTTGTTTGTTGGAAATGAGAGTATGAGGAGGAACAGATATGATGCTCTAAGCAATGAAGCCGAAGGTTTCTACATGAAAGAAGGTGAAGATCACGAAGACATGTATCGAAGGCTCAAGACCACCGCCACCGCTTTTAGAAATGTGGGTGCCTCACATGTGGATGATGCATGGATAAAACGGAAATATGTGAGTGCACTCATGCCTTTTGAGCCCACCGACTTGAAGAGCTTACAAGGAAGACACAACTATCATCTCATGACCTCAAATGAAGTTATGCAAGAGATGGCCGCTTTTAAGGTCGCCGCCAAGAATGCCAAAGATGCCCGTGCTCGTGCCCTCGGTATGAGCAATGTGGTCAATGTTGCTTTGAAGGCCAAAGTTGTGGACTTTGAAGATGAAGATGATAGTGATGAAGGCCTCTCCTTGGACCATCCCGATGACGTCAAGATTGCTCATAGTCAATATATGGCTTTCTATGCAAAGAACTTTTGGAAGAACCCCGCCAAGGCCAAGATGGAAATGCAACGAAGAAGCAATCCAAATGGGAAAAGAGAGAATACCACTAGGTTGAGAACTTGCTTTAATTGTGGTGACCGCTATCACTTTGTGGCAAGCTGTCCCTATGAGAAGAGAGAGGATAACAGTGATAAGCTTGTGTTGAATAAGACTCTCAAGGCACCTTACAAGAAACCCTTCATCAAGAAGAATCCCGTCAACAAGAAGTCGGGAGAAATTGTTTTGATCACTCATGAAGAATACTCCTCCGACAATGAAGATGATGAAGATGAGGAAGATGAAACTTCGCATGGTGTGGCTGCTCTAGCCACCACCTCTACTCCGACACTCTCACTCTTCGATTCTCCAAATGAGAACTCTTCCACCAAGAACGTCACTTGCCTTATGGCAAGAGGAATGGAGGTATCATCATCATCCCACTCTACTCAATTAGATAATGATGAATGTGATGATGAAATGTCTCTTGATGTTAAAAAGGAATTAATTGCCTTTGATGAGTTCATGACTAACCTAGAAGGTGATGCTAAGCTACATTTTGGGAACATCTTAGATCAACTCTCCCATACTCAAGAGCTTCTAGATGTTAGATGTAAACTTGGGCATGAACATATGATTGAACTAGAGGCTTTGAGCAATGCTCTAGAAGAAGAACAAGAGACTAGGTTGTCTCTTGAGTCAAAGCTTGAAGGGCTTGATGAGGCCAATGACATCATTGTTAACAAACTCATCAAAGAGCGTGATCATGCTATTGCTAAATACAAACGTGCTAAAAAGGACAAGATTGAGTTTGGTGTGGTTCATGAAAAACTTGTCGAGGATTTTAGCTTGCTCAACAAGGCCCACAAGGTCTTGGAGAGTGAACTCTTGTCACTCACAAAGTCCCATGAAACACTTCAAACTCAATTGGCCAATATTCCTTCACCTAGTAACTTCATTCCATCTAGTAGCACAACTATTCTTGAAGAGAATGCTAGGTTGAAGGGAGAGCTTGCTAAGGCCACATTTCCACAAGGCAACAAGTCTATTGATGATCTTTTGAGCAAGCAAAGGCGTAGTGGTGATAAAGGGGGCATTGGTTTTGTCTCCAAAACAAAGAAGAAGAACAACAAGAAGAAGAAGGACAAGCCCGCACAAGAGACCAACAAGACCATTGTGGAAAGTAAGACCACAAGTGGCAAAACTATGTCTCATGATGATTTTGCGGGAAGTGCTAACCCTCACTATGTTCTAATGCGTGATTACTATGGTGATGTGTATGCACAATATGTTGGTCCTTATGATGGTTATATTGCTTGGTCTATTTGGGTTCCCAAGACCCTTGTTGCTAACAAAAGAGGACCCATTGAAAAATGGGTACCTAAAAACTAGCTTGATCTTTTGTAGACTTATGCTTATGGAGGCTCAAAATGGGTGATCGATAGTGGTTGCACTAGTCATATGACCGGAAGCTCGTCTATTGTCAAGGACTTGGTGCCAAATGAAGATCAAATCACCGTCACATATGCCGACAAGTCAAAATCTACGGTAATGGGTTTCGGCAAGGTTGTGGTGGCTCACGACATTACACTCGTGAACGTCATGCTTGTTGAAACCCTTGGATACAATTTACTTTCTGTCCGTGCTCTTGGAAAGATGGGCTTTGCCGTATTTATTGATAATGATATTATGGTCCTCATGTGGAGCAAGTCTCTCAAGGTCGCTTTCGTTGGGTACGTCGAAAATGACTTGTATGTGGTGGACTTTTCGGGGCAAGCCACTGCAGGTCCGATGTGCTTATACGGAAAGGCCGATGTGGGTTGGCTATGGCACCGCCGACTAGCCCATGTCAATATGAGAACTTTGCAAAGTCTCCATAAAGAGGGCCATATTGTTGGACTAAAAGAAAATGTTTCCTTTGCCAAAGATCGTGTTTGCAGGGCATGTGTTCTAGGGAAGATGCATGACGCTCCTCATAAGCCCACGAACCAAATCAAGTCTAACAAGATCTTGGAACTCCTTCATGTGGACCTATTTGGTCCTCCATCTCATGCAAGTCTTGGTGGGAAGAAATATTGTTTGGTGATTGTTGACGACTTCTCAAGATACTCTTGGGTTTATTTCTTCAAGTTGAAGAGTGAAACTCAAAGGACTTTTATCGACTTCATCAACTTGGTTCAACGGCAACACAATGTTCCCGTGTTGATTATAAGAAGTGACAACGGCACCGAGTTCAAGAACTACACCTTGAATGACTTTCTTAGTGATGAGGGGATTAAACATCAATATTCCGCTGCATACACCCCTCAACAAAATGGTGTGGCCGAAAGGAAGAACCGGACTCTTATTGAGATGGCTAGGACCATGTTGGCGGAGTTTAAATCTCCATACAACTTCTGGGCCGAAGCCGTCTCCACCGCTTGCCATGCTTCAAACCGGCTCTACCTCCGCAAAAAAATCAACAAGACTCCATATGAGATACTTACTGTAACAAGCCCAACATCTATTATTTCCGGTGTTCGTTGTAAGTGTTTCTATCTCATCAAAGGTGTTCGCTTGTCTAAATTCAATCTAAAGCATTAGAGGGTATTTTGTTGGCTATGGTCTCGAATCTCACACTTATAGAATCTATGACAAGCTCTCCGGAGCCGTCATAGAATCTTGTAGTGTGACCTTCGAAGAATATGATGGTCCCCAAGGGGGGCGTGTTGATGCTTGTGATGCAGATGATGAAATGCCTCAGGATGCCATAGGAAGAATGGGTGTGGGTTATATCCGCCCCATTGAGGAACCCCTTATGGCGGATCGAGAAGAACTATGCTCCACTCAAGTGGAGCCCTCATATTCACAACCTCAACATGCTCCATCTACCGAGGAGGACATTGACTCAAGCCAAAGACAAGATGTGGACCCTCAACATAGTGATCAATGTGTGAACTCTAGTCAAAGGGTGCTTGGTCCATTCGATGGGTTGTCAAGTGGTGCCAAGTCAATTTGTCAAGGAAGATCCATCCAAACTGTTTTGAGACAAGCTCAAATTGAGGCTAGAAGAGCACTTGATCAATACCAAGGTCAATCCGTGCCTCCCAATGCAGAGGAAGACTCCAATGATGATCAAGGTCAAGTTGATGGTCAAGACGAGGATCAAAATGATGAAGAGGTTCCCCCAAGAAACAATGAGGAGATCCACGCTCGTCGCGAAGCTAGAAAAGAAAGAATGTTGGAATTAAGAGACCACACCCTCCAAAATGTTGTTGGAGATCTAAGGAAAGGAATTTCCACAAGAGCACAATTGAAGAGGTTCAGTGAACACTAAGCACACATCTCCATGATTGAACCAAAGAAAGTGTGGGAAGCCATTGAAGATTCAGATTGGTTAGAAGCTATGCACAAAGAGCTCAACAACTTTGAGAGAAACAAAGTGTGGAAGTTAGTTGAGAAGCCAAAAGTTTGCCGCAATGTTATTGGAACAAAGTGGATATTCAAGAACAAGCAAGATGAGCATGGGATCATTGTAAGGAACAAGACTAGATTGGTTGCACAAGGTTATTCCCAAATTGAAGGCATTGATTATGGAGAGACTTATGCACCCGTGGCTCGCCTTGAGTCCATCCGTATCCTTCTTGCTTATGCGGCACATAATAACTTTAAGTTGCAACAAATGGATGTAGAAAGTGCATTCCTTTATGGTCCTTTAAATGAATTGGTATATGTTAAGCAACCCCCGGGATTTGAGGACCCCAACTTCCCAAACCATGTCTACAAACTTGATAAGGCGCTCTATGGGCTCAAGCAAGCCCCACGCACGTGGTATGAGCACCTTAGAGAATTATTGTTTGACCGTGGCTTTGAGGTTGGGAAAATCGATCCCACTCTTTTTACTAAGAGGGTTAATGGGGAGATTTTTGTATGCCAAATCTATGTTGATGATATTATCTTTGGCTCATCTAACAAAGCTTTTAATGATGAATTCTCAAAGATTATGACTAGTAGGTTCCGGATGTCCTTGATGGGGAGTTGAAAGTATTCCTTGGCTTTGAGATCAAGCAAGTTAGAGGAGGAACATTCTTCAATCAAGCCAAGTATACTCAAGATATGCTCAAGAGATTCAAAATGCAAGATTTGAATGGAGCCCCAACTCCCATGGCAACAAAGACTCATCTAGAACAAAATCCAAATGGTAAAGATGTGGATCAAAAGGTATACCGGTCTATGATTGGTTCTTTGCTTTACCTTTGTGCATCTAGACCTGATATTGTGTTGAGTGTAGGTGTGTGTGCAAGATATCAAGCGGCTCCTAAGGAAAGCCATTTAATGGCGGTCAAGAGAATCTTTCGATATTTAGTTCATACCCCATTTTATGGTCTTTGGTACCCTCAAGGCTCAACATCCGCTCTTTGTGGATACACGGACTCGGATTGGGCGGGAGACAAGGATGATAGAAAATCAACATCCGGGGCTTGCCAATTCCTTGGAAGGTCCTTGGTATGTTGGTCTTCTAAGAAGCAAAATTGTATATCTCTCTCCACCGCTGAAGCCGAGTATGTTGCTGCTGCTAGTGCTTGCACCCAATTGCTATGTATGAGGCAAACTTTAAAGGAATACGGTGTCCATTGTGACAAAGTGTCTCTTCTATGTGACAATGAAAGTGCCATCAAGATTGCATACAACCCGGTGGATCACACAAGGACAAAGCATATTGAGATTCGACATCACTTTATTAGAGATCATGTTGCTAGAGGTGATATTGATCTATCCTATGTATCAACCAAAGATCAACTTGCCGATATCTTCACGAAGCCACTTGATGAAGCAAGGTTTTGCTACTTGAGGAATGAACTAAATATCGTAGATTCTAGGAGTTTGACTTAATTATCTTGCACTCTCACCTAATACTTGACCCATGTTTGGTTTAGGTGTAGGCATGGACATAGGGGGAGTGCGGTCCTAATTGATTGGACTATCCCTCCCCCCATTATGCGCAAATTAAACAAAAATCATTCCTCTTAATATCATTTTATGATATGTGAGATCGATGATGAGTTTCGGTAATGGACCCAAGATATATCTTCGTGGTGCCAAGCCGAGTATACTCAAATATGGTGGCCTAGGCCACCGCCCCCTCTCAATCGAGAGGTTGATGTGCTTACTCATGTTTGTCACTTAGTTGATTTGGTCTTCTCTCATGATTGTCATCTATTTGAAGTGTCATCATCGTTCTTAGCCTCATGCACTCTAGTTTGGTATTTATTTGTTTCTTCCATTGTTTTTAGAGTGCATGTGCTTCTCAGCTCACTTGTATTAACCCAAGCCTCCGTACTCTCTCACGAAAACCCTCTCTCTATCCGCACAAGAATCATCCTTGATCCCTGGCTTTGGACTCAGATGGGACCGGTACTACCGGATGTGCGAGCGGTACTACCGGACCTGGGAAGTTCCCATGTCGTCTCCTGGCAAAAATGCTCCAGGAACGGTACTACCGCCCGCATGTCCGGTCCTACCGGTCACCGGTACTACCGGTCGTGGAACCGGTACTACCGCTTCCAAGTGGTAGTACCGCTCCAACAACCGGTACTACCGGTTGACGGTTCCAGGTATATATTGGACGCGTGGGGAGAGGCACCCCTCAGTGCCTCATTATTTCCCACGCCCTCCACTCTAACTTGCGCCGCCACCGCATTTTGAGCCACCGAGCCTCCGCCGCCTCATCTCTCCGGATTCTCCTTGGATTCGGCCTCTAGGCGGGCTCCCCCTACTTTCCACCGCCATGGATCCCGGTACAACTGCCCCTTCTCTTCTTGTTTGATTTCCCCATTAGATCTAGGTTTTGGCTTAGATTTGTGGAGAAATTGACTACTTGCCAGGTTGTACTGCCATATTATTCCTTGTTACCGCGTAGAATCTTCAATTTAGCAGTTCATACCGTCAATTTAGGCCGTTCCCATCAAATCTGACAACTGGTGTGCCGCTCAACCGGTAGTACCGGAACTTTTTCCGGTACTACCGCTTGCAAGCGGTACTACCGGTCGTCAGGTCCGGTAGTATCGGTCCACTCTAACCACATTGTTCTCCCCAAATTGTAGATTCTCGTGGTTTCTTCTTCTTGATTCTTGTGTCCTTATCTCCTTGCTATCCTCCCTCGTGCTTTCACAGATGCAGGTGGTTCTGGGGTGCACGCAAGTGCTCCAAGTCTGACCGTGAGATTGTTGAGGAAGAGACTGAGTCTGAGGAAGAAGTTATGCCACAGCCAAGACACCGTTCCAAGTTGCCTACCAATCGAGGTGGTCGGGGGTCGGAAGGTTAAGGGTTCTGACGCTTAGGGCGTGGCGAGCCTCCCTCTCGCCCCCCTTCCACTGGGCGTACCAAGAGTCTCAGCTCTGGGCCATCTGTTGGAATTATGCCCTAGAGGCAATAATAAAGATGTTATTATTATAATTCTTGTTCATGATAAAGTTTATATTCCATGCTAGAATTGTATTAAGCGGAAACATTAATACTTGTGTGGTTTGTGAACAACACCGTGTCCCTAGTATGCCTCTATGGACTAGCTCATTGATCAATGATGGTTAAGGTTTCCTAACCATAGACATGAGTTGTCAATTGATAATGAGACCATATCATTGGGAGAATGATATGGTGGACAGACCCAAACTAAGCGAAGCAATTAGATCGTGTCATTGTGTTCATCTTTGCGAAGCTTTTCCTATGTCAAATATTGTATTCCTTAAACCATGAGATAATACAACTCCCTGGTATCGGAAGAAAGCTTTGAGGTCATCAAACGTCATCCTATGAGAGGGTGATCATAAAGGTGTCTCTCAGGTGATCGGAAAGTATCATTGGGTTGTATGTATCGAGATGGGATTTGTCCCTCCCAAGTCGGAGAGATATACTGGCCCACTCGTAATCGATATCAACACCGCTTGCAAGCATGTGGTTAAGGAGTTAATCACAAAGTGATATCGGATTACGGAACGAGTAAAGTACTTGCTGTGAACGAGATTGAACTAGGTATGACGATACCGACGATCAAATCTCGGGCAAGTAAAATATCGCGAGACGAAGGGAATATATATATATGGGATTGATTGAATCCTGGCATCGTGGTTCATCCGATATGATCATCGATGAATGTGTGGAGTCAATATGGGTGCCTGCACTTCGCTGTTGATTATTGATAGAAGATCATGTACGCATATTCTCGAACTCAGGTCACACACTTAACGTGTCTCGACGCTAGGATAGATTGGATAATTGGTTTATCAATTTTTGTTCGAGTCTCGGATGGGATCCGGACATCACGAGAGGTTCCGGAATGGTCCGGAGAATAAGATTCATATAAGGCAAAGGCAGTTTTTGGAGTTCGGAATTGTTAATGATTAATCGGTATTGTAACGGAAGATTCTAGAACATTTCGGAAGGGGGCCAACGTGGTCCCACCTTACGGGAGGGGGCATGAGCCTTTGAGGGAGTGTCCTGGCGATTAAATAGGGGCACAAGGCCCCATAGGGCCCAGCCGATTCTAGATAGATTTAACTCGTTTAAATCTAGGGATAGAATTTCTGGATAAGGGGAGAGTTTAAATCGTTTAAACTAGAGATAGGCTTGGAGGAGGGGCTAGGGCTGGCCGCCGCCACCCCCTCTATATATAGAGGGCTGGTGCGCCCCCTCCCCCCGACACACATCTCCCTCCAAGCCCTAGTAGCCCCTGCCGCTTCCTCTCTCCTCCCGATCGCTTGTAGGCGAAGCCCTCGCAGAAATTCTCCACCATATACACCACGCCGTCGTGCTGTAGATCCAATCCATCTCTCCACCATACTTGCTGGTCCGAGGAAGGAGGAGACGTCGAGGTGCTGCACGTGTTCATCTCACGGAGGCACCGCCACTTGTGGTGCTAGATCGGATCGGATCGCGAGGAGAAGCGAGTACGACTACATCACCCACGTTCCGGATTTAACGCTCATCGCAGTAATCTTCAAGGGTATGAAGATCTAATCCAATCTCTCTCGTTGTTTGCATCTCCTAGATTAGATCTTGGCTTTCCCTCTATTCGCTTCCATAGAAAATTCTGATTTACTATGCTGCGAAACCCTTCAGTGGTATCAGAGCTAGATCTATGCGTAGATGTGATTCACGAGTAGAACGCAACATGGTTGTTGCGGGCGTTGATGTTTTCTGTTGCAAGCCTCTTGTTTGTGTTCTTCTTATGTCGCGATAGTGAGATTGAAGCGGTCCAGCCAACCTTACGCGACGCCGTCATGAGACCGCTCGACTTGACGTGTGGCTTGTACCACACATGCGGCTGGTGGATGTCAGTTTCTCTCACTATAGTTGTCATGGGATTAACACCGGAGTTTGGCAACCATAATATCACCGTTGTGGCTTTCCGTAGGTAAGAATCGTTCTTAGCATCTACTCCCATGAGCCACGTAAAACATGCAACAACAAAGTAGAGGCGTCTAACTTGTTTTTGCAGGGAGTGTTTTCTGTGATATGGTATGGCCCAAGATGTGATGTGTATATTGTATGCGATGATCATGTTTTGTAATGTTTCACGAGTTGCATGTCGATGAGTACACAACCGTGGAGCCATATGGTTGTCTTTATAATTGTGTATGACCTGTAGTCAACTTCTTATACGCCATGTAATAGCTTTACTTTATCGCTAAGTAGTTAGCAATAGTTGTAGTTGCTATTCGTGGTGGAGGCAATCATGGTGAAGTGATGGAGATCATGCCGGAACGCACAAGATGGAGATCATTGCGCGAAGATTGGCTATACCATGTCACATAAAGTCATATGCATGTGATGTTTATCCTTTTATGTATCTTATTATGCTTAGATCGCGGTAGCATTATGAGATGATTCCTCACTTAAAGATCAAGATAAAACTGTGTTCTCCCCAAGTATGCACCGCTATGAAAGTTCGTCGTGTCCAAGCATCACGTGATGATCGGGTGCTATAGACTCTACGCTCACATACAATGGGTGCAAGCCAGTTTTGCACACGCGAAATACTTGGGTCTAACTTGACGAGCCTAGCATGTACAGACATGGCCTCGGAACACAAGAACCGAAAGGTTAAGCATGAGTCATATGAATGATATGATCGACACTTCGTTGTCCACCATTGAAACCACATCTCTTCTCGTGAAGATCGGATTAGGTGTGGTGAATTTGGATCGTGTTCACTAAACAACTTGAGGGATGTTGAATTTAGTGGGAGTTCATCTAGTAATTTGATTAAGTTGAACTATTTATCATGAACATAGTCTAAATTGTACTTGCAAATCAGAGATCACATGGCCAAGTCCAACTTCAACTTCAACGTTTTTGCTGAGAAAGAAAAGCTTAGAAACAATGGGTCTAACTTCACCAACTGGTTCCGCAATCTAAGAATCATTCTGTCTGGCGGACAAAAGGACTATGTCCTTGAGAAAGCGTTAGGTAACCCCCTGCAAGAATCAAGGCCGCTGATGAGAAAGCTGTCTATCACAAGAAAGATGATTATGGTGTGATTAAGAGCACCATGTTGTTTGCTATGGAACCGAACTTCAAAATCGTTTTGAAAACTATCCGGCCCTTTGAGATTCTCAAGAGTTGAAAACCATGTTTACTCAGCCCGTTCTGAGAGATATGAGATCTCTGAGAAGTTCTTTAACTGCAAGATGGAGGAAGGGAGTTCCGTTAGTGAGCACGCCATAAAGATGTCGGGCTACACTCAACGCCTTGAGCAACTGGACTGCAAGATTCCAGAGGAGCTCAAGATTGACAGGGTTCTGCAATCACTCCCTCCCAGCTACAAAAGTTTTGTAGTGACTCATAATCAGATTGGTTCCACTGATACGATCACCGAGCTCTTCGCAAAGTCAAGGCTGGAGGTGGACATCAAAAAGGATAATCATGTGTTGATGGTCAACAAGCCCTCCTTTAAGAAAGGTAAGGGTGCAAAGAAGCCCTTCAAGAAAGGAGGCGGCAAGCGCGTTGCCCCTGCTGAGAAGAAGCTCAAGTCTGGACCCAAGCCGGACACTGAGTGCTTCTATTGCAAGGACAAGGGTCACTGGAAGCAATCGTCCAAGTACTTAGCGGACAAGAAGGCTGGCACCATCAAAGGTATATTTGATATACATGTTATTGATGTTTTCCTTACTAGCCCTCGCTAGTGCTGGGTATTTGATAATCTGGTTCGGTTGCTAATATTTATAACTCAAACAGAGCTACGGAATAGACGGCGCTTGCGAGGATGAGGTGACGCGCTGCTGGCAACGGATCAAGAGTTGATGTGATGGCCAAGACGCTCTCCTTAGTTTTACCTTCGGGATTAGTTTTAAACCTTAATAAGTGTTATTATGTGCCTGCGTTGAGCATGAACATTATTTAGATCTTGTTTATTGCAAGACGGTTATTCATTTAAATCGGAGAATAATGGTTGTTCGATTTATTTGAGTAACATCTTTTTTGGTCATTCAGCTTTTGTGTATGTTTTATTTCTTCTTAATCTAAAGGGATGAAACACACATCCATAACATTGAGGCTAAGAGATGCAAAGTAGATAGTGATAATACTACTTATTTGTGGCAATCGCTGCCTAGGTCATATTGGTGTAAAGCGCATGAAGAAACTCCATTCGATGGACTTTTGGAGTCTCTTGATTTTGAATCATTTGACACATGCGAACCATGCCTCATGGGCAAGATGATCAAAACCCCGTTCTCCCGGATGATGGGCGAGCGAGCAACGAACTTGTTGGAAATCATACATACCGATGTATGCGGACCGATGAGTGTTTCGACGCGCGGTGGATATCGCTATTTTCTCACTTTTACTGATGACTTAAGTAGATATGGGTATATCTATTTAATGAAACATAAATCTGAAATGTTTGAAAAGTTCAAAGAATTTCAGAATGAAGTGGAGAACCATCGTAATGAAAGATTAAGTTTCTACGATCCGATCGTGGGGGCGAATATTTAAGTTATGATTTTCTCACGCATCTCAAAGCAAGTGGAATCGTTTCACAACTCACGCCACGCCGAACACCACAGCGCAATGGTGTGTCTGAACGCCGGAATCGAACCCTATTAGATATGGTCCGATCGATGATGTCTCTTACTGATTTGCCGTTATCATTTTGGGGTTATGCATTAGAAACCGTTGCATTCACTTTAAATAGGGCTCCATCTAAATCCGTTGAGACGACATTATGAACTGTGGTTTGGTGCTAAACCTAAGTTGTCGCTTAAAGTTTGGGGATCATGAGCTTACGTCAAGAAGTTGATGCCGACAAGCTCGAACCCAAAGCGAGAAATGCGTCTTCATAGGATACCCTAAGGAAACTATTGGGTATACCTTCTATCACGGAACCGAAGGCAAAGTGTTTGTCGAAGAACGGTTCCTTTCTTGAGAAGGAGTTTTCCTCGAAGAAGTGAGTGGGAGGAAAGTAGAGCTAGACGAGGTTATTGAACCTTCTCTTGAATTGAGAGTAGCACAAAGACCTGAAATTGTTCCAAAGGTCGCCGCACCAACAATAGAGGAAGCTAATGATAAGGATTATGAAGCTTTGGACGATGTCACTCTCGAACGTCGCAGTCGACAAGGTCGCGTGCCCCTCCCGAGTGGTACGGCAACTGTCTTGACTGCCTTGTTAGTAGAAGACAAAGTGAACCTACGAACTATGAGGAAGCGATGATGAGCCCAGACTCGAGAAATGGCTAGAAGCCATGAAACCAATTGGGATCCATGAGCGAAAACCAAGTATGGACTTTGGTGGACCTCCTAGCGACCGAAAGGCCGTTGAGTGCAAATGGATCTTCAAGAAGAAAACGGACGCGATGGTAATGTTACCGTCTATAAAGCACGGCTTGTCGCAAAGGTTTTCGACAAGTTCAAGGTGTTGACTACGATGAGACTTTCTCTCCGTAGCGATGTTTAAGTCCATTCGATTTTATTAGCAATTGCTGCGTTTCATGATTATGAAATATGGCAAATGGATGTCAAGATCGCTTTCCTCAATGGCAACATTGATGAAGAGTTGTATATGATGCAACCCAAGGTTTTGTCGATCCTAAGGATGCTGATAAAGTATGCAAACTTTAGCGTTCCATTTATGGATCAAGCAAGCATCTCGGAGTTGGAACCTTCGCTTTGATCAAGTGATCAAGAGCTTTGGATTTGTTCCAAATTGCTATGAAGCTTGCATCTACAAGAAAGTGAGTGGGAGCTCGGTGACGCTTCGGTACTATATGTGGATGACATATTGATTATTGGAAATGACATCAACATGCTTAACGATGTGAAGAGTTATTTGAACAAGTGTTTTTCAATGAAAGACCTAGGTGAAGCTGCTTATATATTGGGCATAAAAATCTATAGAGATAGACAAAGATGCCTGATAGCTTTAAGCCAGAGTACATACCTAGACAAAGTTCTGAAAAGGTTCAGAATGGATAAGGCATTGAAAGGTTCAAAGGCCTATGTTGTCAGTAAGATATTGATCAAGGCTCAGTGTCCAGCTACGGTAAATGATAGGGAAGCTATGAGCAAAGTGCCTTATGCCTCGGCCATAGGTTCCATCATGTATGCCATGCTGTGTACTAGACCGGATGTGTCTAATGCTCTTAGTTTGATGAGCAGATATCAAAGTGATCCAGGAGTGGAACACTGGACAGCCGTGAAGAACATCCTAAGGTACCTAAATAGGACTAAAGAAATGTTCTTAGTCTATGGGGGTGATGAACAGCGTCAGAAAGGTTACGTCGATGCTAGTTTCGACAATCGACAAGGATGATTGTAAATCTCGCATGTGATACGTGTATATTTTGAATGGAGGAGCTGTGGAGCTGGAGAAGTCGCAAGCAAAGCGTGATCGCGGGATCTACAGAGAAGCGGAATACATGGCTGCCGCAGAAGCATCAAGTGAAGGAGTTTGGATCAAACTTCATCATCGAGCTTGGCGTGGTTCCAAGTGCATTGGACCCACTGAGATATTGTGTGACAACACCGCGCCATAGCACTCGCTAAGGAACCAAGATATCATCCAAAGACCAAGCATATCAACCGCAAGTTTCATATAATCCGAGATTATATAGCAGATGGAGATCTGAAGATCAGCAAAGTACATACAGATCTGAATGTCGCAGATCCATTGACTAAACCTCTTCCACGTGTAAAACATGATCAGCACCTCAGTGCCATGGGTGTGAGATTGTTGCCAAATGTAAAATAGATTATTGACTCTAGTGCAAGTGGGAGACTATTGGAATTATGCCCTAGAGGCAATAATAAAGATGTTATTATTATAATTCTTGTTCATGATAAAGTTTATATTCCATGCTAGAATTGTATTAAGCGGAAACATTAATACTTGTGTGGTTTGTGAACAACACTGTGTCCCTAGTACGCCTCTATGGACTAGCTCATTGATCAATGATGGTTAAGGTTTCCTAACCATAGACATGAGTTGTCAATTGATAATGAGACCATATCATTGGGAGAATGATATGGTGGACATACCCAAACTAAGCGAAGCAATTAGACCGTGTCATTGTGTTCATCTTTGCGAAGCTTTTCCTATGTCAAATATTGTATTCCTTAGACCATGAGATAATACAACTCCCTGGTATCGGAAGAAAGCTTTGAGGTCATCAAACGTCATCCTATGAGAGGGTGATCATAAAGGTGTCTCTCAGGTGATCGGAAAGTATCTGTTGGGTTGTATGTATCGAGATGGGATTTGTCCTTCCCAAGTCGGAGAGATATACTTCGGGCCCACTCGGTAATCGATATCAACACCGCTTGCAAGCATGTGGTTAAGGAGTTAATCACAAAGTGATATCGGATTACGGAAGTAAAGTATTTCTGTGAACGAGATTGAACTAGGTATGAAGATACCGACGATCGAATCTCGGGCAAGTAAAATATCGCGAGACGAAGGTAATATATATATGGGATTGATTGAATCCTGGCATCGTGGTTCATCCGATATGATCATCGATGAATGTGTGGGAGTCAATATGGGTGCCTGCACTGCTGTTGATTATTGATAGAAGATCATGTCCATATTCTCGAACCCGCAGGTCACACACTTAACGTGTCTCGGCGCTAGGATAGATTGGATAATTGGTTTATGAATTTTTGTTCGAGTCTCGGATGGGATCCGGGACATCACGAGAGGTTCCGGAATGGTCCGAGAATAAGATTCATAAGGCAAGGCAGTTTTTGGAGTTCGGAATTGTTCCGGATTAATCGGTATTGTACCGAAGCTTCTAGAACCTTATGGAAGGGGCCAACGTGGTCCCACCTTCCGGGAGGGCATGGGCCTATGAGGGAGTGTCCTGGACGCATTGGGCCAGGGGCACAAGGCCCCATAGGGCCCAGCCGATTCTAGATAGATTTAACTCGTTTAAATCTAGGGATAGAATTTCTGGATAAGGGGAGAGTTTAAATCGTTTAAACTAGAGATAGGCTTGGAGGAGGGCTAGCTGGCCGCCGCCACCCTCTATATATAGAGGGCTGGTGCGCCTCCCCCCACACATCTCCCTCCAAGCCCTAGTAGCCCCTTGCCTTCCTCTCTCCTCCCGACTGCTTGTAGGCGAAGCCTGCAGCAGAAATTCTCCACCATATACACCACGCCTGCGTGTCAGAGATCCAATCCATCTCTCCACCATACTTGATGGTCCGAGGAAGGAGGAGACGCCGAGGTGCTGCAGTGTATCTCACGGAGGCACCGCCACTTGTGGTGCTAGATCGGATCGGATCGCGAGGAGGAGAAGCAGTACGACTACATCACCCACGCTCCGATTTAACGCTCGCTGTGTGAATCTTCAAGGGTATGAAGATCTAATCCAATCTCTCTCGTTGTTTGCATCTCCTAGATTAGATCTTGGCTTTCCCTCTGTTCGCTTCCGTAGAAAATTCTGATTTACTATGCTGCGAAACCCTTCACCATCTGGGTCAAAGAAACTTTCAGACATCTCTGAGGAAGACTTTAGGGCTCTCCGGGTGGACAACGCATACGCCCGCAACAGGAGCGAGTCAAGGGCAGTCAATCTTTTCTATGATGACTTCCAAGAGCGTGTGTATCATGAGGTTCTTTTGACCAATACCTAGCTGGTGGTGCCTCAGCAGTGGCTTGACATGGGACATATTGACAAGAACTCTGCCTACTTTGCTGAATCCAAGGAAATCTGCTCAAACCTTGGCATGTTACCCATTATGGAGTTTCAGCATGACTATGATCCCCTACTCATCTGCCAGTTTTATGCCACTACACACTTCCACAATGGCCGTAATCGGAAGATTACCTAGATGACTCAAGGTGCTGTCAAGGAAGCTACACTCGCGGAGTTTGCTGCCATCTTGGGATATGAGGACTGCGGCCGGGACGTTCCTTGTGGTTTCCGCTGTCACATGCGGGAGCATCCCTCCAAAAAGGATGTTCTCACACCTTTGTATATTCGAGGCCGTGGGGTTGCTGCAAGATCAAGGATCTCCTCCCCACATATGACATTCTTCATCGCATTTTCTGTGAGACTGTTTCTCCTCGTGCGGGCAACAAGGACGAGATACATGGGTTCTCCGTTGACTTGTTGTTCAACACCTTCCTCAACAGAGAATCAAGCCAACCTCTTGATGTGACAGACTTCATTTGGAATGAAATGGTTGCTGCTGCACACACTCGGAGGGTTCCACCATTTGCTCCTTACATTATGGCCCTCATTGTGTCCAAGTGCCCCGTCATTGCTAGGACGCTCTCCTCTCGCTCTCTCGTTGTGCACAATCCAAAGGCACTCAAGATCAAGACACATGCTAAACCTCGCGCTGCGCTAGGTGAGGAGGATGAGGATGAGGATGAGGATGAGGATGACTCTAAGCATGCTGATAGTGGTCATGACACTGACTATGATGTCTCTCGCCGCAAGAACGCCAAGCCCTCTTGGGCCAAAAGGATGGAGGTCAAGCTCAAGAAGATCTTCTTCCTTCATTGACAAACCGTAAGCATGTATGAGGCGCACGTGTCTGCAAAGAAAGCCTGTCCTCGTCAGAAGGAACTGATGTCTGCTCAAGGGTTGACCATCTCCGAGGGATCCGAGAACGACATCACCTGTAAGATCAAGGATTTCAGCACAGCTGGGGACGATGATGTCTCTTCCTCCCACCGCGCCCCACCTACGTATGATGATGAGGAGGACCTTGAGGATGAGGAGGAGGAGGAGGAGTATGATGATTGACCTTTGGGGCGATAGCTCTGCACTTGTCCCTTTTTGGCGTCTTGATGCCAAAGGGGGAGAAGTTGCACTTTAGGCACGGGTGTTGCATGGGAAGTCACAAGCTCGTTCTTCTCTTTGATCCTTTTATTGCTTGTGAACTTCGATTTCTCTCTATTCTATGTGTGAGACTATGTGGTTTATGTCGTGTGAAACTTTGTGGTTGGATCCATCTTATGCGACTATGTGGTTTATCTCTTTGGATCCATCTTGTGATGTTATGCAATATCTATTGTCTATATATTCCTCATCACATGTTTTGTGCAAAGGTATGTTTTCAAATGCTAGTATCCATACTTGTGTACCCATGTTGGGTTTGTAAAATAGAGGGGGAGGTTTGTCTCTACACATCTAGGGGGAGTCTCTTCTCTATTTTACAAATATCATTTGCCTATTGTTAAAATCATCCTGCAAAAGTGTATTATCATCAAACACCAAAAAGGGGGAGATTGAAAGAGCATTTTTCTATCGCTCGGATTTTGATGTTTGATAACAATACACTTATCGTTTTAACTTTGTACTAAGTTTATCACAGGATTGATAAAAGGAGGCACAAGTTATGGCATAACATTTCCCCTTGCAAAAACTTCTGTGTCAACCGGTAGTACCGGATCTGCAACCGGTACTACCGCTTGACACTGGTACTACCGGTTCCTGTACCAGTTGGCACTGATCAAAAGAGAGAAGGGTGCGTACTAGTCAGTACCCACCGGTACCACGGAGCGGCACTACCGGCCCAACCGGTAGTACCGCTTGGTACAAGCGGTACTACCGCTTGAGGCGGTCGTCATCATTGTCGGACTGCGCATACCGACTAGCACCCACCCCTCTCCGTTTTGGTCATTACCAAGCATTGGGACCGTACTACCGCCGACCGGTAGTACTGCTTCTACCTCCGGTACTACCGCTTGGGGTAGTACTGCAAGGGCTGCCCAAAGATTGAAGAACAAGGCCACCTCCGACCTGGTCGTCTTGGACCGGTAGTACCGCATGCAAGCGGTACTACCGCTTGAGTACCGGTACTACCGGTCATTAAATGCTCCAACGGCCATATATTTTGTGGAGGGGTATAAATACCCCTCCACCTACCTTGGGACAAACTGCTCAGCACATTAAAGTCATTGCCCACCATTGGAGTCCATTGGAGCCACTCAAATCTTCAAGATCTCCTCATCCAACCACCCAAAGTCCTTGATCTTTGGAGAATCGAAGGAGGAGACCCCGATCTACTACTTCACCAAAAGAGATCTTCATTTCCCCCTCATTTCATTGAGGGCCCCTTTGCTCTAGTGTTTTGTTGGAAACCCTAGCTCTTGTTTGTGTTCTTACAAGCTTGTCTTTGATTGCTTTGACAGCTTGCTTGTATTTGGGAGCCTCCTATTAAGTTGTGGATGTGTGCCCCAAACTTGTAACGGTGCCGGCTTCCACCTTGAAGGTTGCCGATATAGTGGAAGGTGAATCGATCCCGTTGGGGTGAGATTCATCAGAGAACAAGGGAGGCCTCTCGTGGCATTGGTGGTTTGAAACCACCCCCTCTCCAAACGTGGACGTACTTCCCCTCAAAAGGAAGGAACTACGGGAAACAAATCCTTGTGTCTCCGCGTCCACTTTTCGGTTACTTCTATCCTTTACCGCACCTTACTTACTTGTTACTACTTTGCGTTGTGTTAGCTCGTGCATATTTGTCATATAGGTAAATTCACCTTAGTTGCATTATCTAGAGAATTTACCTTATTGTCAAACCTTATTTTGAAAAAGAAGAAAATTTGAAGTAGCACCTATTCACCCCCCTTCTAGGTGCCCATACGATCCTTTCATTAGTGGTATATTCCCTTTCTAGGAACTATGACCCCTTCGGGCCGTAGCGCCGCCGCCTTTGGTCCATGCTACCGGCTTCCAACGCGTCTTCCTTGGCGTGGTCTCCCAGCCGCTGCACCGACTTGCACCCTGCAGCTATGCCGCCCCCTCGGGTCATAGTGTCGCTGCACACAGTCTACTTTGCTGTCCTCACGCACCAACGTTCTTGTTTTTCACCGCGCCATCTCCTCAGGTGCGGATCACCGCTGTCTGCACATGGTCTTCGTCATGTCGTCGGGTTCTTCCTCGCCTACTTCGAGCACCGCCGCCGCACTTCACAAGGTAACCTGCAGGGCGATATCATGCTGTCGCAGGTCCCGCCGACTACCCCGTCGCCACTCCAGGAATCCAGCATGACTAACCAAGGTCACTGATGTTTTCACCGCCTTCTACGTCTTAGTCCACTACAACTTCACCGCCAGCATCATCGCATCGTCCCCGACTACACCACATTCTACTCTACTCTGACAATCGCGAACAGCGCCTGAAAGGATACGGATATCGCCTAGAGGGGGGTGAATAGGCGATTAAAACTTTTCCTAGAGTGGCTCAACAAAGGCGAAATAAAACTAGTGTTTACTTTGTTAAGCACAACCTAGAACAACTAAGGTTCACCTATGTGCACCAACAACTTATGCTAAGCAATACAAGCAACAAAGTGATAGCAAGATATATATTACTTCAAGCACGAAGGCTATCACAATGTAAAGTGCATAAGTAAAGAGCTCGGGTATAGAGATAACCGAGGCACGCGGGGACACCGATATTTTACCGAGTTCCTCCCAACATGGAGTACGTCTCGTTTGGAGAGGGGGTGGTATCTAACCACCTATGCCACAAAAGGCCTCCCTTATTCTCCAGTGAATCTCACCCCAATGGGATCGATCCACGCTTCCACTATCGGTGCACTTCTCGGTGGCAACCGGAACCTCTCACAAGGTTGGGGCACTTCTCCACAACTTAATTGGAGGCTCCCAACAAATGCCACAAAAGGCCACAATGCCACCAAGGCCACAAAACCGTCTAGGGTTCCAAGAACCCAAGAGGGACAAGCTCCAATGAGTCACACGAACCAAATCCTCCGAGGATAACTCAAACCGATGCACCAAATGAAAATGGCAAGAACACCACAAAGGTGCTCAAATCCCTCTCTCCCAAATTCAACCAAAGCTACAAAAGCTTATGGGGGAATAAGAGAGGAAGAACAATGGAGGAAATCCACAAAATACTCCAAGATCTAGATCCCAATATGTTCCCCTCACTTAGAGGAGAGATCGATTGGTGGGATTGTAGATCTAGATCTCCTCTTTCAAATCCCTCAAGAATATGCAAGAATGATCGGAGGTATTGAGAGAAAGCAAGCTCAAGAAGGTCAACAATGGAGGGGAAAACTTGCAAGAATGGTTGGGGAACCATTGGGGAAGAAGGCCCCTTAAATAGGTCCCCCAAAAATCCAACCGTTGAAGCCCAAAAATGCGAATCCCGGTACTACCGGACATTCCCTGGGGATCCCAGGTCGCCAAACGCACCTTATTCAGTACCAACCGGTACTAAGGGGCGGTACTACCGGACCCTGGTCCGGTACTACCGGTCATCCCTGAACGAAAATGGCCATAACTTTTGCATCCGGACTCCGATTTTGATGATCTTGGGCTCGTTTCGAAGAGGACAACAAGATCTAAAAGATCATGCAAATAAACATCATAGTCCAGCAAGGGAGGATAGATCCAAATTAAGAAAGGTTTAACCTCTCTCAAAAAGACGAACTGATAAAACCTCCCACACCGAAAACATAATAGAAAATGCATATGAAATCCGTTTTCGATGAACTAGAGCTTGTCATGGAGATTAACACAAGCTCTAAATCCTCACATGAGTAAGAACTAAATAATGGAAGGTTTTACCTATCTCTAAAATACAAACCGGTAAAACCTCCAAGATCAAAACGCAATAAGATATAAAAGGGAAATCCGTTTTTGATGACCTAGAGCTTGTTATGGAGATTACCACAAGCTCTATATCCTCACTTGGATAAGACCAAATAACAACCAAATATTATGATGGAAGTATGCAAAGGTTTGAGCTCTCTCCGAACAATGTGATCGAGTTACTCATTCGAGAGCCCCTCTTGATAGTACGGCTATCTATCCTAAACCCGGTCTCCCACTAACAACATGAGACTGGCAAAAGGGAAAACCTATCAAGATTATACCTTTGCCTTGAGCATTCTACTTGAGTTTGATGTAGACAATCTTGCCCTTCTCAAGATTGAACGCCTTTCTTGATTCTTCATCATCGATCCATGATCACCGAGGATGGCAAGTATCAAACATGAGATCTTCTATAGATGCCGCATTTTTAGCTCGCACAAGACATCTTCTTCTCATTTCATCGACCTTGAGGCCAACACATGCTCCAAGCGATGCCAATGGACCAATCCTACAAGTATAACTTAATACAGACATTAGTCCATAAAGATTGTCATTAATTACCAAAACCACACATGGGGGCCCAACATGTTCTTTCAATCTCCCCCATTTTGGTAATTGATGACAATCCCTTTAAGAGGGTTTATATAAGGAATATTAATGAATAAAATGGTAATACCAACATCAAATACTACAAAAGTATGTGATATTGGTACCACCACCATATATAGAGCAAACTCCCTCACAATCTATGCATACGTGATGAACTTGAATTTCATTGCATATATTGCCAATCATTATCATTGGTGGAGTTTCCTTTATATACCACATGCTAAGCAACAACAAAGATGCAAGAGCATGAAAGGCAAATGCTTAAGAACAAACTCAAAGCATAAACCATTTCCCTTAAACCCTATAAAACTTCTCCCCCATTGGCATCGATTGCCGAAATGAGTGACAAGTTCTAGAAGGCAAATATAGTAATATTTCCTCCAAAGATGTGCATTCGCACATATCCAATGATGAATACTTGGGAGGGAGTAGAACTATATCGAGGACCCGAAGATTGCCAAAGGAATAAAATAAAATGATGCATCACTAATGACGCAAGCAATCACAAGATCCGACAAACCAATTTGAAAACAACAAATGAGTCCAACTAGAAACAACAAGATATTATGATATGAGCAAAAGAGTGGTTTAAATAACAAATATATAAGATCCCCAAGATTTGTGAACAATTCAAAATAAATTCATTAGAATACATATTGCACAAATATGGAATCCTCGCTCCCCCATAAGCATTTAAAACACAACGAATGAAGGATCAAATAAATGCTTAAATAAAATGGAGAAGCTCCCCAAGATTTGTGCACACTTAAGAATCGTTGTATTTCAATACAAAACTGCACAAATATGGAATCCTAACTCCTCCATAAATATTTAAGGCACAATAAATGAGAAAGAAGACAAATGAGCATTTTTAAATGAATTAGATGAGCTCCCCAAAGATAATGCACCAATTATGATAATTGCATTTGGGAACAAAGTGCATAATCATGGAATCCTCACTCATCCAAGTTCATTTAACAATACAAGGCATGAGATAACAAATATGAGTGCCCAAATATGCAAAGAAGAGGAACAAGCACTCATAGGCAATTAAATTTGGAAGCCACCGAAAAATCAAATGGATTAGAAAGGTGGCCTCCAAGGATTAGAAGTCAACTAAAATTATCTTCTGTATGTCTCTAAGTGGAAACCATCCCAAAGACATATTACCATAAAGAAATAATCACACACAAAGAAGATATACAATAAGGCATATGAAAAGAAAAAATGAAGTCATAACATATACCAATGAGATTTTTGCTTTAAAGCATGGCCAAGGGCTCAAATATATCTTATTGTACATTAATGAACTTCAAACATCAACACACTACATATATAACAACTATCACCAAGGGAAAAGGAGAAGGTTGGCATATATGAAGAAAGGCAACAAGTATCACGAGAAACAATATATTAGCAAAATCTCACTATTGCACATGAGAGAAGTTGAGGAAAAGATAGGCAATAAAATTGCTAGATTGACATATTTGGGATTGGAGGATCATATGCATGATTTTGTATAGTCCCAATTATATATACTCATCTCAACTTATACACATATACAATAGAGAGTTCTCTTAATACCATGGCTAGAGATACAACAATTACAAATACATGAATTCATGCCAGAAGGCAACCGACAAACGGTTGGAATCAAGATATATGAGCATGAGAAAGAGATACTTGTTACCGAGATATAATTGGTAGGATGTAGAGGATATGAATTCATTGATCATCCTATAGCTTGCCTCAAATTTTCATGTATGCACCACTTTTTCAAACTTGAGAGACACGCATCCAATATAGCTCCAATGCACCTAAAACACAATTAAGTACAAAATGGTCCCCAAACTTATTGGGTCCAATGTAGTTAGTGCAACTACAATAGGAGAGACTCCACATAAATATGTGCATATTGATGTGAAATTGAATTTCATGCACAACTTAGCCGATGGGATTTGGTGGAGTTTCCCCTATATATTGGATCAAAGAAAGCAAGCATGCCATTATATAGACATATAGTAAATATGCATGCATAAAGCTTTCAAGAACCAAAAAAGGAGATACAATTTGAACAAAAACACCAAGTAAATTGAGATTGCACACACAAGAGTGTGACATGACAAACGATGTCCAAATTGTATCAAAGAACCAATTCAACACATGAAGGATCACAATTTCAACAAATGAAGTAGGCTAAAGCCAAAGAGCAAAAGATAGATAGAAATAAAAATGCTCAAGGATTTATCTCATTCTAAAATGGTCAAAATGTGAAACACGGAATGAGATAAAACCAACTCCCTAGAAGAGCAAGGTTCCAACAAGAAACCAAACTCCCCAAACTTATCATGATGGCACAAATACCAAAACGAAAAGATTGAGGTTCCAAGCACATAAAACCCGATATGGATCAAACAAAGAAGCATAAATATGAGTGTTCTAAATAATATAGGAGAGCTCCCCCATGGATAGTGCATTATATAGGATTTTCCTTTTGAATGCAAAATGCACACAAATGGGATCATCACTAGTACCTACAATAAATACAACACAAGAGGATACCAATAAAATAAGAAGATCCACAAAAAGCAAGGAAGGCTTGGGAGACAACACAAAACATTTTCATGGCCAAATATAGGATAAAGCTAAACAAAGGCCAAAGTGAATATGATCAATAAATTCTACCATAAATTGAGTACTCATTGTCCAAGGACAAGAAATATTGGGAATAATTTTCCCAAGGTAGCTAGCATGGATATCCAAGATCATAGTCACAACAAGAAGCATATAACAAAAGATAAGAATTAAGCATGATACTTCGAACAAGATTCTTGGTAGCTTCCAATAGTCACACAATCACTAGTGATTAGAGTAACTTGAAGCAAATGGTTTACATGATATATATATATATATCTAAATATGAGGAAACACATACCAAGAAACACTCTCATATACAAGATCCAAAAATAGCAATAAAGGCAATTAAGAAAATTGGAACTTGTATGAGCACATGTGTCACATAGGAGCTAGATAATTATCAATATCAATTCTAAGTGACACAACCTCGAATATTCACATTTTCTAGGATTGTAATATGCACTAAGCATATGACTCCCCCATAATGTGATACTACCATAAAACCAACGCGAGGCAAAATAATACAAATAGAGATAATTAATGGACATTATAAAACTCAAATTTCTCATGAGAATTATACCACATAGAAACTAGACAATAATCCAATATAAATACTAGGTGGTATTCCTCATGCACACGCAATTTTAGGATTGTGGAATGCCCAAGCATAACACTCCCCCAAAATGGGATAATCCATTAATTTCTCACAAGAGCCAAATAGGATACCAAATATAACCAAGCAAGGCTCAAACACAAGAAACATACATACATGGTGTGCCACCTAATCATACACAAATAATCTTGATTTCAAGATATTTAAGTGGATAGCACAACATGTACAAAAACATGGAAGATACAAAACCAACACATGTACAAGGGGGCGAGTAACTTTCAATGTAAAGAGTTTAGCATATGTTACCGCAAGGAGGAACATTGGAAATATAATATAATCATGATAATCCAAATGGCTTGGCTTGACAATAATAATTGATGAAGATCCCTCAATTCTTCATAATGTAGCCAAGACTCCAATGTCCTCCAACACACACCTATTGATCAAGTTTTGGCTTGTTGGTCCCCAACCAAGTTGGGTCCTAAAAGGTTAGTCACAATAGGCTTGGCAACCCAAATGGATCTTTTCTTGACACCACGTTGGGCACCAACAAATTTGGCAAACACATTGCCAACCTCATCCGTATAAAGAGAATAAGCATTATCAATAATGATAGGGTTGGATGAGGAGATACCAATAGTGCATGAGGAAGAAATGTGCCCTTTCTTACGGCAGATGTAGCAAGTTCTACTCTTCCCATATTTATTTTTGGATGAAGCAACAACTTGAGGAAGAGCTTGAGTCTTCTTGGGAGGAGGCCCATCTCTAAGACGATGTAGAGCTTGAGGCCTCTTCCCTTGTTGCTTCTTGCCAAGGGACTTCTTCTTTAATGGGCAAAGTTTGACATGATGCCCTTCTTCCTTGCACTTGAAGCAAACAATGTTGGCCGGATTCTTGACTTGATCTTGGCCATTCTTCTTGTTGTCCTTGTGCTTCAACTTGATAGTGGACCTGTTCTTGACATTGGAGTTGAATCCAAGCCCACTCTTGTCATTGGGGGATTTTTGTACACTCAAGATTTTGTTGAGTGCGACCTTCCCTTGATGACCCCTTTTCAAGTCATTCTACAAAGAAGTGACTTGAGCCTTGAGCTCTTTGATTTCCTCTACATGGTTAGGTTCAACAAAAGTACTAGAGTAAGTAGATAATACATTGTTAGAGCAACAAGGCACGGAATGTAATTCATCACGAGATATAGCATGGTTGTGAGAGGATGAATTACAAGGACTAGCACATGGAAATATAGCATTTGGAGTAGATGTAGTGCTAATGTCCACATGATGCCCACTAGATGTTACCTTTGACATGATGGCCTCATGAGCTAACTTTAGCCTACCATGGGAGACTAGAACATCCTCATGTGAGCTTGAGAGCTTAACATAACTTTCTTCTAATTTCCCATAGTTGCTAGTTAGCAAAGCAAGTTGAGCTTTTAGCTCAACATTCTCCTTCGAAATAGATGCTTCATAATAAATGGAGTTAGTAGCACAAGCATCATCATTATTAGCAAGAGGTGAGGGAAACTTGGTAAGATCTTTTAAATATGAAGCTTTAAGTTGCTCATGTGACTCGGTGAGTTTGATGAGCTCACCCTTGATGACCCTAGAGCCATTTTTGAGGTGCTAAAAATCCTCAAGGAGTTTAGCATAAGCAACTTCAAGTTCATCATTTTTAATCTTGAAGGAGTTTGCCACCGCAAGTTCTCTATGATGGTATTCCTTTACTCTAGATAATTCTAGAGTAAAAGTCTCCTCAAGAGATTCTTTGGTGGTTTGTTCTTCTTCAAGGGAGTCCTTTAGTTGTGAAACTTCATTAGCATACTCACGCTCAAGTGCAAACTTTTCATCAATTAAGTTTTCTTGCTCCTCAATAAGATCATTGCCTTCTATGGCACAATTCAAGATTTCAAGAAAGTTGGAGGAAGCAATTTTATTTTTGAAGAGAGCACTATAGACAACCTCTCCCATTTTCTTAATAGAGGTAATATCATACTTACATCTATAATCATCATTATCATTCTCAACCTCATCATCATCATGAGATACAATGGAATTTAAAGAGGTTACCTTTGTTCCCTTAGCCATAAGGCACATGCGAGAACCGGAGGAAGGTGATGATGAGATTACACTTGTAGCTCTATTCAAGACCTTGTCTTGGCCCATATAATCTTCATTTTCCTCTACATGGTTAGCAACACAAGCACTAGAGGAAATAGAAGCATTTTTATCATGGCAACAAGACAACATGAGCATATCATCATGAGATTTATTCAAGTCATTTTTACATGATATGAAAGGACTATTAACACAAGCATGTGAGGAATTTTGAGTGATAGAAGTGTTAAGGTCCAAAGATAGATCATTGCAACTAGATAGATATGAGGGATTACAAATAGTGAACACACTATCCATATTGCAATTTCTATCACCACTCACCATATCATTTCCTTGTGAAAAGTCACATGTTGGTGAAGTGGTAGAGGATGAGAACTCATCTCGACCGGAAGTGGAAGCCACACAATCATCCTCAATAATGTTGGACTTGCTATATTTATCTTGAAGCTTGGTCCATATCTCACGAGCGCTTGAATAAGGCATGATAGAAGAAAGAACTACATTACTCACAACATGCAAAAGAATTTTAGTAGCTAGAGCATCTATATGAGAGTTCAACTTCTCCTCTAAAGATTCGTTTTGGGTATGCATAGGAGAAGAGAGACCCACATATAGATATCCCTCGATAATTGGGTGAATTTCCCGAAATAAATTAAGCATGCGAATTTTCCAAACATCATAATTTGTGCCATCGAATGTGAGCGTGTCCTTGCGCACTAATCCCCTAGCCGACATCTTTACTCTCAAGGCGGTGAAGCCTAAAATGAGATACCAGGCTCTGATACCAATTGAAAGGATACAGATGTCGCCTAGAGGGGGGGTGAATAGGCGATTAAAACGTTTCCTAGAGTGGCTCAACAAAGGCAGAATAAAACTAGTGTTTACTTTGTTAAGCACAACCTAGAACAACTAAGGTTCACCTATGTGCACCAACAACTTATGCTAAGCAATACAAGCAACAAAGTGATAGCAAGATATATATTACTTCACCGAAGGCTATCACAATGTAAAGTGCATAAGTAAAGAGCTCGGGTATAGAGATAACCGAGGCACGCGGGGACACCGATATTTTACCGAGTTCCTCCCAACATGGAGTACGTCTCGTTTGGAGAGGGGGTGGTATCTAACCACCTACGCCACAAAAGGCCTCCCTTATTCTCCGGTGAATCTCACCCCAATGGGATCGATCCACGCTTCCACTATCGGTGCACTTCTCGGTGGCAACCGGAACCTCTCACAAGGTTGGGGCACTTCTCCACAACTTAATTGGAGGATCCCAACAAATGCCACAAAAGGCCACAATGCCACCAAGGCCACAAAACCGTCTAGGGTTCCAAGAACCCAAGAGGGACAAGCTCCAATGAGTCACACGAACCAAATCCTCCGAGGATAACACAAACCGATGCACCAAATGCAAATGGCAAGAACACCACAAAGGTTCTCAAATCCCTCTCTCCCAAATTCCACCAAAGCTACAAAAGCTTATGGGGCAATAAGAGAGGAAGAATAAGGGAGGAAATCCACAAAATACTCCAAGATCTAGATCCCAATATGTTCCCCTCACTTAAAGGAGAGATTGATTGGTGGGATTGTAGATCTAGATCTCCTCTTTCAAATCCCTCAAGAATATGCAAGAATCATCGGAGGGATTGAGAGAAATCAAGCTCAAGAAGGTCAACAATGGAGGGGAAAACTTGCAAGAATGGTTGGGGAACCATTGGGGAAGAAGGCCCCTTAAATAGGTCCCCCAAAAATCCAACCGTTGAAGCCAAAAAATGCGAATCCCGGTACTACCGGACATTCCCGCTACTATCGGACATTCCCTGGGGATCCTAGGTCGCCAAACGCACCTTATTAAGTACCAACCGGTACTAAGGGGCGGTACTACCGGACCTCCGGTACTACCGGACCCTGGTCCGGTACTACCGGTCATCCCTGAACAAAAACGGCCATAACTTTTGCATCCGGACTTCGATTTTGATGATCTTGGGCTCGTTTCGAAGAGGACAACAAGATCTAAAAGATCATGCAAATAAACATCATAGTACAGAAAGGGAGGATAGATCCAAATTAAGAAAGGTTTAACCTCTCTCAAAAAGACGAACTGATAAAACCTTCCACATCGAAAACATAATAGAAAATGCATATGAAATCCGTTTTCGATGAACTAGAGCTTGTCATGGAGATTAACACAAGCTCTAAATCCTCACATGAGTAAGAACTAAATAATGGAAAGTTTTACCTATCTCTAAAATACAAACTGGTAAAACCTCCAAGATCAAAACGCAATAAGATATAAAAGGGAAATCCGTTTTTGATGACCTAGAGCTTGTTATGGAGATTACCACAAGCTCTATATCCTCACTTGGATAAGACCAAATAACAACCAAATATGATGATGGAAGTATGCAAAGGTTTGAGCTCTCTCCGAACAATGTGATCGAGTTACTCATTCGAGAGCCCCTCTTGATAGTACGACTATCTATCCTAAACCCGGTCTCCCACTAACAACATGAGACCGGCAAAAGGGAAAACCTATCAAGATTATACCTTTGCCTTGAGCATTCTACTTGAGTTCGATGTACACGATCTTGCCCTTCTCAAGATTGAACGCCTTTCTTGATTCTTCATCATCGATCCATGATCACCGAGGATGGCAAGCATCAAACATGAGATCTTCTATAGATGCCGCATTTTTAGCTTGCACAAGACATCTTCTTCTTATTTCATCGACCTTGAAGCCAACACATGCTCCAAGCAATGCCAATGGACCAATCCTACAAGTATAACTTAATACACACATTAGTCCATAAAGATTGTCATTAATTACCAAAACCACACATAAGGGCCCAACATGTTCTTTCAGCGCCGACATCTCTTCCTTCGCCGCTCTGCGTATTGCAACCGCTCTGAAGGCTTCCTCTGCTAGTCTTTCTGACATGGCGACAAATTCATGATGGTCCCTGCCCCCGCACGCCTGGTACTGGCAACACCGGGTGTGCCTTCGTCCCTGACGCGTTCCCGAGTCTGGCAAGCTCGGATCGTTTCCTCGTCTTCATCGACTTCGACAACGTCTTATTCAGTATCGACCCTTGTACGACTACCTCGACCGCGTCACCGACGAGTTCTTCTTTGCATACTCGGTTTTGGCAAAACCGGAGTGTGCGTTCGTCCCCGACGTGTGCCTAGTTCTGGCAAAACTATGGCTGCACCTCGTCCTCGACGACTCGGACTGCATCAGCTTCGGCATCGACATCCTCGACGACTGCCTCGACGCGTCTCTGTCATCCTCCTCGCGCAGTATGCGCATTGCGGCTTCACGTGTGGTTACCTCGACACCAGCATCCCCAACCACGACATCGACCATGGCGACTCCCCGTAACGGCTACCCTGACCTTGGCACTACCCAACGCCCTCGGCTCCCTCGACATCGGCACAAGGGCTACCACCTCGCTTGAGCATCATCAGCTTCCTCTACAGTCCAAGCTACCACGACACGACACTGTCCATGACGTTCCCGCTCCTCCCGCAGGGGGATGTCAGGCTATTGGATGCTACTTCGTTTTATCTTCGGGTCTGACCGTCCGCGATGTTTCAGTTGTTTACGACACTACTGCTACGACTGCGGGGGAATGTTAGAGTATTGTACGTATACGGTTATTATGGTAGTCTAGAATAGTTAAGACTCTAGCCTAACTTGACTTGTACTTCAAGATGATCTCTGTACGTCTATATATACTCATCCATGAGGCTCAATAATATATCCAACATATTCCGCCAATCTCCTCTCTATCGTTCTACGCCCACACAACCTAGTACATACTTGTCATAACTCGCTAGTCGCTACAATCGGCACCGAAGGCGTGTGTCCTTACAAAATATTTGTGTACAACCTAGGGTGAGCTAGGTGATATGGTTATATATGTCAATAGAGAGGGTAAACAAGACACAACTTAACCATATATCAACAGATTTGGGTAGAGATCGCAGAACTAGAGAACTAGTGAGTTAGGCATGAGTGGCACCAGTAATCTTAACGTTGTCTATGTTGACGTAACAATTAGAAGCAAAACAGTGACGTGTGCAACGATAATCGCTAGAAAAAGGCGAACTTCCACATTGTGAGTGTGCATTTTTAGGCGGTTGAGAGCCACATGTTCTTATCCCCTACTACTGTTAACTTGGTGTTTTTGATCTCTGGAGTCGTGGTCTGATCTGAGCTTGACTAGTGCTGCTTTACATTATGCTCTCTTCGTCCGACTGAGTGACATGCTAAGTCTAGTTTGTTATGACGGTCGCAAGGATTAGAGGTTTGGTTCTTTGTGAGACAGCTTGCTCATCTAAGTATTCACGTACTTTTGCTCATCTTCTCGTTCTTGACTCTTGAATTTGGGGTCACGTGGAGGATGCTATTTGCAATTAGCTACTCTCTTCGTTTTAAAATATAAGATGTTTTAGGTTTACGAAGAAAATGAATCTAGACTTCTTTTAGAGTATAGATTCATTCCAAATCTGAGTGAACCTATATAAAAAAATCTAGATATATTTATTTCACAAACCTAAAATATCTTATATTTTGAAACGGAATGAGTACCTCGAATCCTTATATTCGCAGTTAGTTAAGAGCTCTATCTATCAAAGGTGAGTTGATTCACATATCACCTCCAATGGAGTGTGTGTGGCGGAAGTAAATAACTTCTCCCTCCATTCAGAAATATAAGACATTTTAGTTTTGTGAATCGAATATATCTAGACGTCTTTTAATGTATAAGTTCGTAAAGGTTAGGAGTGAAACTGTAAACTAAAAGGCGCCTAAACACGTTAATTTTACAAAGCTAAAATATCTTAGAGAGTAGCTTTTAACTTTAGACACTGCTGACTGATGTTCCTTCCGTCAGTTTCCGAAGAACCCTGTGCTGACCGAAGATCTACATGTTTGAGAGGCCAGCTAAGGATTCCGTATATCAAACAGTATCCCTGAAACAAAACACAAGAAATTGCACTATGATCAAGGCCAAATTACATGAAAAGGATCTAACATCTTGCATAAACACTATGCAGTACCACGAGAGATGGCGGCGGAGGCCTAGCTACTATGTGAAGGGGATGGCCCAAAGAAACATATCCAGGCCCAGTTCTTTTCGGCTATAGCTTGTGCATAAGCCACTCTCGTTTGAGCTGCCCAGAAAAACTGCAGTAAAAATAAGTTCGTGAGAAACTGCAGTCCGGTTTTTTTCGGCTTTTATGGTCCCAACTTATTGTCTGAGCACGTTTAAAAGCCTATAATGCCCCCAGGATTATTTTATGTCTTGACTAGCTAATATTGATTAGTTTCTTATTGTTTTTGCCATAAATCCGAGAAAGAATACAATTTCAGAGCATCTGGAAGAGATGAACATTAATACAGTTCCATAACACTACTTTTTTTATCTCTGAACGTGCCTCTGAATAAGCAACAACACTAAGTTTTTTATCTCTGAATGAGAAACAACACTACGTTTTTTACCGCTTGTGCAGCAGGGGTCATAACGGGATCTGAGGAGAGGTGGGCAGTTCGGCCTGCCCCGGGCGGCGGCTTGAGGAGGCGTGCTAGAGGGGAGAAGTAGGCAGCCAAAGGAGGCCGCATCAGATCGTGCCCGACCGCGAGCTCGAGCTTCGCTCGATACTGGCCGACGAGGTAGGAGGTGGCCGCGTCTTTCCCTACGCCAATGAAACCGAACATGGGCAAGGAGGGCAACGTTTTGGGGGCGAGGGATGGCTTTAGGGGTGGACGGAGTTGCCCTTGCCGGCGGCGGCGGAGGTATGGGAAGAGAAACCCTAGTATGTTGTTTGTTTTGGGAGAGGAAGGGGAGAGGTGTCCAGGTACCGGTTCGGGGTCAGTAGTCCAGCGCGGTGGCAATTTGCCGTAAATAGGACGAGCAATCGGTGCAAGGTCAAATAGCGATTCGTGGGAGCTCGGGAAGCTCTCGGAAAGCTGGGTTACCGTGGCTTCCCGCAATCATGAAGGAACGGTGACAAGCCGCGGTGGATAGAAACAGCTTAAAATCCTGTTTTTTTGGGCTTATGCTTATTTTTAACCTCTAAGCCGCTGAAAAGCCCCCCCCCTCCCCAGAAAAAAACTAGGCCCTAGACAATGAAGACTAGAGGGAGGAGGCGGCGGCCTGTTTCAAGGAGCACATAACCCCCCTCGAGGATCCACGTGAGGAGGAGGCTTCACTCTCTTAGTGAGGTTGCGCAGTTGACTATGATGGGTTATAAGATGCACCCTAGTACAACGGAGAATCATCTAAAAGAAAGAAGTACAACGGAGAATGACTGCTAGCTAGGCAAAAGACGATATCCCTAGAGTTAAATCCATGGTTAGTCACTGAACTTGCTTAGCAAATTCAGTATAGTCATTGTACAATGGAAATACGAGTTTACGGTCACTGAAGACGCGTCGAAGCATCACTCGTGGTCACCGCGGGCGTCGTAAATATGTATTTGATGACGTGGCACCCACTATCAAATAAATCAAAAATAAGAACACATACAGGGGTTGTTTTGCAAAAATGTTGTCTTCTATACCTACTCCCAGCTTCCCACTCCGATGGCTTTGAATATTCCAGCGCCTGTCGCCGCCTTACAATCTTATATGTATTCATTTTTTATTTTTCTAAAGACCAGGTCGCATCAGTTCTCCTCTATTCCTATTTTCTTCGCGTTCAAAAAATCTGGCCGGGACGATGTGCTGCGCCCAACGCTCGCCGCGCTGCAGCTCGTCGCCACGGCTCGCCGCCCCGCGCTCGCGCTGCAGCTCGTCGCCACCGTTCACCGCCCCGCACTCGCGCCTGCAGCTCGCCACAGCTCGCCGCCCCACGCTAACAGCTCGCTGGCCGCCGCTCGCCTCCCCGTGCCCGGAGTTCGCCGCCCCGCGCTCGCGCTGCACCTCGTCGCCACCGCTCGCCGCCCCGCGCTCGCGCCTGCAGTTCGTCACCACAGCTCGCCGCCCCGCGCCAACAGCTCGCTAGCCGCCGCTCGCCTCCCCGTGCCCGGAGTTCGCCGCCCCGCGCTCGCGCTGCACCTCGTCGCCACCGCTCGCCGCCCCGCGCTCGCGCCTGCAGCTCGTCACCACAGCTCGCCGCCCCGCGCCAACAGCTCGCTGGCCGCCGCTCGCCTCCCCGTGCCCGGAGTTCGCCGCCCCGCGCTCGCGCTGCACCTCGTCGCCACCGCTCGCCGCCCCGCGCTCATGCCTGCAGCTCGTCACCACAGCTCGCCGCCCCGCGCCAACAGCTCGCTGGCCGCCGCTCGCCTCCCCGTGCCCGTAGTTCGCCGCCCCGCGCTCTCCATCCTCCGCACGCTCGCATCTCGTCGCCACCGCTCGCTGCCCCGCGTCCGTCCGCAGCTCTTCGGCCTCCGCTCACCTCCCTGTGCCCGCAGCTCGCCGTATCGCGCTCGCCGGCCACCGCACGACTGCATCTCGTATCCACCGCTCGCCGCTCGGCGTCCGTCCACAGCTCGTCGACCGCCGCTCGCTTCCCCTGCCATCCGGCAACTGAGAGCTCTCGACCTGGACAACGGCCTCTCCACACGAGCCTCGGTCAAATCCTGCGTGTCGGAAACGAGCTTGTGCGGCGGCGGCACACGGCGCGGGAGCGCACACGGAGAGAAGGGGGAGCAAGTCGGGGATCACAACGAGCAGGAGGGGTCGACGACGGCCGGCCGGAGCGGAAGATGATGTCGAGCAGTGAAAGTGCACCACTGTGCTCCCCTGACGCCCTGGACCCCAGCGTTGGACGCGGCGCAGCTATTGGAGTTCCCTCTGTCCTCGACCGACTCCTCCACGTTGTGAATGACGGCTGCGGCGTCCACCCCGAGAGCTTGCCATGGCCGTACATCCGAGGTCAAAGCGACGTGTGTGTGTGTCTTCCCTGGTGCCCTGGACAGCCTCCCCCAAGCGCAGAGAGGACCCTGGACTCGTCCTGGTCGACGGTGCGACTAGCCGGGCAGCGGAGCGGCGCCGGCGTCCACCTCCCATGCATGTGCATCGGGTGGATTTTTTTGGGGTGGGGGTCGAGCTGGAGGTACTGGACGAGAGGATCAGAACAACAATTTTACAAAAAAGTCCTTGGCCTTTGGCCCTTTCATTACTTATCTGTTAACTTACCTGACAGTGGGTCTTATAAATCGCCACGTCATCAAATACATCTCTACGACTCGAGCGGTGCCCACGAGACCGTAAACTCGTATTCCTGTTGTACAATGACCGTATTAACTTTGCTAAGCAAGTTCGGTGACTACAGATGGATTTAACGCATATCCCTAAGGAGTTCTAAGCTCCCTGGTTTTGGCGAGGTTGCTCCAAGCGTTCACGCCAGATTTAGGGCCCAATTGTCAGTGCGTTTGATACCAGTTTCCTCGCACGCGTGTTGGTGGTGCCGTGTGTGTACGTGATTGACGGTTGTGGCGTAAGTCGGTTCAGTTGAGAGGCAGCCTCCCGTCAAGATGGAAGAACAAATCTAGGCAGCCGTAGCCGCTGCCTCTTCTGCTCCCTTCGACCCTTCCTCGGCACCAATTGCCGCCGACGGAACCATCCCCTCTTGCAGAGGCACCAGGAGGCAAGAGCGGACGGATCCTGGCCTGTTCGGCCCGAGTCGTAGGCAAGACCAGCACCAGATCGACGTGGAGGTGGGTCCGTGCCACACCGCGGATGGTGGTGAGCTGGATCCGGACGGAGGCGAAGACCCATCGATACCGGCTTCTCTAGCCTTCATTGGAGACGACGTCGGGCGAGGGAGGCTAGGTTGCGCATCCGTTGACCGTGTCGTCGGCGAAGATCAGCGAGTATTTAGCGACGTCCGCTGTCCTAGAGAAGACGAAGGAGCAGCCAAATTGAGGTGAGTAGGCGATTCTCACCTTCTCTCTATCTTCTCCTCTCTGGTCGAATTTGTCAGCGTTCCTTTTGCATATTAAACTGAAGTTTGCTGCATCTATGTATAGTTAGCTCTCTTTCCTAGATGCCCTTGATTTGGTAGTGCGCGTCAAAAAATTCGAAGGCATTTGGATGGCATTTCTTGATGTTTCTTCGGGGCGGGGGTTTGGTTTCTTCTCTCTGTCAGAAACGTAGGTAGCATGTTTAAGAAATCGATTGGTCATTCCCTTTGTCATCTGTGTCATCTGTTAGACTCCGTTGCATCTTTAGAATTTAGATGCTACTACGTAAGAATTCGGAGACAAACTCTTTCTTATCGCCAAACCTTTGTCTTTCTGTTTGTAACACAGGTAGGCTACAAACTACTGCGATCGAGCTGAATTCACTAGCTTGCTCCTACCCAAGATATTTTCTGCCTGCACCTATTACAGGACAGATGGAGGTGCAAGAGACAGACAACCATTCCCTGTTTTGTTGAGCCTATCTATATGAGAACAACGAAACAAATATCCATATGTTTATAACTGAGTAGTGAGTATCTGAGTTAGATACAATTTTATAAGGAAACTAAAAGCAGTACCAATCTTATTCTCCGGTTCTGGCAACTTCTTATTTTAGTGGACCAGATTGATAATTTGCGACGATAGAAATTTTCTTCTGCATTTAGTTTATCCGTGTAAATATTTGCCAGCATTGCTGAAGGCTGGAATTAGTGTTGTAATGTATTTTTACAAGAGATTTACTGTAGAATAACATACTTGACTCATAATTGTACCATATTCACCTGATAAAGAAAATAAAAATGATAACCAAACAGGAAGTGAAGATTATATGGCCAGTTTATGCTTTGTGTAGGCTAGGCGAGCCTTTTGAACTGCTATACCTGCCTTAAGAGAGTGTATTTTTCCTTATATCAAATGCTCATTTGTATTTCTCTGAATAAACAGTTCTTCGAATTTCCTATGGTAAGAAATAAATATTGCTTGCTATATGACCATATGGGCACTTGCGCCAACCGCTGGTACATTGTTGAAGGAAATTCGGTAGTCTAATAAAATACTCTCTCAGTTTCAAAATATAGGATGTTTTAGCCTTTCTCTAAAACACATGTATCTAAACACATTTTACTGCATAGATCCACTCATTTTGGTCTAAACCTACACACTACAGTAAGAAACATTTAGATACATACATTTTAGGAGAAGGCTAAAACATCTTATATTTTGAAACGAAGAGAATATTTTTTAATGGTGACCAGTTTGGTCGAATGGGTCAGTAGGTTCCAACTTCCACACATTATGTAATATAGCTATAGACATCTGAATCATTAAGCACATTATGTTCTGCAAGACATCTTCATTATCCTAATTTTTTTGAAGATTAATTTACCATTTACCTTTCTCTGTTTTATTGATAGGTCTCTAATATTTTTGTTGTTGAAATATGCTTCCTTTATATTATCAAGTACGGTTTGCAAGAGGTGGCTTCTACTCATGATAGTTAATTATCCGGTATTAGTTTTTTTTGAATAAACTAGAGTGCATGTAGCTGATAGTTTGCTGCAACAATTTTATCATAAGGTATCATGTTGTGGCATGTCTACCTGGAGCTAGCACCTCATGCATTAAGCATTTAGTATTGTTCTTCCGAATTCTATGTACTCTAAAAAGGAGAAGTCTTCATTTATATTTAAATAATCTTCTGTAATTTTTATCTTGGTGATAATACTTTTTTTTGCATGCATTCGGTAAGCCTTGGTTGTGAAAGATGATATACCTTGGAAAAGAGACAGATTGCATGCGGGTTGTTTCCGGCTGAACCGTCACATGCCAATGGTACTTCTGAACCCGGTCATAGTTCCTAATTTCTGGGCCGATTGATGCATAATATGACATTTGGGAGGATGGATTATACATTGTGGAGGTCCAAGGGAAGTCGGTTACTTCCGTTCATGGATGGATAGGATGGGTGAGCTCTATTGCATGATTTAAATGTTAGTATTTCCATGTTGATGGGCTACTCAATTGTGCAAGAAAATCTACTCCTTGATTACATGTAAGAGACATCATGATTCAGGTCAAAGGAGTGATTACCATGTTCTGTTGTTTTGAATGCATATTTGATTTGAAGATTCTATTTTTTCATTCTTCCCAAATGCACCATGAGGAAAGCATGAGGAATACACAGATTTTTCCTTTTGTCGATGAATAAGGGTTGAGGTGGATTGAATCCACCAGTCCAACAAAGAGCACTCTTGGACTTTATCCCAAATAGCTTGGTGAAGGGCAGTAAACAAGACGGAGTGACATTGTCTCTGGGTGGGCTAAGCATATAGGGCAGATGGGTTACGGGGCCATCAGCTCTCAGAATGATGCTGATACCATGGACTCCATCTGGTCTGAGATGATCGGCTGGAATCATGCTGTGTTTAAGGCCACTAAGTATTTCGCCCGACTTGATTTCTCTTTAATGTAATAGTTGGTGATAGTTGCATCACGTACCGTACATAGCATTTCTTTTCCAGTTTTCCATTTTATTTTACATCTATATACCCGATTTTATCTGAAAGTAGTGGCAGCTGCATTTCTATTTCACGAAAAAGGGCTTCAAGTGGTATTTTTTAGGTAAAGGGCTTCAAGTGGTTTGTGTACACTTTGAACGGATTATAACTGTTTTTAGTTCAGTCATATACATGCCCAGTGAAGTGGCCGATTTTTTCTTTCTTTTTAATTAAATGTTATGTTTGTACCTACCATATAATAAAATATCATGTGTAGTTACAATCTGACAAAAGGTGGTATAGATCGTGCGAAAAAATTAAACGACGATAAAATGAGCGGCGCGGCAAAGCACGCCAGATACTTCTAGTCTCCTTTTAGTCCTCCTATATACTCCCTCTGTTTCAAATTACTCCGCCGGCGCGCTTACGTAGGTGAACTAGTACTCCCTCATTTTTTATTTAAAAAAATTCTCGAATTTTTGAAATAGATAGTATGAAATATGTACTACGTATACCAAAAATTTTAAGAATTTTTTGATGAAAAACGAGAGAATACTAGACCACCTAGGTAAGCATGCGCGCGGAGTAATTTGAAACAGAGGTAAGCCCGAGACGGTTACATGACTTGATGTTTAAGCAAAGTCGCCTCATCTGTGAGCAGAGTGACTGCATGTCTGCATTGGGAGTTGGGACGCACGCAGCAAGCTGGCTGAAATTTTGCAAGGTTCGCGAGCACAAAATGTCACATTGATGATCTGACTGTGTATATGTGGGCAAGTTGTGTCACTTCCTAGTCTTGGGTGGTTATTGATAATGTCAGACATTAGTGTGTTGGTGAATGTACAGGAAATTCCCGTGTCTTGGTTTTTACTCGATCAAAAGCATACCTGATGTACGCACTTGTTCTGTTAATGTGTATTAGAAAGCCGTTGGAATTTAGTTTTCGTTTTTCTCCCAACTAGTGGATTTTACCAATAGACGAAAAAGGTGAGCTAGAAAATTTAAGCTGTATAGTTAGAAAAAATGAATGTAAAAAAATATCGTTTGTGACGTGGCATGCGATTGGGCAAAATTAGACGATGAATAGTTTATGTGCGGACGCGGACAGCCAGATCGAACAGACGGAAAAAGTGGGCTAAAAAATTTAAGCCGAATAGTTAAAAAAATAAACATAAAAAAATCGGTTAAGGCAAATAAGTTTTAGCCGAAAAATTATTTTGCTTGTACGTGAGGTGCACATGATTAGATAAAATTAGGTGATGAATAGCACACGCGTGGACGCGAACCCGCTGGATCAGAAATTGTCGACCCGAAACTGTCCATACACTGTTCATCCACGCGCACTGTTCATCCGATCGATGAACAGTGGCCGGCACGTTGACGCCACGCCCGCGAGAGACAATACAATGTTAAAGAGCAAAAGTTAAACATGTCCAAGAGGGAGGGAACAATATAAAGTACTTCCATTTGATTGCAAATGGGAAATATAGAAAGAAAAAATATTTCAACTAGAACAAGATGAAGAAACCATAGTGGGTGAGGAGAATTTAAAGGTATATATAACTGAATATTATAAGAAATTGTTTGGTGCACCGGCTCAATCCAATTTTTGTATGAGTGAAGAAATAAATCAAGATATACCACAATTGTCACATGCTGAAAATGGTATTATCACGGCCGCTTTCACTGAGGAGGTTCATGATGCTATCTTTGAGATGGAACTGAATAAAGCTTCTAGACCGGATGGGTTTTCAGCAGAGTTTTATTAGACTTTTTAGGAAGTAATTAAAAATGATCTGATGGCTATGGTTTCACAACTGCAAAGTGGGAATTTGCAGTTGTTCAAACTAAATTTTGGTGTCATTACTCTGTTACTAAAAAAGAAAATACGACTCAAATACGACAATATAGATCTATATGCCTACTTAATGCAAGTTTCAGGATTTTTACAAAAGTTGCAATCAATCGTATAACGTCAGTTGCAGAAAGAGTACTTAGACCAACTAAGACTGCCTTTATGCCTGGAAGACATATACTCGAGTAAGTAGTTGTTCTGCATGAAACTATCCGTAAATTTAATAGGAAAAAGATGAATGGTGTTCTTTTTAAAATCGATTTTGAGAAAGCCTATGATAAAGTTAATTGGTACTTCTTACAACAAACACTACACATGAAAGAATTTGCACATGAGTGGTGTAAGCTAATCACGCAGTTTGTTCAGGGTGGAAGTGTAGGGGTAAAGGTTAATAATGATATTGGTCATTATTTTCAAACCAAAAAAGGACTTAGGCGATCCTCTATAACCAATGCTTTTTAATATAATCGCAGATATGCTTGCCATCTTAATTGCTAGAGCAAAAGAAGATGACCAAGTGGGAGGACTCATTCCTCATCTTGTTGAGGGAGGGATTTCAGTTCTGCAATATGCGGATGATGCAATTTTATTCATGGAGCATGATATTGACAAGGCGGTCAACATGAAACTTATACTTTCTATTTTTGAGAAACTATCTGGCCTCAAGATTAATTTTCATAAAAGTGATATTTTTTGCTTTGGAAAGGCGAAAGAACAAGAAGAGCAATATAAACAACTTTTTGGATGTGAGGCTGGTTCTCTTCCCTTTTGATACATAGGGGTTCCAATCCATTATAGGAAACTTAAGAATTTGGAATGGTACCCAGTTGAAAGCCGTTTTGAAGGAAAACTTGGATGTTGGGCAGGCAAGATGCTATCTTATGGAGATCGTCTTGTGTTGATTAATTCAGTCCTGAATAGTCTACCAATGTTTATGTTGTCTCTCTTGGAAATACCTGTTGGGGTACGAAAGCGACTCGAATTTTACAGATCTCGTTTTTCTAGCAAAGTGAAGATAAAAAGCGTAAATACCGGTTAACTAAATGGGATATGATTTTAGGCCAAAAGACGAGGGAGAACTAGGAGTTCAAGTTCTTGAGATCAAGAATAAATGTATCCTTAGTAAATGGTTGTTTAAATTATTAAATGAAGATGAGGTGTGGAAAGAGTTGCTACATAATAAATATCTATCTCAATAAACATTGGCCCAAGTTACAAGTAAACCAACTGACTCGCCTTTTTGAAAATGACTAATGACAGTTAAAGATGAGTTTTTTAACATGGCACTTTTCAAAGTAGGGGATGGTACTACAGTCAGATTTTGGAAAGACATGTAGTTAGGTTCAAAGTCACTAGTTGAACAATACCCATCACTATATAATATTGTGGAGCGGAAAAATATTACTGTTGCAAATATTCTATCTACGACCCCTATAAACATTGGTTGTAGAAGGTCACTTAATGGTAATAAGTGGAACTCATGGGTGCATTTATGCCAGAGATTGATGGGGCCAACCTTGAACAATGAATCTGATAGATTTGTTTAGAAGATGACACCCTCTAGACAATTTACTATTAAATCCATGTATAAATATCTCATTAATGGTGATACAAGGTTCCTTCGCAAATATTTATGGAAACTAAAAATCCCACTTAAAATCAAGATTTCATGTGGTTTCTAAGTAAAAAAGTTTTGTTAACTAAAGATAATATAGCTAAAAGGAATTGGCAAGGGAGTAAAAAGTGTTGTTTCTGTGATGCAGAAGAAACAGTTGAACACTTATTCCTCTCATGTCCTTTTTCTAGATTAATATGGAGAATGTTCTCTACGTATAACATACCTCCGCTAACTAATATAACAAATATGTTCGGTTTGGTTGAACGAAATCGACAAAGATACTAAAGCTAGGATCCGTATTGGTATTTCCACTTTGGTCTGGTCGATATGGAACTTTAGAAATGATATTGTTTTTAACAGAAAGAATTCTACAAAAAATTTGCAGGTTATCCATATGGTTGTACACTGGATACAACTATGTTATTTTGTACTCCCGGAAGATCAGCGGAAATGCATGGTTACTAGATGCAACCGTCTGCTGATGGTTGCTCAGGACCTCCTATCAGGCTATGTGGCGGCCATTAATAGAATTCAAGATGTTTAGTTTGCCGAACTTTCTGTTTATCTCAGGACCTCCTATCAGGCTATGTGGCGGCCATTAATAGAATTCAAGATGTTTAGTTTGCCGAACTTTCTGTTTATCTTTCGTTGGTTGATATTTGTATCGACCCTCTCTGATCCATGAGATTTAAAACTTTTAAATGCTTCGAACTAAGTAATAAAAGGGTTGTGTACATCTCTTTGATGCAGAGGCCGGGGTTTACCCCATTTAAAAAAAATAGGCAATGAAGTCGTGTGTCCTTACGATGTCTAACAACTGAGAGTGCGCTACTCGATGCGCTACTCGATGATATGATTATATATGTCAATAGAGAGGGTAAACCAGCCACATCTTAACCACATGTCCGCACATGCAGGTAGAGATTACCGAACTAGAAAACTAGTGAGTTAGGCGTGAGTGGCATCAGTAATCTTACCGAACTAGTAATCTTAGCGTTGTCTATGTTGACGCAACCGCTAGTGGAAACATATTGTTGAGTGCACCGATACTCACTAGAAAAGGCCGAAATTTCTCTCCTTGAGCGTGCATTCTTAATTAGGCGCTTGAGAGCCGTTTAGGACGAGGATTTGCCAGCGCACGCGTACGTACCGCGCCATCATGTGTTGAGTTTCGCTGACTTCTCTTGGGATGGGAAAGGAGGAGGTTTTACTTGCAAGTATAATTTGATGGCAAGAGAACAATGAGTTTTGTGGGATCAAGTTACATTTTGTTGTTTACTGTAGCACATACAGTTCAGTATATGTCCAGGACTGCACAAGATAAGACATTGCATGCTCACATTTTGATCTCATGCATGGTTGAAAAAAAGAGCAGTACAACTACAATACATAATAGGTGCAACACAAAATCTGCGTTAATTACAAATTTGAGTACTCTTGATTGAATTTTATTCAAGAGAGTTATACTATGTCTTAGCCAGACAAACCAGCCAACATTTTCGACAAAACACATGATTACCTCATACTTGAGATTCGGAGTAAAGATCAAAGTGAGTAAATTTTTCGGGCTTAGTTAATACTATTTCCCAAGTTATCTTACATCTCAAAAGAACATACTTGATGTCCCCCATTCCTATTCTAATCAAAACATCCCAAGTTAGATTATAAGAGAGAGAAAGCAAGAGGTTCTTAGGCTTTGTTTAAAAATCTATAATATCTACTACCTCGGTCCCAAACCTTAATACTTATATCTTTTTTGAAAAATCAAGCTACGGAAAATTTACCTGCAAAAAAAGGTATAGAAAACCAAACTTATAAAAAAACTATCAAAACTATGATATTATATGGACACCATGTAAAAATATGTTTCATGATGTATCAAAGGGTATGGATTTCTTATTATAAATATTAATATTTTTATCTAAAAATTTGGTCAAACTTTATATAGTTTGACTTTAAAAAAAGCGTTAAACTTTCGGACCGAGGTAGTATACTAAAGTTGATCCCCACCATCTTCATTTAATGTAAGCAAGCTTAACATGCGAAGCGTCCACATCGTCAGCCAGCCATGTTGTCCGCAATACAATGCATCCACAAGTTTTCTCACTATTTTCCATTTAATGTTTGCAAGCTTAACATTCAAAGCTTCCAAGCCATTTTCTCCCGTTCACGTGACCATCCCAAGCCATTAGAGGGGGTGCTTCGTCCTCTTTCTCTCAGCCGAGCAAGAGAAGTTTCTCCCGTTCCATCTGTGTGTTCTCACCATCAACAGATCAAGAAAAAAGTTCCTTCCGATCCATCCGAAGTGTCACCTTCTTATCTTGCTCTCAGAAAATCAAGGAAGAGTTTCTCCAGGGATGTCTAAGAGTCACATTCATGTTCTCCCACTCCGGTAAGCAGCAACAAATTACGTACATCGTTGGTTACACGAGATGGTGGCATACAGAACAGTCGCACAGGCGAATCTAGAAAAAAATAGCGATGGGTTCGGCTTCTATAGAGCTATGCACATCACGCTAATATAATGAAGTATTATACCATATCATCTCAAATACCATCATATAGCGCTCAAAGACAATACAAGCGACAAAACTGAGTAACAATGTAATAGTGGTTACCTTAATAAAGGCAAGGCATACGGTTTAGATGACATGCTAAATCCACTTCTTTATAAATATTCATGAGGAACTAAAGTCACAAAACTCACAAAAAATATATTCCAAGACACCATGAGAGACAATAAAACTATGTTATACTCAAAAAGCTGCATTTAAATAATTAAAGGTTAGGGTAGTACTCCCTCCGTCCCGGTTTAAAGGACACAATTTGCAATTCTCTGGGCCCTAGGTGTTATCTAATTGGTCCATTTAATAGTATGGAATAGAACATGCATAAGGAGAAAAAGAGTTAGGAAAGTGTTCATATTTGTTCACACATGTGCATGCAAGCATTTTATTGTTTTCACACAGGAGTAATTACAGGGATTAAATGCTTTTGTGTCTAAGTATTTTGGGATTGCATGGTTTGCAAATTGTGTCCTTTAAACCGGGACGGAGGGAGTATTGATAATGGAAACATGTGACTAGACTTATTCACATTTAAAATTTCCCTTCACCATTTTCCACTTTCTTCAAGGAAGCTCTAAACTGACTGAAGGCACATGAACATGAGGATTAGTAGAATTTGTAGGTTGCTAGGAAGTCCCTATGATCTATAATCTGAAAAAAATCAAAGGATAGACAATGCGACTTTAGCCTAGATGAATCCTCACGGAACTGAATGATAGTTCCATGGCTAATAGATTACTCGGAAAATAATCAATCCGCGAGAGATGAGACATGCCCTATAAGTAAATTGTGCTAGATTGCTAGTGCATTATCTAAACTTGCAGATGCAGTTTTAGTCGTCCTTGTCGCTTGCTCATCGGCACCGGCCGCCCGGCTCCTGTCAGCATTGCACTCACTTCGAGGCTGTGATGCACCGATCCGGTGTTAGCACCGCAGGGATTTGAGATAGCCAGATAGGTTTCGGCGGTGCCGCGATGAGGAAAACGGAGGCGCGCGACACAGCCATGTGCTCTACAGAAAATTAGCAAATTAGAAATTGGCATTGGAGGTCCTTGGTCCTCAAGAATAGACCTAACCGTCGTCACATGACTACATGGGTCTCTTTTAGTATTTTGATCTCCAAAGCAAACGTTTCCGGCGTGATTTTAACTTTAAAAATGGTTACATTTAATAATGGGCTGTGCTTCTGCCTCGTGTAACTGGGCTTAATGGGGTCAGTCAAAATTTCAGGCTGGGTTCAAAAACAAATATCACATGTATTGCGCAGGGATCAGTGCCGATCGTTGGTGTCACTGCACCCAGCGCTACCACGTGAGATTCGCCTCCGAACAGTCGGATAAGGAGCGTTGATGGCTAGCAGAGTGGCTTGGTACACGGAGAATAGCCTATGCAAAAGAGGAGAGGGAGACACACGCTAGTCTTCGCAATATTCCAGAGCATGTTGCAATTTCTTTTTTTTTGCGGGGCAAACAGGATTGTATTAGTTAACGAAGAGTCATTACAATTCCGCTTGATACGGTCTAGGAGAAAATCCGCAGCCGCACCAAACCAAACCTGAGTCTTGTGCTTAACTAAACCAAATCTGGCTAACTCATGACTAGCAATGTTGCTTCATCTAGGGATCTTGGTTATGGAGACAATACGCTCGGATGAACGTACTATATGGCTCAGACTTGAGCAATCATAAATCTTGCTCTTTTCCATCTCCACCAGCATCGCACAATCAGTCTCCACAACAATGTTGTCCTGTCTTAAATTGAGAACAAACCGAACACCTTCCAAGCATGCATGTGACACCGCCTCGAGAGCCGACGACGTACATAGCTGTAATGATCTACACGTGGAGAAGATAGGAGTACCATCAGTACCGTGCAAAATCATCCCAGCACCGCTTTCTCCCGTTTGTGCAATAAAGGCCCCATCCACATTCAGTTTGGCGATGTTCACAGGAGGCCGGCTCCATGCTGCTTGCACATGAATTCCGGGGATCAGGCACTTCCATTGCTCAAATCCTCCGTAGACGTACCTGGTACCTCGAATACTTTCCAACGACTGAACATAACTGCATATAAACCTTTTAGGTCCCTCCATGGTAGGTACTTCCTCCGTTTCAAAATATAAGATGTTTTAGGTTTGTGAAGAAAATGAATCTAGACTTGTTTTAGTATATAGGTTCATTCAATTTTGGGATGAATCTACACACTAAAAACAGTCTAGATTTATTTTTTTCACAAATCTAAAACATCTTATATTTTGAAACGGAGGGAGTAGATGTTTACCATGTGTTGCTTCGTTTCATGCAAACCAAATTCTCCAAATAATCATAAGGGCATGCAAACACGTCTCCATCGGCATTGCTAGTATCCATGATTCAAGCCAGCCTTCTCCTCTAACAGAAATTTTAGGAAATGTCCACACCTCTCCCATATGCATCATTGTGAGGAGAATGGATCAGAGCATGGTATGAATCTTCCATCTCGAAGCCATATACTTGGCATGAGTCCAACACTGGCATATGAGGCCTGCATTTATTCTTCACCGTAGCCAGGGCATTTGATAGTTCCTTCCACGCAAAATGCGCAACTTCTCAGGAACATTACACTTCCATATATGTTTTCAGATTGGTCTATTACATATTGATGACCCACAAGTATAGGGTGTATCGCAGTACTTTTGATAAATAGGAGTGTTGATCCCAACGAGGAGCAGAAAATCTCTGTAAATACTTAGCAAACGGATTTTTAGGAGTTTTCTGATAAAGGAACAAAATAAAGTGAAAATAATAAATACAAAGAACAAACGCAGCAAGTGGCATAATCCTTTCTTAGCAAAGGACAAGCCGGTGGAAATACTTATAAGGACCAAACGTTCTCGAGGACATATGGGAATTCTATCAAGTGCTTTCGCTTCAAATAACTAAGTACTCTTCTTTGGTGTTGTAAGTGTTGTGTGGGTGAACCCGTGCTAATGTATCGACCTTACTTGGACTAATACATACTTGTGATTAAACCTCTTGCAAGCATCCGCAACTACAGGAAAGTAATTAAGATATAAACCTAACCACAACCTTAAAATCTGAGATCCTACGCTCCCTTATGCAAAGGTGTCCTAACGGGGGTTCAAGTTTCTGTCACTCCGGCAACCCCATAATTAGTAGCCAAATACACAATACATTCTCCTAGGCCCATAAATGGTGAAGTATCATGTAGTCGACGTTCACATGACACCACTAGAAGAATAACACCACAACTTAAATACTAAACCATTGAATAATAACTCAACATAAATCCACTAATAACAACATGACTTCTCCTATGTCCTCAAGAACTAAACGAACTACTCACAAGACATCATATGGATCAATATCAAAGATGATACGGTGATGAATAACAATCTGAACATAAACAATAATCTAATGGTTTCACTCACAAGCATCAACTACATAGTAATTAATACCGGGAAAGTTTTCTCTAAGAACTAAAGCAATATCCAACACAATTATTACAGCAGGATGGAGTGGTGATGATGGTGTGGATGATGATTATGATCCCGATGAAGCCTAGCTTGATGACGGTGTTGATGGCGACGATCTCCCCTCTCCGGAAAGGAGTTTCCCTAGCAGAATTCTGTCTGCCGGAGAGATCTTTCTCTCTCGGTGTTTTCCGCCCCGCAGACGGCGAAAATCTATCCGTGGTCCCCCTGGTGTTAGGGTTCCATGAGGAAGATATAGGCGAGAGGGCGGAGTCGGAGGCTGAGCAGGTGGGCCACACCTGCCCTAGGCGCGGCCCAGGAGGAAGCCAGAAGGGGGGGCCCGCTCCTAGGGGGTGTGGGCCCCTGCAGCCCTTCTACGCCTCCCCTTCTGGCTTCCTCCGTCTTCTAGGAAAATATAATTTTCTAATATTTTTCTGGTATTTTTCTGATCTTCGCAAAATTGCATCAAAACACCTCTTTTTCCATCAGAATCCAGACTCCGGTAGTCCATCCCCCAAGAATCATCCAACATGCAAAAACAGTAGAAAAGACATGAATAATACCTCATAATAAGACATATATCAATGGATAGAGGCAAATTATGATATAGAATGGTGATGCAAATTAGACGTATCACATAGTGTTGCACTATTGCAAGCATCCAATGGCCGATCTTGTTGCTTCAGCCGTTGCCCTATTCGGTAAGCACTACGAACCAAAAAACATCCATTTTCCTCATATTAGCATACTAAGAAGTCAGATGGTCTTCTTAATGAAAATTTAATCTATAAAATAATGTTTGCGTACATAAGGAGGAAAGTTCTCCTTACTAGGCCTTCATTCCAACAAACTTGATCATCAATAAGACTCGCAACATGGATCAACCTAGATCGTCATTTCAGACTGATCGGTCTTAGTTTGTCGGTCCCTAGGATCCAATTATCTCGCCAATACTCACAGACCGCTTGTCTCCAATCGTCCATATTAGACTATGTTTCACTAATTCCAGCCCATACACCATTGCACTCCACGTAGGAGAAGGACCGCCAGCAAATACCATGTCCACAAAATTGCCTTGTAGGTAATATTTTGCCCAAAAAACTCATGCACACAAACTCTTTGGTCTTTGGATGAGCCTCGATGCCTTCCTCACAAGTAGCGGTTGGTTGAACGACCGCATATCTCTGAAGCCCATACCTCCATGTGACTTCGGATGAATAATAATATCCCACCTAACCCAATGCAGATTCCTTTTAGCTTTCTCAGCTCACCACCAAAAGTCTTGGATCAGTTTTGTTAGTTCATTACATACTGACAGTGGTAACTTGAACACACCCATGATGAAGGTAGATAGAGCTTGTGCCACATCCTTGATCATTATCCCCCCTCGAGAGATCACCCCACAGTAATAGCCTGTTTGCTATTTTTTCATGCATGTTATCAAACATCCCCTTAGTCATTCTCCCTTTCGGAGTAGGCAGCACAAGGTACTTCTCCTCGAAAATCTGTTTTTTTTTTATGTTCAGACATCCACAACACTATCTTGTATCTCATCTTCACAATATGTACAAAAAAGAATTGAGCACTTATCATGATTGATTAGCTAGAGCATAGCTGATGCATATGTATCAATAGCGTGTCTCGCACATCCCGCTTGGCCGACATCTGCCTTGAATAATAAAAGTGTATCATCCACGAATAAAAGATGAGACACCCCTGGTGCCCTTCTGCACACCTTAATGGGAGAGATTCATCATATACTAATCTTTGATTGTAGTAAAGTAGAAAAACTGTCAGCAACAAAGAGAAATAAAAACGGTGATAACATATCACCTTGCCTGAGTCCTCTCGTAGGGGAGAACGATCCCAAGAGGGCTCCATTAAGTTAACTGCAAACCATGGTTTGCAGTAGAAAAACACAATCAACACGATCATATGCCTTCGATAAGTCCAACTTATAGGCATAAAGAGGATTATGGGCCAAGGTCCCATGCTCCATATAGTGCAAACATTCGAAAGCCAAAAACATCGTCCGTGATGAGACATCCAGGAGCAAATGCACTTAGGTTTTCAGAAACAATATCCTCCCAGGATGGGTCTCAACCTATTTACTATACATTACAAAGGCTTATCGGTCTAAAGTCTGGCACCTCCACAGGGTTATCCACCTTTGGTGTCAGGACTATAGATGTATCATTAATACACATCGGCATCTCTCCATCTTTAAATAATTTCTGCACGACCTGTGCAATCTCACCATTAAGAACACCCAGTTACGTTGATAGAAACGTGCCGGGAAACCATCAGGACATGACGCCTTTAAAGGACCAACCTGAAAAATCGCATCTGAAATCTCCTCGTCCAAGAATGGACGACAAAGGCTCTCGTTGACCTCATTTGTCAATACTTCTGAAAATAAGTTAACAACCAAAGATGGTTGGACAGAAAGGTCCCTTGTATAAACTGATTTGAAATAGGAAGTTGCCATCCTATCCATATCACTAGGGGTATCCTGAACCACTCCATCCTGGTCATGGAGCGATTTAATACAGTTCTTCAGTGCCCTCCACACTGCCTTCCAATGAAAAAATTGGTGTTTCGGTCCCCCTCTCGCAACCACGAAATACGGAACCGTTAGAGCCACAACATCTCCTCTCGGTACAACAATTCATTCATATCATCGAGGGCTTGCCGTATCTCAAACATAGGTGCATTCTCCTTAGACAAATTTCTAGTCTCAGCCTCGCTAGCTCCCTAGCGAGATTACCAAATTTTTCGCTGCCCAACATGTGCATCACATCCATAACCTTCTTCAATGCGGCATTCACATCACCAAGATCAGATTTAGTACCCTGTTCCTACCATGCATTGGACACAACTTCCGGAAGCAAGTGCTCCTTCTACCACATAATCTCATACCTTTTGCATTTACGAGGTAGTACCAAATTCTCACGTGCAATTTTAATCAACAGCGGACAATGGTCCGAACAAGGGAGACCAGATGCACCACATTGGTATCAGAAAATATATCATGCCATCTATCATCAGCCAAATCCAGGTCCAATCTTACTATGACATTCGCATTGCCCCATCTTCTGTTATCATACGTGAAGGGCAGTCCTTGGAAGCCCAAATATTTTAGTTCACACACTAATAGAGCATCACAGAACACTGCCATCTGGCTCTCTGGCTGTGGACAGGTGGAGAAATGCTCGTGTTGCCAAAGCGCCTCATTGAAGCCACCCATGATGAACCACGGCAGCGCTGACATTGCCTTTAGCGCGCACAAGGCCGACCACATGAGATGTCGGTTCTCTGTTCTCAGCTCACCATAAACAAAGGTAGCATGCCATGACAGAGCCGCAGACGATTCCCGCACATGCACGTCGATGTAACGGCTAGTCACCTCCTTAACTTCCACTAACAAGCTCTCATGCCAGAAAAGAGCTAGCTCGCCACTCATACCATCACTGTCAATACCAGAAAATGCAAGGAGGCTAAATCGCCCTTCAACTTCTCCACTTTCTCACTTTTTTGTCGAGTTTCACACAAAAACACAAATTTGGGATTATTCGTCTTCACCAAGACGTCCAGCTCTCGAATTGTCGCGGGATTCCTGCAGCCACGACAGTTGAGACTAATGCAATCCATTGCGCCATTTAATCTATTGTCAGACCCTTATTGGCTGAATTGGAGGCTCCAGAATAGAACAAGGAAATAGCAGAGCAACCAACGATCGAGCAGCCAAATATTCCACAAACTCCACCAACCTTTGCCTCGGATACATGATCAACTCATATTCACCAATATTAGAGCACCAATGAGCAGCCAGAAATTTCATAAACAGCACAGCCTTTGCCTAGATCCGAACTTACACAACTCAGAACCAACGAACATATAGATTTTCTTTTTGCAGGGAAAATATCGAGATTCTTTAGAACAGGGTTACATTCCGCCAACAGAATATGAGAAATGCGGTCTGGACCGTGACACACCAACCATTTGGTGGTCAAGCCAGATCTACATAAATTGGCTAAACAATGAGAAACCCTATTTTGATCACCCTCAATCTTCAGGAGGACAGTATCTGGAACTTTCAGTAGACGCTTAACTTCATCAAAGAGATGGCCATGGACGTTCTATTTCTTTCAGAGCTGCGTAGAGCATTCAGAGCTACTGCACAATCAGTTTGCAGAATCAAAGGCTGAGCAGACCATTCATGAGGGGGAGCTAATAATCCTTCCATGATTGCGCTCACCTCAAATTCGAGTGCATCAATACATCTCCACAGGTGTCTACATGCAGAATATATCAACGCTCCCTAAGCATCACAGAGGTTTGGGCCAAGGGGGCACCTTCATAACATGTTACATATTTCTTAGCATGATCGGCACACACGATCCTTTACCTTCTAAAATTTACTTCTCTCCTCCATGCTTCAGCAGTTCAGGTATTGTATTCATATAGGAGTACATATTCCGGTATTGCTTAGTCACGTCAAGAGGTGGATTAGCTTTGTCATGGATCACATAATTCCTTCGTTGTGAGATTCTCCATAATAGCATAATGATCATAGCTCTTGATTCGTCAACTTCACACATCCTCCTTGGAAGGGATTTGCCACATTTATTTCATACAATCCCACACATTAGCTGCGAATGGGCATGTAATCAACACATGAAACGAATCCTAGTCTGCATTACCACATATAATCGACAAGTTGCAATCACCTCCTGATGGCGTCTTTTCTTGTTCATCATCGTGGCCAACGCTCAAGACACCACCTTCTAGGAATTTGTTTTTCATACTGCATGAAACTTCCGCTTTTAGATGTATAAAACGTCCGCTTGTAGACGTATGAATTGTTTTTCATATTGTATGAAACCACTAGTCCTAATTTTTGTACATATGAACCATCCGCCAGACGTACCTAGTGTATATTGTATTTCTATTGCAAATATTGATTTTCATTATTTGTTGCAAAATCAAAAACTAACGAGCATGCAAAGTTATAAACACTGGTGCTAAAAACACAAAATGACGACCGTATGCTCACAGGTTCTCACTCAGTATAGTGACAATCTTCAAAAATAAAACACATCAGTACTGTTATACTAATAACTAGACCGTTAAGGCACGTGTTGCCGCGCCCGTCCATTACAAATAAAATATGAGAGAAATATAATTTTAAAATGGAGCAGTATGAAATATGAAATATGTGAAGTAGACAAATGACATGGAATAGTGGATTTAATATGTGAACAACAATATAATAATAGAGACTCGTAATACAACAAAGAATAAGTAATAAGCACATTATCTTAACAACTAAGATAATTATATGTGAAAAGAGTGTCAGCATTAGAAAAAGAACACTAAGAGCTTTGTATTATGATGCAAGAGCTTGCCTTGTGCTATACCTACGGATAAAGTAATCTGATAAAGCATATGTTACCTCATCGTCCATCTTCTCAAGTGTGTTAGACCTGGAGCTGCATCATTTTGTGAAGATAAAGTGAACTGACAAATGATATTCTATGGATTTCCTAGTCACGCGACGGAAAATTTTACAACCACACTACAAAATATCGACCAGAAACTGAATAGCAGAATAGCAGACATACACAAGGAGAACCGGTTTAGAAAATCTGATACTCACCGAACAATCTAGAGCATGTGGATAGAATTAATAATTGGATTTAGCAGATTCCTTCTATAAAATATGGTACTCTCGAAAAAAATGGATTCACCTACTACCGGATAGGAACAGTGGCATGGCGAAGCATCTTAGACTGAAATGAAATATTTGTATATGGTGCAGGAGTGGGTACACAAGGAAACTGAAGATTACATGATGCAGATTGAGGATTCATCGCGTGCTGCACACCTGACCTAGGAGTAGTCGACGCGCCGCTCATTGATGCGGGACAGGGTTTATCGTGGAGGAGCCGCCGCGATCGGAAGGGCGAGAGGCTCTGGAGGAGCTCGTATGGCTGCGGAAGAACAAAAAGGGAGGTACCGTACTGGACCACACTCGCTTATAGAGCAATATGGGCTGCGCGGTTCATACATTTGGCCCGTTTCACCACAGAACACCCAGATTGCTCTTCAGAGTAGCAGCCCATAAATGTTGGACCGACAGGAACAAGCGACGTGTGTTTGTCGTAAAAAACGTCCAACACGGGATGAGAATGACCATGTAATCTGGAGCGTTCAACATCAGATCCAACGGTGTAGGACGTCAAAACGCTAAGACGGCTCCTAGGTGGTTAAATTTTACTGTTTCTTAATAACGTGATATTAGATCTGTGCGTCAGAGGCAAGATAGATATGATAGACTACTGAATAGTCAAGTGTCATCGGTAATATACTAATGACAATCAGTATAAAAAACATTTGTCAGTGGTCACGTACTAATGACGGTATCTCTGGAGATAAAATCATCGATCATTATTTACAAACAACATCAACTACATAACCATCACAAGAATTATAGTGACACATCACCAGCAACTTATTGTTGACGTACATGTAAATATTTCTGGTCGTACCTTACTAGAGCACTATTGACGTAATTATGTATACTCCATCGCTGGTTAGCTGTGTCTCGTCTGCTGGAATACCTGCATCGACTGGCGACAATCTATTTGGTCGTCGTTGTTAGAAGTTCGGACGACGAGTTCTACACATGTCAGTAGTAAGGTGTACCAATGACTGTATACTTCTGACGAACACCTCTATCATCGGTGCAGTTGACCTGACCCATCACTGGTAAGCCTTTTTACATTAGTGATTGTTCCTTTTGCTATGGCCCAATAGTGGGCCTTGGAAGAAGCCAAAGCAGTAGCAACCAAAGCAGTAATAGTGACGTCAGCTCCATCTAGAATCGAGGCATGGCAGTGGGTACCCGGCCACCACCATGATGCCCTTTTCTAGAAGTACAAACCACATGCCACAACGTTCCGCCAAAGTCAAACTTCACTGACACTACCTCTTTGACACTTCATCATCGGTAAGACATTGAACTTACTCCCTTAGGCATACATGAAAAACTGCCATCAGTCAAGATGTAATCAGTATAGGTATAAACTAAACATATTTTTTAACTTTATCCATCAAATATAGAGGTGTGGAGGCTCTTTGGTACACATTAATCATGAGGTAATCAAGCAGTGACTTCTGCTAGCCAGATTCATTTCCGAGTAACCACCTTGGTTTACATCTCAGAGCCGTATGCTCCCTCCCCCAAACTATTTGATTGGAGGCTTCATATCTCACCAACGACCAAAGAATAACAACATCGCAATGCTAGTAATGGAAAATGTTGTGAGAGTGTGTCGTGCAAGACATAAAAAATATAATGGTTTGTGGAGGATTGTGGTGGAGGAATGTGGTGGAAGAAGAATAGCCGAGGTGGCAGAGTACGAGTAAGGATGCTCGGGCATTCTTTTCACCAAACAGTGCATGTTGTAATTCCGGTTAGCTATTGGTAATTCCTGGTGCCTTCTATGCCTCTAACTCATATTCAAATCCTTAATATGCTATAATACAACTAATAATGGATAAAATAGGGATCGATAATTGTAAGAAAGGAAAATGAGATGACGGATAAGCTCTTCATTGTTTTTCTTAGTGAAGCTTCTTATTTATAAGAGAGGGTGGTAGATTATATGAACTCACTAGTCCACCATAGATCCATACATGAGAATCCTTAAGTGACGAGTCCAGTCCTTCAGTAGGTTTGGAGGCTAGTGATGCATTAATTTACATTCTTTTTAACTGCAAGACTCATTGATGTTTCGATGTCAGCACGAAGACTATGCCAACAACTAACACATAGGAAATTATTAAAAAGCTCATGAAAACAAAAGTCCAGTTGCTAACATTTACATCATCGAGGAGAAATGAGAGATGAATAAAACAAACGTGACCTCGCAAGTATCATTACTAGATTGCATCAATGCTGTGAGTAAAAAGTCATAATTTTGGTTTTACATGAAGGATTACATTTCATTAGGTAGTTCATGCCTTTCAGTTTGTAGTTTAGAGCACAACCATCCATATATAAACTAAATCACATACCACTAATGAATGATTTTATTGTGAGAAACAAGATCAAACCATATTGAGCTTACATATTAAACTAGACCAAGATTAACAACAACATGAACATAATCTTCCATACCAAAATAATCCCTCAAGTTAATATCAAAATAAAATTATGTTCTAAAAAAACAAAAAACAAAATAAGATTGCACCATTTTCTGGCAGTATTTAGTGGATGCACAATTGTTGTACACTCATGGCTCCCATTCAACCTGTAACCCAACAATGGGCCCGATTGAAGCCAAAGTAGTAGTAGTGGTGTCAGCTCAATTTCGAATTGAGGCATGGCAATGAGCACCCGTCCCTTACGCCCCTCACCCATTTATTGAACTCCGAACCACATGCCACATCTTTCCGCCAAAGTCAAATTTCACTAACACCGCCGTGTCGAAATAAAAAAGCTTAAGTTTCACTTCACCGTCGGTAAAGGCATTCAACTTACTCCTTTAGCTATACATGAAATCAGTCAAGATGTTATCAGTATAGGTATAAACTATACATATTTTTATATATTTATCTGGCAAATATAGAGTTAGTGGAGGCTCTTTTGTCCACCTTAGTTTACATCTCTGAGTCGTATGCTCTAGTCACTCCAAACTATTTGATTGGCGGCTTCATATTCATACATCAACAGAGAATAAAAACACCACAATGCTAGTTACATAAAATGTTGTGAGAGTGTGCCTACAAGACAGTACAAAATATAATCTATTGATGGTTTATTGCGGAATGTGGTGGAGGAAGAATAGCCGAGGAAGTAGAGTGGAAGTGAGGATGCTCGAGCATTCTTATCACTAGACATCACATGTTGCAATTCCAGTTAGCTGTTTGTAATTCCTGGTGCCATCTATGCCTATAACTCTGATTCAAATCCTTAATATGCTATGATATAGTTGATAACGAATAAAATGGGGTTCGATAATTATAAGAAAGAGAAATGAAATAACGGATAAGATCTTCATTTTTTTCTTGGTGAAGGTTCTTCTTTATAAGATACTAAGATGGTAGGCTGATATGAACTCACTAGTCCTCCATAGATCCATAACTTATCCATCTTACATTACGATACATGTCCTTCAGTAGGTTTGGAGGCTATATAAGCTTTAGAAAAGAGATGCATTAATTTACTTTCTTTTTAATGCCAAGACTCGTTGATGTTTCGACTTCAGCACAAAGACTACCGCCAACTAACACACGAGATATTATTAAAAATCTCATGTAAACAAAAGTCCAGCCGCTGACATTTACATCAAAGATAAATGAGAGATGAATAATAAACGTGACCTTGTAAGTATTATGACTCAGTTGCATTACAGTTCTAAATACAATGTCATAATTTTTGTCTCCCCGAAGGATTACATGTTCATTAGGTAGTTCAAGCCCTTCAATTTGTAGTTTAGAGAACAACCAACCAAATAAAAATAAAGCACATAACACTAATGGTTGATTTTTTGAGAAAAAACAAGATCAAACTATACTTGAGCTTCCATACTAAACTAGACCAGGCCTAACAACATGAACTTAATCTTCCATACCAAATTATTCTCTTAAGTCAACATCAAAATAAAATTCCTCTCTCCCAAAATAATAAAATGAAATTAGGTTGCACTATTTCTCTAGAAGCTTTCAGTGCATGCATCATTATTATGCACTCCCTGACCCCATTCAACAACAAATCTTTTCTACTACCAAACAATGGGCCCCAGAAAAATGATAAGCAGTTGCACCAAAGCAGTTGTAGTGGCATCAGCTAATCCATTATCGAGCCATGGTAGTGAGCACCCGCCTCTCCGCCATGCCTACCACCCTTTTCTCAAACTCCAAACCACATGCCGTAGTGTTCTACCAAAGTACAATGTCACTGACACTGCCGCATCGAAACGAAAAAGATTAAGTTTCATTTCATTATCGGTAAAGGCATTCAACTCAGGTCTTAGGAATGGATGAAAAATAGGAATCATTCAAGATATTGTCAATATGGGTATATAGTATACATATTTTTATACCTTTATCAAGAAAATCTTGAGGCCGTGGTGTTGGAGATATGCCCAAGAGGCAATAATAAAAGTAGTTATTATTATATGTTCGTGTTTATGATGAAAGTTTACATCCCATGCTATAATTGTATTAACTAGAAACATTAATACTTGTGTGATTTGTAAACATAAGAGTCCCTAGTAAAGCCTCTTGTTTAAACTAGCTTGTTGGTTGAAGGATGTTCGTGGTTTCCTGATCATGAACATTGAGATGTTAGTAAACAACAAGGTCATATCATTAGGAGAATGATGTGATGGACGTACTTCTATTAATTAAGCATAGCATAAAGATCAAGTCATTTAATATAGTTCAGTTGCTATAAGCTTTCAGATACATAGTAACCTAAATCCTTCGACCATGAGATCATGCTAATCACCATCACTAGAGGGATGCTTTGATGAAATTAAACACCACTTCGTAAGTGGGTGGTTATAAAGGTGACATTGAGTGTTCTGAAAGTATGTGTTGATGAACATGGATCAAGAGTGGGATTTGTCCATCCATATGACGGATAGATATACTATGGGCCTTCTTGGTGGAATGTCATCCAATTGGCTTGCAAGTATGTGACTGGCTCACAAAGGATCACATACCACAAAAACGAGTAAAGAGTAATTATGGGTAACGAGGTTGAACTAGGTATGTAGAGATACAGATGATCACACCTCAGATAAGTAAAGTATCATGAAACAAGGGGAAATTGGTATCGTATGTAAATGGTTCATTCGATTACAAAGTAATCTTAGAAATATGTGGGAGCCATATGAATTCCAGATTCCTCTGTTGGTTATTGATCGGAGAAGAATCTCGGTCATCTGCATAATTCACGATCCGTAGGGAGACACACTTAAGGATTCGATGTTGTTTGGTAGATATGGAATGTGAGTAAGAAGACAGAATGTTTTTCGAAGTCTTGGATGGGATCCGAGATATCACGAGGAGATCCGGAATGGTTCAAAGAATAAGATTCATATAAGGAAAGTCCAATTCCGGAGTTCGGGATTGGTTTCGATGTTTTCACCGGAATGTTCTAGAAGGGTCTAGAAGGTTCACCGATATAGAAGGGGAAGGGTACATGGATGTGTCATGACAAAGTGGAATGGTTGCATCATGTCCTAGGTCACTTGGCTGGACACTTGAAAGAGAGAAATCAAACTCTAGTTTGAAAGTCAAAAAGGCAGTTTGAAAAAGTCAAAGTGGGACATTGGTTTCCAAGTGGAGGGAGGGAAGGAATCCTACCTAAGGGAGGATTCCTCCCTCCTCCTTGCCTCCGACCTTGAAGAGGAGTTGGGGAGGACTTCCCTCCCCCAACCGCCTCTCCCCACCTATATAAGGAGGGGAGAGCGCCCCTACCCCTCACCACAAACCCTAGCTGCCAGCCACCCCAAGTCACCGCCACCCTAGGCCCTCCTCCAAGTCGCCGACTAGGGCTAAGCCTAAGGATGGCAATTTTACCCATGGGTACGGATACCCGCGGGTATCGTACCCGCATGGGTAGGGTATGGGCACACTTTTATACCCATGGGTAATACCCATACGCTGTCCGTTAAGTCACGGGTACGGGCACGAGTATAGACTTGTACCCATGGGTATACCCATACCCTGCCCGTTTAAACTGACATGTCAAACTTACCTATAGAGTTTGAACCTATGCGGCCGAGAATCCTAGGGACGAGTATGAGATTGTCACTTCTAAACTTCAATTTGATACTTTCATGTACTCATCTACTATTAGTAAGTAGAGATTATCTTTTTCAAATATTCTATTGATGAAAGTAAAATTTTGAATAACTTGTATACTATTGGATATACCCAGGTATGGGTATGGGTAAAGTTTTATACCCGCGGGTACGGGTACGGGTATGGGTAAGCTTTTGTACCCATTGTCTACACGGGTATGGGTATGGTATTTCTCTACCCTACCCATACCCTTCCCATTGCCATCCTTAGCTAAGACCTAGCCCTAGCCGCCGGCCACCACCCCTCTTTGGCGCCCTCTAAAACCTAGATCGTTGAGGCCCTCTTCTACTCCACCATACTCGCTCTGGCTTAGGCAAAGCCCTGCGGATTCTCCCCTCTACTTCCGACACCACGTCGCCATGCTGCCGAAATCGCGAGGAGAGAGGTACAACCTATGCTGCCTACTGGAACAAGGGAGAGTAGGGTCTTCATTGAGTACCGAATGTGTGACCGACTGTGGGAGCGCTGCTGAAACGCGGGTGCCAGAAGGATCGTCTACGTGAACTTGAGATCGGCAAGTGAACGACTACATCATCCACGAGAATCTGCTCTCATTAACCGCTTTAGAATCTTTGAGGGTGAGTACTCCATCGACTCATTGCTACAATCTAGTAGATAGATCTTGGCTTGTGTGTGTTCATGCGGTAGAATTTTTTTGTTTTCCATGCTACAAAACCTACACGTGGAGGCTCCTTGGTCTACATTAATCGTGAGATAATCAAGTAGTGACTTTTTTAATCAGATCCATTTTCGAGTAACCACCTTGGTTTACCTCTCAGAGTCTTCTACTCTTCTCCCCCAAACTATTTGATTGACGGCTTCATATTCTCACCATCAACCAAAGAATAACAACATGAAGAACTTGATACAAAAGATGTTGTGAGTGTGTGTATTGGAAGACATATAAAACATAATTGCTTGATGGTGTATGGAGGAATGTGGTGGATGAAGAATAGCCGATGCGGTAGAGGAGGGAGATGCTCGACCATTCCTGTCACTACATAGTGCACGGTAATTTGTGGTGTCTTCTATGCCTACAACTCAGATTCAAATCCTTAATATGCTAAGCTGCAACTAATAAAGGATAAAATATGTAGGGTTTCATAGCATGGAAAACAAAAAAATTCTACCGCATACAAACAAACAAGCCAAGATCTATCTACTAGATTGTAGCAACGAGTCGATGGAATAACTCACCCTCGAAGATTCCAAAGTGTTTAACGAGAGCAGATTCTCGTGGGTGATGTAGTCGTACTCTTTCCGATCTCAAGATCGCGTAGACGATCCTTCCGCTGCGTTCGGCAGCGCTCCCTGATCGGTCACATCGTTTCGATGAAGACCTTCCTCTCCTTGTTCCAGCGGCATGGAGGTTGTAGCACTCTCCTCGCAATTCGGCAAGACACTGGCGTGGTACCGAAGTAGAGGGAGATCTCATGAGCTTCGCCTTAAGCCGGAGCGATTATGGTGGAGTATGAGAGAGCTTTGGTGATCTAGGGTTTAGACACACCAATTAGAAGGCTCTAAACCGGAGGCTAGGGCAATTAGAAGCTCTAACTTGACGGCTTGGGAGAAATCCCTAGGCTGTGGCTAGGGTTTAGGTTTAGAGAGGGACTTGTGTATTAGGAGGCGCCCTGCCCCTCCCTTTATTGGTGGAGGCGCGGCCAAGGGAGGAGTCCCTCCCCAACTCGGCTTGGAGGTGGGCGGCGGTTGGAGGAGGAATCCCTCCCCAACTCGGTTTCCCACTCCTTCTCCTCTTTCCAAAACTTGCCGTTTGACTTTCAAACTAGCCGTTTGACTTTTCAATTTAGGATTTAAATAAACCCTTTATTTTGGACAGCAATAACACCTAGTACATGATGCAATCATTCCAACTTACAATGACACATTCATGTACCCTTCCCCCCAGTGCGGACATTCCGGAACCTTCTAGAATGTTCCCGATGAAAACACCGGAACCATTCCCCAACTCCAAAACGGGACTTTCCTTATATGAATCTTATTCTCCGGACCATTCCGGATCTCCTCGTGATATCCCGAATCCCATTCGAGACTCCGAACAACATTCGGACTCTTTCTCATCATTCCATAACTACTCAAACAACGTCGAATCCTTAAGTGTGTCTCCCTACGGTTCGTGAATTATGCAGACATGATCGAGACACTTTCTCCGAACAATAACCAATAGAGGAATCTGGAAATTCATATGGCTCCCACATATTTCTACGATTACTTTGCGAGCGAATGAACCACTTACATACGATATCAATTTCCCATTGTCTCACGATAGTTTACTTATCCGAGGTTATGATTGTCGGTATCTCTGCATACCTAGTTCAACCTCGTTACTGACAAGTACTCTTTTCTCGTTCCCGTGATATGTGATCCCTTGTGAGCCAGTCACATGCTTGCAAGCTAATTGGATGACATTTCACCGAGAGGGCCCAAAGTATATCTATCCGTCATATGGATGGACAAATCCCACTCTTGATCCATGTGTTTCAACCAATACTTTCTGAACACTCAATGCCACCTTTATAGCCACCCAGTTACGGTGTGGTGTTTGATGTTATCAAAGCATCCATCCGGTAAAGGTGATATGCATGATCTCATGGTCGAAGGAATTAGATAACCATGTATCAGAAAGCATATAGCAATTGAACTATTAAAATGACTTGATCTTTATGCTACGCTTATCTATAGGAGTATGTCCACCATATCATTCTCCTAACGATATGATCTTGTTGTTAATAACATCTCAATGTTCATGATAGGGAAACCACAATCATCTATTAACCAACAAGCTAGTATTATACAGAGGCTTTACTAGGGACTTCAAATTAAGTTTACAAATCACACAAGTATTAATGTTTCCTTGTTAATACTATTATAGCATGAATGTAACCATTTATCATAAACACAAAGATATAATAATAACTACATTTATTATTGCCTCTAGGGCATATCTCCAACAGTCTCCCACTTGCACTAGAGTCATCTAATCTAGATTACATGGTAAAATACCGAACACCCATGGCAGTTTGGTGCTGGTCATGTTTTGCCCTCGGGAGAGGTTTAGTCAACGGATCCGCCACATTCAGATCTGTGTGTACTTTGCAAATCTTTATATCCCCATCTTGGATATGTTCTCGAATAGCGTGAAAACGTAGCTTGATGTGCTTCAGCTTCTTGTGTGACCTTGGTTCTTGCGCATTGGCTATGGCGCCCATGTTATCACAGTAGATAGACATTGGGTCCAGTGCACTAGGAACCACACCCAGCTCTGTAATGAACTCTTTCATCTATATCGCTTCTTGTGAAGCCTCCAAAGCAGCCATGTATTCCGATTCAGTTGAAGATCTCGCCACAACGCTTTGCTTTGCACTCCTCCAGCTAACTGCTGCACCATTCAAAATAAATACGTATCCAGATTGTGATTTAGAATCATCCGGATCGGTGTTCCAACTAGCGTCGGTGTAACCATTAACAACGAGCTGTTCATCACCTCCATAAGAAAGAACCATATCCTTAGTTCTTCTCAAGTACTTAAGGATGTTTTTGACCGCTGTCCAATGATCCACTCCTGGATCACTTTGATATCTGCTAGTCAAACTAACAGCATATGCAATGTCGGGTCTAGTACATAGCATGGCATACATTAGAGATCCTATGGCTGAGGCATAGGGAGTCTTACTCATCCTTTCTCTATCTTTTGCCGATGTCGGACTCTGAGTTTTACTCAAGGTCGTATTGGGCAACATGGCCAAGAACCCTTTCTTGCTATGTTCCATTCCAAACCTCTTTAGAACTTTGTCCAAATATGTACTTTGTGACAATGATATTTGGCGTTTTGATCTATCTCTATAAATCTTTATGCCTAATATGTAAGCTGCTTCGCCAAGATCCTTCATTGAAAAACTATTATTCAAATATTCTTTGACACAATTAAGAAGGTCTACATCATTCCCAATCAACAATATGTCATCCACATATAGTATTAAGAATGCTACAGAGCTCCCACTCACTTTCTTGTAAATACAAGCTTCTCCATAAGTTTGTATAAAACCAAAACTTTTGATTACCTTATCAAAATGTTGATTCCAACTTCGGGATGCTTGCTTCAATCCATAGATTTACCGTTGAAGTTTGCATACCTTGTTAGCATCTTTAGGATCGACAAAACCTTTGGGTTGCATCATATACAACTCTTCATCAATGTCACCATTGAGGAATGCTGTTTTGACATCCATCTGCCATATCTCATAATCGTAATATGCAGCGATTGCTAACATAATCCTCACAGACTTTAGCTTTGCTACTGGTGAGAAAGTCTCATCGTAGTCAACTCCTTGAATTTGTCGAAACCCTTTTGCGACAAGTCGAGTTTTATAGACAGTAACATTACCATCAGCATCTGTTTTCTTCTTGAAAATCCATTTGTTCTCGATGACCTTCCGGCCATCCGGTAAGTCCACCAAAGTCCACACTTGGTTCTCGTACATGGATCCAATCTCGGATTTCATGGCTTCCTGCCATTTATTGGAATCTGGGCTCATCATTGCTTCCTCATATGTCTCAGGGTCATCGGTGTTGTCCACCAACATGACACTCATAACGGGATCATACCAATCTGGAGTGGTACGAGTTCTCGTTGACCTGCGAGGCTCTGTAGCAACTTCGACCGAAGTTTCATGATCATCATCATTAGCTTCCTCTCTAATTGGTGTAGGCACCACAGGAACTTCTTCCGGCGTTGTGCTACTCGTAATTTCGAGAGAAGGTTCGACAACCTCGTCGAGTTCTACTTTCCTTCCAGTCACTTCTTTCGAGAGAAATTCCTTCTCTAGAAAGGATCCATTCTTGGCAACGAAGATTTTGCCTTCGGATCTATGATAGAAAGTATACCCAATAGTTTCCTTCGGGTATCCTATGAAGACGCATTTTTCCGCTTTGGGTTCAAGCTTGTCCGGCTGTAACTTCTTTACATAGGCTTTGCATCCCCAAACTTTAAGGAACGACAATTTAGGTTTCTTCCCAAACCATAATTCATACGGTGTCGTTTTAACGGATTTAGACGGTGCCCTATTTAAAGTGAATGCGGCTGTTTCTAATGCATAACCCCAAAATGATAGCGGTAAATCTGTAAGTGACATCATAGAACGAACCATATCTAAGAGAGTTCGATTACGACGTTCAGACACACCATTACGCTGTGGTGTTCCCAGCGGTGTCAATTGTGAAAATATTCCGTATTTCTTCAAATGCTCGCCAAACTCGTAACTTAGATATTCACCTCCATGATCAGAACGTAGAAATTTAATCTTCTTGTTACGTTGATTCTCTACCTCACTTTGAAATTCCTTAAACTTCTCGAAAGTTTTGGATTTATGTTTCATGAAATAGATATACCCATATCTACTCAAGTCATCCGTGAAGGTAAGAACATAACGATAACCACCGCGCGATGCTACACTCATTGGACCACACACATCGGTATGTATGATTTCCAATAAGTCCGTAGCTCGCTCCATCATACCAGAAAATGGAGTCTTAGTCATTTTTCCCATTAGACATGCTTCGCATCTTTCAAGTGATTCAAAATCAAGTGATTCAAGAAGTCCATCGGAATGGAGTTTCTTCATACGCTTCATTCCAATGTGACCAAGGCAGCGATTACCACATATAGGTCGAGTTATCGCTTGATTTCAAACGTTTAGCCTCAATGTTATTAATATGTGTATTTCCACCATCGAGATTCAATAAGAATAGACCATCTATCAAAGGTGCATGTGCATAAAACATATTACTCATATAAATCGAACAACCATTATTCTCGGATTTAAACAAATAACCGTCTCGCAATAAACAAGATCCCGATATAATGTTCATGCTCAACGCAGGCACCAAATAACAATTATTTAAGTATAAAACTAATCCCGATGGTAGATGAAGGGGTAGCGTGCCGACCGCGATCACATCAACCTTTGATCCGTTTCCCACGCGCATCGTCACCTCGTTCTTCACTAGCTTCCGTTTATTCTGCAGCTCCTGTTTCGAGTTACAAATATGAGCAACCGAACCAGTATCAAATACCCAGGCACTACTACGAATACTAGTGAGATACACATCAATAACATGTATATCAGATATACCTTTCTTCTTGATGTTGCCGTTCTTCAAATCCGCCAAGTACTTTGGGCAATTCCGCTTCCAGTGACCTTCTCCTTTGCGGAAAAGCACTCGATGTCGGGCTTGGGTCCAGCCTTGGTCTTCTTCGTCGGTGGCAACTTTCTTGCCACCATTCTTGAAGTGTCCCTTACCTTAGTCTTGCCTTTCTTGAATTTGGTGGTCTTATTGACCAACAACACTTGGTGCTCTTTCTTGATCTCCACTTCTGCAGACTTTAACATAGCAAACAGTTCTGGCAACTGCTTGTTCATGTTCTGCATGTTGTAGTTCATCACAAAGTTCTTGTAACTTGGTGGTAGTGATTGGAGGACACGGTAAATCCCCAAAGCATTAGGAATCACTATACCCAAGCTTTGAAGTTTGTTTGCGTGCCCAGACATCTTAAGCACATGCTCACTGACGGAGCTGCCCTCTTCCATCTTGCAGTTAAAGAACTTTTCAGAAGCCTCATAACTCTCAATCGCCGCGTGAGTCCCAAAGATCAATTTGAGATCACGGACAATATCATGTGGGTCTGAATTCTCAAACCTTTTCTCAAGTCTGATTCTAAACCATACAAGATAGCACATCGAACTATGGAGTACTGATTCTTCCGAGCAAGGTAAACATTCTTTACTTCATCGGTAGCATCAGCTGCAGTGGGTCACCCAGGTGCATCCAAAGACATAGGTCAAATTACCAAATGTGAGGACAATCCTCAAATTATGGAACCAATCCGCGAAGTTGCTTCCATTGTTTTTCAACTTTTCTTTCTCTAGGAACGCATTAAAATTGATGGTAGGGGCTGCCATTGATCTACAACATATTTGCAATAGTTTAGACTAAGTTTATGACAAATTGAGTTCAAATTAATAATAAAGTTTAATCTAGGTGAACTTCCACTCAAAACAACATCCCTCACATTGTTTTAGTGATCACACGAACCAAATCCACCATATCAAAACCGATCATCACGAGAGTTGATATAGTTTCAATGGCGAACAATCGACATGTTCATCATATCTACTATATGACTCATGCTTTACCTTTCGGTGATTCGTGTTCCTGAGACCATGTCTGTACATGCTAGGCTCGTCAAGATCAAACCTTAGCTACCGCATAAGCAAATCTGGCTTGCTTACGTTGTATACACTTGCGGAATCTAACACACCCGATCATCACGTGGTGCTTCGAAACAACAAGCTTTAGCAACGGTGCATACTAAGGGTGAACACTTTAGAACTTGAAATTTATGTGCATGAGGGATCATCTTATAATGCTACCGTCATCTACTAAGCAATACAAGATGCATAAAGGATTAACATCACATGCAATTCATAATATGTGATATGATATGGCCTTTCTTCTTTGTGCTTCCGATCTCCATCTTCAAGCACGAACATGATCTCCATCATCACCGGCATTGCATCAAGGTCAATGACGCTTCTCCATGGTTGTCGTCCACCGGCTTCAACTATTACAACTACTTTGAATAGATACACGGATCTTAACATAAATTAAAGACAACCATATGGCTCCTGCCGGTTGCCAACTTACAATAAGGAACATTGCATACATCAAATATAATCACAATCATGGCCATATCACATCACTGCACACCCCTGCAAAACAAAGTTAGACGCCTCTACTTTCTTTGCATGTTTTACGTGGTTTGGGGCTTTCAATAAGTGTCGATCTAACTTACAAACAAGAACCACAACATTGATACTAGTATTGTTAATCACCCGTTGTAAATTGGATCTCCACTATGCTGGGAGAAACAGGCACCCGCAAAGCCACTTATGCAATACAAGTTGCATGTCAAGCGTGGAGCAAGTCTCATGAACGATGTCATGTAAGGTTAGCCCGGGCCGCTTCATCCCAACATCCCGCAAGATGCAAAGTACACAAGAAGCAATTGACAATAAAAGCATCAACGCCCACAATGACCATTGTGTTCTACTCGTGCAACAGATCTACATATAGACACGGCTCTGATACCACTGTAGGGTTTCGTAGCATGGAAAACAAAAAATTTCTACCGCATACAAACAAATAAGCCAAGATCTATCTACTAGATTGTAGCAACGAGTCGATGTAATAACTCACCCTCGAAGATTCCAAAGTGTTTAACGAGAGCAGATTCTTGTGGGTGATGTAGTCGTACTCTTTTTGATATCAAGATCACGTAGACGATCCTTCCGGCGCTGCGTTCCGGCAGCGCTCCCTTGATCGGTCACATGCGTTAAATTTTCGACGAAGACCTTCCTCTCCCTTGTTCCAGCAGGCAGTGGAGGTTGTAGCACTCTCCTCGCAATTCCGGCAGCACAACGGCGTGGTACCGGAAGTAGAGGGGAGATCTCGCAGGGCTTCGCCTTAAGCCGGAGCGAGTATGGTGGAGTATGAGAGAGCTTTGGTGATCTAGGGTTTAGACACACCAATTAGAAGGCTCTAAACCGGAGGCTAGGGCAATTAGAAGCTCTAACTTGACGGCTTGGGAGAAATCCCTAGGCTGTGGCTAGGGTTTAGGTTTAGAGGAGAGGGACTTGTGTATTAGGAGGGGCAGCCCTGCCCCTCCCTTTATAGGTGGGAGGCGCGGCCAAGGGGAGGGGAGTCCCTCCCCAACTCGGCTTGGAGGTGGGCCGGCGGTTGGAGGAGGGAATCCCTCCCCAACTCGGTTTCCACTCCTCCTCCTCTTTCCAAAACTTGCCGTTTGACTTTCAAACTAGCCGTTTGACTTTTCAATTTAGGATTTAAATAAACCCTTTATTTTGGACAGCAATAACACCTAGTACATGATGCAATCATTCCAACTTACAATGACACATTCATGTACCCTTCCCCCCCGGAGTGCCGGACATTCCGGAACCTTCTAGAATGTTCCCGATGAAAACACCGGAACCATTCCCCAACTCCGAAACGGGACTTTCCTTATATGAATCTTATTCTCCGGACCATTCCGGATCTCCTCGTGATATCCCGAATCCCATTCGAGACTCCGAACAACATTCGGACTCTTTCTCATCATTCCATAACTACTCAAACAACGTCGAATCCTTAAGTGTGTCTCCCTACGGTTCGTGAATTATGCAGACATGATCGAGACACTTCTCCGAAAAATAACCAATAGAGGAATCTGGAAATTCATATGGCTCCCACATATTTCTACGATTACTTTGCGATCGAATGAACCACTTACATACGATATCAATTTCCCTTTGTCTCACGATAGTTTACTTATCCGAGGTTATGATCGTCGGTATCTCTGCATACCTAGTTCAACCTCGTTACTGACAAGTACTCTTTTCTCGTTCCCGTGATATGTGATCCCTTGTGAGCCAGTCACATGCTTGCAAGCTAATTGGATGACATTTCACCGAGAGGGCCCAGAGTATATCTATCCGTCATATGGATGGACAAATCCCACTCTTGATCCATGTGTTTCAACCAATACTTTCTGAACACTCAATGCCACCTTTATAGCCACCCAGTTACGGTGTGGTGTTTGATGTTATCAAAGCATCCATCCGGTAAAGGTGATATGCATGATCTCATGGTCGAAGGAATTAGATAACCATGTATCAGAAAGCATATAGCAATTGAACTATTAAAATGACTTGATCTTTATGCTACGCTTATCTATAGGAGTATGTCCACCATATCATTCTCCTAACGATATGATCTTGTTGTTAATAACATCTCAATGTTCATGATAGGGAAACCACAATCATCTATTAACCAACAAGCTAGTATTATACAGAGGCTTTACTAGGGACTTCAAATTAAGTTTACAAATCACACAAGTATTAATGTTTCCTTGTTAATACTATTATAGCATGAATGTAAACATTTATCATAAACACAAAGATATAATAATAACTACATTTATTATTGCCTCTAGGGCATATCTCCAACAAAATATTGTTCAATAATTGTAAGAAAGACAAATGACATGATGTATAATAGTATAAACTCTTTATTTTGTGCTCAGTGAAGCTGGGTGTATATAAGTGACTTGGATGGTAGATTCATATGAACGCACTAGTTCTCCATAGATCCATAATTGAGAATCCATTAATTATGATCTTGGTCGTGCAGTACCTTTGGAGATTACGAATGCTTTAGAAAACCGATGCATTAATTTACTTGCTTTTTAGTGGCAAGACTAATTGATGTTTTGACCTCCACACAAAGACTATACCACCAACTAAGTGACCGTGGTATTTTTAAAAACATCATGTAAACAAAAGTCCAGCCGCTAACATTCACGCCATCAAAGATAAATGAGAGATGACTAAAACAAAGATGACCTAGTAAGCATCATGTCGCAATTGCATGAAGTTCTGAATACAGTCATAATTTTTGTCTCACACTAAGGATTCCATTTGAATTATGCAGTTCATGATATCTTCCACTCATAGTTCTGAGAAAACCTTACAAAACATAAATTAAGCACATATATTCAATGGATGGTTTTATTTGAGAAAAAACAAGATCAAACCATAACGAGATTCTATATTAAACTAGACCAAGCCGAACAATTACATGAAGATAATCTTCCATACCAAACTATTATATCAAGTCAATACAAACAAATTATGCTCTCCTAGAAAAAGAAAATGAAATTAGGTTGCACCGTTTTTCTAACAGTATTCAGTGTATCCACCATTTTATGTTACACTCCCTGCTCCCATTTAACATCAAACCCATTGTTGCAGCCAAAGCAGTAGTAGTGGTGTTTGCTCCATTCAGAATCTAGGCATGGAAGTGAGCACCAGGCCGTCACGCCTGTTAGATGTATATATTTGTATATTGTATTTTCTCATATGTTAGGGGGCTTCCTGCATATCTGCACCTGTACCTGTACTATATATTGTGGCCTTTGGCCCCCAGAGGAATATAACTTTGTCTATTCCTAACATGGTATCAGAGCCGGTTTTAGGGTTCCCGTGCCCACCGGTCCTCTGCTTGTGATCACCGCCGCCGTCAGCTCGCCCCGGCCACCGCCGGTTCCCGTTCTGGTCGCGTACGTGGAGTTTCTTGTCCTGCTCGTCAATTTTTCGGCTCGCCAGATCGCTCTCAGATCGGATCGGATCGGTCTGGTTCTGCAGCTGGTATCAAGCGCGAACGTCGCCACGTCCAGCCCAACGCCCTGCCGCCGCCTGACCAGCCAGACGCCCGCCCTCTCCTCCACACGCGTGATCCCTCCGCCGGCCTCCAGCTGCTGCCCGTCGTCCGCCTACCCGACGCCCGCCTGTCATCCGTCTGTCGCCGAGGTCATCCGTCGCCCGTTCGTTCGGTCCTCCGGCTCCCCGGCTCCCCTCTGCCTACCCAGGCTCTCCTCCGCCTGCCCGGATCCCCTCCGCCGGCCTGCAGCTGCTGGCCCTCCCACCGGCCTTCTCTGCTTCGATCGACGCCAACTGCTATGTCTACCAGTTGCGAGATCTGTTTGAGCGTTAAAAAAAATGAGAGAGAGATGTCTTCTGCATCGGGCTATGTTGCGATTCCTCGCTGCCCGGTGATCTTCGATGGCGTGAATTATTCTGATTTCGCTGCCTTTATGCGCGTTCATATGTGCGGTCTCCGTCTTTGGGGTGTGCTCTTCGGCGAGGTCTCCTGTACGTCGTGCCCCTACTCCTATGGCTCCTCTTCCGCCGACGCCGATTGTTCTTGGCGCTGATGCTTCTGAGGAGGCCAAGGATGTTGCTCAGAGTGCCAATGATACTGTTGTTGCTTCTTATGAGCTGAAGTTCAAATAGTACTGTGCTAATCTCGAGACCTATCGCCATGCTCTGACTGCCTACACTCAGTGGATCGATGAGGATGCCCGTGCTGCTGCTGTTCTCACCTCCAGTGTTCTGCCCCAGTATGCTGCTGAGTTCATGAGTCTTCCTACTATTGCCGCTCAGTGGGCACATCTTCGTCAGCGCTATCAGTCGTATGGGGATGCTCTTTACCTGTCCTTGGTTCGCCAGGAGCATGCTCTTCAGCAGGGTGATTCCACTATTGATGAGTTCTATACTCAGAGTGCTGCTATATGGCGTCAGCTTGATTCTCTCCGTACTGCTGTTTATGGCACATGCTCGTGCTGCCAGATTGTGCGCTCGGATTTAGAGTTTCACCGCATCTATGAGTTTCTGTCTCGGCTCCGCTAGGAGTTTAAGCACCAACGTGATCAGCTGAATGCTCGTGGTCGTGTTCCGCTCTCTGAGTTGTTGTCTGATCTTTGGGCCGAGGAGACCCGTCTCCGTGGTGCTGGTCTTCTTGCGGTTCCATATGTGCTTGCTACTCGTGGTCCTCCTATGCCGTCTGTTCCCTTGACTCAGCCGCGGTCCTCTGTGCCGCCGCCGATACTATCCACTTCTCCAGGTCAGGGTCAGGGTTAGCACCAGCAGTCTCAGGGTCAGGGTCAGCACCAGCAGGCTCGTGGTCAGGGTCGTCGTGGTTCTCTTTGCCACTGCTCTTACCGTAACAAGGATGGCCACACTTGGGCCACCTGTTACGCATGGGATCCCAATTTACGTCAGCAGCACCAGGCTCGTGGGCAGTCGGCTCCTTCCGGATCTTCAGTAGTTGCTCTCTCCGATCAGGACATTATTAGGAGTCTTCGCGGTCTGCTTGCTTTTACAGGCTCTTCTTCAACGACACTGCTAGTTTTGTGACTGATTCTTCTAGCACTGTGCGACCACCGCCTTCTACACAGTCAGGTACGTCCCCGTGGTATCTGGATTCTGGAGCTTTCTTTCAGATGACCTCTGAGTCTTCTTTTCTGTCCGCTCTTCGTTCTCTCCCTTCTCATGTTCGTGTTTTTATGGCCGATGGTAACTCTCTTCCTATTTCTAGTCGGGGCACCCTTTCTACTTCTTCTTTTTCTGTTGCTGATATTTTTCATGTTCCTCTTCTTAAGATGAATCTGTTCTCTACTAGCCAGCTTACTGACTCTGGTTGCCGCGTCATTCTTGATGCTGATTCTTGTGTTGTCCAGGACCGTCGCACACAGGCCCTGGTTGGAGCTGGCCCTCGCAGCCGTGACTCTTCAGGACTTCGGGAGTTAGACTGGCTTCGTGTTCCTTCCGCTGCCACTTCATCTGTCAGTTCTTCTCCGGTCGTCGCCTCTGCTACCAGCTCCTTTCAGCAGTGGCATCATCGTCTTGGTCACCTTTGTGACTCTCGCCTATCGTCATTAGTTCATCGTGGTCTTCTGGGGTATGTCTCAGGAGATGAGTCTTTACATTGTTAAGGCTGTAGGTTGGGTAAACAGATTCAGCTTCCCTATCCTACTAGTGCGTTTGTATCTTAGCGACCTTTTGATTTAGTTCATTCTGATGTTTGGGGTCCGGCTCCTTTCGCTTCGAAAGGGGGCCATCGCTACTATATTTTATTCATTGATGATTTTTCTCGGTACACTTGGTTGTATTTTATGCGCTCTCGCAGTGAAGTGCTCTCCATATATCAGCGTTTTGTGGACATGGTTCGTACTCAATATTCTACACCCATTCGTGTGTTCATGCTGATTCTGCTGGTGAGTATATCTCCCAGATGTTGCGAGGTGTTCTTGCTGAGCAGGGCACCCTTGCTCAGTTCTCCTGTCCTGGCGCACATGCCTAGAATGGTGTTGCTGAGCATAAGCATCGCCATCTTCTTGAGACCACTCGTGCCATGATGATTTCTTCTTCTCTTCCGCCACATTTCTGGGCTGAGGCTATCGCTATGTCGGCTTACCTCATCAATATTCAGCCTTCCGCTGCTCTGCAGGGTGGTATCCCCCTTGAGCACCTATCTGGACAGTCTCTAGACTACTCCATGCTTCGCTTGTTTGGTTGTGTTTCCTATGTTCTCCTTGCTCCTCGCGAACGCACCAAACTGACCGCTCAGTCTGTTGAGTGTGTTTTCCTTGGATACAGTGATGAGCATAAGGGCTATCGCTGTTGGGACCCTGTTGGTCATCGGATGCGTATCTCTCGTGATGTTACTTTTGATGAGACGCGTCCTTTCTATCCTCGTCCCACTGCTGGTACCTACCTGGTGGAAGATATCTCTTTTCTTCTCTTTCCTCACACATCTCCCTCTACTCCTATTGTGTCTTCTTCAGGATCTTCTCCCCCTGATGTCTGTTCTTCTACACTGTCCTCCTCTACTCCGTCTAGTTCTCCTAGTTCTCCTCGTTCTCCGGAGTCTTCCTCTGCTATTCCTTCTTCTTCATCGTTGTCTCCTGAGTCATCTTCCTATGACGAGCTTCCCTCTACTCGTCCTGTTCGTCAGTGTCGTGCCCCCAATCGTTACTCTCCTAGTCAGTATGGTCTTTCTGTTGCCTCCGAGCCGACTTCTTATCGGGATGCTGATCACCATCCTGAATGGCAGCTGGCCATGGCTGAAGAGATTGCTGCGCTTGAGCGCACTGGCACATGGGATCTTGTTTCTCCCCTCCCGATGTTCGTCCTATCACGTGTAAGTGGGTCTATAAGATTAAGACCCGCTCTGATGGATCTCTTGAGCGCTATAAAGTGCGTCTTGCGGCTCGTGGTTTTCAGCAGGAGCATGGTCATGACTATGATGAGACCTTTGCTCATGTGGCTCATATGACCACTGTGCGTACTCTTCTTGATGTTGCTTCTGTTCGTCACTGGTCTGTGTCCCAGCTTGATGTTCAGAACGCCTTTTTCAATGGTGAGTTGAGTGAGGAGGTTTATATGCAGCCTCCTCCTGGGTATTCTGTTCCCGAGGGGATGGTTTGTCGTCTTCGAAGTTCTCTTTATGGCCTCAAACAGGCCCCTCGTGCCTGGTTTGAGCGTTTTGCTTCTGTAGTGACTGCTGCTGGTTTCTCCCATAGTGCTCATGATCCGGCGCTGTTTGTTCACACTTCTCCTCGTGGACGCACTCTTCTTCTTCTCTATGTTGATGATATGATCATTACTGGTGATGATCCTGAGTATATCGCCTTTGTTAAGGCTCGTCTTCGTGATCAGTTTCTTATGATTGATCTTGGTCCTCTTCGATACTTTCTTGGGATTGAGGTTTCCTCCACTTCTGATGGTTTTTACATCTCTCAGGAAAAGTATATTCAAGATCTTCTTGCTCGTGCTGCTCTTGGGGACGAGCGCACTGTTGAGACCCCTATGGAGCTTAATGTTAAGCTTCAACCTACTGATGGTGATCCTCTTCCTGATCCGACGCGTTATCGTCATCTTGTTGGGAGTCTTGTTTATCTTGCTGTCACTCGTCCTGACATCTCTTATCCTGTTTATATTCTGAGTCAGTTTGTTTCTGCTCCTACCACTGTTCACTAGAGTCATCTTCTCCGTGTTCTTCGTTATCTTCGTGGTACGATCACTCGTCACCTTTTCTTTCCTCGTTCCAGCTCCCTCCAGCTCCAGTGCTATTCGGACGCTACGTGGGCGAGTGATCCTTCGGATCGTCGTTCACTTTCTGCTTACTGTGTGTTTCTTGGTGGTTCGCTCATTGCTTGGAAGACGAAGAAACAGACATCGGTTTCCCGTTCGAGTGTTGATGTTGAATTGCGTGCTATGGCCTTGTTGACTGCTGAGGTGACCTGGTTACGGTGGTTATTTGCGGATTTTGGGGTCTCTATTACCACACTCACTCTGGTTTTGTCTGACAGTACAGGTGCTATTAGTGTTGCACGTGATTCGGTCAAGCATGAGCTTACCAAGCATATTGGTGTTGATGCTTTCTATACACGTGCTCAGGTGCAGGCTCAGGTTGTTGCGCTTCAGTATGTGCCTTCCGATTTATAGTTGGCGGATTTCTTTACGAAGACACGGATCAGAGCGCAGCATGATTTCTTACTCTCCAAACTCAGTGTTGTGGATCCACCATGAGTTTAAGGGGGGGCTGTTAGATGTATATATTTGTATATTGTATTTTCCCCATATGTTAGGGGGCTTCCTGCATATCTGCACCTGTACCTGTACTATATATTGTGACCTTTGGCCTTCCAAAGGAATACAACTTTGTCTATTCCTAACAACGCCCATCTCCCTTTTTTCGAACCGCAAACACATGTCGCAGTGTCCCGTCAAAGTCACGTGTGACTGACAACTTCCGGATTTACTCCTTTCATAGGAAAGTGGCGCACACATGTTCCGGTGTCCCGCTTTGACAATTTTTTTAGATGATATAGTTTTTATGATTAAAAACACTGGAAACAAGGGCCCTATACGGAAAATATGACTACCAATAAACTAGCGCACTCGGAGTCATATTTTCCTTGACAAACATTGCGTGCGCACAACACAGGGTTTGTTGAGTACTAGATTTCTCGCTTCTGAATGTTGAGATCTGTTTTCGCCTGATGCTAATTTTTCGGCACATTTGCTTTTACCTCCGCAGCACAAACTCAAGTCCCAAACCAAAATGAAGCACACCAAGGCTGTACACATTGGTGTTTGTAGAAGGGGTCGTAAATGATGTGGTATGCATGCACTATAACTGTGGAATAGAAACATGATCTATTGCCAAGTCTCTATTGTCTGTAGGAACTAGGAATAATTGGTCTAGACATAGGACTTAGTATTATTTGCTGACACGCTTGATTTCTATTGATTCCAGTTACATAAGTGTGAAGGCATTATGCTCTATGCTGATATATTAGTTCTCTCTCACAGGAGCATGCCCGAGCCATCTGATTGTCGTATTCATTTCTTTCGCCGTTTGTAAAGCAAAAAAAAGTTTTCCCAAGACAGTCGAGTGCCCGCTCCATTTTGAAAAAAATCCATTTCGGAAAAACTTGAGCGCCTCATTCTCGCTCTCAACCTCTACATAGCAAGACCCATCTTTTCGAAATGGTGATATAACACACCGGCCTCTGTATCAATAGATGCACACAACCTCACTTATTACTTAGTTCACCAATCTCTGAAATACAAATTCACGGGTCACACAATGACTCCATGTGGATCAACCACATAAAAATAAAAAGCAAACCTAAATTAAACATTATTCAATCTACTAGAATGCCACCACGAAGCCTGACTAAAAATATCCTAAATGATCGACAGGAGCCGCCTGCCACCAGTAGTCATAGGTTACGCTGTTACATAGGTAGTACCAACCACTTCTGAATCCAATGCACAACCATACGGATAGCCTGCAAAAACATTGTGCCTCCAACTTTGTTAAAAATAATATATTTTTTGTATTTCTAAATAGACCAACATAAGGCTGGAACTCCAATACAAATTCTAGCCTTAACGATCCTATCAATACCATTCAACCAATTTCAAAACATATTGGTTACATTAGCTGGTGGTGGAATATTAAAAGTACAATAAATGATGCGCCATATAATTTGTGCATAAGGACATGAGATAAATAAATGTTAAATAGTTTCCTATGAATCACAAAAACAACATTTCATACTTCCTGACCAATTTATTTTAGCAAGGTTATCTTTGATAAGTAAAACTTTTCTATGAAGGAACCACATGAATATCTTGATATTAAGTGGGATCTTTAATTTTCAAAAATATTTCTAGAAAAATCATGCTGATCATTCATTAGATCTACATACATCGATTTAACTGAGAAGACACCTGAGAAAGTGAGCAAGACCAATTTATAGAATTGCTTGTCCGTGATTACCGTGAGAGCGTGACATATGAAACAGCAGGATACAAATTTCTTGATGGCTACTAGGGGCGTGGCATAGGGGGATAGGAGATGCAGCATCTTAGGAAGGAGATGCTTAGAGATTATGAAGAACTCTGAGCTCATGTCGTAATTTCAGTTATCCACTATCAATTCCCGGTGCCTTCTATGCCTATACCTATCAAATTCATGGTATGCACATACATAATGAATAAGGCATGAAACGAGATTGGATTTTCTAACAAATAGAAATAAAATGAAGTGAGATATTCAATGTTTGTTATTAAGATCTTCATCTTTATAAAGAGAATTGGGAGATGGCCTACTTTAAACAAATAAGTCATTCACTTGCCTTTATTTGAAAGGATGGATTTCATTGATCTCTCGACCTCATTAGTAGGAGTACAAAGTTTTGTCCTTAAGATAGGAAAGGTGAGATAGGCAAAACCAACAAAACCTGATAAATTATGTTGCAGCAAGCGGATCAAAGGTCAGAGCACAAAATCCCAATTTTTGTCTCGCGTAAGGGATTCAATTGCCATTTAGGCAGTTCTTGTCCTTTTGCTATTAGTTAAGAATACTGCCCGCTTAACATGAAGTGAAAGATGTAAGGAAAGATTTTATTTTATGAGGTGTGCTTCGGTATCCCCTCTCATCCAAATTTATAAAACTAAAACACAAGGATGGTCAGGATTAGCCGATACCCTTTCATGTATTCGGAACCGAAGGGGTATTGGCCAATCCTGAAGGTCCTTGTTTTTTCCATTTCATAAGTTCGGAGAGGAGCGGACACCAAAGAAAAATCCTTTACTTCTAAGAAACAACAGAAAACACGTACTGCTGTACTAAACCATGGAAAGGCTAGCAGTAACATAAACTTCAACGTCGGTACCGAACTATTGTCTCAATTCGAATATCTAGACGTCTATAATTTTTACTAATTGTCAGACGGGCGGTGCTCACATAGTAACAAAAGAATAAGTTATTTCCAACAAGAATGCATCCCACATTCAAGAAGGGGGAAGCAGGGAGATGGATTCAGCCAGGGAAAATAAAGCTCAAATACCCATCACAGTTATGAACAGAATGTGGAAACGGAGTCCCCTTGATACAAACCACAGGCGTGCCAAATTCTGATGGTGCCAATGACGAGAAAATTTTCGCCGGAGAAGGACGCGAGTATGCAAATCCAATAACCCCATCTGATAGTGGGTTGTTTTATTTTTGTCCATGAGTGAGTACCTACGAGGAGGTCGTTCCTCCTGTCTAGTTCTCTTTTGAGGAGGGCATCACCTTCGCCGATGGAGGAGTTCCTCCAAGAGTTTGCTTGCATTACGTCGGGCTCTCTTACGGATATGAGGTGCGGAAGGCCGCTCCCTCTCGCATTGAGCGAAGAAGATGTTGTTTGGACAAGAACAAAAGTTGTGATATTCCCACACCCAAGCGCACCGAGTATAGGAAAGCAGAGGCTTTTGGGGAGTTGCCAAAGTCCAAGAGCAAACACAAAGCCACCGATGGAAGAGGTCCTCAATGAGAAGATGCAATAGGTGTACAAGAAGCAGCAGACGCCATAGGCGATCGAGGCGGTTCACGCCTTAGTAGAGATCAATGCTTGATCACTTATATTGAGAGGGTGCGCAATGCTGCACCTTTAGTGGCGAGAGTCCGTATGTGTTTTGGAGATTGTCTTTGATGGATACAAGGCGTAGCATCCTATTTTGGGTCTGCCCTTGTAGATGGCACGGACGATGTGCCATGATTAGGAGTGTGTGGTCTTTGCCGGTTTCCCTAAATTTACCGTGTGATGTATTGTTTTGGGTCTAGTTTTTCTAAATAAGCGAACAAATTCTCTTCTTCTATAATGCAATGCAGAAGCTCCCTGCCCTCTGACGTAAAAAAAAAGTTCTCTTTTGATTTTGTGACTCAATAGCTCTCTGTGTGTACATCTTGGGAGCTAGAGGTCTTCTCTGACGAGGTACCAAGCAGGCTCGCCGTATGACAAATAAATTTTCTTTCTGATACCTATATCATAAAGAAATGTCGCTTCTCCAAACCTATTTTTTTTCAAAAAGAGGTTGAAACTCCGTCTTCTTCATTAAAATGATGCACATAGCATTTTATTATATTATTCAACAAAAGCCTTACAAATATATCTATTAACCCAAAATCACCTTCCTAGCAACATGAGTTGTTACACCTACTAACAAATTTCCCATATGTTGGTGCCGAAATATTAAAATTGACCTAGGTGCTTGGTGACGCCGGGATTTGATAAATTGCACACTATGATGTTAGGTGGCGAGGGCAGTGTATGCCACACAAGAGAGTAGATATTTAAACGTATATTATTTTTACACTGAAAACTGTAGTTTTCACAACAAGCAGGTGAGATAATTGTGAATACATCACTTATGTAACCATAGTATGTATAGTAAGGGTTTAATTATTTTTTCAGACGAAAGGCTCGAAATGAGCCTAACTTTGAATTAACAAAAACTGGCCAAGAATACATGTTACAACCACCAAACACCACTGTCGGATTACAGTCTAACAAATAAAGCATAAAAACTTAGAAAAACGATACCCAAATATAAGTATAGCACAACTACCAGCTAACATATGACAATGGTGCTTGAGGTCTTTGTCCTGAACAATTAACGTGACGTGGATGCTGTAGGACAGACACCGGAATCCCCACCAACCAATGCACATGTGCATCAACCAATCACACATCGGGTAACCACAAGAACGACGCAGATCAAAGTCTCAAGAGGCAACGCCTCCAAGAAGGGTATGACGCCAAAGACGAGGATGGGGAGAAAGACGAAGCTCAACAAATATGCTTCCAAGGAGGGGAATGGCGCCAAAGGGCGTCATCATAATCGGCACCGGACAAACCAGGCTATGTTTTCACCCAAGCGGTCGACTTTTCCGCACATCAACCACACTAGCTGGGTGGGTGCTGCAATAATATTCATGGTAGAAACACCTCTTGTGAAACACCAGTGCCACTGGAAAAAAACCTAAGAACCAGAAAGCATGGACCTTTTCCTCACAGGCCATGGCGAGAGCTGAGTGGAGGTTAGGTCGGATGGTCACCAACAGGCGGCACCTAGAGAATTCCCTCACTCTCCCTCTTTCAACCTTAATAAAAGTTCGGCCTCGTGCCTTCAAATTTCTAGACAATTCCTAAAACTACCTTTTTCAGTATAGCTAAAGCAAGCAGATCATGAGTAGAGGCAGTGTTTATGGTAGTCCGTTGGCAATTCTTGGTGCCTTCTATGCCTACATCAATCAAATAGTGATACATGCATAGTATACACAAACAAAACAAATAATGCACGAAAAAATGGACGAATATCTTATGCATATTTTTATTGGGGTGGTCTTACTCTTTATAAGACATTCTATAGGTGACACTAATATGAACTTACTAATCCTCTGATAGATCAGTAGCTGGGATTCCGTTACCTTTTATGAGATTGGTCATCAGGTAGGTCATAGGCTATGCCAGTTTCAATTAAACAATGCATTTACTCACGTTTTTAAGTCAACATTTCACTTATTTTTTAAACTCTACATTAAGAAGAAAATATGCACCTAAGACCAGCCACACTGTGGTAAAAAAGCGGTTCCAAACATTCTCACTCCTGCCTTTGAACTGGTTTGATACAGTGTGGGACATCGGTTCAAGTCGTCAGACAAAATAAGCGACGCATGAAATTGGTTCGCTTCCTAGTGTTTAAATAAATAACACTAGCTCTGACACAACATAAAGACATGAGTGAGAATGCTTACTCGTGAGTAGAATGTCTGGCACATGCAGATAAGTGAGAATCTTTACTGTGTTGTAGGACCCTTGCTGATTTCTAAAGTGATTCAATACACTACGGCACAAAGGAAGCGGTTCACATCTCTGACACATTTTTCTATGAATCGGCGCCACAGTGTGGCTGGTCTAACGATACACAATGTATTCGTACAAAGACCATAAAAAAGGAAGCCTAACCACTAATGTCCCATCCTGCTTCAAGAGAATACACAAATTAAGTATATCAGCATCACAAAGTAAACTAATCTCGCAGCGATCACATAAAAGGCCCAGAACACAAATCATAAATTTGGTGTTATGTAGAGGTTGCTATTTTCATTTAGGTAGCTCAGGCATTTCTGTTTGTAGTTAAGACAGCCACCCACGCCGAGCATGAATTGAAGCATATATTACCAAAAATGACTTTATTGAGAAGAAACAAGGGAACCCCATTCGAAAAATCCATATTAGACTAGTGAAAGCCTCACATCAACACAAACATCAAATCCAGTAGCAGACAACTATCTTAAGTCAAATAATTGGATGACTACTATATACACTAACTGTCTGTAACTAGCGGACACACGATGTAACATTACAAGAAGCAACACACTAAGAAGAACCAAGCTAATTGATGAAAGCTTCTCCACTAGGATCCAAAGTTTTCAATACCACTCCATGTGTCTGTTTCATCCTCCGTTAAGTTGGAGCGATAGAAAGTATGTCATTCGGATGTAATAATAGTGTAGTTCAGGGTCCCTTTGGTGTTCCTGACGAAAACATCACCATATTTTATTTAGGAATCCATAGTGTGAGTCAGAAAGGCACCAAACCACATACCCGGCGTACTGTGTGTCCATGTATTGGAACTGACGATTGTTACCTCGACTTGCCCATTAACATGCACCTAAAATACTTGAAATTGATTCTTGGTTAGATCGACGGACAATAGAATGACCACGTATTCCCTTGTAGTAGTGTCATGTTGCATGCGCACATGCAAGGGATGCGGTGCAGCCAAAGCCTCCTAGGCAGAAATCAGGAAATATTGTTGTTATACTCTCTCCGTTTTAAAATATAAGATGTTTTAGTTTTGTAAAGAAAATGAATCTAGACTTCTTTTAGTATAAACACATCAGTTTCCTTGTTACCAGCTTTAGTAACTCACCTAAATAAATAAATAAACCGAGATGCTCCTCTTATGGTATTATTTGCAAATTTCTGGCCCAAGTATGTGACATCACAAACTACATGATGTTGGAGCTGTCGGATGTGATGGCTGAGCTCTCTTAAATTCGGTTGGTTATTTCAATGCGGAGTTTACCGTAGACGCTAGTAGGAGAAGTGATATTCCTATGTCGTAAACTAGATCGTGATCACCAATCTGTCGTGATGCTTTGTTGGATGAACACAAAATTGATATAGCAAGTTATTCCTCTCGAGTTAAGAACATTCCCTGAGTTTTTCCAAAAGAAGTATTGGGGCAAATGCTTATTTTCCCCGCCTTTATATTCTCGCTTGGTAAGCTGGTTGTCGATGCAATATGCATCGTCAGTTGTCTCATATATCATTATGCAAGTTTGGTGAAAAGCAAGCATTCCAAAGGCTCTCTAGGTAGAATATAGATTTAGAAACCTCCTTATACTAGGCAAGGGGTAAACTATCCGGATTCAATACATGTGTGAAAATATATCACCATGCCCATTCTTTAAATTGTTAGGTGCACTTCTTTCCATCTTGCGGCAAGTGGAACGTGGCATGGTCGACACATGTTGTAAGGGGGTGGCATAGTTTTTGTGTGATTTTCCTCTTCCGAAGTGGGATGAGTGGGTTGTTCAGTTGTTGTATATGTGTATTTTTTTCCAAGATTCAAATTTCAAACTGAGATATCCTTAGAACCGTTTGTTCGAAATATAAACCATCTTTATAGGTATTTCTTATGTTGGAATATTTGAAACTATAGGTCGTGTTTATGGATTTGTACGATTTTCCTTTTTAGGCAAGATGTACTCCCCACATTTGTCCATGCGTACTTCTTGTACTCCCTTTGCCCATATTAATTGACTCAAATTTGTCTAGATTCGAATAAATCTAGGCACTATTTAGGATATAGGTTCATCCAAATTTTAACAAATCAAAGTCAATTAATATGGATCTGAGGGAGTATTTTTTTTTTGAGAAACACAGTACAAACACAGACACTCACAATGCGTACATACACTCACCCCTATGAACACACGCGCGCACACCCTACCCCTATGAGCACCCCCGAGAGACTGAGCCGGCGGGTCTTGAGATTGACGAAGTCGCCGCAGACGCCTCGCTATCGACGGGAACGTCGTCTCCCACTGAAAGAATATTCTACCTTTATAAGACACCAAAACGTCAAACCTGTGGTTTGAACTCTGGTGGGCTTGTCTATTAGGTTCGTGTACTTTCCCGGTTTCCATTTAGGTTTTTTATGGAGAGTAAATAGCAATGGGAGTCATACAGCTTATTCCGCATGTACACTTAAGTCACAAAACTTTCAAACTGAACTAACAAGTCACACAACCTGCAAACTCGTGCACCGTGGTCACAAAACCAGCCAACTGGGTGGCTTTTTACCAAAATCTGTCATAGAAAAACTAAAATTTTACAAACAAAACCTTAAGCTTATATTTTATGTCGGCAAGTGTATAGGATGCTCACGATGAAAACTGGCAGTGGCTTCCGAGCTCAATAGAGCTCATTTATTGAATAAAAAATAAAAAATGTTCTTAAGACTCTGAAAAATCTAGAAAAATTCAAGCACAAACATTTATACATTCTCCGAAGGTCTGCAATAATTTTTAGACAAAAAATATGTTTCATTATGTGAAATACAAAAAAGGCAAATCTCTGATAGAAATACATGCTTTTTTATAGTACATACAGCTAGGAATTTCATTTTTTAGGCCAAAACACAACTAAGTTTTTCACCGAAACTTGCCACGGTCATTCAGCCCGCACGTATGTATTCCTGAAATAAATTTTGTATTTTTTGAAACAAAAAAATACAGATTTCGAATTTTTCAAATACCGAGTTCACTGGAGCTCTGGAGCCACAAATCCTCTCTCATTCTCACAATGCATACATAGTATTTGAAAAAAATATTATTCTAAGCTATACAAATTTACAAACGTATGATGTATTATAGATCCACATATTTTTTACTTATGGTACGGTGTGCCGACATTTGTTACTGAAATTTATATTTGTATATATTTCCTCCATTATTTAATCATGGTTATAATACTTTTATCTCGAGTCTTACCTATATAGGACAAAAATTTGTTCCGTAGAAGTACGAGGGGTTATTGTAAAAATTTAGTCTGCCTATACCTGATTTTGGTCAAAACCACCTAGTTGACCGGTTTTATGACCACGGATGCACGGGTTGACAAGTTGTGTGACTTATTAGTTTAGTTTACAAGTTATGTGACTTAAATGCAGGTACAAGACAAGCTGTGTGACTCCCGATGTCATTTACTCTTTTTTAAGAATTAGTTTCCATGTAATGGTATGTGTTTTTGGATGGATCCAGAAAGTATGTGCGGACACTAGACAATACTACTTCCTATGTAAGAAAAACTGTACCGTATACTTATGAAAACCAGTCCCATGAGAAAATGAAGAGCGAGAAAATAAAAGCAAAAGAAAACCAAGAACATGATAATAGAGAGAATTCCTTATTTGACACTATTATAAAATATGATTCTCTATTTGACACTGAAATTTATTTTCTTCCTTATTTGACACTTGCTCTAATTTTTTTTGCCTTATATGACACTCAGTTCATTTCAAACATTAACAGTGTTAAACTGAGACGTCAAAAGACCCTTTTACCCCTGGTGAAGAAAAAGCCTTGTAGTATTTTTTTTCTCTCTCATGGCTGTGACTTGGTTAGCGCCCTGCACGATCGCTGCAGCGGCAGATGGAGTCGCTCCATACCACGCGCTGAGGCAGGTGGAGTAGTTGCCCGTGTGTGTATAAAAGTATATACCCAAAGCGTGTAATCTTATGGGGTACTAAGTTGAACTAAGCAACGATGAAGTAATAAATAAAAGGAATGATAAGTGTGTCTAGCTATCCAAATCGAGACGAGCGATTCTGATGTTTGCACGTATGTTTGGCATCTAGCCAAAAGCACCGGCCCTGTCTAGCATGTGCGCTGTCTCGCCGGAGATTTGAGCTAGTACTCGTCTGAAATTATTCGACGCCCTGTGCGAGCGTACGCTTCGTCCAGCGCAGCGCACTGTCACACAGAACCTGTTGACTCTCGTCCAGTGCAGCGGCGGCGGAAATATCCTCTTCCAGGCCAGGTCGTGGGTGCCGGTCTTGGGATTGTTTTTGTTTGTGTTTTGGACAGGTTCACGGTAGGGTATTTTGGTCCACCCAAAAAAGAACTAACGGAATGATGTAACAGAACAAACAGTGGTGTTATATAAGAAAAAAAATTACACCAAGTGTCATATAAGGAAGTAACAAATTTCGAGTGTCAAATAAGGAATTCTCTCGTGATAATATCAGCACCGTGGGCGCTCTGCTTGCCCACGCCTGATCTTCGCACATACAAGTCTTTCCTATTTCCATAAAAACAATATTCCACGATGTAAGTATTTGACTACAGGGCGAAACCATCCAGCACCGCATCGGTACCCGCCCCCCTCATGTACCCTCTCGTGTCGTTCCCCAGGGCGACGCTAGGGGAGACACTCGCGCCGCCGCCAAAGCCCCCTGCTGCCTGATCCAATCGCCGTCGTTGCCGCTGGCCCTCGCCGCGGTGGCGGTGGGCCTAGCTGCCAAAGGTGGCTGGGAGGGCGGTGCGTCGAAGGCGGAAGACGGAGCTGCTCGGGCGACGGCGGCGGAGGCCGAAGCGCTGCGACCTGGGCGGCGTCCTTGGTCGGGGTGGAGGTGGCGGTTCCCCGTGGTGGTGATCTGGTGGAGGAGGCCGTGGTGTTGGGATTCCGTTGGAAGACCTAGATCGCACCCTAATTGCTGGCGGGATCCAGGCGAGGCCATGGACCTTATAGCCATGGTGGGCGCGAGCCGGAGCGGCAAAGTGTGGTCGCGGGACGCGCTGAGAGATGGGTTCGATCTGGACCTATAGATCTGATCTGGTACTTGTCTCTGACGTTGCCTTGCCTTCTCCATCGCTATTCTGATCGGTGGCGTGGGGCTTGCTGGTGTGCTTGAATAATGGAGGCGGTCCTAGGGTTTCTCCCGCGCAAAGATGAAGATCTTCTTGATGCTTGCCCTCGTTGATCTGGATGGAGTGTCGAGTTCCGGAAGGCTATGCCGGCAAACTCTTATAGGTGCATCAAGCCTAGAGATTGCTGGATCAGAAGGTATTTGGTCATGCGTACCCATGTTTTTTTGGCCGCTTGGTTTCAGCGGGAGCATTGCGAAGCTCTGCTGTTTGTTACCACCATGTGCCATTCAACGAGCCATGGTGAAGTCAGATGCAGAGAATGTCAGAAAAACGGAAATATGATGGCAGTGATGGTGATTTGAGTCTTTGTGGCGATGAAGAACTGGCTGCGTGATATGTGACTCGCAACAGCGACTGTTTGTGTGTGTGAGAGGAGGGGGTGAGACAACACAAGAGGACTTTTTAGTCTTACTTTGCAGGGTAAAAATACAAGGTATCTAAAGGTGTTATTGATGCCCCCCATGGGGTTCTTAGGCTGGTTACATGATGTGGACCATTGGATCAGGCTTTGAAATGAGATATGGGCCGTTTGATGGTACTAAGACGGTTTTGCCCTCGTGTACAGTAAAATACAGAAACGCTAGCTGCACGTCCTTCTGTACACAGGTTTTCTGCTTCTCTCTGGCTACCCTTGTTTGGTTCCCGTCGAGAGATGCCGGACCCGGTGTGTCGGCCTCCTGCATAGGATTCCCATGGCCACTTTGCGGGTGTTTTAAGTCTGGCAGGGGCAGCGCCCACCCACCCCGCCGGACCATCTCCCGCCCATCCCTTTCCCATCCGTCGATGTTACTTAGGTTGCCGCCCACCTCTAACCTCCCGCGCTCGCACCACCTTCTCCTCTCGCGTGCGGCGGCGGCCCGATTCCCTCCTCCTTTACCTATCCCCTCACGCCGCCTTTCCTCAATCCTCCGTTCCTCTCTCATGGTGCTGCCGCCGCCACTTCTTCCTCGGGTCGAGCTCCATCGCGGGGAGCGGCAGCACGACCACCGTGCACCTTGCGGTGGGATGGTGGGGGCGGCTGGACGTCGCAGCAGCAGAAGCAGGTATGTTGAGCGGCGGGATGGAGATAGCGGGCCAGAGCACGGTCGACTGGCGACGGGGATCGAAGTGCGGACATCGGCAGAGCACATGCGGGTCAGTGGCAGCAGGTAGAGGAGCCGCCACCTCCTACCCCCTCCCCACTCCAGGTGAAGAGGAGGCGGGTCGTCACCCTCCTGTCCTCCTCCCCGCTCCATATCCACAAGAGGCGGTGCCGAGGATGCGGGTGGAGGAATCACATCACGGGGCCTAAGCTGAGGAGGCGGATGGAGTCATCATATCCTGGTTTGACCCTGCTGCTCAGCCCGGTCGGCGACCGCCTTTAGGTGGTGGAGGTGGGCTCCTCCCGCGTGGTCGCAGGGCTGCTGTCCCTAGCCGGTTCTATGTTGTTTCCCTGTTTTCGGGTTGCTTGCTTTATCCACGATGAGGCGATGATGATGGTGGCGCATGATCGTGGTGGCGCAAGTTGGTAGGCGACGAAGCTGGTGGTGGTAGGCGACGAAGCTGGTGGTATCGCCCGGGGTTTTTTGTAGGTGGGGTTAGGGAGAAATCTCTGTCGGCTGGTCCGTCTCCGTCGCGGTGTCACCCTCGGATGGCGCCATTCCTTCTTGAAGGGCGTCACGGATATCCCCGACCTACTATACTCCGAGTGCCGGGGGGAAACCCTAGGTCCAGTGTTCTGGCCCGGGCAGCAGCGCCGTGTCAACGGCGTTTCCCTTCTTGAAGGTGCTGTCTTGGTACTAGGCCTGGCGGTGTGTCTGAAGCGTGGTGGGAATATTCCGGTTGGCGCAACGGTGGCGGGTCTCCCTAGTCTCGTCGTATCGTCGTTTCCATCATTTCTTTTCTTTTTGGGCGTGTTTTAGCTGATGCCCCAGCATTCTTGGTTGGTCGAACTCTTGTATCAGTGTGGTTGCTTTATTTATAAAGCGGGGCGAAAGCCTATTTCGAGAGAGGGGGATGGAGGTAGCGCAGCAGCAACGTGGCTGCGGGTGGGAGGTCGCGGCGACTCAGGTATGGTTCGACGAGGACCGAGATGGTTCGTTTCTCTTTGCCCCCTTCCCTCTTGATCCCCAAAGTTGAAGATGCGATCATGTATAATCTGTAGTTTGGGTTCTTGCGCAGCTTCCCCTTTCTCCCCTCAATACCACCAGGGGTATCCCATGGTAAGATCACAGCGGCTGGGTCTGCCTTTGGTCTTGGTTTTGTTCTTTTGGCGACATGTGGATGAACATCCACATCCGGAAGGTTATTTGCACCTCAAAGGTGAATCTCGCCCTCCCTGTCTCCCTCCTCTGGTTAATTTTAATATGGAAGCACGAGGCACCCTATGCACAATGTGGGGTGTTCTATGGTATTCTGTCATTTTCATCTTCTTGTTTTATAGAATTTGTCTAGAATAATTTATAGGTTATAAAACACCACTGATTCTATGAATATGTAGAATTAAGTTACAACAGGCTAGCCTGCTATTGGCTATATGCCTACTTCCCCTTGATTTCTCAATCACCGAGTTTCATCTGGTTTAATATGTGTCCTTTTTCAGGTCTGATTGTTGTTGTGGTGAGTTGGTTACACAGGTCCTTACACCCCGCGTTCAGTATGATCAGGTTGATAAAACCGTCCTAGAGCTTAATTTTTCTTAAATGTGTGTAATGCTAAGAGTGGTATGCTGATCTGATTTTTCTCCCGTTATGAATCTTGCGATCAGATGTTGGAGCTGAGGTTATTGTCAAGCGTGGATGCCATGGAGGTCGAGGAGTGTCCTTTTCTAGGTAATAATCCAAAGGTATCATATTTAAAACAACGGTTTTATCTTGATGACAATGGAATAACTTTTGTTCATGATATTAATCTGTAATTAAATTCTAAATATATTTTAAAGGTCATTGTATTTGTTTGTCAATAAGTTCTGTTTGGGCTTACTTTGTAAACTTACGGCTTAGTAACTGTTTTAGTGGCAGTTATAGTTCTATGTTATTTCTATAGGATTTTTTAGGATATTTAACATGTTTTGTACTGTGTAAAGCAGAAATGTAAGATTCTACTTTAATCCTATATCTTCTCTTTTTGGAGAATTTGTGTATTGCTGCATAACCTGAAGAAATTGTGGTTTGTGCAGTTATATGCTGGAATGTGTAGCGCATTTCATCATGTGGTTTGTAATCTTTAGCAAATTTCTAATTGAAGCATCAAGACCTAGAAGAACGTCTGGCATACACGCACTATGTTTGCTTCATTGCTCTGGATAAATCCAAAGGTCTCCTTAAGATTTGTGCAGATTACAGCAGGTTTTATTGGTAAGTTGTTGCACCCTTCCCCTCCATAATACTCTTGATATGTAATGAGGTTGCAAAACTGTCATGGGGCATTGGAAGCATTTCCATTAAATATTTTTGTTGTTAGAATTGTTATAATTTTAAACTCTTACATTAATAATATTCACTTCCAGGACATCACTGCATAAACTATGCGTCTGAAGTTTAAAAAAAATCAAGAAATCAACTTTAGAAAGGTCTTAGGCCTGTCAAAAGCATAGTAACAGAAGATGTTGGGCACAAGGTATGTTGTGCCAAATTCTAATTAGCCTAACTAAATTGTTCTTTTGTTTTCTTTGGTTGGACTGCATATCGCACGTTACGCGACAATATTTGTTAGCATACCCTTATAATGAAGAAATAGTTATTTGGTACATCTTTTTCAATGATCTACTATGTATTAATTATTACTTATCTACACAAATGGTGTTTGTTTTCTATTCTGAATTCCCTCTTCTGTCTGTAAAATTCTAAGGAAGGATGGAAAGGATTACAACTTACCAGATTGTAGAACCTGGCGGTGGCATGATGCTGGCAGGAGGAAAGGAGAGCTGCAATTTCTAAAGGTTTATATTTACTGTTTTGTCGTCGCCATGATTCTCCTCCTTCCTTTCGTGGCCGCCGCTACGGAAGAGGGGTTGGTTGACCCCTCATCGAGTAGGTCGTCGGGGAGGGCGAAGATGGAGAATGACAAGCTGGAGCTGCTAAACGCCGAGGCACACTTCGTGAGCTTCATCCGATGGTTCGATAAGACGTACAGATACGCTGACACCCCCTATCCGTGTTCACGGCCAACCTCCATTGCGTGCAGCCACCAGACGAGATGCCTAGAGGATCTAAGAAAATAAAAAAGCACAACGACAAGGTATATATTTGCTAAGATACTCTCTTCTTACTTTATAAACTTGGACATGTTATGAGGTACTTATTGCTGGTTGTAAATGATTCCCTCTTCTCTGTATTTTTACTGAATACTCTCACCGATGGTGCTTAGTTGATTCTGTTTTGTTGTCCTGGAAAAATAGTATTTTGAGCCATAAATAGCACGATTGGATTCATGTTAGAACTTACTAATTAGCATCCATCTGCTTTCTTCATCTTTCTGCTTATTTATATGTCTATTGACTAATGATTTTTCCTCATATTTTTTATACTAATTTCATCTATTAGGGATGCTACTTTTATATTTCTGTCTAATTATAGTAGTTGTTGCCTTGGCATTGCAAGATTGTTGTGTTGGAATTCTTTAACTTTGAGAATAGTGAATTCCTTGATATCTTGAAACAATTTCCTCTCTAACATCTTCGTTAGTTTTAGCCTTATTTATTTGTAAAAGCTAACACCCATAATTCCACGGGATCGTGTGCCAAGACGCACCCCTACATCTTTGAAAATTCTGGTTTTGGGGCAGCTACGCATGCAAACACTGTTGCTGGTCAACCACTAAAACTGGTCATCGTTTCCATTCAGACTTGGTTATGTGATTAGGATTAAGTGATAGAAATCAAATCTGAGGGAAGGGACAAAGTACTCTTAGCTATAGCTTAAAAATGGGTTGTTCACAGAATAAATCAGAATTCATGTCTATGAAGCACTGTTGTTGTCTCTCTTTCAATAGTTATATGGCCCAACCATGCACCATAGGTTGGATAATTTGTTGTTGTGGATATTGTGAAATGTTGGGTGTTGCATCATTAATTTTCAGATTTCTTAAAGAAATAATCTACAAGCTTAAATACAATAAGAATGCCCTCAAATTATGTTTTTTATCCATAAGGAACAATTGGGTTCCATTTCTCTCCATAGTCTACACTTGTATTCTTCGCGCTTCAGCTAGCTAAGTTAGTCTTCTTTTTGTTCATTAATTAATTTAGAGGGTGCAACTTTCAGCCTACTTTTGAGTTGGCTCGTATGGATGCAGGTTTTATTCGGATCTTGCGGGGTCATACTTTTAACCACCTAAGTTCATTTTCTTTCAGACTTGCGGACATTTTAGAAGCAAATCTTAATATTAATGCAATCATGCTTGCTGCACTTAACCTCTTATAATCATATACTTAAAGTTGGTGATATATGGACTGCAAAGAGCGGCTTACTTCTTTCACATCTTGCCATGTTTACATATGACTGCTACTACTGTGTTTCTTTATCATATGGTATAAAGAATTAGGTCACATTCAGGTTGATTTGTGTCGAGTTGACTGGAACTCTAGACTCACTCACCCCTCAGTCATTACATGGTCGATGAGTGCATTCTCCTTTGTCAAATCCCATATTGTTTGTTTAATATGGATCCATGTTTTTTTCTATTGGCTGTAATGCTGCATTATCCCCCATGCTTCATGTCTGCACGATCTGAATTGTATCGGTTACTGAAACAAGTGCATTTTTCTAAGATGGAAATATGTACTGTACATATTATCTTTTGGCATTTCTAATTGGATGTCTTAAACATAAGTGCTCATGTTGGTTCTATGCCCTTCACTTATTTGGCGCTTCCTATAGGAACAACTCAGATCTTGAAGCTTTCTCATATAAATGATGTCCTCGCTGCTATAGCCATGTATGCTATGGGTACTCTTGAGCTGCATCCAAAAGTAATTAAATATGTGGAAAAATTAAGTAGATGTCTGTGGAGAAAGAAAACAGAAGATGGTGAAAAGAGCAACTCTTGAGCTGTATGGAGCATGGTATGTAAGCCGAAGAAAAAAGGTGGTTTGTGAGTTTTAGACCTCAAAGTGCAAAACCAGGCGTTATTGCTCAAATTTATGGATAAATTTTATAACAAAAAAGAACAATACATTGGGTTAAATTAATATGGGAAGCTTAATATACAAATTCAGTGCCTCATGCTTCAGATTCCATGGGGTCTTTTTGTTAGAAAGCAGTCATGAATTTAGCTCCTGTTTTTTGAGGTAATTGCCAAATGTAACGTAGGATCTCGCCAGTCTATTATGTTTTGGAAAGATTTGCGGGGTACATAAATACTGAAAGATGATTGTGCAACCTTTACTCATATGTGCTGAATGATTTTGTAATGCACCAGATGTAAACTCCATCTTTTATTTACCTATGTCTCCTGAAGCCTATGAGAAATGGCAATCTATTCAACGAAGAATACAAGAAGTATCCAGCTCTGCTATTTCAGTAGATACGTGGAGTTATCAGTGGGGAGGACAATACTCATCTTAGCAGTTCTATAAATACTACTTCAGAAATATTGACTCACCTATACCTTTTAGGTGAATTTGGAAAACCAAAGTTTGGCTGAAGTTGAAGGTTTTTGCCTGGCTACTGTTTTTGGGTAGATTAAATACTAACATGTTGAAAAGGATGCATTATAATATTGGCAACAATTTCTCACATTTTTTCTACCTTATTTTAGCATTATATAAAATAACAAATGATGTGGGATCCACGGGTTGTGCGCCAAGGCGCACCCCTAAATATAGTGACCTTAATTGTTTGTGCATGACAATGTCCTTGTTTAACGCATTGTTTTGCGAGCTAGGATTTTTTTCAGGGTGAAAACCGATATCTTTAATTGGGAAACGATGACACTTGTGCATTGTTTTCTTCTTGAAGTCCAGGTTTGTAAGGGGCAATCCGGGACTAAGGAATTGGGACTAAAGGTCCTGGTTTTGTTACGAACCAGGACTAGATGGTCTCCACATGGCCCCGCGGAGTACGCTAGGCTGGAGAATCTTTAGTCCCGGTTCGTAACACGAACCGAGACTATAGTTATTCTGCCGTGACAGCGTTTTGGGTCAACCGGCTATCCCGGCAGGAGACGGGGTTTTAGGGTTTTAGAGTTTTCTTTTTTATGTTTAATTATTTTTCATTTTATGTTTTAATTTTAAACAAGTTTTCACAAACATATTATTCGACGCTACTACATGTTGTACACGTTGATGCATATATAATATAATTTCTCTCACGATTACATACATATACATATATATATATATATGTATGTATATACACAACTTGGTATATGATTCTCAACCGAGACTAGAGCTCTTCTATTTGATTTACAAGAAGATCATTATATTACATGGATACTTTAAGGTATATTCACGTTGTACTGTCCTTTTGTGTTTATGACGTCCCTGAGTAAAAATTCCGACAACTCCTTTTAAATTGCTAGTAGGCGTTGATGTGATAGGAGCTTATCCCGCATCGCATACAACTATATATATAAAGAAGCAGATCATTATGAATGGAACTCCAAAAAATTATGGTATAAAATAAATTGTGAATATATTGTTTACGTACTCGAAGAAAGTTTGTGTCTTGCTCCATACACCCACAAATGAGTAATATCCATATAAATTAGTCCCTTGTGGCTGCGTCACACACTTTTCAAGAATATAATTCAATCAAATAATAATCAAGCATGATAATTGTATGGAGACTAGAATTGAAGAAATACGAGGACCTAGCTCTCGTACTACTTACCAGGATCGGGAAAAAAAATTAGATCCTTACGCGATTCACCCTGAGCCTCCTTAGTAAACCTTTTCCAAACCATGTCCGGCAAAAAAGAAATGAATGAGTTATTAATTACTTGACATCTTAGAGAAAGAACGAAAGAGACAAATATAGTGCGATAATGATTGAAATTACTTTTGGAGCATATCAAGTATGCTGCGGTAGTCTTCCATCGACTTCTTTAACGAGTCCAGGATTTCAACTTTTGCACGGTCAACGTCAATGTTTAAAAAAATCTAGTGAAAGCTGCGCACGTTTATATACACTTAACATCCAGTAAAAAAAGTGAATGTGTACAAGACAGTAAGACTCTCCCCCGTAGTTGTAAGGAAATAAGATTTCCGTCTTGAAATGTTGCTCCATTAAAAACATTAGCAAGTTATCCTTCATTTCCTTGGGGTTATTTATTAGCATATGTCCATTAACTCTGTTTGGGTCAACGAACCCAATACTGTAGATTGACTTTATTCTACATTTCTGAATCTTTATTATGCATATATAATAGCATATAGAAGGAGATATAGTGAGGATAACTACAGGCAATAAATTGAACGAGCTGAGTTAGAGACTTAATTACTTACAGACAATAGTAGCTGAGGAGGGACTTGTCGAGGGTGTCTAGGTTGAATAACTAAAATAATTCACAAATTTCAATAGAGACCATGTCTAGACGGAAGTACTCCTCTCCAACTTTACATAGGATAAATTATCGCTCTCCCTTTGTGACTTTCAAGTACCAGACATGCTAAAGTCGCATATGTGTTGGCAGATCATCGAAATACCTCATCGCTAACAAGAGGCTCCCCGTAGGAAAATTCCCGTGCTATTGGTGCCGTGGCGACATCTTCGCCGCCTAAAATTTGTTTAACAGGCACGTTACACTCCTTGGCTAATTTAGTAGCTTATTCCATATCTATTGCACCTTGAGTGGGCTAGGGTAACACCTTGAGCGGGACGATTGATTGTTTTGCCTGTTTGCCAAGATAGGGAACTTTTTTTGATCTTCTCCCGCTTGCAGTACTGCTTGATGATGTTTTAGTGTCTTTGTAAGACAACGTGTATAGTCATCTTTCCTATGAAACACATGTTGGGGTGGTTGCGCAAGGAATTCCTTGAAGTGCTTCTTGACTTTTGGATCAACTTGTACCTGTGGCTCGGGTTGTTTCGGTGCAAAATGGGCCTTCACTTCGGCTTGGGAGATCATACTGTTTTCCTCATTAGTCCGGTGATAAGCTAACTTGGGAGGAGAAGGCGGTACTCTTGGGAGGGACTCTTGTCGTTTTCGGCGTCGGTTATCCCTCGACGTAGCGGTGCTATTCTTCCGCTTTCTTCCCTTTGATTCAGTGGGCGAAGGCGGAGGCACCAGTGATGGATATGCACTCGCGCCATGGTCCCTCTCAGGGAGGGGTGGACTATTGTTTCTCGGTGGAGACGGTGGACTCGGAGGTGATGGATTGCTTCTCGAAGGAGAAGATTGCCTTGGCGCCCAGCCTAGAAACACGATGTGCTACTTTTTCCAAAGAATGATCCCACCCTCCCTCCACTTCTCCCAGTGTTTTCTCCCCTTCCCCTGTAGGGATGTCAAGCTCCAGTGATTGACATGTCGGTTCAACTTCATCCACACCGACACAAGCATAGCCAGCTGGAATCTGACTTCCATGGTAGGTCGCTTCCCGTGGACAAGGTAAAGCAAAGCCGAGCGCCAGCTTCATAGAAATGTTTTTCACTGTCACATGTAGCTCACAAGCTGTCATTGCCTAGACTTCATCCACGAGGTAGCGAACCATCGTTGCACCGGTCGTATCATCTATCACCGGTCCATTATTCTCCATCAACAGTAGATTATTAGCTTGTACCTCCATGGAAGCCACGCTGCTTCTCCGCTGAGATGGGCCCACCGAACTGTCTAATGCAGGATCTTGCTGTCGGGCCAGTAATCTAAATTTATTAATCTTCTCTTGATGCAGCTTGAACATGGCTTGAAATTCCTCGTTCCTTTTTTCAACCGCCTCCAACCGCGCTGCCTCCTCCGCCTTCTGCCGGTTCGTTTTTCTCGATCATCTTCTATAAGTGTCAATGTCCTGGGGAAACCTAGTTTTCCATGGAACAGATGGGCCAAAGCCTCGTGTTCGTCCGACTTTTTCAGGATTCCCGAGGGCATATATCAGCTCATCGTTCTCTCTGTCAGGAACGAACTTTCCCTCTTGAGCCTCTTTTATCACTTTAATAAGTGCATCTTTGGGTTCAACAATGGCCTTCTTTGCAACAATAATGTCACCGGTTTCAGTGTCATACGATCCCCCATGCCTAAGTAATCATTTTTTTGACTTCACGGGCCATAGATTTGTAGCTGCAATGACCCCTTTATCATGCATGGCTTTCTCAGTTTTTGCCCACTTAGGCATGGCCGTCTTGTAGCCACATGTCCCCATAGTATGATGATATTTCTTTTTGGACGCATTTATCTGATTCTTTTTCGAATTTTCCTTAGCTTCTTTTGAGTCCTTGTACGTTACAAATGCGGCCCAGTTATCCCGCTGCTTCTCCAGCGGGCCAGTGAATGGCGGAGTCAGCTTCTTCTTGACAAAGTTGTTGTACAATCTTTTCTTCCAGTCCTTGAATTGTTCGCCCATCTTTTTAAGGGTCCACTTTTTGACTGTCAACCTAAATGCCTCATTGAGTTCAGGAGTGTCCAATTGAAGTAGAGAGAAGTGTGTCATGAGCGAATTTCAAAGACACTCTTTGGCTCTGTCATCGACAAAAGTTGCTCCAACTTGATCGCTTTTCTTTCCTGGCTTATTCCACTTCTAAGTGGTGATCGGGATGGTGTCCCTGACTATCACTCCGCATTGATATACAAATGCACTTGCGGCCTCTATCGGCTCCAAAGGTTCGCCTAGCTCAGAGACTTCATCAATATTAAAACGCGCACCATCGGCCAACTTTTTGGCCGGGCCTCGTTTCCTTGCAGAAGATTGGCCCGATGCGGAGGTCTAAGAGAAGAAATAGTCGTTAGTATATATATATATATATGAATCAACTAATGCATCGTGATCAACAGAGGCTTTATATACCTCTCCGAACTTTGCTATGTTGTCTCAACCATCGTCTCCATTGTCATCTCCACCAAAGTCTTCATCAAAGTCATCTCTACCGTCTGCTTCAACCAAGTTGAGGTATTGGGAGCCATCATCATCTCCACTGCCGTATGCTCCATCGTAATGGTAACCTCTTGTACTCTCATCTATCAACTTGTACATGCGCTCTTCATCCCATACCTTAACTAATATAGAAGAAAGATAAAACTATTTTGCTTAATGAGAAGAAAGATAAAGTAATTCAGCTTAATAAACCCTATTACACATTAAAGTACCAATTAAACAATGCGATGAAGAAAGGTAAAGTACCAATTAAACATAATACATCTCGAATAATCCAGCTAATACAACAATAATAAAATATAGTATATCCCTATTGCACATCTATCTCAACCAAGACGTCGATCCCTGGCTTTTGAGCCATGGGAGGTGTACACCCAAAGAGTAGGAGCCATCATAGGAGAATATCTCGGGTAAGGTGCTTGAAAAACCTACCAGGTATCAGAGACCCTAACGTCCAGAATATACATGTAATGTCGGACGTGCTCGTCCTCTGCCCTGACACAACGATGTACCACCTCGTCGGGGGCCGGCTCCCTCTGCACCATGCCTGGACCACTCGCCCGCCACCACAGAAGATCCGGGTTGACGACGACACCCGGATTCCTCACCAAACTACGCCTCCCGGCTGGTAGCACCTCCCAGTGCCAGCCCGATGGAACTGATCCCAGTTCCGTGGATGCCCGGCGACGGAGCCTAGTAATCCTCCGTTGTTCCCGCTAAGTGAACGATGAGAACGCGGCATAATCCTAAACACTAAATTAAACCTATACACTTAATTAAACATGTCGACATAAATAGTATCAAGTAAAATAAACTATATTAAACACTAACTAAAAATTCTAAACTAAATTAATCCTAAACATAAGCACTAACTAACTTTTGTCGAAAAACATAAGCACTGACTAAAATTTCTAAACTAAAATCTCTAATAAACTAACTAACTAAAATTCATCAACTAAATTATAACTAACTAACAAATTAACCCTAAACTTCAAACTAACTACCTAACTAACCTTAAACCCTAAATAACCCTAAAATGCTAACTAACTAATTAACCCTAAAATACTAACTAACTTACACTAATTAACACAAATAAACATTAACAAAAAAACTGAATATAGGGGTGGCTGGAGCTTATCTTCTCATGGGCGGAGACGCGGGCGCTGTCAGATGGCGCAGCGGGTCAAGGATCACCGAGTTGGCTGACGGGGCGTGAGCTGGTGAGGCTGGCGACGGCATGGGCGCCTGGCCTTGGGCGACGAGCAGCGTAAAGAAAGCGCCGACGGCGGACGACGTCGAGTTGTTGGGGAAGATAAAGATTTGGTGCTCCGGTTCGGTGCTCGAGCCAGGGCGGACGGGGGTGGTATTTATACCCACCCCCCTTTAGTCCCGATTTATAACACAAATCGAGACTAAAGAGTTTTTGGGCCGTTGTGTTTCGCGCGCGAGCCCCACCCCTTTAGCCCCGGTTTGTATTGGTATTTTTGGCGCCAATATGAAAAATATTGACAATTAAGAAAATTAATTATTATATATAAAAACATTTAGAAAAAATATCTTTAATTTAAAGCTATTATCCTACTCTGTTATACAGATGTAAATAAAATAATTTATTATTTAAGAAATATTCTATTAATCTTGGAAATATTCACAGCCAGTTTAGGGTTTAGGGTTTATGGTTTAGGGTTTTGGACTTCTCGCCATTTCCCATCGCTTCCCGCCAAGTTTTCCCGCCCTTTCCCTCTGACCAGAGCTTTAGTCCTAGTTGTAGCCACTAATCGGGACTAAAGATATTTCTCGCCATTTCCCACTGCTTCCCGCCAAGTTTTCCCTCCCTTTCCCTCTAACCAAGGCTTTTAGTCCCGGTTGTATCCACTAACCGGGACTAAAGATATTTCCCGCAATTTCCCATCTCTTCCCGCCAAGTTTTACCGCCCTTTCCATCTATATATAGGCCAACCATGCCATGGCTATCCACACATCCACACCTTCTGCTCTCACAACAATGGACATCGCCTACTGGGCCATTCTGACCCTCGAGGAGAGCGAGGCATTGTGCGCCTACAGCTACCCATGCCTACCAGGCTACCGGCTGCCCGCCGGCTGGATGCTGAGCGCTGGATGGGTTCCTGTCTCTCCTATGCCTCAAGGTTCCGCCCGGCAGGCGGACATCATGAACCACTTCTACCTCAATCTCACGCTAGAGCAGCAGATGGATCTCTAGTGGGATCCCGACAACTACGATACCTGGAATGCCTTCTTTGCTAACCGACAGGAAAGGGTGCTCGCCGGGTACGAGGGTGACGGCCTGCCCCCGGTGAACCACAACGAAGCCGGCCACCGTCTGTGGTGGGCGAACTGTACTATAATCGGCGTGATGCGCTACATCGCTGGGGGAGACCATCCTCGCCTGCGGTGCCCACACTTCCACCCTCCGTAGAGCCACAAGATAGATGTCGCTAGCGGCATCATCATCTAGGAGCCCCCTCCCCTACCCGTCGTGAATCCGAGGCCAGAGTGGCAGGTGCCCCCGGTATATGCCATGGCTAGGCTGAGGATCCAGCCGCGTGCGCCTAGAAACAACGGCGATGAGGATGACGATGACGAAGACAACCCTGAAGCTGTGTACTATAGGACTAGGCATGATTATGACTAAAGGGGACGGATTTAGTCCTGATTCCATAGTCCCGGTTTTTTAATATTAATAAATGTCTTGAGTGTTAGCTAGTCCTGGTTTGTGGCTGGACCGAGACTGAATATAAAGATTTTGGTGTATTCTTGTGAGTTTCCTCAAGTGATCAAATGCTCTTTTTTCTACCTGCCTTCAACAATCTCACAAATTGTAAAAAATAGGGTTAATTCACAAAAGGTTTAATATATTATTACATTACCAACATCCACATCTAGTGTTTTGGTTCTCTTCTAGTCCGTAACCATGGAGCATCTTCCTTATTTAACGGTATGCTTGGGTCAGTTTTCACTTTGAATGGCGGAATTTCATGAAATTTGTTATAATCTTCTAACATGTCTGTCCTGTCCTCAACTCCCACCATGTTTCTTTTCCCTGAAAGAACTATGTGGCGCTTTGGCTCATCGCATGATATTGTATTATTTTGCTTATCTTTCATTTTATCGGTCTAGTAGACATGTCCTCACATAGAAAACTTGAGCCACATCATTGTCAAGGACGAATGGTTCGTCTCCGTACGCAATATTATTGAGATCCACTGTTGTCATTCCATACTGCTGGTCTAGCGTTACCCCGCCTCCTGTCATCTTGACCCATTTGCATCGAAACAATGAGACCTTAAAATTAGGACCATAGTCAAGTTCCCATATGTCCTCTATGTAACCATAATATGTGTCATTATGCCCATTGTTATCTGATGCATCAAATCGGACACCACTGTTTTGGTTGGTGCTCTTTTTATCTTGGGCATGTGTGTAAAATATATCCCATTTATCTTGTACCCTTGGAAAGTCAATATAGTTGAAGATGGAGACCTAGCCAACAAGTACAACTGATCTCCAACAGTGGTGTCTGATACGTCGGAAACGTATCTATAATTTTTGAGGTTCCATGCTTGTTTAGTATCTACTTTGCTTTGGTTTATCTACACTTTGAGGTGTTTTTATATGTTTTCTGGTACTAACCTATTAACAAGATGCCACTGTGCCACTTACCTATTTTCTTCTGTTTTTGGTTCTAGAAAAGGCAGAAAATCAATATTTTTGGAATTGGACGGGACAAAAGCCAAAGTCAATATTTTACTACGGGGAACACGAAGGCAGAGTACGAGATGGAGGAGAGCCACCAGGGGCCACACCCCCTGGCCGCGCGGCTGGGCCTAGCCCACGCCTGGAGGAGGTACGGCCGCCCTGGCTGCGCCCCTGCCTCACCTCTTCGCCTATAAAGACCCCCCAATGTAGAAACCCTAAGTACTTGATCAATATTCCACGAAACCGTCTATAGCCGACGCCACCATTATCCCAAGATCGGGGGGATCTGAATCTCTTCCTGGCACCCTGCCAGAGGGGAGATCATCCTGGAGGCCTTCTTCTTCATCATGCCAGCCTCCGTTATGAAGTGTGAGTAGTTCCACCCTGGACTATGGGTCCATGTAGTAGCTATATGGTTGTATCTCCTCCTTTGTGCTACCATGTTTAGATCTTGTGAGCTCCGTTCATGATCAAGATCATCTATTTGTAATCATGCATGTTGTGTTTGTGGGGATCTGATGGATATTGAGATTACTATGTCATATTGATTAATGGTTTTGTCTTATTGATTCTATCATGTCTGTGCTTTTTGTGATCTTGCATGTTCTCCGTTTCTAGTAGCTATCTTGGCCAAGTAGATGCTAGTGACTCCAAGAGGGGGTATTTATGCTCGATAGTGGGTTCATGCCTCTATTTAATCTAAGGGAAGTGACAGAAATCTCTAAGGTTGTAGATGTGTTGTTGCCACTAGGGAGAAAACAACGGTCTCTTGTTCATGTAACAAGTGGATTTTTTACCTTACACACTTTGCTTAAAGAAGTTATCCGTTGCTTGCAACTTAATACTGGAGTGGATTCAGATGATAACCTGAAGGTGGATTACTAGTCATAGATGCAGTTGGATGGCGGTCTATGTATCTTGTTGTATTGCCCAATCGAATCTCATAGGATCATGAATGTGTAGTATTGCATTGTTATGCCTTGCTCAGTGCTATCAATTGCCCTGCTGTAATTTGTTAACCCAGCATGCCATGTCTGTTTATCTTAAGGAGAACACCTCTAGTGAACTATGGACCCTGGTCCAATCTTTACCATTGATACATCTTCCACTGTTATTGTTTACTTTCTGCAAACCACTATTACCTTCCACACCATATAGTTAATCCTTTGTTTTCAGCAAACCGGTGAGATTGATAACCTCACTGTTCGTTGGGGCAAAGTCTTGAGTTTGTGTTGTGCAGGTTTCCAAGTTGCTAGCAACACCTTTGAGTCGTTTCCTTCCTCCTACTGGTTCGATAACCTTGGTTTCTTACTGAGGGAAAACTTGCTGTTGTGCTCATCATACCTTCCTCTTGGGGTCTCCCAACAAAGCTTCCACGCACCATCAAGAATTTTCTGGCGCCGTTGCCGAGGAGGCTAAGGACGTCTTCACAAGGGGAGTCCTTCACAACCTTTCTCTTTACTTTGTTTTTGTTTTGCTTAGTTTCTTTTGCTTGGTTTTGTTTGCCTCTTTTTTATCAAAAAACTCCAAAAAATTAGTTTAGTTTGGTTTGTTTCCTCTTATAAAAAATACAAAAAAATTGGTTCCTACTCTAGTTGTCACCTTGCTCTAGCTCACCATGTTGATTCCCAAGTTCTCCTTGAAAGACCTTTCAATAGGTAGTGGCTCTATAATTGGGAAAGAAAATATTGAAGAATTCTTTAATCATGTTAGCAAACACAAGGATATTGAGGATATATCTATAGCAGAACTTGCTCCTAATTATGAAGTTGCTGCAACTTCTTTAGTTCATATGTTGGAGGCTAGGTTTGTTAACCTTAACCCCATGATGCAAATTTTGTTTCTTAAACTAAAAGAAGAAAAGGATCCTGAAAAGAGAGATTTTATCCTAGAAACTTTACTAAAAGAGTTCAATGATGTTGCTAAGGAAGCTAAAAATGTCTTTGAATATTTTAATATGCTAGGCTCATGTGTAGATGGTATGGGTAATTCAGATAAAACCAAACCCAGAGAGGAAATTAAGATACCCATACCTTTTAAACTTGTAGGAATACATGAAGCCTTAGAAAATAATTTTGATTGGATTGTTCCTGAAAATCCATTTGATGATAGTAGTGAACCTAAGAGAGATAAGAAAGGATCCTCTAAAACTCATTTGGATGATATACCTTTCTTAGTTGAAGATATTTCGAGTATTAATTTTAATGCTTCTTCATTTGAAAATACTTGATTCTTGTTTCTTGTGCCTAACTTAAAGGCGTTAAAGAGAAGTACTTATTGGGAGATAACCCAAAAGTTTTCTTGAGTCTTAGAAGTTATTACTTCAGTAATAACCTCTCATTGTCCTTTTTATTTGCTTTTTTTTGCCAAGAATGACCTCTAATGAGAGGGAAGTAAGATTTGGGGAGTTGCTGTCCCGAAAAAGATTTTTGTGCTCCACCATAAAAATTCGTGTAAAATCTCTGTAAGTCAGATTGATCTAATATTTTCTGAATAAATCCCCCATTATGTTAGCTAACTTACTTTAGTTTAACACTTTTTTATTTGAGCAACATAAGGGCTTCGAAAAAATCGATTTCTACCTGCTGGTCTATTTTGACAGATTTCTGCCATTATTTGCATTTGCTTCTTATTGATTCATTTTGGGTTCTTTTTGCGAAATTGAGATTTTTAAGAGAATTTATATAGTAGCTTGTGTTTTTAGTGAAAGTTTTGCTGTTCTAGAGCTAAACCCAAAGGTATATTATCTTTTGAATACACTAATGTTGCTAATGAAGATTGTGTGAAGTTTTGAATGAAGGAAAATTTTCAGGTGTAGAAAAAGAATGATGTAATGAGATGAAGAATGGACAAAATCTCAAGCTTGGGGATGACACCCCGTGTCACCCCAAGAAATATTCAAGAGGTAAAAGCGTCAAAGCTTGGGGATGCCCAAGGCATCCCCTTCTTTATCAATAAAAAGCTTTGGTCTTTCTAGACACTTCGTTTTTATTGTTTCATGCACTGTTATGTTGTTCTTGGAGCGTCTTAGTTTTCATTTTAGTTTGCTTAGTTTGCTTGAATAAAGTAGTTTGGACCCCCGTTCTCGCTATGTTGTTTAAAATAAGTTGATTGGTGTTGGAAATGAGTAGAAAGTTCTTGCTTGAATAGTACAAGAGGAGCTTGCTTTGACTGTGACTTAGACTTTAGCATGTCATGCTAGATGTTGTTTTGACTTTATGCTTAGTGATTATTGCTGTAGCATGACTTGTTCCAAACAATTAGGATTGCTTAATGTGCCTTGAAGGAATCATGCGTTGTTTTAGCATATAAAATCATAGTATTGTGGTATTCTCCTTTGATGCTTTGTTTGGGTTGACTTGGCACATGCTCACACCATGTTATGACTATGAACAAGTCACCATATCCTCTATGATCATTTAGTCCTTGACTTGTAGTACCACTTTATGCTTTGATTAGTAATGTTTTGTCGCTCTGCATGATTATGGCCATTATTGCTCTCTTAGTTGGTCGCTCCCAGTCTTTTTCTAGCCTCCACTTGTATGAGTAAGCTCTACTCATGCATAAAACTCCCAAGAAACCAAGTTATTCCAAAGTGTCCACTATAAATTCCTATGCATGGTGTGTTACACCATTCCAAGTATATTCTTGTTTTCATCTATCTTCCAATTAAAACGTATTTTGTTATGTGAAAACTTAGTGATTAAAGCTCTCACAAACTTGATGGCACACTTTATTTTTCTTTCCCCTAATAAACTTGAACCATTGTGTCATCTATGTTGTATATGCTTTCACTTATACATTGGAATTAGCAGAACCGTCCTGTCACGGGGAACGCTTTTAACATTGCACTTGTACATTGTACATAGTTGATATCATGCTCTTTTGTCTATGGATGTCGTCGGTGTGAAATAAAAGGGGAGCTTGTAAGGCCATGGGGTTATGTATGTGTGTTAGAGAAACGCCTGGGCCGCTAGCCTAAGCCATGCCTAATCATGGTGGAAACTTGTAGCATCACTATAATGACATCTATGAAGCTTTCTTCTTATAAAAAAGAGACATATTGAAAAGAGGAAAGAGAGAAAAAAGCACCATTTTCCCATGGTAAATAAGAAGACTGCTGAGATGCTCATTGCCTGCTTGGCTTGTCATTTTGATTATGGGATAGCTCATGTATCATGTGCAAGGGGTACCCCGTTGACGGTTCTCTATGATACACATGTACTTACTATGACAAGAACTTACAGGTGACTAAAGTTGAGTAGCATGAGAAGTGGCCCTCGTATTCAAGGGACATGAGATTGTCAACTTATACTTTTTCAAGCATATACTCCATAGTTGTTCACTTTAACCTTAATCACTTGAAGATGCTTATGATAGGGGCAATGAGAGTTAAAAGCTAACAAGCACCATAATTTTTGGAAGCTCTTTTTGAAACTTGAAATCCCTTCTTCCCTTATGAAGGGCCTTTCTTCCACTATTATGTTGAGTTTCCAGCTTCTATCCTTAGGAACCAGTTAAGAGAGCATAGTTGCCATTCTTAGTTCTATGTGCATTGTCCCAAAACTTATTGATTGATGCATATTGTTGATATTACTTGTTCTTGTGCTTTTTGTATCTAGTCACTCTTATGAACTTTGAAGGTGTCCTATGCATCTATTTGCTACTCCATGAGGGACAAGCTGAATGCCACTATGCTATGTTTTCTGTATGTGAAACAAACAAATATTTTTCAATGCATGTTATTCATGATATTTGTTTGTAACCTTTCATGTTGCATGCATAGTTACTTTGTCTTACCATTAGAACTCCACCTTTCATGCTCATGTTTAGAGTTCTTTGATCCCAGCTTTCAATGCTTGCAAATGGTTTGATCTTGATTTTGATGGTGCATGTCACCTAAAAAATTATTCTTTTTATCACTTACCTACTCGAGGACGAGCTGGAGTTTAGCTTGGGGATGCTTGATACGTCGAAAACGTATCTATAATTTTTGATGTTCTATGCTTGTTTAGTATCTACTTTGCTTTGCTTTGTCTACACTTTGAGGTGTTTTATATGTTTTCTAGTACTAACCTATTAACAAGATGCCATAGTGCCGGTTACTGCTTTTCTTACATTTTGGTTCGAGAAAAGGCAAAAAATCAATATTATCGGAATTGGACGGGACAAAAGCCAAAGTCAATATTTTACCGTTGGGAACACGAAGCCAGAGTTTAAGACGGAGGAGAGCCACCAGGGGGCCACACTCCCTGGCCGCGTGGCTGGGCCCAGCCTGCGTCTGGAGGAGGTGCGGCCGCCCTGGCTGCCCCCTTCCTCGCCTCTTCGCATATAAAGACCCCCGATGCAGAAACCATAAGTACCCGATCAATATTCCACTAAACCGTCTATAGCCGCCACCACCATCGTCCCTAGATTGGGGGATCTGAAGCTCTTCCCGGCAACCTGCCGGAGGGGAGATCATCCCGGAGGCCTTCTTATTCATCATGCTAGCCTCCGGTATGAAGTGTGAGTAGTTCTACCTTGGACTACGGGTCCATGTAGTAGCTAGATGGTTGTATCTCCTCCTTTGTGCTACCATGTTTAGATCTTGTGAGCTCCGTTCATGATCAAGATCATATATATTTGTAATCATGCATGTTGTGTTTGCGGGGATCCTATGGATATTGAGATTACTATGTCAGATTGATTAATGGTTTTGTCTTATTGATTTTGTCATGTCTGTGTTGTTTGTGATCTTGCATGCTCTCCATTTCTAGTAGCTATCTTGGCCAAGTAGATGCTAGTGACTCCAAGAGGGGGTATTTATGCTCGATAGTGGGTTTATGCCTCTATTTAATCCAAAGAAAGTGACAAAAATCTCTAAGGTTGTAGATGTGATGTTGCCACTAGGGACAAAACAACGGTCTCTTGTTCATGGAACAAGTGGATTGTTTACCTTACACACTTTGCTTAAAGCAGTTATCCTTGCTTGCAACTTAATACTGGAGGGGGTTCAGATGATAACCTGAAGGTGGATTACTAGTCATAGATGCAGTTGGATGGCGGTCTATGTATCTTGTTGTATTGCCCAATCGAATCTCATAGGATAATGAATGTCTAGTATTGCATTGTTATGCCTTGCTCAGTCCTATCAATTGCCCTGCTGTAATTTGTTTGCCCATCATGCCATGTTTGTTTATCTTAAGGAGAACACCTCTAGTGAACTATGGACCCCGATCTAATCTTTACCATTGATATATCTTCCACTGTTACTGTTTACTTTCTGCAAACCACTATTACCTGCCACACCATACAGTTAATCCTTTGTTTTCAGCAAAATGGTGAGATTGACAACCTCACTATTCGTTAGGGCAAAGTCTTGAGTTCGTGTTGTGCAGGTTTCCAAGTTGCTAGCAACACCTTTGAGTCATTTCCTCCCTCCTACTGGTTCGATAACCTTGGTTTCTTACTGAGGGAAAACTTGCTGATGTGCTCATCATACCTTCCTATTGGGGTCTTCCAACAAATCTTCCACGCACCATTAGTGTCATTCATGAGATGTGTCTGCAACCAACCACCGAAAGTCTTCATGTGTTCATCTCTAATCCAAGAGTCAGACTGCCCAGGGTAGTTGGAGCGTACAATATTCTTGTGTACCTCGATATATGGATCCACCAAGGTGGAACTTTGTAGAACTGTATAGTGTGCTTTAGTGAAAGAATGTATATCCTACATATCTTTGCTTTCTTTCCTAGCATGCCTTTTCCACTATGTCTCCCCTCATGCCATGATTCAGGTACACCGATCGGTTTAAGGTCAGGAATAAAGTCAACACAAAACTCAATGACCTCCTCTGTTTCATGGCCCTTGGAGATGCTTCCTTCAGGCATAACACGGTTATGGACATATTTCTTTAAGGCTCCCATGAATCTCTCAAAAGGGAACAAATTGTGTAGAAATACAGGACCGAGAATGGTAATCTCTTCGACTAGGTGAACTAGGAGGTGCGTCATTATGTTGAAGAAGGATGGTGGGAACACCAACTCAAAGCTGACAAGACACTGGACCACATCTTTCTGTAACCCTGGTAGACTTTCTGGATCGATTACCTTCTAAGAAATTGCATTGAGGAACGCACATAACTTCACAATGGGTACTCAACATTTTCCGGCAGAAGCCCCCTCAATGCAACCGGAAGCAACTATGTCATAAGCACGTGGCAGTCATGAGAATTCAGGTTCTGGAAGTTTTCTCTGCCATATTTATTATTCCCTTTATATTCGACGAGAATCTTGAGGGGACCTTGATACTACTCAGGCATTCAAAAAAGATTTCCTTCTCTTCTTTGGCAAGAGCGTAGCTGGCAGTACCTTGAAACAGCTCTGGATGCATGCTGTCTCGGTCTTTCATATGTTGTTGGTCCTGCCGTGCTTCTGGTGTATCTTTATTCTTTCCATACACGCCCAAGAAGCCTAGCAGTATCACACAAAGATTATTCGTCAGGTGCATCACATCGATGCCAGAGCGAAACTCTAAGACTTTCCAATAGGGCATCTCCCAAAATATAGATGCCATCTTCCACATGGGTGCTTGTCTACAAGCGTACTTCGGAACGGATTGTCCGCCAGGACTCTTTCCAAAGATTACTTTTAAATCCTGCACCATATCAAATACATCATCACCAGTACAACGGATAGGCTTACTCCGGTGATCTGCTTCACCATTGAAATGCTTGCCTTTCTTTCTTAGAGAATGTGTAGGCAGAACAAAACGACGATTCCCTAGGTACACATTCTTCTTACACTTATCCAAATAAATACTTTCAGTGTCATCTAAATAGTGTGTGCATACATTGTATCCCTTGTTTGTCTGTCCTGAAATGTTACTAAGAGCAGGCCAATCATTGATGGTTACAAACAACAATGCTCATAGGTTAAATTCCTCATGTTTGTGCTCATCCCACACACGTACACCTTGTTCGTGCCACAGCTGTAAAAGTTTTTCAACTAATGGCCTTAGGTACAAATCAATGTCATTGTCGGGTTGCTTCGGGCCTTGGATTAGCACTGGGATCATAATGAACTTCCGCTTCATGCACAACCAAGGAGGAAGGTTATAGATACACAGATTCACATGCCATGTGCTACGACTACAGCTATGCTCCCCAAAAGGATTCATGCCATCTTTACTTAGACCAAACCATAAGTTCATCATGCCACCTGCAAAGTCTGGGTAGTTTCTCTCAATTTTTCTCCACTGCGACTCATCGGCGGGGTGTCTCAACATCTCGTCTTTCTTATGGTCTTATTTGTGCCATCGCAACAACTTGGTATGCTCTTTGTTTCTGAATAAATGTTTCAACCGTGGTATTATAGGAGCATACCACATCACCTTGGCAGGAACCCTCTTCCTGGGGCGCTCCCCTTCAACATCACCAGGTTCATCTTGTCGGATCTTATACCGCAATGCAGTGCATACTGGGTATGCATCCAAATTCTCGTACTGCATACCGTGGTAGAGGATGCAGTCATTAATGCCTGCATGTATCTTCTATACCTCTAATCCTAGAGGGCAGACAACCTTCTTTGCTTCGTAAGTACTGGCGGGAAGTTCGTTATCCTTTGGAAGCAGCTTCTTCATTATCTTCAGCAACTTTTCAAATCCCTTGTCAGGCACACCGATCTCTTCCTTCCATTGCAGAAATTCCAGTGTGCTACCTATCTTTTTGTGGACATCTTCGCAATTAGGGTACACCAATTTGTTGTGATCCTCTAACATCTGCTCAAATTTCAACCTCTCCATTTCGCTATCACATTCTCCCTTTGCATCAGCAATGGCCCGACAAAGATCATCATCTGGCTCATATGATGCACGTCCTTATGCTTCTTCTTCATCATTGTCTACCATTGTAGTACCACCGTATTCAGGGGACATAAGATAGTTGTCATCATTCTCTTCATCTTCACTGTCTTCCATCATAACCCCACTTTCGTCGTGCTTGGTCCAACAATTGTAGCCAGACATGAAACCGGACCGAAATAGATGGCCGTGAAGTACTCTTGAGGAAGAGTATTCCTTCTGATTTCGACACTCACCACATGGAAAACACATTAAACCATTCCGCTTGTTTGCCTCTGCCACAATGAAAAAAAATGCACGCCTTTAATGAACTCGCCAGAGATTCGGTCAGCGTACATCCATTGCCGTATCATCTGCATTATATAAGTATATCAAACAAAATCACGATGCTAAGATTAGTACTAGTCTAAAAATAAAATCGCACAACATATACATCAACCAACTATGCACTGATTTAAAACTTTCTACTCCATCTTTAGTCCTGGTTGGACACACCAACCGGGACTAAAGGGGTTGCGACAGGCTGGGGCCGACGTGATCCCATTTAGTCCCGGATGGTGTCTCCCAACCGGGACTAAAGGAGACTCCAACCGAGAATAAAAGTGGGTTATGACACTATATGTCGTGAGTGGAGACACTATACCAGTGAGTGGCGACACTATTTTGGTGGGTTGAGACACTATGACAGGGGTGAGTGTCGACATTATGTCATGAGTGTCGACTGTAGGGTTCGCAACATGGAAAACAAAAATTTCCTACGATGGGAACAACTAAGTACCAAGATCTATCTACTGGATACAAGCAACGGGTGGATATACATCCATAGAATACATACCCTCGAAGACCGAATAGCGTTAACAATGTTGTACTCGTGGATGATGTAGTCGAATGCTTGCCGATCTCAAGATCGAGAAGAAGTCCATCCGGTCCAGCAGGTCCAACACCATCCATTCCAGCACCGCAAAGCAGTGGTGCATCCGTGATCACACACATGTCCAGGTACCCCGACAACCTCCGCGCCCTCGCTCTAGCGAAGCAGCAGAAGCAACAAATCCTTCCAGGAAAAGCCACTGGGAACATTTATCTCGCATATCCGAGACCATGGGGAAATTCTAAAGGGGGAGAGAGATCCTTCACGAGGAGGTGTGAGTGAGAGTGAGGGAGAGGGGCTCCTTTTATAGGATGAGGGGGGCACCCCAAGGGGTGTGGCCGGCGGCCATGGTGGCTGCCCCCACCCCTTCCTCCATTATGTGGGTGGAGCTCCCACTCAAAATTAGCCCCTTCATTTCTCCACTCAAAATCCCATTAAATTTCCACCAAATTTAATGCAATCTCTCTTTAAATATAACTCCTTTTATTTATTCAGATTTTTTTCAATTACTTTAATGGACAAACATTCACATATAACCCCTTGCTAGTATTTCATTTCACATGCAGAAACACTTTCAGCAATTTCACCCGAAACAATTTCGGTGTCTAGTGAAATAAATTCCCGCGCTTTCTTTTTCTTTCTCTGATATATCATTTGCTCCGAATGGTGTCGGTATCCCTTAAGTGTGTCATCCTACGGTTCGCGAATAATGTAGACATGATCGAGACCCCTCTTCGATCAATAATCAGCAGTGGGACCTGGAGATCCATACTGACTCCCACACATTCAACGATGACTTTTGTGATCGTGTGAACCTTATACGCATGTAACTCAATCCCTTTGTCTCGTGATATATTACATGTCCGAGATTCGATCATCGGTATGTCCATACCTAGTTTGATCTCGTTACCGACATGTACTCTTTTCTTGTTCCCGTGATATAAAATTCTAGTGATCAAATCACTTGCTTGCAAGCTAACTAATGTGATATCACCGAGAGGGCCCAGAGTATATCTCTCCATCATCGGGATGGATAAATTCCACTCTTGATCCATGAGCCTCAACATAACACCTTCGTAGCACTGAACCCATCTTTATAGTCACCCTGTTATGGTGTGACGTTTGATGTTATCAAGATACTCTTCCGGTATTAGTGATTGACATGATCTCATGGTCTAAGGACTAAGATTACTTTGTATGATGTTATATCAATATAAACACAATGACCTTGATCGTAATGCTATACTTCGGATGAATGTTCATCACATCATTCCAACAATGTTGTGACCTTGTTATTAACAACATCTAATGTCCATGATCAGTAAACCTTTGATCATCTTGTTAATCAACGAGCTAGTTTATAAGAGTGGCATAACCAGGTGATACGCCCAATTTGCATTACCTTTCTATATCGTAATCTACCTCTATTCATTGATATTTGTTTTATTATGAGGTATTAGTTATGTCTTTTCCACTATTTTTGCATGTTGGATGATTCTTGGAGGATGGACTACTGGAGTCGGGATTCTGATGGAAAAGAAGGCATTTTGATGAAATTTCGCAAAGATCAGAAAAATACCAGAAAAATATGGGAAAATATTATTTTTCTAGAAGATTGAGGAAGCCAGAAGGAGGAGCGAAGAAGGGCCGCAGGGGGCCCACACCCCCTAGGCACGGGCCCACCCTGGGCCACGCCTAGGGCTGGTGTGGCCCACCTGCCCGGCTCCCGACTCCTCCCCTTCGCCTATATCTTCCCTACGGAACCCTAAGGTTAGGGTAGCGACCATAGATAGATTTCCACCGCCTCTGGGGGCGGAAAACACCGAGAGAGAAAGATCTCTCCGGCAGACAGATTTCTGCCAGGGGAATTCCTTCTCGGAGAGGGGAGATCGTCGCCATCAACACCATCATCAAGCTAGGCTTCATCAGGATCATCATCATCATCCACACCATCATCTCCACCAGCACCATCATCACCAATCCGTCCTGCTGTAACAATTGTGTTTGATATTGCTTTAGTTATTAGGGGAAACTTTCCCGGTGTTGATTACTATTGTAGTTGATGCTTGTGAGTGGAACCATTGGATTATTGTTTATGTTTAGATTGTTATCCATTATCATATCATCTTTGATCTTGATCCATATGATGTCTCGTGAGTAGTTCGTTTAGTTCTTGAGGACATGGGAGAAGTCATGTTGTTATTAGTGGATTTGTGTTGAGTTATTATTCAATGGTTAGTATTTAAGTTGTGGTGCTATTCTTCTAGTGGTGTCATGTGAACGTCGACTACATGATACTTCACCATTTATGGGCCTCGGGGAATGCATTGTGTATTTGTCTACTAATTGTGGGGTTGCCGGAGTGACAGAAACCTGAACCCCCATTAGGACACCCTTGCACAAGGGAGTGTAGGATCTCAGAGTTTAAGGCTATGGTTAGATTTATATCTTAATTACTTTCCTGTAGTTATGGATGTTTGTAGGGGGTTTAATCACAAGTATGTACTAGTACAAGTAAGGTCGGTACATTCGCACAGGTTCACCCACACAACACTTACAACACCAAAGAAGAGTACTCAGCTATTTGAAGCGAAAGCACTTGACAGAATTCCCATGTGTCCTCGAGAACATTTGGTCCTTATAAGTATTTCCACCGGCTTGTCCTTTGCTAAGAAAGGATTGGGCCACTTGCTGAATTTGTTCTTTGTTACTTGCACTTTCTTTTGTTGCTTTATCAGAAAACCACTAAAAATCCGTTTGCTAAGTATTTGCAGAGAGTTCCTGCTCCATACCACTGTTCAGCACCTTCTGCTCCTCGTTGGGATCGAGACTCCTATTTATCGAAAGTACTACGATACACCCCCTATACTTGTGGGTCATCACTAGGAACTTTCTTTTGTTTATTAAACACACATGTATTAACGTTTCCGTATTAATACAATTATAGAATGCAAAATAAACATTATCATAAATAAGGAATATGATAATAACCACTTTATTATTGCCTCTCGGGCATATTCCCTTCAGTCTCCCACTTGCACTGGAGAAAATAATCTAGTTTAGAAACTTTGCGTATTGAACACCTATGGTTTCTGGTGTTCCATATACGCGATTGCAAGTGGTTAACATAATCTATGGATCTGATGTTTTCAGGTCCATGTGTATTTGCATGTCTTTGCGTCTTCACGCATCACTCATTCTCCAGTGAGATGGCATTGTATAAATTTGGTCTTTTGGTGAGACCTTTAGTTCCTTGGGGTTAAATCATGTCGATACTATTGTCGTATAATATATCTTTAGTGTTAGCCCATTGAGAACCACAGCTTAGTTTGATAACAAACTACTTGACACAAATGCACTCCTTTGCTGCTACTGTAGCAGTTATATACTTAGCCTTTTGTTGTAGTATCCGTCACAATGGCTTAACTTTGGAATTCATCCAAATCCGTCATGGAAACTTCTTTCCATTTCATTGTGCCACCCATAGTTTAAATTGAGATAAACTTAATTTTGTATCTTGTGACAAAACTAGTATCAATGTAATGCTTTACAATGAACTATTTGTTTGTCGCCTCTACACAAATATATTCTTAGTTCTTCCAAAAGATCATAAGAATTTCCTTACTATCGTCCAATGATCATTTTATGATTCATTCTGGTATATGCTCATAACACTTATAGCATAGGACATATCTAGATGTGTACATATCATGGTATGATTGATCAAAACATTTTTGTGATTTCACTCATCAAGTGTCAAAGCACTTGAATCTTGTTTCACTTATCAAGTGTCAATACACTTGAATCTTGATTCAATTCTTTTCCATGCGACAAGATCCTTTTCTCGTCGTTTCTATATTGAACTCCTTCAATATCTCATATATATACATTTGGCACGACCATATTAGCGTCAGTGTCTATCCATGTAGACATTCATGCTAAATATTCGGGTTTTGCCTAAGTATTTCATCGAAATAAAATTCTTAACCTTTGTCAATAAAATCCCAATCACAATATGTCCTCCATATAATGTATTAGAAATATGTCTCAGCGCTCCCACTTAATTTCTTGCAAATGCAAGCATCTTCATCATCTCCTGATGAAAAATCCTTTAACAGTTTCATTATGGTGAAGATTCCAACTCCGCGATGCTTACTTCAACCATTGAAGTTTGCATGCCCTTTTTAGCATCCTTTGAATTAACAAAACTCTTTGGACCGTGTCTTGTACACATCCTAGATAACCATTCTATTAGAAGAACTTTGTTTTCTTTATTTAGCTACCATATACCAAAATTATATGTAGTGGTTGCTACATTAATCCATCCAGACTAAATATCGCTATGAAAGATCAAATATTGTCATAGTCAACTCCTTGAACATTGTCGTAAAATAATTTACGACATATCGACTATTTCATAGATGTGAAACATTCATGTCTGTTTATTTATAGATCCAAATACGATCGATAGGTTTTTACACCTTTCTAGAGGGTCTTCCAAGTTCAAAAAACTTGATTTCTCATGTATGGAACTATCACGGATTTAATGGCTTCAAGCCATTTGACGGAGTCAGGGCCCATCATCACTTTTTTGCATGTAGTCGGTTCATCATTGCTGAACAACAATGATTTAGTCTCAAATCTTAGCATTTGATTATTTATCCGACCTACTTGGTTCAATAGGAACTTAGACCTCCGTGACCACAACCTTTGAGGCACGTGAGCCATGAGTATTCTAGCTGCCTTCGGAACATTTTCCGGCGCTGTGCAACTCAGCACATATAGCTAAGGTTCGCTAACCTTATCAAAGTTCTATTGTCCTCCCACTTAACTTTTGCGAAAAATTCCTTTTTCAAGAAACTTCACATTTCAAGTGACAAACCCTTTTGTCCTCGGTGTTACAGAGGAATACCCAATTGTTATTCAAAATAACCTACAAATACATGCTCATCCTACTTTGGTTGTAAGCATCTTACTTATGCTTAGCATACCAAAATTTAAGAAAGGACAACTTGGGTTTTACCCCAAACCATAAATTACATGGTGTCATTTCAACGGATCAAGATGGATCTCTTTTCAGTGAAAAAGCGGTAGTCTCTAAAGCTTTAATCTTTTAAAACATAATGGTGGTTTTATAAATAACACCTTTGATCCAACCATGTCAAACAAGGTTTCATTACAAATCTCAAACACTACATATTCCTCTGGTGTTTCGGAAGATGTAAATCTAGGTGTTTTGCTAAACTTGCAACTCAAATAAATCCATTTATGATAAAATCATAAATCATTTATTTTCTTGTTACACTTTCAACTCAAATAAATCCCTTTATGATAAAATCATAAATCATTTATTTTGTTGTTACAATGATTTTCCACTTCATCTTGAAAGTCTTTGAACTTTTTCAGATATTTCATACTTCTTTCTCATTAAGTGAATATTCACTCAAATTTCCGGAGAATGGACTACATACATCGATATGTATAAATTCCAATAATTTAGTCGATCGTTCTTCTTTGGCCTTTTGAATGAAGTTTTAATTATCCCGAGGAAAGTCTCACAAGCGTCACTTGATCAAATCAAATACTCTAAAAATCCATGAATATGGAGATTCTTCATGTTTTCTTTTCAATATAATTTAAACGGCGATGTCACTTCGTAAGTGATCTTCCAATCATTTGTCTTGCGACATTTTAGCATTAGTTTTATGGATGTGATTTCTCCAACTAGATTTGTAAATCATCCATCTTATATGGATTATGGTAATTATTGGAACAATCTTTGTTCTCATAATACCTGATTTAAATAACTATTATTAAAACAAATCTTGAAGACAAGCTTTGATGTCAACGAGAAATACAAACAACGACTTGTTTGTTTTCGATTATCATCATCACATATTCTCTTGCTAGTTACTTAGGCCATTGTAGTTCATGAATTGCGTCATTCTGTATGAAATTTCATACCAACCAATTCGGTATCCAATACCCTAGAACCATATTGTTTAACAATAAAATAATACAACCATAACATGTATATCATCTATATACCTAAACTGGTTATTTCCAGTCTTTTCTTTTCTACCAAATATATTTTATATATTCTCTTTCAACATTTCCTTTTCCTTTTTAAAAGAATCTATCAACATCAACAGTGACGCCATATACATGACACATAGTCCAAAGCATGTATATTCAAATACTAATACCTTTGGACTTGCACTTTGAAGTAGATCACCATCATCAAATGATTGACATTCTTTCAAAATCCATTCTTTAGTAATCCTTTAGTGTATTAAACACTTTACATACATCTTCTATTCATCCTTATCATGATGACTTTCATTATCAAACTAATGTAGCTTATAAAGGAGAATCATGAGTATAACATTACTTTCCAAAACCCTTTTGGATGATTAGGATGTCTAGCATCTCCAACCTTTGCAAATTCGCATCCAATATGAGAACATATATTATACTCTATCATATTGCAACCAAAACATTGTTTTAGATATCGTTATATCTGCCACACATGATGGTTTCTGAAACAATTCTTTCAGCTCCTAGATAATCTCAATATTAAAACTATCAAGAATCATGGAGGCAAACATGATACTTAAGATACTAACACTGGAATTGTTACTCTCGATTTAATACCAATTATTAAATTTCACGGAGTAAATAGAGTTTGCTGAAAGTTTGCAATAGGACTTTAAACTTTAGATTGACACTCAATACAATATGATACCAGTTCATAAAGTAAATATCCAGAATTCTATAGTTCTATTATCTCAATTACAACTAAGCATAAGGTGGTGAACGAATGCCAATGACTACAACAAATTATACAAATTCACTTTAATTTAATTTATGATAAATTGAGTTCTATTAATCCAAATTAGAAATGAACTCCCACTCAAAAACGACATCCCTCGTGTCTTTTTGGTGATTACATGAACCAAATCCACTACACCAAGTCCGATCATCACGTGAGTTGGTGTAGCATCAAAGGCGAGCATCCATATGGTCATCATATCAAAACATATGACTCATGCTTAACCTTTCGGTCCGTGTTCCGAGGCCATGTATGTACATGCTAGGCTTGCTAAGTAAGAACCTTAGTATTCGCGTATGTAAAACTGTCTTACACCCGAGATATGCTCATGGATTCAAGTACACCCGATCATCACATGATGTCTTGAAGCGGCTAAACATTATCGGTGCATACTTAAGAAAGAACATATTTTTATCTTAATATTTAAATGAGGGATCATCTTATTATGCTAATAAAACACCAAACTAGCAATATAAGATGCAACAAACATCACATGTTAATAAGTGAAATGATATGGTTCTTGCACTTGATCTCCATCATGTGCATCGAGGTATAACCCTCATCATTCCTTTATGTGTAAGGCCAAGGTCTATGGAACTTACATGTTATATGTGTTGTAAGAGTATCAACTTATACTTTTACTTACAACATCACCATATCATGACACTACCCCAGCAACAATCTAAACTAGACGCCTCTAATTTATCCATTGCAAGTTTTACGTGGCTTATGGCTTTCGAGATAGAACCGTTCTTACCTACGAACATGAACCACAACGAGGATAACCAAATTGTTGACAACTTGTTGCAAATTAGATATTGACTATAATAGGAGAGACAGACACCCGCTAGCCACTTATGCAAAACTAGTTGCATGTCAAGCGTGGAAGAGGTCTCATGTGCGAGGACATGTGAAGTTTGTCTGGACCACTTCATCCCACTATGCCACCAATATCCAAAGTACAACTAAGAAGCAATAAAATCATTATCATCGCCAACATATACATATGTGTACTACCTGTGCAAAGCATCTACGCATAGATCCGGCTCTGATACCACTGTAGGGTTCGCAGCATAGAAAACAAAAATTTCCTACGATGGGAACAACTAAGTACCAAGATCTATCTACTAGATACAAGCAACGGATGGATATACATCCATAGAATACATACCCTCGAAGACCGAATAGCGTTAACAAGGTTGTACTCATGGATGATGTAGTCGAACGCTTGCCGATCTCAAGATCGAGAAGAAGTCCATCCGGTCCAGCAGGTCCAACACCATTCATTCCAGCACCGCAAAGCAGTAGTGCATCCGCGATCGCACACACATCCGGGTACCCCGACAACCTCCGCGCCCTCGCTCTAGCGAAGCAGCGGAAGCAACAAATCCTTCCAGAAAAAGCCAACGGGAACATGTATCTCGCTGATCCGAGACCATGGGGAAATTCTAAAGGGGGGAAGAGAGATCCTTCGTGAGGAGGTGTGAGTGAGAGAGAGAGAGGGGGGGATCCTTTTATAGGAGGAGGGGGAACCCCAAGGGGTGTTGCCGGCGGCCATGGTGGCTGCCCCCACCCCTTCCTCCATTATGTGGGTGGAGCTCCCGCTCAAAATTAGCCCCTTCATTTTTCCACTCAAAATCCCATTAAATTTCCACCAAATTTAATGCAATATCTCTTTAAATAAAACTCCTTTTATTTATTCAGAATTTTGTCAATTACTTTAACGGACAAACATTCACATATAACCCCTTGCTAGTATTTCATTTTACATTTAGAAACACTTTCAGCAATTTCACGCGAAACAGTTTCGGTGTCTAGTGAAATAAATTCCCATGCTTTCTTTTTCTTTCTCTGATATATTATTTGCTCCAAATGATGCCGGTATCCCTTAAGTGTGTCACCCTACGGTTCACGAATAATGTAGACATGATTGAGACCTCTCTCCGATCAATAATCAGCAGTGGGACCTGGAGATCCATACTGACTCCCACACATTCAATGATGACTTTTGTGATCGTGTGAACCTTATACGCATGTAACTCAATCCCTTTGTCTCGCGATATATTACATGTCCGAGATTCGATCATCGGTATCTCCATACCTAGTTTGATCTCGTTACCGACATGTACTCTTTTCTCGTTCCCGTGATATAACATTCTAGTGATCAAATCACTTGCTTTCAAGCTAACTAATGTGATATCACCGAGAGGGCCCAGAGTATATCTCTCTATCATCAGGATGGACAAATTCCACTCTTGATCCATGAGCCTCAACATAACACCTTCGTAGCACTGAACCCATCTTTATAGTCACCCTGTTACGGTGTGACATTTGATGTTATCAAGATACTCTTTTGGTGTTAGTGATTGACATGATCTCATGGTCTAAGGACTAAGATTACTTCGTATGGTGTTATAGCAATATAAACACAATGAATTTGATCGTAATGCTATACTTCAGATGAATGTTCATCACATTATTCCAACAATGTTGTGACCTCGTTATTAACAACATCCAATGTCCATGATCAGGAAACCATTGATCATCTTGTTAATCAATGATCTAGTTTATAAGAGAGGCATAACTAGGAACTTTCTTTTGTTTATTAAACACACATATATTAACGTTTCCGTATTAATACAATTATAGCATGCAAAATAAACATTTATCATAAATAAGGAAGACGATAATAACCACTTTATTATTGCCTCTCGGGCATATTCCCTTCATCGACACTATGTTGTGCTGCTTAATCTATAATAGGCTTTCTTGTGAAATATCAACTGCAAGGAAGATCGTGTGCGAGAGCAGGGACACCACTACGGTGGAGCTTTTTGAAGATGTCTTAGGACCTCGTCCACAGACATCTTTGAGGAGCTCGCCGTAGAGGCACTCCCTAATATGTGAAATTATTTAGCTCCACCAGCATACTGAAAGATGGTGTGCGAAAGCTGGGACACCACTACGGAAAAGCTTCTCGAAGATGTCTTAGGATCCCGTCCTTAGACATCTTCGAGGAGCTCGCCATAGAGGCACTCCCTAATTTAATTTGGTAGCTTCCCGGCGTGTTTATGTTTTTGGTTCTTACTTGCTTCAACAGCCGATGATTAAAACTCTAGGGTGCCACTATATATATGTGTGCCTTCATAGTTTTAGTTCTTATTTTTGATGCAATGAATTTTGTGACGGCAGGTAGAAGAAGAAGGATATTTTGTTGCTCGACGGTGGCATGATGCATCTGTGAATCAAATGAATTTCGAGACTATGTGCCAAACCAATATATTTATATATATATATATATATAGAAACCCTATTTAGGATGAACTGATGTATCTCTGTGCTTTGATAAATCAAATGAATTTCTAGGACTATATGTGCCAAATTAACCAGATATATAGAGATAGAATCCACACAAATCCCTCCATTTCTAGAGCATGAAATTAGCTAAACTTGCAATGAAAGATGAAATGATAAATTTGCTAACCTCTTAGGACCCTTAGATAGATGTGGAGCCAAAAAAAATCACAAATCTTGAGAAAAAACGGCATAAACTCGAGATTTTGAGAGAAGAAATTTGAGGAAGATGCTTGTGTGAGCTTGAAATGGCTCGGGTAGGGAGAAGGATACACAAACCGGGACTAATATAGTGCACAAGACAGGCCCTTTTCATCGGAAGACCCTTTAGTCCCGGTTTGTTAAAAGAACCGGGACTAAAGGTCCCCTTCGAACCATGACTAATGTCTGCTGGATCCTGCGGCCGTTTCTAGCCATTTGGACCAGGGTATTAGTCCCGGTTTGTACCAGAACCGAGACTAATGCTCTCGACCAAAGACCAGTTTTCTACTAGTGTATCTATTAAAATATCTAGAATCTAGAATCAACGGTTGGCTATAAGCTATGTCCATGTCATCTAGAGTTAAACCAATAGCCAACATGTACAATAATTAGAGATAAATATATACTATTTTATCAATGTATGGCCACTTTACACTCTCATATTGTCTCTAGGAGCACGTGCTACAGCTGGCTCTTAACTAAGAGCTCACTCCACTTCTCTCTCCTCTTCTTTCTCATTCAACTAAACACAAATATACTATTTTAAGTTCTATAGCCTACGATCTTATTGTACTTGCTCTTATATCAGTGAACGAGGGGAGTACTTGCTTTCCAGCTAGTGTCTTTATGGATGCAAGGAAACTGCTGGACAGAGAGAGGGAGGGACAGCATAATCCTTTATTCATGCATATATGTAAGTAAGCAATCACATTTGCAGCAAGACGGCAGTAAGATCACCAATGACACAATTGAAGAAGCAAACCCGATAAGACAAAGCGAGGCTGATTCAGACGCAACAACAACACAGAATACGAGTACAGATGAGCAGTAACAGACACGCCTACTTATACGTAGTTTCATGGACACGGAACGGTGGACTTATTTGGACCTCTAGCTGCACTTGAGCAGTCAGCACTCGATGTTAACGAGGCAAGGGAACACTGCCGTCGATTGTCTCGGCGCCGCAGCGAGAGTCCCCTTAACCGCGCACCTGCATTCATTGTTTTTTAAGCCGCGGCAGCACTCCATGATTTCGATGGCGTCGTCGGAATCAGCCGCCTCTTCGCATATCGCATGGGCCATCATATCGCAGCCTTGAGCGGCAACCGGCGGCGATGCTACCGCCAGCAGGAGCAGGAGCAGCAGCGCCGCCACAAGCAGGGTCTTCTTCGCGGCTGCCATCTCTCTGTCAGCGCTCAGGGTTTTTTTTTGCTTGTGTCGTGTGGGTTGCCCTTGTTGTCGCTGCCTAGTAGCCCTTTTGTAGCCAACGGCCATCCTGCTGCTGCGTGCTGGGTGCTAGTAGTAGTTGACTTCACTTCTCACGGACAGCTACTATATCAGCACCATAGTCATCAGCACGTCCTAGATATAGATGCATAAATAATTAGTAAGATCATCTAGAGAGTATGAGCTGTAATATCGACCCAGCGCAGAGTCTCACACGCTTGCCACGAGCTGGATTGATATTATTTACTTATATACTCCCTCTGTTTCAAAATATAAGATGTTTTAGGTTTGTGAAGAAAAACTTATTTTAGTGTGTAGATTCACTCTAAACCTGAGTGAACCTATATAGTAAAAATAGTCTAGATACATTTGCTTCACAAAGCTAAAACATCTTATATTTTAAAACAGAGGGAGTACTTACAACTCGATCGAGGAGATTTGCTCCCCGGCCGTAATCTCGTTTAATAATATTGTCACCGATTGACCGCTCACATGATGCCACATCGCTATTTCCACATGAATCGATTCAACGGATCTGTGATTCGCATGCATTTGCTCTGTCCACGGATATATTTGATTCGGATCCTGGTTGCTGAGGCCAAAACCATTGAAGTCCAGCACATTAGCAAGGAGACAACGCCTTTAACAAGATAACCATGTGAGATCGTCGTCCAACCCAACCAATGCAGGCCAAAAAAAAAAGAGTTTTCACGTGGACACGAAATGGTGGTTGAATCAGTATCTTGTTGATGTAAATTCTGATACATTGCCGTACCCGAGAAAACAAAGGCCACGTGCGAAACCAAAAATTAGGGCCTCGACACCACCACTAGCAATTAGGAAACATGATTTTTGTAATAATTATATCGTGTTGGTGGTACAATTTTAAACAATTGCATCCTGTCACAAAGCGATTATCTGGAATTTAAAAGTACTACATTGTTTAGCAGAAATCCTTCTAGCATTCCTTGAGAAAATCTTCAATTAAATTTTCATAAGAAACCTTCCACAAAATTTCATGTCATATATCAAAAATAGAACACGAAACCAAAATGGGATTTAACAACTTTTGTTAGATTTTGGAAGCATACTATCGGACGGCGGCGTGTGTAACTCTGGTAGTCTGGTTGCTCCTCCTCTTTATGAATCAGCGTTCGGCGAAAAAACACACGTCACCGGGCACCGGGCCTCCAACTCCAACCCATATCGCATAGGTGGCAACAACTAACAAGGGGATCAAAAGCTGAGAAGAGAGATGAGGAACTAATAATGAGAAAACATCAAATAAATAGATGATAGATTAAGGGTGCAGCCTGCAATGTACTTTTTATTTGCTCATTGCAACAACATATCTACCATGAGGAAATTGGGATTGAATTTATCTTGATACAAGCTGCCAATGAAAGATGAACAGAACAACACTTAGCTGGAAGAGAGAAGAGAAAGGAGAAGAAAAAGAGAGGAAGGCGATAGTGAGTTGGGCCCTCGAGTTAATTGGGTTATAGACTACTAGACAGTCATATATTATTTAATGCATCGATTAGTTTCGAGTTTCTTTTGGGGTTGGAAGTCTAGTAAACATGATTTGCAGTACTGACTAGAAGATTAACGTATAAAATTGGAGGCCCTCCAACTATGCGATTGAACACTCAGCACATGCGTCTGGTACGGGCCTGTTCTGATAGTCCCCTTTCTAATGAATAGATGATAACCCAATAAGCCCGGTGCAATCTTCCTTCAACTCGAACTAGTCACCATACTCCCTCACACCATATATAACAGGCATAAACACATCCTTCTTCATCCTAACGCTACCAAAAAATACATTTTGCCAAGTGTACGCGACTTTGCCGAGTGTAATATCCCCGAAACTCGGCAAAAATCTCATACACGGCAAAGTCCACCAAGACACTTGGCAAAATAACACTTAGTGAATTCTCAAAAAAACACAAGACAAAGAAATACACCCGGTGAAGTTAAAAAAAACACATCGCCAAAAAATCCACTAGGTAGAAAAATCGAAATACACCCGGCAAAGCCGCAAGGACACATGTCATTGTTTGCACATGTAAATGCGCCTGATGTTTACGCACTTCTATTCTTGTAGACAGTTGTTGGACCTCTAAGTGCAGAGGTTCGTAGAACAGCAGCAAGTTTCTCTTAAGTGGATTATCCAAGGTTTATCGAACTCATGAAGGAAGTGGTCAAAGGTATCCCTGTCAAACAACAATGCAATCAACATACAAGAAGTCGCTTGTGTCCCCAACACACCCAATACACTTGCCAGGTGTATAGGTGCACTAGTTCGGCGAAGAGATAGTGAAATACAAGTGGTATGGATGATTATAAGATAACGGTGCCAGAAAAGAACTTGATGGCATGGAAGAGACTGGAAGCAAGCAAACATGTAACAGATCTAGTTGTAAACGGTATTTCAATGCTTAGAAACAAGGCCTAATGATGGACACTCTAATCCATGGTAGGGTTATAACAGCACATCTCAAAGTCCTCCTTCCCCATCTAGATAACCCCACACTGTCACCTTGAGTGCTAGATGGTTCCAACAAACACCACAATTTCATAGAGACATCCAACTCCAAATACAACTCATAACAAATATTCAATCTAGCTAAAGTGCTACACACGGTATGCACGCTGTCACTTTCACACACGTGGGGAGAGCAGAGATCTATTGAAGCACTTGAGTAACAGAGTAGATCTACTTGATTACAAAGCTCATGATCACAATATGATCATGCATAGAGAGAGAGAGATGAACGCATAGCTACCGGTAGAGCCCTTAGCCTCGAGGAAGAACTACTCCCTCCTCATCATGGGAATCAACAACGGTGATGGAGATCGAAGGAGATGGCTCCGGGGCGCACTTCCTCATCCTGGCAAGGTGCCGGAACAGAGACTTTTGTCCCCCAAATCTCCCCTTCGGTGGCGGCGGCGCTGCGGAACTTTTTTTGGATGTATGCCGGATTATTTAGGTTTTTCTCCTCGGGAGTCTTTTATAGGCGAAGCGGCAAATCGAGGAGGCGGCCAGGTGGGCCACACCCCCTGGTGGCACCACCAGTGTGGGCCTGCGCCACCCTAGGGTGTGCCCACCCTGGTGCCCTACTTCGTCTCTGCTTCGTGTTTCCGTCTTGCTCTAGGAAAAATAGGCATATTGGCTTTTGTCCCGTCCAATTCCGAGAATATTTATTTTTTAGCTTTTCTGAAACCAAAAATAGCAGAAAACAGGCAACTGGCACCGTGACATCTTGTCAATAGGTTAGTTCCAGAAAGTGTATAAAAATACCTTAAAATGTAGACAAAACATAAGACAAATGATAGAAAACAAGCATGGAGCATCAAAATTATAGATACGTTTACGACGTATCAAGCATCCCCAAGCTTAACTCCTGCTCGTCCTCGAGTAGGTAAGTGATAAAAAGAATAATTTTTGAGGTGACATGCACAATCACAATCAAGATCAAACCATTTGCAAGCATTGAAAGCTGGGATCAAAGTACTCTAAACATGAGCATGAAAGATGAAGTTCTAACAGAAAGACAAAGTAACTATGTTGCAATATGAAAAGATACAAACAAAGAATCATGAATAACAATGCATTGAAAGACGTTTGTTTATTACACATGTAGAAAATATAGCATAGTGGCATTCAACTTGTCCCTCATGGAGTAGCAAAACATAAATACATAGAACACCTTCAAAGTTCATAAGGGTGACTAGATATAAATAGTTCAAGAACAAGCAATATCAATATTATTAAATCAATCAATAAGTTTTGGATCAATGCACATAGAACTAAGAATGACAACTATGCTCTCCTAGTTGGTGAATAAAGGTAAAAGGTGGAGACTCAATATAAAAGTGTAAGAAAGGCCCTTCAAAGGGAAGCAGGGATTTTAAGTCTCATAAAGAGCTTCCATAAATTATGGTACTTGTTAGCTTTCAGCTTTCAGCTCTCATTGCCCCTATTATAAGAATATTGAAGTGATTAAGGTTAATGTGAAGAAAATATGGAGTATATGCTTGACAAAGTATAAGTTGGCAATCTCATGTCCCTTGAGTACGAGGGTCGCTCCTCATACTACTCAACTTTAGTTACCAGTAAGTTCTTATCATAGTAAGTACATGTGTATCATAGAGAACCGCCAAAGGGGTACCCCTTGCCCCCCTGATACAGGAGATATCCCATATCAAAATGACAAGTCAAGCAGACAATGCGCATCTCGGAAATATTCTAATTTACCATGGGAAAATAGTGCTTTTTCTCTCTTTCCTATTTTCTCATCTTTTTTTTCTCAATCTCTTTTTTCTATATCTCTTTTTTACAAGAAGAATGCTTCATAGATTGCTCACTATGGTGATGCTGCAAGTTTCCACCATGATTAGGCATAGCTTAGACTAGCGGCCCAGGCGTTTCTCTAACACACATACATAACTCCATGGACTTACAAGCTCCCCTTTTATTTCACACCGACGATATCCGCAAACAAAAGATCATGATATCAACTGGGTACAATGTACAGGTGCAATGTTGAAAGCGTTCCCCATGACAGCATGGTTCTGCTAATTCTCAGCGTATAAGTGCAAGTATATACAACATAGATGACACAATGGTTCAAGTTTATTAGGGGCAAGAAAAATAAAGTGTGCCATCAAGTTTGTGAGAGCTTTAATCACTAATTTTTCACATAATAAGTTTAATTTGGAAGATAGATAAAACAAGAATATACTTGAAATGGTGTAACACACCATGCATATGAATTTATGGTGGACTCTTTGGAATAACTTGGTTTCTTGGGAGTTGGATGTATGAAGAGCTTACTTAGTACAAGTGGAGGCTAGCAAAAGACTGGGAGCAACCAACTAAGAGAGCAATAATAGCCATAATCATGCAGAGCGACAAAACATTATCAATTAAAGCATAAAGTGGTATCACAAGTCAAAAACTAAATGATCATAGAGGCTAAGGTGACTGGTTCATAGTCATAACATGGTGTGAGTATGTGCTAAGTCAACTCAAACAAAGCATAAAAGGAGAATATCACAATATTATGCTTTTGTATGCTAAAACAACGCATGATTCTTTTAAGGCACATTAAGAAATCTCAATTGTTTGGAATAAGTCATGTTACAATGATAATCACTAAGCATAAGGTCAAAGCAACATCTAACATGACATGATAAAGTCTAAGCCACAGTCAAAACAAGCTCCTTTTTGTACCACTATAAGCATAAAGCTTCCTACTCTTTTCCAACACCAATCGACTTATTTAAAATAACTCACAAATATAATAATAAATAAAGACCAGTGAGAAAGTCTCACAAATCCATAAAGAAGAACTAAAAAGTTTTAAGCTGAAAGCATAAGAAAACTAAGGCTAAACGTGGTGCTAGCAAAGGAGAGCACTCACAGAACAATAAGAATGAAAACTAGAGTATTCTAGGCAATGAAAATGGAGTGTGTCTCTCTCTAAAAAAAGTGTGCTGGGAACCACCCAACTTATTGCAGCAAACAAAGCAAAGGAAAACTAAAAACAAACACAAAGACGCTCCAAGAACAACACAATAGTGCATGAAGCAATAAAAACAAAGTGTCTACAAAGAGACCTGAGATTTTTATTGATGAAGAAGGGGATGCCTTGGGCATCCCAAGCTTTGACGCTTGTACCTCTTGAATATTTCTCGGGGTAACACGGGGAGGCATCCCCAAGCTTGATCTTTTGTCCATTCTTCATCTCATTACATTATTCTTCCCCTACACCTGAAAATTTTCCTTCATACAAAACTTCACACAATCTTCATTAGCAATATTAGTGCATTCAAATGTAATAAACCTTTGGGTTTAGTTTCAAAACATCAAATCCTTCATTAAAGACACAAGCTATTGTAGAAATTCCTTCAAAAAGCTCAATTTCCCAAAGAGAACCCAAAAAGAAATCAATAAAGAGGCAAATGCAAATAATGGCAGAAATCTGTCAAAACAGACCAGCAGGTAAAAATCGATTTTTTAGAAGACCTTCTGTTGCTCAAATAAAAAAGTATTGAACTAACGAAAGTTAGATAACAACCTGGAGGATTTATTCAGAAAATTACAGCTCAATCCGACATATAGAGATTTTTCACGAATGTTTACAGTGAAGCACAAAATTTTGTTTTGGGACAACAACTTCCCCAAATATTACTTCTCTCTCATTAGAGATTATTCTTGGCACACAAATCAAATAAAAAGGGTAAGAAGAGGTTATTACAGAAGTAATAAATTCCAAGACTTAAGAAAACTATTGGGTTATCTCCCAAGAAGTACTTTTCTTTAACGCCTTTAAGTTAGGCATGATAATTTGAGAAGATGCTCACATAAGAAATATGAATTGAAGTAAAAGAGAGCATCAAGAAGCAAATTCAAAACACATTTAAGTCTAACTCACTTCCTATGCATAGCAATCTTGTAAAGAAACAAGTCATGAAAGGACAAAGCAACAAGCATAGGAAAGCAAAACAAGTGCAACTTCAAGACTTTCAACATAAAGAGGGTGCGGTGACCCAGCATACAACTGCATGTGTAGTACACTATAGTCATTGACATGACATCCACAGAACACCGTTCCGTAAATATCACATCCCTCAGAGTGGTACAACAGAAACATTGTGGGTCCATATTACAAATATACACACATTATTATTATTACAATACCACAAGTTCAAGACTTCCAAAAGATTCAACTTACAAACCAAAATATAAGAGCTCAACAACTTATTGTTATATATTGTTCATGTTGCTCGGCTCAATTGGCTCCTAGAACTATGGTAATTATTCTGACTCTTGGTACTCTCCTCCATAGACGATATCGTAGTCCTCCCCTTCTACGGCTCCATACATATTGGGCTCTTCGTAGAAGACCTCCTCTTGGCTCTCAGTTGCATACATTGGAGTATCTTCGGGATCCTCAGAGTCTAAGAAAGGGATCAAAGGAAAGGGTGAGTAACAACGTTACCCAGCAGGTTCATTATATGCAAGGTGGGAAGTCCTTGGCACTATGCAGTTTTTGTAAATCCTTGGCACTATGCAGTTTTTGTAAATCTTTCTTCAAAGGTTGATTTTATTATGAAAATCTATGGCCATCGGCCTTCACAGGTTGACCAGAACTTTCATGGAGTTACTTTCCTGCCGCGTTCGTAGCTCCTTTCCAGAACAGGGAGTAACAAGTTACAATTCTTACACTCTGCAGAGGTGCGTCACTTTACCCATGAGATATCAACTCCTTGTTGCACAACTGGGCGTACTTTCCCATACACAATTCCATGATGTGGGGCCCAGTAGTTGGTCCAAGCCAATCACTGCCCTCTCCGCGACCCCATATGTCTACACGATCCTTCGGGGCTGGCTCACCTCCGTTAAGCCCCCTTTCGGGCAGGCTAAAACCCTGATGAGTTCCTGAAGACTCTATGACCTGGTGATGCCCTGGAAAGTGCCATATTAAATGGACTATACCACTAAAAACCATTCATAGATAATCTAGACACTAAAAGTGTAGGGCATAAGGGTGCCCAACCATATGTTGGATCCGCACAAGGAATCACAACGTCACGTTAAGGTCGTCTTGCCTTCATATGAGAGGAAAAGGATACAGCTGACTTCTCCGTCCCATTCCAAATCTCATGGTTAACACGTTATATACGGCGCTAGAATCACTGATGTCATGGGTTGATAAGTTCCTACTTAATACTCATTGTTGCAAATAGAAACCTAGGTTCTATTGCCTATTATATCATCACTTAGGATGATATCTATAATTTATTCATTTGAGAAAATAATATTTTCTTTTCCCGAAAACATAGATGATAACACACAATTTAGAAATACTTTGATAAAGACTCTTCAAAGGACATGAGCAAGTGATAAACTTGCCTTGTGATTGCAAGGTAGTGAAGTCGGATGCTTGCACTGGATCTTGAGCTTCTATTTCTACAAAACATCATTATTGTCCAGTAAGGAAAATATTTAAAGAGGCAAAATGAATATGCATAGTAATGCAATGCATTATTTCTCATTAATTTTCTTTGTGTGTTTTACCCATTATTTTAGTTACAAAAATTCCTTTTAAGAATAAAGGATTCCATTTTAAGAATAACATTTATAATTGTTGAATATTATATTTTCCATTTATTAAGATAATAAATTATTAAAATTTAATATAAATTCCAATATTTAATAATCCCTTTAAGGATTAATATTTAAATAAAAGAATTTCTTTTTATGAACCAAACATTTATTTAGTTTTTTTGTAAAATACTACAATATTAATATGTAATAAAAGTGATTTTTTATTTATTTTTATCTTCTTGAATTAATTTTATAAAATTCAATAAGGAATATATATACATCAAAAAATCTTGACCAAAAATTATATCTATAAAAATTTATTTCTTAATTTTATTAAATAAGTTGGATTATTATGAATCCAAAAATATATTTTTTATAATTTTTTGGATTTTTATTTTATTTTCTAGAATTTATTTATGTTTAGGGGTATTTTGGTCTTTTATTAATTATTTAAAACTTCTTTTAAGTTTTTGGGCTAAAACAATTGGGCTTATTGGGCTGATTTGGCCCAAGTGGCCTGGACCAAAAGGATACCCCGAAGGGGTCGTGGCCCCTCTTATCCCACTCCCTCTGTCTCCCTCTCTCATCCTCATCTCATCTCCCTCTCGACCCTGTGGGGTGCTGGCGCCACCGCCGAGCGATGCTCGCCGCCGTGGCCCTCCCTAGCTGCTGCCGTGTGTAGGGCGAGGTTGTCGACTACGCTGGTTCATCTCCTCCGCCTTGATTTGACTTTGGAGCTCTCATGTGGCTATGCTAGCTCCGTTCCCGAACCCTGGGGTTTGGGGTTGGGTGCTGCCACCACCGTTGCTGATCCTCCTATGGTGGTGTGCAGTGTTGTGCGCTACTGTGGCCGCCGCCATGGCTGGTGTGGGTTGCAGCACCTCCTGGGGTGCTCCCCGTGTCGCCACGAGCTCGTCGGCCCCTCTGCTTCCTCTTCAATTTGTCAACGAGGACCACCGGTGAGTTGTGCTCCTGTGAACCCTAGTGCATCTAGACACCTCGAGTTCCTCTGTGTGTGTAGTGGCCAATCTTTACTTTGTGCTTGCATACATACTAGGGTTCATCTCTGTTGCTGGTAGAATGATGTTATGGCCTGGTAATGATGCTTGGTGAGAATTTGTGTGCTCTGCACTTCAGTACTTGTGGTCACCCTTTGTTTATGTGGTGTTGTTATTGGTCTGAGGCTAATACTGGATAAAATACTAGGGTTTCATAGTATTGCCTCTGGTTGTTACTATGATGGCTTAGTGTGTTCATCTGTTGTTAGTATCTTGATATTGATAGTGACCCTGTCAGTGATGATTCACTGTCTTAGTGTTGGTTGGCTTGACTGTTTATGCTTAGTCTGAATTTTATTCAATAGAATCAAATGATTCTTTGAAGATGAATAGATAAATATGATATGATCTCTGAGTCTGGTCTCAGGGAAATGATTAGATAGTTGATTTGTGTAGATTGGACTATTTGATTGTCTTAGTGATAAGATCAGTGCTTATGAAACCTTCTTAGAATGGTACATAAGTAGATCTTGTTGCTGACTTTACTTATGGTCATTTCTGGAATTTAATAGATGCTTATAAATAAGTTGGGAAACTTATTGTTTAATGAGGCCTATGATGCTGGTCTGATGCTCTAGGATCTAGAGTCCTAGTTGGTTAAGTGAATGGGTTTGTTTATAACTTATAAAATTTGAGGTGCTACTCCTTCTAGGAGATGTGCCCTGATCTTGTAAGAACAAATAATAACTTTACAAAATTTGCCTTTGATATCACCAATTCTATGAGGCTGGTCTGAGAACTTGGTGTTTTTGCTAGAGTTTAATTCTGTTCTTTTAAATTTAAAACCTCTAGGATAGATTCACCCCACCAGGGTGATTATTGAGAGGTTGTTTGATGAAACACAACATGATCCTATGTGGATAAGATGAATAAATCATGTGGTGGTTTTATGATACTCACCACAAAATATGTTAATTGTTGTGGTTGGTGGTGATGTTGGTGACACTGGTTGGATCATGTCCTTCACCTCCTGATGTTGTTCTTGGTTCCCTTGGTTCCTATGCTTGGCCTTGATCTAGCCTGCTCCTCCTAGCTCCTGTGGCTTGGCCTTGCTGTCCACCTGATTCTTCCCCATCCTTATGTCACCATCTGGTGATGTTTGGTTGATCTTTGGTGGTGCTTTGGTTTGGCTAGTCTTGCTGTGGCTAGACTGCTGACTCTTGGTGTGGTATGAGAAATGGAATGGTGCACTTGTGCTTGCTCACGGCTGTGTTGGGATCTTTTGCTTGTGTAGGCAGTTATGGTTGTGTTGACAGCACATCCATGCATTTAGTTGTGTGAGCTGCTTTGTGTGCGTGCTGCACTCTTGTGGATATGCTCACGGAAATGTTCTACCTTTTTATCTGGTTACCATTTATCTGCCTGGTGAAACTTGCCACTCTTACTGATTGGAATCATTTGACTTGTGGCTTATTTATTATGAAAGATTTAATTCTTTCATATTGGGTGAAACTTGCCCCTTAAGATTTACTCAATGATGTAAAATGGAATAGTGCATCTCACTGTTCTCTACTAAGAGTAAAAATTAATAACTTAACCTTTATTTTTCTTTTAGTTTGTTCTTTGTTTTGCAGGTACAAGATTTGAAGATTCAAGATTAGAATAGGTTTACTTTTAGATAGAATAGTTCATGTGTAATCTTTATTTTATTCTTTTGTAATCTTTATTTTATTCTTTTGTAATAAAGATGTATTAGTTTAATAATAAATGTAATTTCCTCTTTTTGTAATTTTACTCTTGTAAATATTCTTAACTTTATAAGTTAAATTTTTTAACTTATTAATGAAATGAATATATGAAATAAATATTCATTTGTTTAATTATCAATCTTACATAGAGTTTCTGGTTACTATATATTGTTTCTTAATTAAGTAATATTACTAAATCATAACTCTATTATTTTACAATGTAATTTCAAATCTTAAGTTTGAATTCAAATTCCTTTCCCCAAAACACACTAATCCATAAAGATCATGTTAAAGTTTATAACGATCATTCTCCAAGGCTATTCCTAAACATAAAGAGTGAAAGAAACTTTGATCACTTTAATTTTTTATTTGGCGAAAAATTTACCCACATTTTTACAGATGAATGCATGCAATTGCACAGATTCCTAAATCTACCCTTCGTTAATTCCTAAATGTTGGGATGTTACAGAGGGGAAACTTAATATTGTTGAGATACATAAGACCGTGTTTCCCTCTCTCATAATAACTTTCGATAGCAACATGAATAAAATTAACAATATAACTAAGCAACATGAATAAAATTAACAATATAACTATCACATAAAACATTCTTATCATGAGCCACGTGCATATAGTAATTATTACTCTCCACACAAGCATAGTCATTCTTATTAATTGTAGTGGGAGCAAATTCAAAAAAATAGCTATCATTAATATTCTCATCACCGTAATCATCAAATATAGGAGGCATATTGTAATCACAATTAATTTTCTCCTCAATAGTAGGTGGACTGAAAATATCATATTCATCATTGTAATCATTATATATTGGAGGTTTGGTATCATCATAAGCAATAGAATAGCTATCATCCAAAGCTGGGGAACTAAAAAGATCATTTTCATAAAAACTAGCTTCCCTAAGCTTAGATGTTTCCATAGCATTAGCAATAATGGTGTTCAAAGAATTAATACTAATAACATTGCTATTAGCATGCAAATAAAGTTCCATAGGTTTTTTAATTTTCTCTTCAAACACTTCATGTCCTAACTCAATATAAATACTATAAAGCTCTCTAATTTTGTTGTTGTTTTCCATTAAGCCTAACTAGTGAAAACAAGAAACAAAAAGACAAAATTGCAGAATCTAAAGGAAACAACTTCGAGCACTCATGCACCAAGAGGATGTGAGTACCTTTGATACGTCGGAAACGTATCTATAATTTTTTATGCTCCATGCTTGTTTAGTATCTACTTTGCTTTGCTTTGTTTACACTTTGAGGTGTTTATATATCTTTTCTGGAACTAACCTATTAAAAAGTTGCCACAGTACCAGTTGCCTGTTTTCTTCTATTTTTGGTTCCAGAAAGGCAGAAAATCAATATTCTTGGAATTGGGCGGGACAAAAGCCAAAGTCAATAACTTTCCGTGAGGGACACGAATCCAGAAGGAGGGACGGAGAGGCACCAGAGGGTGGCCAGACCCTCCTAGGCACGGCCAAGCCTGGCTCGAGCCTGGGGAGGGTGTGGGCCCTCTGGATGCCTCCTCGGCCTCCTCCTTCGCCTATAAGAAGCCTCCGACCCAAAAACCCTAGATGATCCAGAAGAAATCCACGAAAACCTCCATAATGCCACCGCCACCGAAAGGGAGATGTGTGGGACGGAAAGTCTCTAATCCGGCACCCTGCCGGGACAGGGAAGTGCCCCCGGAGCCATCTCCATCGCCATCTTCATCACCGTTGCTGATTCCCATGATGAGGAGGGAGTAGTTCTTCCTCGAGGCTAAGGGCTCTACCGGTAGCTATGTGTTCATCTCTCTCTCTCTATGCATGATCATGTTGTGGTCATGAGCTTTGTAATCAAGTAGATCTACCTTGCTACTCAAGTGCTTAATTAGATCTCTGCTCTCCCCATGTGTGTGAAAGTGACAGCATGCACGCCATGGTGGCACTTAGGTTTGAGTCTACATAAATACTCTTTGTGCTTTAATAGATCTATGCTTTTCCCCATGTGTGTGAAAGTGACAACGTGCATACCGTGTGTGGCACTTTAGCTAGATTGAATATTTTTTATGAGTTATACTTGGAGTTGGATGTCTCTATGAAATTGTGGTGTTTGTTGGAACCATCTAGCGCTTAAGGTGACAGTGTGGGGTTATCTAGATTGGGAAAGGCGGACTTTGAGGAGTGTTGTTATATCCCTACCGATGATTAGAGTGTCCAACCAAAGAGTAGTTAAGAGTAGTATCATGAAGAGAGGATATTTATATGAGAGAGTGTTCACTAGTGAAAGTATGATCCCTAGGCCTTGTTTGTAAACATTGAAACACTGTTTGCATCTAGATCTGTTGCATATTTGCTTGCTTCCTTTAGTTTGCCTTTAGTCTGTTCCTCCACGCCACTCTTTCCTGGCACCGTTACCCCACGTCTACAAAAAGTCAGAAGCTATTTTCTGGCACTGTTAACACTTGTATTTCACTATCTCTTTGCCAAACTGTTAGAATTATGCCCTAGAGGCAATAATAAAGATGTTATTATTATAATTCTTGTTCATGATAAAGTTTATATTCCATGCTAGAATTGTATTAAGCGGAAACTTTAATACTTGTGTGGTTTATGAACAACACCGTGTCCCTAGTATGCCTCTATGGACTAGCTCATTGATTAATGATGGTTAAGGTTTCCTATCCATGGACATGAGTTGTCGATTAATAATGAGATCATATCATTGGGAGAATGATATGATGGACATACCCAAACTAAGCGGAGCAATTAGATTGTGTCATCGTGTTCATCTTTGAGAAGCTTTTCTTATGTCAAATGTTGTATTCCTTAGACCATGAGATAATACAACTCCCTGGTATCGGAAGAAAGCTTTGAGGTCATCAAACGTCATCCTATGAGAGGGTGATCATAAAGGTGTCTCTCAGGTGATCGAAAAGTACCTGTTGGGTTGTATGTATCGAGATGGGATTTGTCCCTCCCGAGTCGGAGAGATATACTTCGGGCCCACTCGGTAATCGATATCAACACCGCTTGCAAGCATGTGGTTAAGGAGTTAATCACAAAGTGATATCGGATTACGGAACGAGTAAAGTACTTGCTGTGAACGAGATTGAACTAGGTATGACGGTACCGACGATCAAATCTCGGGCAAGTAAAATATCGCGAGACGAAGGGAATATATATATGGGATTGATTGAATCCTGGCATCGTGGTTCATCCGATATGATCATCGATGAATGTGTGGGAGTCAATATGGGTTTCCAGACCCCGCTGTTGATTATTGATATAAGATCATGTCTGCATATTCTCGAACCCGAAGGGTCACACACTTAACGTGTCTTGACGCTAGGATAGATTGGATAATTGTTTTATGATTTTTTGTTCAGAGTCTCGGATGGGATCCAGGACATCACGAGAGGTTCTGGAATGGTTCGGAGAATAAGATTCATATAAGGCAATGCAGTTTTTGGAGTTCGGAATTGTTTCGGGTTAATCGGTATTGTACCGGAAGCTTCTAGAACCTTCCGGAGGGGGACCAACGTGGCCCCACCTGCCAGGAGGGGGCATGGGCCTATGAGGGAGTGCCCTGGCCGCATTGGGCCAGGGGCACAAGGCCCCATAGGGCCCAGCCGGCCAAACCTAGGGCAAACCCTAGGGGAGCTTCTAGAAGGGGGGGAACTTGCCCCCCACTCCTTCCTCCTTGGCCGCCGGCCCTAGGGCTTGGGGGAGGGGCAAGGGCTGGCCGCCCACCCCTCTATATAAAAAGGGCTGGGGGCGCACCCCTCCCACTCCTCCTCCTCAAGCCCTAGCCGCCCTGCTGCTCTCCTCTCTCTCTCCCTCCCGACTGCGTGTAGGCGAAGCCCTGCTGCAGAAACTCTCCACCACTTGCACCACGCCATCGCGTTGTAGATCCAATCCGTCTCTCCACTATACTTGCTGGACTGAGGAAGGAGGAGACGTCGAGGTGCTGCACGTGTGCATCTCTCGGAGGCATCGCCACTTGCGGTGTTAGATCGGATCGGATCGCGAGGAGGAGAAGCGAGTACGACTACATCACCCACGTTCCAACGAACGTTCCACTATGCGAATCTTCAAGGGTATGAAGATCTCATCTATTACCCCTCGTTGTTTGCATCTCCTAGATTAGATCTTGGCTTTCCCGTTTGCATCCGTAGAATTTTTTTGATTTATTATGCTGCGAAACCCTTCACAAACTAGTGCACCTATATTGGGTGTGTTGGGGACACAAGAGACTTCTTGTATCTTAATTGCAGGGTTGCTTGAGAGGGAATACCTTTGAACACTTCCTCCCTGAGTTCTATAAACCTTGGGTAATCCACTTACGGGAAACTTGCTGCTGTTCTACAAACCTCTGCACTTGGAGGCCCAACAACTGTCTACAAGAATAGAAGTGCGTAGACATCAAGCTCTTTTCTAGAGCCGTTGCCGGGGAGGTAAGGTAAAAGGTACTCACATCCTTTGGTGTTTGTGCTCGAAGTTATTTCCTTTAGATTCTGCAGTTTTGTCTTTTTGTTTCTTATTTCCACTAGTTAGGCTAAATGGAAACGAACAAAAAAATTAGAGAGCTTTATAGCGTTTATCTTGAGTTGGGACATGAAGTGTTTGAAGAGAAAATTAAAAAACCTATGGAGCTTTATTTGCATGATAATAGCAATGTTATTAGTATGAACTCTTTGGACACCATTATTGCTAATGCTATGGAAAAGTCTAAGCTTGGGGAAGCTAGTTTTTATGAAAATGATCTTTTTAGTCCCCCAGCTTTGGAAGATAGCTATTCTATTGCTTATGATGATACCAAACCTCTAATATATGATGATTACAATGATGAGTATGATATTTTCAGTCCACCTACTATTGAGGAGAAAATTGATTGTGATTACAATATGCCTCCTATATTTGATGATTATGGTGATGAGAATAACAATGATAGCTATTTTGTTTAATTTGCTCCCACTACAATTAATAAAAGTGATCATTCTTATGTGGAGAGTAATAATCATTTTATGCATGTGGCTCATGATAAGAATGTTTTATGTGATAGTTACATTGTTAATTTTATTCATGTTGCTACTGAAAGTTATTATGAGAGAGGGAAACATGGTTTTATGCATCTTAAGAATATTAAGTTTCCCCTCTTTATGTTAAAAAATTTGAAGTTGCATTTATTTTGCTTTCCTATGCTTGTTGCTTTGTGCTTTCATGACTTGTTTCTTTACAATATTCCTATGCATAGGAAGTGGGTTAGACTTAAATGTTCTTTGAATTTTCTTCTTGATGCTCTCTTTTAAATCAATTCATATTTCATATATGAGCATCTTTGAAACTATCATGCCTAACTTAAAGACATTAAAGAAAAGTACTTGTTGGGAGATAACCTAAGAGTTTTCTTGAGTCTTGGAGGTTATTATTTCTGTAATGACCTCTCCTTATCCTTTTTGTTTGCTTTTTGTGCCAAGAACGACCTCTAATGAGAGGGAAGTAAGATTTGGGGAGTTGATGTCCCAAAACAGATTTCTGTTCTCCACCATAAAAATTCGTGAGGAGTCTATGTAACTCGGATTGAGGTCAAAATTTACGAATAAATCCCTCAGTATGTTAGATAACTTTTGTTAGTTCAACACTTTTTAATTTGAGAAAGATAAGGTCCTCGAAAAAAATCGGTTTCTACCTGCTGGTCTGTTTTGACAGATTTCTGCCATTATTTGCATTTGCTTCTTATTGATTCCTTTTTGAGTTCTCTTTTGGGGAATTGAGCTTCTTGAAGGAGTTACTATAGTAGATTGTGTTTTTAGTGAAAATCCTTGTTGTTCCAAAGCTTTTCCAGAGGTCTATTATCTTTTGAATACGCCAATGTTGCTAATGAAGGTTGTGTGAAGTTCTGTATGAAGGAAAATTTGCAGGTGTAGAGAAAGAAAGATGTAATGAGATGAAGAATGGACAAAATCTCAAGCTTGGGGATGCCACTCCGTGTCACTCCAAGAAATATTCAAGAGGTACAAGCGTCAAAGCTTGGGGATGCCCAAGGCATCCCCTTCTTCATCAATAAAAAGCTCAGGTCTGTCTAGACACTTCGTTTTTATTGTTTCATGCACAGTTGTGTTGTTCTTGGAGCATCTTAGTTTTCATTTGCTTTGCTTAGGTTGTTTAGTTTGCTTGAATAAAGTAATTTGGACCCCCATTCTCGCTGTGTTGTTTTGCAAATAGGTTGATTGGTGTTGGAAAAGAGTAGTAAGTTCTTGCTTGTAAGTGCAAGAGAGCTTGTTTTGACTGTGGCTTAGACTTTATCATGTAATGCTAGATCTTGTTTTGACCTTATGCTTAGTGATTATTGTTGTAGCATTACTTGTTCCAAACAATTAGGATTGCTTAATGTGCCTTGAAGGAATCATGCGTTGTTTTAACATACAAAAGCATAGTATTGCGGTATTCTCCTTTGATGCTTTGTTTGGGTTGACTTGGCACATGCTCACACCATGTTATGACTATGAACAGGTCACCATAGCCTCTATGATCATTTAGTCCTTGACTTTTAGTACCACTCTATGCTTTGATTAGTAATGTTTTGTTGCTCTGCATGATTATGGCCATTATTGCTCTCTTAGTTGGTTGCTCCCAGCCTTTTGCTAGCCTCCACTTGTATGAGTAAGCTCTACTCATACTTCCAACTCCCAAGAAACAAAGTTATTCCAAAGTGTCCACTATAAATTCCTACGCATGGCGTGTTACACCATTCTAAGTATATTCTTGTTTTTAGCTATCTTCTAGTTAAAAAGTCTCTTTGTTATGTGAACACTTAGTGATTAAAGCCCTCACAAACTTGATGGCACACTTTATATTATTTTCCCCTAATAAACTTGAACCATTGTGTCTTCTATGTTGTATATGCTTGCACTTATACGTTGGAATTAGCAGAACCGTGTTGTCACGGGGAACGTTTTCAATATTGCACTTGTACTTTGTACTCAGTTGATATCATGCTCTTTTGTCTATGGATGTCACCAGTGTGAAATAAAGAGGGAACTTGTAAGTCCATGGAGTTTGTATCCTGTGTTAGAGAAACGCCTGGGCTGCTAGCCTAAGCCATGCCTAATTATGGTGGAAACTTGCAGCATAACCATAGTGACATGAATCATTCTTGTTATAAAAAAAAGAGACACATTGAGAAAAGAGGAAAGAGAGAAAAAAGCACCATATTCCCATGGTAAATAAGAAGATTGCTGAGATGCTCATTGTCTGCTTGCCTTGTCATTTTGGTTATGGGATAGCTCCTGTACCACGTGCAAGGGGTACCCCATTGGCGGTTCTTAATGATATACAAATACTTACAATGACAAGAACTTACAGGTGACTAAAGTTGAGTGTAGCATAAGGTGTGGCCCTCGTATTCAAGGGACTTGAGATTGCCAACTTATACTTCATCAAGCATATACTCCATCTTTGTTCACTTTAACCTTAATCACTTCAAGATGCTTATGATAGGGGCAATGAGGGCTGAAAGCTAACAAGTACCATAATTTTTGGAAGCTCTTTTTGAAACTTGAAATCCCTACTTCCTTTATAAAAGGTCTTTCTTCCACCACTATTGAGTCTCCACCTTCTACCTTTAGGCACCATTAAGAGAACATAGTTGTCATTCTGTGTGCAGTGTTCCAAAGCTTATTGATTGATGCATATTGTGATATTACTTGTTCTTGTGCTATTTGTTTCTAGTCACCCTTGTGAGATTTGAAGGTGTCCTATGCATCTATTTTCTACTCTATGAGGGACAAGATGATTGCCACAATGCTATGTTTTTTGTATGTGAAACAAAAAAACGTTTTTCAATGCATGTTATTCATGATCTTTGTTTGTAGCCTTTCGTGTTGCATGCATAGTTACTATGTCCTATTGTCAGAACTCCATCTTTCATGCACATGTTTAGAGTTCTTTCATCCCAGCTTTCAATGCTTGCAAATGGTTTGATCTTTATTGTGAGTGTAATATCCCAAAATTCTTCCTATTTTGGAATGTTATAAATTAAATCAATAGCTTGATTGATTGTTTGACTTTGTTGAAAATTCTCAATGAGAAGAAACTTTTTGAATAGAAAATCCTCTCAACCTTGAATTCAAAATCTTATATTCTTTTGTTATGACCTAAGTAGCCATATAGGCAAAAGGGCATGGATTGATTATGGATTATAGAATTGGTGTGCAAGATTTCAAAATGAAAATCATGAAGCATTCATAAGCATTTCATTACATCCATGCAAAGTTCTCACAAACTGAATCCAAATCCTGGTATCTAAATCCTATAGTTGATTCGCCCAAATGTTCCTAAAGGTAATTAAATTGACTTTATAAAACCCACTGTTGATAAGGCATAAATTATTGATAATTATAGCCTAAAGAGATCCAATTAATATTACAAAATTTTAGAAACAAAATTGAGCTCATTTGGAGCTATTATGAAAAAGTTATGGAATAACTACAAACAAATAAAGATATAAATAAAATGGAATATACAAGGATTTATAAACCCACTACTTGCAAACTAGTAAAAAGATTACAAATATGATCCTACAATGATCTATTCGATTTTAGAAAATTTTAGAAACAAGAATCGTGTCATTTGAAGTTCGTATGCAAAAGATATGAGGAAAACAAGTAAATAGAAAAAGAAAAAGAAAAAAAACAAATGGGCCGACCGAGCCAGCCGGCGGCCCAGCAAGGACCGGACCGAACCAGCCATCCAGACGCGCGTAGGTGACCGATTGTGTCCCAGGTGCTTTCAAAAGCGTGCAAAACAGTTTTTGACAAACCTATCTCTATTCAAACTGCTATATCTTTTTATCTACAACTCCGAATCGACTTCCGTTTGTTTTTACTTGTTCCCTACTCCAAGACCTATCTCTACACCATTCTAAATCTCCATATAAACTCGTGGAGCCACAGCTGTACGAGTTTCCCTTCTCGAAATCCCGAATCTACACATGTCCGAATCTTATTTCGCTTTTTAATCCATCTAGACTTCGTTGTTTGCCTTCGGCCAAAAAACGAAAGTTGTAGAACTCGTCGAAATCTTTCAATCCCGACAAACCTCACCTCTTTTCATCCACCACAGCTGGAGAATTTCGCACCACAATATTTCAGATATGACGGTGTAACTCCAAGAAGTACTCGTGCTCGTTTCTTCAAATCCAAATTCCTTTGGTGAGAAGGTAGGACTAATGATTCCCCACAACTTTCATGTTGTAAGTTTTTCAATTTGACCTACGGATCTGTCTCTCTAAAACAGATCTATTACTTGTCTATTCTGAGCCAAAATCGGGTCAATCTCCTCTACTAACCACTGGATCTCATCCCAATGGCCAGGATTAGATCGATTCCGCGAAGAGGTACGAGCCAACCGGATCTCGCCACGTGTCAATGTCAGGTCAGCATCTAGTCCCAGTCAGCATGCAAAGTCAACCTGTCCAGTCAGCGGAATATACTCTGGAATATTCCGTTCAAATTTAAAATTGCACATTACAGATCTAACTTGTAAAATTCATTAGAAATTCATACCACGTCCAAAAATTGCGTATAATATATCAAATTGAAGATAATTTTACGTAGAATCATCTTATCAGAATAGATCCAACCGTTACAGTACGTACTTACTGTAATGATTTAATTAGTTTTAACGGTCTTTTAGGTTAATAAATTCGTAAGAAATTATCTGTAACTCCGAAAAATATGAACAATATATCAAATGAAGCTACTATAATGTAGGTTAATAATATCTGGTTGGATCCAGCTTTTGCGGACTATTTACCCCGTAGTGGTTTAATTAGTTTTAATGGCTTTATAAATTATTAAATTCATAGTAAATTATTTGCATATCACAAAAATATAAATAATATACCGATAGAAAGCTGGTTCCATGTAGATCATCAATATGCAAATGGTTCAGGCAAATACTGTAAGGTTCTGCAGCAATTAAATAAATAGATTAATGGCTTATTTAGAGTATTAAAATCATAGTAATTCGAGTACTGCTCGGAAAATTACAAATAATATGTCCCTGGAATCACAGTTCCGTGGAGATTACAGATATAATTTTAGTTTGATTTTTAGGCAATAGAAACTATATAAATGATTTAAAAATCCATTATACACTCTTTGAATTATAAGAAAAGATTTATAACTCCGATTAGGGTGAATCCAATTCCTACTGGTTCGTATTAATGTCCTCTATACAGTATAACTTAGAACCAAATTTTACTCCACAATTAGGACAGAAGTTGCAACAAAACTATTAAAACCCCTTTATCAATATTTATTGATGAATACCCTGTTGCTTTAATTGATCTCATACATGCATCATATGATCTATTAATGCTCAGAGAACTAAATATAACCATTGTAACATATTAAACCATCATGCATATTTGTGATCATCCTTGTTGTGTTTGCTATGTTTGCCTGATAGGTTCCCCTGTTTTGCTAATAGGTTCCCCTCCTAATAGGTTCCCCTGTTTTGCTAAGTATTGCTTGCTATGCTATTGTAACATCCCAAAAATACTAAACTTGGATCATCAAACTCTAATCATCAAAATTAGGGTTAACAAAAACTTTTCTAAAATAAAAATATGAAAGCATGCATGGTATATGCATTTCATTTGGAATTCTTTTGAACCACCTTGTTTGTGTGTTCCTTTGCTTGTAAATGGATTCTTAGGTGAAATAAACATCATCTAAACAATTCCCAAACTTTTCTCAAAGACAAGTAAGTCAAAACAAATAAAATAAGGGAATGGTCATTTTGACCAATTTAACTCCCATGCCTACTTTCGCTGTCCCAAACTTTCAGAACTTAACAGAAACTTTTCTGGATCTTTGCACCCCTTGATTGTACTCATAACAAGGTATCAAGGCCCACTTTGTGATCATCCAGAAACTTTCAAATGCATAGTTTAAATGACAGTTCAAAATTGAATCTTTATCATATGAGAAGATCCCACTTTTTTAAAAACCACTCAAACAAGCTCAACTTTCAAAACCCAAGCATCTGCACACTCACCAGCACCAACCTAGAACACCCACCAAAAATCTTTTCAAAATTCAAAACTTGAATTCTTGCGGCTATTTCATCAAACACTTTGCAGACACAAATCATAAAAATCTTAAACACTATTGTGAGCAGTGATTGAAGCCTAACTTGTTCCCTCTCTAGCTCACAACCATCTCAGTAGATCATCTAGCAAGTTAAACCAAGCACTAGCCTCACTGTAAGCTCGGCAATGACATCAATGGTGAATAGACGAAGCTCACCATGCCACCCCAGTGGAGACAGTAGGCTAGAAGGAGATTTAGCCGTGCCAACCTTGTCTGGGAGGCAGCCCACCATCCACCGCCACTCCTTGTCCCAGCCATGAGCGTTGCCAAACCCTGGACCACACGCACGGACCGCGCCCAGCTCGCCAGCAACCATGCCGAGCATGCGCCAGTGCCACGCTCGACCGACGCCCACAGACCGCTACGCCAAGGCATACATGATCGCCACCAACCGGAGACCGCCATACATCCTCGTTCGCCGCCCATGCCGCAACCACCGCTTCCGTCGAAGACGCCGCCTCTGCCGTGCAGAGCATCGCGCGTTCCAGACCAAACCGCACCGCCCCTACACGCGTATTAAAGCCGTAGAGCATCGCCAGGAGACCACCAAGCGATCGCCACCGCCGGCCATGCCTCTAGCCGCCCGTAGCCATGTCGCCACCGTCGCCTGCCCATCCCGTTCGGTCTCGTCGTCGCGACTATAAATAGGGGCCACCCCCGGCTGAATTGAGCACACCATCTCACTCCCCTCTCCCCACTGATCGTGCCACCCCATTCCCGGAGCAAGGCGAGCAGCACTTCGCCGGAATTTCGTCGGAGCCTGCCGCTGTTGGAGAACAAGGGGGCCAGCGATTGGAGCCGCCCCAGGAGAAGCTGTCGGTACCAGGAGATTCGCCATCGTCGACGTCGTTCGCCCGCCTCGACGACCCTCGCCTGAGCCCCGTTGAGCCCCCAACGACCCCCACCTGCCGCGCTAGGTTTCTGTCTCGCCGGCGTTGCCCAACGTCGACGATGACCCTCAGCCGTTGGATTAGAACCAGATCGAACGCACCACATCGCCCCATACCGCGTGGGGACAGCGACTTAACCAGCCCGCGTAAGCGCTGTGCTTAGAAGGCCGGTCCAGTATCGCTTCCCGCGCAGCCCAGTTATTTGAATTTAACCTTTTTCATTTTATTTCAAACACACTTCTGTACCCAGTTTCAAAAATCAACCCAGGTCGATTCAGTGAACCAAATTGAATGAAACCAATTTTTTTAGAAAGGTCTAGGAATGATGAATCCAAGCCCGTTGGATTCAAGTCATTTGAATCTGTAGATCATCCATGGTAAAAATAACAAGGCAGAAGCTTTTCTGCATTCAAACATTTTTCAAATTTAAACCATAATAGCTTTTGAGTTGATTCCAACTCTCAAAAATCACATTTAACCATACCTTTCAGAATATATAAAAATATATAGGTTTACTTACAGAAATAATGATCAAGTAATAAAAGAATGCCACATAGGCATTTCTAGCCACTTTAATTAATTAAAATAAAAGAGAAACACCTTATTAAATTGTGACACCACTTTGAATCACATTCCCATGGACTAAAATATGTGGTGATGACATGTGTCAACATGATCCCATGTTTGGTTTGGAGAATATTAAATCTTAAGTAGTTTTTCAATGAGTAGAAATTACTTTTCTAAAAATAAAAGGAATTAAACCAAGCTTTAATCTTGTAATGTTAGTGATGAGGCTAGATCATCTATAGGACCCTTGTGTGTGATGAATGCAAGTAGTTAAGTATTGTTTGGTGATTGTGTACCTCGTATTTATTCATAGACGCTAGTATCGACCAAGGATACGAGGAGGAAGGAGGATACTACGAAGAAGAAGCTGAGGAGAACTTCAACCACTACTCTGCACAAGGCAAGCTAACACTTACAAGATACTCTACTTTAGAAAGCCTTACTATACAAGTTAAACTTGCAAGCCTAATACTACTAGCTGAATGGGCAAGCTTATACTTGCAATTGGACAAGCTAATACTTACTTGCTACTATGTCAACTATATGCCTTAAACATATGTGATCATATCCACTTGATAAACCAATCCTAGTTTTATTTGCAAGCCCTCTACTTTATTTCTTTATCAAATCTTTAACTTAGAGTTGACTTAAGTGACTTGTAGATTCTAGAAAGATATATTGAAGGTTGCATAAAGAGCATAAAATTTGGCCTAAGCTAGAAAAACTTGATGTCATCCTAAGGCATAAGATTGAACTTAGCTGAAACTCCACTAGTTTACTATCCCCCATTAGTGCTTACCCCCACTTGTAGATGCTAGTGCTAAGCATAAAACTTGATCAACATTAGATGGGAATACTTGGTGAAAATGGTTAAGGAAACCTTAGAATAATGGATCATTCTACTGCTCACAGGGCGCAATAGGCGGCATGGTTTAGACATCTTACTGCTCACAGGGCGCAATAGGTGGCATGGATCATTCTACTGATCGAGGTAGCCTAGCAGTCGGCCTCGCCCTTTTGAACATCTTACTGCTCACAGGGCGCAATAGGCGGCATGGTTTAGACATCTCTTCTACTAAACGGTTTTGCTTCTCCTCTTCCTATTCTCCATGACATCTCTCTTTCTATTCTCGATGAAATCCTGACCACTTTCTCACCTACGATCTCTATAAGAAGAAAGTTATGGAGACATTTGAGCAGCCCATGTCTGAAACTGATGGAGGATCCGAAGTGATGATTCAGGATTTCAGATATAAAATCCATACACCACAGTGGGTCTCTCCAGCCACATCGACGATCGTCATCTTCCTTGCATCACGAAGCAGTCGTTGCAATTGATAGTTTGATACTTCCTGTTACACGCACATTTTCCATCTCCTTATTATGGTTTGCCTTCCATCAACACATACACATCCCAATATCAGTATCAAATTGATTGAGTTAACAAAGGCTTGCACACGGACACCGGACAAAATCTTATGTCAGAGAACCAAGGTTATTTCTTCTTGGGTTTCTAATTGTACTATCATATTGCTACCGTTGCCATAAAAGGTAAGTGGCTGTAAAAAGCAACTAGGTATGCCAAGTTCTCTCACTACATATTCTTACCCATGTCTATTTCTTAAATTTCTGCTTTCTGGTGTGTAGCAAGTTGTGTTTATTTTAACTGGTTTTTTAACTTTTTTTACTGGATGCATCAAAGTTTCTTTTTCCTATGCAATTCAGTCAACTGTTATCGTGCAATTACTGACTTCAGTTTCTAGATTTCAGAGAAGGTAGACTAAGTATTGGCAAAACTGAAAGAACTACAATGTGGCAGGGATCTCCTCTCCACTAGCGCAAAAGGAGCACCCAACGATGCATTCACAGGACAACAAATTCCAGCCCTCAAGTCCACAAGGCCCCATTTCCTCAATACTATCCATTGCCTCAGCCATAAAAAAAGTTGTTTTTGTCAGACTACATTGGCGTATTATATTACAAACATTTTCTCATGTATCACGAGCAATGGGGATTTATTTCTGGTTGTTTGTGCTCTGATATTGCTTGCCATAACCTGGCAATGACTATTTTCTGAAGTTGGCCACACATTTTTAGAATTGAAGCTTTTCACTCATATTATTGCCAAAAAAAATTGTTGGATGACTTATGCTATGACTCTCATATGTTCTAAAAGAAAACATATTTTGCTACCAATTCCCATCGCAACGCGCGGGGAATCACCTAGTATACCTTAGTATTAGTTCCCTCATGGCCAAGGTCTGAGCTGAGGCTACCTTGTGAAGATTGTCCACCTGTGCAGTACCCAAGATGACAGTTGGTCATGGTTGGGAGGCCAAACTCATAGGAGAGGTGCTTATACTAGGCATGTAATTGAAAGGTTAGGATTGATTATCCGCATACTGAGTATGATGAATTCAGGATTTGTTCCTGACGGATGTATCGAATGTTGTGGTGAAAGTGTACAATCTCTGCAGAGTGTCAAACTATTCGAATAGCCGCGTTCGCGGTTATGGACAGTTGGAGTGGCCATACTGTTCCCCCGTCAGATGTTTTCAAAAGACTTGTGAAATGAATTGAGACCTTGACTTGACCACAACAGGGTTATGATATGAAATACAAGTTCCTACTTAGGAGTTATAAAATTGTGACTAGCTTCTCTTTCTTCTCAGCTTAGTAGAGATAAATCTGGCTTTTGCAAAACAACCCTAGAGCCTAGTGTCCTATTACCAAAAACCCCTTTCACTTGTTAGTATTAGTTTGTGAGTACTTAAAGAGTACTCATGGCTTTGTCCCTGGCTATTCCCGTGGCTAGACTATGAAGAGGAGTACCTGGAGGATGGATCCCAGGAAGGTTATGACAACTAGGATCATCTCCCATCGTCAGCATTGCCTGTGACCCCGAAGATGGAGCTTCGCCTACGCTACCGTTATTATTACGTATTCCGCTGCTTGAAGTTGTATTAAGAACTGGATCATGAGATCCCTATTTGTGTAAGACCTTATGTATGGTTTGTAATGGATGATGTACTGTGGTATCCAATTCTGTTATGTCTCGCAAAAATGGTAATCCTGGGATTGCGATGTATGGCATAACAGGTATCTGGGATTAAAAATTTGGGTGTTGACAAGTTGGTATCAGAGCCATCCTGACCATAGGAGACCCTAGTTAGACTGGACGTTTGAATCAAAAACTTAGTTTTAAAACCAAAGGAAGTAAATATTTACAAAAAACTTATTCTTATTCTTACCTCTTGGACTCTTTCATAAAAATTCACGCTAGCAAATATTTACAAAAACTTATTCTCATTCTTACCTCTTGGACTCTTTCATAAAAATTCACGCTACTCCAAAATTATTTCAAAGATTACATCAAATTTTGCACCCTAGATCAATTTTAGTAAAACTCACAACTACGCTAGTGCACAAACATAGTGAGTAGTATTCGGTCCCACTGTATCGTAGTTTCCAGAATGGTTCTTAAAACCACCTGTTTTTCTTTGCTGTGGTGTGTGTTGTATCGTGTGCTATGAATGAATGAATGAAAAGCGAGTTGCTAGAAAAATCTGAGTCAAACTTTAAAAACTTTTCAAAATCCCAGAACCTTAGAAATTTCCCTCTTTTCTCATGATCTATCTCAATCTTCAGATACCACGTGGAGGAAGTGGTTCATCCCCGGACCCGATGTTGCAGATTCTGCAAATGTTGACTTCGACCTTGCTGTCGAAAGAGCGGAACGTCAAGCCAACCTAGCCACCCTGCAACAGATAACTCAGCTAGCCCATAACAACCAAGGCCACGGAAATCAGGACAACCATGGATATAAGCTCAAGAATTTCCAGAATACCAACCCACCTGTTTTCACTAAGTCAGAAGAACCCCTAGACGCCGATGATTGGCTGCAAACCATGGAAAATAACCTAGAAGTCGCCGGAGTGGAAGCCAACGAGAAAGTTATGTTCGCCATCCACTATCTAGCCGGAGATGCCAGGGCATGGTGGAACAGTGTTCGCGCAATGACCGGAGGCCATATGATGACCTGGGAGGAATTCAAGGTCAAGTTTAGCAGAACCCATGTGCCACCAGGTTTGATCAAGAGAATGAGAGACGAGTTCAGAGAACTGAAGCAAGGAAGGATGACCGTAGTGGAATACCGTGATAAATTCTTGTCATTAGCTAGGTATGCCCCGGATGAGATCGACACCGAAGCCAAGAAGAAAGAAAGATTCCTGAATGGTCTGCATGATGAGATGCAGACAGTGTTAGTCAATATCCCCTTTGCTGATATTGAAGCCCTTGTCAACTCTGCTATCCAGATGGAAGGAAAGATCAACCAAGCCAATGAGAACCGCAAGCGTCACATGATGCATCAGCCAGGAACCCATCAGACCCCAAAGTATCGCCCTAACCCATCTCCCGGATTTGCCCCAAGAACCCATAGACCCCCGATGAACCGTCCGACCTATCCCAACCGTGGAAACCCTAGGCCCGGAGGAAATCACAACAACCCCGGCAACTCTAGCAATTTCAACCATGCCCCACCCAAGTTCAACACCAACAATGCTGCCACCAACACCAACATTGCCCCGAGGACTGGAAGCAATGTTTTGCCTGTAGCAGCAAAGGATAAGTCGCAAGTGACTTGTTATGACTGTGGAAATAAGGGTCACTACTCCAACGAGTGCCCCAACAAGAAGAATGCCGCAGCACCCAATGCCAATGCCCCAGCTCAGCAGCAGCGTCGTGTTTAGCCCGGAAGAAGGTTTGCCCCAGGGAATTCGCTCAACCGCAATGGCCGTCTTTTTCTCATGCATGCTGAAGAAGCTCAGGAAGCGCCAGACGTCGTGCTGGGTATGTTTTCTGTTAATTCAGTACTTGCAAGAGTGTTGTTTGATTCTGGTGCATCGCATTCATTTGTCACCGAAGAATTTGCATGCATTAGTAAAATTCAACCAACCAAACTAAAGCATGTCATGATTGTTCAAATTCCCGGATCAACCACCAAGGCTAGGCAAATTTGCAAAGCCGTCCCTATCCGAATCCAAGGCATAGATTTTTATGCTAATCTGATAGTACTCGGAACTAGAGGTTTGGAAGTAGTACTAGGAATGGATTGGATGTCCAAACATAAAGGATTGATTGACTGTGCCAAGAAAGCCATAACCATGACCAAAGATAGGAATATCGATCGAGCATATATCTGAAACCTTACCTCGTCAATTCAAGTGCAACAAGAGTATAGCCCAACCTACCATTGACCAAGTCCGGATAGTCTGTGAATACCCCGATGTATTTCCAGATGTTTTGCCCGGTATGCCCCCAGATCGGGATATCGAGTTTATCATTGAACTAATCCCCGAAACTGGACCCATAGGCCAGAGACCATATAGTATGAACCCGTCGGAACTAGAGGAACTGAAGAAGCAACTGGATGCCATGTTGGAAATTGGATTGATTCAACCAAGTGCGTCACCATGGAGGTCACCTGTCTTGTTTGTGGACAAGAAAGATGGAGGTAACCGTTTGTGTACGGATTATCGGAAGTTGAATGGTGTCACCATCAAGAACAAATACCCCTTGCCCAAGATAGAAGATTTGTTTGATCAGTTGACCGGTGCCAAAGTGTTTTCTAAGATTGATCTTAGAACTGGGTATCATCAACTCAAAATTTGTGCAGAGGATATTCCAAAGACTGCCTTTACCACCAGATATGGATTATGCAGTATCTGATCATGTATTTTGGATTAACCAATGCCCCCGCTTATTTCATGATCTCATGAATAAGATTTTTATGGACTTCCTGGATAAGTTTGTTGTTGTTTTCATCCAAGACATTCTGATTTAATCCAAATCAGAAGAAGAACATGAGCTACACTTAAGGACCATTCTTGGAACCCTTAGAGAGCATCAGCTGTATGCAAAGTTTAGCAAATGTGAATTCTGGTTACAGGAGGTAGGATTCCTCGGTCACATTGTATCAGCCGGAGGAATTGCCGTTGACCCTGCAAAAGTAAAAGATGTCAAAGATTGGCAAGCCCCAACCACTCAAACCCAAGTTCATGCATTTCTCGGATTGGCGGGATATTACCGCAAGTTCGTAGAAGGATTCTCGAGTATCGCCAGACCCATGACCCAATTGCTGAAGAAGGACAAGAAGTTTGAATGGACAGACAAATGTGAAGCGAGTTTTCAAGAACTCAAGAGGAGATTGATTTCAGCCCCAATCTTGATCATGCCGGATATCACGAAGCCCTTCGATGTGTATTGTGATGCATCCAAGATCGGTCTCGGATGTGTGCTAATGCAAGAAGGCAAAGTTATATCTTATCTATCTCGACAACTGAAGCAACATGAGCAAAATTACCCAACCCATGACCTCGAACTCACAGCCGTAGTTCTAGCCCTGAAGACATGGAGACATTACCTGATGGGAAATCGTTGTGAGATCTATACGGATCACAAGAGTCTGAAGTATATATTCACTCAGAAGGAGCTGAATATGAGACAGAGAAGATGGATTGAGCTAATCAAGGATTACGATCTGGACATTCACTATCACCCTGGTAAAGCCAATGTGGTAGCAGATGCCCTTAGCAGATTGCCGTGCCGCTTGAACTCCATGATCTTGAAGGAGCAACCAAGCTTGCACAAAGAGATGGAAGATTTTCGAATGGAATTAGTGAGTGAAGGATTTTTGGCTAGCATAGAACTCCAGCCCACTTTGATCAGTCAGATTAAAGAGGCGCAGAAGGGAAATGCTAGTATCGACGGAATCAAGCGTCGTATCGGTACAGGCAAAGTACCCGGATTCACCAAAGACGAAGGAGTTTTGTGGTACAAAGGACGCCTTTGTGTACCAGCAGATTCTGAGTTGAAAGAAGTGATTCTGAAGGAGGCTCATGATACTCTTTATTCTATCCATCCCGGAAGAACTAAGATGTATCAAGATTTAAAAGAGCAATTTTGGTGGCATAAGATGAAGAGAGAAATCGGAAGCTATATCACGAAGTGTGATATATGTCAGCGAGTCAAGGCAGGACATCAAAGACCCGCTGGATTGTTGCAACCCTTGCAGATTCTGGAATGGAAATGGGATTCCGTTGGAATGGACTTTATCACTAGACTGCCTACTTCTAGTAGGGGAAATGACTCTATCTGGGTCATAGTGGACCGATTGTCCAAATTCGCCCATTTCTTACCCGTCAAGACCACATATCAGAGTTCGAAGCTAGCGGAGTTATACATCGCTAGAATAGTTAGTTTGCATGGAGTCCCCAAGAACATCGTATCGGATCGAGGAACTCAGTTTACCTTGAGATTCTGGAAGAAAGTCCAAGAAGGTTTAGGAACCCGCCTAGATTTCAGCACCGCATATCACCCTCAGACCGATGGAAAAACGGAGCGAGTAAATCAAATACTCAAAGATATGCTGAGAGCATGTGTGTTAGAATATGGATCTAAGTGGGAAGATTGTCTGCCATTTGCAGAATTTTCATACAACAACAGTTATCAAGCTAGTTTGCAAATGGCCCCATTTGAATTTATGTACGGAAGGAAGTGTCGCACCCCTTTGAACTGGTCGGAAGTAGGAGAGTCATATTTTCAGACCCGACATCCTACGAGAAGCAGAAGAGAAGGTTCACAAGATTCATGAGCACCTCAAGACTGCCCAGTCCAGACAGAAGAGTTACACCGACAAGAGACGTAGAGACCTCGCCTTCAACATAGGAGATTTTGTTTATCTAAAAGTGTCGCCATTGAAGGGAATGCAGCGTTTCCAACTCAAAGGAAAGTTAGCCCCCCCAGATCGGACCTTTCAAGATTCTGAACCGTCGAGGAGAAGTGTCGTATCAATTGGAACTACCCGAAGAGATGTCAGTCGTGCACAATGTGTTCCATATCTCGTTACTTCGCAAGTGTCTCGAAGTCCCAGAGAAGACCGAAGTGTTTAAAAACATCGATCACCAGACCATAGAGATCAACGAGGACCTGACCTATCCCGAAGTACCCATCCGTATTTTGGAAGAAGCTTTCAGAACTACCCGAACCCGAAGCATCAAGTTTCTCAAGATTCAGTGGAGCAACCACAGAGAAGAGGAAGCTACCTGGGAGCGCGAAGATCACATCAGGAGAGAGTTTCCCAATCTCTTCAAATCCTAGGTAATCTTTTTCGTCCTTTTTCAAATCTTGGGACAAGATTTTGTTTAAGGGGGGAAGGTTTGTAACATCCCAAAAATACTAAACTTGGATCATCAAACTCTAATCATCAAAATTAGGGTTAACAAAAACTTCTCTAAAATAAAAATATGAAAGCATGCATGGTGTATGCATTTCATTTGGAATTCTTTTGAACCACCTTGTTTGTGTGTTCCTTTGCTTGTAAATGGATTCTTAGGTGAAATAAACATCATCTAAACAATTCCCAAACTTTTCTCAAAGACAAGTAAATCAAAACAAATAAAATAAGGGAATGGTCATTTTGACCAATTTAACACCCATGCCTACTTTGGCTGTCCCAAACTTTCAGAACTTAACAGAAACTTTTCTAGATCTTTGCACTCCTTGATTGTACTCATAACAAGGTATCAAAGCCCACTTTGTGATCATCCAGAAACTTTCAAATGCATAGTTTAAATGACAGTTCAAAATTGAGTCTTTATCATATGAGAAGATCCCACTTTTTCAAAAACCACTCAAACTAGCTCAACTTTCAAAATCCAAGCATCTGCAGACTCACCAGCACCAACCTAGCACACCCACCAAAAATCTTTTCAAAATTTAAAACTTGAATTCTTGCGGCCATTTCATCAAACACTTTGCAGACACAAATCATCAAAATCTTAAACACTATTGTGAGCAGTGATTGAAGCCTAACTTGTCCCCTCTCTAGCTCACAACCATCTCAGTAGATCATCTAGCAAGTTAAACCAAGCACTAGCTCACTGTAAGTTGGGCAATGACATCAATGGTGAACAACCGAAGCTCACCATGCCACCCCACTGGAGACAGCAAGCTAGAAGGAGATTTAGTCGTGCCAACCTTGTTTAGGAGGCAGCCCATCCGCCACCGTCCTCGTCCCAGCCACGGTTGCCAAACCCTGGACCACACGCACGGACAGCTACTTCGCGCAAAGAACCATGTCGAGCATGCGCCAGAGCGCCACGCCGACCGACGCCCACAGCATGCGCCGCCTCGCCGCGGCATACATGATCGCCACCAACCCAGAGACAGCCAGACATCCCGTCACGCCCATGCCGCCACCGCTGCATTGCCGTCGAAGACGCCGCCGCCTGAGAGCATCGCGCGTTCCATACTAAACCGCACCGCCCCTACGCACGCATTAAAGCCGTAGAGCATCGCCAGGAGACCACCAAGCGATCGCCACCGCCGGCCATGCCTCTAGCCGCCCGTAGCAATGTCGCCACCGTCGCCTGCCCATCCCGTTCGGTCTCGTCGTCGCGACAATAAATAGAGGCCACCCCCAGCCGAATTGAGCACACCATCTCACTCCCCTCTCCTCACTGATCGTGCCACCCCGTTACCGGAGCAAGGTGAGCAGCACTTCGCCAGAATTTCACCGGAGCCTACTGCTGTTGGAGAAGAAGGGGGCCAGCGATTGGAGCCACCCTAGGAGAAGCTGCCGGTACCAGGAGATTCACCGTCGTCGACTTCGTCGTTCGCCCACCTCGCCGACCCTCGCCTGAGCCCCGGTGAGCCCCCAACGACCCCCACCTGCCGCGCTAGGTTTCTGTCTCGCCGGCGTTGCCCAACGTCGACGATGACCCTCAGTCGTTGGATTAGAACCAGATCGAACGCACCACATCGACCCATACAGCTTTGCACCCCTGTCTCACTGACGTGTGGGGACAGCGACTTAACCAGCCCGCGTAAGTGCTGTGCTTAGCAGGCCGGCCCAGTATCGCTTCCCGCGCAGCCCAGTTATTTGAATTTAACCTTTTTCATTTTATTTCAAACACACTTCTGTACCCAGTTTCAAAAATCAACTCAGGTCGATTCAGTGAACCAAATTGAATGAAACCAATTTTGTTAGAAATGTCTGGGAATGCTGAATCCAAGCCCGTTAGATTCAAGTCATTTGGATCTGTAGATCATCCATGGTAAAAATAACAAGGCAGAAGCTTTTCTGCATTCAAACATTTTTCAAATTTAAACCATAATAGCTTTTGAGTTGATTCCAACTCTCAAAAATCACATTTAACCATACCTTTCAGAATATATAAAAATATATAGGTTTACTTACAGAAATAATGATCAAGTAATAAAAGAATGCCACATAGGCATTTCTAGCCACTTTAATTAATTAAAATAAAAGAGAAACACCTTATTAAATTGTGACACCACTTTAAATCACATTCCCATGGACTAAAATATGTGGTGATGACATGTGTCAACATGATCCCATGTTTGGTTTGGAGAATATTAAATCTTAAGTAGTTTTTCAATGAGTTGAAATTACTTTTCTAAAAATAAAAGGAATTGAACCAAGCTTTAATCTTGTAATGTTAGTGATGAGGCTAGATCATCTATAGGACCCTTGTGTGTGATGAATGCAAGTAGTTAAGTATTGTTTGGTGATTGTGTACCTCGTATTTATTCATAGACGCTAGTACCGACCAAGGATACGAGGAGGAAGGAGGATACTACGAAGACGAAGCCGAGGAGAACGTCAACCACTGCTCTGCACAAGGCAAGCTAACACTTGCAAGATACTCTACTTTAGCAAGCCTTACTATACAAGTTAACCTTGCAAGCCTAATACTACTAGCTGAATGGGCAAGCTTATACTTGCAATTGGACAAGCTAATACTTACTTGCTACTATGTCAACTATATGCCTTAAACATATGTGATCATATCCACTTGATAAACCAATCATAGTTTTATTTGCAAGCCCTCTACTTTATTTCTTTATCAAATCTTTAACTTAGAGTTGACTTAAGTGACTTGTAGATTCTAGAAAGATATATTGAAGGTTGCATAAAGAGCATAAAATTTGGCCTAAGCTAGAAAATCTTGATGTCATCCTAAGGCATAAGATTGAACTTAGCTGAAACTCCACTAGTTTACTATCCCCCATTAGTGCTTACGCCCACTTGTACATGCTAGTGCTAAGCATAAAACTTGATCAACATTAGATGGGAATACTTGGTGAAAATGGTTATGAAAACCTTAGAATGATAGATCATTCTACTGAGATTTTGGTGATGAAAATGTTGAGGCATGAGCCTTAGCCCTTTATAAAACTGATGGTTGTCTGGATGCGATACCATTCCAATTTTATCGTACAACCACAATACCCGAAGATTGGGTAGGGCTTGACTAGAAACTTATATACCTTAGTATTAGTTCCCTCACGACCAAGGTCTGAGCTGAGGCTACCTTGTGAAGATTGTCCACCTTTGCAGTACCCAAGATGACAGTTGGTCATGGTTGGGAGGCCAAACTCACAGGAGAGGTGCTTATATTAGGGCGTGTAATTGAAAGGTTAGGATTGATTATCCGCATACTGAGTATGGTGAATTCAGGATTTGTTCCTGACAGATGTATCGAATGTTGTGGTGAAAGTGTACAATCTCTGCAGAGTGTCAAACTATTTGAATAACCGCGTCCGCGGTTATGGACAGTTGGAGTGGCCATACTGTTCCCCCGTCAGATGTTTTCAAAAGACTTGTGAAATGAATTGAGACCTTGACTTGACCATAACAGGGTTGTGATATGAAATACAAGTTCCTACTTAGGAGTTATAAAATTGTGACTAGCTTCTCTTGCTTCTCAGCTTAGTAGAGATAAATCTGGCTTTTGCAAAACAACCCTAGAGCCTAGTGTCCTATTATCAAAAACCCCTTTCACTTGTTAGTATTAGTTTGCGAGTACTTAAAGAGTACTCATGGCTTTGTCCCTGGCTATTCCCGTGGCCAGACTATGAAGAGGAGTACCTGGAGGATGGTCCCCAGGAAGGTTATGACAACTAGGATCATCTCCCATCGTCAGCATAGCCCGTGACCCCGAAGATGGAGCTTCGCCTACGCTACCGTTATTATTACGTATTCTGCTGCTTGAAGTTGTATTAAGAACTAGATCATGAGATCCCTATTTGTGTAAGACCTTATGTATGGTTTGTAATGGATGATGTACTGTGGTATCCAATTCTGTTATGTCTCACAAAAATGGTAATCCTGGGCTTGCGATGTATGGCATAACAGGCATCTGGGATTAAAAATCCGGGTGTTGACAGCTATATATATGTAAAGTACCGTTGGGGGGTTCGAAAGATAATGAATTTCTTCAAAGTATAAAGGCTCTCTTGAGCAACTTTTCTTCTCAAATCCACTTCAAAATAAAACTAAGTTTTCTTTTGGGCAGAATGGTTGTCGGGTCAATGAGTGAGATTTTGGTGGAGGACAGCCGCCCAGGAATCAAAGAAGTCTGCCATGTTTCAGAATTTAGAAGCTTCTAGTGCAACCACAATACATATGGGCTCTGTATTGGCCTAGTACTTAGTGGGAAACCTCACCCAGGTACCAACATTTGGAGGTTCTTGGCACGGTTGGATCCAGAAGGTAGAGGGGCTACTAAAAAGCCTCACCATGGTCTATCTGTAAAAGGAGTTGATCATGGATTGTGGGTAAAGTGCACAAACTCTCGAGAGTATTGTAATCTGATCGATCAGCCGTGTTCACAGAAACAGAACAACATTGAGCATCTGAAGGATGGAGCCTCTGAAGGATCTTCCTCTCTCTTTTCTAAACAAAGTTTTGAAACCCCATGGCGTGAGTAATATCGCCAATGGGTGGGATTTTGGGAACTTGGTGCGTAATATCCAAGTGTCACTTGGTGAGTAATATCCAAGTGTTTGGTTGTTTGGACACTTGGTGAGTAATATCCTCGTGTGCCATTCGACCCTATTTTATCTAAGCAAATGTTTACAAAGTAGGGTAAAACTATCTCTCTCTTTTCTCTATACTTAGAGAAAATTAGCTTTATGCAAATAAACTCCAAAGCCTAAACTAGCATTGCATGTAGAGTTAGTCCTCCTTCCTTGGTGTAATTTGCCAATACATTCAAAGTATTGACCCAACTTGTTGGCTGCACGTTTCATGTGCAGAATTTCAGAGATTGTTGAAAGGTGCGCTAGGATTGCGGGTCTTCACTCAACCTGCCTGTGGCATTGATGGGACTCATGTTGTATATTTTTTGCTTTTGTTGTAATAATGTAAACTCTGGATTATTCGATTCATGTAATAAAGACTTGTGTTTTACATGATATTTCATCGACTGTGAGTGCTAGCTATTGATCCAGGGACTAGCATGTTAATCACAGGGACTTAGGATCCTTACCGATCCGAGGTCGCTACAGATGGTATCAGAGCATAAGTTGACTGTAGATCGTGACCCTAGACATGGAAAAACCTTAGGACAAATATTTTCTAAGTTATTTTAGAAAACTCTCATACTTCTCATCATCTACCTTTGGGGTTTTAAAATTTCTTAAGTCTCTTCTTTTCAACATTAGAAAATGACCACTACACACTTCAAGAAGAAACTTTTCTTAAGATTACCTTTTCAAAGAAGATCATCTCAATGTTTCGACTAAGTCGGGACTTGAAGACCTCCATGAAAGATGTTCCAAGACTGAAGCTACGAGATTAAAGACTTCAAAGGCCTTAAGTCAATGTTATTAACTAAAGAACTCGAAAGATTGAGGATTACGAAGAACAAGAAGAATATCAAGAGCACGAAGACTTTTGAAGACTCGAAGCCTCGATGTTTCCAAGTGACCTATTAGGAACCAAACCCAAAAAAGATTTCTCCAAATATAGATGCGACAAATTGATTGATATCTTGTATGGTTTATTACCTTAGCTAATGAAAACCTATTTTCTAAATAAAATTGCTTGTATGGGTTATTCATCTTTCCATACTCCATTCGTTCCTACTCTAAACCTTGGTCAACTCGACGGATGGAACATATCAATAAGGAGGACAAGGAACTCAACTCCACCAAGCGTAAGAGGCACGCCGATGCAAAGAAGTGGATGCTCCAGGTTGATGAAAGAATGAAGGATGCCAACATTAAAGTCAACAGAATGGTTCATTATGCCACCCAATTCCTAAAAGACGAGGCTGCAACCTAGCGGGAGATGCAACACGCCATTAATGATCATCAAGGGATGATATCTTGGGGAGAATTTAAAGAGGTTCTACTACAATCTCGTCTCGTCACTCGTATACCAAAAACCCAAGAAGTTGAAGTCCCAAAACATTTAGCTTGCACGATCTATGGAGAAATAGGACATATCACCAAGGAGCATCATGATCAGCGCCCCTACTGTGAAGGAAGGCACCCATCAGAAGAATGTCCCACCTCTGAAGTTACATGCTTCCTGTGTGAAGGGACCAATCACAACCCCGCTCAATGCACCTCTACCCGGTGGTACATCAACGGAATCAGCAAGTCAGAGATGGAATGCGCCAAGACCTCATGAAGCTCTGCGAGGACACGACAAAGACAAGGGATGGATTCAAGACTCTAGACACCGCACCCAAAGTCATCACTTCGCAATACTCGACATATGAAATGAATGCCCATTTTCCCCAAACTGGCTCAAGGAAACGATCAAGGCTTCCAAATGTTGAGGTAGAGCATGAAGAACCACAAGACGGGATGTCCTTGCCAAAAAGGAGGAAGGATCTAAGCAAAGTCCTATGCTTCCAGTGTCACAATCCTGGGCATTATGCTGATAATTGTCCAAAACATGTGAATGTAGCTAGAAAGGATAAAAACGACGATGGTAATAGTAATAGAGGCAGTAGCGTGAAGAAGCCCAAGAAAGATTCTAGCCAGGTGACATGCTATAAGTATGGTGAAACAGTGCATTACGCGTTAGATTGTCCTCGGAAAAGGAAGAATGGTTGTGGCAAAGGAAATGCCAAAGGAAAGAAGCCCAATCCGTCCATCAAGCTATGACGAATCATGTTAGTGTGAATGGATCTTACAAATCAACAATCCACACCGGACCCATCAGAAGAACCTAACAAATACAATCTTTTAAGGGTGGTAGTACCCTAGTGTGAACCAAACCTATTTCTTACTAGCTTTCTCGAATCTCGAGGACGAGATTCCTTTTAAGGGTGGTAGTCTATAACATCCCAAAATTCTTCCTATTTTGGAATGTTATAAATTAAATCAATAGCTTGATTGATTGTTTGACTTTGTTGAAAATTCTCAAAGAGAAGAAACTTTTTGAATAGAAAATCCTCTCAACCTTGAATTCAAAATCTTATATTCTTTTGTTATGACCTAAGTAGCCATATAGGCAAAAGGGCATGGATTGATTATGGATTATAGAATTGGTGTGCAAGATTTCAAAATGAAAATCATGAAGCATTCATAAGCATTTCATTACATCCATGCAAAGTTCTCACAAACTGAATCCAAATCCTGGTATCTAAATCCTATAGTTGATTCGCCCAAATGTTCCTAAAGGTAATTAAATTGACTTTATAAAACCCACTGTTGATAAGGCATAAATTATTTATAATTATAGACTAAAGAGATCCAATTAATATTACAAAATTTTAGAAACAAAATTGAGCTCATTTGCAGCTATTATGAAAAGTTATGGAATAACTACAAACAAATAAAGATATAAATAAAATGGAATATACAAGGATTTATAAACCCGCTACTTGAAAACTAGTAAAAATATTACAAATATGATCCTACAATGATCTATTCGATTTTAGGAAATTTTAGAAACAAGAATCGTGTCATTTGGAGTTCGTATGTAAAAGATATGAGGAAAACAAGTAAATAGAAAAAAAAAGAAAAAAAACAAATGGGCTGGCCGAGCCAGCTGGCGGCCCAGCAAGGACCGGACCGAACCAGCCAGCCAGACGCGCGTACTGACCGATCATGTCCCAGGTGCTTTAAAAAGCGTGCAAAATAGTTTTTGACAAATCTATCTCTATTCAAACTGCTATATCTTTTTATCTACAATTCCGAATCGATTTCCGTTTGTTTCTACTTGTTCCCTACTCCAAGGCCTATCTCTACACCATCCTAAATCTCCATATAAACTCGTGGAGCCACATCTGTACGAGTTTCCCTTCTCGAAATCCCGAATCTTATTTCGCTTTTTAACCCATCTAGACTTTGTTGTTTGCCTTCGGCCAAAAAACAAAAGTTATAGAACTCGTCGAAATATTTCAATCCCGACAAACCTCACCTCTTTTCATCCACCACAGCCGGAGAATTTCGCACCACAATATTTTAGATATGACGGTGTAAATCCAAGATGTACTCGCGCTCGTTTTTTCAAATCTAAATTCCTTTGGTGAGAAGGAAGGACTAATGATTCCCCACAACTTTCATGTTGTAAGTTTTTTAATTTGACCTATGGATTTGTCTCTCTAACATAGATCTATTACTTGTCTATTCTGAGCCAAAATCGGGTCAATCTTCTCTCCTAACCACTGGATCTCATCCCAACAGCCAGGATTAGATCGATTCCGCGAAAAGGTACGAGCCAACCGGATCTCGCCATGTGTCAACGTCAGGTCAGCATCTAGTCCCAGTAAGCATGCAAAGTTAACCTGTCCAGTCAGCGGAATATTCTCTAGAATATTCCATTCAAATTTAAAATTGCACATTATAGATCTAACTTGTAAAATTCATTAGAAATTCATACCACGTCCAAAAGTTGCGTATAATATATAAAATTGAAGATAATTTTACGTAGAATCATCTTATCAGAATAGATCCAACCGTTATAGTACTACTTACTGTAATGATTTAATTAGTTTTAACGGTCTTTTATGTTAATAAATTTATAAGAAATTATCTGTAACTCCGAAAAATATGAACAATATATCAAATTGAAGCTACTATAATGTAGGTTAATAATATCTGGTTGGATCCAGCTTTTGCGAACTATTTACCCCGTAGTGGTTTAATTAGTTTCAATGGCTTTATAAATCATTAAATTCATAGTAAATTATTTGCATATTACAAAAATATAAATAATATACCGATAGAAAGCTGGTTCCATGTAGATCATCAATATGCAAATGGTTCAGGCAAATACTGTAAGGTTCTGCAGCAATTAAATAAATAGATTAATGGCTTATTTAGAGTATTAAAATCATAGTAATTCGAGTACTGCTCAGAAAATTACAAATAATATGTCCCTGGAATCACAATTCCGTGGAGATTACAGATATAATTTTAGTTTGATTTTTAGGCATATAAATGATTTAAAAATCCATTATACACTCTTTAAATTATAAGAAAATATTTATAACTCCGATTAGGGTGAATCCAATTCCTACTGGTTCGTATTAATGTCCTCTATACAGTATAACTTAGAACCAAATTTTACTCCACAATTAGGACAGAAGTTGCAACAAAACTATTAAAACCCGTTTATCAATATTTATTGATGAATACCCTATTGCTTTAATAGATCTCATATATGCATCATATGATCTATTAATGCTCAGAGAACTAAATATAACCATTGTAACATATTAAACCATCATGCATGTTTGTGATCATCCTTTTGTGTTTGCTATGTTTGCAATTGTTTTGATTGGAACTACCTTGTCCTCGTATTAGATTGTTCGGAGAGTGCGATTGCTGCGGAGAAATACAATCAACACCCATATTATCAACATAAGGCAAGTTACACCACTTGTTCATAATTTTTATCCCACTTTTGATTCTATGCATGTGATCTTCAAAATTCTGTAGTATGCATGTGTAGGATGTTCTAGTAGAATTTTTCCTTAGAATTATTTCGCAAGTGCGATGATTTTGTAGTATGCCATGAGTAGCTCTATACTTAGGATTTCCCCTCTTAATAGGTTCCCCTGTTTTGCTAAGTATTGCTTGCTATGCTATATATATGTAAAGTACCGTTGGGGGGTTCGAAAGATAATGAATTTATTCTAAGTATAAAGGCTCTCTTGAGCAACTTTTCTTCTGAAACCCACTTCAAAAATAAAACTAAGGTTTCTTATGGGCGGAATGGTTGTCGGGTCAATGAGTGAGATTTTGGTGGAGGATGGCCGCCCAGGAATCAAAGAAGTCTGTCACGTTTCAGAATTCAGAAGCTTCCAGTGCAACCACAATACATATGGGCTCTGTCTTGGCCTAGTACTTAGTGGGAAACCTCACCTGGGTACCAACATTTGGAGGTTCTTGGCACGGTTGGATCCAGAAGGTAGAGGGGCTACTAAGGGAAAGCCTCGCCATGGTCTGTTTGTAAAAGGACTTGATCGTGGATTGTGGGTAAAGTGCATAAACTCTCGAGAGTATTGCAATCTGATTGATCAGCCATGTTCACAGAAACAGAACAACATTGAGCATCTGAAGGATGGAGCCTCTAAAGGATCTTCCTCTCTCTTTTCTAAACAAAGTTTTGAAACCCCATGGCGTGAGTAATATCGCCAATGGGTGGGATTTTGGGAACTTGGTGCGTAATATCCAAGTGTCACTTGGTGAGTAATATCCAAGTGTTTGGTTGTTTGGACACTTGGTGAGTAATATCCTCGTGTGCCATTCGTCCCTATTTTATCTAAGCAAATGTTTACAAAGTAGGGTAAAACTCTCTCTCTCTTTCTCCATACTTAGAGAAAATTAGCTTTATGCAAATAAACTCCAAAGCCTAAACTAGCCTTGCATGTAGAGTTAGTCCTCCTTCCTTGGTGTAATTTGCCAATACATTCAAAGTATTGACCCAACTTGTTGGCTGCACGTTTCATGTGCAGAATTTCGAAGATCATTGAAAGGTGCGCTAGGATCGCGGGTCTTCACTCAACCTGCCTGTGGCATTGATGGGACTCATGTTGTATATTTTTTGCTTTTGTTGTAATAATGTAAACTCTGGATTATTCGATTCATGTAATAAAGACTTGTATTTTATATGATATTTCATTGACTGTGAGTGCTAGCTATTGATCCAGGGACTAGCATGTTAATCACAGGGACTTAGGATCCTTACCAATCCGAGGTCGCTATAGATGGTATCAGAGCATAAGTTGACTGTAGATCGTGACCCTAGACATGGAAAAACCTTAGGACAAATATTTTCTAAGTTATTTCAGAAAACTCTCATACTTCTCATCATCTACCTTTGGGGTTTTAAAATTTCTTAAGTCTCTTATTTTCAACATTAGAAAATGACCACTACACACTTCAAGAAGAAACTTTTCTCAAGATTACCTTTTCAAAGAAGATCATCTCAATGTTTCGATTAAGTCGGAACTTGAAGACCTCCATGAAAGATGTTCCAAGACTGAAGCTACGAGATTAAAGACTTCAAAGGCCTTAATTCAATGTTATTAACTAAAGAACTCGAAAGATTGAGGATTACGAAGAACATGAAGAATATCAAGAGCACGAAGACTTTTGAAAACTCGAAGCCTCGAAGTTTCCAAGTGACCTATTAGGAACCAAACCCGAATAAGATTTCGCCAAATATAGATGCGACAAATTGATTGCTATCTTGTATGGTTTATTACCTTAGCTAATGAAAACCTATTTTCTAAATAAAATTGCTTGTATGGGTTATTTTCTAGGGTAAAACTCTCTCTCTCTTTTCTCCATACTTAGAGAAAATTAGCTTTATGCAAATAAACTCCAAAGCCTAGCCTTGCATGTAGAGTTAGTCCTCCTTCCTTGGTATAATTTGCCAATACATTCAAAGTATTGACCCAACTTGTTGGCTGCACGTTTCATGTGCAGAATTTCGGAGATCATTGAAAGGTGCGCTAGGATCGCGGGTCTTCACTCAACCTGCCTGTGTCATTGATGGGACTCATGTTGTATATTTTTTGCTTTTGTTGTAATAATGTAAACTCTGGATTATTCGATTCATGTAATAAAGACTTGTGTTTTACATGATATTTCATCGACTGTGAGTGGTAGCTATTGATCTAGGAACTAGCATGTTAATCACAGGGACTTAGGATCCTTACCGATCCGAGGTCGCTACAGTGAGGGTGCATGTGTAATATCCCAGGATTAGCACCTAGAAATAGTGAGGCCACATGTGTGTGCATTGCATTCATGCATAAGAAAATACGGGGAATTTTTGCGCAAAACTAAAGAAGCTATAGAGGGATCGGGATCTCTCTTGTTCTAATGGAAACATCAGGACATATGCGATGGATTTCGACATAACCTCTATTGTACTTTTGTATCTCAGGGGAAGCCAATTCAAATTTGAATATTTAATTGATAGATTTGAATATTAAAAGAATTTGAAATAGAATAAGAATTGGAAATTAAATTTTAATAAACGATAAGAGGTGAATTCTTATTTATGAATAAGATACAATATTCACGATTATTAGAATTGAAATTCAAAACACAAAGAGATAAGTGTTTCTCTTGCCTTGGAGAAATGGGGTTTAGTTCATCATAGAAGGGTGTTAGGAATTTGGACATGACCTTTGTTGATTTTATAATTTTGGGAAAAAGAATTTGCATTCAAGACTTCAAATATGAGATCATACAATTCCAATATAACTTGGATTTAAATTTAAATCTTAAAGTATTATAGGATATTTCATAATCCTAATACAAAATGGTATAAATAAATATAATCTTTATTACATAAATGGAGTAACTCAAATAATTTTTATTACAAGAAGAAATATATATTACATTGTTTTTACAAATGAATGGAATAAGAAAAATAAAACAAGTAAACTTTATTGAAGGTAATACAATAATACAAGGTATTTACATTATTCAAACAAAAAAGAAATGACAATAAGATGAAAAAGAAAACCTAAACTAAATTTGCTATCTTCTTTCTTCTTTATTTATTTCCTACAAATCAAAAGATCAACAAAACATGCTAGAAATGAGGGGTTAATATAATAAATTGCTCTTAGATATCAACAGTGTAGTGCACTGTTTTTTCTCCTCATTGAGTTGAGTGGTTTTTAGAAGGGGCAAGTTTCACCAAATGAATAGTATCTGTTCTTATCCAGAATGTTTGCCTCAGGCTTATGCATCATAGGCAGGGGCAAGTTTCACCAAATTAGTAAAAAGATAAAAGTCAAGACAGTAATACCAACAAAAGATCTATCTTCACTTGATCTGATCCATGAGTCACAGCAACCAAGCAAGCTGCTCACACAACCATGCATATGGGTGTCACACAACACAGCAGCAAATTTCTGTGAAGGAGACAAGAAAGCCAGCTTATGTACACAAAGGGTTGAACCAGCCGTAGCACCAACTCTCGCTACTCATTCTTTCACCACAGGTACAGTTACACCACATAGCCACAACCATCTTCTTACTCTTTTTCTGTTCTCATCACACCACAAGAACCACCAGATCACCACCACATCACTTGCACTATGGTTTCTTCAAGAAGCCATCCAATAGTTAGGACAAGGAGGAGTAGATCAAGCAAGCATCCAAAAGGGAGCCAGGAGATGAAGGTTACAAGAACAAGTTCCAGCAGGTGATCTGAAGCAACACCAAAACTACCACAAGATCATCAGCAGCCCCATTACAAGCTTATATGTCTACCCACCAACAGCAGTTAAGAATTATCAGAAGAAACCACTAGATCATGCAGCATATGTTCATATATCTTGTATACAGATCTGGGAACACAAGGGGAACAATACACATCTATCAACTTCATCTACCCTTCAACTAGATTTTCATCTAGGAGGATTGGATGGCAAGATTCTCTCAGACTAGCATGCAAGTGGCATGTCTAGATCATCACTGAGTCCAAAGAGGAGGCAACAATAAAATCTGTTCTTCTAAATCCAATATGTGCCTTAGACTTTGCATCCTTGGCAGGGACAAATAGCAGCAGATCAGGATGTTTGAATCTACTGTTGTGCACACTCCACATGGGAGGCACCACAACAGCAGATCCAATAGCAGTAGAAGCCACTAAGTTGTTTAATACTAAACATCAAGTACCAAATCTATTCTTATTAAAAAGAAAGCCTCAAACTGTTGCATCATAGGCCAGGCCATAAGATCAAGCACAACATCTGTTCTTAACAGTTAAATAGGGAGACAGAGATCAGCAGAGAGGGGAGCTAGAGATCAGCAGAGAGGGAAACCAGATCAGCTTGTGAGCTGATGGTTCCTAGTATAAACAGGAGCTCACACCCTAACCACACAAAAATAGGACAGTAAGATAGAGTATGGAGATCAGCAATAATGCACCACACATATACTATAAGTTCATAACAAAGAAAGGCATGTTCTTTAAACATGACACCTACAGATTTTTAAACAAAACTACACTTTATTAGAATCAACCAAACATCACATCAATGATATCAATGGAACCTAGCTATACATTAGATAAAGCTATATAAGAAATTCTTGCATTTTTGGCATGTTAACAGGACCAAATAGCCACCATGTATATGCTACCAAACATTAAAAAAATCTATGTCTAGAAATACAAAATGTATTCTCTATTGTCAAAGGAAGGTGCTGAAAATAGCACAAGTGTCCTTTAGGCATACTTGAGTATGCACTTGGACAAGCCCATGCCTTGTTAGTGTTCTAAGAGTACACCAGGTATAAAACAACATTCAAATCATCTAAATAAAACTTCACACTACAGTTGAGACATCATTTGAGCAAGTTCCATACTTGTTCAAGGGTAGGCCATGTAACTTTAGTTGTAAGATAGCAATAATACCAATTTGACCAATGTTCTATCATCATCTTTATCAGTATATACTAAGAAGAACATCATCATTATCTTATACTAGAAAGTCACTGTCATAAGCAAACCTGAGAGTTCACTAGTAGTACATATGGACATAGATTTTCATCATAGATACTGATAACAAACACACCACCATACAAGAAATTGACACTATCATTCAACATAACCATTATCAAAAGAACTACTAGGCCAATGCTAGCTAATCCTAAATCAATTATATGATCATCAAAGCTAGCTAAATCAAGCACTGGGGTTATATTCCATGGATCGGAACCTAAACAAAAAGGAGGGCACTTGTCATACCTCACTACAGAAGAGAGAAGGAGGAGAGGTAGAAAAAGACGTACCAGGGAGTCGACGATGACCTCAAAGGGGCAGTGCCAGCACGGTCAGAATGATGCCAACCTAAAGAAACCTTCAACACCACATCAATGGCCCCGTAGTTTCGACGCCAGGGTTGCATCTACTGCCGTCCCACCGGCATTAGAATAGAAGAAGAAGAACCTCAGCTTCACCACCATCATACCACCACTAACACAGCACCAAATCACCCCGAACCACCATCAGGCCGACGAAGAGCACCACAGGATCACCGGCACACGGCGACCCCCAACACCGAAACCCTAGATGCACAAAAAATGGAAGGGGCAAGCTCGAGAGGGCTTCAAGAATAAATCTAATTGGAGGGCCAGGTCGGCCTGTTGGAGGCAAAGCCCCGGTGACCATCAGAGGCGACCACAACGACCTGCCTCGCTGAATCCAAGCATGACAACATCATGACGCCAAAGAACTGTGAGGAAAAGAAACGGGGATGTGAGATGTGAGAGAGAGTGGTGGGATAGCTGGGCCAGGATGGGTTTAACCCTGAGCCAGTTGGGCCAAGTTGGGTCCAAATGGGCCCATTGGTAAGCCTGGCCCAATCTCAAAGGAAAAATAAAAAATAAGATATTTATCAAATCACTAAATGACCAAACTACCTCTGAACATAATTTATACCCTAGAAAAATATACAAAAAATCCCAAAAATACATATGATATATCTAAATGACCATAAAAATAATATCTACCTAATAAAAATATAATTTAATTATTTAAAATAAATATAAAGTAAAATAATTATTAACACCATTAAATCTTAAATGAAATTTTATAAAATAAAACAAACACCCTAAAAATAAATAAAAAATCATTTTTGTGTATCAAAATAACTTTACTATTTTATAAAAATACTAACTTAGAGTTTTACAAATAAAACATAAAACAAATATTTAAAGACACTTAATTCCTTGATGGATTTTATAAAAAAAAGATAATACTTAAAAATTAATAAAAATTAATTTTTAAGGTTTTGAATAAATATATTACACTAGAAAAATATTAAATATATTATTAGAAAAGTCTTTAATATTTTAGATAATCCTTACCTAATACCTATTTTGTGAGTTCTTTAAATATAATTGTTAAGTAAGAAATAATCACAATTCTTATAAAACTTTGAGCAATTAATGTCTTTGTACTAAATTCCAAACCCATAACTTAAATTCATAATCAAATTTAAGTATAACTTTTAACTCTAAAATATTCTTTTAAAAATCTTATTAAGAATCCTTTTAAATAAACATTGGGTATCACCCATTTATATAATATGGTGAATAATCATTATATTTTAACCATTATTAACATAACTTCAAATTCTAACAAATTACTAAGATCATATAATTATGCTTCCATTAAATAAATACATATTATTTTCATAATAGCAAAACAAATTTAATCTAATCATTCACTTAAAATATAAAGTGAATAATTCCACACCTTAGTTATACCCATCATAAATCTAAAACTTGGGAATAATTAAAATATATTACATCTTAAGTTTACTTAACCTTTTAAAGTCAACTTTAGTCTCAAAGCTTATAAACATCAGGTCTAATAAATCACTTATGTTTTTATAGTTAACTTTGGTCTATTTAACTTAAGACATAAAGCATCTCAAGTCCAAACTAATAAATCAAACACCAAAAGACATTGATCATGTTCTATTAACAATGATGATTGTTTAAACCTTAGAAAGAAAATCTTCTCTTCAAATGTTATTCTTTTTGCCACTTCAAGCAACAACTCTAAGATAGTTCTTTCAAACCTTAATAATCCAATACATAGACTTCCATCCTAATCACCAAATAGCAATTAATCTTAATCTTAAATTACTATTGCACTCTACTTTTATATCTTGAATATCAAAACTTAAAATCCCTATAGATGCACTTCAGGTAAAGTAAAAATTTGAAGATAAACCAACTCTTAAAGGAATCACCTAAGTTCACTTCACTTACAGTATTAGGGATTCACTTTGGGAATTTTACAAAATGCATATCATTACTTATGCATAACAACATCTTGCTTCTTTAAACATTAGTCCTTACCGGACCAATGATGCTGATTTCAGATATTGGATCTTATATTGTCTCGAAGACCGTGAGTGCATAATCTTGCAATAACAAAAGGCAAGTTCACACTTGCTCATGTCCTTTGATTATTTTCTGTAAAGTATTTTGCAAATCTAGTATTGTCATCACCTGCATTTGAAAAAGGACAGAAAACACTATTTTCATAATAATGTGATTATAGGTTATTTACCATGAGGTAATAACCTACTATAAGAGTTCCAGTGGTAAAGGAACATATTATCTAGGACTTAACAACCAATGTCGCCAGTGATTCTTGCGCCGTATATTACGCGTTGACCATGAGATTTGGAATGGGACGAAGAAGTCAGCTGTATCTTTTCCCTCTCGCATGGAGCTGGATGTGTGGGTTGTGGCTGTTATCACTCGTAGCGTGCATATTATTTATGGTAATTCGTAGAGGATATGCAGCATATGGGTGGGAGCCCTCAACGTCCCATGATAGTTCCGGCATCTGAACGGTCTGTACTGCCAATTGTCGTAATTCAATAGGTGGGATGGCGTACACCAAGGAGACATGCGGGGTCGCGGAGAAGGCAGTTATTGGCTTGGGTCTTAGTCTGGGCCTCACACCAAGGAAGCATGAACAGGTTTGCGGCCCAGATGTGCAACAAATCTAAGAGATCTCATGGGTAAAGTGACACACCTCTGTAGAGTGTAAGAACTGTAACTTGTTACTCCCTGTTCCGGAAAGGAGCTGCGAACGCGGCAGGAAAGGAACTCCTTGAAAGTTCTGGTAAACCCGTGAAGGCTGAAGGACATAGCTTTTCAGAATAAAAGCAACCTTTGGAGAAATTTTTACGAAAACTTGCATTGCCTACGACCTATGGTCTATGGCTGTAGATATAGTGCATCAAACACTCCTTTTCTAGTGGACTTGCTGAGTACACTCGTACTCAAAGTATCTTCTTAACCCTTGATAGGTTCTAAAGCCAACACAGACGACGTCTACATCAAATCATTCTCCAGGAATCATCATCAAAAGCTAAAGCTCTTCATTGAAGTCAAGAAAGTCAACACATACATCAACTCAAGTGAATACGAAGTTATTGAGTAGATAGGAATATGATCTCTAGTCATCGAACCTATTTCTATAGTGTATTGCAATAGCAGCAATGCCAGACCATTAGTTCAAAATACTAGTCTTAATAATATAATAGTTTTTGAGTTGTTTATTTCTGGTTCTTCTTTGTAAGAAGTTTCTTTCTCTCTCTTTAACCTAGAGTGTTCTCTAGATCTTGTGTAAAGAGTTGAGTTGTAACCTATAGTCATGTCTTGGACCTGTTGTGTTTCTGTTGTACTACTCTGAGGGATGTAATACTAGTGAACGGTGTTTCATTGGTGTTATGTCAACGACTATAGTGTACTACATCATGCAGTGGTATGCTGGGTCACCGCAGCATGTCACCTCAAACATTATTCTTTTTATCACTTACCTACTCGAGGACGAGCAGGAGTTAAGCTTGGGGATGTTGATACGTCGAAAACGTATAATTTTTGATACTCCATGCTTGTTTAGTATCTACTTTGCTTTGCTTTGTCTACACTTTGAGGTGTTTTTATATCTTTTCTGGAACTAACCTATTAACAAGTTGCCACAGTGCGGTTATGCTTTTCTTCTGTTTTTGGTTCCAGAAAGGCAGAAAATCAATATTATCGGAATTGGACGGGACAAAATCCAAAGTCAATAACTTTCCGTGAGGGACACGAATCCAGAAGGAGGTACGGAGAGGCACCAGAGGGTGGCCAGACCCCCCTGGGCGCGGCCAAGCCTGGCCCACGCCTGGGGAGGTTGTGGGCCCTCTGGCCGCCTCCTCGGCCTCCCCCTTCGCCTATAAGAAGCCTCCGACCCAAAAACCCTAGATGATCTAGAAGAAATCTACGAAAACCTCCGTAGCGCCGCCGCCACTGAAAGGGAGAATTCGGGGGAAAGAAAGTCTCTGTTTCGGCATCCTGTCCGGATGGGGAAGTGCCTCCGGAGCCATCTCCATCGTTCTCCATCGCCATATTCATCACCGTTGCTGATTCCCATGATCAGGAGGGAGTAGTTCTTCCTCGAGGCTAAGGGCTCTACCGGTACCTATGTGTTCATCTCTCTCTATGCATGATCATGTTGTGGTCATGAGCTTTGCAATCAAGTAGATCTACCTTGCTACTCAAGTGCTTCATTAGATCTCTGTTCACCCCATGTGTGTGAAAGTGACAGCGTGCAGGCCATGGTGGCACTTAGGTTTGAGTCTACATAAATACTTTTGTGCTTTAATAGATCTATGCTTTTCCCCATGTGTGTGAAAGTGACAGCGTGCATACCGTGTGTAGCACTTTAGCTAGATTGAATATTTGTTATGAGTTGTATTTGGAGTTGGATGTCTCTATGAAATTGTGGTGTTTGTTGGAACCATCTAGCGCTCAAGGTGACAGTGTGGGGTTATCTAGATTGGGAAAGGCGGACTTTGAGGAGTGATGTTATAGCCCTACAGATAATTAGAGTGTCCAACCGAAGAGTATTTAAGAGTAGTATCATGAAGAGAGGATATTTATATGAGAGAGTGTTCACTAGTGAAAGTATGATCCCTAGGCCTTATTTCTAAACATTGAAACACCGTTTGCATCTAGATCTGTTGCATGTTTGCTTGCTTCCTTCAGTTTGCCTTTAGTCTGTTCCTCCACGCCATCAGCTCTTTTCTGGCACCGTTACCCCACGTCTATAACAAGTCAGAAGCTATTTTCTAACACTGATACCACTTGTATTTCACTATCTCTTCGTCGAACTAGTGCACCTATATTGGGTGTGTTGGGGACACAAGAGACTTCTTGTATCTTAATTGCAGGATTGCTTGAGAGGGAATACCTTTGACCACTTCCTGAGTTCGATAAACCTTGGGTAATCCACTTAAGGGAAACTTGCTGTTGTTCTACAAACCTCTTGGCGGCGAGGCCCAACAATGAAATGAAAGACATCAACCTTTTACCTTAACTCCCCGGCAATGGTGCTAGAAAAGAGCTTGATGTCTACGCACTTCTATTCTTGTAGACAGTTGTTGGGCCTCCAAGTGCATAGGTTTGTAGAACAGTAGCAAGTTTCCCTTAAGTGGATTACCCAAGGTTTATCGAACTCAGGGAGGAAGTGGTCAATGGTATCCCTCTCAAGCAACCCTGCAATCAAGATACAAGAAGTCTCTTGTGTCCCCAACACACCCAATACACTTGCCAGGTGTATAGGTGCACTAGTTCGGTGAAGATATAGTGAAATACAAGTGGTATGGATGATTATAAGACAACGGTGCCAGAAAAGAGCTTGACAGCATGGAAGAGACTGGAAGCAAGCAAACATGTAACATATATAGTTGTAAACGGTGTTTCACTAGTGAACACTCTCAATAAATATATTCTCTTCATGATACTACTCTTAACTACTCTCCGGTTGGACACTCTAATCCATGGTAGGGCTATAACAGCATACTTCAAAGTTTGCCTTCCCCATCTAGATAACCCCACACTGTCACCTTGAGCGCTAGATGGTTTCAACAAACACCACAATTTTATAAAGACATCCAACTCCAAATATAACTCATGACAAGTATTTATGAACTCTAGCCTAAGTGCCACCACGGCGTGCACGCTGTCACTTTCACACATGTGGGGAGAGCAGAGATCTATTGAAGCACTTGAGTATTTATGTAAACTCTAGCCTAAGTGGCACCACGGTATGCACGCTGTCACTTTCACACACATAGGTAGAGCCGGAGATCTATTAAAGCACTTGAGTAGCAGAGTAGATCTACTTGATTACAAAGCTCATGATCACATATATATATATATGCATATATATATAGAGAGAGAGATGAACACATAGCTACCGGCAGAGCCCTTAGCCTCGAGGAAGAACTACTCCCTCCTCATCATGGGAATCAGCAACGATGATGGAGATCATGATGGAGATCGAAGGAGATGGCTCCGGGGGCACTTTCCCGTTCTAGCAGGGTGCCGGAACAAAGACTTTTGTCTCCCAAATCTCCGCTTCGGTGACGGCGGCGCTGCGGAAGTTTTTCTGGATGTATGTCGGATTATTTAGGTTTTTCTCCTCGGGAGGATTTTATAGGCGAAGGGCCAAAGCGAGGAGACGGCTAGGTGGGCCACACTCCCTGGTGGCGCCACCAGGGTGGGCCCACCCTGGTGCCCTACTTCGTCTCTGCTTCGTGTTTCCGTGTTGCTCCAGGAAAAATAGGCATATTGGCTTTTGTCCCGTCCAATTCCGAGAATATTCATTTTTTGGCTTTTCTGAAACCAAAAACAGCAGAAAATAGGCAGCTGGCACTGTGGCATCTTATCAATATGTTAGTTCCATAAAGTGTATAAAACTACCTCAAAGTGTAGACAAAACATAAGACAAATGATATAAACCAAGCTTGGAGCATAAAAAATTATAGATATGTTTACGACGTATCAGCGCCAGAATCAAACTTTGTCGAGTGCCTGTGACACTACGCAAAGTTTTCCCTCCTTCAGTTGGCCGCGTGTGGTGGGGGTGGGGATTCCCACCAAAACTTGGCGAACTGTTTTGAGGATTCCGCTCGGGAAATTTTTGGTTCTTTCCCACCCATCCTTCCCGCGCACCAGCAGCATGGGGGTCCGCCACTTTGGCGAGGGTAATTGCGCATGGCAAAGAGGTGTACCTTCTTTGTCGTGTATGGAATACCTCTTTGTCATGTGTAATTGCACTAGGAAAATATTTTTTTCCACCAATTTTCCCTTCATGAATTCTTCCCTCAATTATTGCCGCCATTTCTTCCTGCCATATTGCATCCGTATAGCCTCTATTTAAGGACCCTTACTCTGCCACTAAACTCATCGCACGCATCAGAAAAAAGAAGGAAGAAGTGACAGGAAGAAAAAGACATGAAGAAGTGGCGGGAAAAAGGGCGGAAGGAAGTGAAGGGAAGAAATGGCGGGAAAAACAATCGGAGAAAAAGGGTGGGAAGAAGTGGCGTAAAAAAAGTAAGAAGCGGTGCGACAGTGGCATGAAATGTCAGTTTTGTGAAGGGTTTTCCACGAAATTATCCTAGTTTGCATCTCTTATTTTTTCTCACAGTTAGTCACATAAAATGACATTGTGTGCTGGTTTTCCATTATTCTGAATTTTTTAGGGCATCTAGCGAAACCGTGAGCGTATCTATGATGAAATGAAATGTTGCGAACCTAAAAGTGATCTTTTCCAAAAATCAGGGGCAAAGTATGCATCACTAGTAATTAAATTTCACCCAATGCCTACTAAAATGGCACGAGTTTCTACCAAATACGAAAAATAGCTAGAAAGCTTTTGAAGTGGGATGCATGGTAAATCGTTCAAATTAACTAGATCTACTATTTTTGGAAGGTGTCTGGTCAGGTTATCAAGCAGAGTTTCGGTAGCTGCTTCACAAAAAAAACATTTCAAGCACTCGGAAAATAATGGAAAGAATATTTATTTGCAAAGAGTATGAAAACTCCCAAATGCAAGGCCTCGAGGAATACTAAGGTTCACACGTGTGCGCAATATGGTCTCGCTCGGACAAACTATGCCATAGCTTAGGTCATGATCTAGGTCATTTGACTTGAAGCCCATGCAAACTAGTTCGTGATAGCTAAGTTGTGTGAAGGGTTTTGCATGAAATTATCCGTAGTCCACGTCTCCTATTTTTTCTCGCAAATAGGTCACATGAAATGACATTGTGCGCTTGTTTTTTTATTTTTCTACGTTTTTTAGTTGGTTTTTTTCTTTCAATGTTGCCGGAAATCCTAAGGAGCCTAACCATCGCAGTAGATGTTGATAAAGTAGAGCGGCAATCTCAGACACAGTGCCGCAACTTGTGTTGCAGGCGCTGACACCCGTTTAGCCAACTGGGCCACGGTGACCATGGCTCCCATGGATTGACCTGCACCGGTGGGGTCTATATGGTGACGGCAGGGCCCGTGTATGACAGGGAGCCAATGTGCCGCTGAACTCAGATCCAATCCGAAGCAAAAAAAAATATCAACCAATGAGAGTGTCCCGGGGGAGCTTTGTGTGAAAAATTCTCTTTGATTTTATGCCCCGATCGTCTATCTGCAGCGTAGGCTACTGGCTCTTGATACGAAATGCAACAATCCTTAGTCAATTCGAACTCATGGGAAGGGGATCTGAGAGAGCAAAAGAGGATTCGGGAGAGAGACAGGAGAAAGTTCAGGTTTCGGATAGAGATACAGTGATATACTTCTTTTTTCTTTTTTGAACAAGGGGCAGGGTCGCGAAGGACCCAGAGCTGCACATTAATAAGTGATGGGTTTACAGATTACATGTAGGCCTAAAACTGAAAAGAAATTACAACCAGAACCTCCACTTTTACACAAAAGACCCTAGAAAGAAATAATGAAAAGCAATCGAGTCCTCAGGGGCCATCTCCATCGCAGCACAGGAGCAATCTCGCCGGCATCGGGGATGAACCACTTGATGCGACGTCTCCGAAGATCCTTCCGCCGGAGAAGGGGGGCCTCCCAGATGGAGGTAGAAGAGCCACCAGACTGTGGCCGAGGAGGGCCGCCATTTGGCCATAAGAAGAAGAGGCAAGGCGGAATCGCCGGCATACGTCCTCTACTGAGGAGCTCCAGGAGGTAGCAGCAAATCCCCACCGAAAAGGATCACGCCAGAAAATACTCATACTCTCACCCTACCCATCCCCATGGTGGTTGTAGAAAGGAGAGAGACAAGCAGATCGAGAATAAGCGCTGGCCAAAATCAACCTCCAAACTTCTGCCACAAGTTGGAGGAGGAGGCCTGAAGAAGAAGCAGCAGAGGGAGCCCAAGACCTTATTTAGATGGCGAGCTGCGGTTTTCCACCAAACTGCAACCGGCTCTCTCCATGAGAGCTTTGCAGCGGAGAGAAGAGGGGCAGCATCAAGCTGGCATCGGTCCACTAGGAGCAGCTTGAAGCACCGCGGGCGAGCCTTAGATGCAGGTGCGATTCCGGTCCACCAACGCCACCACATGCCACCGGCGGGGCGTAGCGAAGTGAAATACGCACAAGGTGTGGATGATCTAGCCGCCGGAGATCTCCAACCTACCCTCAAACGACACAAGGGCAAAAGCTAGATCTACAACTACTAAAAACAGGAGACGCCAACCACCTGCCCCATCTCCACGCCGGTCACCATGGGGGCGGCAGAGGAGGAAGAGAGTCGACTCTCAAGGGAAGGGTCGGGAAGCGAGGAGGATGACACAGTGATACACTTCAGAGTAGTCTTATCCTACGAACCCCATTCTCGGCCAGGGAGCTGCCCAATGCACTCCGCCCCGTCCGCAACCCGCGCTACACGCCCTCACTTGCCGCCGTTGCAGACTGTCAAGTTCGGAAGCGTCATGGGCGTCTACAACGGAATCCTGGTCCATTTCCCGAGGAGGTGGGAGGCCCGTCTCAACCACGGCGTGGCGGACCAAGTAGGTGGATCGGCTGCACTGGGCTAAGAACATGATGGTGGTCTTCCTTCGGGTGCAGGTAAAGTACCTGGGATAGATGTGGCAGGTTTGCCACGGGGAAAAGGCAGTTGGATCTATCTACAGGGACTGTTCGACAACAATGTCGACAGCGGCAAGGAGATCCGCAAGGGCGACGGTGCAGGGTAGACACGCAGTGAGTCTGGTCTGAGGACAAGCACAGCAGCCCAAGCCAAGGATACTACTGTCTAGTACTACAGAACTGGGAATGTTCTTACAAAGGCCAGGTTATATATGCAGATTCGGCTACACTAACTGTATTATGCTGCTCTAAAAAATTAATTCTGTGGTTCTTAAAGTTGTGTTTACAGACTTCTTGATCCAGAAAGCTGGGAATTGCGAGGTAAGTGCCCCGATGAGGCAGGTTCGCCGGCTCGGCGAAGAGGCTGCTGGAACCGGTGCCCAGGCAAAGGGTACTACTCTGCAGAACGGGGCATTTGTTTACAGAGCCTAGTGTTCGCAGATTCTGCTTCACTTATTGGACACTCTGATGCTCTAGATTCTGCTTCACTTATATTGTACACTCTGATCCTCTAGAAAAGCTGATTCTCTGGTTCTTACAGCTGTGATTAAATACTGTACTTCTTTTGTTTCAAAAGATGTGAATTAAGAGGTGCAGATAATCTAGAATTGATGATGTAGTGAAAAGGTAGCTGTAACATCCTAAGATGCTACCTCAAAGTCGTACTCCCTCCGTTCGCTAATGTAAGACCTTTTTAGATGTTTCAAAGTGGACTAGATTCACTAAGAAATGAATGAGCCTACAAACTAACACAAGTCTAGGTAAATTTGTTCTAGAAAAAGGCTAAAGTGTCTTAGATTAGTGAACGGAGGGGATATTTCTTTGTACCCAATAGTATTAAGAAGATTAATCTACATAGCACTAATCAGATAAATAAAAGTTATTGTTCTAAATTGTTACTCTTTTTTTGTTCTCAAAACTGTGTGTGCTTATACCCATCGGTTGAGAAATCTCTGAACTATAGGGTATAGATGATCTTATGATGGCTGAATAGAAAACAGGTCGAGGGACTGGATCTGCACAGAGGACATGATCACATGAATTGCATCTCAATTCTGCTAGTAAAATCAATTAGGAGTACATAATTTTAGACGCACTCTAATCAACCTTAGCATCTAAGTTTCAACAAATATGCTTATGTTACTGTAGTTTATATTGGTCAAGACGTTACTAGTATACCTTATAAAGTCACAATTCAATAAATGGAACAGTTGTCAGTTGAATGATGAACAGTACAATTAAACATTACATGCTGCTCTTACATAGCAAAGAATGCTTCCCCAGCGCCTGGGCATCCAAACACGAAGGGACCTGTGACTTATTCATCATCTGTATCATCTGCCATTATTTCCTCGACATCCGATTCCGACCTGATTTTCAAAATAAAAAACAGACAATAAAATAAGATATCATGAATCACTCTTTTATATTGCCTCCGTTTCGAAAATCTTTGCCTAAACCTGCGACAAGAATTTGGAAACGGAGGAAGTATATCCTAGCTGCTGGCTAGCTAGTTTAGTGGGGAATAACAACTAAAATAGGTGATCAAATTGCAGTTACCGATTATCAGCGCCAGGTTTCTGTTCTTCCGAAGGTAAACAGAAGGCATATACTTTCCTCATGTTTGCAGCAAGGGCATCACTATTGGTAAGCTGGATTCTCTTATTATGGGATTCCCCGATCCCGCTGTGGGCCATGAGTAGCCAGGCGAATGTGATGAGCTCTCCTCCGCCGCTAAGCTGCGCAACATGCAACGCCGGCCTTGACCTGCCAGCAGCATAAAGCAGGAGCCGCGTCCACATCCGTACTAACTCCTCCATGGTTTCCTTGCTTGCCTCAAAGTCATTGCCACTATTTCGAATGTCTTCAAAATTTCCAGGTTGCTGAAGCCTATCCAGGGCAGCTGCTGCACTCAAAGAGAGCGGCAGCATTGAAGGGTGGTGCACAAGAAGGTACATCATGTACTTGGATAGTTTCCCGCATAACTCTAGTAGACTAAAAGGCACATCTTCCCTTGTACCGTTCGCCTCCATGTCCGAATAGGAGGCATATTTTTCCAAATGTACCTCAGTGCCTAGATGCATCGCGGCAATACCCATACCAAAATCTCTAACAAAAATGTCCTGTATTTTTCTGAACGCGAAACCAACATGTCGCCATTCTTCGGGTTTGTCAGTGTTTAACTCAGATACTAAAACAGTAATTTCTTTGGCAACCCGCTCTACAATCAAGTTATCCACATCAATGTGATCAGTTTCTAATAGACTGCTCATAAAAAATATCTTCTTCTTTTGGACACCGAACAAATCCACAAACAACTTTCGGAACAAGATCAATATCCGTTGACTGCATGTTCTTCGTTGTAGGTTGCTGCCAGTGAGCCAGCTATAGAAGTTGTATTGTCCAATCAAATTTGGCCACCGCTGTTTCATCTTTGGGTATCCAATGTCACGGCAAAAGACAAACCACGAGAACCTCGCGAGTGCATCACACTTTTGAACCTTCAACCATGCCCATGTCCATGGTGACATCATGGAAACAAACACTGAACAGACTTCCAGGAAGAAGCATCCCGCAAATAGCGAATAGGTGATTGCAGTGTCAGCTTTGCTATACCTCCCTTTGTCGCTTACATGGAAGAGAACAAAAGAAACAACAACGGCGGCCTGAGAGATGCTTCTAAGTATAACTCCACTCCATGTTCTGAGCACAACAGACTTTGTGTACAGATCGTCGTATATCATTCCAAGCTGAAGCTTCACAATACGAATCATTTGCTCAGGGTCCATGATTATTTTTCTGTCTAAACTTTTGTGTGTAGTACCAAGCATGTTGCGCTCGGCTAAGACATCTAGGACAAATGGCATGGAATCCAGAGCAACACGAACGAAACCTACATTGTCAGAGAGTCCTTCAGGCAATACATTTCTGTAACGATCTTCAGCGGAGCTCTCAATACTTTTAAGACTGCCACACTTTAGAGACCATGTTCTTTCTCCGTACTTGATAATTCCAGCAACAAACACGAAGCTACCCGCAAGTAAAAGGTTCTCACCGTGTTTTCCAGTGGACTTCCAGAAAACAGATAAAGCTAGGACAACTTGCGTCACCAGATTCAAGAGATGCCTCAACCACAAGTTGTTGTCCTCCATGGCAAAAGCAGTAATGGTGTCCTGCCCGCCAAGATGGACGAGGAGAAATGGTGCCCAAAAGAAAGCTAGTGGTTGGCTTCTTCTTAGTGTGTGCATTTCGATATTGGCATCCTCATGCCGTGAGAGATAGCCCAGTGCATAAACTGCTACTAAGTCTGCCCCCAAGTAAGCTGCCCAGAGGGAGAGACTCAGGAACCCGTTGCTGCTTTGGTGCCGAAGTCTGCCAGCAAAGAAGAGGACCAATTGTAGTGTGAAGCTGAGTAGCACAAGCAGCTGGATTTCCCACCCATTGAATACTTTGATCAAATTGTCCACTGCAGACATTATAGAATTTTTCTGTCTCAGACCACCTGGTGGATAAGTTAATTATATGAGTTACTGTGAATTTTGCTAAATAGCATAAATAGTCAAACCTAAAGAAAAAGCCCGTTCTCCTTTCTAAATATACAACAAGAAACTTCTTAAGCCTTTATTTGCACGCTATTTTTCTCCTAATTACACCCATTACATCCTGTCTACACTCCCATCATTAGATGAAGATTTTCTAGAAGCCCTTTATATGCCAACCCAAGCTCGAAATTCTTACTTCGATGCAGAAGCAAAATGTAGCTCAAAATACTTTTCCAGATTAAAAAGTTGGAAAAAAAAGAACCATTAGCATTGACCTGAGAGACTGCCTCGGATCATATATTGGAATTAATGTAGTGTGACCTCGCCACAATTGGAATAAAGACAATATTAAATTACTCGACGTATATATATTAAGTTCATGGGTAAATCCATTATAGTGTACGTACGTTCCAGTTATGAGCTTTCATTAAATTTGGAATTTAACTAAAACAAAGAATACCTATCAAGATTTACATCTAATACTATAGGAAGTTATGATATCCAACTGAAATAATCTCGAACTTGCAGTTCATTTTTTAAATTTAGATATAATAGTTAAAGGATATAGCTGTCCGAACATAAATCATAGAAAAATACATATTATGTTGAAGTTGTGCCGAATATGTGTATATGATACAGTTGGACTTAGATTACATGGTGGGTTAGGTGTTGAAATCGAACACTTATAACCTAGCCTAATATATAGTATAGACACTCAAAAATAGACTAGACGCGGGTTTGAGAACGGTCTGAGCCTATGGCACGGGGCTGCCAAACTGGCATGGCGTTTGTAGATTTGATGTATCTTTATGACCATGGTTTTAAAGGCGTCGCCTAGGCGTCCAGGCGCCCTTCCTCCGCTTTGCAAAAATGGGCGCTTTAGGCGCCTAGGTGTCCAAAGCGCCCGCCTAGGCGTCAGAGCACCCCCCCTGTCGCCTTAAGACGCCTTAACGCCTTAAAAACCATGTTTATGACCTCGGGAGGCTTGGTGTCGATGGTACTATGATAGTACATATGGGGAGGAGCGCCAATAATCATGCCCTGTGGATGTAGGCGTTGGTCATTGAACCGCGTTACAAACATTGTCTCCTGTCTACTTTCTCAAATAATCTAATCCCATATTATGCTAACATATGCTATGTCAAAGATTCCCAAGTAAAATCAACGAAGGGAAAGAAAAGAGTAATTTCTACCTGCTTGCTGAGTGGATGGTTGGATTAGTATGAATGAGATTGATTAAGAAAGTCGATAAGATGCTACCATTATGTCCCTGGAAGAACGAAATGGAAAGATGACAGGTAACTCATTAGATTTTTGTTTGCATTAGTAGTCTATTTATTTTGTAAATTGATGTACTCCCTCCGATTCAAAATAAGTGTCAAAGATTTAGTACAAACTTTGTACTAAAAGAGTACAAAATCACCGACACTTATTATGGATCGGAGGGAGTACATTTTTAAACCGTTCTTAAACAAAATTTCAGCCTGCTAAATTTTTTCTGACTCTAATGGACAGACATATATATAAATTTTTACTTAGCTGATATACTGGGAGCTACTAATACATATATTTGAAATTCAGAAGCAAAAACTAGTTAGAAGGGGAGAAGAAACATGGAGAAGAGAAAACAAAGAGCACAGCCGAATATATAATTGATATGATTGAGATTAAGCAATCCAATGTACGAGCGCATACCTTGGCCTAGCTAGATGGATGCTTTGATTACGTGACCCGAACGCCTCATGATATGCGTGTCATATGAAGCCTGCATTATCTGTTTACATGCTTAGAAGTATACCCTGTTCTAGTTCTATTCGTTTCTTGTAGTAGCAGAAGCGTAAAATGCACTAGAACTCTCATGGTAACACTGTCCTTTGATACTTTTCTTGCAAGGAGAGGAAAGAGAGATACCATGCTCTTATAATGAGTGTGGTGCTGCGTACTTTGAACTCTTTAACTTCGCCTTTTGCTTGCAAAGGAGCAAAGAGAATTTTATGGGACGAACCGACGGTGAGCCTGTTCATGGTTTGGTTTCAAACCGGCATACCCGCCGACCCAACCGAAACCAAACCACTTTCACAGTTGGAAAAGTTGTGAGTGAGCACCATGACATGTGCACACCCCCACTTTTTTCCAGTTTTTTTTTCATCTCTCTCAAACTGTATCACGTATAAATTTGAAATTTTTTAGGTTACTGAAGCATTACAACTAGATGTGGGAAAATAGTTTGGAATTGTTTTCTGCAATTTAAATCTTTGAATATTTTAAATTCAAAACAAATTCTTTAAATATGTGTAAACTAGCAAAATTTGACCGTGCTTTGCTACAGGTTTATTTTTTGAATATTCTGACCGCTGCCTACCCGATGGATGGAAATATGTCTTTTTCTTCTTCGTCGCACATGCCAGGGGTGGAATGGTACTGCTCCTCACAAATGAAGCTGATATGTGCACCGCATACAAATAAACCTGACACTGAACTTGAATCAAATAAAGAAGATGAGAGGAGAGGAAACGTATTGGTACTTTCCTTGCTGAGATCACCTTGGTATAATTGGAAGTGGGATTAGACGTGGTACTCATGAATATGTGCCAGATCACTCGGTCCTGTTGCAGGCAAATACAACAGTTAATTTCATTGAAGTTTCAGATACAATAGACATATACATCATTACGGTGTGCATAAATGGCTTGTTACGATTGAAACAATATGCTGTTCATACCAGATAGTTTCCCATCTCTTAGATATCGATAGACCTTAATACCGTGCAGACCAGCAGATTTCAAATCCTTTATAAGAGGAACATAATTCTCAATGCCCACAGGAGAGCCAAAACTGATATGCCCCCCAGTTCTACTTTGCTTCTCAGCATTCTATCAAAATTTTGTAAATATTGCAAGTCGCACATGCACATCCTTGTATCTGACCCATCCTTCTTCCATCGCTTCTGCCTCTACCGCCGCCGCAACCCTCCTCTCCTCGGTTGGTTGACCAAGGTCTGTCTCCATCCTGCCCTCTATTTCCTACCTGCCATGGAGGCTCCCAATCATGTCCCTCCCTGCCGTTTCTCCTTGCAGTTTCCAAACAATAGCTTCGAACTCCTCGACAGCCACCATGGCCTCGTACTCGTCTTCCATGCACCCTCGATCCAAGCCCTTGTGTGGGATCCCGTCACTGGCGACCAGCACAGCGTTGCCGTTCCCGTGGGGTTTGACAAAGAGATCATCCACGGGACGGTGCTTCGTGCTGCTGGAGACGTCCAACACTTCCAGGTGGTCTTGGCAGTGGTAGACGGCAAGAACAAACAACATTCACGAGTGCTTGCCTTCATTTACTTGTCAGAGGCCGGCGTATGGGGTGATCTCGTCTCGATGGCCATTCCATCTGTTGAACTTAATTTCAAACTGGCTAGTCTGGATGGAAATTCCCTTTACTAGTTGCATGTTGGGAATGTTGTTAGATTTCTCTGAGTTTGATCTGGAAAGGCAGAACCTAACCATTATACCTTTGCCAGCAGATCTATATCTGGTAGCCGAGTGCAAGAACTGGGACTTGATTGTTACGCGGGCTGAAGGCGGCTAATGGTAGCCGAGCGCAAGAATTGCGACTTGATTGTTACGCGGGCGGAAGGCGTCCCAATTTTTGCGCTCGGCTACCAGATCCAGATCTGCTGGCAAAGGTATCATGGTTAGGACTCGTCCCAAAATTTTTCTCCCCACCACACTGTTTCCTCTTGCACCCCTCACACAATTGCAGCCGCTTGCACGGAGAAGAATCGGTAGGCTGAGTATATCTAGCTACTCCCGCAAATAAAATTTATTGGACAAAATGACCCCAGATTTGACATCAATAATTCGTATATTCTTAAGGGAAAAAAAAAAAGGACCCCTTGCAATCCGTTAGCTTCGTGAAGCAAGCTGCAGGAAATGCCTGAGTGGACAATCAGAGCTTGCTGTTGCCATGCTCAAGTCTTCCGCAATCTTCCCCCAAGAAGTCGTCTCCGGCAAGAACCCTGGCTATGTGAGCTTGGAAGGGTGAGAAGTAGAGGGAATGTACCGAGGAGAAGGTTGCTGGCAGAGGAGAAGGCCGGCTACTAAAGGGAAGGCGCCGGGTCGCCGCCGTCTTCGCATTAGACCTTTACTCGCTGTTGCGTCGTGGAAATTCTTCCACGGGTCCGGTGGGGAGAAATTTGTCCAGACTAGGACAGAGGAAAATGGACAGCATGGATGGGCCATATAATCCACTCCGGCCCCGGGATAAGACACCTGGCCAACTGACAGCCCGGCACTGCCGTCGCGTGCTTGGTCTGGCACGATACGTGGCGGCCCATGTAGTTCGTGGACTGGGCAGATCGGACCGACACGCGTGACCAGCCCTGTGGAACTGGCCGGGCATAGGAGCTAGGCAGGCCGGCCCGTGGCACTTGAGCTGCGGTGCTAGGGAAATTGTTTCGGTCGTCAGCTACCTAGCCTTGTAAAAATCGAAAAAAGAGAAAATTCAAAAAAAGAGAAAAAAGAGAAAAACTTAATAGAATGAATCAACTTTGCACATGAGATAAGAAGTAAGATTTATTAATGTTGTCTTATTAAAATACCTTACATCTTTATTAAGAAAAAAAGAGTAAAAGAGAGAAAAAAATTACACAACAACTACTTAGTTTTCTCTGTCTTGCTTCTGATGAAACAAGATGCGCCAAACCAAGTGACCGGTTGATCGACTTCTATCACTTCTAGGCTTCAATTCTAGGAGACAGTTGCATCTTCTACACTTAGCTCTCGACTTGGCGACACCATCCTCCTCATACTCTTCTTCTTCGAACCAGTCACACACACCCTCAACTTTCTTCTCACGGGAGGTGGTACTGGATTTGCTCCGAACAGCCATTGGTTGGGATTCGGTTGAGCAGCCATGTCTAGACTAGCTAAATGGATGGTGTGGACAATGGAGAATGGTAATGAGACTATGAGAGTTGGGAGTGGTGGTGTGGAGAATGAGTGGGGCGGGGTATCTTATTTATAGCAAAAGATGAGGGTGATGTTAGGGGAAATATGGGACGGGGATAAGTTTTACTTAGTCTTGCCCTTTGACGATGAAACACTCTTGCTCTTGCTGCTGCTAGGCATGAATTTGTCATCGTCGTCCTTGCTCTCTTCAATTTATAAAAATGGATTATGTGCCGAAAGTCTCCATGAAGCTTCGTCACTCGTATGTTTCCTCTTTATCCACATTGAATTGATCCTGAGAAGTTATTTCCATAATTCCTTGGGGTTCCAAGATGGCCAGCCCATCCTACTTACTTCCCTACCCAAGCCGTTGAGGAGGGTATCACTACTAACGAGTTCCTCGAATAGAATTATGTCATTGTATTCCTAACCCCACAGGCACACTCAAGAAGCCGGATGGACATATACTTTGTGAAACTATGATCTTGTGGAAAACCCAACATCTTCGAGAGAATACAATAGACTGCTTGCCAACTTCAAGCTCTCCTAGCTCAATATGGAGGGGTAGTTTGGGAATAAGAAGTGAGCTTTATTGATGTTGCCTTATTAAAAAAGCCTTACATCCCAAGTAAGAAAAAGTGTACAACTTGCTCTAAAAGGGAAAAAGGAAGGAAATTACCTCAACTGCAACTAATTAGTTGCCTCCGCCTTGCCTCTCATGAAACAAAATGTGTTGATGCAAGTTCCCGATTCCAGCTGCACGGGGGACACGCAGGTAACAACCGCATCTTCTACACTTAGCTCTCTTATGCTGGACACCATCCACCTCATAGTGTTCTTCATCGAAGTGCTCCCACACCCCTAATCTTCTTCTTGGAGGTGGAGCTAGAGCATCCGTAACAGGAAATCTCAAATCTAAATCTTCTGAAGCAAGGAGACATGTATGGAGCGGTGTGGGAAATGAGAGGGGTACGAGTTCTATTTATAGAAAATAAGTGAGACCAAGGGGAAAGGGCAATATGGAGACAAGTTTGTATCTGGATAAAAATTGGCCTCTATTATTAGCTGCCTTATAAAAACCTTCCATCCCTAGGAAAGGAAAAGAGTACAGCTGGCTCTAAAAACAAAAGAAAATTACACAAGGATAAGATTGATGACCCCCAAGTGCAGGGGATTGTCGTAGTACAATTCGATAAGTATTTGAATGTCGAATCCACGAGAAGCTAAAGGTAAACTATCTATTCTCTAAAGCCCTATAACCCACTTATATGGCCTTTTATGCAAAGCTAGGAACTATAGTGTGTGTGGTTATTTTTTGGTACTAACTAGAAAATAGTAAAGTTTTTGGAAGCAAATACTATAGGTAAACTAGTGCAAGTAAAATGAAGTTAGTGAAGTGGAGGTGGATAACACAAGGAAGCAAGTTCTTAGGCAAATTGCTATTTCATTTGGTTGGTTGTCACAATTAGTGAAGCACAAAGATAGTCTTTTTTATTGTTTCTTATAAGGAGGAGCCATGAATAGGTGCAGCCATATACATGAGCAAATACACCCCTAGTGATTGATCTCAAGGCCAATTAAGAGCAAACAAGGGAATTATTAAGACATAAAGTCCAATCATCGCATTTAGATCTGAGGTCCACATGATAATACCCCCGTTGATTAACCAGGGATTAATACAACATGTATCTCTAAGATTTGGGATTTGGTTTCTGTCAAACTCCGTCTATCCCCCATCCTATAAACATGCAACGGTGATAACCTTGTGCACCCCTTGCCATATATGTGCACTCATATGTTAGTACAACAAAATCATCATAGAAGATAACATATACTTGTATACAACCAATACCAAACTATATTACAATTGCCATAAATAAGTCACTACTCAAACATCAACATAGAGATACAATAGATCATGGTAAAATAATATATTACATAATACATCATGTTTGCCAAGATATTACAGTGAGGGATGATGGAGAGTTGTTGTAGATGGTGATGGAGATGAGCCTCCCCATGGGGGGAGGCGGCGTCGGCGTGGAGGAGGAGGCGGCATAGGGCGGCAGCGCCCCAGTACCCCTCCTAGGGCGACAGATTCCCTAGGGGGCGGAGGCCCCTTGCCCCTTCTTCTTCCTTTACCATGGTGCTGATCTTGAGGAGCTGCTCCTCCTCCTTGGCGGTTGCCAAAGAAGAGGATTTTTGTAGCTATTGGTGGATGCCCCTTCGATCCAAGGGCTCTTGGGCACCTCTAGAACCTTTCTAGGCCCCCCTATGCCCTTTGAGAGATCATTGGGTCGTGACTTGGATGAATCCATCAAGTATGGGAAGAGTTGGAGTCAATCACGTCACAAACTCTCTGAATCCCGAAACTAATTTTATACCCTTCGGTAATCCGAGGATAAATATCGCGTCCGAACTCCGATTGAGGCAAATTTTATGTCTAAGATTATCAGAGTAAAATTATCCATAACTTTCATGTTTTGACCTTTTCCATTTGATGCCATCTTCAGGGTATTTAGTATCAATCTTCGAAAACTGTTCTGTAGGGACAGATTTCAGAAAACTTCGAATTTCACCATAATGACCGATTTTCTTTCATATTTGCGTATTTACAACACAACAAAGTTTGAAACAAAAATGTGTGCCCTTTTGAAACTATTAATAGGTTAGTCCCAATAAATATAATAAAGTTGCAAGATAATGGGGATTTTGGCACAATAAACTATAAAGTTCATGGATGCATTTTACATGCAGCATCCCCAAGGTTAACCTTTGCTTGTCCTTGAGTATAAAGGTGATAAAAATAACATCAAATTTGGAGTTTGGTTCTTCTTTTCACTAGCAAGTATCACAAAAAGTTAAACGGTTTATTTATTTAGATAATAACAACAACCAAGCATAGCATAAAGTGATACCTCTTATAATATCATATTTGACAACACAATATTTATATTGACTAACACAAATACATATAGTACTATGAGGCAATAATGCATTCTTCGCATAGATAAAAGTATATATAGTGGCGGTCCTATGGTCAGAATATTTGGGAAAGGAGGTTGGAAAGAGTGTATGGCTGACAAGTAGGAAATATCATATGTGATACACAACTTGTCATCCAAAAACTATCCATTAAGATTGGTTGAAGCATAGTTCATCATTAGTGTTTGGTTCAATTGCCCCTCATAACCTGATTCTTTTTGGCATTCTTGTTTTGACACTTTTTGCTTCTTTCCTCTCTTTGCTTTTTCTTTATATTTCTGTCACATTTTTCTTCTTTTGATTTTTGGGAAGTCCTAGCCTCTACATACTCACTCTTCTCATCTATTGATATCGTATAAATATTTAGAAGGTTGTTTCCCTCATCTTAGCGGTGGTACCCCTTCTATGGAGAATTTTTGCCGTCATCTTTTAATGTATGCATCCTATTATTGCTTTTTGGGAAGGGGTACTCTATGCCCAATAAGTTCATGGTCACCCTATGACTAACTTCTCTATGTCACCCATACCCATAATAATAGTATTTGGAAGCTAAATAATGACTCGCACATGATAGTATACTTTGCGACATAGGTTGAGCTATTTGGGTAGGTGTTTCCTATATAAATTCTAAGTTTGTTTTGCTAAAGGAGGTTGTTTCAATATGGTAGGGCTAGCAATGGTAAACAATTGACCTTCTACAAGAATGCAAAGTGCCCATAGTACTAAGTGTCGTGGTGGTGGCACGCCAGATGCCATGGGTAGGCTAAAGTATGGGGCCAATAGATGCTAGAGGGATCTGGGGAGGGAAGATGTAGTTGATTCTACACACAAAAGACTAAGGCAAAGATCTTTATTTCTCCTTCCTTGGGCTACAAGTGCTCCTTGAGCTGTTTACAAGGAGAAAGGAAGAACTTTACCAGCCTAACGGTACCAAATGAGCCGATGCCCTCCTCAGGGTCCAAGCCTCCCCTTATAAAGGAGAGCCTTGGGTTCCTTTAGGGCTGACGTGGCAAGCATATTCGAGGAATATGCTTGTCCCAATATAGTAGTTCGGCGGCCTCCTTTCCCTGTCGCCCTTCTAATGACGGCAAGGTTCCAGAGGGCCCCTCCTACGTGCCTCGGGCTTCAGGACTGTCACCTCCGTGACCTCCTTACGCCCTTGTCGCTCTGCGCCTTTGTCCCTTGTGCTTGGCTCCGCTCAGATTCTCCCTAGCCTGCGGCTAGAGTTTGACTTTAGGCTTCTCCTTCTCCTGCAAGCTTCGTATCATTCGGCCCTGCCTCACGTAACTCGGCTTGTCCTTCACCTGCATTAAGATTACTCGGGCTAACCCGGCCGACTTACTCAGTATCTCGACCGGGTATTGCCTTGCCATTATCATAAGGGTCCTGCCCTTTCCTATCTCGGCCGACCTCTACAGGATTCGGCCGACTTAGACTATAACTCGGAAACTAGATGGGGAACACCCTTCCGTCTTTCCCCGTCTCTACCCTATCCGGGGTCACCTCCCCAACAATAGTCCCCTAAGCTGGTATGGCCCCGTCGACAACTTCGGCCGGGCCGTATCAGTTTCAGGACTTTCGTTCTGCATTGTTTCCGAGCTATCTTTTTCTCGTTCGAGGTATCATCGTATCTTCTCGCGTACGCCTCGTCCTACGTGTCATACTCATCATTGTTTCTCTAGTTTTTTGTTCCTCTGCAGTATTTACTGACAGGCTACAGTTACTACTGCACCTGTCGTGCCGGCGCTGCGACGCCTCGCGTGCCGTTTCCGTTGGGGATCGTGACCTTCTTTTCCACCGTGTGGCCCTTGGTGCGGTTCCGCTTAGTGGCGTGCGGTCATGCGGCGCACACGATCTACACGGTTAACCGCCACACCCACGATCCCACTACCTCGCGGGTGGCTCGGTTATAAAGAGGGGCGCGGGGCTGGGAGATTCACTTTCCCCCTCCGCTCTCCTGCGCCCTTCTTCTTCCTCTGGCTTCTACGCCCGTTCACGACTCCGCCGCCGTGCGTCCATCTGGATCTCTGACGACGAGGACCCCGCCGCACTGCTCCGTCTGCCTCGTCCCAGTTCGCTTGCTCTGGCGTCGTCGCCGGTGAGTTCTTCCAGTCCCATCGCCTAGGCTCTCCTCTAGACTCCTCTGTTTCCCTTTCGTTTTCACGCGGTAGCTCCTTCGCTGCTCCGCCGCCGTTTCCGCGTAGAATCACGACGGGGCCGTGCAGTTCTAAGTTTCCCTCCGCCGCTAGTTCTTCCTCCGTAAATTTCTTCGGCGACCCCATGTCGAGCTCTGTCAGCGGTGCCCTTATCGAGGATGACGATGCTGCCTCTGGGCCCGAGCGTGGCTCGTGGCAGGGCTCTTCTGTCACCCGTCGAGAGATTGAGTGGCTAATCCGAACTCGTCGGATTCCTGCTGGGGTAGCTTGTCGCTTACCCGGAAGCGAATCCTCTCCTGTTCTTAGGGAGGGCGAGTATGTAGTCTTCATGTCACATTTTGCTCGCGGGTTTGGTCTCCCCCTCAGTGATTTTGCTAGGGAATTCCTCGATTACTTCGGCTGCAGCCGCATCACCTGCCTGCTAACGCCATTGCCTCTCTTTCTGCCTTCATCTGTGCCTCAGAGGGATACTTCGGCCTATGGCCGTCGGTGCACGTTTGGTCAAAGTTTTTCCAGATTCGATCCAACGTGGTCCCAGACAAATCTCTTCATCCCTCCGAGAAACTGCTTACCCAATGTGGTGTCGCATCAATCACACCTCGGAGGAAATCCGAATTTCCTCGCGTCGCAGGTTTAGAGAATCATGCAAAAAGTGGCATAAGTCATTCTTTTATGTCAAGAACTCTGGAAATGAGGATAGGATTCGGCTTCCTGCCTTTTCCATCGGCACCCCTTCCAAGCAGAACTGGACCTATAATCCGAAGAAGAGTCATGCTCTGGCCGAGGCTTTTGAGATTCGGCTGAAGGAACTGATTCGCTCTGGGCTACGCGGTGAGGATCTGATGACTACCTTCATCAGCAGCCGGATCTGCCCCTTCCAGAAACACACACACAAGCTCTGCTATATGAGCGATCCTCTTGATCCCAACCGAGTCTCGACGGTGGAGCTGGACAATTACCTCATCTTCAAACGTGTCCGGGCTATCTTTAAGACGGAGATGCCAGAGGACTGGGCCTGCGGGTTGAAGCCGTTCACCCGCGAGCATCCCCCTCCCGAGGTGAGTTTATGTCTTTGTGTTTTGCTTCCTAATCGCGTCCGTGACTCTTTTTGCTAATTTTTGTCTTTCTTGTCCTGCAGAGGTTTGCGCAGCAGAAGACTGAGGACGCCGAGGTTTTGACACTCCCGTGGCCTGCGGATCGGAATACACCGGACATCGGGGAGCCGGACTCAGAAGAGTTCGTTCCCAAGTCAGATCTCGCTCCTTCTCGCGCTCACGGCAAGGCCCCGGCCCAGGAGGAGGAAGGTGATTCAGACGAGGTCCAAGTTCTAGAGGTAGTTGCCGCAATGCCAATTTCTTATGCATTTCCGGCTTCTATTTTATCAGCTAATCCGGCCGGTCAGGTTCACAACGTCGAGCCTCTTGCCTCCTGGTCCCCCTTTACCTCGGGGAAACGCAGAGCTCCAGCTGATGCCTCAGAAGCTGCTCCCAGGAAGCGAACAAAGAAGTCAGCCCAGCACCCTCCGAAGCGTAAAACTATGCCCGGGGTTACTGGGTGAGTTACTTTTGTTTGTATTTCTTGTTTCTATCTTTCTCCCTTCTAACTTGACCTCTTCTGTCTTTGCAGGGCTCCTCTCTCTGTTAATCCCAGCGGTCCCAGCATGACGAGTCGTACGACTCGGCCGCCTTCTCCTCTGCCTCCTGAGGATACCAGAGTTCCGAGTCCTGCTCGCGTTGCTTCTCCTCCTGCTCCGAATCAGACGCCACCTCGCCATGATGCGCCTGAGATTTCTCCTGTTGATGTCGATACATCTTGGCCCACCGACATTCCTACCGAACCTGCTGCCTCCTCCGTGAACCCTGATGTTTCTGTTGAGATTCCTCCGACCCCCGCGGTCTCTACTGTGACACCAACTCCAGCCGAGGATATCGATATCTCGGCGCCCTCTGCAACCGTAATTCCTCCGGCTCCCAAGGATGCTGCTCCAAGTGCCGAGGTATCAACTCCTTCTGACACCTCTCCTAAGACAAGAAAGGTCATTGTTACCAAACCTTTGCCCTCTTATAAAGGACTCGCCAGCTCATCTCAGCCTACAATTGCTGATGCGTCTATGCGAGGGGTTTCTTACGCCAAAACCTTGTTACCCGACGTGATAGACAGCTTGCTCTTCACAAGAGTCCGGCGGCGGCGGTTGTTACCCAACATGTCCGAGGTAAAGTTCTGACTCGCACGGAGAGTGGGAACAGTCTCGGCTCGTTGGTCGAGTATGCCAACAATTGGAACACCGCCGATAAGTTTGAGGGTAATCCCAGCAGCCAGCCGTTTCAACTCTCCGATATCAGCAGTCGCCTACATCAGGCTGCCAAGATCGTTCTTGAAAGTGACAATATGAATGAGGTAATTGTTTTTATGGGGTTTTGATTAGTTTTCCGGATGCTATTATATATACTTTAGTCCCTGAAGCTTGCAACCGAATAACTTGTTATTCGTTTGAAGGTTTTATGATGTTTTACTTAGTTCAGTTTTATCTTAGAGTTCGAACCTCCATCCAACTAGATTTGCATTAAATTCTGCTTGAGTTGGGTCTGTCTGAACCTTGAATATCCAGCCACCTAGGTCCGAGTTAAGTTCTGCTTGACTCGGATTTGTCGTAGCTTCGAATATCCAGCCACCTAGATCCGGGTTAAGTTTTGCTTGACTCGGATCTGTCTTAGCTTCGAATATCCAGCCCCCTAGATCCGGGTTAAGGTTTTGCTTGACTCGGATCTGTCTTAGCTCTGAATATCCAGCCACCTAGATTCGGGTTAAGGGTTGCTTCACTCGGATCTGTCGTAGCTTCGAATATCTAGCCACCTAGATCCGGGTTAAGGTTTTGCTTGACTCGGATCTGTCGTAGCTTCGAATATCCAGCCACCTAGATCCGGGTTAAGTTTTGCTTGACTTGGATCTATATTAGCTTCGAATATCCCTTTACTATTTGCTTTATTGCCTAGGTTGCACATGACCGTCGGACCGCCGAATTCCAAAAGCTGCTTTTTGTGCATAGAAAATTGCAAGAAAAGTACGAGAAGATTATTCCTGTGGTGAAGAAAGCTGGTAAGTCGACAAACTCTTGCGTCATCTCCGAAGCTCTTATTGTTTTGTACATGAGATGTTGGCTCACTTTGTTGGTAAACAGGGAACATCAATAATCTTAACATCCGTCTTGAGAAGAAGGTCAAGGCCCTGGAAGGTTAGTTATTGCTTTATATACTCCCCTTTGAAATGTGCACTAAGTTTCTTTTAACTCTTTTGGCTTTGGTAAAGCCGAGTTACAAACCTTTGCAGCATCTCACCAAGATTGTACGCCCATGCCTGATGTGATGCTGCATTTTTTAGATCAAAGCGCTACTCACTCGGCGCAGCTGAAGGATAAAGATGACAAGATAGCTCGCTTGCGTGCCGAGGTGGAGTCCCTTAAGCTCTCTCAGAAGTCTGAATTAGAAAAGGTCGACCAGGAGTTCTCCGAGGAGAAAAATCGGCTAGCTCTGCAATTGCAGAAAAATAAAGAGCTCCTCGAGGCTGCCGAACTGAAGACACGGGGGATGAGCGAGGAGATCACTCGCTTTGAGAAGATCAAGATTGGCTGGGCTAAAGATCTTCAGATAATGCTGAGCTATATTCATCGTAAGCTTCTGACCGCATCCGAGTTATCCTTTTCCCTTTCTTACCGCTGACTGATGCAGTCGTGTTTTGCGCAGACCATTTTCCAGAAGCTAAGCCCGTGAGCTCTAAAGCGGTGATTAGTGCTCGTGTGCGCCGAGGTGTTCCTGTTGATGCGGACTCGGAGTACTCGATGGAAGATTTCTTGGTTGCTGTTGGCGCTGCAGTTGGTCCGATGAAGATAATGGGGAGGGATTTGGTGCAGGCAGCTATCCGAGCCTACCATGTTCTCTGGCCGAATACTTCTGGGACTCCTAATATTGATGAATTCAAATTATTGGTGGAAAGATTAATGACATCTGAGAGACAGCTAAGTCTTTGGAGGGAATCGGCTGGACGAGCTGGTGCTGATATGGCTCTCACTGTCATCATGTCATGGTATGAAGATATTTCTCTTGATATTTTGAGAAATTTGCGCACTGGTTCTCGTTGGGTTGAAGACCCAAACTTTGTCGCTCTCCGGCAAGCTCGTGCCTTCCATCTTGTTGAGTATGCCGACGTGCACACCTGGAATGAAGGTTCGAGTTTCCTTCCTAATCCGGAGGACGAGGTCGAGGTTGAGGTTGAGGATGCCTCGGGTGATAACTCAGCTGAACAAGGCGAAGATGAGGGTGACTCGGCTGCTTCTGGTGATTCCAGTTCGAGCTCGGATGGCAACGGCGACGCGCGATCCTCCTCCAAAGTCTTGGGCATTCCATGCATGGTGGCGCTCCTCAACAGCCTCGGGCTTCCTCTGAAGTCGCTCCTGGGTCTATGGAGGGCGAGGCAACCTCGGCCGAAGTTCCACCTACCTCGGAGTGCCCAGCCCCTGACCAAGTCACTGCCTCTCCAGCTAAATAACTTTAAGTCATTTCTTACCCGTGGTATGCCGAGCGTATGATGTATGTCAAACACTTGTCCGTCTTTTGTGAGGTATGAATTTCTCTTGCCGTGTGCCGCTGAGACACATGTGGTTGTAATCGTTATTACTTTGTTTAACTAGTCCTGTTTGTCCGAGTCCTTGCTTTGGCGGCTTTTAATTTCCTGAGTTTGGAGTGTGTATTTGCTTTTGTTCTCCCGTAGTTCGGCGTCCATTATTGCCGGACTTTGATAATATTTGCCACTTTACCACTGTGATTTGGACTGTTTAATCTGGGCGTAAACCTTGAAGACCGTATTTGGGGGGAGCGAAATAATATCACACTGGGAGCCAAAGTTTAATTCCCACTCTTGTGACAAATGATAACCCATACTTAATTATAACGTAGGGTAGTCCCCGAGCCACTGCTCAAGGCAACGAGGTTTAATATATAAACCAAACTTAGAAACAATATAGGATAGTCCCCGAGTCACTGCTCAAGGTGCCGAGGTTTAATACATAGCACAAAATTAAAAACAATATATGTCAGTCCTCGAGCCACTGCTTTGACGCCGAGGTCCAATACCTGAATCAAACTTAGAAAAAATATGGGATAGTCCCCGAGTCACTGCTCAAGGTGCCGGGGTTTAATACATAAACCATATTTAAAAACCATATAGTGCAGTCTCCGAGCCACTGCTCAAGGTGCCGAGGTTTGATACATAACATGAAATTAAAAACAACTCGGCGGTCCCAGTCAACTGGCCTTCGCCGAGGTTTAATACATAAACCATACTTAAAATAATATAGTGCAATCCCCGAGCCACTGCTCAAGGTGCTGAGGTTTGATACATAACATGAAATTTAAAAACAACATATGGCAGTCCCCGAGTCACTGCTCTGGACGCCGAGGTTCAATACATAGTTGGTGCTCCATCCTGAAGCATCATTTTACAATATGTCATGGATGACTCATACGAGTAAAACGACCGAAGTAAGGCTACGCTCCATGGTCTTTTCGATTCTTCGCCGGCTTTGTCTGCCCTGTTCTTTCCCGGTGATTGAGCATCGATTAGGTAATACGCATCATTGTGCAATGCTTTGCTCACAATGAATGGTCCTTCCCATGGAGGCGACAGCTTGTGCATGCCGGCCGTGCGTTGCACCAGCCGGAGAACTAAATCTCCTTCTTTGAACACTCTTGGATTCACCTTCTTGCTGTGATATCGTCGCAAGTCTTGCTGGTAGATAGCTGATCTTGATAACGCCAGCTCTCTGGCTTCTTCTAGCAGATCGACATCATCTTGCCGAGCTACCTCATTTACTTCAGCGGTTGTATATTGGGTAACCCTTGGCGAGTCAAGTATTATGTCGCCTGGAAGCACAGCTTCTGCCCCATACACTAGAAAGAATGGTGTATAACCTGTTGATCTGTTTGGGGTAGTCCTGAGGCTCCATAGTACTGCTGGTAGTTCCTCAATCCAACATCCTGCCGACCTTTGCAGTGGTTCGACGAGTCATGGTTTTATTCCGGACATTACTGGTCCATTAGATCTTTCTACTTGCCCATTGGACGCTGGGTGAGCCACAGAGGCGACATCTAGTCTTATGTGCTTTTCTTGACAGAATCTAGCGAAGGCTCCTTCTGCAAAGTTTGTACCGTTGTCTGTAATAACACTGTGTGGGTACCCATATCTTAAGATAATATCTTTGAGGAATTTCACTGCTGTGGGCCCATCACATTTCTTTATTGGTTTCACTTCAATCCATTTTGTGAACTTGTCCACCATGACTAATATGTGGGTCATCCCGCCTCGGGCCGGCTTAAATGGTCCCACCATATCTAAGCACCATACAGAAAATGGCCAAGTAATTGGTATTGTCTTTAACTCGGACGAAGGCATATGTATTTTGCTGGCATATCTTTGGCAACCGTTACATTTTTCGACCAATTATTTGGCCTCTTTCAACGTTGTTGGCCAATAAAACCCATGCCTGAATGCTTTGGCCACTAAAGCTCGGGATGAGGCGTGATGTCCGCATTCTCCTTGATGTATATCTAGGAGGATCTCCTGGCCTTCCGCCAATCTCACACATCTTTGCAACACACTTGTGACACTCCTTTTATACAGCTCATTGTTTATGATTGTATAGGCTTTAGCTCTTCTCACTGTTTGTCTTGCCAATACCTCATTACTCGGCAAAATCGTATCTCTAAGGAAAGAGAATATGGGCTGTGCCCATGCAGGTTTGATTTTTTCTGGTGTAGTCTCACTATCTATTTCCATATTTTCTGCCGACATAACTACCTCGGATGTCTCCATACTTATCCTTGCATCGGCTGGCTTTATCTTTGGAAATTCCGGGTTACATTGCTTGTCAATTTCCATCGGCACATTATCCTCTCTTGATTTTACCGGAATAAAAATGGATTCAGACTCTGGAGATGGTGTTATTGATGGCTTCCTCAGGTGCTCTAGGGCGATACCTGGGGGAATTGACTGTCTGGTTGATCCGAGTTTTGAAAATGTGTCTGCGGCGTCGTTTTCTGCCCGAGGTATATGATGAAATTCACATCCATCGAAGTATCCACTGAGTTTTTGCACATGAAACCTATACAAGGCCATATTATCATCCAACGCATCCCAATTGCCTAAGACTTGCTATACTACTAGATCTGAATCTCCATAGCACAAGATTCGGCGTATGCCAATCTCTTTCGCCACCTTCAATCCATGTACTAGTGCTTCATATTCGGCCACATTGTTTGACGCGGCAAAATGTATTTGCAGCACATATCTCAACTGGTCTCTTTTTGGCGAGGTTAACACTATTCCTGCCCCCAAACCATTTTTTAGTTTGGAACCGTCAAAGTGCATCGTCCAATAATTCAGATCTGGTAATGTTGGCTCATATTGTACCTCGACCCAATCTACGAAAAAGTCGTCCACAACCTGAGATTTGATTGCATCTTGCCTATCGAATTGCGGAGCATAAGGTGACAATTCAATTGCCCATTTTGCTATTCGGTCACTTGCATCTTTGTTGCTCAATATGTCGGCTATGGGTGCTTCACAAATCACCTTGATGGGGTGCTCTTCGAAGTAATGTTTAAGTTTCTTTGCTGACATGTACATCCCATATGCCATCTTCTGATAATGTGGTAATTTTGTTTTGAGGCTGATAGTACCTCGCTTAGGTAATACATCGGCCTTTGTACTGATTTATCATCTTCAATTCGTTCCACCACAATCACATCGCTCACTACTCTGTTGGTGGCTGCTACGTAGAGCAACATAGGCTCTTTAGATAATGGAGAAGCCAAGACCAGCGCTGTGACCAACATCTTTTTTAATTCATGAAATGCATTGTTTGCTTGTGGTGTCCAAATGAACTTATTAGATTTTTCATTAACTGATAAAGTGGTAGTGCTTTCTCGCCCAGCCGACATACGAATCGGCTAAGCGAGGCTAAACAACCTGTGAACTTCTGTACGTCGTTTAGACATCTCGGCAATTCCATCCTTTCGACTGCTTTTATCTTTGTTGGGTTGGCCTCTATACCTCGGCTAGAGACGAGAAAACCGAGCAGTTTTCCTGCAGGCACACCGAATGTGCATTTTTCCGGATTAAGCTTCATTCGGAACCTTCTCAAGTTCGCGAAAGTCTGCCGGATATCATCCAGTAGGGTTTTGCTTTCTTTGGTTTTGATAACCACATCATCTACATACACTTGAACATTTTTTCCTATCTGATCATGTAGACATTTTTGCATACATCTCTGATATGTTGCTCCTGCGTTACGCAGGTCGAATGGCATGGTGCGATAGCATTAAGCCCCGTAGGGGGTAATAAACGCAGTCTTTATTTGATCGGCCGGATTTAACGGTATCTGGTGAAAACCAGAATACGCGTCTACAAATGATAATAGTTCACAACCAGCGGTCAAATCAATGACTTGGTCTATTCTAGGCAAAGGAAAAGGATCTTTTGGACACGCCTTGTTTAGGTTCGTGTAATCAATACACATTCGCCATACAATGGCTACATTTGGACCATCCTTCTTCTTTTCTACTAGCACCGGGTTTGATAGCCAATCCGAATACAGCACCTCCATGATGAACCCGGCTGCAAGGAGCTGAGCTATTTCATCCCCTATTATTTTTCTCCTGTCTTCAGCGAAGCGGCGGAGAGGTTGCTTCACCGGCCTTGCTCCTGGCCTTACATTCAGAGAGTGCTCAGCCAACTCCCTTGGTACACCTTGCAGATCCTGAGTTGACCATGCAAAGATATCCCGATTCTCACGGAGGAAGTAGGTGAGCTCGCTTTCCTATTTAGCATCTAGGCCGGCACCAATAGTGACAGTGCGCTCTGGGAATTGCTCATCTATCTGGAACTTTTTTGTTTCTTTAGTCGGCTGAAAGGAGACACTTCCATGTGGGTTGGCTAATGCCGACATATTCAGCTGTGCCGACTGAGTGAGGGCTGCTACCTCCTGAATCCTTCTTTTTTTCCTTGCTATTACCAATGATTCGGCCAAATTTGACCCGGCTGAAGCACATTCCATTGACTTCCTGTAATCCCCTGCTACTGTTATCATCCCTTGTGGTCCGGGTAACTTCATTTTTAGATAACTTACATGGCAGCTGCCCATGAATTTGGCCAATGCTGGCCGTCCGAGTAGAGCATGATAACAACTCTCTAGATCCACCACTTCAAACTCTAAGTTTTCTGCTCTGCAGTTATCTCTTGTGCCGAATAACACATCCACTCGAACCTTACCAATGGGTTCGCATGAAAGCCCTGGTACTATCCCATGGAAAGTGGTCCTCGTGGACTGCAGCATGTTCTGCGATATTCCGAGTTTATGCATTGTATCTTTGTACATGATATTGATACTGCTCCCATTGTCAATAAGTACCTTTTAAAATTTCACATTGATACTTGGTCCGACAAATGTCGGATCTAACACGAGTGCATACGACCCCGGACTCGGCATTATCTTGGGGTGATCCTTTATGCTCCAAGTTACTTCTTGATCCGACCAAGGCACATATCTTGGTACTACCGGCATAACTGCATTTACTTCCATATGCCGGCGGTGTACACTCTGCTTGTCTTGCTGCTCTGTTGTGAACACGCAATACGACTGATGATGTTCTCTGTAATCATTGCGTCCATTATTTCCTGGATTTGTCCTTCCATCTGGACCTTGGTTTATCACTTGATGCACCGCATCCCTCCGGTCCGAGTTTTCATACCTCGGGGGAGGAGGTGGTAACATCAGTTGCTGTGCATTTGCTCCAGTCAACTGTGGTAGATCTTCTTGATGTGCTGGAGAGGCACCTTTGCTCATGTCTGGGGTTACCCATTGCATTTTTCATCCATGCACATTGGCGGGTCATATGGTTGGCAGGTCTGGCTGGGTTTCACGTGTGAAATTTACACGGCTGATCTAACATAGACTCGAACGTGTACTTCGGCCTCTCCTGCCATTGCTTATTTTGTTCTGGTGTCCACTGTCTTTTTCTTTCATTCCTTGGTGTCCATTTCTGAGGACCATTCTTTTGCCGTTGAGTAGTTTCGTGACTCGGCTGATCTTGCACTACTGCTGCCACCTGGGCTGAACCATATCTATAATCCGGTCTCTCTTCTCTTCTTCTTCCTCTGAAGTCATTGCGCCTGGATGACCCGACCACATCTCTTGCATATTGGTCTTGATGCTCCCGATGATCTGTGGACATTAATTCTGGTTGCGTCGGATCTCCCAATGCATAGGAATCCGCTATTCTAATGGTTTCTGCCAATGTGGTTGGCATATCTCTTTGCAGTCGCTGCCATAACACACTGGCATAGCGGCATCCTTAAGCGAACCAAGATATTGCTTGTGATTCTATAACTCCTTCACACGAGTTTCTCAGGTTACACCACCGAGTTAAAAACTCTCTGTCCGTCTCATTCGGCCTTTGCTTGCACATGGCTAGCTGCTGCGGCCTGTTTGGCCTCTTGTAAGTACTGGTAAAGTTGCTAACGAACATTTCTTTAAAATCCAACCAACAGTTGATGCTGCCTGCTGGCAGATTATTCAGCCATACTCTAGCTGGTCCTTCCAACATTTGCGGGACATACCGCACTGCCCATCGTAAGTTTCCACCTGCTATTTTTACAGCGGTAGCATAATCGATCAACCACCTGTGGTTTGGTGCTCCCATTATATGTTTTTGTGCCTCTCGCCAGTTGAAAGTTCGGCACTGGCGGTTCGCCCATGATCCGTGGTCCGAAGCATGTCGGACCCGGTGGACCCTGTTCTTCTAGCAACTCGGATCGGTATAGCCGGTCTAGTTTTACTCTGGCATCATTTGACGACAAATCTCTGTACAGAACTCTCTCCTGCATTCCATAGTGGTTATTTCCACAACGGATCGCATATTCCATCTCGGAATAACCATCATTGTACCTTTCATTCACCTGATTGTGGCGAGCTGGTCTCGCTTCTCTTTCCGGCCGAGGTTCATGCCTCGACTGTGGGTTGAGCGGCGGTTCTCTCCTTCCTTCGACCAGGATATTGTTCTCGTGATTTCCTCTTCCGAGTTCTCCTCTGCCGAGATCTCCATTGCCTTGGCTTCCGCCGCCTTTCTCAGCACGGCCGAGATTTCTCTCGCCACTGTTACCTCGGCTTCCATTGCCTCTGTTCTCGTTTGCTTTTCCGGCTATCGCTGGATCATATGGAACAATTTGCTTGTTTCTCTTTCCCGAATTTACCGCTCTGTCTTTTCGTGCATTGTTTCCGGGTGAAGATACTGCTCCCACAGATAAGGCAGGTGCTGCTCCAGCCTTCGTGAGGCCCCTGGCCTCGCCGGGTCTGCTCTGAGCATTTCTTCATTCTGCTGGTTCGCAATACGCACCAGCTCATTCACTCTTTCTTGCTGTTTCTGCCGGGCTTCACCGGTCAATCCTTTTAACTCTAATGCTGCGGCGTTTGCCGCTCTCAGGTTCTTTGCCGGGGTACTGTACCTCGGCAAGCCTAAATCAACTGATTCTGCCTTATGAGCATCATGCTCCTTGTTGATATCATCTATGAGGTTCTTTCCTCTCAATCTCAACTCGTCAACCCGCTCGGGGGCGACGTCAAGCTTGTTTGCTTTGGCATACTCTCGCAGGGTCCTGTTTAAGGACTCCCGCAAGGCCGACACCTTCTTTGCCTCTACCAGCACCTTTTGCCTGGTTTCTTCCAACTCTGCCTGAGCATTTGCCGGATCAAGTATCGGTGCTACAGGTGTAGTCAGATTATCTATGGTTGCCTGAAGAATGTTTTCTGGTCTTTCCAGAGGTGGCCCTCTTACCCTTGGTGCCTTTGGGGTTGTCTCCTGCACCTTAGCCTGGTTGGCTACTGAAGGGATTACCTCGGTGGGTTGTGGAGCTGTCTGCCTAGGCGCGACCTGCCGCGCCCGCTTGGTCTCTGCTGGATCTCGCTTTACTCCCTTTGCACCCGGCTGCGACCATCACCTCGGCTGGCTGTGACAGGCCAGGGCGCTCATGGGAGGTTCTCCAACAACAACCTGTTGAGGATAAATGCCGGAGATGTCGACGCCGAAGTAGATATGGTGCATGCCCAAGTTGATGAAGACGCCGTTGCGTGGAGTTTTCTCTTGAAGCTGCGTTGTCAGGCGTAGTCACAGAGATCAAGTCTCCGGACCAAGCCGAGACAATCGCCGCCAGTGTTGATGAAGTTTCCCGTCCGGATCATGACTCCAGCTAGCATCGCTGCTGGCCCCACGGTGGGCGCCAACTGTCGTGGTGGTGGCACGGCAGATGCCATGGGTAGGCTAAAGTATGGGGCCAATATATGCTAGAGGGATCTGGGGAGGGAAGATGTAGTTGATTCTACACACAAAAGACTAAGGCAAAGATCTTTATTTCTCCTTCCTTGGGCTACAAGTGCTCCTTGAGCTGTTTACAAGGAGAAAGGAAGAACTTTACCAGCCTAACGGTACCAAATGAGCCGATGCCCTCCTCAGGGTCCAAGCCTCCCCTTATAAAGGAGAGCCTTGGGTTCCTTTAGGGCTGACGTGGCAAGCATATTCGAGGAATATGCTTGTCCCAATATAGTAGTTCGGCGGCCTCCTTTCCCTGTCGCCCTTCTAATGACGGCAAGGTTCCAGAGGGCCCCTCCTGCGTGCCTCGGGCTTCAGGACTGTCACCTCCGTGACCTCCTTCTGCCCGTCTGTCGCTCTGCGCCTTTGTCCCTTGTGCTTGGCTCCGCTCAGATTCTCCCTAGCCTGCGGCTAGAGTTTGACTTTAGGCTTCTCCTTCTCCTGCAAGCTTCGTATCATTCGGCCCTGCCTCGCGTAACTCGGCTTGTCCTTCACCTGCATTAAGATTACTCGGGCTAACCCGGCCGACTTACTCAGTATCTCGGCCGGGTAATGCCTTGCCATTATCATAAGGGTCCTGCCATTTCCTATCTCGGCCGACCTCTACAGGATTCGGCCGACTCAGACTATAACTCGGAAACTAGACGGGGAACACCCTTCCGTCTTTCCCCGTCTCTACCCTATCCGGGGTCACCTCCCCAACACTAAGTCATTTCTAGAAGACAATATAAGCATTGAGCACCATTTATGTTGAATATAAGAACTAGAACAAGATGATACACCTGTAAGTTATCACTCCATAAAGCATATGAATAATCCAACCTAAAGCAATAACATGCATAGTTCGGTTTCCCCCTTTTTTATATTTCAAGCAAGGTATTCAATCAAACATGGCATTCATTCATGGGATAGTTTATTTTAGTAGCTCTTTCCTAAGCATGCAAGATATCTATCATGATGGTACTATTTATTTCCAAGCATATCAAGCAAAACTAAATATAACACTAAGCAAAGACGCTCTAAGTTTCTACAATCATTCTATGTTGCACAAAAAACAAAGTTTAGAGGTTTGTAAACCGAGAGTTTGATAGGTCTAGTGGGGTTCCTTTGGCATCCCCAAACTTATGATCTTCACCATACTTTGATAGATTTTGATGTGGTGTTCCTCCATTCTCTATCAAAAAACTTCAACTCACAACTTTCTTCCATTTTCTTTTCTTTATGGTGACATTAGTGGTACAAGGGTATGATAGTAGATGCCATACCTATCAAACACAAAAAAAATTCTCAGTAGTCCAGCAATCAATAGTGTACTATACATTCCTAGCATATCAAAAGACTCATGGAAAATCATTTTGGGACCCAAAAAATGGCTCAAACACTAGTGGGCAGAATCTGTCTAGATTTTCAGCAGCAGCAGAACATAATTATTTCGACCACCTAGACATGTCAGGAATTTTGTATAATTTTTGTGTGTATATAGGATGAAAATTTGCAACTACAGTTCAAAGATGAGCACAATCGGAGTTACATAACATCCTAGGGAATTTTTCTAGTAAACAATGTTCTTACAGGAATTTGCTACTTTGTATATATGTTTCAACCTTAACATCCAAAATGGGTAGAACTTGGTAATTTATTTTTGGAAAGTGTAAACTTAATCTAAACAACCTATTCTAACAGAAAATAAAATTCATAAACTAAAAAGGCAAACAAAAGCATGGTTTCTACAAACATACCAAAGAGAACATGAGCATAAAGCTAAAACATGAGTTTGAAATAATATTACTTGAAAACTTGAAAGAAGAGGGGGAGGGGATGCATGGGCATCCCTAATACGTCGTAAATGTATCTATAATTTTTTATGCTCCATGTTTGTTTTGTATCAACTTTCTTATGTTTTGTCTATACTTTGAGGCATTTTTATACATTTGTATCAACTTTCTTATGTTTTGTCTACACTTTGAGACAGTGCCAATTGCCTGTTTTCTGCTGTTTTGGGTTTCAGAAAAGATAGTAAGGAAATATTCTCGAATTTGGACAGGACAAAAGCCAAAGTGCCTATTTTTTCAGACGCAACAAGGAGCCCGAAGGAGAGACGAAGGGGAGCCACGAGGCGACCACACCATAGGGTGGCGCGGGCCCACCCCAAGCCACATGGTGTGGGCCCCCTGGCCCTCCACCGACCTTGCCCTTTTGCCTGCATATACGTCTCCCCGAGACGTAAACCCTACGCGGATCAAATCTCCACAAAAAGTTCCGCAGCGCCGCCGCCACCGAAGAGGAGATTTGGGGGACAGAAGTATCTGTTCTGGCACCCTGCCGGGACGGGGAATTGCCCCCGGAGCCATCTCCATCGCCGTTGCTGACTCCCATGACGAGGAGGGAGTAGTTCTCCCTCGAGGCTAAGGGCTCTACCGGTAGCTATGTGTCAATCTCTCTCTCTCTATGTGTGATCTTATTGTGGTCATGAGCTTTGTAATCAAGTATATGTCATATCCCAAAATTTTCCAAATTTTGTAATGTGAAAAATAAATAAATAAAATAAATAATTGTTGAAATTTAGGGTGAAAAGAAACTTTTGTTTCTAAATGGAAACTTAAAAATCCATCTTGAACAAACTTTGAATAAAGTTTGAATCCAATTAAATTCAAATCAAGTGAAATGCATTCTTCATAAATGCATCTTGAAATTTAAGCACTTGGAAAATAAACCAAATCCCTAAGACCCTAATGGAAGAAAAACATTTCCAAATTATCTCAAAGACTAAGGATTTGATTCATATAAAAATTTATCAACAAACATTTATAAATGATCAAGAATGACAATTGGAAATAATATAAAACCATAGAAATTGGTTTCACTTAATTTGGAGTCATAGATAAAATCTTAAGAATTTAGTAAGATAAGGAAATTGAATTTCCAAAAGCACCTATCTAAAAATCCATACCAAATGGTGAGCAAGGATCCTAAAGAGATCTAAAAGAATAAGTAAATACTAAATAAGATTTTACAAATTGGAATCACCAAGTTTGGATCTATAAATAAAAAGATATGGATTTTATGAAATAAAGAAAGAAATAATTAATAGGGAATGTTCAAAAGCCAAAATAAAACTTGGCCAAGATCATAAGAAAAAGGAATAAATATAATCCAAATTAAATAAATGGTTAAAGAATATCCAAATAAAATATTATGGCATTAACCAAATTCTCTTTGAATAAAGACAGACTCCCTAATGAAATTGTTTAATTAAATCATGAGAAAATAATGAATGGATATTACCCAAGTGGAATAAAAGTTATTTAATTAACTTAAATGGAATCAAAAAAATCACCTAAATAAAATTTATGGAATTAAAACCACTAGTAAAATGCCCGTGCGTTGCTACGGGTAATCAATTTTTTCTCGTGTTACTTAAGTAATTATGTGCCGTACATATACCTGAAAATTCATGGGTTTGTGTAAGGTATACTAATGCGGACACCTCCTTAATCAGCAATTCAACGACAACGCAGTCCATCCACATGAAGAGCATGTAGTTTGCGCATGTTATGATCTCAATTTTCTTTCATCACTTCAACCTGTTCGTTCGATAGGATAGCTAACTATAAGAAAATTTATGTTTTTGCTCCATGAACTATTAGACGGTGGTTATCCATACCAAGTAAATTGACAAGTTGAAAAAAAGTCTGAATAAACAAAAACTTCCAATAAAAACCCCATTTTTTATGTGTCACAAATTTCAATATTTTATTATTGTTCTTTTATTTTATTTTGTGAAATGAAATAATTATTGAGGAATCGCCAAAGAAGTTGAAATAAAATTTTATTTCAACTTCTTTGGCGATTCCTCAATAATTATTTCATGATTATTTTCTATTGTTCTTGTATCCCTTCCTAGTTTCCTAAATAAATATCAAGCGACCCTGTTTAAAATGTTGATAGAACAAACACACTATATTACTTTTTCCCCTAACTACAGACAACAAACTCAATATCACACTTTATCCTTACCACATACCAGTTTTCTAAAAATGGACATGTTTTATAGAAGGGCGTTGATTATTTCTTAGAACTATGTGACAACTATTTTTTTTCACTCCGTAGTCAAATAACTAAACAATAAAGTCCTAGTATTTTTTTGTGTATGTTCTAATAACTCTTTAAATATCCAAACCTGAGCATATGGAGGACAAGTGGAAAGTGGATTTGAGGCTGAGGTGGTTGGGCAGATATCAGAGTATTTAGAGTGTGGCTTAAGCTAGTCGAATTTAAGATGAGATAGTTTCCTTCTAGAGTAAAGAAGAGGACCAATATAGATTAGTTTTATGAAAGATAAATTTATTTTCTCAAATAACTTCTAAGAAGTTTGCAAAGACAAAACAAAAGGAAAATAAGTTGATAACCAAGCAAAAGCATTAGTTTGAACTTTTTTTAACGAGGATCAGTAGTCATCGCAGCATACATCTTGATTTTGCACATGCTTTGGCTACTGAAGTACACCTACTATTCATGCCTAATAAACTCATTCATGATGAGTTCATAATCTGTCTCTAGAAAAGTGCACACATCAATTAACAGTCTTTACTATCCGACGATTGCTGCAACCTGCATTGGCTCCAACGCCTCCCATCTCCACCATGTAGCAGATCATCGTGTTCAAGTCCTCACTAAATATGGTGTAGGATGCCATTACAATACAATAACTCAAATGGACCTTAAAAAATAAAGAGGTTCGTCTAATATAAACAAGCTATATACTTGTAAAAAAAATCTTCACATGGATAGTTGAGTAATGCAGTTTCAGTTCAAAGACGAGGTCTACAATTTGTTACCATCACTATGGTTTACAAGAATAATTTTGTGATAAGCTCTACATTTTTGTTACCATTAAAATAACTGTGACTTGCAAACTTGATGGTGAGCTTCAAAACTGCAGACTTCACATATTCACTTTGGTCAGCTCCGGTTGAGATTCTTGAACACGAAATACCCGACGCTGTAAATTTTCAATATTATAAGCAGACATATGTCCGTGTCGATTCCTTCCTAAATCTCGGTTTTTGCTTGTGGCATTTCCTTGGCAGTTGAAGATCAAATGCTCATGAAGCAGGTTGGTAAGGTGCCTGGCGCTGACCTCTTGATAAGACCATAATCTTCTTAGGAAATAACCATCCAATAAACAGAAATATCAGGATTTTGTACACAATAATGTGTAGCATTAAGTGCAAAGGCTAAAATAGCAGAACCTGAAATCATGTATTCATAACATTTTATGTTGCACTTTACCACAAGTACCCAAAGGTAAAAAATTGTGTATACCAACAAAATTACACAAGTGAAGAGTATACTGTGGAATTTGCACTCTAAACCTAATGGAGCATTCATACGTCTTAACGTCTACTCATCGCAAGTTGCTACCTTTATTGATCACTATCTATTACTATAATTGTTGAATTTATTCATGTCTACATGGAAAAAGAAGTTCATTTATGCCGGGTTCCAAGTTTATCAAACTGATTTGAGCCAACTGAGGGCAATCCTTAACCCGTGTTACTGTTGTCAAAAACTGAAGTATCACTGATTCTCAATCTAGTTCAGATTCATGAATCTAAATAAAGAGTTGATAAAAGCCACGGTTCAACATCTACCTCCTAAGTGTATCTACAAATAATAATACACCACATCCTCAGCCAGTATAATGATTGGGAGAATGTTTTACATGATTCAATTGCCAACTATTGTCGGGATTTCAACTTTGATGACCAATCTAAACTCATGGGGGATTGTGCCACAAGTTTACCAGCTCAAGCCAATATTTTCCTATACTCTTCACCAATATTTTCCTACACAGTGGCATTGGGGACGCCATCTACGCCAAGGGCTATGCAGTGACAGCTTGACAAGATCTTAACATCCATTGGATGTCAGAAACTCTTAATATGTTCAGCCACTAAAAAAACACATGCGACTGAAATGGAGGTCATATGATAAATTTTTATAGTCATAACTTAGTAACCATGTCATCATCCTCATTGCTGGAAGATCACCTAAGGCTAGGAATTGACAGTAGATGCAGAAGCGATGCATCTCCCATGACCCGTTTGAAGGCCCAAGAACGTCTATGTGGACTGCCACATGTCAAGAACAACATGTCAAGATTCAGTAGACAAAGAAAAGGGGTTAAAATATAAGCAGAAAAGAGGTTCGAAAAAATTTGACAGCCATAATTTTGTTTCGCCGGCAGTAGCATCACCTTGTTGAAGGATCCAGGTTACCGTCGCAACGTCAATTCCTGGCTCCGCCTAGAGGAGGAGCATGTCGCCCATTGCCGAAAGACGTGGCCGCACACTTTTGCCATGACACAGTGGCATTGAGGACGCCATCTACGCCAAGGGCTATGCAGTGACAGCTTGACAATATCACAAATAGTTAGCCTACACTGGTTGAGCAGTTGTTAACCTTGCGACCTTAGGACATTGGCTAGGAACTATGTCCATGGTCTTGTAAGGAACCAAATAAGGGGATACGAAGGTCGAGCTTCACGGCGACGCTGCAGTACACAAAGGACGGTGTGATGACCAGAAGTAAGTGAGCAACCTCTGGCATACTCCAGGATAGAACACGAAGCTTGCTTAGCAATTTTTACAAATCCAAAATGGAACTCAAGGGTTCATTCCTTTCATTTAATAAGGAAAAGAAGAAGTAACAATAACACTTAGCTAATGAATTTTCCTAGAGAATTAGCAGGACCACTGCGCTGTTCTTTTAGGACTCTGGAGTCCAATCAGCCCCTCGCATATGTCCCATATATCTATATCTAACCATGGTTCCCCTTTACCAATTATCTCTCACAATCCTTTTTACCAGCTATCACGTCACAAAAAGAGAACAAAATACAATAAGTGTCCTAAACTTTGAAGAAATGCAAAAATAAAGTTTTTGACCAACACCATGATGAAAAGATTGCCGAATGTGAATACTAACATTCAGTTGTGCCAGTACTGTAGGCGAGAAGACGAGTGGTGGCCCGCCTTTGTTGTCGCCATGACGCTGAGTTCTCTAGGTCTGCTTAGCCTGAGCTTTAGCCACCAAGAACCTGCCAACCATCAAGAGAAAACACGTACTATAATTAGTGTCCAGTTATCCATAGCTAGCTGAAGATAAGGAGAAATTCATCTAAGAGAACTCTGATATTCTGCATTTGATTTGTTGTGTTAATGTCGGAAAAGCCCGAGGCATGCGCAATAGTTGAGTACCTTGACCACGGATGTTGGCCTGCTGCTTTCGGAGCACGACGTCGGCGAGCAACACAAGACTGCATTGCTGCTCCCCTTCTAGATCAGATTCATTAGCAGGAGCAAGCGACAATAAAGAAAATGGAAACACAAGAACAAGTGGGACCGAAACCACTTAAATCTTGATACCAATTTGTTAGAACAACAACAGCTTCGATGACCACATGGAACTACCGTGCAGAAGGATCAGACACTACTTAGAACATATCGTACACCTCTGACAGGCAGTACATGTTGTGCGCCAGCTAGGACTCGTACGTCTATATATGGAAGACCACGCAAGATTGTGCGACAACCGCATTATCCTAAAGGTTGTTCTCATTTGGGCTTCAACTGTTGTTGAAATAACCAAATGCAGGAGAACTTAGGTCAGTGTAATGTAATGATAGATTAAAGTGGGGATTATAGGAACTAAATGTACTGAACCATGAAATCGGTTCACGGAATTGGCAAGCAGGTAGGAGGACAAGGACTTACGTAGGATCCTGATGGCGATGGGAGGCAGTGGTCGACCAACAAAGTAGAACTATACGCGTCCGTGTCTGGGAGGGTCAGCGGCGTCGAACCTGAGCGCTCAGTCTCGTCGTTGGGGCGAGATTGATGGCGAAAGAAGTCTACATAACCCCCCTAACTATTGGGTTTGGGACGCTAAACACCCCCAAGTTTGGATTAGGACACTTACCCCCTTATCTATCAAATACCATGCAAATTACCCCCTTCGGCCGCTGAAGGCTGTTTTGGTAGTTGTTTTAGCCACATGGATAAGTGGTTTTAGCCATGATGGAGATTAGCGGTTAATTGATTTCCTTCCATGACTCTTCTAGTGCAACCGATCGAGGTCACGGGCAGCCATGTCGATTCTACATAAAGGAACAGAAACCATCTACCAGGGGTCACGGGCGGCAGGGGCAGAATGCCCTGTTCCTAGCCGTGTACCTCGGTACGTGCAGCTCACTGGTGGCGACGATCGGCCGCCGGTTCCCGGAGCTCGGCATGAAGGAGCGCCGACTGCCGGTCCATGACCTGGCTCAAGTTCGCGGCCTTGTAGGTGTATTGTTTGATGTGTTTTGATATTAACCTCAGCATGTATTGTTTGATGTGTTCAATTCAATGAGATGTATGCCATGTTCTGAAATTAAGCTCAGCTTCCCTATGTCTCTGTTTAATGAATCGTATACCATGTTTCCATCCTGGACTTCTGCCTGAACGTGATGGTGGATGACATGAACGACGCCGTCTCCGCTGATGCTACACGCCACCACCTATACTCCTCGCCTCTATACAAAGCCGCATGCAAGAATCCGGCGCCAACCTCGAACAGCCGCACTTTGAGCAAGGACAGTCATGGCAGGAAATTAATTAACCGCTAATCTGCACCATGGCTAAAACCACTTGTCCACATGGACCCAAAACAACTACTAAAACAACTTTCAGCGTCTGGAGGGGTAATTCGCATGGTATTTAATACATAGGGGGGTTAAGCGCCCCAATCCAAACTTGGGGGTGTTTAACGTCCCAAACCTAATATTTAGGGGGGTTATGTGGACTTCTTTCGATTGATGGCTAGCTTTGCGGTCGCCGTTGCTGGTGTCAGATGGAGAGGGAGGGGGAGGGAGATGGATGCCCAGGGGTCGCATGGCTGGAAGCTGCGGCGACTAGGGCCGTGGGTGATGGTGATTGGGGCCTCGGCCATGGGTTGGTGGGGTGGCCCTAGGCGGCTCGATCTGGTCATCTGGAGGATCTCCAAGATCAGATCCTGTCGGAAGTCGGGGAGGGTCCGGACAAGGAAGCCATGGCCGCATGGCAACGCGGCGGAGGTCGACCTAGAGATGCCCGAGCGCGACATCTATATACCGGCAAGGCCTTCGATTTCATTACGGCAGGATCATGATTCAAGGGGGCTAAGGAAGAAGCAGAGGAGCACATAGGTGGGAGAGCAGCGCATCGACGCGATAGAGGAGGGGGCGGCGCAACAATTTTCAGAGTGAGGTTTTTCCTCTCTCGAAAGACGGGAGCGAACGACGAAGGCGGGAACGTAGTGCGATGGCAGAAATTCTCTTTTTAGATAGTAGATATCGAGATAAGGTTGTTATGAAATTTGTTAGGATAAGGTAAGTTTGTTGGGCTGTTGTAGCACGTCGAGAGATTTTTTAAAGAGTGGTTGCGGTGGCATATTCGTTGTAATTTCTCGAAGTGTGACACTAGGCATTCGCAGTTTTGGAAATAATAGTAAAGATATTTGAATTTCATTGAAATAAAAACAATTGCTCAAATTAAATGATTAACAATCATATTAAAATGTTTTAAATAATTCAAAGTGAAATTATTTTGAATAAATAAAACCTACTGAAAAAGGTTTGGTAAAAATATAGAATTCAAATAGAGTTTGGAAATATTAATAAAATTCTATTTGAATTAAAACAAGGGCTTATTTTAAATAATTATATACCCTAAAAGGAATAAAATAAATATTCTAAATTTGGTTTTAGAATATGTTAATAAACAATATTAAAATCTACACAAAGTTTGGTAGAGGTTTGAATTCAAATAGTGCTTGAATTGTTTGAATAAGGATCAAATCAGATAAATAGAAGAAAAAGAAAAGATTCGTAAAAAAAAAGCCAAAGAAGCCTCCAGCCCATCGCCCAACTAGCCCACTCCTTCTCCCCCTCCAGCGAATCGTTTTCCACTCAGAAACAGACCTGCCCCCTCACTGATTGCTGGACCCCACCTCACCTCTCTCTCTCGCAGACAGCCATGCCCCATGCTGCCAGTCTTCTCTCCTACCCGCTACGACCTTTTCTCCCCCAACCTCATCGCCGTTTCTGCCGATTGAATGCGTGCTTTATTCCGCATTAACCACACGCTAATTCAGCCCCGTGACCTCGCACATTTAAGCACCCCTCTCCCCTCTCTGATCTCCCTCACTCGCCAGGCTCTCTCCGCCCCGAGGCTGCCACAATTTCGAGCTCGCGCCCTCACTGCTCCGACGAGCTCACCGACAAATTCCGGCGACGCCAGACCTCACCGCTGCCCCTAGACTCCACGAGCCTGCTCTCCATCCCCGTACGCATCTAGCAGCATACCTAACTAGCTCGCGCGCGCTCCGAATCGTCGGCAAGGACAACACCGTCTCGCCACCGACGACCGCATCCACTCCGGCGAGCTACCGACGCCAACCCCGTGCGCCCCACGTGTTCTGGTGAGTACCCCTACAACCCCCGATACCGTGCGCATCCTCCTGACATTTTCCCTCTCTCGCTTGCATCCCAGGCGCTCGCCTTCGACCATGACAGTGCGTGCCCGACGCAGACAGGAACTCCGGCGAGCGATTCAAGTCATCCTCGTGCGCCCCTTTGTCCACTGCGACCATCCCGAGCTTCAGCACATCACGGCGAACCTGGTAATGCCCTCCTCCCTCACCCTCGCTTCCTAGATACGCCGGACCGTCGCTGACAGAGCCGCTTCGCCGCTCGCCGTTGCACAGCGCCACCAGTCCATGGTCTAGGTGCTGTGAGCCGTTGGATGAAGATCTTGTGGACGCGATAGATTCATTTAATGAAACGTTATGGAAGCATCTGCACCGTGCGATCTAAATGAGATCATGTGGTCTGTGTTAGTCGATCCAACCGAACCGGTATCGCCTAGTAGAATCACGCCATGTGGCCCTGCCTGTTGTTTTAAAAACAGATTTGATCTATTAGTGATTAGATTTTGTAAAATTCATAGCTTTCAATCCACATGTCCAAATTTTGCAAATTTTATATCAATGGAATCAGCAAAACAAACTCTATACAACCATGCACCTTTTTAGTGAATTGCTTCAAGAAACTTAGTTGTTTTTGGAGAAACTTGTGTAGGCATAATTTGGATATAAAATTTATTCCAGAAATATTTTTATGATAAAATCTTTGGCAAATGGTTTGTTTTGAACCTACTGACCATATAAACCAACTTGTATAATTAAAAGTATATTTTATGAAGCCAAAGAGTAAATCTTTGAATTAGAACATTTCTACTAAAATAAAATTATGGTTTATGTATTAAAGATGCTTTTTGAGTAAAACCTTTGGAAAATGATTTGATTTAAACTCTATGACCCTAAACACCAAGTTTTATGATTTAAAAATATATTGGGTGAACCCTATAAAAATTATTACTTTGCTAAAGGCATTTCCAACAACATAAAAAATTGTTTTGGTATAAAAATGGTTTATGGGTAAAACCTTTTGCAAATGATTTCAATATTAAAAACTTGACCTTAAAACACTAACATTTGTGTTTAAAAAAATGTATTTGTCAAACACTAGAAAATATTACTTTGGTTTGAACCATTTCTAGCAAAACAAAAATGATTAAAATGGCCTTTTCCACTAACTTAATATCAAATGGTTTTAACACTTTTATAAATGACCATTGGGTGTTTTCAAATGTTTATAACCTATTAGAAACCACTTTTCCAAATAAAACAATCTTTGGCATGCTTGCATGCATTGCTTTGTTTTATTATTCTATGTGATGAATTGCTTGAATGGTAGATTGAATTTGTGCCTTGCTTGATTGAATTGTAGTGCAATTTGAAGAGTGTGACTATTGCAAGATCAAGGAGTGAACTTATAATTCTCTACCAAAATGCAAGTGGTTCTTCATACTTTTGTCCTATTATTTTCACTATGCATTAGTGATATTTCTAACTAGGACTTGCATGGAATTTTGCTAAGTATAAACTATGCCATGGGAAATCCTAGTAGATGAAACCTTAGTAGAATTTTCCTAAGTTAAGATTCCTACTACCATCATGCTTAGCTTATCTAGTAGAAAACAAGGGTGGATTATATTCATGCTATGGAATATTTCTAAGTCAAGGACTTGTGTTTTGTTTAATAAAACAACAAAGTGAATGACTCACCTGGGTGGAATGGAAAGAAAGGTTTATGTTGAGTGGTTACACAAGTCCAGTATGCTGGGGAAAACTTGGGCATCACCAAGTCCAGTATACTGGGAAAGACTTGGTATCTCACTTGTGGATTGCCACCCAGGAACAAAGAGATTTGAGATGTCAAATGTTGAGAAGCTTCAAGTGCAGCCACTTGGCATTATGGGCTCTGCCTGGATCATATATGTTGCAATAACTTATGTCAACACCCGGATTTTTCAATCCTAGATGCCTATTATGCCATACATCGCAATCCCAGGATTACCATTTTTGCGAGACATAACAGAATTGGATACCATAGTACTTCATCCATTACAAACGATACATAGGTTCTTACACAAATAGGGATCTCATGATCCAGTTCTTAATACAACATCAAGCAGCGGAATACGTAATAATAACGGTAGCGTAGGCGAAGCTCCATCTTCGAGTTCACAGGAAATGCTGACGATGGGAGATGATCCTAGTTGTCGTAACCTTCCGGGTTTCCATCTTCGAGGTACTCCTCTTCATAGTCTGGCCATGGGAATAGCCAGGGACAAAGCCATGAGTACTCTTTAAGTACTCGCAAACTAATACTAACAGATAAGGGTTTTTTCGATAATAGGACACTAGGCTCTAGGGTTGTTTTGCAAAAAGCCAGGTTTATCTCTACTAAGTTCCAAAGCTAGTCACAATTTTATAACTCCTAAGTGGGATCTTGTAGTTCAGGTCACAACTCTGTTGTGGTCAAGTCAAAGTCTCACTTCATTTCACAAGTCATTTTGAAAAGTCTGACGGGGGAACAGTATGGCCACTCCAACTGTCCATAATCATGACGCAGCTATTCGAATAGTTTGACACTGCAGAGATTGTACACTTTCACCACAACATTCGATACATCCGTCAGGAACAAATCCTGAATTCACCATACTCAGTATGCGGATAATCAATCCTAACCTTTCAATTACACTCCCTAGTATAAGCACCTCTCCTGTGATTTTGGCCTCCCAACCATGACTCACTGTCATCTTGGGTACTGCACAGGTGGACAATCTTCACAAGGTAGCCTCGGCTCAGACATTGTCCGTAAGGGAACTAATACTAAGGTATATAAGTTTCGTCAAGCCCTACCCAATATTCGGGTATTGTGGTTTATGCATAAAAATTGGAATGGTATCGCATCCAGACAACCATCAGTTTTATAAAGGGCTAAGGCTCATGCCTCAACATTTTATCACTGAATCCTCAAGTGTTTGGAAACACATGTCCAAAACATTTCAATAGAATGATCCATCATTCCAAGGTTTTCATAACCATTTTTCCACCAAGTATTCCCATCTAAAGTTGATCAAGTTTTATGCTTAGCACTAGCATCTACAGGTGGGGTTGGTACTAATGAGGGGTGGTAACTAGTGGAGTTTTACTAAGTTCAATCTCATGTCTTAGGCTGAGATCAAGGTTTCTAGCTTAGGCCAAATTTTATGCTCTTTATGCAACCTTCAGCACAACTGTCTAGTATCTACCAAACTCTTAGGTAGAATCTAAGTAAGCTTTGATAAAGAAAATAAAGTAAGAAGCTTGCCATAAAACTAGGATTGGTTTTCAACAAGCAAGTAGGGTCACAAGTATGGGTTTGTGGCATCAGTAGGGTATCTGGCAAGGGTTGGCTTGCATCAATATGAGTATAAGCTGGCATAGGTATAGTATCTTGCAAGTGTTAGCTTGCACATTCACTAGTAGTATTAGGCTTGCCTTGTGCAGAGCAGTGGTTGAAGTTCTCCTTAGCTTCTTCTTCGTAGTATCCTCCTTCCTCCTCGTATCCTTGGTCGGTACTAGCGTCTATGAATAAATACGAGGTACACAATCACCAAACAATACTTAACTACTTGCAATCATCACACACAAGGGTCCTATATATGATCTAGCATCATCTCTAACATTACAAGGTTAAGGCTTGGTTTAAATCTTTTTTTTGTTTTAGAAAAGTAATTTCTACTCATTGAAAAACTACTTAGGATTTAATATTCTCCAAACTAAACATGGGATCATGTTGACACATGTCATCACCACATATTGTAGTCCATGGGAATGTGATTTAAAGTGGTGTCACAATTTAATAAGGTTTTACCTTTTTATTTTAATTAACTAAAGTGACTAGAAATGCTTATGAAGCATTCTTTTATTCCTTGAACATTATTTCTGCAAGTAAACCTATATATTTTTATATATTCTGAAAGGTATGGTTAAATGTGATTTTTGAGAGTTGGAATCAACTCAAAAGATTTTATGGTTTAAATTTGAAAAATGTTTGAATGCAGAAAAGCTTCTGCCTTGTTATTTTTGCTATGGGTGATCTACAGATCCAAATGACTTGAATCCAACGGCCTTGGATTAAGCATTCACAGACCTTTCCAACAAAATTGGTTTCATCCAATTTGGTGCACTGAATCGATCTGGGTTGATTTTTGAAGTTGGGTACAGAAGTGTGTTTGAATTTAAAAAGAAAAGGTTTAATTTGAATTGCTGGGCTGCGCGGGAAATTCTAACGGGCGACCTGCTAAGCGCAGTGCTCTGCTGGCTGCTTAAGTGGGTGTCCCCACTCGTCAGTGACACGGGGCTGGGCGAAGCGGTATGGGGCAACGTGGATCGTTCGATCTAGTTCTAATCCAACGGCTGTGGGTCATCGTCGACGCGAGACAACTCCAGCGAGAATGAAACCTAGCGCGGCCAGTGAGGGGTGCTGGGGGCTCACCGGGGTACGGGCGAGGGTCGGCGAGGCGGGCGAACGACGAAGTCGACGACGGCGAACCTCCTGGTACCGTGCTTCTTCTCCGGGCGGCTCCAATCGCTGGCTCCTTTCTTCTCCAGAGGCGGCGGGCTCCGGTGAAATTTCGGCGATGTGGTGCTCGCCTTGCTCTGAGGATGGTGTGGCACGGTCAGTGGGGAGAGGGGAGTGAGATGGTGTGAAGAAATCGTGCGGGGGTGGCCTCTATTTATAGTCGAACGAGGGGACCGTCGGGGCGCACGGTGAGCTCATCGGGGCTGACAAGCGGCTAATGGCATGGGCAAGGGTAGGGGCGGTCTTTGTGTCTCCTGGCGATGCTCAACGACATGGTCGCGAGGCATGGGGCGATGTGGTTTGGTCTGGAACGGATGGTGCTCTGCGCGGCAGAGGCGGCGTCTTCGACGGCGGGCGGTGGCTGTATGGCACGGGGCGGCAAACGGGGATGTCTGGCGGTCTCCTGGGTCGGTGGTGATCGTGTATGCACGCGTGAGGTGGCGATGCTGTGGATGCTGGTCGAGGGTGGCGCTCTGGCGCACGCTCGGCATGGTCTGGGCGTGTCTTGTGCGCGTGGTCCAGGGCTTGGCAACGCTCGCGGCTGGGACATGCAGTGGCGATGGACGGTGGGCTGCCTCCCAGACAAGGTTGGCACGACTAGTTCTTCCTCTAGCCTGCTGTCCACTATGGGGTGGCATTGAGGTGCTCGGCTGTTCACGATTAATGGCAATGGCAAGCTCACAGGGGTGCTAGTGTTGGGCTAATCTTTCTAGATGATCTACCGAGGTGTGTGTGAGCTAACTAGGGAACAAGTTAGGCAAGAATCACTGCACACTATAGTGTTTGATGTTTTGTTTGATTTGTGTCTGCAACCTGTTTGATGAAATGTCCGCATGAAATCAAGTTTTGAATTTTGAAATGAATTTTGGTGGGTTTTCTAGATTGTTTCTGGTGAGTCTGCAGATGCTTGGGTTTTGAAAGTTGAGCTTGTTTGAGTGGGTTTTGAAAAAGTGGGATCTTCCCATATGAAGAAGATTCAATTTGAATTGTCATTTAAACTATGCATTTGAAAGTTTCTGGATGATCACAAAGTGGGCCTTGATACTCTGTTATGAGTACATTCAAGGGGTGCAAAGATCCAGAAAAGTTTCTGTTAGGTTTTGAAAGTTTGAGACAGCCAAAGTAGGCATGGGAGTTAAATTGGTCAAAATGGCCATTCACTTAATATATTTGTTTTGATTTACTTGGCTTAAGGAAAAGTGTGGGAAATGTTTTAGATGATGTTTATTTCACCTAAGAAACATTTTACAAGCAATGGATCACACAAACAAAGTGGTTTTAAAGAAATTCAAAAACTATGCATACACATATGCATGCATTTATGGGTTTACTTAGAAAAGTTTTTGTTAACCCTAATCTTGGTGATTAGAAATTTGATGATCTAAGTTTAGTATTTTTGGGATGTTACAAACCTTCCCCCTTAAACAAAATCTCGTCCCGAGATTTGAAAAAGGACGAAAAGATTACCTAGGATTTGAAGAGATCTGGAAACTCCCTTCTGATGTGATCTTCGCGTTCCCAGGTAGCCTCCTCTTCTGTGTGGTTGCTCCACTGAATTTTGAGAAACTTGATGCTTCGGGTTCTGGTAGTTCGAAAGGCTTCTTCCAATATACGGATGGGTACTTCGGGTTAGGTCAGGTCATCGTTGATCTCTATGGTCTGGTGATCGATGTTCTTGAACACTTCGGTCTTCTCGGGGACTTTGAGACATTTGCGAAGTAATGAGATATGGAACATGTTGTGCACAGCTGACATCCTTCAGGTAGTTCTAGTTGATAAGATACTTCTCCTCGACGGTTCAAAATTTTGAAAGGTCCGATATATCTGGGGGCTAACTTTCCCTTGAGTTGGAAACGCTGCATTCCCTTCAATGGCGACACTTTCAGATAAACAAAATCTCCGATGTTGAAGGCGAGGTCTCGACGTCTCTTGTCAGCATAACTCTTCTGTCGGGATTGGGCTGTCTTGAGGTGCTCACGAATCTTGTGAACCTTCTCTTCTGCTTCTCGTAGGATGTCGGGTCCGAAAATCTGACTCTCTCCTACTTCCGACCAGTTCAAAGGGGTGCGACACTTCCTTCCGTACATGAATTCAAATGGGGCCATTTGCAAACTGGCTAGGTAACTATTGTTGTATGAAAATTCTGCAAACGGCAGACAGTCTTCCCATTTGGATCCATATTCTAGCTTACATGCTCTAAGCATATCTTCGAGTATTTGATTTACTCGCTCCGTTTGTCCATCGGTCTGAGGGTGATACGCGGTACTGAAATCTAGGCGGGTTCCTAAACCTTCTTAGACTTTCTTCCAGAATCTCGAGGTAAACTGAGTTCCTTGATCCGATACTATGTTCTTGGGGACTCCGTGCAAACTAACTATTCTAGCGATGTACAACTCCGCTAGCTTCGAACTCTGATAGGTGGTTTTGACGGGCAAGAAATGGGCGACTTTGGACAATCTGTCCACTATGACCCAGATAGAGTCATTTCCCCTATTAGAAGTAGGTAGTCCAGTGATAAAGTCCATTCCTACAGAATCCCATTTCCATTCCGGAATCTGCAAAGGTTGCAACAATCCAGCGGGTCTTTGATGTCCTGCCTTGACTCGCTGACATATATCACACTTGGCGATATAGCTTCTGATTTCTCTCTTCATCTTATGCCACCAAAATTGCTCTTTCAAATCTTGATACATCTTAGTTCCTCCGGGATGGATAGAATAAAGAGTATCATGAGCGTCCTTCAAGATAACTTCTTTTAACTCAGAATCTGATGGTACACAAATGCGTCCTTTGTACCACAAAACTCCTTCTTCGTCCTCGGTGAATCCGGGTACTTTGCCTGTACCGATACGACACTTGATTCCGTCGATACTAGCATTTCCTTTCTGCGCCTCTTTAATCTGACTGATCAAAGTGGGCTGAAGTTCTATGCTAGCCAAAAATCCTTCACTTACTAATTCCACTCGAAAATCTTCCATCTCTTTGTGCAAACTTGGTTGCTCCTTCAAAATCATGGAGTTCAAGCGGCACGGCAATCTGCTAAGGGCATCGGCTACCACATTAGCTTTTCCAGGGTGATAGTGAATGTCCAGGTCGTAATCCTTGATTAGCTCAATCCATCTTCTCTGCCTCATATTCAGCTCCTTCTGAGTGAATATATACTTTAGGCTCTTGTGATCCGAATAAATCTCACAACGGTTTCCCATAAGGTAATGTCTCCATGTCTTCAGGGCTAGAACCACGGCTGTGAGTTCGGGGTCATGGGTTGGGTAATTTTGTTCATGTTGCTTCAATTGTCGAGATAGATAAGATATAACTTTGCCTTCTTGCATTAGCACACATCCGAGACCAATCTTGGATGCGTCACAATACACATCGAAGGGCTTCGTGATATCCGGCATGATTAAGATTGGGGCTGATATCAATCTCCTCTTGAGTTCTTGAAAACTCACTTCACACTTGTCTGTCCATTCAAACTTCTTGTCCTTCTTCAGCAATTGGGTCATGGGTCGGGCGATACTAGAGAATCCTTCTACGAATTTGCGGTAATATCCCGCCAATCCGAGAAAAGCACGAACTTGGGTTTGAGTGGTTGGGGCTTGCCAATCTTCGACATATTTCACTTTGGCAGGGTCAACGGCAATTCCTCCGGCTGATACAATGTGACCGAGGAATCCTACCTCCTGTAACCAGAATTCACATTTGCTAAACTTTTCATACAACTGATGCTCTCTAATGGTTCCAAGAATGGTCCTTAGGTGTAGCTCATGTTCTTCTTCTGATTTGGAATAAATCAGTATGTCATCGATGAAAACAACGACAAACTTATCCAGGAAGTCCATAAAAATCTTATTCATGAGGTTCATGAAATAAGCGGGGGCATTGGTTAATCCAAAAGACATGATCAGATACTCATACAATCCATATCGTGGTAAAAGCCTTTTGGAATATCCTCTCGCATTTAATTTTGAGTTGATGATAGCCAGTCCTAAGATCAATCTTAGAAAACACCTGGGCACCGGTCAACTGATCAAACAAATCTTCTATCTTAGGCAAGGGGTACTTGTTCTTGATGGTGACATCATTCAACTTCCGATAATCCGTACACAAACGATTACCTCCATCCTTCTTATCCACAAACAAGACAGGTGATCTCCATGGGGACGCACTCGGTTGAATCAATCCGATTTCTAGCATGGAATCCAGTTGCTTCTTCAGTTCTTCTAGTTCTGACGGGTTCATACTATAGGGTCTCTGGGCTATGGGTCCTGTTCCGGGGATTAGTTCGATGATAAACTCGATATCCGGATCTGGGGGCATACCGGGCAAAACATCTGGAAATACATCGGGGTATTCGCAGACTATCCGAACTTGGTCAATGGTAGTTAGGGCTATACTCTTGTTACACTTGAATTGGCGAGGTAAGGTTTCAGATATATGCTCGACTGATATTCCGTGATCTTGGTCATGGTGATGGCTTTCTTGGCACAGTCAATCAATCCTTTATGCTTGGACATCCAAACCATTCCTAGTACTACTTCCAAACCTTTAGTCCGAGTACTATTAGATTAGCATAAAAATCTATGCCATGGATTCGAATAGGGACGGCTTTGCAAATTTGCCTAGCCTTGGTGGTTGATCCGGGAATTTGTACAATCATCACATGCTTCAATTTGGTTGGTTGAATTTTACTAGTGCAGGCAAATTCTTCGGTGACAAATGAATGCGATGCACCAGAATCAAACAACACTCTTGCAAGTACTGAATGAACAGAAAACATACCCAGCACGACGTCTGGCGCTTCCTGAGCTTCTTCAGCATGCATGAGAAAAAGACGGCCATTGCGGTTGAGTGAATTCCCTGGGGCAAATCTTCTCCCTGGTTGGACACGACGCTGCTGCTGAGCTGGGACATTGGCATTGGGGGATGTAGCATTCTTCTTGTTGGGGCACTCATTGGAATAGTGGCCTTTATTTCCACAGTCATAACAAGTCACTTGTGACTTGTCCTTGGCTGCAACAGGCACAGCATTGCTTCCAGTCCTCGGGGCAGTGTTGGGGTTGGCGGTAGCATTGTTGGTGTTGAATTTGGGTGGGGCATGGGTGAAATTGCTAGAGTTGCCCGGGTTGTTGTTTCCTCCGGGTCTAGGGTTTCCACGGTTGGGGTAGGTAGGACGGGTCATAGGGGGTCTATTGGTTCTTGGGGCAAATCCTGGAGATGGGTTGGGGCGATACTTTGGGATCTGATGGGTTCCTGGTTGATGCAGCATGCGACGCTTGTGGTTTTCATTGGCCTGGTTGATCTTTCCTTCCATCTGGATAGCAGAGTCTACAAGGGCTTCAATATCAACAAAGGGGATATTGACTAACACCGTCTGCATCTCGTCATGCAGACCATTCAGGAATCTTTCTTTCTTCTTGGCTTTGGTGTCTATCTCGTCCGGGGCATACCTAGCTAATGACAAAAATTTGTCACGGTATTTCACTACAGTCATCCTTCCTTGCTTCAACTCTCTGAACTCGTCTCTCATTCTCTTGATTAAACCTGGTGGCACATGGGTTCTGCTAAACTTGACTTTGAATTCTCCTGTGTCATCATCCGCCTCCGTCATTGCAGACACTTTGCTCCACCATGCCCTGGCATCTCCGGCTAGATAATGGGTGGTGAACAGGACTTTCTCATTGGCTTCGACTCCTGCTACTTCTAAGTTGTTTTCCATGGTTTGCAGCCAATCATCGACATCTAGGGGTTCTTCTGACTTGGTGAAAACGGGTGGGTTGGTATTCTGGAAATTCTTGAGCTTAGATCCGTAGTTGTCCTGATTTCCGTGGCCTTGGTTATTGTGGGCTAGCTGGGCTATCTGCTGCAGAGTGGCTAGGTTGGCTTGACGTTCCGCTCTTTCAGCTTCGCGGTCAGAAGTCAACATTTGCAGGATCTGCAACATCGGGTCCGGGGCTGAACCACTTCCTCCACGTGGCATCTGAGGATTGATATAGATCATGAGAAAAGAGGGAAATTTCTAAGGGTTTGGGTCTTTGAAAAGTTTTTAGAGTTTGACTCAAGTTTTCTAGCAACTTGCGTTTTCATTCATTCACTCATAGCACACAGTACAACACACACCACATCAAGGAAAAACAGATGGTTTTAAGAACCATTCTGGAATCTACGATATAGTGGGACCGACTACTACTCACTACGCTAGTGCTCAGTGCTACTACTCCTTGGAGTCTGTGGCTTCATCATCTTCAGCATCATCGATGAAGGCGAAATCATCCTCATCGGTGAAGAAGTCCATGGCCCGATCCTCCGTAAAATCGTCATCGCTGAGATAGGAGTAAGGGTCTCCACGAAGATCCTCTCCGGCATTCTCCCTTTCCTCTAACTGCATGTCTCTCTCGTGGATGGTCTCTTCCAGAGATGATATGCAATGGCGAAGACGGGCAATAATGCGCTCCTTCTTGTCGAGCTGACGGCGGCGAGACTTGCGATCCTTTGCTAGCATGGCGATGGTCTGGTCCTTCGTGTTGATGATGGCAGACTTGTGGTTGCAATAGTCACGGTAGTTGTCCTATTCCTGCTGACGATCATACATCATGAAGCTAAGGTGGTCCAGTTGAGTCTTCAGCTCGGGGTGGTATGGGGCTTCCAGTGGTTGTCCATTTGCATCACGTCTTGGGAAAAACTCAAAACGAGTACCCTTGATCTGATTGATGCTCTGTCCACACAGACGGGAAAGAGCTTCCTGCATTGCTCTGGCAAGTCCATCGAGCAAGTTGTTTTCCCTCAAGGTAAACTGAATTCCCTCCGCTGTGGGAGGTTCAATCTTTCCTCGGAGACTTGCAAAAATTAGCCACTGCAGATCTTCTCCTCCTTGATCATTGAGCTGAGCTCCGAAGAACTCGGGGTGTGGACGCCCGTAAGTTCCGAAAGCTGATCCAGATCCCTCTCAAAGATAAGGTCTCCCCCATTACCAAGTTGGTAAAACTTGCTGTACTTCACGTCCATCTATAAAAATAGAGGATGAGTAGATTAGCAGAGTGATCAAGTGTGTAAATTTTTTATATATTTTGCAAGAGTTTTTGAGGAACATGAAGTTTTATGAAAGAATTAAAGAGATAAGAATGAGAATAGTTTTTTGTAAATATTTGTTTTCTTTGGTTTTTGAAACTAAGTTTTTGGTTCAACGTCCAACCTAACTAGGGTCTCCTATGGTCAGGATGGCTCTGATACCAACTTTTCAACACCCGGATTTTTCAATCCTAGATGCCTGTTATGCCATACATTGCAATCCCAGGATTACCATTTTTGCGAGACATAACAGAATTGGATACCATAGTACTTCATCCATTACAAACGATACATATGTTCTTACAAAAATAGGGATCTCATGATCCAGTTCTTAATACAACATCAAGCGGCGGAATACGTAATAATAACGGTAGCGTAGGCGAAGCTCCATCTTCGAGTTCACAGGCAATGCTGACGATGGGAGATGATCCTAGTTGCCGTAACCTTCCGGGGTTCCATCTTTGAGGTACTCCTCTTCATAGTCTGGCCATGGGAATAGCCAGGGACAAAGCCATGAGTACTCTTTAAGTACTCGCAAACTAATACTAACAGATAAGGGGTTTTTGGATAATAGGACACTAGGCTCTAGGGTTGTTTTACAAAAAGCCAGGTTTATCTCTACTAAGTTCCAAAGCTAGTCCCAATTTTATAACTCCTAAGTGGGATCTTGTAGTTCAGGTCACAACTCTATTGTGGTCAAGCCAAAGTCTCACTTCATTTCACAAGTAATTTTGAAAAGTCTGACGGGGGAACAGTATGGCCACTCCAACTGTCCATAACCGCGGACACGGCTATTCGAATAGTTTGACACTCTGCAGAGATTGTACACTTTCACCACAACATTCGATACATCCGTCAGGAACAAATCCTGAATTCACCATACTCAGTATGCGGATAATCAATCCTAACCTTTCAATTACACTCCCTAGTATAAGCACCTCTCCTGTGATTTTGGCCTCCCAACCATGACTCACTGTCATCTTGGGTACTGCACAGGTGGACAATCTTCACAAGGTAGCCTCAGCTCAGACATTGTCCGTAAGGGAACCGATACTAAGGTATATAAGTTTTCAGTCAATCCCTACCCAATATTCGGGTATTGTGGTTGTACGCAAAAATTGGAATGGTATCGCATCCAGACAACCATCAGTTTTATAAAGGGCTAAGGCTCATGCCTCAACATTTTTATCACCAGAATCCTCAAGTGTTTGGAAACACATGTCCAAAACATTTCAATAGAATGATCCATCATTCCAAGGTTTTCATAACCATTTTTCCACCAAGTATTCCCATCTAAAGTTGATCAAGTTTTATGCTTAGCACTAGCATCTACAGGTGGGGTTAGTACTAATGAGAGGTGGTAACTAGTGGAGTTTTACTAAGTTCAATCTCATGTCTTAGGCTGAGATCAAGGTTTCTAGCTTAGGCCAAATTTTATGCTCTTTATGCAACCTTCAGCACAACTGTCTAGTATCTACCAAACTCTTAGGTAGACTCTAAGTAAGCTTTGATAAAGAAAATAAAGTAAGAAGCTTGCCATAAAACTAGGATTGGTTTTCAACAAGCAAGTAGGGTCACAAGTATGGGTTTGTGGCATCAGTAGGGTATCTGGCAAGGGATGGCTTGCATCAATATGAGTATAAGCTGGCATAGGTATAGTATCTTGCAAGTGTTAGCTTGCACATTCACTAGTAGTATTAGGCTTGCCTTGTGCAGAGCAGTGGTTGAAGTTCTCCTGGGCTTCTTCTTCGTAGTATCCTCCTTCCTCCTCGTATCCTTGGTCGGTACTAGAGTCTATGAATAAATACGAGGTACACAATCACCAAACAATACTTAACTACTTGCAATCATCACACACAAGGGTCCTATAGATGATCTAGCATCATCTCTAACATTACAAGGTTAAGGCTTGGTTTAAATCCTTTTTTTGTTTTAGAAAAGTAATTTCTACTCATTGAAAAACTACTTAGGATTTAATATTCTCCAAACTAAACATGGGATCATGTTGACACATATCATCACCACATATTGTAGTCCATGGGAATATGATTTAAAGTGGTGTCACAATTTAATAAGGTTTTACCTTTTTATTTTAATTAACTAAAGTGACTAGAAATGCTTATGAAGCATTCTTTTATTCCTTGAACATTATTTCTGCAAGTAAACCTATATATTTTTATATATTCTGAAAGGTATGGTTAAATGTGATTTTTGAGAGTTGGAATCAACTCAAAAGCTTTTATGGTTTAAATTTGAAAAATGTTTGAATGCAGAAAAGCTTCTGCCTTGTTATTTTTGCTATGGGTGATCTACAAATCCAAATGACTTGAATCCAACGGGCTTGGATTAAGCATTCACAGTCCTTTCCAACAAAATTGGTTTCATCCAATTTGGTGCACTGAATCGATCTGGGTTGATCTTTGAAGTTGGGTACAGAAGTGTGTTTGAATTTAAAAAGAAAAGGTTTAATTTGAATTGCTGGGCTGCGCGGGAAATTCTAACGGGCCGGCCTGCTAAGCGCAGTGCTCCCGTGAGCTGCTTAAGTGGGTGTCCCCACTCGTCAGTGACACGGGGCTGGGCGAAGCGGTATGGGGCAACGTGGATCGTTCGATCTAGTTCTAATCCAACGGCTGTGGGTCATCGTCGACGCGAGACAACTCCGACAAGAATGAAACCTAGCGCGGCCAGTGAGGGGTGCTGGGGGCTCACCGGGGTACGGGCGAGGGTCGGCGAGGCGGGCGAACGACAAAGTCCACGACGGCGAACCTCCTGGTACCAGTGGCTTCTCCTGGGGCGGCTCCAATCGCTGGCTCCTTTCTTCTCCAGAGGCGGCGGGCTCCGGTGAAATTCCGGCAATGTGGTGCTCGCCTTGCTCTGAGGATGGTGTGGCACGGTCAGTGGGGAGAGGGGAGTGAGATGGTGTGAAGAAATCGTGCGGGGGTGGCCTCTATTTATAGTCGAGCGAGGGGACCGTGGGCAAGACGGTGAGCCTGCTGGGGCGACACAGCGGCTAATGGCATGGGAAAGGGTAGGGGACGGTGCTGTGTCTCCTGGCGATGCTCAACGACATGGTCGCGAGGCATGGGGAGGTGTGGTTTGGTCTGGAACGGACGATGCTCTGCGCGGCAGAGGCGGCGTCTTCGACGGCGGGCGGTGGCTGTATGGCACGGGGCGGCAAACGGGGATGTCTGGCGGTCTCCTGGGTCGGTGGTGATCGTGTATGCACGCGGTGAGGGCGGCGCGCGGTCTGTGGATGCTGGTCGAGGGTGGCGCTCTGGCGCACGCTCGGCATGGTCTGGGCGTGTCTTGTGCGCGTGGTCCAGGGCTTGGCAACGCCGCTGCTGGGACATGCAAAGTGGCGGTGGGCGGTGCCTCCGGACAAGGTTGGCACGGCTAGTTCTTCCTCTAGCCTTCTGTCGACTATGGGGTGGCATTGAGGTGCTCGGCTGTTCACCATTAATGGCAATGGCAAGCTCACAGGGGTGCTAGTGTTGGGCTAATCTTTCTAGATGATCTACGGAGGTGTGTGTGAGCTAACTAGGGAACAAGTTAGGCAAGAATCACTGCACACTATAGTGTTTGATGTTTTGTTTGATTTGTGTCTGTAACCTGTTTGATGAAATGGCCGCATGAAATCAAGTTTTGAATTTTGAAATGAATTTTGGTGGGTTTGCTAGATTGGTTCTGATGAGTCTGCAGATGCTTGGGTTTTGAAAGTTGAGCTTGTTTGAGTGGGTTTTGAAAAAGTGGGATCTTCCTAGATGAAGAAGATTCAATTTTGAATTGTCATTTAAACTATGCATTTGAAAGTTTCTGGATGATCACAAAGTGGGCCTTGATACTCTGTTATGAGTACATTCAAGGGGTGCAAAGATCCAGAAAAGTTTCTATTAGGTTTTGAAAGTTTGAGACAGCCAAAGTAGGCATGGGAGTTAAATTGGTCAAAATGACCATTCACTTAATATATTTGTTTTGATTTACTTGGCTTAAGGAAAAGTGTGGGAAATGTTTTAGATGATGTTTATTTCACCTAAGAAACATTTTACAAGCAATGGATCACACAAACAAAGTGGTTTTAAAGAAATTCAAAAACTATGCATACACCTATGCATGCATTTATGGGTTTACTTAGAAAAGTTTTTGTTAACCCTAATCTTGGTGATTAGAAATTTGATGATCTAAGTTTAGTATTTTTGGGATGTTAGAACTTAGCCAAATGGATAGTTGGTGGTAGGGGTTTGATAGTTTGGAGCGCGTCCATTCTGGCCTAAGGGAAGGCTTCTGAAAGATCTTGTCTTGGTGAAACCAAGTCTTGTGGGGAAAGCGCACTACTCTGCAGAGTGTAAAATCTAAGTACTTAGCCATGTCCCTAGCAAAGGACAATTTGAGCATCAAGACATGGAAGCTATCAAGAATCTCCTCATCCCAATTTTTAAGTTAAAACTTGTGGTTGAACAAGGGTTGAAGGTTCACCAATTTCTATTGGTGGTTCCTTGGGTGTTTTTTGACAAACAAAAACTTAGTGTTTTCAAATGATAAGAAAAATCCATTTTGAGCAAAGCAAGCCTAAACTCCCCATAGCCAAATGCATATAGATTTTAGATTCCACTATACTACCATAGTATCACTTGCCAATACAATTCAAATGTATTAACCCTTGTGGCTGTAACTTATTATGTTGCACGTTTGTTTGATGTGTTGAATAGGATTACAAGTCTACAACCAACATGATTGCCTGTGGCACTTTGAAGATGAAGGACTCCATGCTATAGTTATTTCTGCTGCATTGTAATGAGATAGCCAAATGAGCTATGTAAGATGTAATGAATTATTTTATTCCTGGTTATAAAGTTGTATTATGACCTTTGTTTCTTGATATTACATCTTAACTGTGGATGCTAGCTATTGATCCAGGGACTAGCATTGTAAACACAGGGATCTCTACCTTATTAAAGGTTGGGACCTCTACAGAAGGTATCAGAGCACTATGTTGCCTATAGGATTGTAACCCTAGGATTGGACAAAACCCCTTAGAAAAATAGGAGTTGTATTTGTTCCAAAACTTATTTACAAACAATCTTGTAAACTCTTTCCTCAACCTTTTTGATTTTGATTCTACATCTCTTCCTTTTCAAACTTATTGGACAAGATCTCACCATGAACAAAGGACTTCACCAACTCAAATGACTTCAACTTTAGTTTCACCAAGGACTTCAACTTGGACATCACTAAGGACTATAAGTGAGACAAGAAATATTACTCAAGACTTGAAGACTAAAGAAACACAACTTAGAAGGAACCATCATCACCTTTGAAGTTTTGTGACCAAGATGCAAGAATTTTTCCAAGGAAGCCATGATCTTGTTCAAGAAGAAACAACTAAGAAGAATGGAATAATCCCAAGTAAACCATATAGTTGGACCACCATATCTAGTTTAGACCAAACCCACCAACTTAAGTGGTGTAGCAAAAAATATTTTGATGCCTAAAAATGTGCTTGAAACTTGTTGTTTGAGTGGAATATTTGTTTGTGATTGCTTGCACATTGCTTGTGTGAATTGTGATGTGTGTGATTAGAATGTTTTCTATAGAAATCTTTTGCCTATTCTAATCCCAATCCAACCCAAACAGATGACTTCCCCCAGAGACTCCAACATCAAGAATGGTGACAACAACAACCAAGAGATGCACATGAGAGAACTCATGGTAACCCAAACCCAGTTGAACCAAGTGACAACTCAGTTTTTAGCCAACAACAATGAGTTAGACCCAACCATGCAAAGGTTTTTGGAAACTCAAACCCAATTGATGCAAAAGGTGACAAATCAAATGATCAACATGGGAGACAACCATTCCCAAGGAGTTTGTGACAACAATGATGTCAAGGATGGTATTTTAGTAGGAACTCAAGCTTGCAATATTTGTGGAGACATGGATCACATTTCCAAATAGCATGAAGACCAATGCCCTAATTGTGAAGAGAAACATCCAACAAATCAATGCCCCACATCTCAAGCTACTTGTTTCCTATGTGAAGGAAATAATCATGTCTCTATCCAATGCCCCATCTATTCCATAGTTCAACAAAGGAAACAAGGTGGAGTGCATCAACAGTTTGGAAACCCCCATGAGGAAACAACTTCTATCAAGAAGGATGAAGACAAAGGAAAATCTCAGCTTGCACCTCCATGCAATATGACTCAACTTGATGGACAAAAGAGGAAACATATGTAGTATCCAAGGAAAAGATTAAGGAAACCAGGAGACTTTCCCACCTTTGAGGTGAGATATGAAGAGCATGAACTAGAAGAACTCCTAGCTTTGGAGAAACCCAAGAAGAAGAAGGACAAAAGCCAAGTGCAATGTTGCCATTGCAAATATATGGGATACTATGCCAATGAATGTCCAGAGAAGAAGAAGAAGTATAAGGAAATTAGCCAAGTATGGTGCAACAACTACAAAGAGCTAGGACATTATGTATCAACTTGTCCACAGAAGATACATGAAAAACTCAACCTTGTCACATGTTACAATTGTGGTGACCAGGGACATTATGCAAGCAATTGTCGAGAAAAGATGAAGCACAAGATAAACAAGCCTATGAAGGATCTCAGCCTTGTCACATGTTTCAAGTGTGGAAACAAAGGACACTATGCAGATGTTTGCCCAGAGAGGTTTCTTCAAGACCCCAAGCAAGCCAAGATGTAATCTAGTTGAATTTTTTTTAAGGGTGGTAGTACCCTAGCTGCTTTGAGTCAACTTGTAACCTCTAGCTTTCCCAAATCTCGGGACGAGATTTATTTTAAGGGTGGTAGCCTGTCACATCCCAAAATTTTCCAAATTTTGTAATGTGAAAAATAAATAATTGTTGAAATTTAGGGTGAAAAGACACTTTTGTTTCTAAATGGAAACTTAAAAATCCATCTTGAACAAACTTTGAATAAAGTTTGAATCCAATTAAATTCAAATCAAGTGAAATGCATTCTTCATAAATGCATCTTGAAATTTAAACACTTGGAAAATAAACCAAATCCCTAAGACCCTAATGGAAGAAAAACATTTCCAAATTACCTCAAGGACTAAGGATTTGATTCATATAAAAATTTATCAACAAACATTTATAAATGATCAAGAATGACAATTGGAAATAATATAAAACCATAGAAATTGGTTTCACTTAATTTGGAGTCATAGATAAAATCTTAAGAATTAAGTAAGATAAGGAAATTGAATTTCCAAAAGCACCTATCTAAAAATCCATACCAAATGGTGAGCAAGGATCCTAAAGAGATCTAAAAGGATAAGTAAATACTAAATAAGATTTTACAAATTGGAATCACCAAGTTTGGATCTATAAATAAAAAGATATGGATTTTATGAAATAAAGAAAGAAATAATTAATAGGGAATGTTCAAAAGCCAAAATAAAACTTGGCCAAGATCATAAGAAAAAGGAATAAATATAATCCAAATCCAAATGAAATAAATGGATAAAGAATATCCAAATAAATATTATGGCATTAACCAAATTCTCTTTGAATAAAGACAAACTCCCGAATGAAATTGATTAATTAAATCATGAGAAAATAATGAATGGATATTACCCAAGTGGAATAAAAGTTATTTAATTAACTTAAATGGAATCAAAGAAATCACCTAAATAAAATTTATGGAATTAAAACCATATTTGAATTTCATTGGAATAAAAACAATTGCCCAAATTAAATGATTAACAATCATATTAAAATGTTTTAAATAATTCAAAGTGAAATTATTTTGAATAAATAAAACCTACTGAAAAAGGTTTGGTAAAAATATAGAATTCAAATAGAGTTTGGAAACATTAATAAAATTCTATTTGAGTTAAAACAAGGGCCTATTTTAAATAATTAATATACCCCAAAAGGAATAAAAGAAATATTCTAAATTTGGTTTTAGAATATGTTAATAAATAGTATTAAAATGTACAAAAAGTTTGGTAGAGGTTTGAATTCAAATAGTGCTTGAATTGTTTGAATAAGAATCAAATTAGATAAATAGAAAAGGAAAAAGAAAAGATTCAGAACAAAGAAAAAGAAAGAAGCCAGCCCAGCCAGCAAGCCCAGCCCACTGGCCCAACTAGCCCACTCCCTCTCCCCCTCCAGCGAATCGTTTTCCACTCAGAAACAGACCCGCCCCCTCACTGACTGCTGGACCCCACCTCACCTCTCTCTCTCTCGCAGACAACCAGGCCCCACGCTGCCAGTCTTCTCTCCTACCCGCCGCGACCTTTTCTCCCCCAACCTCGTCGCCGTTTCCGCCGATTGAATGCACGCTTGATTCTGCATTAACCACACGCTAATTCAGCCCCGTGACCTTGCACATTTAAGCACCCCTCTCCCCTCTCTGATCTCCCTCACCCTGAGCCTTCTCTCCGCCCAGTGCCACAATTCGAATTTCACCCTCGCTCACGAGCTCCGACAAATTCATGACGCCAAACCTCACCGTTGCCCCTAGACTCCACGAGCCTGTTCTCCATCCCCGTACACATCTAGCAGCATCCCTAACTAGCTCGCGCGCGCTCCGAATCGTTGGCAAGGACAACACCGTCTCGCCACCGACAACCGCATCCACTCCGGCGAGCTACCGACGCCAACCCCGTACGCCCCACGTGTTCTGGTGAGTACCCCTACAACCCCCGAGACTGTGCGCATCCTACTGACATTTTCCCTCTCTCGCTTGCATCCCAGGCGCTCGCCTTCGACCACGACAGTGCGTGCCCGACACAGACAGGAACTCCGGCGAGCGATTCAAGTCATCCTCGTGCTCCCCTTCGTCCACTGTGACCACCCCGAGCTTCAGCACATCACAGAGAACCTGGTAATGCCCTCCTCCCTCATCCTCGCTTCCTAGATACGCCGGACCGTCGCTGACAGAGCCGCTCCGCCGCTCGCCGTTGCACAGAGCCACCAGTCCATGGTATATGTGCTGTGAGCCATTGGATGAAGATCTCGTGGACGCGATAGATTCATTTAAACAGTATGGAAGCATCTGCACCGTGCGATCTAAATGAGATCCTGTGGTCTGTGTTAGTCGATCCAACCGAACCGGTATCGCCCAGTAGAATCATGCCACGTGGCCTTGCCTGTTGTTTTAAAAACAAATTTGATCTATTAGTGATTAGATTTTCTAAAGTTCATAACTTTCAATCCACACGTTCAAATTTTGCAAATTTTATATCAATGGAATCGGCAAAACAAACTCTATCCAACCATGCACTTTGTTTAGTGAATTCCTTCATGGAAACTTAGTTGTTTTTGCAGAAACTTGTGTAGGCAAAATATGGTTTTAAAATTTATTCCAAAAATATTTTTATGATGAAATCTTTGGAAAATGGTTTGTTTTGAACCTAGTGACCATATAAACCAACTTGTAGAATTAAAAGTATATTTTGTGAAGCCAAAGAGTAAATCTTTGAATTAGAACATTTCTAGTCAAATAAAATTATGGTTTATGTATTAAAGATGCTTTTTGAGTAAAACCTTTGGAAAATGATTTGATTTAAACTCTCAGACCCTAAACACCAAGTTTTATGATTTAAAAATATATTGGGTGAACCCTATAAAAATTATTACTTTGCTAAAGGCATTTCCAACAACATAAAATATTGTTTTGGTATAAAAATGGTTTATGGGTAAAACCTTTTGCAAATGATTCCAATATTAAACACTTGACCTTAAAGCACTAACATTTGTGTTTAAAAAAATGTATTTGTCAAACACTAGAAAATATTACTTTGGTTTAAACCATTTCTAGCAAAACAAAAATGATTAAAATGGCCTTTTCCACTAACTTAATATCATATGGTTTTACCACTTTTATAAATGACCATTGGGTGTTTTAAAATGTTTATAACCTATTAGAAACCACTTTTCCAAATAAAACAATCTTTGGCATGCTTGCATGCATTGCTTTATTTTATTATTCTATGTGATGAATTGCTTGAATGGTAGATTGAATTTGTGCCTTGCTTGATTGAATTGTAGTGCAATTTGAAGAGTGTGACTATTGAAAGATCAAGGAGTGAACTTATAATTCTCTACCAAAAGGCAAGTGGTGCTTCATACTTCTGTCCTATTATTTTCACTATGCATTAGTGATATTTCTAACTAGGACTTGCATGGAATTTTGCTAAGTATAAACTATGCCATGGGAAATCCTAGTAGATGAAACCTTAGTAGAATTTTACTAAGTTAAGATTCCTACTACCATCATGCTTAGCTTAGCTAGTAGAAAACAAGGGTGGATTATATTCATGCTATGGAATATTTCTAAGTCAAGGACTTGTATTTTGTTTAATAAAACAACTAAGTGAATTAATCACCTGGGTGGAATGGAAAGAAAGGTTTGTGTTGAGTGGTTACACAAGTCCAGTATGCTGGGGAAAACTTGGGCATCACCAAGTCCAGTATACTGGGGAAGACTTGGTATCTCACTTGTGGATTGCCACCCAGGAACAAAGAGATTTGAGATGTCAGATGTTGAGAAGCTTCAAGTGCAGCCACTTGGCATTATGGGCTCTGCCTGGATCATATAGGTTGCAATAACTTAGCCAAATGGATAGTTGGTGGTAGGGGTTTGATAGGTTGGAGCGCGTCCATTCTGGCCTAAGGGAAGGCTTCTGAAAGATCTTGTCTTGGTGAAACCAAGTCTTGTGGGGGAAATCGCACTACCTTTGCAGAGTGTAAAATCTAAGTACTTAGCCATGTCCCTGGCAAAGGACAATTTGAGCATCAAGACATGGAAGCTATCAAGAATCTCCTCATCCCAATTTTTAAGTTAAAAACTTGTGGTTGAACAAGGGTTGAAGGTTCACCAATTTCTATTGGTGGTTCCTTGGGTGATTTTTGACAAACAAAAACTTAGTGTTTTCAAATGATAAGGAAAATCTATTTTGAGCAAAGCAAGGCTAAACTCCCCATAGCCAAATGCATATATATTTTAGATTCCACTATACTACCATAGTATCACTTGCCAATACAATTCAAATATATTGACCCTTGTGGCTGTAACTTATTATGTTGCAGGTTTGTTTGATGTGTTGAATAGGATTACAAGTCTACAACCAACATGATTGCCTATGGCACTTTGAAGATGAAGGAATCCATGCTATAGTTATTTCTACTGCATTGTAATGAGATAGCCAAATGAGCTATGTAAGATGTAATGAATTATTTTATTCCTAGTTATAAAGTTGTATTATGACCTTTGTTTCTTGATATTACATCTTAACTGTGGATGCTAGCTATTGATCCAGGGACTAGCATTGTAAACACAGGGATCTCTACCTTATTAAAGGTTGGGACCTCTATAGTATATCTACTCTGCTACTCAAGTGCTTTAATTAATCCCCGGCTATCCCCACGTGTGTGAAGGTGACAGTGTGCACACTGTGTGGCACTTAGGCTAGAGATTACAGAAATACTTATCATGAGTTATATTTTGAGTTGGTTGTCTTTATGAAATTGTGGTGTTTGTTGGAACCATCTAGCACTCAAGGTGACAGTGTGGGGTTATCTAGATGGGGAATACAAACTTTGAGGTGTACTGTTATAGCCCTACCATGGATTAGAGTTGTCCAACCGGAGAGTGGTTCAGATTAGTATCATGAAGAGAAGATATTTATATGAGAGTGTTCACTAGTGAAAGTATGATACCTAGGCCTTGTTTCTAAGCATTGAAACACCATTTACAACCAGTCTTGTTACATGTTTGCATGCTTTCATCTTTATTTCAGCTTGCCTTTAGTCTCTTCCTCCCCGTCAAGCTCTTTTCTAGCACCATTGTCTTATAATCATCCATACTACTTGTATTTTACTATCTCTTCGCTGAACTAGTGCACTATAGACCTGACAAGTGTATTGGGCGTGTTGGGGACACAAGGGACTTCTTGTATCTTGATTACAGGGTTTCTTGAGAGGGATACCTTTGACCACTTCCTCCCTGAGTTCGATAAACCTTGGGTGATCCACTTAAGGGAAACTTGCTGCTGTTCTACAATCCTCTACACTTGGAGGCCCAAAAACTGTCTACAAGAATAGAAGCGTGTGCAGACATCAAGCTCTTTTCTGGCGCCGTTGCCGGAGAGTATAGGGCCTTCAATCTCTTCCTCCCCGTCAAGCTCTTTTCTAGCGCTGTTGCTTGTTGCCATCTTTATTTCAGATTGCAATTACCACTTATAATTATCCATACTACTTGTATTTCACTATCTCTTCGCCGAACTAGTGCATCTATACACCTGACAAGTGTATTGGGTGTGTTGGGGACACAAGAGACTTCTTGTATCTTTATTGCAGGGTTGCTTGAGAGGGATACCTTTGACCACTTCCTCCCTGAGTTTGATAAACCTTGGGTGATCCACTTAAGGGAAACTTGCTGCTATTCTACAAACCTCTGCACTTGGAGGCCCAACACTGTCTACAAGAATAGAAGCGTGCGTATACATCAAGCTATTTTCTGGTGCCGTTGCAGGGGAGGTAAGGTAAAAGGTACTCACATCCTCTAGATACTAAGTTATCTTCTAGTACTGTTGCTGGAGTGTGAGTGCTCGAAGTTATTTCCTTTAGATTCTACAATTATATCTTTTTGTTTCTTGTTTTTATTTTCACTAGTTAGGGTTAATGGAAAACAACAAAAAAATTAGAGAGCTTTATAGTATTTATCTTGAGTTAGGACATGAAGTGTTTTAAGATAAAATTAAAAAACCTATGGAAATTTATTTGCATGCTAATAACAATGTTATTAGTATGAATTCTTTGAACACCATTATTGCTAATGCTATGGAAAAGTCTAAGCTTGGGGAAGCTAGTTTTAATTAAAATGATCTTTTTAGTTCCCCAGCTTTAGAGGAGAACATTTGCTCTGATGATACTTTATCTCCCATATGTGGTAATTCTAATGATGCTCGTGATATTTTAAAGCCACATACTAAAAGTGTCCCTTTTAAAATACCTATGGAATTTGTTGAACGTGTTATGAATAACTACTATTTTGGAGATGGAACTGTCCATCCTAGTGATCATTTACTATTTATACATAAATTATGTGAGTTGTTCAAGTGTGCAGGTATTTCAATGGACCAAGTTAAGAGGAAGCTATTCTCTTTATCACTTAGGGAAAAAGCAAGGGAGTGGTATGAGCTACTAGACGATCCCCATCATTTGGAGTGGAAGGAACTTGAATCTCTCTTTTACTCTAAATTTTATCCTCGTCATGAAATTCATAAAGATAGGAATTATATTTATAATTTTCATCCTCATGATGGAGAAAGTATTGCCCAAGCATAGGTGAGATTTAAGTCACTAATGCTCAAATGTCCCATTCATGAGCTCCCTAGTAATATTATTAATAATAATTTTTATGCCAGGCTTTTAGGATATTACAAGGACTATCTAGTTACCTGTTTAGAGGGATCATTCACAAGTAAGGAGGTCAAAGCTAAGTGGGATATTCTTGAAACAATTCAAAGCAATACCGAAGATTGGGATAAAGACAAAGGTAAAGAACCAGGTATAAACTATGAGTATGATTGCATTAAGTATTTCGCTGAAACTACTGATTTTCAAGGGTTTAGTGCTAAATATGGTCTTGATCCTCAAATTATTGTTGACTGTTGCAGAACCTTTGCTTCTCATATTAATGCTCCTAAATAAAAATGGTACATGTATCATGAACCTTTTAAAGACACTTGCATGGAAAATGAAAATGTTATTAATGATTGCAATAGACATGCTCAAACTTCTAAAAGTACTATTTCTTATAAGCATGTTAATTTTTGTGGAATACATAGACCTTTTGAAAAGAATCAAATCGAATAAGAATATTGTATCACCCATTGGAATGAAAAAACTACAACGTGGTATAAGGCTCTAAATGATCTTAGTAAAAAAGTTTGTGCCATCTACCCTTTTATTTGTGAAGTCTTCTATGAAGTGGGTCATTTCAATTTTCATGCTCAGGCCATACTAATGACCTTTCTAATCCAATGAGTACTGCAAGTTTGTATTGTGATAACTGCTAATCAACATGATGAACTTACATTATTTTTGGGGTGTGAAGAGTTATCAAGAAAAACTTCTTTGGTAGACATGAGTACTTTTGATATGAATAGCATCCTGCATGGTTGTCATCATTATTGTGTTGATAATTGCCACGCAAATTCTTACATACAAAATCTTATAAAAGATGATATTTTTACCAAAATATGATAGGACTGGTATGTGTTTTGTTCTTATTAATGAAAAGTAGGAATCCTCCAAAGTTTCTTCTATTGTCTCTAACAATAAACCAGGGTATGTGGAGAAGCTTCGTTTCAAGCCTCTACCTCCTAAAGAGTGGAAGAAGAATAGGAGTAAAAGGAGAGAGGAAACGGTATCTTCCCCTAAGCACGTTGTTCCTATCATAGTTTTTGCTGATGAGTTTGAACTAGATGATGTTCGTATGCCTGTTACCTATAGTAGTGATCATGATTGGGAAAATCACACTACTTTTGATATTGAAAATCTCTTTGGTACCAATTATGAAAATGATGATATTAATAATTCTTGTGCTATTGTACTATCCATGTCCCTTCCCATGATGATATGTTTACAAATGAACACACTTTGGAAGATAGCTATTCTATTGCTTATGAAGATACTATACCTCCAATGTATGATGATTGCAATGATGAATATGATATTTTTAGTCCACCTACTATTGAAGAGAAAATTAATTATGATTATAATATGCCTCCTATATTTGATGATTATGGTGATGAGAATAATAATGATAGCTATTTTATTGAATTTTCTCCCACTACAATTAATAAGAATGACTATGCTTATGTGGAGAGTAATAATCATTTTATGCATGTGGCTCATGATAAGAATGGTTTATGTGATAGTTATATTGTTAATTTTATTCATCTCAATAATATTAAGTTTCCCCTCTTTATGTTGAAATTTTTGAAGTTGCACTTGTTTTGCTTTCCTTTGCTTGTTTCCTTGTGCTTCCATGACTTGTTTCTTTACAAGATTATTTTTCATAGGAAGTGGGTTAGACTTAAATTTGTTTTATATTTGCTTCTTGATGCTCTCTTTTACTTCAATTCGTATTTCTTATGTGAGCATCTTCTCAAACTATCAAGCCTAGATTAAAGGCGTTAAAGAAAAGTACTTCTTCGGAGATAACCCAATAGTCTTATTGAGTCTTGGAAGCTATTACTTATATAATAATCTCTCCTTATCCTTTTTGTTTGATTTTTGTGCCAAGAATAACCTCTAATGAGAGAGAAGTAAGACTTGAGGAAGTTGCTGTCCCGAAACAGATTTTTGTTCTTCACTGTAAACATTCGTGAAAAATCTCTGTATGTCGGATTGAGCTGTAATTTTCTGAGCTTATGCCCTAGGTTGTTATCTAACTTTTGTTAGTTCAACACTTTTCGATTTGAGCAACAGAAGGTCTTCGAAATATCGGTTTTTACCTACTGGTTTGTTTTGACAGATTTCTGCCATTATTTGCATTTGCCTCTTAATCGGTTTCTTTTGAGTTCTCTTTGATCACTTGAGATTTTAGAAGGAATTGCTAAAGTAGCTTGTGTTTTAATGGAATTTTTAGTTGTGTTGAAACTAAACCCAAAGGCCTATTATCTTGAATACACTAATGCTGCTAATGAAGAATTGTGTGAAGTTTTGTATGAAGGAAATTTTCAAGTGTAGGGAAAGAATGATGTGATGAGATGAAGAATGAAAAAAAGCTCAAGCTTGGGGATGCCACCCCGTGTCACCCCAATAAATATTCAAGAGGTAAAAGTGTCAAAGCTTGGGGATGCTGATGGTGACTCGGATCACTATAGAGCTTCGTTGGGAAACCCCAAATGGAACGTATGATGAGCACAACTGCAAGTCTTCACTCAGAAAGAAACCAAGGTTATTGAACCAGTAGGAGGAAGTAAATGACTCAAATATGTTGCTAGTAACTTGGAAACCTGCACAACACAAACTCAAGACTTTGCCCCAAGAAACAGTGAGGTTGTCAATCTCACCGGTTTGCTGAAAACAAAGGATTAACTGTATGGTGTGGAAGGAAATGGTGGCTTGTAGAAATTAAACTGTAGCAGTGGAAGATGTATTAATGATAATGATTGGACTGGGGTCCATAGTTCACTAGAGGTGTTATCCTTAAGATAAACAACATAACATGTTGGGTAAACAAATCACAGCGGGGCAATTGACAGGACAGAGCAAGGCATAACAATGCAATACTAGACATTCATGATCCTATGAGATTTGATTGGGCATTTGACGAGGTTTAATCTCGTCAATGCCCAGTGTTATGGACTTGGGTTTGGAGAAGATGGGGATGCTGGAGATCGTGGCACGGTTAACAGACAAGCAACCAGGGGACACGAGATTTACCCAGGTTCAGGCCCCCGGAGGGAAAACCCTACTCCTGCTTGTCTGCTCTTTGATTACGGCGGAACCGAAGGTTACAGGGTGCGCAGATTCGATCTGGCGTGGATGCGTGTGCGAAAGTATGAGTCGAGGTGAGTTTTTTCTAGGACGTGTCCTCCTGGCCTTTATATAGACTTAGGCAGGTCTCGGGCGTAGTCCTAGTCGGTTACAAGTTCTAGGGTTTTACCCCTTTGAATTTCCTATCTCCGCTAGTCTTGTTCTCCAAGGATCCGAAGGCGTCATGGGCCTTGGCCACCCGAAAATCTTCATGGGCCAGCGTATATCTGCTGTGGGCCTTCCTTGGGCTGGACCAGGTATGCTGAAGTTACGTACCCGTAGGGTATAACCATGTCAGTAGCCCCCGAGTGATCAGTCGAATCGTAGATTCGGCTGAGGACTCTTCCATCCTTCGGGAGCAGCTATGTGTTAATAGTATATGTGTGTAGGGATTGTTGATGCGTGTGCCTGACTCACCCGACGGATCAGGGTCAGTTAACTGTCTTAGGACGAAACAACACGATCTTCTTCAGGTTCGGGTCCCTCAACCCGGACCTGGAACATATGCTGGCGTAATTCGACTCAGGCCGCGGAGGACTTACAGGAGTGGAATTCCAGTGATTTTAATTGGTGTACCCAACGCGTCCGTCGGGATTTTTCATCGTACCTGCTGGTACGGATTCATACTAGCAGAGCACAGTCAGGTGCGTTGCCAGGCCATCAGATGATATCTGTAGGTCTTATCTTTGCGTCGCAGACGCATCATCCGAATGTTTATCACCGCGGAGGTGTTTCGGGTGGCCAAGGAGGATGTTACTCACTTAGCATTAATTGGGGCAGAGTTGCCGAAAAGTTTTGCGTGCTGATCCGAAAGATCGCAGTCGAAGATTTCATAGGGTGCGCGACCAGCGCTCCCTATGGGAGTAGCCCCCAAGTGTCTGTTCGAGTCGTAGACTCGAACGGAGACTTTTAGTTCAAGCATTGTTTCAATCATTAAGTCCGCAGGACTCGAAAATTTTCGGATGCTGAAATCCATCCTCCCTATGGGAGTAGCCCCCGAGTCCGCAGTGGAGTCGTAGACTCGGCGTAGGACTCGAAGATCTTGTGTCTGCGCGACCAGCGCTCCAGTTTGGAGTAGCCCCCGAGTGTCTGGCGGAGTCGTAGACTCGGGCAGAGACTCGAGTCTTGTATCGTGTAGTTGTAGTTGACAATCTTGCGGGCGTATCGCTGGCCCGGAAATACATCAGGTGCACGACCAGCGCTCCTGATAGGAGGAGCCCCCAAGTATTTAGTCAAATCGTAGATTCGAGTGAGTACTTTTAGCTGTGGAGCCGAAGTGGTGCTAGTATAGCTTTTGATGACGTCAGTGCTTACGATCGATGACCTCAAGCGTCTGCTATGCCAGAGATGACTTGACTGGACGAAGCGTGGGTCCCACTTGCTGACTTTGAATTGACCGGTCACGCGCGGCGTGGAGATGATTACGGCGTCTCCTCGATTTCCGCACGTAGTGGACGGCGTGGTAACGACGGTTCGTTTTGGTGCTGACACGTGTACGGCCAGATCTACCGTTGGCGTTAGGTCTTCTCGATGGACGGCCAGCGTGCGTCGTCTTTGCTGTTATAATCCCTGGTGAAATCGTGGTTTGTTTTTCACCGCAGCAGTTCATCTATTCACTGCCCCTTTGTTATTGAGCTACTCTTGCTGCGCGCTGAGAGTTTCCTCCACATTCCCTTTGTCTTTCTTTGTTGGCAACGCCACCACCGCCGTAGCGCCATGGGGAAACCAAAGAAGTCCTCATCTGCAGTTGGGACCAGCGCCGCCGGAGGCAAGAAGGGTACCGCCACTGCTCGCGTCACCGACGGTGGCTGGCGGCGATCAGAAGCGCGGGAGAGCGATCTCCGCAAGCTGCGCGAGCGGAGCCTGATCCCGCAAGACGCGACGGCCGTGATACTTCCCGACAATGAGGTAATCCCCCGTCCCCCATCTGGGTATCGGGTTATGTTTGTTGCCTTCGTGATTCGCGGGTTTTCTTTTCCGGTCCATGACTTCCTTCGTGGACTGCTCTTTTTCTATGGGGTTCAACTCCATCATCTGTCTCCCAACTCCCTTCTCCACATTGCGTGTTTTATCACGCTTTGCGAGTGTTGGCTTGGCATTAAGCCGCACTTTGGCCTCTTCCGGAAGCTTTATTCCGTGAAGAGGCAGTCTGGTTCAGATGGTGTATATCCCATTGGGGGTTTCATCATCTCCCTCAGTCCCAATGTGCAATTCTTTTCCTTTTCCATGTCCGAATCTGTCCAGTACTGGCGGAGGAAATGGTTTTACATCCGTGACTCCGTACTGCCTGGGCAAGATTTTGGTCTCGTTCCTTTTGACCCCTCCCAGTTGATTGTGAAGAAAAGATCCTGGAAAAACCAAATCTTGGATGGTGAGGTGGCAGAGATAGAGGCCCTGTACCGTCAGGTGGAGGATCTCCAATTAGTTCCTGAGAAGGAGGTGAACGGTGTCGACATCATCCGGACGTTTCTTGAGCGTCGGGTGCAGCCTCTCCAAGCGAGGGCGCATCCGATGTTTCTTTACTCTGGGCGCCGTGATCCGACGAGGGTTTCGAGTGAGAAAATTTCCGAGGCGGAACTTGACAAGGATCTTCGCGCGCTGTTGAAGTTCAAGGTCGACGAAAAAATCCCGGGGAAGTCGCTGACTCCTCCCTTTTCCTCGACGTTGGCCGTACCGAAGGTGTAGATTTGCGCACGTAGTGCTTCCCTTTTTTGTTGGGTGTTTACTTTTGTCCTTTGTTTGCTAACAAAGTTTCTTCTCTTCTTGTAGAGCTTCAAAGTGCCGGGCATGGCACCATCATTGCCCGAAAGGTATCCGAATGCCCCGGATAATGAAGTGGTGGATTCTGTGTCCGAGCTACCGTCAGCGCGATCCCCAGCGGAGGATGCCGACGAATCGAGTGAGGACCATTCGCGCAAGCGATCACGGAGCTCGAGCGAGTCTTCGGATGCCTCGACTCCTCCGACTCCCAGAAATCCTCTGGGCCTTGAGCGTCATGATGATGTTCATGGGGGTTCTTCCTCTCCCCTTCCTGCCATTCCTGTGCGGGCTATTGCTCCACACCCGCCAGCAAAGCGGAAGAAGGAAGAGAAGAAGGAGGAGAAGAAGGAAGAAAAGAAGGAGGAGAAGAGGGCCCGAAGGGCTTCTCCTATCTTCGACCTGAGCGCGTTGGGCTCATAAGTTTTCTTGTTGCCACTGTTGTCCTTTTCTTTTTATGATGTTTGCACCTGTGCTGATTGGCTTCGTATGCAGGCAATCCTCCGACGGCCCAAAGGATGGTGCGGGGAGATGATGGGGAGTCGAACATTGCGCCTCCTTTCGGATGGTGGCAACTTTGGGTGGCGCTGCCGATTCCTCCCTGTCTTGAGAGGCTGGTGGTTGCGCCTTAGAATTTCGCAGGCGGGCCTGCAGGTTCGCCTTCGGAGCACGTAAGTTTTCCTGCTTGATCTTACGGGGGGAGCCCCCGAGTGTCTTCGTATGCTGATGTTGTTGATGCTTCTTTGTGTTGGGCGTAGCCCCCAAGTCCTGCTCTTACTACTATTGCCTGTTGCTGCAGCCTTTTGTCCAAGAGGCCAAGCGGCTGGTGGAGGAACGCCTGACGCTGGAGGCGAAACTGCGGCAGCTTCAAGGTATTCGTCTGCCTTGTAGTACTTCGCTTGCTTATCCTGGTCCTGTTCTTTGACGCTTGCTTGTTGTAAATGCAGAGGAGCATAATGACTCTCTCCGTGAGGTCGATGCTCTGAAGAAGAGCCTTGGCCAATCGGAAGCCGCTACCGGGCTTAAAGAGCGCCTTGAGCTGGAGGCGGCGAAGCGAAAGAGCGTCTGCAGCAAGAGGCCGCAGATCGTGAGGAGCAGCTGGCCACCGTTGCGGCTGCTCGTGAAAAAGGGATGGCGGAGAAGCTCATGGCTGCTGCCAAGGCTATTTCGGGTGAGTACTAGCTTTTGTACTTGCTTCTTTTTCTTCGGATCTTCTTCTATGTTGCCTTTCTTCATGTTTTCTTCTTTTTTGTCTCAGATGCCGCAGGCATCGAGTTTGACCGCGGTGCTCTGGAGCACGGGAGTGCTCTAGATGATGCCACTGTGGCGGTCGAAGACCGCTGCAGCACCGTCGTCAACTCCCTTGCCAAGGCGAAAGAGGTCCTTGGTCGCTTCTATCAGGAGCTCTTCCCGAAGGGCGCATCCCTTGAAGACGTGGGTGCCCTGGCAGAGGCTCTGTCAGCCGAAGCGCCTGCAGCGTACAAGCGCAAGCAGAAGGGCATCGGCGCGTCCGTCGGGCTGGCGATGGCCATGGCGGCTGGGGCGGAGCTGGACCTGCCCCAGATTACTTCTCGGATGCCTACAGCTGCGGATGGATCCGAGGTAGCCTTCGCCGCCTACTCCGCTCGCTGCAGACGATATGGGCCCAAGCTCATTGACTTGCTGTCTGAGTATGCATTGCGGCAGCAGGGGGAGGCCAAAGCTAGGCAGTCTGGTTCTGAGGCGACTCAGTGTCCTCCGTCTTAGGCATAGTAGACGTAGGGTAGTTTGTAGTCTATTTTGGTTGTAAATATCTTTTGTAGTACCATCCTTGTGCCACGTAGTGGTCTTATATACTTTAATGAATTTCTCCGAGTTGTGTTCTATCCTTGGCTGAATGTCTGTGTGCCTTCTTTTTTCTGCTGCTATAGGTTCCTTCGGGTCCTGACCCAGTTGACACTTCCTCCGAAAGGCCTTTGCGAGCATCATTGGATGATTCCTCGCAGCTCGCGTTTCTTCGAGATCGCGTGCGCAGCTTGGAGAGAGATTTGCTTGGGTTACGCGGTCGCGCTGACGTTTGGAAATCCAAAGCAGACCGTGGTGCAGCCAGAGAGGAGTATTTGATGGCGGAGCTGGGTCGGCTGTCCGAGCAGCTGCAATGTAAGTTGATCCTTCTTTCGGGTTGTAGCTCAGTTCTTCGGGTGAGCCTGCTGGCCTTACTCTTGTTTTGTGCGGTTGTTGCAGGTTCTAATCTTGCTCCGAGGGAAGAAAAGGAGCGTATTGCTGTTCGAGTCAATTGCTTGACTAAACAGGACATGGAGGCCGGCGGCTTCTTCTGGATGGATCGTGATCGCGCCATAGTTCTGGCGACGGTGCAGGATCGTGTCTACCAGGTTTCGCGGGTGCTCCGCCAGGTGCAGACATCGCTTTCCTCGGTGCTGCACGTCATGTTTCCGTTGGATGCCGTGCCAACGACCCTTGCAGGTCTTCTGACGAAGTTTCGGAGTGCCAGCAATGTCAAGGAGCTGGTGCGGCAGCAGCTCGTCGCAGGGGTGAAGGCTGCCTTGTCTCTTGTGAGGGTGCATCGCCCTGATGTAGATTTGGCTGTTGTGGCGACTAGGCCACCTCCTCGACCAGATGGTGGCGAGTGGGATATGCGTCCTCATTACGCGGCTGTAAGGCAGTATGCCGAACATATTGTAGATTTGTTTGAGCAGCGTGCTCAGGTTATTCTTCAGAATAGATAGGACCTGAAAAGAAAACAGATAGATGTAAAATTTGTATATTGCGGCTGGGCGTGTATGTGCCCTTTGTTGTAAAGGTTTGCTTGTTTGCGAGCACGTAGTGCTTTGATGTAGTACGTGCCCTTTTCGTTTGCCTGACGTGGTCAGCTACTCAGGTGTACACGTTTTGTCCTCAGTCGATGAAATCGTGAGGTGGGGGGAGCCCCCGAGTGCGTTTGTAGCATGTAATAAAGATGCAGAGAAATAGTCAACCGAAGGTTGGGGGCGAGACACTTAGCTTTATTTGTATCGTAATGGAGGAGGTACATGGTTCGGCTGAGTAGCCTTGGCTGTAAGCCTTGTCGAAAGTAAAAAGGGGGTACATTGCTATGGGTAGAATCGTCGCAGGTGCGAGATGTTCCATGGGTTGGAGTATGCGACTCCAGACTCCACGTGCTTGAGGCGATAGGCGCCACCTGGGATGACCTCGGTGATGGCATAGGGTCCTTCCCATGGTGACTCGAGTTTATTCGGTCGCTTTTGCTTGAGTCGCAAGACGAGGTCTCCTTCAACGAAGGACCTTGGGCGCTGCGGCGTGGTGTGGTAGCGGAGACTTTGCTGGTACACCGCTGATCTAGGCTGCTGCTATATCCGTGCTTCGAGTGTGTCGGACGGCATCTTCGAGTGCAGTGGATTCAGCTTCTGTATGCGACGCACTGTGGAGCTGGTGGCGTGCCGGCTGGTAGCACGGCCTCAGCTCCGTGCACCATGAAGAACGGTGTGTAGCCGGTGGAGCTGTTTGGCGTAGTACGCAAGCTCCACAGGACAGACGGTAGCTCTTTCGTCCAGTTTCCAGCTTTGTGCTCGAGTGAGCTCATGAGGCGCTTCTTGATGCCAGCGCCGATTAGGCCGTTGGCCTTTTCCACTTGCCCGTTTGTTTGCGGGTGTGCCACTGAGGCATACGTGATGTTGATCCCGAGGCCTTCGCAGAAGTCCTGGAATTCTTCGGAGATGAAGTTCGATCCGTTGTCGGTGATGATGCCGTGGTACGCCGAACATCAGACAATGGATTCGAAGAATTTGACGGCAGTTTTGCCCTTCTGGTTGGTGACTGGCATTGCCTCGATCCACTTGGTGAATTTGTCGACTGCGACCAGGAGGAAGACGTGTCCTCCCTTCGAGGATTTTGGCAGTTTGCCGATCATGTCGAGGCCCCATTGGGCAAAAGGCCAGGCTATGGGTATGGGTCGAAGTTCGGACCCAGTGCGCGGTGTGTCGGCGAACCGTTGGCACCCGTTGCATCTTCGGACGATGTCCTTTGTGTCGCTCATGGCCGTTGGCCAGTAGAATCCTGCTCGCAGAGCTTTGGCGACGAGGGAGCGACTGCCTGCATGGTGGCAGCAGATGCCCTCATGGATATCTTGGAGTATGGCCTTGCCGTCATTGATGTTGACGCACCGTTGTAGTACGCCTGTAATGCTGCGGTTGTACAGCTCGCCGTTGATGATGGTGAAGGCTTTTGACCGACGAGATACGCCGCATCCGCTCGCTGTCCGCAATTCTCCGCTTATCGTGAACTGGAGGTATGGACGTGTCCAAGTTTCGTCGACTGCCATGACCTGCATCAGGTTGACCATGGCAACTTCGGTATCCAACTTTTCGGGTCCTTCATGACCTTCGGGTAGCGTAGCCCCCGAGTGTTCTGCTTCTTCGGGTGATCCCTTGGGGAATTTCCGCTTGATGGATGGCACGCAGATCTGTTCGAGGAACACACCTGGTGGTACCTTTGCACAAGTGGAGCCGATGTTGGCAAGTCTATCGGCCTCCTCGTTGCTCTCTCTTCCAACGTGCCGAAGCTCGCATCCGTCAAATTCTCCTTCGAGTGCATTGTATAGCGCGCGGTACGCGATCATGTTTTCGCAGCGCCGCACTCATTCATCGTCTGTCACGACAAGGTTGGAGTCACCGTAGATGACCAGGCGCGTTAACGCGCATATTTTGCCATCTTCATGCCATGGATGAGGGCTTCAGATTCGCCTCGTTGTTGGACGCCTGAATTTCATCCGAAGGACGTTTCATCTTGTCACCTTGCGGGGAGGTCAAGATGACTCCTGCCCTGCTTCGGCGTTTGGAGCCGTCAAATGCATTGTCCAGACTGCGACATGTCCGGGGTGTCGCAGCTGCAGCTCCATCCAAGGCACCGGAAGTCCGGAAGGACTTGAGATTTGATTGCGTGTCGCTTCGTAGATGATGTCCGGTGATAGTTCAATTCCCCACGCCATTCCGTGGCCTCGGGTTATTCAGATGTTGTTTAGGGGTGCCTTGTTGACGACCATCACCGATGCTCACGGAAGTAGTGGCTCAATTCGAGCCGTCATGAACACGCCGTAGGCCAGCCTGAAGTGCGGGTACCGCTGTTTTGTTGGAGTGAGAACCTCGCTGAGGTAGTAAATTGGGCGTTGTAACCCATGGGTCTTGCCTTCTTCGGGTCGTTCGACCACGAGTACTGTGCTGACCACCTGGTGTGTGGCTGCTATGTACAGCAACAGGGGCTCGTGCTCTTTTGGCGTGACCAAAACAGGCGAGGTGGAGAGGAGCCGCTTGAGGCTTTCGAATGCGTCATTGGCTTCTGGTGTCCACTCGAACTTGTTCCGCTTTGCGCAGCGTGGTAAAATGGTAGGGCCTTCTCGCCCATGCGGTGATGAACTCGCTTAGTGCCGCTTACCGCCTCGCGAGCTGAACGCCCTTGAGGTTTTTCGGCTTCTCCATTGTCATGATAGCTTTGATTTTCTTCGGGTTCGCTTCGATCCCTCGTTGAGAGATGAAGTACCCGAGCAGCTGACCCGAGGGGACGCTGAAGGCACACTTTTCTGGGTTGAGCTTGATCCTGTAGCGATCAAGGTTGTCGAATGTCTCGCGGAGATCGTCGATAAGTGTTCTTGCCTCCTTGGTTTTTATGACTATGTCGTCGACATAGACTTGGACGTTGCGACCGATCTGGTCCTTGAGGCAGGCCTGCATGCATCGCTGGTACGTGGCACCCGCGTTCTTTAGCCCGAAGGGCATTGTGTTGTAGCAGTATACTCCGAACGGTGTGATGAACGCCGTTTTCTCTTGATCTTCGACCTTGAGCCGAATCTGGTTGTAGCCTGAGTAGGCGTCGAGGAAGGAGAGTTTCTCACAACCTGCAGTCGAATCGATGATCTGGTCGATCCGAGGAAGAGGGAAGTGGTCCTTAGGGCAGTGTTTATTTAGTGACGTGAAGTCCACGCACATCCGCAGGATGTCCGTGTCCTTCTTCGGGACCAGCACCGTGTTTGCAAACCACTCGCTTTCCTTGATTTCCCGGATGAAGTCTGCTGCGAGTAATCTGTTGATCTCCTTGCCGATAGCTTCGGCTCGTGGCTCCGACAGTCTTCGTATGGACTGCTTGACTGGCTTGGTGTCTGGGAAGACATTGAGTGCATGCTCGGCGAATTCCCTGGGAACTCCTGGCATGTCCGCAGGACACCAGGCGAAGATTTCCCAGCGCTCACGGAGGAATTCGGCGAGCGTGCCTTCCTATGCGGTGCTGAGGTCGTTGGCGATCAGCGCCGTCTTGGAGGCATCCGTTGGATGGACCTGCACTTTCTTGGTGTTGATGGTGGAGTCATGTGAGACCAGGCACATGTCTTAATAGGATTGATAGAATACTCATACCAACAAGTTGCAACTTTTTTCCGGAAGCTCATTTGAAAAGAACTCTAAGGTTAAGCGTGCTTGGCCTAGAGCAATTCTAGGATGGGTGACCGACCGGGAAGGTAACTGCGCACGAGTGAGGACAAAGTGCGCAGAAAAGACTAGTGTTGGTTCAGGGGCCGCCTAGATATCCTATTAAGCTGCCAGAGTGACACCCCGCCCGTGGAGTGGACCGGTGTTACAAAGTGGTATCGAGCGACCACCAAACGGTAAAAGCGGGTTAGTGACGGGACATGTGGAGCATGGCACGTGTGACCCGGAGGACGACATGGCACATGTGCAGACCGACACACAGACGCGTGCCAAGAGGGAACGTTCCTGGGGTGTGCTTGATCGATGAGGGCATCGATCTTCTAAAGGGTGGGTGTATGTGAGACCAGGCACATGTCTTAATAGGATTGATAGAATACTCATACCAACAAGTTGCAACTTTTTTCCGGAAGCTCATTTGAAAAGAACTCTAAGGTTAAGCGTGCTTGGCCTAGAGCAATTCTAGGATGGGTGACCGACCGGGAAGTGGGTAACCGGGTGCGCACGAGTGAGGACAAAGTGCGAAAAAGACTAGTGTTGGTCTCAGGGCCATCTAGATATCCTATTAAGTTGCCAGAGTGACACCCCGGCCCAGAGTGGACGGGTGTTACAAGTCGAAGACATGTCGGGTGCGTTACGCTTTGCGGCGGGGTAGCCCGTTGTCCGTCACCTCGGAGCCTTACAAGCTCGTCTTGCATGCCGAAGACCGAGATTTTGTTGAAATCTCGCATTGGTTCGATCGGGTGAAGCTCCGTGGACTGTGATGACGCCTCGGTCCTGGCATCTTGAGTAGTAGGTATGCGAGGTGGGACGGCCAGAACCTTGCGAATGCTACTCGTCCCAGATTGCATGGTATTGCGACGGCCATCCACCACTTCAATTCTAGGCGTTCTGCCAAAGTTGTCCGGCTTCAAGATGACGCCGAGCCCTATTTTGCCTAGGGGAGATGCCCTTCCCCGACAATGCCGTGGAATGTTGTGTCGATTGTTCCAGTTGTATTGCGGGATCCGCATAGCTGCTAGAGTGCTTGAACATTAGGTTGATGCCGCTGCCGTCCATGAAGACACGACTAATATCGAAGCATCCGATCTTCGCATCCAGCACTAGGTCAGCATGACAAGGCGAGGGATCTGGCAAGGGTGATCTGCGAGAGTGAATGTGATCCAAGACTCGATCCGCTGAGGTACTGTGGATTGCGCGGAGTTGCCACGCCAAGTTGATTTGTCGGTGATTTTCTTACGCACTGTTGGTGGGGCGCCCTTCGGATCATATTTAGCGCCCTTTGGTGGGGGGTATGCGACTCGACGTTGTTTTGCGCTGGTGCGACTGGTTGATTTGGGCCTCAATAGGCGGCGTGGAGGAGCTCCGTGCTATTTCACTGGGCGCAGTGCTTCGAACGCAGGAATTGGAGCTTGTTGCCTCATCTGCATCATGCCTTCGCTGAGTTTCTGGAACTCGCGGCAGTCTTTGAGCATGTGGCTAGATTTCTTTTTGCCATCTTGTTTGTCGATGTAGAAGTGGATGGTGCATGGACCCGAAAGTTTGTCGAATGCTGAGGGTCCGTTGTCGCGTCGGCGCGCCACAGCCGCGTTGGTCGTCCGTTGTCGCGAAGTTTCCACTGCGGTATCCTCCGCTGTTGCGCGTTGTCGTTACGGCGGTCGGCGTAGCGGCTGCGACCATGTCGGGTCCGTCGCGGTCCTCGTGAGACGCGATCTCCTCTTGCGGCGTTCGCGTCTTCGGCCGTAGTCGTCCTCTTCATCTGATTGCGCCCGCTGGATGCAATCTTCGCCGTCTGCCCAACTGTTGGCGATTTCCATGAGGTGGTCGAGTGTCTTGGGCTTTATACGCCCAAGTTCCTCCTTGAAGTCTGGGCGCTTGACGCCGTCCCTGAAGGCGTCGATGGCCCTTTCTTCGGAGATGTGTGCTGCGGAGTTCTTGGTTGTAGACCAGCGTAGTATGTACGAGCGAATAGATTCACCCGTTCTCTGAGTGCAGGCTCGCAACTCTTCGATTGAGGCGGGCCTCTTGCTGGTGCCTTTGAAATTTTGGATGAAGCTATAAGCGAGCTCCTCCCAGCTTCGGATGGATCCTGATGATAGGCTGCTAAGCGGACCCGCATCGCTGTCACACCGGTGAAGGCATTGCATGGCGGTTTCTTTGTTGCCTCCGTGAAGCTTGACGGATGACAGATGGTCACTGAGCCAGGACTTTGGATCTTGCGTGCCGTTGAACTTCGGAGTATCCGAAGGAAGCTTGAAGTTGCGTGGCATCTGTGTTCGCCGGACGGATCTGCTGAAGCATCGAGCCCCGCAGAGTTCTCCTTCGTCTTCATCCATCTCAGATTCAGACGAGCATGCGCGTTTGGCGCGTGCTTTGTCGATCTTGCGCTGTGTGAGCTTGTCTCTGGCGTCGTAGTCGCGTTTATTGCGGTGCGAGCTCTTCTTCCTTCGAGGTAGATCGTGTTCCTCTTCATCTTCGGATGAAGGAGTGGGGCTCCGGTCGCGCCTGGCCGGAGCTTTCTTCTTCGGCTCCGTAGGAGCGTCTTCGTGGAGCGCAGCTCCGATTAGTCCTAGTCCGGTGAGTGCGGACTTATGCATGGCTCTTTTCGGGTCCCCCTCCGGAGGTGGGTGAGCCGCGAGATACGCAGTGGCTGCCATGATCGCAGCTTGTGGCGTCTTCGGAGTGATGTTGCCGTCAGCGTCCATATCCATGAACGATGTGTGGAGAGTTCGGGTCACGTCACGCCGCTCCTTTGGGTCCATGTTTTCCACCCGAGAGTGGTGCTTGTTTCCCTGGTTTCCGTTTGTGCTAGAGCCGGGTCTCATGGCGGAGCGCTGTCAAGACCGGACTCAGAGGCTGCTTTCTGCGCTTGTCGGCGTCTCTGCATCTTGACTTGCTTCTTGTGCTCCTCGATGAGGAGGTAGTGGTATGCCATCAAGAGGTCACGTGAGGAGTCCAGAGGTAGGACTATTTCACTGTGGCTGGGGCGTGCTTCGACCCATCCTTCTTTGCTAAGGTGGATGAGGTGGCCCTGCTTCCCTGTTTTCGCCGTTTCCGCCCCGCGGGTTGGGGTTGGCGGCGGGTTAGCGCTTTCCTCGTCGGTTTGATGATCGCGCGCATGATAGTGCTTGCAGATTGGTTGGCTGCTGCTGCAGCTTTCGGATCCGGAACCGTAGGTCCCTTCATCCAAAGGTAGATCGCATGAGATCGGTTAGTTGCAGCTGCTGTAGAACTCATCTGTTGATGGTGACGGCGTAGCACGGGGTGTGGAGCCCACGGCGGGCCTGATTGATGGTACGGGCACCCGCCAGGAGGCGGAGGTGCCGCTTGTCCCACCGAAGCGAAGCTCCGAACAGAATTTCGAGTCCGCCGCCTGTGCTCGAAATCCTTCATGGTATCCGCGAGTGGGCGGTGAAGTCGAAAGCACCAAGAGAAGGTGATTCTTCGCCCATGAGTTGTAGATCGATCGGGTCGGAACCGTCATGACCGCACAATCAGCAGCCCCAATTCCCACAGACGGCGCCAATTGACGAGGTTTAATCTCGTCAATGCCCATTGTTATGGACTTGGGTTTGGAGAAGATGGGGATGCTGGAGATCGTGGCACGGTTAACAGACAAGCAACCAGGGGACACGAGATTTACCTGTGTTCGTGCCCGAGGGAAAACCCTACTCGCTTGTCTCGCTTCTTTGATTACGGGCGAACAAGGTTACAGGTGCTAGATTCGATCTGGCGTGGATGCGTCTGCGAAAGTATGAGTCGAGGTGAGTTTTTTCTAGGACGTGCCCTCCTGGCCTTTATATAGACTTAGGCAGGTCTCGGGCATAGTCCTAGTCGGTTACAAGTTCTAGGGTTTTACCCCTTTGAATTTCCTATCTCCGCAAGTCTTGTTCTCCAAGGATCCGAAGGCGTCATGGGCCTTGGCCACCCGAAAATCTTCATGGGCCAGCGTATATCTGCTGTGGGCCTTTCTTGGGCTGGACCAGGTATGCTGAAGTTACGTACCCGTAGGGTATAACCATGTCAGCATTACAATAATATACATAGACCGCCATCCAACTACATCTATGAAATCCACCTTTAGGTTATCATCTGAACCCCCTCCAGTTTTAAGTTGCAAACAACGGATAACTGCTTTAAGCAATGTGTGTAAAGTAAACAATACAATTGTTCCATGAACAAGATATTGTTGTTTTCTCCCTAGTAGCAACAACACATCTACAACCTTAGAGATTTCTGTCACTTCCCCAGATTCAATAGAGGCATGAACCCACTATCGAGCATAAATACTCCCTCTTGGAGTCACTAGCATCTACTTGACCAAGATAGCTACTAGAAACGGAGAGCATACAAGATCTCAAACAACACATAGATGATAGAATCAACAAGATAGAATCATTTATCAATTTGACATAGTAATCTCAATATCCATCGGATCCCCGCAAACACAACATGCATGATTACAAATAGATGATCGTGATCATGAACGGAGCTCACAAGATCTAAACATGGTAGCACAAAGGAGGAGAAACAACCATCTAGCTAATGTATGGACCCATAGTCCAAGGTGGAACTACTCATGCATCATATCGGAGGCTGTCATGGTGATGAAGAAGGCCTCCGGGATGATCTCTCCCCTCCGGCAGGGTGCCGGGAAGAGCTTCAGATCCCCCCGATCTAGGGACGATGGTGGCGGCTATGGACTATTTCGTGGAAGATTGATTGGGTCCTTAGGGTTTAGGTATTAGGGGCTTCTTATAGGCGAAGAGGGAGGCCGAGGGGGTGCCCGAGGCGGCCACATCCCCCAGGCGTGGTCCAGGACGGGCCATGCGGCCAGGGGGTGTGGCCTCCTCGAGGCCCTCCTCCGTCTCGTCTTCTGGCTCCGTGTTCTCCTTGGTGAAATATTGACTTTGGCTTTTGTCTCGTCCAATTCCGAGAATATTCATTTTTTGACCTTTTTGGAACAAAAAACAACAGAAAACAGGCAACTGGGACTGCAGCATCTTGTTAATAGGTTAGTCCTAGAAAACATATAAAACACCTCAAAGTGTAGACAAAGCAAAGTAGATACTAAAAAAGCATGGAACATAAAAAATTATAGATACGTTTACGACGTATCAAGCATCCCCAAGCTTAACTCCTGCTTGTCCTCGAGTAGGTAAGTGATAAAAAGAATAATTTTTTAGGTGACATGCACCATCAAAATCAAGATCAAACCATTTGCAAGCATTGAAAGTTGGGATCAAAGTACTCTAAACAAGCGCATGAAAGATGAAGTTCTAACGATAAGACAAAGTAACTATGCATGCAACATGAAAGGATACAAACAAAGATTCATGAATAACAATGAATTGAAGACGTTTGTTTGTTTGACATATAGAAAACATAGCATAGTGGCATTCATCTTGTTCCTCATGGAGTAGCAATATATGGATATGACACCTTCAAAGTTTATAAGGGTGACTAGATACAAATAGTTCAATAAAAAGCAATATCAACAATATGAATCAATCAATAAGTTTTGGGACAATGCACATAAAACTAAAAATGACAACTATGATCTCTTAACTGGTGCCTAAGGATAGAAGGCGGAGACTCAATATAAAAGTGGAAGAAAGGACCTTCATAAAGGGAAGCAGGGATTTCAAGTCTCATAAAGAGCTTCCAAAAATTATGGTACTTGTTAGCTTTCAGCTCTCATTGCCCCTATCATAAGCATCTTGAAGTATTTAAGTTTAAAGTGAACATAATATGGAGTATATGCTTGAAAAAGTATAAGTTGGCAATCTCATGTCCCTTGAGTATGAGGGCCGATCCTCATTCTACTCAACTTTAGTCACCGGTAAGTTCTTGTCATAGTAAGTACATGTGTATCATAGAGAACCGCCAAGACGGTACCCCTTGCACATGATACAGGAGCTATCCCATATCAAAATGACAAGGCAAGCAGACAATGAGCATCTCAACAATCTTATTATTTACCATGGGAAAAATGGTGCTTTTTTTATCTTTTTTCTCTTTTCTCATCTTTTTTTTATTTTTATCAATCTCTATCTCTTTTTTTATAAGAAGAATTCTTCATAGATTGCTCACTATGGTGATGCTGCAAGTTTCCACCATGATTAGGCATGGCTTAGGCTAGCGGCCCAGGCATTTATCTAACACACATACATAACTCCATGGACTTACAAGCTCCCCTTTTATTTCACACCGACGACATCCGCAAACAAAAGATCATGATATCAACTGGGTACAATGTACAAGTGCAATGTTGAAAGCGTTCCCCATGACAACATGGTTCTGCTAATTCCAACGTATAAGTGCAAGCATATACAACATAGATGACACAATGGTTCAAGTTTATTAGGGGCAAGAAAAATAAAGTGTGCCATCAAGTTTGTGAAAGCTTTAATCACTAACTTTTACATAACAAGTTTAATTTGGAAGATAGATAAAACAAGAATATACTTGGAATGGTGTAACACACCATGCATAGGAATTTATAGTGGACACTTTGGAATAACTTGGATTCTTGGGAGTTGGATGCATGAGTAGAGCTTACTCAATACTAGTGGAGGCTATCAAAAGACTGGGAGCGACCAACTAAGAGAGCAATAATGGCCATAATCATGCAGAGCGACAAAACATTACTGATCAAAGCATAATGTGGCACCACATGTCAAAAACTAAATAATCATCGAGGCTAAGGTGACTGGTTCATAGTCATAACATGGTGTGTGCATGTGCCAAATCAACCCAAACAAAGCATCAAAGGAGAATACCACAATACTATGCTTTTGTATGCTAAAACAACGCATATTTCTTTCAAGGCACATTAAGCAATCCTAATTGTTTGCAACAAGTCAAGATACAACACTAATTACTAATTATAAGGTTAAAACAACTTCTAGCATGACATGCTAAAGTCTAAGTCACAGTCAAAGCAAGCTCCTCTTGTACTACTAAAGCAAGAACTTCCTACTTCTTTCCAACACCAATCTACTTATTCAAAACAACACGGCAAAAGAGGGGGTCCAACTAATTTATTCAAGCAAACTAAGCAAACAAAAACCAAAAACAAAAACTAAGACGCTCCAAGAACAACAAAACTGTGTATGAAATAATAAAAACAAAGTGTCTAGACAGACCTAAGATTTTTATTGATGAAGAAGGGGATGCCTTGGGCATCCCCAAGCTTTGACGCTTGTACCTCTTGAATATTTCTTGGGGTGGAACGGGGTGGAATCCCCAAGCTTGAGCTTTTTTCCATTCTTCATCTCATTACATCATTCTTTCCGTACACCTGAAAATTTTCCTTCATACAAAACTTCACACAATCTTCATTAGCAACGTTAGTGCATTCAAAAGATAATATACCTTTGGGTTTTAGTTTTAAAACAAAAAAACTTCCACTAAATACACAAGCTACTATAGCAATTCCCTCAAAAATCTCAATTTCCCAAAAAGAACCCAAAAAGGAATCAATAAGAAGCAAATGCAAATAATGGCATAAATCTGTCAAAACAGACCAGCAGGTAGAAACCGATTTTTTTGAAGACCTAATGTTGGTTAAATAATTTTTTTGAACTAACGAAAGTTAGCTAACAACCTGGGGGATGTATTCAGAAAATTACATCTCAATCCGACTTATAGAGATTTTACACGAATTTTTACAGTGGAGCACAAAAATCCGTTTCAGGACAGCAACTCCCCAAATCTTACTTCCGTCTCATTAGAGGTTATTCTTGGCACAAAAGGATAAGTAGAGGTTATTACAGTAGTAATAACTTCCAAGACTCAAAAAAAACTATTGGGTTATCTCCCAAGAAGTAATTTTCTTTAACGCCTTTAAGTTAGGCACAAGAAGCAAGAATCAAGTATTTTCAAATAAAGAAGCATTAACATCAAACCTTGCTTTCAAAGGAAGAGCAAAGGGGAACTTCTCTATCCTCATAGGGAAGTGTTCAATACCTTTCTTGAATGGAAATTGATACTTAATGGTGCCTTCTTTCATATCAATGATGGCACCAATAGTTCTATGAAAAGGTGTTCCCAAAGTAATAGGACAAGAAGCATTGTATTCAACATCCAAAACATATAAATCAATAGGGACATAGGAATTGTTAACCATAATAAGAACATCATTAACACTCCCCATGAGTTTCTTTTTAGCATTATCATCAAGTGGGACATCCAAATAGCAATCTTCTAAAGGAGGCAAATCAAGCATTTTATAAATCTTTCTAGGCATAATAGAGACACTAAAACCAAGGTCACATGAAGCTTTGAGATCACAGTCATTCACTTGCATATTAATGATGGGTTCCCAACTATCTTCTACTTTCCTAGTAATAGAGGCTTTGTGTTTCAATTTTTCTTCCTTAATTTTAATGAGAGCATCTGTAATGTGTTTGGTGAAAACCACATTCATATCACTAGCATTAGGACTTCTAGCAAGCTTTTGTAGGAACATAATCACTTCAGAGATATTGCAACCATCAAGATCAAAATCAAACTTAGCATCACAAGTAGTAGAATTATTGGGTTTAGGCATTGTTGTAGGAGGAATGGGGACTTCTTGTGGTTTGGTAGCATCCATATTGGTGGTGGTAATAGTACACACACTATTGTTTCTAGAAATTTCAGCTTCTCTTTCCCATTTAGCATGTAGTTTAGCTAAAAGTCTAACATTTTCATCAATAGTAAGTTGTATGGCATGGGTGGCAGCAAAGGTACTTCCCAAGGTTTCAGGTTTAGCAGCCATTTTATTAATCAAAGAGGACTATGCTTCAGACAAAGAGGAAATATTTTTCTCAGCATTCAAAAGATTTTCCTCCACAATTTTGTTGAAAATAGTTTGTTTACTAATAAAGTCTTTGGGCATGACTTCAAGTTCAGAGGGAGCACTTCTAGTATTGTTGTAGGAATTTCCATAAGTACTGCCATTATTGGGAGGATAAGGCCTATAATTATTGTTACTACCAAAATTATTCCTATAGGCATTATTGTTGAAATTGTTGTTTCTAATGAAGTTCACATCAACTTGATCTTCTTGAGCAACAAAAGAGGCTAAGGGAACATTATTTGGATCAATATGAGCTTTTCCATTAACAAGCATAGCCATGATAACATCAATTTTATCACTCAAAGAGGAGGTTTCTTCAACAGAATTTACCTTCTTACCATGTGGAGCTCTCCCAGTGTGCCATTAAGAATAGTTAACCATCATATTATCAAGGAGCTTTGTTGCAGCACCCAAGTTGATGGACATAAAGGTACCTCCAGCAGCAGAATCCAACAGATTTCTTGAAGAGAAGTTTAACCCTGCATAAAAAAGTCTGGATAATCATCTAAGCAGTAAGTCCATGAGTTGGACAATTCTTAACCAAAGATTTCAGTCTTTCCCAAGCTTGAGCAACATGTTCATTATCAAGTTGTTTAAATTTCATTATTTCACTTCTCATAGATATAATCTTAGAAAGAGGATAGTATTTTCCAATAAAAGCATCTTTGCACTTAATCCAAGAATCAATACTATTTCTAGGCAAGGATAGCAACCATTCTTTAGCTTTTCCTCTCAAGGAGAAAGGAAACAATTTGAGCTTAATAATATCTCCATCTACATCCTTATATTTTTGCATCTCATAAAGTTCAATAAAGTTATTGAGGTGGGCAGCAGCATCATCAGAACTAGCACCAAAAAATTGCTCTTTCATCACAAGATTCAACAAAGCAGGCTTAATTTCATAAAAGGTAGCATCATGAGCAGGTGGAGCAATAGGTGTACTCAGGAAATCATTGTTGTTCGTGCTAGTGAAGTCACACAACTTGGTATTCTCAGCAGAATTCATTTTTGCAAAAGTGGAGCAAGCCAACAGCAGCAGAACAACTAGAGTAGGAACTAATTTTTTTGTGTTTTTGAAAAGAAAAGGCAAACCAAATGATTTTTTTGGAATTTTTGATAAAAAGAAGCAAGAAAAACAAAGCAAAAGAAACTAAGCAAAACAAAAACAAAGTAAAGAGAAAGGTTGTGAAGGACTCCCCTTGTGAATCCATCCTTAGCGTCCTCGGCAACGGCGCCAGAAAACTCGTTGATGGCGGCTCAGATCACTATAGAGCTTCGTTGGGAAACCCCAAGAGGAAGGTATGATGAGCACATCAGCAAGTCTTCCCTCAGAAAGAAACCAAGGTTATCGAACCGGTAGGAGGAAGGAAATGACTCAAAGGTGTTGCTAGCAGCTTGGAAACCCACACAACACAAACTCAAGACTTTGCCCCAACGAACAGTGAGGTTGTCAATCTCACCGGTTTGCCAAAAACTAAGGATTAACTGTATGGTCTGGAAGGCAATGGTTGTTGTGGATATGCTCTATGGGTATCCTCATAGCATGTCTCCTATCCGGATAACCCGGGTGACCCACAATTGGTAGCATGGCCCATGTCCTACTGGGTGGCCCAGTTAGATGGATTTAGAAGGGAGGCCCATGCCGGATAAAGGAAGGCTACGGAGGAGTCACCGATGTACCCGGAGCCTTGGAGTGCAAGACACGTTAGACTGATTGTATACTGTGTAGGACTCTATAACCTGTCCGGCTAGGACTTTCCCTGTAACCCTAGGACCTGGCGACTATATAAGTAGGGCCTATGGGAGCCTTTAGGGAATAACTCAACTCATACCTCGCACAGCTAACCAATCCCTGTAACTCGGCGTATTGCCATTATAGTGATTTATAGCAGGAGTAGGATTCTGCCACCATTGTGGGATATGAACCTAGGTAAGCTGTGTTACCTCATACCCTTCAACCGTCCACCTTACCCCACGTCTCTAAACACGCAATGTGAGAACCCCTCCATGGCGTACTCGTCGGCAATACCATGAAAGTTGGCACCCACCATGAGGAAAGAGGCGCTTCAGGCTCTACAGCGGGCGAGGTCCAAGATCTTCGCGGGAATCGGTGAAACCGTAGCCATCGGTCGCGTTCTCTTCTCCGGCAACGTTCTGATCGTCCCTCTCGACGAGTTCTGGATCCCGGCGAAGAAGAACCGTACACAATGCTCGATTGTTCCCATCGGAGACATCCACCTCTTCATCGGCGAAACCGACTCGAGCACTAGTTCCATGGGAGTCGGAGGAACGTCAAGACCCGCACGGACCGCCTACGGGCAGGATACGTTCGCGGAAGGATCGATGTCGGATCTCTCTTCGGAGTTGGCCGACAAAGATCGGAAAAATTGAAGGCCCACCCAAACCGCCCCTGTGCAGGATATAACGGTGGAAGATCACTGCAAGTCCACTGGCTTCGCCCGTGCGTCTGGACAGTAGAGATCCAAGTTCATCGGAGTGGTGACCATCTTCGATCTAGCGCGTTGCGTTCAGAGAGAGGGTGAAAAACCCCGCGATTACCTCGCCAGGTGACTCCGTATACGGGCCGATCTGGTACATTACCCCAATGATGATGACATGTATCACTTTGCGGAAGGACTGGACCAAGGTACACTTCTCCGGCATACGCTGAGGCGGCAGCAGGCTTCAGGATGCCTCACCTTCGAAAGCATGGTGAATACCATCAACAACTACGCGGAGGCTGAGGAGGCAGCTCAGACAGCTCTCGTGCTCCTTGACGGACCCTCTTCGCATCAGCCACCACCAACGCCGCCTCCGGTCGTCGTTGCTGCAGCTGCACCACCACCTCCAGTCATCGTCGCTACTATTGCACCACCACCGCCCGTCATCGAGGAAACCCCGGCACCCTTCGACTCTGTGCTTTACGCGCTCTACGCCGACATCAGTGCTGACTCGGTGGAGATAGATTTCAGCCCGGAGGAGATAGACTCTTCTATGTAGGAGATGGAGGAGGATTACAAACGCGACGAGCAGGCCAACAACACCGTCACGTCCCGAGAGGTGTTCGTCGTAATTGGGACGACGATGGATGGAGATCAACCCGGACGAGCTCTGCCTACAACGCTGGACAAGGGGAAGGTACCACCTGTTGCTGCCGACAATGATCACGCAAAGGTCATGCCTCCTCCGCCTAACCCAGTGTAACAGCCGCAGGAACTCGGCACCGGTCCGAGTAACAACAACACCGCAAACCCGCCGCCTCCGGCATCTATGTCTGCTGCTGCCCAAGTCACTCTAGCTGATAAAGTGATGTACGACAACCTACTCGTCGAGCCCATGACCGTGGATCATATTCGGAACGTAGTCCAGCTTGACGAGAAGCACCAGCATCTGCTGGAGGAAGCGCAAGCCATCACGGAGGAAGGCGCTAAGCTAGATCGAGATCTGGCCAACTCGCAGAAGTCAATAGAAAAAGCTAGAGCCATGGAGTCCGAGTACAAGACTCTGCTCCAACAGCAGAAGGCTAAGAAAGCTCCAGCTCGCGTCATCAACGATCCTGGTGTACGGCGAAACCTAGGATGGGCTCCCTCGAAGCTGCCACAAGCAAAGCCATACATTGACAACGAAGGCATGTAGGTGATGCCCACTCCTCTTCTTAACCTCGCCATCGCCAAGACCCTTCTGGAGCAGAATAGATCACCCGCAACTGTGGAACAGGTCTATGACCTTGTGGCCAAGGCGGTGAAACAGCAGGAAAATGCCACCTCTCAGAGGCTTGAGTCTGACCTAGCGTTTTGCTAATCTAGCCAGCCAAAGCTGCCAAGGTATCGATCTCCTCATGATGTTGGGTCCCAGACGGGTTCGTCAAAGCGAAGACGGAGGGATGCACGCAACAGGAGGGACGCTATCCCCATATCCTCCGACCATGGAGGCAAGGCTCATCCTCGTTGCACATCTCCACCGCCCCGCTCTCCCCGACATCGTGAAGACCCCAAGGCTCACCGTCGTACAGATATGCCTCTGCCAAGGCAGAACGGCATCGTCATCTGCGACAGCACGGAGCATACCCATCATTATGGGGAGTGCAACGAAGGACACAAGAGCAGGTCGTGTCATGACCCTCCGTGTCCGACAAGCAACCGTGACAAGCGTGAGGTGTCGCAGGAGGGTAACAACAAGAAGGCTAACCCACCTCCACCTCCGCCTCCGTTGCCCCCTAGTAGCCACCATGGAGGAGGAGGCCCACGTCGTTCACGTAGCCCATCCCCTGATGGCAAGAATAAGAAAAGAAGCCCGGAGCCATATGACGCACGTTCACGCTTGGACAAGATTCATGAGGCCCGAGAAGGACAATACTTGGGACCATGTTTCTTTGGACCTGTACTATGGACCGCAACTTACCCCAAGGGTTTCCGGATTGACAAGACCATCAAGCCCTATGACGGCACCGCCAAGCCAGCTACATGGTTGCAGGATTACGACAACGTGGTGGAGATCGTGGGGGTAACCCCAACGTTGCCGTCAAGTACCTCCCATTGATGTTGGCGGGCACGACCCAACAATGGATTGATGACTTCCCGGAGAAGTCCATCTGCAATTGGTTGGACATGCAAGAAGCGTTCACCAAGAACTTCGAGGGTACGTATAAGCATCCCTATACTGTTGGTGATCTACAGCCGTGCGTGCAGGAGAAAGACGAGTCATCTCGCACCTACCTCTCCCGCTGGCTAGACATGAAGAATTCCTGCGCAGGAGTGCACGCCCAGACCGCCATGGCCGCCTTCATCGATGGGTTGGAGAAAGGTATGTTGCTCCGACATAAGTTGAAGCGCTTGCAGGACAATCACCGTCTAGATCTCAACCAGATGATCCAGCTGGCTAGTGAGTTCGCAGCTGCCGACGACGATGCTCGTGGCTCCCTGCCGGCAACGACCGTTCCAACTCAAGCTAGGAGGAACAACAGCACCAAGCGGAATAACCTGCCAGAAGAAAAGCAAACCTCCGACATGGTCGACATAACATTTGCATGACGAGGTGATGGCAGACAGCGTGGCCGAGGATGGGGGCTGGTCCTGGGCAGCAGCGAGGAAGCGAAACTACCTCGGCAGTGCTCCGCATTCCCCAAACGTATGAGGAATACTGTGATATGTCTTGCCTTGTACACCTCGAAGCCAACGACAAGGCCACTCACACCAATCGCCGACAGAACATGCCCGATGCGGATATAAACTCCGGCGAGCAATTGTCATCAGCACAGTACGCCCCCTGCCTCCTACGACAACATCGAGTATCAGCACAACGCTGCGAACCCGGTGAGCCTTTCCCCTCTATTTCTCGCTTCCTAGTTCGCCATCAACATCGCTGATAGAGCGCGCCGCTGCTCGCCGTTGCACAGCGCCACCAGTCCATGGTCTAGGTGCTGTGAGCCATTGGATGATGATCCAGTGGATGCGATAGGTCATTTAATCGAAGGGGTATCATGTACTGTGTGCCATGCGATTTAAGTTAGATCCAATGCACCGCATCATTCGATCCCAGTGAAGCGGTATCGTCCAATAACATTAAGACACGTGGCTGTTCCGTCTGTTTAAAATTCCAGAAATGATTTTTGATTGTTTAAAATTGTAAGATCCACAAATTTTGTTCTGTTTGGACAAATTTTACAAATTTTATATCAATGGATTCACAAAAATGTAAAATTTGCAACCATTCCCTTACTTTAGTATTTTGCTTCTGAAAAATTGGTGGTTTTTATAGAAACATTTCTAGGCTTATTTTGAGTATAAAAATTATTCTAAAAATGATTTTTAGGTAAAATCTTTTGTAAATGGTTAGTTTTGAACCTACTGATCATAAAAACAAACTTTTGGATTTAAAAGTATATTTTGTGACACTAAGGAATTATTCCTTTGAATAAAAAGCATTTCTAGTAAAATAAAAATATTGCTTTGATTTAAAAATGTTTTTTGAGTGAAACCTTTTGAAAATGGATTTGTTTTAAACACTTTAACCATAAACACTAACATTTGTGTTCAAAAATATATTTGGCTAACACTACAAATTATTAATTTGATTTAAATCATTTTTTGGCAAAACAAAAATTATTTAAATGGCCATTTTCACTAACTTAATTTTAAATGGTTTTGCCACTTTTATAAATGACCAATATGTTTTTAAAAATGTTTATAGCCTATTAGAAACCACCTTTCCAAATAAAACAATCTTTTGCATGCTTGCATGCATTGTTTTGTTTTCTTCATTTTATGTGATGAATTGTTTGAATGCTAGTTTGATTTTGTACCTTGATTGAATTGTAGTGAACTTTGAAGAGTGTGATAATTGCAAGATCAAGGAGTGAACCTATATTATCTACTAAAAAGGCAAGTGGTTCTTCATATATTTTGTCGTATTATTTTCACTATGCATTAGTGATATTTTGAGTAGGACTTGCATGGAAATTTTCTAAGTATAAGCTATGCCTTGGGAAATCCTAGTAGATGATGCCTTAGTAGATTTTCCTAAGTTAATATCCCTACTACTATCATTCTTAGCTTAGCTAGTAGAAAACAAGGGTGGATTATATTCATGCTATGAAATATTTCTAAGTCAATGACTTGTGTTTTATTTAATAAAACAACTATGTGAATGAATCACCTGGGTGGAATGGTGTGAATGGTTTATGTTGAGTGGTTACACAGGGCCCCATATTTATGGCCTAACCTAGTGTATCTCACTTGTGGAAAGCCACCCAGGAACAAAGAGATTTGAGATGTCAAATGTTGAGAAGCTTCAAGTGCAGCCACATGGCATTATGGGCTCTGCCTGGATCATATAGGTTGCAATAACTTTGCCAGATGGACAGTTGGTGGTAGGGGGTGATATGTTTGGAGCGCATCCATTTGGTCTAAGCGAAGGCTTCTAAAAGATCTTGTCTCGATGCATGTCGAGTCTTGTGGGGAAAGTGCACCACCTCTCGAGAGGGTAAAATCTAGGTACTTAGCCGTGTCCCCGGCAATGGACAATTTGAGCATCAAGACATGGAAGCTATCAAGGATCTCCTCATCCCAATTTCTAAGTTTAAAACTTGTGGTTGAACACGGGTTAAAGGATCACCAATTTCTATTGGTAGATGCCTTGGGCGATTTTGACAAACAAAAACTTAGTGTTTTCAACTTATAAGGAAAACCTTATTTTGAGCAATGCAAGCCTAAGCTCCACTTAGCCAAATGCATATAGATGATAGATACCACCATTCTACCATAGTATCACTTGCCATTACAATTCAAATGTATTGACCCTTGTGGCTATAACTTATTATGTTGCAGGTTTGTTTGATGTTAGTGAAGTGTGTTGAATAGGATTTCAAGTCTACAACCAACATGATTTCCTGTGGCACTCTGAAGATGAAGGACTCCATGCTATATAGTTATTTCTGCTGCATTGTAATGAGATAGCCAAATGAGCTATGTATGATGTAATGAATTATTTTATTCCTGGTTATAAAGTTGTATTATGACCTTTGTTTCTTGATATTACATCTTAAACTGTGGATGCTAGCTATTGATCCAGGGACTAGCATTTTAAACACAGGGATCTCTACCTTATCAGGTTGGGACCTCTACAGATGGTATCAGAGCACTGTGTTGCCTGTAGCATTGTAACCCTAGGATTGGAAAAAATCCCTTAGAAAATAGGAGTTGTATTTTGTTCAAAACTTATTTACAAACAATCTTGTAAACTCTTTCCTCAACCTTTTGTTTTGAATCTACATCTCTTCCATTTCAACTTGATGAGCAAAGACTTCAACATGAGCAAAGACTTCATCATCACCAATGACTTCACCAACACCAATGACTTCAACTTTAGTTTCATCAAAGACTTCAACTTGGACAACACTAAGGACATCAAGTGAGAAAATAATGTTACTCAAGACTTGAAGACTAAGGTAACACAACCTAGAAGGAACCATCATCACCTTTGAAGTTTGTGACCAAGATGCAAGAATTTTTCCAAGGATACCATGATCTTGTTCATGAAGAAACAACCAAGAAGAATGAAATGATCTCAAGTGAACCATATAGTTGGACCACCATACTAGAGTTTAGTTTAGATCATATATTGATCACACCAACTTATGTGGTGTAGAAAAAATATTTTGTTGCAAAAAATATGCTTGAACTTTGTTGTTTGAGTGGATTGCTTGATTGTGATTGCGTGCACATTGTTTGTGTGAATTTTTGTGTGTGAGTATAATTCTTCCTCTTGGAAATATTTTTCCTAATCTAATCCCAATCCAAACAGATGACTACTCCAAGAGACTCTAACATCAAGGATGGTGACAACAACCACCAAGAGATGCACATGAGAGAACAACTTCTAGCAACCCAAGACAGTTGAATCAAGTGAAAACTCAGTTTTTAGCCAACAAAAATGAGTTAGACCCAACCATGCAAAGGTTTTTGGAAACCCAATCTCAATTGTTTCAAAGGATGACCAATCAAATGATCAACATGAGAAATAACCTTTCCCAAGGAGATTGTGACAACAATGTTATCAAGGATGATATTATAGAAGGAACTCAAGCTTGCAATATTTGTGGAGACATAGGACACACTTATGAAGAACATGTGGACCAATGCCCTAATTGTGAAGAGAAACATCCAACTAAGCAATGCCCCACATCTCAAGTTACTTGTTTCCTATGTGAAGGAAATGATCATGTCCCTATCCAATGCCCCATCTACCCCATAGTTCAACAAATGAAACAAGATGGAATGCATCAAATGTTTGGAAACCTCCATAAGGGAACAAATTCTACCAAGAAGGATAAAGACAAAATCAGAATTGTGCCTCATAAGGCCACATCCAAAGTGACCACAAAGTGTTGTTACTCATGTGAAGAAGAAGGTCACATCTCTAGTGACAGCCCCAAGAAGAGAGAAAGATTTCCCACCTTTGAGTGAAATATGAAGAGCATGAACTACTAGAACTCCTAGCTTTGGAGAGACCCAAGAAGAAGAAGAGCCAAGAAAACAAACAAGATTCAATGATACCCAAGAAGAAGGACATTAGCCAAGTGATGTGCCACAAATGCAAAGAGCTAGGACATTATGCATCACATTGTCTAGAAAAGAAGGAAGACAAGACAAGAAAACCAATAAGATACATTAGCCTTGTCACATGTTTCAAGTGTGGAAACAAAGGACATTATGCAAACAACTGCCTAGAGAAGTTACATCAAGACCCCAAGTAAGCCAATATGTAATCTAGTTAAAAACATTTTTAAGGGTGGTAGTACCCTAGTTGCCTTGAAGCCAACTTGTAACCTCTAGCCTTCCCAAATCTCGGGACGAGATTTCTTTTAAGGGTGGTAGCCTGTCACATCCCAAAATTTTCCAAATTTTGAAATGTGAAAAATAAATAAACAAAAGAAACAATTGTTGAAATTTAGGGTGAAAAGAAACTTTTTGTTTCTAAATGGAAACATCAAAACCCTTCATGAACAAACTTTGAATGAAAAGGGAATCCAACAAAATTTCAATCAAGTGAAATGCATTCATCAATGAATGTATCTTGAAATGTAAACACTTGGGAAAATACACGAAAACCCTAATGGTAGAAAATCATTTCGAAGATCTCTCTAAAACTATGGATTTGATCCAAATAAAAATCTAGCAACAAACATTTTTAAATGATCAAGAATGATAAACAAAAATATCATAAGATCATAGAAATTGGTATCATTTAATCTAGAGCCATGGATAAAAACATATGAATTTATAAGGTTAAAGGAAATAATTTCCAAAGCTAATAAAGCTCCTAAATAAAAATCCATACCAAAATATTGAGAAAAATAATCCTAAAAGGATTTAGAAGGATAAACAAATATCAAATAAAAATATACAAATTGGAATCACCAATTTTGGATCTATAAATAAAAAGATATGGATTCTATAAAGATAAAGAAAGAAATAAATAAATAAGGAATATTTAAAAGCCAAATTAAATCTTGGCCAAATAAACTGAATGAAAAGTTATTGAATAATAAAAAGTAGTAAAAGATTATTTAAATAAAATCATAAGGATTAAACCATATTCAAAATTATTTAAATAAAGACAAATTTCCTAACCTAAATAATAAATCCCAAGAAAATTATTTAGAAGACAATTTAAAACTTGAGTTAAACCCATAAGAAAATGAAATAAATATAATCAAAATACAAATAAAATAAAGGGATAAAGAATATTCAAATAAAAGTATATGAGATTAAACCATATTCAATTTTTATAAAGACAAAATCCCTAAATAGAAATGATTAATTAAATAATGAGAAAAATAAATGAAAATAGCCAAAGTGGATTAAAAGTTATCCAATTAACCTAAAAAAAGGATTAAGTAGATAAAATTTATATGGTTTGGAACCATATTCAAATTATTTAAACAAAGACAAATGTAAATTTTAAATAAATATATAAACCTTAAAAGAATATAAGAAATATTTCAAATAGAATATTTAAACACATTAAATAAATAATAGTAACCTACTGAAAAGTTTTGATAGATATTTGAATTCAAACAAGTGTTTTAATCATTTGATTAAATTCAAAACAGAAAATTGAAATCAGAAAAAGAAATAGAGAAGAAAAAAATAGAAAAGGGGAGCCCATCTAACCCTACCCAGAGCCCAGCCCAGCAAAGCCCAGCAAGCCCACCAGCGGCCTCTCTCTTCCCCCCCGCAAAACGTTTCTCACCCGCAAACGCACCCGCTCAGCCGCTGACGACCTGACCCCACACCTGCCCTGTCATCGTCTTCCCCACCGCGACGACCATGCCCTCTCCCCGTCCGTTTCTGCCGCTAATTTCTCTGCGTTAATTCGCGTTAATGGCTGATCCATTCTCGCCAGTGAGCACACCATGTTAAGTGCCCATGTCCCCTCTCTCTTTCCCCTCAATCATCGCTCCCTCTCTGCCCCTAGGCAACTCTAATTCATTCTCGCACCGCACTGCCTCCGACGAGCTCCTCTGCCGATTCCGGCAAGCCCTCACCTCCCCATTGCCCCTAAATTCCACGAGCGTGCTCGCCAGCGTCTCCTGCATATGCCAGTACCTTCCTCCTGGACGCGCGTGCCCTAGAGCATCGTCAACGACATCGGCTGAGCACCACCGTCACCTATCCCGACTCCGACGACCTCCCTCGGTAACCCTAGCCCGTCCCCTCCTCTCTGGTTGACACTCGGATGCTCTACTCTCTCTCTCGCGCGTCTAACGCACTTATTATTTTGCCTCCCCATGCCCTGTAGCCTCATCTTCATCGACAATAGAACTTGCCCGACGCGGATACAAACTCTGGCGAGCAATTTTCGTTAGCATCGTGCGCCCCCTGCCCTCCTACGACAACGTCGAGTATCAGCACAACCCTGCGAACTCGGTGAGCCTTTCCCCTCTCTTTATCGCTTACTAGTTCGCCGGCAACATTGCTGACACAGCGCGCCGCCGCTCGCCGTTGCACAACGCCACCAGTCCATGGTCTAGGTGTTGTGAGCCGCTGGATGATGATCCAGTGGATGCGATAGGTCATTTAATCAAAGGGGTATCGTGTACTGTGTGTCGTGCGATTTAAGTTAGATCCAACGCACCGCATCAGTCGATCCTAGTGAAGCGTTATCGTCCAATAAGATTAAGACACGTGGCTGTCCCGTCTATTTAAAATTCCTGAAATGATTTTTGATTGTTTAAACTTGTAAAATCCACAACTTTTGTTCTGTTTGGCCAAATTTTACAAATTTTATATCAATGGATTCACAAAAATGCAAAATTTGCAACTATTCCCTTAGTTTAGTATTTTGCTTCTGGAAAATTGGTGGTTTTACAGAAACATTTCTAGGCTTATTTTGAGTATAAAAATTATTCTAAACATGATTTTAGGTAAAATATTTTGCAAATGGTTTGTTTTGAACCTACTGACCATAAAAACCAAATTTTGGATTTAAAAGTATATTTTGTGACACTAAGGAATTATTCCTTTGAATAAAAAGAATTTCTAGTAAAATAAAAATGTTGCTTTGATTTAAAAATGGTTTTTGAGTGAAACCTTTTGAAAATGGATTTGTTTTAAACACTTTGACCATAAACACTAACATTTGTGTTCAAAAATATATTTGCTAACACTAGAAATTATTACTTTGATTTAAATCATTTTTTAGCAAAAGAAAAATGATTTAAATGGCCATTTTCACTAACTTAATTTTAAATGATTTTGCCACTTTTATAAATGACCAATAGGTGTTTTAAAATGTTTATAGCCTATTAGAAACCACCTTTCCAAATAAAACAATCTGTTTCATGCATGCATGCATTGTTTTGTTTTCTTCATTTTATGTGATGAGTTGTTTGAATGTAGTTTGATTTTGTGCCTTGATTGAATTGTATTGAACTTTGAATAGTGTGACAATTGAAAGATCAAGGAGTGAACCTATATTATCTACTAAAAAGGAAAGTGGTGCTTCATGTATTTTGTCCTATTATTTTCACTATGTATTAGTGATATTTTGAGTAGGACTTGCATTGAAATTTTCTAAGTATAAGCTATGCCTTGGGAAATCCTAGTAGATGATGCCTTAGTAGATTTTCCCTAAGTTAAGATCCCTACTACTATCATGATTAGCTTATCTAGTAGAAAACAAGGGTGGATTATATTCATGCTATGAAATATTTCTAAGTCAATGACTTGTATTTTGTTTAATAAAACAACTATGTGAATGAATCACCTGGGTGGAATGGTGTGAATGGATTATGTTGAGTGGTTACACAGGGCCCCATATTTATGGACTAACCTAGTGTAAGGATACGGGTAGGCTACACAAGCACAAATCAAAAAAATTCTACCGCGTATACCAGGATTACTGTTGTCATAGATCACGGGATTACCACTAGACGCGTAGTTGCGGAATTGATGAAGCGCGTCGAGGCAGTGCAGACGTTCCACGTCTCCTCCTTGTCCTCGTCCCACGAGAAGCTCTCCTTACGGGGCTCATCCAAGCGCTACAGATGCAGCGCCTCCGAGGTATCCACACGTACAGGGTGGAAGCGTCAGACGCCGGACTGCTAGGTCCGCGCGCGCGACACAGGCGTGAGGAGTGGCGGCTGGGAATGATCTGAGGTCTAACCCTGGCCAGCTCGCCCCACCCTCTCTTATATAGGCGTCCCTAGTGGGCTTCTACATTAGAAGCCCATTAGTAGCCTAAGCCTGGTCTAATTCGTATCCAATCCTCATTAGGCTTCCAGTCCCTTTAGTGTGTGACCCTATAGGTTCATATGCGTATAGACATGACACGAATACACTTATTCTGTTAATAGTTGGTAGCGGCCTCTAGCAAGACGTGCCAACTCCTAAACGCATACAAAGATCATATCGGACGAACCATCACAAGGTTTAGTACATGTCTTTCCCTTTGCCTCATGATATTTGGTCTATCTCCAAAGCTGACCTCCCTTTCTCGATACCGTGATTCAGAATCCCTTTACTAGGTTAACTCTTAACCATAGGTAGCACGGCCATGCATTTCTGGATACGATCACTCGAGGGGCCCAGAGATATCTCTCTCAAGTAGAGAGGGGCAAATCCCATCTTGATTGACCATGTCTTGCAGCATGCTTCAGGACAAACCCGAAAGCTACCTTTATAACTACCCAGTTATGGTGCAGCGTTTGATAGCCCCAAAGTAGGTCGATCCACATCTCAAGTACATGCGACAATCTCAGGTCTAAGGACAAAACGTACACGATGTGTAGAGAGAGAGCTGCAACTAATTGCCAGTCTCAAGTTGGGTCAGTCCAACCCCATGTTCATAACATGTGTCCACATCATTGGTTTGACATCTCCATGTCTATGACTTGCGAAACATAGTCATCAACCAATCGATGTGCTAGTCTAATATTCACGTGTGTCCTCACATGAACTCCGACTAGGGATAACTCTTAAATAACCATACAAGTATAGAGTTTCACAAAAAATTCACGTAATTGCCAATCAATACAAGTTGCCTGATATGGATATTCAAGGAACATTACAATAACTCATGGATACATATGAAATATCATCATCTCTATGATTGCCTCTAGGGCATATTTCCTTCAGTCTCCCACTTGCACTAGAGTCAATCTAAAATGTATCTAATACCAATTGCTCTTGTGTGCGCTTCATGCGCGGGCTGCGGGAGAGGCTTAGTCAAGGGATCAGCAACATTTGAGTCCGTATGTATTTTGCATATCATGACACTACCATCCTCAACAAACTCTCGAATCTGATGGTAACGCATGCGAATATGTTTGTTCTTATGGTGTTGTCTAGGTTCCTTGGCCTGTGCAATAGCACCATTGTTGTCACAATAAACGTCCAAGGTATTGGACGCGCCCTGAACCACACCGAGAGCGATCAGGAAATTCCTAATCCAAACAGCTTTCTTTACGACCTCCGAGGCAGCAATATATTCAGGTTCTGTTGAAGAGGAGGTCACCGTATCTTGCTTGGAACTTTTCCAGCTCACAGCACCACCATTCATGACAAACACATAACCTGATTGCGATTTCGAATCATCTAAGTCATTAAGGTAACTCGCATCTGTGTAACCCTTTACACTGAGTTCATCCTCACCTCCATAAACTAGGAACACATCCTTAGTCCTTTTCAAGTACTTAATGATGTTCTTTACCGCTGTCCCGTGACCTTCACCTGGATCAGCCTGGTATCTGCTCGTAACACTTAGAGCATAGGAAACATCTGGGCAAGTACATATCATTGCATACATGATGGATCCAATAGCCGAAGCATATGGAACCCTGCTCATGCGCTCATGCTCATCAGTAGTCGAAGGACACTGAGTGTTTATGAGTTTAATGCCGTGAGACATGGGCAAGAACCCCTTATTAGCCTCTTCCATGCTGAACCGTTTCAACACTTTGTCAATGTATGTACTCTGGCTGAATCTAATTAGCCTCCTTGATCTATCTCTATAGATCTTGATGCCCAGAATATATGCCGCTTCTCCCAAGTCCTTCATCGAAAAACTATTTTTCAATGAGGTCTTAACAGACTCTAGCATAGGAATGTCATTTCCAATCAGCAATATGTCATCTACATATAAGATTAGAAATACCAGCGCTCTCCCACTTTCCTTCTTGTAAACACAAGGTTTTTGTTCGTTTTTGATGAAGCCAAACTCCTTTACAACTTCATCAAATCGAATGTTCCAACTCCGAGATGCTTGCTTCAGCCCATAAATGGACTTCAGAAGTTTGCATACCTTTCCAGCATTGTTTGGATCGACAAAAGCTTCAGGCTGCATCATATACACGTCCTCAGTTAGGATTCCATTTAGGAAAGCCGTCTTGACATCCATCTGCCATATTTCATAGTCGAAATGTGCAGCAATGGCTAGAATTATCCGTATAGATTTAAGCATCGCTATGGGCGAGAAAGTCTTGTCGTAGTCAACTCCTTGAACTTGTCGAAAACCTTTTGCAACAAGTCGAGCTTTATGGATGTGAACACTTCCATCCATATCAATCTTCTTCTTATAGATCCATTTGCACTCGATGGCTTTAAAACCATCAGGCAGGTCAACCAAGTTCCAAACTTGATTGTCCTCCATGGACTCTATCTCGGATCTCATGGCGATCAGCCATTTCTCAAAGTCTGGGTCCACCATCGCTTCTGCATAGGTCACAGGCTCATCATTGTCTAACAATAATAATTCCCGCGCTTCGCGGAGCCTCGCCGACCTTCGTGGTTGTGGTGCTTCGGTTTCCACGGGTTCCTCAACTTGTTCTGCTACAATAGCATCACTCGTAGAAGCATCCCCAACTGGCTCATCTTGAACTTCTTCAAGTCGCACCGACCTTCCACTTGTTCCCTTTGTGAGAAACTCTTTCTCTAGGAAAACACCGCTACGAGCGACAAACACTTTGCCCTCCTCTCGGTTGTAGAAGTAATACCCTAAGGTTTCCCTCGGATATCCCACGAAAATGCACTTATCCGATTTGGGTGTTATCTTGTCCGACTGAAGTCACTTGACAAATGCATCACAACCCCAAATCTTTAGAAAAGACAAACTGGGATTCTTTCCAGTCCACATCTCATATGGTGTCTTAACTACGGATTTAGATGGTACCCTATTAAGCGTGAAAGCTGCTGTTTCTAGAGCGTAACCCCAAAATGATAATGGTAAATCCGACTGGCTCATCATATATCAAACCATGTCCAACAAAGTTCGATTACACCGTTCGGAGACCCCGTTTCTTTGAGGTGTTCCGGGCAGCGTAAGTTGTGGAACAATTTCGCAACTCTTAAGATGATCGCTAAATTCGTGACTCAAATATTCACCTCCACGATCAGATCGCAAGGCCTTTATTTTCTTGCCACGTTGATTCTCTACTTCACTCTGAAACTCCTTGAACTTTTCAAAAGTTTCAGACTTATGCCTCATCAAGTAGACATAACAATATCTACTGAAATCATCAGTGAAAGTAATGAAGTAGTGATATCCTCCTCTGGCTGTCGTGCTCATTGGCCCACATACATCAGTATGTATGAGTTCCAACAAGTCTGTCGCTCTCTCGGGTAAACCCGAAAAAGGTGACTTGGTCATCTTTCCAAGTAAACAAGCCTGACATGTCTCGTATGATTCAAAATCAAACGAAGTTAGAAGACCATCACCATGGAGCTTCTTCATGCGCTTTTCACTTATATGCCCCAAATGACAATGCCATAAATAGGTAGGACTCAAATCATTAGGCCGAAGCCTTTTAGCACTAACATTGTAAACATATGCACCATCAAGATTTAAAATAAATAACCCATTCACAATGGGAGGATTATCCATAAACATATCATTCTTAGAGATTACACAACCATTGTTTGCACTCGCGAATGAATAACCATCCCTCATCAAACATGAAGGTGATAAAATGTTTCGACCCATACTAGGAACGTAATAACAATTATTCAACTCCATAATAAATCCTGACGGAAGGTGAAGTTGCATGACACCGACGAACAATGCAGCAACCCTTGCTTTATTTCTGACGCGAAAATCCACTTCGCCTTTTTGCACTTCTCTAGTCCTTATTAGCCCCTGCATCGAATTGCAAATATGAGCAACCGATCCGGTATCAAATACCCAAGAGTTAACATAGGAATCAGCGAGAAGAATGTCCACAACATTTACAACAAGCATACCTGAGTGGGAAGTACTCTTACTTCCACTCTTCTGCAAAGAAGTCTGGTACTTGCTGCAGTTTCTCTTCCAGTGGCCATGTTCATGACAAAAGAAGCACTCAGTGTCTTCTACAGGTCCAGCCTTTTGCTTGGGTGCAGACTTAGGGATAGTATCCTTAGCCTTGCTCTTCTTCTTCCAAGAAGTACCCTTTTTCTTGAAGCTAGGCTTGTTCTGCACAGCCATCACATGGCTATGCCCTGCACACTTCTTCATGTCACTTTCTACTGTTTTAAGCATCCCACACAATTCATTAAGGCCCTTCTCCACCCCATGCATATGGTAGTTCGAAATGAACTGCCCATAGCTGGATGGAAGAGATGCCAAAACGTAGTAAGTGGCTAACTCTTGGCCTAGTGGAAAACCAAGCTTTTCCAAAGTCTAACTGTAACCAACCATTTTGATAACATGGGGGCCTACAGCTGCTCCCTCTGCTAGCTTGCATTCGACAAAGGACTTGGCAACATTGTACCTCTCAGTCCTTGCCTGATCTTGGAACATGTCCTTAAGCGCTACGATCATATCGTACGCTTCCTAATCCTCAAACTTCTTTTGGAGTTCAGGTTCCATGCATGCAAGCATAAGACAGCTAACCTCAAGAGAATCATCACATTCTCTCTTGTAGGCGTTCTTTAGGGCAGCAGATGCATTATCAGCAGGTTCATCGGGGATTGGGGTATCCAGAACCATTTCATTTTTATCAGACCTGAGAACAATTCTCAGGTTATGGACCTAGTCCGAATAGTTTGTTCCATTTAGTTTATATTTGTCAAGAATCGAACGCAAAGAGAAAGGTGATGTAGTGTTCGGTGCCATTGATGTATAATAGAAAACATGCAAAATACTAAGCCATGTAACCATGAAAGAGTAAAACATATTAAACAATTTAATAGCATAAACTCCCACTTAAATCAATATCCCTCTATTGATACTAAGTGATTCAAGATCCACAATTAATAATTCGACTAGTGAGCTTTAGCATCACTGCTAGAAGACAAGGTAAATCGGTAAGCAACACTTGCTAATCATATCACATATGACTCTTGTTGTTGGGTGACATCTCTATGCCAAAACTAGGCGCCCAACCTTTATGCCCCAAGGTCCTTAACTGTTAAGATGACCTTGTCAAGTTCACCAACCCTTATGCGTGTAGTTATCTGATACAAACCCATCCAGCCAAGGAAAACCACGGCACCCTAATTTCACAGGCCCACCAAAGATTGTACAGGGCATAGGATGGTGCAAGGTTTGGTTGGGAGGGCATGGTTTAACTTAAACTTTGTGAGGGATCGTTCTACTTCTATCATCTAAGCATGCATAGTAGTAAAATGCATAAGAATAACGTTCACATAGATGTGACACAGTATGGCCCATTTTCTCATGGTGATCTCCATCGCCATAGAACCTGTCCACCATGATGATCTCCATCTTCATGTTCCATGTGAGCCATCCTCCAAGTGATGAGTCCTCCAAGAACTAATACAAGCTATTACTCCTAACAGCTAGTAATCAAAATTACATAGTATTGGGATCATCACAAGTTGGCACGCAGGCCATTACAATAAATGACAACACATATGGCTCCAGCCGTGTTGCCCTACTCACAACACGCAGGTCATGCAAATTTTCATACATGCATCACATACATATATGGGCCATACTGATCACATACATCTTGGAAAAACAAGTTATGCATAGAATCGCATTCTACCGGATCATGTGACATCGCAGCATCTAGTTACCTTAACGAGATACAAAAGGGGCTACGATTAAGGGGGGTCTAGGGGGTCTCCCCTTGCGGGGTTCGAAGGGGTAGCGCCCCTCGCGGTATCTTCACAAAACCGTGAAAAATGAGAGATCGAATCTTCACAATTTTCTTTAAGGATTTTGATCGGCAAATCAAATTTACCATAAACCGACTCCTATCCCGATTCAATCAAACCCCTTTGATCACGGTACATCGATTTTAGATATAGGTTCCGATTTGACCAATCATATTGATCTTCGCGTTGATTCAACAGGATTTATGTGTCACTGTCTACCCCGATGGCGGAAGCCGACCGGTAGGGGTAAGTCGTTCGACAACCTCAGATCACGATCACAGAAAGCAAGATCATAGATCAATCCTGAACCACCGCCATATAAACGATCACATCATTCATATCAATCCGCATATCGCCATATGCAAACATCCCGAACCTATAACTGAACAGCATCGGCTCTGATACCACTATAAGGATACGGGTAGGCTACACTAGTGCAAATAAAAAATTTTCTACCGCATATACCAAGATTACTGTTGTCATAGATCACGGGATTACCACTAGACGCGCAGTTGCGGAATTGATGAACCGCGTCGAGGCAGTGTAGACGTTCCACGTCTCCTCCTTGTCCTCGTCCCACGAGAAGCTCCCCTTGCACGGCTCGTCCAAGCGCTACAGATGCAGCGCCTCCGAGGTATCCACACGTACAGGGTGGAAGCATCAGACGTCGGACTGCTAGGTCCGCGCGTGCGACACAGGCGTGAGGAGTGGCGGCTGGGAACGATCTGAGGTCTAACCCTAGCCAGCTTGCCCCACCCTCTCTTATATAGGCGTCCCTAGTGGGCTTCTACATTAGCAACCCATTAGTAGCCTAAGCCTGGTCTAATTCGGATCCAATCCTCATTAGGCTTCCAGTCCCTTAAGTGTGTGACCCTATAGGTTCATATGCGTATAGACATGACACGAATACACTTATTCTGTCAATAGTTGGTAGCGGCCTCTAGCAAGACGTGCCAACTCCTAAACGCATACAAAGATCATATCGGACGAACCATCACAAGGTTTAGTACATGTCTTTCCCTTTTCCTCATGATATTTGGTCTATCTCCAAGCTGACCTCCCTTTCTCGATACCGTGATTCAGAATCCCTTTACTAGGTTAACTCTTAACCATAGGTAGCACGGCCATGCATTTCTGAATACGATCACTCGAGGGGCCCAGAGATATCTCTCTCAAGTAGAGAGGGGCAAATACCATCTTGATTGACTATGTCTTGCAGCATGCTTCAGGACAAACCCGAAAGCTACCTTTATAACTACCCAGTTACGGTGCAGCGTTTGATAGCCCCAAAGTAGGTCGATCCACATCTCAAGTACATGCGACAATCTTAGGTCTAAGGACAAAACGTACATGATGTGTAGAGAGAGAGCTGCAACTAATTGCCAGTCTCAAGTTGGGTCAGTCCAACCCCATGTTTATAACATGTGTCCACATCATTGGTTTGACATGTCCATGTCTATGACTTGCGAAACATAGTCATCAACCAATCGATGTGCTAGTCTAATATTCACGTGTGTCCTCACATGAACTCTGACTAGGGACAACTCTTAAATAACCATACAAGTATAGAGTTTCACAAACAATTCACGTAATTTCCAATCAATACAAGTTGCCTGATATGGATATTCAAGGAACATTACAATAACTCATGGATACCTATGAAATATCATCATCTCTATGATTGCCTCTAGGGCATATTTACTTCACCTAGTGTATCTCACTTGTGGAAAGCCACCCAGGAACAAAGAGATTTGAGATGTCAAATGTTGAGAAGCTTCAAGTGCAGCCACATGGCATTATGGGCTCTGCCTGGATCATATAGGTTGCAATAACTTAGCCAGATGGACAGTTTTTGGTAGGGGGTGATAGGTTTGGAGCGCGTCCATTTGATCTAAAGGAAGGCTTCTAAAAGATCTTGTCTCGATGCATGTCGAGTCTTGTGGGGAAAGTGCACCACCTCTCGAGAGGGTAAAATCTAAGTACTTAGCCGTGTCCCCGGCATTGGACAATTTGAGCATCAAGACATGGAAGCTATCAAGGATCTCCTCATCCCAATTTCTAAGTTAAAAACTTGTGGTTGAACAAGGGTTAAAGGATCACCAATTTCTATTGGTAGATGCCTTGGGCGATTTTGACAAACAAAAACTTAGTGTTTTCAACTTATAAGGAAAACCTTATTTTGAGCAATGCAAGCCTAAGCTCCACTTAGCCAAATGCATATATATGATAGATACCACTATTCTACCATAGTATCACTTGCCATTACAATTCAAATGTATTGACCCTTGTGGCTGTAACTTATTATGTTGCAGGTTTGTTTGATGTTAGTGAAATGTGTTGAATAGGATTACAAGTCTACAACCAACATGATTGCCTGTGGCACTCTGAAGATGAAGGACTCCATGCTATATAGTTATTTCTGCTGCGTTGTAATGAGAATGCCAAATGAGCTATGTATTGATCCAGGGACTAGCATTGTAAAAACAGGGATCTCTACCTTATCAGGTTGGGACCTCTACAATTATAGATCAAGTGTTGCATGTGAAGATGATTCTTTCTGTCGCTAGAAGAAAATAACGACTTTGGGGAAATTATCAACCACTATGAAAATAGCATTGTTTCTTCTCTTAGATTTAAGAAGTGAAGTTTGGAAAACAATATTGCCTTCAAACAATAGATTTCCTTTCTATCAACAAAAAGATTTGGGGTCCTGAATTCTCGAATTAGATTCTTCATGCGTCGGTAAGGACCAAAGGATCATGCAATGCAGGTGTGTAGATTTATATCCCCGAGAAAGAGTGATACTAGTCTATGTAATTTTATCTTTTTTGAGTTCTTCGATGTAAAACTTACTCCCACTAACCATGTCGAGTTTTAACTACAAGTATGCTCTTAAAATTTTCAAAAAATCTTTTGAAGCCAACCAGGAATTCAGTATATCGAAAACCATCGAAAAGCTTTTTTGTAAAACGTTCAAAGCAACCGACAATTTACTTGTAGTTCAAATTTGACCTAATTTCGACAAATTTGCAGAAAGTCTCATTCAACTCGACAGAGTTAGCTAGGAAGTTTTAAAATTCGCAAAACATGGGAAAATTGAAAATGTTCTTTCCTGATAGTTGGAAACTCACAATGATGGCATCGTTTACTAAAATATGATGCACCCATCTACCTTCGAAAAGACAGTTAATTCAAGAGCATTCTATCATGCTTACTTGTAGCTCAAGTTTGACCTAATTTTGTTAAGTTGTCAAGATGCAAATTTTTAGAAAGAAGTTGAACCTATTGTCAAAACTCTCGATGGTGGTTTGTGATATATTAAATGACCCCCCATGGTTACCTCCAAACAAAATTCGTAAAACTGTCAACACACCCTAAAATTTACTTATAGTTCAAATTTGACCTAATTTTGATAAATCGACATAAAGTCATTCAAGTGGACATAGTTAGCTCGGCCAAAGTTTTAAAATCATAAGTAGTGCAACATGTCAGTCCACTATATATGCCTGAAAGCTCTGATTGTGGCATTCAAATCCATATTCTTCAGACTTTCTTTACGGAAGGATGTCATCACTCAAATATTTAGGAATGTTCTTTCCTGATAGTTGGAAACTCACACCAATGACAGTTTTTACTAAAAGAAGATGCACCCATCTACCTTCGAAAATACAATTAATTCAAGAGAAATATATTGCAGTTACTTGTAGTTGAAGTTTGACCTAATTTCGTTAAGTTGTAAATGTGCAAAATCTTTGCGAGAAGTTCAACCTGTTGTCAAAATTCTTGGTGGTGGTTTGTGATATATTAAATGACCCTCGATGGTTACCTCCAAAAAAATCGTAAAACTTTCAACTCAACCTACAATTTACTTGTAGTTCAAAATTGACCTAATTTCGATAAATCGACATAAAGTCATTCATGTGGACATAGTTAGCTAGAACGAAGTTTGAAAACTCATAAAACACTGGAATCATAAGTAAAACATGTCGGTCCACTATATATATGTGAGAAAGCTTGGATTGTGGCATTGAGATCCATATTCTTCAGACTTCCCAAAGTCTTAGCAAGAATTTGAACCTGTTATCAAAAGTCTCGGTGGTGGTTTGTGATATATTAAATGACTCCCTAATGGTTACCTCCAAAAAAAATTCACAAAAGTTTCAAAGCAACCTAAAATTTATTTGTAGTGCAAATTTTATCTAATTTCGATAAATCAAAACAAAGTCATTCAACTGGACAGAGTTAGCTAGGAGGAAGTTTGAAAGCTCATAAAATTGAACATGGGAATCATAAGAAAAACATGTTGGTCCACTTAATATGTCTAGAATCTTGGCTTGTGGCATTCATATCCATATTCTTTGGACTTTCTTTACGGAAAATAACAATCTCGTCATCACTCAGGAAATTGAGAATGTTCTTTCCTGATAGTTAGAAAGTCACACCGACCACATTGTTTCAAGAAGATGCACCCATCTACCTCCAAAAATACATTTAATTAAAGAGCAATCTATCGCGCTTACTTGTATCTCAAGTTTGACCTAATTTCGTAAATCGGCCATACTCTTCATACTACTTCCTCTTTTGAGTGTTTTCAAAATATGCCCAGATTTAACAACTAAGCTTAAAATTTTACCACTTAGTTTTAGGTTCAAATTTTACACGGACAGTGGCAGTACATTTTAAATCAAGGACCTAAAAAAGGAAAATTACATCGAGGTCCATAAATTTCACATGAAGCACTATAAAATAAAGCGTTGATAATAGTCGGGTCAGCTCCTTCTCGAGAGAGTAGCTCATCGAGCCATACTCTTCATACTACTTCCATTTTGATTGTTTTCAAAATATGGCCAAAAATTGGAGGCATGTATGGACTAGTACAACATTAGAACAATTTACTACCATTGGTCAAAATAAGTACCAGCACATTGATACGTCTAAAATGTATCTACTTTCCCGAACACTTTTGCTATTGTTTTCCTCTAAACTTGTGTGATTTGGATACAACTAACACGGACTGAAGCTATTTTTAGCAGAATTACCTCGGTGTCTTATTTTTGTGCAGAAAATCAACTATCAGGAAAAATCCTGGAAAATATGCCAAAAATTATATTTCACCAGAAGATCCACGGAGCCAGAAGACGAGACGGAGAAGGGGCATGGGAGGCCCACACCCCTGCCAGGCGCGGGCCCACCTCTAGCCGCGCCTAGGGGGGTGCAGCCACCCCAGGCACCCCCTCAGCCTCCCTCTGCGCTTATAAGTTGCCTCTCGACCTAAAAATCGAGGGGGGTTCGATAGTTTTATAGAAAGAGTTCCGCTCCGCTGCCGCCACCAGAAACCAAGATTCGGATCCAGAAACTCCGTTCCGGCACCCTGCCGGGATGGGGAATTTGGAGAGGATCATCGCCATCGTCATCACCAACGCATCTCCATCAACCATCGATGTTTCCCTCATCCATGAGTGAGTAATCCCCCGCTGTAGGCTTGGGGATGGTAGGGATTGGATGAGTTCTATCATGCAATCAAATAAGATCTGTTAGGGCATAGTGCCTAGTATGTCTATTAGTGCTATTTGACTTTTTTTGCAAATTGTTGTGCTTAATGATTGTCACTAGGGCCCGAGTGCCATGATCTCAGTTCTGAACTTATTATTGAAACATTATGATAGTATTGTTTGTGGTCTTATCTGCAAGATGTGTACACATATCATTGTCCGGAACCAAAGGCCCCGAAGTGACAGAAATTGGGACAACCGGAGGGGATGGATGTGGTGTGAGGGTCACATGTTTTCATGGAGTGTTAATGCTTTGCTCTGGTGCTCTATTAAAAGGAGCACCTTAATTGCCAGTAGTTCCCTAGAGGCCCCGCTGCCACAGGATGGCTGGACAGAAGATGTTGTGCTAGTTCTCATTGCGAGCACGTGTGACTATATTTGGAGCACATGCCTAGGATTGTTTAGTACTTGGATGCTTGTTATTATTTATCTGCAATGCCTAGATCTTGAAGCTACATGTTTAGACTCGTCCATGCAATGCCCGTCCATCCATCCGTCCCTATGCCTACCACAGTCGAATCCTACTATTATCGTTACTGTTTTACTGTTGCTGTTGCTACTACCAAACTGTTGCTACTGATAAACTTCTGTGAGCAAGAATTATTTCCATGTGCAGCTGAATTGACAACTCAGTTGTTAAGGCTTGCAAGTATTCTTTGGCTCCCCTTGTGTCGAATCAATAAATTGGGTAATACTACCCGCGAAGACTGTTGCGATCCCCTACACTTTTGGGTCATCAAGACTATTTTCTGGCGCTGTTTCCGGGGAGCATAGCTTTATTTGTAAGTTCACTTGGATATATTATTGTTCACTTCTACTCGTTTCATCATGGGGAAGTCTCGTGATGGAAAGTTTCCTATTTTACCATCCACTACAAGAAGAGGTACAGTCCTAAACACCTATGTTGCTCTTGATTCACCGTCTGTTATAAGTAAGCTTGTCACACCACCACCACATACTCATTCTACACACACTGCTACTACTGCTGAATCTAAAACTACTTTTGATGCTCATGATGTTACTTCTACTGTGCTTGATGCGAGTGGTTCATTAGGTCCTTTTCTAGATGCTACTATGGCTAGTCTAGGAAATATCGAAACTCCTAGTGAAGACAGTGTTACACCTGTTAGCTCACCTGAGTCTAGTGAGAGTTATGATATTAATGATGGTTACATTGAGTTCACTGATGAATTTACTGAAGAGTGCCAAAACACACATGGTACTAGTGCTATTAAGAGTCTCCTTGCTAGACGTACTATTATGCCAAAACTGTCCTCCGATCCTAAGTTTGCCACCACTCCAATAGATATTAAAGATGAACATTATGATTTCTCTCTTGATTTGTCCTATTTAGATATTGTTGAGAAATAACCTTTCTGTGGGACTGAAAACGAGAGTGTTGTGGCTCATATGAATGAGCTTTCTACTATGGGTGCTTTATTCTCTGATGATTTTAAGATGCGTAAGTACTTTGTTACTAAGATCTTCCCTTTTTCACAAAAAGGAGAAGCTAGGGCTTGGTTTAATAGATTACCTCCTGGTTCCATTGATATCCCTGATTGCTTGATTGCTTCTTTCTTCCAGAAATATTTTCCTCCCAGTGCTAGACATGCTGCTTTGCAGAGGCTTTTTGATTTTAAACAGGGAGAAGAAGAGAAATTGCCCGAGTCATGGACAAGGTTCTGCGCCTTGATTCATGCACATCCTAGATGTCCATTGCCTAAGAATGAGCTTCTTGATATTTATTATAATGAACTAACTAATGACTCTAGGACATACCTAGATAGCTTTGCTGATTGTGTTTTTAGGAAAAGAACTCCTACAGATGCTAAAGAATTAATGGCTAAGATAAGCAAGAATTATGATGATTGGACTTCAACCGAGCTAAATACACGTGAGCCTATTACTCCTGAACCAGATGTGCCTGAACCAGTTCCAACACCAACACCAAAGAAGAGGGGAGTTATTGCATTAAATGATGAAGTGATGAAGGAAGCTAAGAAGTGTCTAAAGGAGAAAGGTATTAGAGCTGAAGATGTGAAGAATCTACCTCCTATAGAAGAATTATGTAAGCCAATTCCTCACTCATCCACTATTGAGGTACACTCTCTCCAACACTTTGATGAAGGTGATATTCCTTATGGTAAGACTCCTGATAAAAGTTTAGAGGAACTTGACATTTTTATTGTTAAACTAGGTAATTTTAATAAACAAGTTTAGAATCATTTATTGGAAAACTCTAGAGCTATCCATGAGTTGAAAGATATTGTGGAAAGAACTTCCAATGATATTAAAATTCTTTGTAAACACTTTCAAATGGTTCAAACCCAACTTTATCAACTTGCTAAGGTACAAAAGGATATGGTAGTTAATGCCTCAGGAGATAAACATGCTTATGGAATTAGAACTAGGAGTGGTATAGCTACTCAAGATCCTTTATATCCTAAAGGACACCCTAAAAGAATTGAGAAGGATTCTCAACAAGGTGAGAATAGTGGTAGTCCTCGTAAGAGAAAGAAAAAGAAACACAAAATAGTTGAGGAACCACTTGAACCTTCTATAGATCCTAATAGTATATCTGTCTCTGATGTTGAAACTGAGAGTGGTAATGATGAAAATGATGCTCCTGATAAGGAGGAAGGTGAGGAAGAACCTGAGAAGCACACTAAGAACACTAGGTACACTAAGGAAGATTTTATTGCTAATAAACATGGTAAAGAGAGAGAACCTTGGGTGCAGAAACCTATGCCTTTTCTAGGTAAGAAACACAAGTCAAAGGAGAAAGAACACTGCAACAAGTTTTGTAAGTGGATGAAACCTTTATTTTTGCAAATCCTTTGAATGATTCGATTAAGTTGCCTCCTTATTCAAAGTATATGAAGGATATTGTCTCTAATAAAAGGAAGATTCCTAATGAGGAGATTTCTACTTTGCTTGCTAATTACTCCTTCAATGGTAAGGTTCCAAAGAAACTTGGTGATCCAGGTATACCAACTATTCCTTGCTCTATTAAGAATAATTATGTTAGAACTGCTTTATGTGATTTGGGAGCTGGAGTTAGTGTTATGCCTTTTTTCTCTACAAGAGACTCCAGCTAGAAAAGTCGATACCAACTGATATATCTTTGCAAATGGCTCATAAGTCAACTACTATTCCTGTTGGTATATGTGAGGATGTTCCTGTTCAAGTGGCTCATAATTGCTTGGTTTTAACTGATTTTGTTGTGCTTGAAATTCCCGAAGATGATAATATGTCTATTATTCTTGGGAGACCTTTTCTTAATACTGCAGGTGCTGTCATCAATTGTAATCAAGGAAAAGTAACATTCAATATTAATGACAAAAGCATACTGTCTATTTCCCCAAGAAGGTTGCTAAGAGCTATTGTCTGAATTCCATTGAAAATATTGAGAGCATAAAAGTTGGAGAAATATATTGTCCCATTCCACAAGAAATTTTTGAAACTATTATGATTGGGACTATTGCTATCAAGATTGAGATAAAATAATCATTTAGTGAAATGCAAAGTTTTGTTTCATATAAGATTGTTTTGGTAACAAGACTTGATCAACCTTGATAACAAAGGGATTTTAATGAACAAAACAATGCTTTCATAGTGGTTATACTTGCTCACTTTTATTTTTCTCCTTTCCAATCCTTGCTATTTGTTGTGCCTAACTTAAAGGTGTTAAAGAAAAGTACTTATTGGGAGATAGCCCAAATTTTTTCTTGAGGCTTGGGAGTTATTACTTCAGTAATGACCTCTCCTTATCCTTTTTATTTGCTTTTTGTGCCAAGAATAACCTCTAATGAGAGGGAAGTAAGATTTGGGGAGTTGCTGTCCCAAAATAGATTTTTTTGTTCCACCGTAAAAATTCATGAGGAATCTCTGTAAGTCGGTTTGAGCTGATATTTTACGAATAAATCCCCCAGTATGTTAGCTAACTTTTGTTAGTTCAGGTCTTCGAACAAATCGGTTTCTACTTGCTGGTCTGTTTTGACAGATTTCTGCCATTATTTGCATTTGCTTCTTATTGATTCCTTTTGGGTTCTTTTTGCGAAATTGATCTTTTTGAAGGAATTGCTACAATAGCTTTTGTTTTTAGTGAAAAGTTTTGCTGTTCTAAAGCTAAGCCTAAAGGTCTATTATCTTTTGAATAAACTAATGTTGCTAATGAAGATTGTGTGACGTTTTGTATGAAGAAAAAAATTTAGGTGTAGAGAGAGGATGATGTAATGAGATGAAGAATGGACAAAAGCTCGAGCTTGGGGGGAGCCACCCCGTGTCAACCCAATAAATATTCAAGAGGTACAAGCGTCAAAGCTTGGGGGTGCCCAAGGTATCCCCTTCTTCATCAATAAAAATCTCAGGTCTTTCTAGACACTTCGTTTTTATTGTTTCATGCACAATTGTGTTGTTCTTGGAGCGTCTTAGTTTTTGTTTTTAGTTTTCTTTTGCTCTGTTTGTTTTTGCTTTGTTGGCTTGTTTGAAAAATAGAAAAACACCAAAAATATTTGTTGTTCTTCTTTGGTTTTGTGAGTTCTTTGCAGGGTTCAGCCATCCTTAGTGGATTTTGGTTTCATGTTATTATTCAAGTCACACAAGTGAAGGGAAATAATGAAGATTAAGACAACTCGAGGTGTGGTAAGAGGCTAGTAACAAACTCTATTTGTTTTCATTTTTGTACATATACTCATCATTGTGAGCATGCTTAGTCTATTCATGGTAAGGAGTGTGTTACTGATGGATGCTTAGTAGTTCTTGCTTGTGTATCATTAGCTCCAGCTTGCTAATAGTTTGTAGCATGTCATATGAATGTTTTCTTGCATTGTTTTATTCATATTATGGTATGAAATTGTGATATCCTCCTCTGAAAGTTTCATGTGAATCGACTTGGCACATGCTCATGCATGCATATGACTAATAAATAGTTAGTAAGCCTCGATGATTTATTTTGCCTCAGAGTTCTTGTATCATTTTCATGCCATAATTAGTCCTTTTTTCTTGCAAGCATGATTATGAAAATTATTGCTCTCTCGTTTGTCCCTCACTCTCTATTTGCTAGCCTTCACTTGCACTGAGTATGAGCTCTACCTGTTCTTCCAACTCCCCAAAACCAATATTGCCAGCTGTGTCCACCATACCTACCTATTAGCATCATTTGCTATTTCAGTGGATATTCAATATGCCTTGTTTTCTTCCAAATAAAATGTTTGTCTGTTTTGAGAAAGTTAGTTAGTAAAGCTCTCACAAACTTGATGTCACACTTTATTCCTTGCACTTAATAATCCTGAACCATTGTGACTTGTCCATGAAAGTTATATGCTTGCAAATTATATGCTGGGAGTCAGCAGAACCGTGCTGTCATGAGGAACGCTTTCAACACTCTTTGGATAGCCTATACAGTTGATACTTTGCTCTTTTATTTACGGATGTCGATGATGTGAAATAAAAGGGTATATTGTGAGTTCATGGAGTCTATACATTGTGTTAGAGAAACTCCTAGGACGCTAGCCTAAGCCATGCCTAATCATGGTGGAAACTTGCAGCATCACCATAATGAGCATTCTATGAAGCATCCTCAATAAAAATCTGCACACATAGTAAATAAAAAGATCGCTGAGATGCTCATTGTCTGCCTGCCTTGTCATTTTGATCACGGGATAGATCCTGTATCATGTGCAAGGGGTACCCCGTTGGTGGTTCTCTGTGATATGCATGTATTTACAATGACAAGAACTTATAGGTAACCAAAGTTGAGTAGCATGCGGAGCGGCCCTCGTACTCAAGGGACTTGGGATTTCCAGCTTATGGACTATCAAGCATATAACTCAGATTAGACCTCACTTTCACCTTAACCACATGAAGATGCCTATGATAGGGGCAATGAGAGCTCAAAGCTAATGAGTACCTTCATTTTAGCATTGGGAAGCCTTTCAAACTTTTCAAAACCATTTTCACTCCCTTGTTGAGTCACCAGTTATTCTATGAGTACCTTCTTGAGAGCATAGTTATCATTGTTGTGTTTGTTCCAAAACTTGGTTAATTATGTTATGACTTTGATGCTTGTATCTCTGATATCTTTAGTTCTAGTCTTCACTTGAACTTCAGAGGTGCCTTGGCATTTATATTGTGCTCTACAAACAAAGGCAAGCGAGATACCACTCTATCATACCTTACTATGAGCATTGGAATGTTGCTTATGTTTACGTTCCATGCTACTTATTATTATTGAGTTGGTTTCTCTTCATAGCTTGTAATGACTATTGAGTAGATTTAGTTGCATACTTCTTATTATGAATGGTTTAAGCATCTACTCCTGTGCTGAGAATATATACATCATATGAAGCAAATGTGTTTGTTAAAGTTCTTTTATCGCACTCAGTTTTCAACTGAATTGATTGAGGACAAGCAATAAGCTAAGCTTGGGGGAGTTGATACGTCTAAAACGTATCTACTTTCCCGAACACTTTTGCTATTGTTTTCCTCTAAACTTATGTGATTTGGATACAACTAACACAGGTTGACGCTGTTTCAGCAGAATTACCTTGGTGACTTGTTTTTGTGCAGAAAATCAACTATCAGGAAAAATCCCGGAAAACATGCCAAAAATTATATTTCACCAAGAGGATCCATGGACCCAGAAGACGAGACGGAGAAGGGGCCTGGGGGCCCACACCCCTGCCAGGCGTGGGCCCACCTCTGGCTGCGCCTAGGGGGTGTAGCCACCCCAGGCACCCCATTGGCCTCTGCGCCTATAAGTTGCCTCTCGACCTAAAACCCAAGGGGGATTCGATAGTTTTCCAGAAAGAGTTCCGCTCCGCCGCCGCCACCAGAAACAAAGATTCGGATCCAGAAACTCCGTTCTGGCAACCTGCCGGGACGGGGAATTTAGAGAGGATCATCGCCATCGTCATCACCAACGCATCTCCATCAACCATCGATGTTTCCCTCATCCATGAGTGAGTAATCCCCCGCTGTAGGCTTGGGGATGGTAGGGATTGGATGAGTTCTATCATGTAATCAAATAAGATATGTTAGGGCATATTGCCTAGTATCTCTATTAGTGCTATTTGACTTTGTTGCAACTTGTTGTGCTTAATGCTTGTCACTAGGGCCCGAGTGCCATGATCTTAGATCTAAACTTATTATTAAATCATTATGATAGTATTGTTTGTGGTCTTATCTGCAAGTTGTGTACACATATCATTGTCCGGATCCAAAGGCCCCGAAGTGACAGAAATTGGGACAACCGGAGGGGATGGATGTGGTGTGAGGGTCACATGTTTTCATGGAGTGTTAATGCTTTGCTCTGGTGCTCTATTAAAAGGAGCACCTTAATTGCCAGTAGTTCCCTAGAGGCCCCGCTGCCACGGGATGGCTGGACAGAAGATGTTGTGCTAGTTCTCATTGCGAGCACGTGTGACTATATTTGGAGCACATGCCTAGGATTGTTTAGTACTTGGATGCTTGTTATTATTTATCTGCAATGCCTAGATCTTGAAGCTACATGTTTAGACTCGTCCATGCAATGCCCGTCCATCCATCCCTATGCCTACCGCACTCGAATCCTACTATTACCGTTACTGTTACTATTGCTCCTATTTTACTGTTGCTGTTGATTTGTTGTTTCTACTACCAAACTGTTGCTACTGATAAACTTTTGTGAGCAAGAACTATTTCCAGGTGCAGCTGAATTGACAACTCAGTTGTTAAGGCTTGCAAGTATTCTTTGGATCCCCTTGTCTCGAATCAATAAATTGGGTTATACTACCCGCGAAGACTGTTGCGATCTCCTACACTTGGGGGTCATCATACATCAATATTAGTTCCACAAAATACTTTAATAATAGCAACATCAGAACATTTGAGAGATTTAGTAGCTTTTGAATGATTCAGCAGTACATGTCATATTTTGAACTCGACTGAACAATTCTCAATACATAGGAATGGGCAGCCATGGCATTTCCATTAGCAATAAACCACTACATGTCCCATCATATACTCCAAACATGCATGAGAGAAAACAGAGAGGTCAGAGTCACCACAAGATCTGTATGACAACGATTCAGAGTGTCCAAGTAGTGGCTGGACATCGCTTGCTTTCCATCCTGGCACGCTTCTCTCATTTCACCGTCGCCTGTGGATGCTCGAAATAGGATTTTGCCTGTGCACCCTCAGCAAGATAGATGTAAAATGGAGGTTACCCTCCACAAAATTCCGCCACTCAGATTACGTAGGGATCTGCCACTAACATAAATAAAGTAATTAATATTAGAATAGAGGGACTAAAAAATTACAAAGTACATTCATATTAGGATCATCACAAGAATATTAAGATGTGATATCTCACAATGGGTTGATGTCGTCTTCCACCCAATATTGGAACTCCACGGGGAACTCCGACCAACGATTTAGGAGCTTGATAATAAGTCTACGGCTTCAACATGTAATGGTTGAACACATTCAGCACGGCATTGGCCAGCACACTTTTTGGCTGAGAAAAATACTGGATCTTATAGACCCCACAAAAAGGCATCAATGACGCACCCTCACCTCGTACTTCTCCAATTCCCTCACCTCCGACCTTACGCGTCTAACGGACATGACAATCGCCGTGTTGTGCCTGTCAATCAGGCTGATGAATAGCGTGCCCTCCTTCCCGATGCCGATGACATTTTTTCTTAGCGAGATCCGTGCAGGCACCGTATTAGACGGTTCCCATTATTTGATGTTGTGGCGGACTCTGGGAACCTCCATCGAGTGGGCAGAATTAAGGTGTAGATGCAACTCGTCTTGGTCGCCGACCCACTTGCATCCTGGCTCCATGCAGATAAATAGGCTGTATGTGCAGGAGATCATGTGGGCATAGAGTGTGTTGAAGGAGACCACTGTCGAGAAGACCTAGTTCGGGCAGATATAACCTTCTTCGTCAGTGAATTGGCGATGTAGCTCCTTTGAGCATGTGCCAGCCAGACGACGCTTTTAGCGTCCAGACACTCAATGATTTGGTTGATGACGTCGTCACAAACCTTGCTAAAGCCACTACACCCCCGACTCTCCCTCGAACCTCTCCAATTTTGTATAGACAATTCACCATCGTGTTCGGGAGGATTGGGGGCCAGGGCCAATCTATATAGAACTGTTGGTTTTTTTTGGAGGAGAGGGGTGGTGTCCTAGAAGGATTGATGCAATGGGTGAGATAGCGAGGAAAATGTGTGAACCGTGTGGTGGTGAGGATCCCAACTTTGGCCAGGCGACATCGGCAAGTGGGGATAAATAGAACGGAGATGGGGAATATGGTATGACTCTTTGAAAGAGGTTTTTCTTTTCTTCTGCTATAGGAAGAGGCTGCATCAAGGAAGCCGGCTAGAGTGATAGACTAGCACGCTGTTGTGCACTAAATTAACGTTGTCACCTCCTGGCGCAATATAGCCTCATCATGTTAGTTGACCAAACACGTTATTTATTTACAGCTTCTATTTGCATAGTACTTAGGCTAGTCTTAATGGGAGTAACTTGAGTCCTACATGTATTGCCAACTAATCATTTAGATGGCATGGCATGCAATTAAATGATGAGAGAGAGGCTTGTGGTAACTAGCTACGATATGTGCAATGTTCAGATACATCTAAGAAAAAAAATCAAACTACCCCCTCCGTTTCAAAATATAAGATGTTTTAGCTTTGTGAAGCAAATGTATCTAGACTTCTTTTAGTGTGTAAGTTCACTCATGTTTGGAGTGAATCTACACACTAAAACAAGTCTAGATACATTCATTTCACAAACCTAAAACATCTTTTATTTTCAAATAGAGGGAGTAGAGTCTAAGGAATTACTACATGCTCCACCATTTAGCATCAATGTGGGTCCCACAAATCAAGAATAGAGAGAATAATAAAAGAAGGCTGCTACCGAATGACGAGTGGGCCATTTTGCAGTTAGATTCCCTTAGCCATGTGTCTAGTACTAGACACATCTTCTAAGAAATTTTGGTAGACTCGGTGTCTCCACCGTTTAGACATACCTCTAGTGGATGAAAAGTGCTCAAGACACAACATTTCTCTCACACTACACAAGATAAGTGATAAGATTTTTTCACACATATCGTGGACCATGTTTCACCTAAGGTTACCAAGTTTAATTATGAGTTTTCAAGATTCTTAGCCAGCCATGCAATCTAAATTAGGTCAAATTTAACTACAAGTAAGCATGATAGATTGCTTTTAAAAAGTTACAAACATCCTTTAAGTCTGTATGCTACATAAGAGTCCAATACTTCAAAAACCAATGAGAGTTTTCTAGGATTCAAGTTCTTGTTGCAAATATGCATGTTGACAATTTGATCATCACTAGATATGAAAAAACATTAATGAAAACCCTAAAAAAATGAAACATTTCTAGATGGAATCCTTGATGCAGCTACGGTCGGTAGAAGACAACCGAAGGAGCACGGTAAAACCCCCTCGTTTAAAGAGGCATCCCTAACTCCGACATGCCGCATTTTGATCTTCCCGAGCGCGCACTTCACACATTTTTCTCACCATCTCACCCACAGCATCGCTCCTTCCAGGATACCACCCCCTCCTCCAAATACGCTTAACAGTCATCCATAGATCCGCCCTTGCCCCCAATCCATCCGGACGTGACGACCGTGGATTCGAGGCACAACCATCTGAACGACGTCTAGAGGAAGGTCAGCGACGACGTCTTCAATGAAATAGCTATTCGTCTGGAAACTACCAACATCGTTCGGCTGACCGCATGCTCCAAGGAGATGTACTACCAAGTCACCGGCGGAAAAGGTAGTACATGCCCCAACGACATCTGTTGGACTTTGGTCTCCTACAAGGATGTCTACAACCACGATATCACATGCAACTACTGCCGCTGTGTCTGCACAGAGTCAAGATGCAAGTTCACAGCGTCAAGAAAGTGTTCGTCGAGCACCTCATATCTGCCCACGCAATGACGGTTCCCAGATACAGCCCCCAAAAATGGAATCCAAAAATGCCGGTTCCTGCACCGCGCTTGTAGAGAGCTGGGGTCATCCGCATCGGGAAGGAGGGTAAGCTGTTCATCCCCCAAATTGATAGACATAGCAAGGACTTTCTCTTGTCCGTCAGGCTGGCCAGGTCAGCGGCGTGCGAATCGCCGCAGTATGAGGTGAGGTTTTGGTCATTGGTCTTATTTGCTAGTTTCAATGAGGTTCTAGTAACGAGGTCATTGTCGGCGGACACCGCGCTAGAAGTTCTCACGTATTATATGTCAAAGCCACGACTTTACTGGCATATTGCCAAACCTGTCATCGGACAAGATTCACCGGTGAGCTATCACATCTTAATACTCTTGTGATGATCCTAATGTGAGTGTATGTAATGTTTGTACTAATTTGTTAATTTATGTTGGTGGCAGATCCCTTCAGAATTGCGGAAATTAAGGATCCAGAATTTCCTACTTTGTCATATGAATTTTACATGTATGATGGTGACCTAGAGGTCGACAAGCGACAATGAAATGAGAGACGCGTCCCAGGAAGGAAATCAAGCGCGCTACCCATCCAACACTTTGACACGCTAAAGCATTCTCTTTTATTATACGTATATGATGGGACATTAAGTGGTTCGTAGCTTAGTGTAGACTTGCATCTCTACACTTCTACTGACTATTTTGTATGGACTTCAGTCTATTTTGTAGGAATACCTATCTACGACTTGTTCAGATCGAGTATGACACAATTAGTCACTATAAATTGCTACTGAATCCTATCAAGTGTTGCTGAATGTGAATCCTATCAAGTGCTGCTGAATGTGAACTAGGAACCTGCAAGATACTTTTCCTTTCTTATTCTGTACTGTCAAATCTTTCAAGTGCTACTAAATCTATCAAATTTTCGCTCGTTTCTATTACTAAAGTATTTCGTAGAGCTAATATTGATGTACTTGTACTTGTTTAGATCAAGGGCATTAGATGGTAGGTCTTGCTTTTCTTTTGAAAATGGCCTTGTGACAATCTATATGAGGCTTAGGTTGCATATATGTCGATCACACAGGCAATGATCTAAGAACGAGGTATGCACATAAAAGTAGACTTTATTGTCAGTTTTGTATGCTAATGATGGAGTGTCTGTGGCACCCCGGATTTATGGTCCGAGAATACCCGTTATGCATACAATTCATGTTCCCATGATCAGTGAGCTGTGAGCATAGCCGACAAGTATCATTACATCATCCTTGAATAACGAATACAATAACTTACAAGGAGGCTTTTATGGCGATTACAACACAAGTAGCAGAAGTCTTCAGTGCGGAGCCCGTGCCTTAACCTATAGGCAATCGATCGAAGACTACTAGCTCGTGATAGACGTCAACACCTTCGATCCTTCTTAAAATCTACAATCTGGACAAGTAAATAGCCAGGGACAATGCCGGTGAGTACTTTGAATGTACTCGCAAACCACCGAGTCAAGGGTAAGAAGATAATGCATACTTTGGCTATGGCGAGAAAGCTCTATACTATCGTTGTTTTTGAAAGACCTTCACTGGCATCTCTATATCTTTGTTGAAAAAGAGTTTTTGTGAAATATGCCTTCTTTTAGAAAACCTGGACATCTCCACATCCTTGCTAAAAAGATTTCTAAAATAGTTTTGTTGTAAAAACCCTTTTTAAAACCTTAGCGACCCTCTCTGGTCAAAACCAACTTACTCTTTATCTTTCCTCGTGACCAAGTCACATCCTTTATTTCATCACAACTTAACCTAAGGGTACTCCTAGATCTTGCCATTCCAACCGTCCTTGTCCGTGGACATGGCTATTCGAATAGATTACACTCTGCAGAGGTTGTGCACTTTTCCCACAAGAATCAATACATCCGCCGGGATAAAACCACGGCCTGCTACACACGGTAGACAGGGGTTCAGATAATCAAACTTGAACTTTTCATTTGTCGATTCCTAGCAACGGGGGCTTTTCCTTTTGGGTTTATATCTCCGGTATGAGTATGGGGTACGACGACCCTGGTCCTTCCTCCCGTACTGACCCCTACCTCCATACCGAAGCCTGACCAGTAGCAATAATGACAATCTTCCATCCGTACTACCTAAAAGCATACCGTCCGCGAGAGAACCAATTGTTGCACCAGTGCCTTGCCCTACAGATAGCCCGGATTTCAGGGGATTTCTCCCCTTTAGTGAGTAAGAGCAGCCCTGTCTAATGACCACAAACTACGAGCTAAGCCCCAGCGACTGGGATAATGTGGTTGCACGGATATAATTGTTCCAGACATTGGCTTAGAACATCCCTTCCTTTCTCTTGATTGACTTTCTCGTCATCCACCTCTTCTTTTGTTTGGTAAAACTTCCACTCGGAAATGATGCCTCTTTCCAAGGGTTTTATTTTTAAAACTTTATAGTAGGGTAAAAAACCAAAATAGTTTTATCATTGAAAATCCGTGGGTTCCAAGAGGGAAGATGCTATTCATCTTAGCCTCGTTCTAAGGGGTAAAGATAGGTGTAAATAGGGTAGGTGTCCAATGGACACTCATTCATAACTTGGAGGAGCCAAGTTACTCACGTCTGTTTATTTGAAACAAACCATGCCTGTGTTCATGCAATTTATAAATGAGATATAAAAAGTTGATAAATAGAAGTAGGGCAATATAGGAGTTCAGGAATGGTGGCTAGCCTGTTACCATCGAGATGTCCCTTGACTTCTTTATAATACCAGAATACCAATAATATTAATGATAAGAATAACCCCGATCCTTCTTCTTCTCGGCGTCTCACAAACGCAACTATCGCCGTTATCGAGCAGACATGCAAGCAAACAATACATCAATCAATACAAGGCACACAAGCAACAAACCAAACAACAAGTAAAGGATATCTACAAGATCAACATCAGGGGATGTTGGAGGATTGATGTGATTGGATTGGAAGAAGATTTGGAGGAATTAGGGAAAAAGGATCCCTTTGGATTTAGAATCTAGGAACTACCTAAGGGAGGGGTTTTTGACCAAGGGATTTATTTGTATGTTACCATTGTATAAAAATGATACCATCAGATAGGTATTGATAAAATGAAGCCAACAAAAGTGGTTTCACTATTTTATCAATTTTCCTTGATTTAGACTGGATTTTATAGTGGATAAAACTCTAGTTTTAGGAAATAATTCACCAGAAATTCTCTAGAGTTCCAAAAATTATTTCCTTGGGTGATTAGGTAGTATATGATGGAATGAATTCAGAGGAGTTGGAATCTCCTCAAAACAATTAACAGAATGCCCTTGAGAAAATCTCAAAGGCAAAACTAGCTGAAATTTGTCTTTTTCATCAGATTTATTTCACAGAAGATGTTTATTTTATTCCAGGGTCACATGCTAGGTACTGAGAGTACCTTTCTTTAGAAATTGGAATCAACCTTTTTGGAGTTACATAGCTACTGTAAGGATTTTACTAGTAAATTAACCATGCATAGAATAGTTTAATTCGCTAAAAATCAACAGTGACTCAAAAAATTATAAGCATCTGGATTTTGGAAGATATGGTTATGTGTGTCTAGTGAGAGTTGGAATTAGGTGCAAACTTCATTTGGTTTGTCCTAGAGAAAATCCTAAAGACAGAAAGCCTCTGTTTTTGTTATTTTTCCCGAGGGCAAACTATGAAGTAAGTTAGTGTGGGGCCTGTGGGGTATAAAAGGTATGAATTATATCTTTTAGTACAAAGTGGTTTCAGGTTATTTGGAGTGGTAATTTTTTTTGGAGGATTTGTTTAGTGTTCTGGACAAGTCTTGGGAAAGGATTTATCATATTTGTTCAAACATTGTTTTGGTATAGCACCAAGTTTTCATGTTTGAAAAGAGGCTTGAGCACCTGGTCAAAATATTTTCTAATTTTTTTGGGTCATGTTCATTTTTGTTTATATTTAAACCATACCGCATCTTGTAGATCTGAATTAATTTAAAAAAAGGAAAAAGGGGGAAGGCGATGGGGTTTGCGGGATACTGGCCCGTGCCCGCGAGATTCGATCCAAGCGGGCAGCGGCCACACACGGGGTGGCGGTTTTGAAATGCTGACAGGCGGGAGGTTGTCTTCTACCTCTGGCTAGGGGAGAATAGAGGGGAAACACTAGAGGGAGGCGGCGGCTCCCAGGGAGCTCACCTGAGGTGCCGGGGAGGCGACGGGGACGGCTTGGGGTGGATGGGCGTGCGGAGGGGATCCGGGAGAGGGGCAGCATGGCGGGGTTTGGTGCAGGTCTAGGGGTTCGCGAGTTCTCGCGATGGAGGGGATTCGGGGCTCGATGGGGAGCACTCCTGAGCTTCTGCATGCAAGAGGGGATGGGTCAGCGGTGGTTCTAGGGTCCCGGGGAGGTCGAGAGAGGTATGCTTACCGTCGGAGGAGATGGGGAGAGAGAGCTGAGTCGGGGGAGGTTGTCCTCGGGCATGCACGACCGTGGCTACTCCAATGGCTCCTGCAACCGAAGATGAGCATGGGGAAGGAGGTCAGAGGGTGTAGATCTCGAAGATATTCCATGCAAAGGGAGTGGAGTATCGTAAGGGGCGACCTTGAGCTCGAGCTAGTCCATGGCCGAGATCTCCATTTCTTCTTCGGTTGGCTAGCTGAGAGGGGGGGAGGAGGGAGAGGGGGAGCTCTGGGGAAGGTGAGTGAGGTGTGCTGGGGGCAAAGAGGGCAGCGCTGTGCTGGGGGTGGCATGTGGCCCTTTTATTTTGAAACCACATGGTATAGATGCATTTTCCAAAATGGACATGGGGTGGGGGCTTCCCATTGGTTGCTGAGGGTGGTGCTGGGTGGTGTGGTGGTCAATAGCTCGACCAGAGAGTGAGAGGGGAGGTGGGGTAGCTGCTATCCTCTTCAATACAAAGATCCTTGCAAGATATGATGCTCTATCTCTCTCAAGCACTAGTGGACAAAGAGGGGCTAGGTACTTTGGTGCTACAGTGCACACGACTAGGAGAGAGTGTTGTTGTTAGGTAGGAGTGTTGAAGAAGATTTGAGCTGGTGTGTTTGTGATTAATTGGAGGCTTGAGAGGGAAGTTGACAAACTTTCATTGGACATAGTGTGGAAATGGTACAGGTAGGTAGAGAAGGTCAAATGATCTTTTCATGATTTAAATGGGATTTTTCTGATGATTATAATCCCATTTAAATGCACTTCTTCAAAAAGTGCAGAAATAGATTCTGGAAGCTTAGATGATATTTTTACATTGGACAAGCTTGGTTTTTGATTTGATATGGTACTAAATACCATAACACACATTGGAGAATTTTATTGGGATTTATTGAAGTGTAAAAGTATTTTTAGGGAATTATTTCTTTTTTTCTGCCATTTAAGAAAAAGGGCAAAAAGAAATAATAAGGAATCTCAAAAATATTTATTTTTGAGTTTGGAAGATGGGGTATGATTAATAGGCATCAATTGTGCCTTATGTTGTCAAGGTGATTTGGATAAAACAAACTTGTCTTTATAGACCAGGATTTTGGGAATTTGGTAATTAAAGGGAATTAAATAGTTTAAAAATTCCAAATAACTGGGAGAATTATTTGGGGATGCTTATATAAAAGGTAGAGGGTGTACAATTGGTGTAGGCATCAATGTCAACCTTGGTTATGAATAAAAGTGGTGAAAGTAAATAAAACTAGATTCTTGGAGGATCTAGGGTTTAGTTATTCTGATGCCATCTAAACAGGGTTGGATTAGGGAGCTCAGAGCTCACCTGGGTACAAGGGGTATATGGATGGATAGACCATGTCCTATAGATGATCATGGAAGCAAGAGTTGGGTTAGTTGTATTTGAGGTGGTCTTGGAGTGATGGCAAACTTTGTTGAAAATAAGGCAGCCATAACAGACACATCAGGTAGCCTCCTAAACCATGTGGGTTTGAGAAGCACCAGGATCCAATGGAAGCAAGTGAAGTGGGAAATGTTTGGCTATGATTATTAGGTCATAACAAAGTAAGTAGTTGGTCAAGGGGAGGTGGCATATAGATGTGAGCTTCTGCCAAAGTAGGCAAGATGATAAGATTTGCAGAACAAAATTATTATCTTGACTACAAAACCACATGGATGAGTGGGACCTATTATGGCTTAGCCATGGGTAAGAGTGGGATTTGGTAGTACTAAAGATGTACTACAAGATGGTTCAAGTACATTGTCAAGAATGCACATAGGTTAGAAAAGGTAGAGATCCAAAGATTGAATCTAGATAAGAAATCCAGATTTAGCCATTTTGGCAGTTTTGGAGATTTTGACTAGAGTGCAAGTGTAGAAGCTTCTGAGAGGATGCCAAGTTCCAAGCTCATGATCAATGAGATGATGTTGGGGTAATAACTAGGTAGATAGGATTCATTCTTAGATTGGGTCTCCACTGAGTTGGAAACCATCCAGAGGGATTATCCTTGGATTGATCTGAGCATGAGGGGAGGTGGTTACCTTAGTGGCTTAGGATAGATCTAGACTTGGATGCTTGCTTTGAGATTGATGATCAAAAGCAAGTATTGGGTTCCTAAGGGATGAGCTACTAGATTAGCTCACTCTAGTTCCTAAGCAAACAAGGCAATCAGCAGATCAAGGCAATTCATCAGACAACAGATCAAGGCAATTCATCAACCAGCAGATCAAGGCAATTCATCATATTACTTATCCAACTAGTACTAGGGTTACCATCAAGCCTAGATTGAGGTAAGGATGGGTAGGTTGAAAGGGGTTTTTGTTGAAGTAAGATAAGTACCATCTTGGTATCTCTACCAAGATGGAGATGAAAAGGTTTTAATAAAGTATTTGGGAAAAACCTAGGGATAAGAGTAGTTGAAGGTTCTGTCTTGAAAACATAAGGAGAGTATATACATATGTCTCCATAATTTTGGCAATAGAAGCTAGTAAAGTATTTGGTTGTGTTAAAGTCATCTTGGCTCAGGTTTTTGAAATGCTAGAACATTTGAGAATATGAAGGATTAGCCAAGACATCTCTTCTGGTAAAATAGTTTTTGTAAACTAGTGTTGATATGAGGAGTACGCAACAATTCCACAAGTTGCTTGAGCACAAGCAAGAAAGTAAGCACACGTTGCAAGAAAAAGTTTTTGTTCCACCTGATTTTTGCCTTTTGGGACATTAAATCAGGGTTGCTGAAATTGGGATGTTACAGACCTTTCCCCCTTAAAATAATCTCGTCCCAAGATTAGGGAGGAGCAGGGTTAGGGTGATAACATCCGCTTAACAATTTCAGCGTTGGAACTTACTAGGTGCTAATAAGTTTTACAAAGAGCCGACGGGTTAGTCATGGATTGGAGCTGAGTGGCTTCGGGTTTGGGCGTTTAGATTAAATTCGTGGAAAAGACACAGTATTTTCCCCTTAGGGCAAGTCTAGGTAGGTTTAGCGTCGACTGCTACTTCCTTCTTGGGGCGAGACGTCGAGTTGGATCTTCTTCATTCCTTCGTCCTTTTTGGTCGACTTTTGTCTCGTCCAGGTCTTGATACACCGGGATGTTGGCGGGGCGGTCGACCTTTGAGTGGAGTGCCTTTAGATTCTGGAGAAGTGCCGAACGTTGTTCTTCTTGCAGGGTCGACGATCTGGGTTTTGAGGGGTGGCCAGCACTTAGTGCTAACTAGTTTTCAACTCCCGGGTTCTATCGAGCTTTGGGCGGGAAAGACGCAATCTTTCCCCCTTAGAGAAAAACTACGGGGGTTTGGTCTGATGCAACGTCGTGGGTAAAACATGCAAAGAAGGATATCATGCTGGCATAATGTCCATACTTTTAGCTAGTTCAAGCCGATCGGTGGCGGAGGTACTTAGAAGGTTACAAAATAGGTCTGTGCCGCAGGGCGACAAGGCACTTAGAGTTTTATAAAACTGCTCTTGGAACGATACATGACTCTATCGAAATTGGGGAGGGGCGAGTTTCTGGGTGCGAAACTACTTTGGAGGAACGTCCAGAGTCTTGACGCCTTTCGGAGGTGAAAGGTTTCCCCATAGATAGTGCTTTCTCGGGGGAAGAGGAGGTTCTGGGGATAGCGGCCTCCTGATACTTTTAGCTGAAGAGGTTCTTGGTTTCTTGCCAATTTCGGGTGTCACAGTGGTTTGCTTCGGGTTCATCCAGTACTGTTTTGGACAGCTGCGGGCGAAGTGGTCCGGACCTCCACAGGTGTATCAACTGCTTTGCTTAGCTTCAGATCTCCCTTGTGTTTGTCTTGGGATCTTTACGGGGACGGGGGTTGTCTTGGCTTTTGAAGGGATACGGGTAGGCTACACTAGCGCAAATCAAAAAAATTCTACCGCGTAAAACCAGGATTACTGTTGTCATAGATCACAGGATTACCACTAGACGCGCAGTTGCGGAACTTGATGAAGCGCGTCGAGGCAGTGCAGACGATCTACAACTCCTCCTCGTTCTCGTCCCACGAGCAGCTCCCCTTGCGCGGCTCGTACAAACGCTACAGATGCAGTGCCTCCAAGGTATCCACACGTACAGGATGGAAGCGTCAGACGCTGGACTGCTAGTTCCGTGCGTGCAACACAGGCGTGAGGAGTGGCGGCTGGGTGGAATGGTCTCAGGTCTAACCCAGGTCATCTCGCCTGACCCTCTCTTATATAGACGTCCCTAGTGGGCTTCTACATTAGCAGCCCATTAGTAGCCTAAGCCTGGTCTAATTCGGATCCAATCCTCATTGGGCTTCCAGCCCCTTAAGTGTGTGACCCTATAGGTTCATATACGTATAGACATGACACGAATACACTTATTCTGCCAATAGTTGGTAGCGGCCTCTAGCAAGACGTGCCAAATCCTAAACGCATACAAAGATCATATCGGACGAACCATCACAAGGTTTAGTACATGTCTTTCCCTTTGCCTCACGATATTTGGTCTAGCTCCAAGCTGACCTCCCTTTCTCGATACTGTGATTCGGAATGCCTTTACTAGGTTAACCCTTAACCTTATGTAGCACGGCCATGCATTTCTGGATCCGATCACTCGAGGGGCCAAGAGATATCTCTCTGAAGTAGAGAGGGGCAAATCCCATCTTGATTGACCATGCCTTGCAGCATGCTTCAGGACAAACCCGAAAGCTACCTTTATAACTACCCTGTTACGGTGCATCATTTAATAGCCCCAAAGTAGGTCGATCCACATCTCAAGTACATGCGACAATCTCAGGTCTAAGGACAAAACGTACACGATGTGTAGAGAGAGAACTGCAACTAATTGCCAGTCTCAAGTTAGGTCAGTCCAACCCCATGTCCATAACATGTTTCCACATCATTGGTTGGACATCTCCATGTCTATGACTTGCGAAACATAGTCATCAACCAATCGATGTGCTAGTCTAATATTCACGTATGTCCTCACATGAACTCCGACTAGGGACAACTATTAAATAACCATACAAGTAAAGAGTTTCACAAACAATTCACATAATTGCCAATCAATACAAGTTGCCTGATATGGATATTCAAGGAACATTACAATAACTCATGGATACATATGAAATATAATCATCTCTATGATTACCTCTAGGGCATATTTCCTTTAGTCTCCCACTTGCACTAGAGTCAATCTAAAATATATCTAATACCAATTGCTCTTGTGTGTGCTTCATGCGCTGGCTGCGGGAGAGGCTTAGTCAAGGGATCAACAACCTTTGAGTCCGTATGTATTTTGCATATCATGACACTACCATCCTCAACGAACTCTTGAATCTGATGGTAACGCATGCGAATATGTTTGTTCTTCTGGTGCTGTCTAGGTTACTTGGCTTGTGCAATAGCACCATTGTTGTCACAATAAACGTCCAAGGGATTGGACGCGCCCTGAACCACACCGAGAGCGATCAGGAAATTCCTAATCCAAACAGCTTCCTTTACGGCCTCCGAGGCAGCAATATATTCAGCTTCTGTTGAAGAGGAGGTCACCGTATCTTGCTTGGAACTTTTCCAGCTCACGGCACCACCATTCATGACAAACACATAACCTGATTGCGATTTCAAATCATCTGAGTCATTAAGGTAACTCGCATCTGTGTAACCCTTTACACTGAGTTCATCCTCACCTCCATAAACTAGGAACACATCCTTAGTCCTTTTCAAGTACTTAAGGATGTTCTTTACATCTGTCCAGTGACCTTCACCTGGATCAGCCTGGTATCTTCTCATAACACTTAGAGCATATGAAACATCTGGGCGAGTACATATCATTGCATACATGATGGATCCAATAGCCGAAGCATATGGAATCCTGCTCATGTGCTCACGCTCATTAGTAGTCGAAGGACACTGAGTCTTGCTGAGTTTAATGCCATGAGACATGGGCAAGAACCCCTTCTTAGCCTCTTCCATGCTGAACCATTTCAACACTTTGTCAATGTATGTACTCTGGCTTAATCCAATTAGCCTCCTTGATCTATCTATATAGATCTTGATGCCCATAATATATGCCGCTTCTCCTAAGTCCTTCATCGAAAAACTATTTTTCAATGAGGTCTTAACAGACTCGAGCATAGGAATGTCATTTCTAATCAGCAATATGTCATCTACATATAAGATTAGAAATACCAGCTCACTCCCACTTTCCTTCTTGTAAACACAAGGTTCTTGTTCGTTTTTGATGAAGACAAACTCCTTTACAACTTCATCAAATCGAATGTTCCATCTCCGAGATGCTTGCTTCAGCCCATAAATGGACTTCAGAAGTTTGCATACCTTTCCAGCATTGTTTGGATCGACAAAACCTTCGGGCTGCATCATATACACGTCCCCAGTTACGATTCCATTTAGGAAAGCCGTCTTGACATCCATCTGCCATATTTCATAGTCGAAATGTGCAGCAATGGCTAGAATTATCCGTATAGATTTAAGCATCGCTACGGGCGAGAAAGTCTCGTCGTAGTCAAATCCTTGAACTTGTCGAACACCTTTTGCAACAAGTCGAGCTTTATGGATGTGAACATTTCCATCCATATCAATCTTCTTCTTATAGATCCATTTGCACTCGATGGCTTTAAAACCATCAGGCAGGTCAACCAAGTTCCAAACTTGATTCTCACCCATGGACTCTATCTCGGATCTCATGGCGATCAGCCATTTCTCAGAGTCTGGGTCCACCATCGCTTCTGCATAGGTCGCAGGCTCATCATTGTCTAACAATAATAATTCCCGCGCTTCGTGGAGCCTCGCCAACCTTCGTGGCTGTGGTGCTTCTGTTGCCACGGGTTCCTCAACTTGTTCTGCTACAATAGCATCACTCGTAGAAGCATCCCCAACTGGCTCATCTTGAACTTCTTCAAGTCGCACCGACCTTCCACTTTTTCCCTTTGTGAAAAACTCTTTCTCTAAGAAAACACCGCTACGAGCGACAAACACTTTGCCCTCTTCTCGGTTGTAGAAGTAATACCCTAAGGTTTGCCTCGGATATCCCACGAAAATGCACTTATCCGATTTGGGTGTTAGCTTGTCCGAATGAAGTCGCTTGACAAATGCATCACAACCCCAAATCTTTAGAAAAGACAAACTGGGATTCTTTCCAGTCCACATCTCATATGGTGTCTTAACTACGGATTTAGATGGTACCCTATTAAGTGTGAAAGCTGCCGTTTCTAGAGCGTAACACCAAAATTACAATGGCAAATCCGAATGGCTCATCATCGATCGAACCATGTCCAACAAAGTTTGATTACGCCGTTCAGAGACCTTGTTCCTTTGAGGCGTTCCGGGCGGTGTAAGTTGTGGAACAATTCCGCAACTCTTAAGATGATCGCTAAACTCGTGACTCAAATATTCACCTCCACGATCAGATCGCAAGGACTTTATTTTCTTGCCACGTTGATTCTCTACTTCACTCTGAAACTTCTTGAACTTTTCAAACGTTTCAGACTTATGCCTCATTAAGTAGACATAACCATATCTACTGAAATCATCAGTAAAAAAGTAATGAAGTAGTGATATCCTCCTCTGGCTGTCGTGCTCATTGGTCCACATACATCAGTATGTATGAGTTCCAACAAGTCTGTCGCTCTCTCGGGTAAACCCGAAAAAGGCGACTTGGTCATCTTTCCAAGTAAACAAGCTTGACATGTCTCGTATGATTCAAAATCAAACGAAGTTAGAAGACCATCACCATGGAGCTTCTTCATGCGCTTTCACTTATATGCCCCAAACGACAATGCCATAAATAGGTAGGACTCAAATCATTAGGCCGAAGCCTTTTAGCACTAACATTGTAAACATATGCATCATCAAGATTTAAAATAAATAACCCATTCACAATTGGAGTATTAGCCATAAACATATCATTCTTAGAGATTACACAACCATTGTTTGCACTCACGAATGAATAACCATCCCTCATCAAACATGAAGGTGATAAAATGTTTCGACCCATACTAGGAACGTAATAACAATTATTTAACTCCATAATAAATCCTGACTGAAGGTGAAGTTGTATGACGCCGACGAACAATGCAGCAACCCTTGATTTATTTCCGACGCGAAAATCCACTTCGCCTTTCTACACTTCTCTAGTCCTTATTAGCCCCTGCATCGAATTGAAAATATGAGCAACCGATCCGGTATCAAATACACAAGAGTTAACATAGGAATCAGCGAGAAGAGTGTCCACAACATTTACAACAAGCGTACCTGAGTGGGAAGTACGCTTACTTCCACTCTTCTTCAAAGAAGCCTGGTACTTGCTGCAGTTTCTCTTCCAGTGGCCATGTTCATGACAAAATAAGCGCTCAGTGTCTTCTACAGGTCCAGCCTTTTGCTTGGGTGCAGGCTTAGGGATCGTATCCTTAGCCTTGCCCTTCTTCTTCCAATAAGTACCCATTTTCTTGAAGCTAGGCTGGTTCTGCACAGCCATCACATGGCTATGCCCTGCACACTTCTTCATGTCACTTTCTGCTGTTTTAAGCATCCCACATAATTCATTAAGGCCCTTCTCCACCCCATGCATATGGTAGTTCGAAATAAACTGCCCATAGCTGGATGGAATAGACGCCAAAATGAAGTCAGTGGCCAACTCTTGGCCAAGTGGAAAACCAAGATTTTCCAAAGTCTGACTGTAACCAACCATTTTGATCACATGGGGGCCTACAGCTGCTCGCTTTGCTAGCTTGCATTCGACAAAGGACTTGGAAACATTGTACCTCTCAGTCCTTGCCTAATCTTGGAACATGTCCTTAAGCGCAACGATCATATCATACGCCTCCTGATCCTCAAACTTCTTTTGAAGTTCAGGTTCCATGCATGCAAGCATAGGACAACTAACCTCAAGAGAATCATCACATGCTCTCTTGTAGGCATTCTTTAGGGAAGCAGATGCATTATCAGCAGGTTCATCGGGGATTGGGGTATCTAGAACCGTTTCCTTTTTATCAGACCTGAGAACAATTCTCAGGTTACGGACCCAATCCGTATAGTTTGTTCCATTAAGTTTATCTTTGTCAAGAATCAAACTCAAAGAATAAGGTGATGCAGTGTTTAGTGGCGAGGAGGTAACCCCGTACCCACCAGAAGGCATTCGGGTTATGTTTTATGTGTTTGTTGTTCGAGGGCTTTCTCTTTCTACCCACGAGTTTCTTCGTGGGCTTCTTTTTCTCTATGGGCTACAACTTCATCAGTTGTCTCCCAATTCCCTTCTTCACATTGCGTTTTTATCACGCTTTGTGAGTGGTGCCTCTTTTGAAAGCTCTATTCGCTGAAGCGGCAATCTGGCACCGGCGGCGTTTATGCGCTGGGTGGGTGTGGGATATCCATCCGCACCACCGTCCAATTTTTCTCCTTCCACATTTGTGAATCCATTCAACAATGGAGGAACAAGTGGTTTTATATCATGATTCCAAACTCGCTGGTCAGCATTATGGGCTAGCTCCCTTTGACGCCAGCAAGATGGTCATCCGAAAGCGCTCCTGGTCGAACGACGTCATGGAGGGTGAGACCAAAGTGGTAGAGAAGCTATAACAACGAGTGAAGGATCTCCAGCTAGTGCAAGGCAAGAAGGTCTGTGGTGTCGACATCATCCGGACGTTCCTCAAGCGTCGGGTGCATCCTCTCCAAGCAAGGGTGTATCCGATGTTTCTGTACTCCGGCATCATCGACCCGACGAGAGTGTCGGAAGAGGAGATGTCCTCAGCCAAGCTCGAACAGACTCTTCTACCCTTGCTGAAGTACCAGGCTGACGAGGATCTTCCTCGCTGACTGCCCCCTTTTCTGGAATGAAGGAAGTTCCTCAGGTGAGTCTCCTGCTTGCACGTTGTGTGTTTTTGCTTGTTTGTGCCTTATGTTTTTTTGACGTTGTCATATGTATCTTTTTCCACGCAGGAGGTTAAGGTGGAGGCCATGATGCCTCCCCTTCCTGAAAAATATACGGTTGCGCCAGATGGCAGGGACGCGGAGTCTGATTCGACGTCCCCCTGCGTAGTCACCGATGACGGAAGCCCCCGAGCATAGCGAAGGGTTATCTCATAAGAGGACTCGAAGCGAAACTTCAGATGGTGCAAAGCCGAGGGGATCTGTCTTCCTCGAGCGTCATACCTGGGATGAAGGTGCAACCTCCCCCATTCATGTCGTTCCCCTCCAGGCCGTGGCTCCTCAGCCATCGGCCAAGAAGAAGAAGAAGGAGACACCGGTCTTCAACCTTTACGATATCTCATTGTAAGTGTCGAATGATTTACATTGCTACTTGTATTTCTCCTTGTTGATGCATTGAGTGACTTGTTTGCCTTTGTCATATCAGAAGGTCTTCCTCAGCCGAATCCGTAAAGGATGAGACTGAAGAGGCCATGGTGGAGACGAAGATGTTGCGGACGGAACTTGCAACTGCCTCCCCGAAGATACCGGATAGCTCCGTTGATGCCGCATCGAGCTCCTAGAAACTAGGGGCTCGAATGGTCTTTGCCCGGAAGACGCAAGCCACTCCTTCGGAGTCTTCGGGTGGCCACGTAAGTGTTTTTTCAGTTGGCACGGGCGAGCCACCGAGCCCTTTTGTTAGTCTGACTTTACCTACTTATCTTTTGTGTATCCCTTCATCCGCGACATCAATCGCCTTGGTCAGCAATATCTTGCCTTGGAGGACAAGCTTCAGCAGCTCTGTTTGTCTGGAAGTACTGATAAGTACCATTTTACCGATCCCTTTCTAATCGATTTGCTGTAGGCGAGAACAATGAGGCGCTCCGCGAGCTGAATGCACTCGAAAAGAGTGATGCCCAGGCGGAGACCAAGGCGAAGGATGCCGCAGAGGACCTTCCACGTTACCAGCAGGAGGCCCAGGATCGCGAGCGACAACTTGTGTCTGCCGTGGCGTCCTAGGAGAAGACTATGGTGGAGCAGCTTATGGCTACTGCCAAAGCGTTGTCTGATAAGTTATCGTGTGCTCCTCCTCCTGAGCTTGTTTTTCTTCTTGTGTGTTTCCTATGACTCATTCAAATTTCTTTTTGCTGTGCCTTGTAGATTCTACAGGCGTTGCGTTTCATCGCAGTGCCCTGGAGCATGGGGATCCCATGGCGGATGCTGTTGCAGCGGCCGAAGACCACTACAGCTCTACCATCGAGACACTGGCAAGGCCAAGGAGGTCCTCACCCGCTTCTATTGGGAGATCAACCCGAAGGGCGTCGCTCTGGATGACGTCAACTCCCTGGCGAAGGCCTTGGCAGGCGATGCCCCTGCGAGCTACAAGAGGGCTCAGAAGGGTGTGGGTTCCACCATGGGGCTGGCGATGGCGGTGGCGTCTGGCACATAGCTATATCTTCCTCAGATCACCTCCAGGATGCCGATGGCAGCAGATGGCACCGAGGTTGCTTTTGCTCCATTCGCCTCCCACTGCAAGCATTTTGGCCCGAAGCTTATTGACCTTCTGGCCACATATGCGCTGGAGCAGCAACGGGCAGCCAAGGCGAAGGCCTCGGAGTCGGAAGCTACTCTGGATGCGGCTGCTTAGGTCTTCTGCACCATAGTTTATTTAGTAGTATTTTGATTTTGCTTTTCCAGCGTGCATGTAATGCTTCGTGCTGGACAAATTTCACTCTACCACGTAGTGGTTGCTCGATGTAAATATATGTGTCTCTTTAGACTATTGTTAATTGCTTTGGTTTTTATACTCTATCATATGTGTGTCTTTTAGGGTCCTTCGAATACTGAACTAGTGACCACGCATCCTACCTTGACTGGTGCCTGTCTACCAATGAGTGAGACGTCGTAGTTGCCTCTTCTACGCGATCGCATCTGAAGCCTAGAGAAGGATGTTCTCATGATCCGTGGCCACGCGGATGCTTGGAAATCCAAGACCGAACGAGCCATTGCGAGAGAGGAATTTCGGCAAATCAGCGAGCAACTCTAGTGTAAGTCACCATGAGATTGTTTTCTTTTCGACTGGGTCTAACCTTCATGTATTCTCATCTGCTACTTCTGCATGCAGTTGTGAATCTTCTTTCCAAGGAAGAGAATGAGCGAGTTGTGATTCGGTTGAATTGCTTGACGCAACAGGAGTTGGAGGCCAGCGGCTTCTTCTAGATGGATCACGACCGAGCGACCATTATCGCGACGGTTCAAGACCGGTCCACCAAGTGCTTCGGGTGCTAAAGCGCACAAGGTCTTCACTCGCGGCTGTCTGTGCTATGATGTTTCCTTTGGATGCGGCTCCCTCCAGCTCTTGGGATTGCTGGGAAAATTTTGCGACGTGGATGCCATGAAGGATCTTGTGCGTCATCAACTTGTGGCAGGTGCGAAGGCTGACCTAACACTCGTTCGGCTACATCGTCGTGACGTTGACCTGGCCAAGATAGCAGCTGGGCCACCCGCTCCTCCGGATGGTATGGCGTGGGACATGCATCCGCATTATGCTGCGGTGGTGCAACATGCCGAGGAAATCGTTGACGTCTTGGAGGAGCGGACAAACGTCCTGCTCCAACGTACCTAAGTCCTATGAATAGTAAATATAACAATGTAAAGTTTGTATATTATCGAGCGGGCTTTTGTTCCCATGTAAAGTTGTATGTATTGGCACATAGTGCATTGTTGACTATGGGTTGTGCATGTCCTTTTCGTTAGCCTGACGTGGTCAGCTACTTAGGTTTTATGTGTTGCTGTGGTCAATCGACGAAGTCGTAAGGTGAGGCGTAGCCCCCGAGCATGTTTAACGATGTAAATGTATACATGAGAGAGAAATTTGGGCCAAGGGACTTAGATTTTATTCATCATAATGTAGGAGGTACAGTGTTCGGCTGAATAGCCTTATTGAAAGTAAAATATAACTAGGGGTATAAGCGTCACACCTGTGCAACGTTCCAGGGGTTGGAGTATTCGACTACGGACTCGATGTCCTTTAGGCGGTAGGCGCCACCTGGGATTACTTCGGTGACCATGTAGGGTGCTTCCCAGGGTGATTCGAGCTTCAGGTGCCCCTTCTGCTTGAGTCACAGGACGAGGTCTCCTTCGACGAACGACCTTAGGCGCAACCGACAGTTGTGGTAGTTGCGGAGACTTTGCTGGTACACCGTTGAACGGGCTGTGCGGATGTCGCGAGCTTCGTCCAACATGTCGACGACATCTTCAAGTGCGGCCAACGATTCGGCTTCGCTGTAGGCAACAACCCGTGGGGCCTTGTAGCGTACCTCAGCGGGCAGCATTGCTTCGGCTCCATGCACCATGAAGAAGGGCATGTAGCCGGTAGAGCTATTTGGCATTGTGTGTAGGCTCCAGAGGATGGAGGGTAGCTCCTCTGACCATGGTCCCGCCAGCCTTTTGAGTGGGCCAAAACGTATCTACTTTCCCGAACACTTTTGCTATTGTTTCTTCTCTAAACTTATGTGATTTGGATACAACTAACACAGACTGACGCTATTTTCACCAGAACTACCTTGGTGTCTAGTTTTTGTGTAGAAAATCAACTATCAGGAAAAATCCCGGAAAATATGCCAAAAATACTATTTCAAAAGAAGACTCATGGAGCCAGAATACGAGACGAAGTGGAGGCCTGAGGGGCCCACAGCCCCTGCCGCGCGGGTGGGCCCAGGCCACGCCTAGAGGGTGTGTTGCTTCCCAGGCACCCCCTCGGCCTCCCTCTTCTCCTATAAGTTGCCTCTTGACCTAAAAACCGAGGGAGGTTCGACGTTTTTCCAGAAAGAGTTCCGCTGCGCCGCCACCACCAGAAACCGCAATTCGGAACTCGAAACTCCGTTCTGGGGAATTTGGAGAGGATCATTGCCATCGTCAGCAACAACGCCTCTCCATCAACCATCTATGTTTCCCCCATCCACGAGTGAGTAATCCCCCGTTGTAGGCTATGGGGATGGTAGGGATTGTATGAGTTGTATCATGTAATCGAATAAGATTGTTAGGGCATGGTGCCTAGTATCTCTATTAGTGCTATTTGACTTTGTTGCAACTTGTTGTGCTTAATGCTTATCACTAGGGCCTGAGTGCCATAATCTCAGATCTGAACTTATCATTGAATCATTATGATAGTATTGTTTGTGATCTTATCTGCAAGTTGTGTACACATATCATTGTCCAGATCCAAAGGCCCCGAAGTGACAGAAATTGGGATAACCTGAGGGGATGGCTATGATGTGAGGAACACATGTGTTCATGGAGTGTTAATGCTTTGCTCCGGTCCTCTATTAAAAGGAGCACATTAATTGCCAGTAGTTCCCTTGAGGCCCCGCTGCAACGGGCTAGCAGGACAAAAGATGTTGTGCAAGTTCTCATTGCGAGCACGCATGACTATATATGGAGCACATGCCTATGATTGTTTAGTACTTGGATGCTTTATCTTATTTATCTGCAATTTCCCTAGATCTTGAAGTTACGTGTTTAGACTCGTTCATGCAACGCCTGTCCATCCATCCCTATGCCTACACGCTCATATCCTACTGTTTGCTACTACTGTTACTATTGCTCTTGTTTTACTACTGCTGTTACTTTGCTATTGCTACTACAAAACTGTTGCTACTGATAAAATTCTGTGGGCAAGAACTATTTCCAGGTTTAGCTGAATTGATAACTCGATTGTTAAGGCTTGCAAGTATTCTTTGGCTCCCCTCGTGTCAAATCAATAAATTGGGTAATATTACCCTCGAAGACTGTTGCGATCCCCTATACTTGTGGGTCAGCGTCGCAGCCGCTTCTTGATGCCATTGCAGACGAGACCGTTGGCCTTTTCGACCTCCTCGTTGGTCTACGGATGTGCCATAGAGGCGTATGTGAGGTTGATGCCGAGATCTTTGCAGAAGTCTCAGAACTCCTTCGAGGTGAAGTTTGAGCCGTTGTCTATTATGATGCTGTGAGGCACTCCGAACCTATAGACAATGGATTGAAAGAACTTGACGGCAGAAGTGCCGGTTTTGTTAGTGATGTGCATGGCCTCAATCCACTTCGTGAATTTATCGACTACCACCAGGAGGAAGACATGCCCTTCGGGTGAGGACTTTTGCATCTTTCCGACCATGTCGATCCCCCACTAGGCGAAGGGCCAGGCCAATGGTATGGGCCGCAGCTATGAGCCTAGCACGTGCATCTTGTCTGCATACCTTTAATAGGCCTTGCATCTCAGGATGATGTCCTTGGCGTCCCGCATCGCGGTTGGCCAGTAGAAGCCTGCTCGTAGAGCCATTGCAACAAGGGCGCGGCTGCCTATGTCATGGGAATTGCCACGACAGATGCTGCGACCAGCAACGAGTAGTAGAACAAGGGGCAAGGGCGGCCAGCCATCTACGGTGCAAGATGAGGGCCGAGACACAAGGTTTTACCCAGGTTCGGCCCCTGGAGGGTTAAGACCTACTCCTTCTAGATTGTATTATCGAGAGGTTATAGTGGTGGCGAGCTCGGCGGCTAGGCAGCGAGTCGATGGGGTGTATGATGGAATGTGAGTACTAGAGCACCCTAGGGAGGCTTATATAGACGTATCTCGATAGGGTTTATAGATCTACAACCAAGTTGGATAAGGACTCGGAGGTTTTTGACCTAATCCGACTGGGCCTAGCTACGCTTCTATGCCTTCAGCTTCCAGTTGCCTGGCTCCTTCTTGGGTCGTGATCCAGTCGCCATCCTTTAGGCCCACTCACTGGGAGTTGGATCCAGTAGGGAACATCCTACTGGGTATACCCCAATCGGCATATCCCCATTAGTATTCCCCGAGGCCGTTGTTGATTCGTCGTAGGTGTTCTTTGGCAGTCGGAGTATATGGGTCCAATTTGGACGCCCAGTCGAATCGGCGGTGGACTCCCTCAATGAAGGAAGGAATCCTCAAGGTGTATCTTTAGTTGCAATATCGGCGACCAGTCGAATCTCCACTCTGGCGAATGGGTCAGCGAGTCGAGTAGACGAAGTTGGACCATCATCTTAGTCAAACTAGTCGTTTGGTAATCCAACGGTAATATCGGCATAATCACCGTAACGACTCCTCCGAAACTGGTGGGAAGCTACCGCTATATAAGGAGAGTGACAGGGGAGTTGCGAGTCTTCCTCACATTTCCTCCGATCCTGCGCACCCTTCAATCTTCCATTTCCTCCCGATCTAGAATTTCTAGAGCGAGCTAGTGAATCCAGATCTATGTTTCGATGGAGCCTCCGAAGGAAATGTGGGCAAGTCCAAGTGCACCGCGGCGTCATTGAAATCCTTACAGGACGCGGGGATCCTTTGCAAGGGGATATGGCTAATCCCCCGGCCAGAGAGATGGAGCCAGACCCCCGCGTTGGCGAGTTCATCCGCTTCACCAGCCACTTGGAAAGGGGGTTGGGATTTCCCACTTTGATCTTCTTCCGGCGGTTCTGCGCCTACTACGCCATCAATCCCTTAGATCTGGGGCCTCATAGCATCGAGCAGCTTGCCATTTTCGTGGCGTTCTGCGAGTGCTACCTAGGGTGCCTCCCCTACTTCCCGTTGTGGCAAGAGTTTTTCCACGGGCCCATTGGTCATGAAGGAGCCGGCGGCCCAATGCTGGCATCATGTGGCCTCACCTTCCACTTGATGGCCAAGGCACCCTTCCTCGACCTCATGCTGCCGAAGAAGGCGGCCAGCGAATGGAAGAAGTACTAGTTATATGTCAGCGAGTTGACCCCGGATGGCATGGTGCCTCTCCCGACCTTCACCGCCGACAGGAGCGAGCCGCGCCGGATGCAGGTGGCCAAGCTCCCCAACGACCAGAGGATGGTTGTGGACGAAATATTGACGATGATCCGTCAGCTCAAGAAGGATGGGCTTGAAACCATCAACTTGTATAACTGTTGGCCTAGGCGGCGATTGGTGTCGCTGGCCAGTCGCTCCCACTGGATGTACGAGTACACCAACAAGGACGATGGGACCAAGGCCTACACGGCTGATTGGAGCGCTGGCAACTATGTCGCCGCGCTCAAGAAGATCACTGACGCGGAATACATCGATCCGAAGGCCGGGATCGCCCCGTACACCGCTAGCGGAAAGCGCCAGGCGCCTACGGTGAGCTCTTTACTATTTCATGATTTTGAAGTCGCAGAAATGCAGACGCGGTTTTCTGATTTTTTGTGTTTCTCAGTTGTTTCAGGTCTTGGAGGGTTGGCTTCCTCCCGCCGATGAGGAGAGCTCCGAGGAGGTCAGAGAGGACTCCAACGAGTCTTCCAACGATGAAGACGAGGCGGTGGAGATCGCCCCACCTCCGCCCGCGTTTTGGAAGACCCGTGGGCAGAAGCAACACGAGCTCGAGGCCAACCAGAGCCTCGAGGAACACGAAGAGGATGAAGGAAACGCGCAAGAGCACAGCTTGCGGCGTAGGCCACAACAGCGAAGAAGAAGTTTCCTGCAAAGAAGAAGGCACCCAGGGTGCCATCGCCGCCGAGGTCGGCGGCCAATTTCAATTCAGATAGCGATTCCGACTATGCGGAGGCCAAAGCCTTGATGAAGGCTTCAGAGGCGACAGAGCCACGACCCGAGGACGTGGTGGAGGGCGAGGTCCCCCTCGTGGCGATCCTGCCGCCATTCTTGTTGATCCCCGGTCTTGGGGCCGTCTTGACCATGGAGACCTCTCCACTGAAGGAGGCACCGGCGCTGACTGGGCCAAACGTTCCCGCAGCCGCGGCCTCATCATCTAAGAAGCCATCAATGTCGTGGGCTCCGGCAGTATTCGAGACAGGCATCAGTCGCAATCTGGGCCGGGGGTTGTAGAAGCCAACACACATTATCACCGGTCTGCGCTTCATTCCGGTCGCCAGGTAAGATATCGCCAAGTCGATTTGGGGTAGTTTTTTTGTAGTTGTAGCATGGATCGTTGATCGCGCCTTTTTGCAGGACTAGGGTGAATAAGATTGGTCATCCTTTGGTGGCCAAGGTGCCGCTAGTCGCCGCTGGAGAAGGAGCCGACCCTTCCAAGAAGAGGAAGGGTGATGAGGTCGAGGCACCCGCCGAGGGCGCGAAGAGGAAGAAGGCTGATGACTCTGTCATAGTCATGGAGGAATCGGCTGCCGCACCAACTGAGGCGTCGGTTGAGGTCACAGCAGTCGTGGAGGTCGGAGTGGACGCGGGGTCGCAGCCAGGTGAGTTGGCCATTCTTGTTGGGGGTGTCGGAGCGCGCGACTAGCGCTTTAGGGGTGATGGCGGCAACCTTCCCCCATTTTATGGCGAAGGCCTCCGCTGTGGTAGCGGGGGCACAGTCGCCTGAGGTGCCTGAGGTCCTGGACACGGATGTAGGGCAGCGACGTGGGCGGACGTCGTTCGTGCTTCCGTCGGTAGACGCTGACGAGATGCACAACATGCTAGGAGCAGCCATCTAGGTATGTCCAGTCCCCGAGGATCTACTCGCTGAATTTCAGCGGGTAGATTCTTATTTCTTTTGCTGCCAAGTCCCCGATTGGCTAGTCGCTGAATTTCAGCGGCTAGGCACTTAGGAACTTTTGCTGTCCAGTCCCCGAGTGGCTAGTAGCTGAATTTCAGCGGCTAGGCACTTAGGAACTTTTGTTGTCCAGTCCCCGAGTGGCTAGTCACTGAATTTCAGCGGCTAGGCACTTAGAAAATTTTGTTGTCCGCTTACATGTGTTTCCTCTTTGCAGGGTCTTCAGCATGAATCGGCGGAGCGACTAGCCGCAAAGGAGCGCGACCTCCGATCCGTGCAAGAGGTGAACCAGCAGCTTTGGGCGATTGTAGGTAGGTGTTCGAGCACTTAGGCAGTTCCTTTGCTTTTGTTGTGTGGTGTCTCACTTTTGTTTTATTTGCAGAGGAGCACTCCCCGCTGTTACCAAGGCCCATGAGGGTCTTGTCCTAGCTGTCGAGTTGGAGACTGCCAAATCTTTGTTGACCGCGGCGGAGAGGCGGGTTGTGATGGTGCAGGTTAGCACTTCATCGGGAACCCCAAGAGGAAGGTCTGAAGTAGCACATCAGCAGTTTTCCCTCAGAAAGAAACCAAGGTTATCGAACCAGTAGGAGGAAGGAAACGTCACACAGGTGTTGCAAGCAACGCGGAGACCTGCACAACACAACTAGACAATGAGGTTGTCAAGCTCACCAGTTTGATGTAACAAAGGATTAAACGTATGGTGTGAAAGGTAATGGTGGTTTGCAGCAAGTAAACAAGTAACAGTGGAGGATGTATCAGTAGTAAAGATTGGACCAGGGTCCATAATTCACTAGAGGTTCTCTCCTTAGATAAACAACATGGCATGAAGGGTAAACAAATTACATCAGGGCAATTGACAAGAACTGAGCAAGGCATAACAATGTAATACTAGTCAGAAAGATCCTATGAGATTCGATTGGGCAATACAACAAGTTACATAGACTACCATCCAACAGCATCTATGACTAGAGGTCCACCTTTAGGTTATCATCCGAACCCCCTCCACTATTAAGTTGCAAGCAATAGACAACTGCTTTAAGCAAAGTGTGTAAGGTAAATAGTCCACATGTTCCATGAACAAGAGACCGTTGTTTTCTCCCTAGTGGCAACAACACATCTACAACCGAAGAGATTTCTATCACTTCCCTTGGAAACTAGAGGCATGAACCCACAATCGAGCATAAATACCCCCTCTTGGAGTCACTAGCAACTACTTGGCCAAGATAGCTACTAACAATGGAGAGCATGCAAGATCACAAACAACATAGACATGGCAGAATCATAAAGACAAAACCACTAATCAAACCAACATAATAATCTCAATATCCATTGGATCCCTGCAAACACAACATGCATGATTACAAATAGATTAGATCTTGATCATGAACGGAGCTCACAAGATCTATACATGAAAGCACAAAGGAGGAGATACAAACATCTAGCTACTACATGGACCCATAGTCCAAGGTGGAAATACTCACGCATCATACCGGAGAGAAGGCCTCCGGGATGATCTCCCCTCAGGCAGGGTGCCGGGAAGAACTATAGATCCCCCCGATCTAGGGACGACGGTGGCGGCTGATACACCCAATTTGCATCAGCATTCTATATCATAATTTACCTCTATTCATTGATATTTGTCTTTTTATGAGGTATTACTTATGGCTTTTCATCTTTTTATGCATGTTGGATGATTCCCGGAGGATGGACTGCCGGAGTCTAGATTCTGATGGAAAATATGGCGTTTCGGTGCAATTTTGCGAAGATCATAAAGATACAAGAAAAATATGGAAACATATTATTTTATTGGAAGACGAAGGAAGCCAGAAGGAGGAGCGAAGGGGGGGGCCTCAGGGGGCCCACACCCCCTAGGCACGGGCCCACCTGACCCGCTCCTAGGGTGGGTATGGCCCACCTGCTTGGCCTTCGACTCTGCCCCTTCACCTATATCTTCCCTACAGAACCCTAACAATAAGGGAGTGACCACAGATAGACTTCCGCCGCCTCTCGGGGCGAAAAACACCGAGAAAGAAAGATCTCTCCGGCAGACAGATTTCTGCCGGGGGAATTCCTTCCCGGAGAGGAGAGACCGTCGCCATCAACACCGTCATCAAGCTAGGATTCATCAGGATCATCATCATCATCATCCACACCATCATCTCCACAAAACCATCACCACCACTCCGTCCCGCTGTAATAATTCTGTTGGATATTGCTTAGTTCATTAGGGGAACCTTCCCGGTGTTGATTACTATTGTAGTTGATTCATGTGAGTGGAACCATTGGATTATTGTTTATGTTCATATTGTTATCCATTACCATATCATCTTTGATCTCGATCCATATGATGTCTTGTGAGTAGTTCGTTTAGTTCTTGAGGACATGGGAGAAGTCATGTTGTTAGTAGTAAATTTGTGATGAGTTATTATTCAATGGTTTAGTATTTAAGTTGTGGTGCTATTCTTCTAGTGGTGTCATGTGAACATCGACTACATGATACTTCACCATTTATCGGCCTAGGGGATGCATTGTGTATTTGGCTACTAATTGTGGGGTTGCCAGAGTGACAGAAACCTGAACCCCCGTTAGGACACCTTTGCACAAGGGAGCATAGGATCTTAGAGTTTAAGGATGTGGTTAGATTTATATCTTAATTACTTTCATGTAGTTACAGATGTTTGAAGGGAGTTTAATCACAAGTATGTATTAGTCCTAGGAAGGGCAGTATGTTAGCACAGGTTCACCCACACAACACTTACAAACACCAAAGAAGAGTACTCAACTATTTGCAGCGAAAGTACTTGACAGAATTCCCATGTGTCCTCGAGAACGTTTGGTCCTTAGAAGTATTTCCACCGGCTTGTCCTTTGCTAAGAAAGGATTGGGCCACTTGCTCCGGTTGTTCATTACTTCTGTTACTTGCTCTTTGTTTTGTTGCCTTGTCAGAAAACAACTAAAATCCATTTGCTAAGTATTCACAGGGATTTCCTGCTCCATACCACTGTTCAACACCTTCTACTCCTTGTTGGGATCGACACTCCTATTTATCGAAAGTACTTCGATACACCCCTATACTTGTGGGTCATCAAGACTATTTTCTGGCGTCGTTGCCGAGGAGTGAAGCTCTATTGAAGAGTGGAACTGATAAGGGAAACTTTCACTTTGAGTATTGCTTTTGTTACTGCTTGTTACTTTATTTCCCATATGAATAACCCACTTGGTTTTCTATTTGGGAAAACTACTACCACTTATATGGTAGTAGATGAACCACCACCTATTGAGATATATCCTTTTAAGATACCTGCGAGTATTGTTAATCGTGTCATGGATAATTATTATTTTGGGGATGGTACTGTCCATCCTGGTGATCACTTGCTTTATATCCATGAATTATGCGGGTTGTTTAAGTGTGAAGTTATCACAACTGAACAGTTGAAGAAGAAGTCACTCTCCATATCTTTGAAAGGGAGAGCTGAGGTATGGTATAAGCTGCTAAAGAATGGACAATCCATGGAATGGGAGGAGATGGCATCTCTCTTTTATTCTAAATTTTATCCTCCCAGTGAAATCCAAAAGGATAGAAGTCTTATATATAACTTTTGGCCTCTTGATGGAGAAAGTACAGCTAAAGCTTGGGGGATTGAAGTTACTAATGCTTAAATGTCCTATTCATGAACTCCCTAACAATATTATTCTCAATAACTTTTATGCTAGGCTTACTCTTCTTGATAAAGGGTTATTGGATGTTTTGTCCGCTGGATCATTCACAAGTATGAAATAAGAAGCTAAATGGGATCTCTTAGACCATATTCAAGATAATACCGAGGCTTGGGAAAATTACAAAGGAAGAAAGTCAGGTATAAACTATGATTATGAGTGCATTAAATCTTTTATAGGAACTAATAACTTCCGTGATATTAGCAATAAGTTTGGCCTTGATCCTCAAGTTCTTGCGGAATGTTTTAATGCTTTTGCCTCTTATATTGACATTCCCAAGAAAGAGTGGGACAAGTACCATGCTCCTTATAAAGACATTGTTACCCACGTTCCTGCCAGTGTAGAGGTTTGTACTGTTGATCCTATTTTGCCTGAACCTTATGTTGAGAAGATCCCTTTTCCTTCCAAGGTAAGGGAGCACTCTATTTTGGCTAATGTGGTTAGTAAAAGCGCAAATTGTGAAAGATCTTGTCACTAGAAATATAGAGGATGAGTATATTGTCTTTTGTGAAGACGCTTCTAATATTATATCTCATCCTAGTCAGGCTAGAAAAGCTAGTGTTCCTGTGCTCTCTGTTAAAATTGGTGATCATTGCTACTATGGTTTATGTGATATTGGTGCTAGTTCTAGTGCTATTCCTTATGAGTTTTACAGGGAAATTATGCATGAGATTGGTCCTTGTGAGCTTGAAGACATTGATGTGGTTATTCACCTTGCCAATAGAGAGCAAGTTTGCCCCTTTGGTATTGTAAGAGATGTGGAGGTCCTTTGTGGTAAGATTAAATATCTTGCTGATTTTCTAGAACTTGGTAAACAAGCTAGTATAACCTATCCTATCATCTTTGGTAGACCCTTCCTTAATACTTGTGGGGCTATCATAGATTGTAGGAAGGAAAATGTTTTGACTAAGTTTGCTGGAGAATCTTATGAGTTTAATTTTTCCAAATTTTCCAAAACCCCTTATGAAAATGAATTACATGATGAGGATTTCAAGGTTGAACAGCTGTCTTCTATTTCTCTTGATCCTAACAATGCTTTGCAGAAGTTCATGGAAGATCATGAAAGTGATGCCTTTATGAAGGAAAGAGATGATATTGATGAGGTTTTCCTTCATCAGCCTGAGTTACTTAAGCATAATTTACCTATGGAAGATTTGGGTACCTCACTACCACCCAAAGGAGATCCTGTTTTCGAATTAAAACCTTTACCTGATGATCTTAAATATGTTTATCTTGATGATAAGAAGATATATCCTGTTATTATTAGTTCTAAACTTTTAGGAAAATAACTCAAAAAAATTTCAGGAAAGGAAGAAGAAAGGCTATTGGAGGTATTGAAGAAGCACCGAGGAGCTATGGGCTATACTCTTGATGATTTAAAAGGAATTTATCCCACTATATGTCAGCATGCTATTAATATTGAGCCTGATGCAAAACCAGTTGTTGAGCACCAGCGCCGTCTAAATCCTAAAATGAAGGAAGTGGTAAGAAATGAGGTATTAAAACTCCTTGATGGTGGTATTATTTATCCTATTGCTGATAGTCAATGGGTTAGCCCTGTTCATTGTGTTCCCAAGAAAGGGGAATTACTGTTGTGCCTAATGAGGATAATGAGCTTATACCCTAGAGGGTAGTGTTTGGATATAGAATGTGCATTGATTTTAGAAAGATTAATAAAGTTACTAAGAAAGATCATTATCCTTTGCCCTTTATTGATCAAATGCTTGAGAGGCTGTCCAAAAAGACTCACTTTTGCTTTCTTGATGGTTATTCTAGGTTTTCTCAAATCATTGTGAAAGCACAGGACCAGGAGAAAACCACTTTCACTTGTCCTTATGGTACTTATGCTTATAGGCGTATGCCTTTTGGTTTATGTAATGCTCCTGCTACTTTTCAGAGATGTATGTCTGCTATCTTTCATGGTTTTTGTGAAGAAATTGTGGAGGTTTTCATGGACGATTTTTCTGTCTATGGAATTTCTTTTGATAACTGTTTGCACAACCTTGATAAAGTTTTGCAGAGATGTGAAGAAACCAACCTTGTTCTTAACTGGGAGAAATGTCATTTCATGGTTAATGAAGGAATTGTTCTTGGACACAAGATCTTTGAAAGAGGTATTGAAGTTGACAGAGCCAAAATCGAAGCAATTGAAAAGATGCCTTGTCCTAGGGATATCAAAGGTATTCGTAGTATCCTTGGTCATGCTGGTTTCTATAGGAGATTTATTAAGGATTTCTCCAAAATTTCAAAGCCCCTTACTAATCTTCTTCAAAAAGATGTACCTTTTGTTTTTGATGATGATTGTAAGGAATCTTTTGAAACTTTGAAGAAAGCTTTAACAACTGCTCCTAAAGTCAAACCACCTGATTGGAGTTTACCTTTTGAAATAATGTGTGATGCTAGTGATTTTGCTGTGGGTGCTGTCCTTAGACAACGTGTTGACAAGAAGCTGAATGTTATTCATTATGCTAGCAAGACTCTAGATGGTGCTCAAAAGAATTATGACTACTGAAAAAGAGTTCTTAGCTGTCATCTTTGCTTGTGATAAGTTTAGACCTTATATTGTTGATTCTAAGGTTACTATTCATACTTACCACGTAGCTATTAAGTACCTTATGACAAACAAGGACGCTAAGCCTAGGCTTATAAGGTGGGTGTTGCTTTTGCAAGAGTTTGATCTGCATATTGTGGATAGGAAAGGTGCTGATAATCCTGTTGCTGATAATTTATCTCGTTTGGAAAACATTTCTTTTGACCCTTTGCCTATTAATGATAATTTTCCAAATGAGCAGTTAGCTGCAATAAGGGTAAGTCCACATGAGAATCCTTGGTATGCTGATTATGCTAACTTTATTGTTTCCAAGTATTTGCCTCCAACCTTTACAGCCCAACAAAGAAGGAAATTCTTCTATGATTTAAGGCATTACTTTTGGGATGACCCACACCTATATAAGGAAGGAGTAGATGGCATTATGAGAAGATGTGTTCCAGAATTTGAACAACAATAGATATTGAGAAAATGTCATGGCAGTGCTTATGGAGGACATCATGCTGGGGATAGGACTGCGCAGAAGGTTTTACAATCTGGATTTTTTTGGCCTACTCTTTTTAAATATGCAAGGAAGTTTATCTTATCATGTGATGAATGCCAACGAGTAGGTAACATCTCTAGACGCAATGAAATTCCTATGAATTATTCCCTTGTTATTGAACCTTTTGATTGTTAGGGATTTGACTTTATGGGGCCCTTTCCTCCTTCAAAAGGGTATACTCATATTCTTGTTGCTGTTGACTATGTTACAAAGTGGGTAGAAGCCATACCTACGAGCAGTGCTGATGGTAAGACCTCTTTGAAAATGCTCAAAGATGTCATTTTTCCTAGGTTCGGTGTACCTAGGTATCTCATGACTGATGGAGGCTCCCATTTTATTCATGGGGGTTTTAGAAAAACTCTCGCTAAGTATGATGTAAACCATAGAATAGCTTCATCTTATCACCCCCAAACTAGTGGGCAAGTAGAACTTTCCAATAGGGAAATCAAATCCATCTTGCAGAAGACTATCAATAGGTCTAGAAAAAATTGGGCTAAAAAGTTGAATGACTCTTTGTGGGCTTATAGAACTGCTTATAAAAATCCTATGGGGATGTCTCCTTACAAAATGGTCTATGGGAAAGCTTGTCACTTGACTTTAGAATTAGAGCACAAAGCTTATTGGGAAGTGAAAGAGTTGAATAGAGATTTTAGACTTGCTGGTGAGAAAAGACTGCTCGATTTAAGTAATCTAGATTAGTGGAGAGGGGAAGCTTACGAAAATGCTAGGCTCTTTAAGGAAAAAGTAAAAAAGATGGCATGATAGGAAAATTCTCAAAAGGGAGTTCCATGTTGGTGAGAAAGTTCTTTTGTATAAGTCTCGTCTTAGATTTTTTGCAGGGAAACTAGTCTCCAAATGGGAAGGACCTTTTGTTATCAAGGAAGTGTACCATTCAGGTGCCATCAAAATATCTTCTCTGGAGGATGACACAACACAAGTGGTTAATGGTCAAAGACTAAAACATTATATTTCTGAGATTCTTACAATGAAGAAGTGGATGTCATTCAAATGGCGACTCCAGAAGAATTTATCAAGAACCAAACACCAGAAACTGCAGAGTTCGTCTTTGAATAGGTAAATGTGGTAAAAACATAAGGTTCGTGAAACTCCAACATTTTTATATTTTTGATGTTTTTAATACATAAGGAAAATTACAAGACGAAACTGAAGAAGAAACAAAGGCCGGGGGTGAACAAACCCACCCCAGGCGCGGGCCCAGCCTGGCCGCGCCTGGAGGGGGTTTGCCACCCTCGAACTCCGTCTCCGCTTTGTTTCTGTGTCCGAACCTTCCTTATGCATTGAAACTTCATAATATATAACCCCCGGGTTCCCCGAGGTTCGTGCATCGTGTGTTTTCGTTTTAATCTGTTTCTGTCTGGAAATCTTCTCAAGTTTAGAGCACCATGGCCTCCGCCGATGACAAAGGGAAGAAGCCCGAAGAAGAAGAACCTTATCAAGAGAACACCACCACCACCAATGGAGTAATTCGTCATCAGGTTTGGCATCCCCTTGGCTTGTTCCAAGCTTGGGGGAGTGCTGCAGTATCACCACCATTATCTTTTATCTTTTACCTTTTTAGTGGATTCATATCTGTGGTAGAGAGGTTATCTTATAGTTTGGTCTTCATGTGGAAGTATCTCTCCTTTAGTTGATTATCTATGTATCCCTTGGTGTGGGTGCTTTTATTGAATATTAATGAGAAGTCAAATCTTTTACTTTTTGCACTTCTTATTTTTAGTCTGCAATCTCTATTATATGATGGATCTTGTTGATCAGTATTGGCACCACTTTGGGATCATCAAGTGGATCTAAATTGGTTTTGCCAAACCGAGTTCTGGTCAGTGGCTTTAGTATGAAAGAAAAAGAGAGAAAGAAAAAGGCTTACAGGTATTTTGTATCATTTGTTTTCTTTCTTGTTGGGTCATAAGCTTAGTATTCTTTATTTAAGATCTTTTGTGACTTCAAGGAAAGATTGCATGTTTGACTTTAATACTTGTATGTTTGCTTGTTTATTTCAACTCTCTTGCTTGCTACCCAGCCTTGCTAGCTAAAAACCTGTTTTGAGAAGGCATACTTCCCATGTTTCCAAAACCCTTTGAACCAAAAACTTTTGCCACCGGTGTCCACCATATCTACCTAATAGCTATTGCTATTCCTAGCAAATTCTCAAGTTCCATCTACCTTTTGAATTAAAAAGTATTTTGTTATGTGAAAACTAGTTAGTAAAGCTCTCACGAACTTGATGACACACTTTATTTCTTGCCCCTAATAAACTTGAATCATTGTGAACATCGAAGTTGTATATGCTTGCATCTATACGTTGGGATTAGCAGAACCGTGCTGTCACGGGGAACATTTTCAATATTGCACTTGTACCTTGTCGTACATAGTTGATATCATGCTCTTTTATCTATGGATGTCAACGGTGGGAAATAAAGAGGGGACTTGTAAGTCCATGGAGTCTGTATTCTGTGTTAGAGAAACGCCTAGGCCGCTAGCCTAAGCCATGCTTAATCATGGTGGAAACTTTCAGCATCACCATAACGAGTCATCTATGAAGCATCCTCAATAAAAAGCTATATGCATAGTAAATAAAAAGATTGCTGAGATGCTCATTGTCTGTTTTCCTTGTCATTTTGGTTATGGGAAAGCTCATGTACCATGTGCAAGTGGTACCCCATTGGCGGTTCTCAATGATATGCAAATACTTACAATGACAAGAACTTACCTGGACCCAAAGTTGAGTATGCATGAGGAGTGGCCCTGATATTCAAGGGACATGAGATTGCCAACTTATATTTCATCAAGCATATACTCCATATTTGTTCACTTTAACCTTCATTATCTCACTATTTTTATGATAGGGGCAATGATGGATCAAAGGTAGTAAGTACCATAATATTTTGAAAGATCTTTATGACTTGTAATCCCTGCTACCCTCTAAGAAGGGACCTTTCTTCCACTTCCAAGTTGAGTCAGTAAACCTAGTTCCTCTCTATCTCCAGCAAGCATTTGAGTTGTTGTGTTTCAAGCATTCATATGGTGATTTATTCAATCATGTTCCTTATATTCCTTGTTTGCACAAAACTCTTATCTATTGAGTATTACTTTGAAAGCCTTCACTTGTGAAAAACCTTTTTGAGCAAAGAGCGCTCCTGTTTTGAACTTCTACAAAGAAAAGCTTTTGTGAAACTGTTTACCAGGTGTTCTCTGACCAAGAACAAGTTTGCCAATTCCAATTATGATTTATCTTTATGCATCTCTATTGTGACTACTGTACTTGGCTGCAAGCTAAGTTATATAATGGTGAGTTGCCTTCTTCTGTGAGTTGTGCAATGGTAAGTGTGATGCTTCTTGTTCGTATTCTTTTATTGACACTTCACTCCATAAACCTGTGGACATGTTTATCGAGCTCGATTCGCCAGGGACAAGCGAAGTCTAAGCTTGGGGGAGTTGATATGCCCAATTTGCATCACCATTCTCTATCATAATTTACCTCTATTCATTGATATTTGTCTTTTTATGAGGTATTACTTATGGCTTTTCATCTGTTTATGCATGTTGGATGATTCCTGGAGGATGGACTGCCGAAGTCTAGATTCTGATGGAAAATACGGCGTTTCGGTGCAATTTCGCGAAAATCAGAAAAATACCAGAAAAATATGGAAACATATTATTTTACCGGAAGACGAAGGAAGCCAGAAGGAGGAGTGAAGGGGGGCCTCAGGAGGCCTACACCCCCTATGCGCGGGCCCACCTGACCCCGCGCCTAGGGTGGGTTTGGCCCACCTGCTTGGCCTTTGACTCTGCCCCTTCGCTTATATCTTCCCTACGGAACCCTAACACCAGGGGAGCGACCAAAGATAGACTTCGGCCGCCTCTCGGGGGCGGAAAACACCGAGAAAAAAGATCTCTCCGGCAGACAGATTTCTGCCGAGGGAATTCCTTCCCGGAGAGGGGAGACCGTCGCCATCAACACCGTCATCAAGCTAGGCTTCATCGGGATCATCATCATCCACACCATCATCTCCACCAGCACCATCACCACCACTCCGTCCCGCTATAACAATTGTGTTGGATATTGCTTAGTTCATGAGGGGAAACCTTCCCGGTGTTGATTACTATTGTAGTTGATGCTTGTGAGTGGAACCATTGGATTATAGTTTATGTTCAGATTGTTATCCATTACCATATCATCTTTGTTCTCGATCCATATGATGTCTTGTGAGTAGTTCGTTTAGTTCTTGAGGACATAGGAGAAGTCATGTTGTTAGTAGTGAATCTGTGATGAGTTATTATTCAATGGTTTAGTATTTAAGTTGTGGTTCTATTCTTCTAGTGGTGTCATGTGAATGTCGACTACATGATACTTCACCATTTATGGGCCTAGGGGATGCATTGTGTATTTGGCTACTAATTGTGGGGTTGCCGGAGTGAGAGAAATCTAAACCCCCGTTAGGACACCTTTGCACAAGGGAGCGTAGGATCTCAGATTTTAAGGTTGTGGTTAGATTTATATCTTAATTACTTTCCTGTAGTTACGGACATTTGCAGGGGGTTTAATCACAAGTATGTATTAGTCCTAGGAAGGGCAGTATGTTAGCATAGGTTCACCCACACAACACTTACAAACACCAAAGAAGAGTACTCAGCTATTTGCAGCGAAAGCACTTGACAGAATTCCCATGTGTCCTCGCGAACGTTTGGTCCTTATAAGTATTTCCACCGACTTGTCCTTTGCTAAGAAAGGATTGTGCCACTTGCTCCGTTTGTTCGTTACTTCTGTTACTTGCTCTTTGCTTTGTTGCCTTGTCATAAAACCACTAAAAATCCGTTTGCTAAGTATTCACAGGGATTTCCTGCTCCATACCACTGTTCAGCACCTTCTGCTCCTCGTTGGGATCGACAACTCCTATTTATCGAAAGTACTATGATACCCCCCCTATACTTGTGGGTCATCAGCAGCGGCTACAGAAGGTTTCGTGGAATATTGATCGGGTACTTAGGGTTTCTGCATCGGGGGCTTATTATAGGCGAAGAGGCAATGCTGGGAGGCGGCCAGGGGCCCCACACCCTACCCAGGCGCGGGGCAGGGCCCACCTGCGCCTAGGGGGGGTCTGGCCTCCCTGGCTCGCGTCTCCGTCTCGTCTTCTAGATTCTTGTCCCCCATGGAAAGTTATTGACTTTGGCTTTTGTCCTGTCTAATTCCGAGAAATTTTCTGCCTTTCTAGAAGCAAAAACAGAAGAAAACAGACAACTGGCACTGTGGCAACTTGTTAATAGGTTAGTTCCAGAAAAGATATAAAAACACCTCAAAGTAAGACAAAGCAAAGCAAAGTAGATAGTAAATAAGCATGGAGCATCAAAAATTATAGATACGTTTCCGACGTATCAAGCATCCCCAAGATTAACTCCTGCTCGTCCCCGAGTAGGTAAGTGATAAAAAGAATAATTTTTGAGATGACATGCACCTTCACAATGAAGATCTAACCATTTGCAAGCATTGAAAGATGGAATCAAAGAACTCTAAACATGTGCATGAAAGATGGAGTTCTAACAATAGGAAAAAGTAACTATGCATGCAACATGAAAGGCTACAAACAAAGATCATGAATAACATGCATTGAAAAACGTTTGTTTGTTTCACATATAGAAAACATAGCATAGTGGCAATCAACTTGTCCCTCATAGAGTATAAAATAGATGCATAGGACACCTTCAAAGTTCACAAGGGTGACTAGAAACAAGTAGCACAAGAACAAGTAATATCACAATATGCATCAATCAATAAGCTTTGGGACATTGCACACAGAATGACAACTATGCTCTCTTAATGGTTCCTAAAGGTAGAAGGTGGAGAGTCAATAATGGTGAAAGAAAGGCCTTTCAAAAAGGAAGCAGGGATTTCAAGTTTCAAAAAAAGCATCCAAAAATTATGGTACTTGTTAGCTTTCAGCCCTCATTGCCCCTATCATAAGCATCTCGAAGTGATTAAGGTTAAAGTGAACAAACTATGGAGTATATGCTTGACGAAGTATAAGTTGGCAATCTCAAGTCCCTTGAATACGAGGGCCACACCTCATTCTACTCAACTTCGGTCTCCTGTAAGTTCTTGTCATTGTAAGTATTTTCATATCATAGAAAACCGCCAACGGGGTACCCCTTGCACATGGTACAAGAGCTATCCCATAACCAAAATGACAAGGCAATCAGATAATGAGCATCTCATCTATCTTTTTATTTACTATATGCATAGGTTTTTATTGAGGATGCTTCATAGATAGATCACTATGGTGATGCTGCAAGTTTCCACCATGATTAGGCATGGCTTAGGCTAGCGGCCCATGCGTTTCTCTAACACAAAATACAAAATCCATGGACTTACAAGTTCCCTCTTTATTTCAGACCGGTGACATCCATAGACAAAAGAGCATGATATCAACTGAGTACAAAGTACAAGTGCAATATTGAAAACGTTCCCCGTGACAACACTATTCTGCTAATTCCAACGTATAAGTGAAAGAATATACAACATAGACGACACAATGGTTCAAGTTTATTAGGGGAAAAGAATATAAAGTGTGCCATCAAGTTTGTGAGGGCTTTAATCACTAAGTTTTCACATAACAAAATAGTTTTTAATTGGAAGATAGATGAAAACAAGAATATACTTGGAATTGTGTAACACACCATGCATAGGAATTTATAGTGGACACTTTGGAATAACTTGGTTTCTTGGGAGTTGGAAGCATAAGTAGAACTTACTCATACAAGTGGAGGCTAGCAAAAGACTGGGAGCAACCAACTAAGAGAGCATAATGGCCTTAATCATGCAGAGAAACAAAGAATTACTAATCAAAGCATAGAGTGGTAATACAAGTCAAGGACTAAATGATCATAGAGGCTATGGTGACTTGTCATAGTCATAACATCGTGTGAGCATGTGCCAAGTCAACCCAAACAAAGCATCAAAGGAAAATACCACAATACTATGCTTTTGCATGCTAAAACAACGCATAATTTCTTCAAGGCACACTAAGAAATACCAATTGTTTGGATCAAGACATGCTATAGCAATAATCACTAATCATAAGGTCAAAACAACACCTAGCATGTCATGCTAAAGTCTAAGTCACAGTCAATGCAAGCTCCTCTTGCACTTACAAGCAAGAACTTACTGCTCCTTTCCAACACAAAGGAACTTATTTGCAACAACACAACGAGAATGGGGGTCCAAAATACTTTATTCAAGAAAACTAAACAACCTAATCAAAGCAAACGAAAACTAAGACGCTCCAAGAACAACACAACTGTGCATGAAACAATAAAAACGAAGTGTCTAGACAGACCTGAGCTTTTTATTGATGAAGAAGGGGATGCCTTGGGCATCCCCAAGCTTTGACGCTTGTACCTCTTGGATATTTCTTGGGGTGAAACCATGGTGGAATCCCCAATCTTGAGCTTTTGTCCATTCTTCATCTCATTGCATCATTCTCTCTCTACACCTGAAATTTTTCCTTCATACCAAACTTCACACAGTCTTCATTAGCAACATTAGTGTATTCAAAAGATATTAGACCTCTGGAAAAGCTTTTTAACAGCAAGAATTTTCACTAAAAACACAATCTACTGTAGTAAATCCTTCAAAAATCTCAATTCACCTAAAGAGAACTCAAAAAGGAATCAATAAGAAGCAAATGCAACCAGCAGGTAGAAACCGATTTTTTCGAACATGTTATGTTGCCCAAATCAAAAAGTGTTGAACTAACGAAAGTTAGATAACATACTGTGGGATTTATTCATAAATTTTGAGCTCAATCCGAGTTAGATAGACTCCTCACGATTATTTTTGGTGGAGGACAGAAATCTGTTTCGGGACAGCAACTCCCCAAATCTTACTTCCTTCTCATTAGAGGTCATTCTTGGCACAAAAAGCAAACAAAAAGGATAAGGAGAGGTCATTACTGAAGTAATAACTTCCAAGTCTCAAAAAACTCTTGGGTTATCTCCCAACAAGTACTTTTCTTTAACGCCTTTAAGTTAGGCACAAGAAGTAAGAATAATCAAGTATTTTCAAACGACGAAGCATTAACATCAAACCTTGCTTTGAAAGGAGGAGCAAAAAGCAACTTATCTCTCATCATAGGGAAGTGTTCAATACCTTTCTTGAATGGAAAATATATTTATTGCGCCTTCTTTCATGTCAATGATGGCACCAATTGTTCTAAGAAAAGGTCTTCCCAAAGTAATAGGAGAAGAAGCATTGTATTCAACATCCAAAACATAGAAATCCACAGGGACATAAGCATTGTTAACCATAATGAGAACATCATTAATACTCCCCATGAGTTTCTTCTTAGCATTATCATTAAGTGGGACATCCAAGTAACAATCTTCCAAAGGTGGCAAATCAAGCATTTCATAGATCTTCCTAGGCATAATAGAGACACTAGAACCAACATCACATGAAGCTTTGAGATCAAAGTCATTCACTTGCATATTAATAATGGGTTCCCAACTAACTTCTACTTTCCTAGGAATAGAAGCTTTGTGTTTTAGCTTCTCTTCCTTAATTTTCACAAGAGCATCTGTAATATGTTTTGTGAAAGCAACATGCATATCACTAGCATCAGGACTTCTAGCAAGCTTTTGTAGGAACATAATCACTTCAAAAATATTGCAACCATCAATATCAAAATCAAACTTAGCCTCACTAGTAGTAGTCTCAATAGGCTTAGGCATAGTAGGAGGAGGAACAGGGACTACTTGTGGTTTAGTGGTGATGGTGCACACACTATTGTTACTATCAATTTCAGCTTCCCTTTCCCACTTAACATGAAGTTGAGCTAACGGCCTAACATTTTCATCAATAGCAACTTGTATGGCATGAGTAGCAGCAAAGGTATTTTCCATAGTTTCAGGTTTAGCAGCCATTTTATTACTCAAGGAAGACTGAGCTTCAGACAAAGAGGATAGATTTTTCTCAACATTTAAAAGCTTTTCCTCTATAGCTTTATTGAAAGTGGTTTGCTTACTAATAAAGTCTTTGAGCATGACTTCAAGTTCAGAGGGGGCACTTCTAGCATTGTTGTAAGATCTTCCATAGGAATTGCCATTATTAGGAGGATACGGCCTATAATTGCTGTTACCAAAATTATTCCTATAGGCATTATTGTTGAAATTGTTGTTTCTAATGAAGTTCACATTAACTTGCTCTTCTTGAGCAACCAAAGAGGCTAAAGGAACACTATTAGGATCTAAAAGAGCTTTCCCATTAACAAGAATAGCCATAATAACATCAATCTTATCACTCAAAGTGGAAGTTTCCTCAACATAATTTACCTTCTTACCATGTAGAGCTCTCTCAACGTTCCATTCAGAGTAGTTAACCATCATATTATATAGGAGTCTAGTTGCATCACCCAAAGTGATGCTCATAAAGGTACCTCTAGCAGCTAGAGCAGGAACTAATTTTTTTGGTTTTTTTTTTGAAAAGAGGCAAACAAAACCAAGCAAAAGGAACAAAGCAAACTAAAAACAAAGTAAAGATAAAGGAAGTGGAGGGCTTCCCTAGTGAATACGTCCTTGGCCTGCCTGGCAATGGCGCCAGGAAATAGCTTGATGGTGCTGGTTAGCACTTTGTTGGGAACCCCAAGAGGAAGGTGTGAAGCAGCACAGCAACAATTTTCCCTCAGTAAGAAACCAAGGTTATCGAACCAGTAGGAGGAGGAAACATCACACAGGTGTTGCAAGGAACGCGGAGACCTGCACAACACAAACTCAAGACTTTGCCCCAACTAGACAGTGAGGTTGTCAAGCTCACCGGTTTGCTGTAACAAAGGATTAAACGTATGGTGTGAAAGGTAATGGTGGTTTGCAGCAAGTAAACAAGTGACAATGGAGTATGTATCAATGGTAAAGACTGGACCGGGGTCCATAGTTCACTAGAGGTGCTCTCCTTAGATAAACAACATGGCACATGAAGGATAAACAAATTACAGTAGGGCAATTGACACGAACTGAGCAAGGCATAACAATACAATATTAGTCAGAAAGATCCTATGAGATTCGATTGGGCAATACAACAAGATACATAGACCGCAATCCAACTGCATCTATGACTTGAAGTCCACCTTTAGGTTATCATCTGAACCCCCTCCAGTATTAAGTTGCAAGCAACAGACAACTGCTTTAAGAAAAGTGTGTAAGGTAAATAGTCCACATGTTCCATGAACAAGAGACCATTGTTTTCTCCCTAGTGGCAACAACATATCTACAACCGAAGAGATTTCTGTCACTTCCCTTGGAAACTAGAGGCATGAACCCACTATCGAGCATAATTACCCCCTCTTGGAGTCACTAGCAACTACTTGGACAAGATAGCTACTAACAATGGAGAGCATGCAAGATCACAAACAACATAGACATGATAGAATCATAAAGACAAAACCATTAATCAAACCAACATAATAATCTCAATATCCATCGGATCCCCGCAAACACAACATGCATGATTACAAATAGATTAGATCTTGATCACGAACGGAGCTCACAAGATCTATACATGAAATCACAAAGGAGGAGATACAACCATCTAGCTACTACATGGACCGATAGTCCAAGGTGGAACTACTCACGCATCATACCAGAGAGAAGGCCTCCGGGATGATCTCCCCTCCGACAGGGTGCTGGGAAGAACTTCAGATCCCTCCCGATCTAGGGACGACGGTGGCGGCGGCTGTAGAATGTTTCATGGAATATTGATTGGGTACTTAGGGTTTCTGCATCAGGGGCTTCTTATAGGCGAAGAGGCGAGGCTGGGAGGTAGCTAGGGGCCCCACACCCGACCCAAGCTCGACGCAGGGCCCACCCGCCCTGGCTCACGTCTCCGTCTCGTCTTCTAGATTCTTGTCCCCCACAGTAAGTTATTGACTTTGGCTTTTGTCCCGTTCAATTCCGAGAATATTGATTTTCTGCCTTTCTAGAACCAAAAACAGAAGAAAACAGGCAACTGGCACTGTGGCAACTTGTTAATAGGTTAGTTCCAGAAAATATATAAAACACATCAAAGTAAGACAAAGCAAAACAAAGTAGATACTAAACAGGCATGGAGCATCAAAAATTATATATATGTTTCTAACGTATCAGGTTGCCGAGCTAGAGAAGGAGCTTAAGGCCGCGAAGGCGGAAGTGACCTCGTCGGAAGAAAGGGCCAAGGCCGCTGTTGCCATAGTAGCGGACGAGAGGAAGCTTTCTGATGTGCTTGTTGCGGGTCTCCAGGATCAACTGACGGATATTCATGACTTCACCACGGGACTCTGCCGTCCACTTCTAGGTGGGCGTCTCGTCGAATCTTTGTCATAGCAGTTGATGGGTTCCCGAGTGGGCGAGTCGCTACGCTGGCGAGTCCAAGAGCGGGTGAAGCTGAAGTTGTGTATTCCTTTGATTCTAACTTGGTGTTGTTTGTAGGGAAAATATGTGCCGAAGACCCTGAGGTGCAGTCGTATGACGCCAAGAAATGCGTGACCATGCTGGTGGACTCGGCCTCCCTTTCCGCGACGTGCATTTGCACCGTTCTCAAAAGATCTCGCCCACTGAGGTGATTCCTAGCGAGCCGACGGAGGTATGGATTTATCTTGAAAAGGTGTCGGCGGTGGTCGAGTACATGGCGTAGTCGGTGTTTCACCGTGGAGCTGCGACTGCGCTAAGACTCGGGCTCGCACATTTCCCCGACAACTTCAACCTCGACGACGTCACCAGCGGGTACCTGTTTGCGACCGGCTCGGTGGAGATCTCTAAGGTTCTGAATCTAAGTGAGAAGGCAACCACGTACTCCGAGCGAGTGCTAGCGATGGGCGATCTACTGCCGTACAAAGATACGGTGGTGGAACCCAACGACTCCGAGCCGGCGCACCATGATCTCAAATCGGAGCAGCCGTTCCGGGTAGCGATGGCAAAGAGCCTGACAACGTACCCAGCGAATACGTGGGAACCCTTCATCTGGGTCCGTGGTGGTGGCGGCGCGTCGACCTTAAAGCCTGTGGAATAAAGATTTGCCGAGTGGCTTTTGTATTAGTATAATTAGATCTGTAACAGTCCTTGCCTGCGAACAATATATTTTTCTGCTTAAGGAAATGAGAATATGTTGAGTCAGTTCGATTTGACTTTGATTTGTTTGTTGAGCGAGTCCCCAAGCGCGTCCGCCCTTTAATGGGGTTTACCTCGCGTTTTTTTATTTTGTTTGTTTTGGACTGTTAGTTAGTTAGGGCCGACTCGTCATCGCTTGGAAAGCTAGTCTCTTGGCGACCCCAAGGGTGCTCTATACTTAGCCGTTTTCTCAGATGCGAACAGGGTCGGTTGGGCGAGTCCCCGAGCGTGGTACTTAGTCGTTCTAGTCGCATGCTCGAGATAGGTGAGGATGAAGCGTGTTGTTTGTTTCGCGTCACTCCACATGGCTCGGAGAGCCATTTGTGTGGCAAGTCCAGGGTACGCTCTCATACTTGGTGTGTTCCTGAGCCGTATGGGTTTAGACTGAGGCATCGGTTGAGGTCACGGCAGTCGCGGAGGTGGGAGTGGACACAGGGTTGTAGTTGCGGCTTGAGACCATGGAGGATGCTCTGATTGGCGTGTTCCTACTGGCTGTTGGACTGCGGGTGGGCAACTGAGGCGAGGTTGAGCCGTATGTTGTGCTCCTCGCGGAATTTGGCCATGGCACCCTTGGCGAAGTTGGTGCCGATGTCCGTGATGATGTTGTGCGGAAATATGTAGCGGTAGATGAGCTCATGGAGGAATTCTACCACGGTCTTCTCGTCGCACTTCCGGACTGGCTTGGCTTCGACCCAATTGGTGAATTTGTCGACTGCGACTAGAAGGTGGGTGTAGCTAGAGGGGGCCTTCTTGAAGGGGCCCACCATGTCCATGCCCCATATGGCGAATGGACAGGTGATGGGGATCGTCTTGACCACCGAGCTGGGGACGTGCATCTGGTTGGCATACTTCTGCCACCCGACGCAGCGTTGGACAATGTCGACTACGTCGGCGTGCGCGGTGAGCCAATAGAAGCCGTGTCGCATGGCCTTGGCGAACAAAGACCGGGCGCTGGCATGGTGGCCGCAGTCGTCGGCGTGGATGTCTTGGAGGTTCTTGCGTCCTTCCCCAGGTTGCACGTAGCATTGGAACACGCCTGTTACGATGCGCTTGTGGAGATCTTCATTGATGATGACGAAGGATTTACAGCGGCGCATGATCGTGCGGGCTTCCGTCTCGTCCGCTGGCAGGGTGCCGCTCTCGAGGTAGGCGAGGTATGGCGTGGTCCAGTCGCTTGGTTCTGCGACCATGGCGACCAGGGCAGGCTCTGGTTGCAATGGGATCCCGAGGTCGATCTCCTTTGGAGGAGAAACGGACGGCTTGTGGATTGTGTCGAGGAAGACGCCCGCATGTGGGATTTGCCGAGCCGACCCGATGCGGGAGAGGGCTTCGGCATCCTCATTCTTGCATCTTTTGATCCACTCGACGAAGTAGCCAGCGAAGTGGCCCCCCAGCTGGTCCACTGCTTGGCGGTATGCCACCATGGTGGGGGAGATGGGATCGCAGGTACTGGCGACTTGCATGGCGACGAGGTCGGAGTCGCCGTAGCACCGTAGGCGATTTACGTTCATCTCCTTGGCGGCCCGCATGCCGTGAAGGAGGGCCTCGTATTCGGCCCTGTTGTTGGTGCAGGGGTTGAAGTCGAGGTGCAGCACGTAGCGGATCTTGTCGCCTTTGGGCGAGGTGAGTATGATTCATGCCCTGCGCGTCCGTGTTCTTGGATCCATCGAAGTGGAGCGACCAGTAGTGAAGGTACGACAACTTCCTTGGCTGTTGCACTTCTCCCCAGTCGGCAAGGAAGTCCGCTAGAGCCTGCGACTTGATCGCCTTGCATGGGTTGTACTTGATGTTGTGGACGCCGATTTCGATGTCCCACTTGGCGACCCGCCCAGTCTCCTCGCGGTTGCGGATGATGTCCTGCAATGGCATGGAGGAGACAACCGTGATTGGGTGCTCCTGGAAGTAGTGAGGTAGCCGTCGTTCGGCTCGGAAGACCGCATACACCAGTTTCTGGTACTGCGGGTAGCGTTGTCGTGAGTCCGTGAGGACTTCGCTGATGTAGTAGACTGGCCTCTATACAGGGTGCTCCTTGCCCTCCTCTGGTCGCTCGACGACCATGACAACGCCGACGACTCGCTCGGATGCCGCGACGTAGACGAGCATCGGCTCCTTCTCGACGGGGGCAACGAGTAGGGGTGCAACGAGTAGCACTTCTTTGAGTACGTTGAGCGCGTCGTTCGCCTCCTTGTCCCATCGGAACAGGGGGTGATACGTCATAAACGTATCTATAATTTTTGATGCTCCATGCTTGTTTTGTATCACCTTTCTTATGTTTTGTCTACACTTTGAGGCATTTTTATACATTTTCTGGAACTAACCTATTGACAAGATACCGCAGTGCCAGTTGCCTGTTTTCTGCTGTTTTTGGTTTCATAAAAGTTAGTAAAGAAATATTCTCGGAATTGGACGGAATAAAAGCCAAAGTCAATATTTTATCGGAGCAAAGACGGAGTCTAGAGGGGGGACAAAGAGGTGCCACAGGGCGGCCGCACCACCCCCTGGTGCGGGCCCACCCTAGGCCACGCCAGGGCATGGTGTGGCCCCCTGGCTCTCAACCGACCTCGCCCCTTCGCCTATATAAACACCCTGATGCAGAAACGCTAATAACCCGATCAGAAATCCACGAAACAGTCCATAGCCGCCGCCACCATCGTCCCTAGATTGGGGGGATATGAAGCTCTTCCCGGCACCCTACCAGAGGGGAGAGATCATCTCAGAGGTCTTCTTCATCATCATGCCAGCCTCCGGAGTGATGCCTGAGTAGTTCACCATTGGAATATGGGTCCATACAGTTGCTAGATGGTTGTTTCTCCTCCTTTATGCTATCATGTTTAGATCTTGTGAGCTCTGTTCATGATCAAGATCATCTATTTGTAACCATACATGTTGTGTTTGCGGGGATCCGATGGATATTGAGATACTATGTCAGATTGATTATTGATTCTATCATGTATGTGTTATTTGTGATCTTGCATGCTCTCCGTTGCTAGTAGATACTTTGTCCAAGTAGATGCTTGTAACTCCAAGAGGGAGTATTTATGCTCGATAGTAGGTTCATGCCTCTAGTAATATGGGAGAGTGACATAAACTTCGAAGGCTGTAGATGTGCTGTTGCTACTAGGGAGAAAACAACAATCCTTGGTCCAAGGGAAATTGTATTGTTTACTTTACACACTTTGCTTAATGCAATTATCTGTTGCTCGCAACTTAATACAAGAAGAGGTTCAGATGATAACCTGAAGGTGGATTATTAGTCATAGATGCAGTTGGATTATAGTCTATGTATTATGTTGTAATGCCCAATCAAATCTCGTAGAGATCAAGATGTCTAGTATATCCATTGTTATGCATTCTCAATCTGTCAATTGCCCCGCTGTAATTTGTTCACGCAGCATGCTATCTATCTTATGGAGAACACCTCTAGTGAACTGTGGACCCTGGTCCATTCCTTACCATTGATATTCCATCTACTGTTTACTGTTTACTTACTACAAGCAATTTCTATCTTCCACACTCTACGTTTAATCCTTTGTTTTTAACAAACCGGTGAGATTGACAACCTCACTGTAAGTTGGGGCAAAGTATTGTGGATTGTGTTGTGCAGGTTCTAAGTTGCTAGCAACACCTTGGAGTTGTTTCTTACTCCTACTGGTTCGATAACCTTGGTTTCATAACTGAGGGAAACTTGTTGTTGTGCTCATCATACCTTACTCTTGGGGTTCCCAACGAGCTCTACATATCTGAGCCATCTAGCACTTTTCTGGCACCATTGCCGGGGAGATAAGGACAGCTTCAATTTCTTCCTCCTCCTCAATCACTTTTTAGGGAGAAAGAAGATTCTCGCAAGGGGAGACGCTCACAACCAATATCTTTACTTTGTTTTTGTTTTGCTTAGTTTATTTTGTTTTGTTTTGCTTATTTATTTTTATCAAAAATGCAAAAAAATTAGTTGTATTGGTTTGTTACTTTTTATCAAAAACACAAAAAAATTAGTTCCTATTTTAGTTACTGTTTCTATTGGCTTGCTTTACTCTTGCAAAAATGAATACTCCTGAAAACAACAAGTTGTGTGACTTCACTTGCACAAAAAACAATGATTTTATGTGTACATCTATTGCTCCACCTGTTCCTGAAGCTACTTTCTTTGAAATTAATCCTGCTCTGCTGAATCTTGTTATGAAAGAGCAATTTTCTAGTGCTAGTTCTGATGATGCTGCTGCCCACCTTAATAATTTCGTTGAAATTTGTGAGATGCAAAAATATAAGGATGTAGATGGAGATATTATTAATCATAAATTGTTTCCTTTCTCTCTGAGAGGAAGAGCTAAAGAATGTTTGCTATCTTTGCCTAAAAATAGTATTGATTCTTAGATTAAATGCAAAGATGCTTATATTGGAAAATATTATCCTCCTATTAAGATTATATATATGAGAAGTGAAATAATGAAATTTAAAAAATTCGATAATGAACATGTTGATCAAGCTTGGGAAAGAATGAAATCTTTGGTCAAGAATTGCCCCACTCATGGACTGACTGGTTGGATGATTATCCAAACTTTTTATGCAGGACTAAAGTTTTCTTCAAGGAATTTGTTGGATTATGCTGCTGGAGGTACCTTTATGACCATTACTTTGGGTGCTTCAACAAAGCTCCTTGATAATATGATGGTTGACTATTCTGAATGGCATACTCATAGATCTCCACAAGGTAAGAAGGTAAATGTTGTTGAAGAAACCTCCTCCTTGAGTGATAAAATTGATGTTATTATGTCTATGCTTGTTAATGGAAAATCTCATATTGATCAAAATAATGTTCCTTTAGCCTCTTTTTTTCTCAAGAAGATCAAGTTGATCTGAACTTCATTAGAAATAACAATTTGAGCAACAATGCCTATAGGAATAATTTTGGTAATGATAATTATAGGCCATACCCTCCCAATAATGGTAATGCTTATGGAAATTCCTACAACAACAATAGAAGTGCACCCTATGAACTTGAAGTCATGCTTAAGGATTTTATTAGTAAACAAACTGCCTTCAATAAAACTGTTGAGGAAAAGCTTTCAAATGCTGAAAAAAAAATTCATCTTTGTCTGAAGCACAATCTTCTTTGATTAATAAAATGGCTACTAATGCCATACAAGTTAGAATTGATGGAATGTTAGAATGTTAGCTGAATTGCATGCTGGGTGGGAAAGAGAAGATGAAATTGCTAGAAATAGTAGTATTTGTAACATTACCACAACTAGTAATGTTAATGCTAGCAAACCACCTAAAGTACCCATTCCTTTTCCCAATAAAAATGCTAAAATTCTTCAAAATATGGGAAACAATAATTCTACTACCTTGGATGCTAATTTTGATTTTGATCTTGATGTTTGCAATATTTTTGAAGTAATTATGTTCTTGCAAAATCTAGCTAGAATTCCTAATGCTAGTGCTATGAATATGGCTTTTACAAAACACATTACAGATGCTCTCATGAAAATTAGGGAAGAATAATTGAAACATAAAGCTTCTATTCCGAGGAAATTATAATATGGTTGGGAACCCATCATTAATATGAAAGTGAATTATTTTGATCTTAAAGCTTTATGTGATCTTGGTGCTAGTGTCTCTATTATGCCTAGAAAAATTTATGAAATGCTGGATTTGCCACCTTTAGAAGATTGATATTTGGATGTCCATCTTGATGATAATGCTAAAAAGAAACTTATGGGGAGCATTAATGATGTTCTTATAATGGTTAACAATGCCTTTGTCCAAGTTGATTTCTATGTCTTGGATGTTTAATGCAATGCTTCTTGTCCTATTGCTTTGGGAAGACCTTTTCTTAGAATTGTTGGTGCCATTACTGATATGAAGGAAGGCACCATTAAATATCAATTTCCATTCAAGAAAGGTATAAAACACTTCCCTATAATAGAGAATATACCTTTTGCTTCTCCTATTAAAACAAAAGTTGATCTTAACGCTTCTTCATTCAAAAATACTTGATTCTTGCTTTCTATGCCTAGCTGAAAGGCGTTAAATAAAAGCACTATTGGGAGATAACCCAAATTTATTTCAGTAAGTTTTTATTTTATTGATTCTTGCAAGTTATTTCCTCTGTAATAACCTCTTCTTATCCTTTTTGTGTGGTTTTTGTGCCAAGAACAACCTCTAATAAGAGAGAAGTAAAATTTGGGGAAGTTGCTGTCCCGAAACAGATTTTTGTGCTTCAATGTAAAAAATCGTGAAAAATCCCAGTACATAGGATTGAGCTGTAATTTTCTGGTAATATGCCTCAGGTTACTATCTAAATTTCGTTAGTTTAACACTTTTCGATTTGAGCAACCGAAGGTCTTCGAAAAAATCGGTTTTTACCTGCTTGTCTGTTTTGACAGATTTCTGCCATTATTTGCATTTGCCTCTTGACCAGTTTCTTTTTGAGTTCTCTTTGATCACTTGAGATTTTAAAAGAAGTTGATACAGTAGTTTTTGTATTAATGGAAGTTTTACTTGTGTTGAAACTAAACCCAAAGGCTTATTATCTTGAATACACTAATGTTGCTAATGAAGATTGTGTGAAGTTTTGTGTGAAAGAAATTTTTAAGTGTAGGGGAAGAACGATGTGACGAGATGAAGAATGGACAAAAGATCAAGCTTGGGGATTCCACCCGTGTCACCCCAAGAAATATTCAAGAGGTACAAGCGTCAAAGCTTGGGGATGCCCAAGGCACCCCCTTTTTCATCAATAAAAATCTCAGGTCTTCTTTCTAGACACTATTTTTATTGCTTCATGCACTACTGTGTTATTCTTGGAGCCTCTTTGTTTTCATTTTTAGTTTTATTTTGTTTGGTTTGATGTAATAAATTATTTGGACCCCCTCATTCTCATTTTGTTTCAAATAAGTTGATTGGTGTTGAGAAAGAGTAGAAAGTTTCATGCTTGTAGTGGTACAAAAGGAAGCTTGTTTTGATTGTGGCTTAGACTTCATCATGTCATGTTAGATGTTGATTTGACCATATGCTTAGTGATTATTGATGTAGCATGACTTGTTCAAAACAAATTAGATTGCTTAATGTGCGTTGAAATAATCATGCGTTGTTTTAGCATACAAAAGCATAATATTGTGGTATCTCCTTTCATGCTTTATTTGGGTTGACTTGGTGTCATGGTATTGCCGACGAGTACGCCATGGAGGGGTCCTCACGGTGCGTGTTTAGAGACATGGGGGAAGGCGGACGGTTGACGGGTACGAGGTAACAAAGCTTACCCAGGTTCAGATCCCACGATGGTGGTGGAATCCTACTCCTGCTATAAATCACTATAAGGGCAATACGCCGAGTTACAGGGATTGGTTCATTGTGCGAGGTATGTGCTAATCACTACTTGATCATCTGAGATTGTAAGTTATCGTGCCCTAAAGGCTCCCATAGGCCCGACTTATATAGTCGCCAGGTCCTAGGGTTACAGGGAAAAGTCCTTGCCGGACAGGTTACATAGTCCTACACCGTCTATTACTAGTCTTGTGTATCTTGCACTCCAAGGCTCCGGGTACGTCGGTGACTCCAATCGTAGCCTTCCTTTATCCGGCATGGGCTTCCCTTCTGGATCCATCTAACTGGGCCACCCAGCAGGCCGTGGGCCATGCTACCAACTGTGGGCCACCTGGGTTAGCCGGATAAGAGACATGCTATGAGGATACCCATATAGCATATCCTGGCGCGTTGCATTCAGAGAGAGGGTGAAAAACCCCGCGATTACCTGGCCAGGTGGCTTCGTGTACGAGCTGATCTGGCCCACTACCCCGATGATAACGCTATGTATCACTTTGTGGAAGGACTGGACCGTGGCACGCTTCTCCGACATTCTCTAAGGTGGCAGCAGGCGTTAGGCCGCCTTACCCTCGAAGGCATGGTGAACACCGTCAACTACTATGCGGAGGCTGACGCGGCGGCTCAGACAGCGCTTTCGCTCGCTGACGGAGCCCCTCCGATTCAGCCACCCCCACCACCGCCTCCGGCCGCCATCGTCGCAGCAGCGCCGCCACCTCCAGTCATCGTCGCTACCATTGCACCTCCACCGCCCGTCATCGAGGAAGTCCTGGCACCCTCCGACTCTATTATTGATGCGCTTTATGCTGACTTCAGTGCAGATTCAGAAGAGATAGACTTCGGTCCAGAAGAGCTAGACTCCGCCATGCAAGAGATGGAGGAGGAGTACACGCGTGACGAGCAAGCCAACAACATCGTCTTATCTCGAGAGGTGTTCATCCCCATTGGGATGACGATGGATGAAGATCAATCCGGACGAGATCCGCCTACTGCGCTGGACAAGGGGAAGGATCCACTTATTGCTGCTGACGATGATCGCGCAAAGGTCATGCCCCCTCCGCCTAACCCAGTGCAGCATCCGCAGGAACTCGGCACCGGCCCGAGCAACAACAACACCGCAAACTTGCCGCCTCCGGCATCTACGTCTGCTGCAGCCCAAGTTACTCCAGCTGATAGAGTGATGTACGGCAATCTCCTCGTTGAGCCACTAACCGTAGCTCATATCCGGAACGTGACTCATCTTGACGAGAAGCGTCAGCAGCTGCGGGAGGAAGCACAAGCCATCACGGAGCAAGGCGCTAAGCTAGATCGAGATCTGGTCAACGCGCAGAAGTGCATAGAGAAAGCTAGAGAAATGGAGGCCGAATACAAGACCCTGCTGCAGCAGCAGAAGGAAAAGAAAGCTCCGGCTCACGTCATCAACGATCCTGGTGTATGGCGAAACCTAGGATGGGCTGCCTCGAAGACGGCACAGGCCAAGCCATACATTGACAGTGAAGGCAAGCAGGTGATGCCCACCCCACTCCTTAACCTCGCAGTCGCCAAGACCCTTCTGGAGCAGGATAGATCGCCCGAGGTAGTGGAATAGGTCTATGACCTAGTGGCCAAGGCGGTAAAGCAGCAGGAAAAGGCCAGCTCTCAGAGGCTTGAGTCCAACCCAGCACTTTGCCAGTCTAGCCAGTATAAGCTGCCAAGGGACAGATCTCCTCTTGATGTCGGGTCCCAGACGGGTTCATCAGAACGAAGACGGAGGGATGCGCGCAACAGGAAGGATGCTATCCCTATATCCTCCAACCACGGAGAAAAGTCCTGACCTTGTCGCCCATCGCCACCGCCCCGTTCCCCCGGACATCGCGAAGATCATAAGGCTCACCATCGTACGGATATGCCCCCACCAAAGCAGTGCGGCATCGTCATCCACGACAATGCGGAACAGACCCGTCATGATGGAGAGCGCAACCAAGGACACAAGAGCAGGTCACGCCATGACCCTCCACGTCCGACAAGCAACCGTGACAGGCGCGAGGCGTCGCAGGAGGGTAACAGCAAGAAGGCTAACCCACCGCCACCTCCGCCTCCGTCACCACCAAGTAGTCACCATGGTGGAGGGGGCCTGCGTCGTTCACGCAGCCCATCCCCTATTGACAAGAAGAAGAACCCGGAGCCATACGATGCACGTTCACGGATCGATAAGATCCACGAGGCCCGTGAAGGAACATACCTGGGACCACGTTGCTTTGGACCTGCAATACAGTCCGCAACTTACCCCAAAGGTTTCCGGATTGACAAGACCATCAAGCCCTATGATGGCACCGCCAAGCCAGCCACATGGTTGCAGGACTATGGCAACGCGGTGGAGATTGCCGGAGGCAACCCCAACGTCACCGTCAAGTACCTCCCGTTAATGTTGGTGGGCACGGCCCGTCAATGGATCGACGACTTGCCGGAGAAATCCATCTACAATTGGTTGGACATGCAAGAAGCGTTCTCCAAGAACTTTGAGGGTACATACAAGCGTCCCTGCATTGTTGGCGATCTACAGCGGTGCGTGCAAGAGAAAGACGGGACATCTCGCGCCTACCTCTCCCGCTGGCTGGACATGAAAAATTCCTGCACAGGAGTACACGCTCAGACCGCCATGGCCGCCTTCATCGATGGGTTGGAAAGGGGCACGTTGCTCCGACATAAACAGAAGCACTTGCAGGACAATCACCAGCTTGACTTGAATCAGATGATCCAGTTGGCCAATGAGTTCGCAGCTGCCGACGATGATGCTAGCGGCTCTCTGCCGGCAACGGCCGTTCCAACTCAAGCTCGGAGGAACAACAGTACAAAGCATAAAACCTCTCCAGAAGAAAAGCAATCTACCGACATGGTCGCCATGACTTTTGCAGGACGAGGTGATGGCGGACAACATTGCCGAGGAAGGGGAGATGGCCGTGGACAGCAACAAGGAAGTGAAACTACCTCGGCGCCGCTCCGCATCCCCCAAACCTACAAGGAGTACCGCGATATGCCGTGCCTCGTACACCTTGACGTCAACGGCAAGGCCACCCACACCAATCGACACTTCAAGTTCGTCAACGACCTCAAGGAAGACCCGGAGTCCGGCTAGAAGCAAAGTCGGAAGAACAGACCGCGAGGCAAGGGCAAAGGGAAGAAGAAGGAGGAGGAGTCCAAGGATTCAAGTGACATGGACGAGGACATCGACCCCAAGGACACCGCCAAGAGCGACGACAAGGGCAAGAACCCCTTCACGAAGAAGGCGCCAGTCTACCACACTTTCCTTGGCACCCCACCGTCCAACAACAGAAAACCTCTCTGAGGATCCTGATGCCTACTCTACCCCCAGTACATGCGCTGGTCGGAGGTTCCAATAACTTGGGACAGGACGGACCACCCAAACCTTATCCCTATGGAGAATCAGTATGCCATGGTCATCAACCCCTTGATTGACGGCGTGGAGTTCACCAAGTGTATGGTGGATAGTGGAGGAAGCATCAACATCATGTACGTGGATACACTGCAGAAGATGAACTTGACGGAGGCAAACCTAAGACGGACCAACACCATCTTCCACGGCGTAGTTCCTGGTCGGGAGGCTCGGTCCCTTGGGTGCATTACACTTCAGGTTGCCTTTGGCGATGTTAATAATTACCGCCAAGAGCGAATGACCTTTGAGGTGGTCCCCTTCAAGAGCGTGTACTACGTCATATTCGATCGCGACATCTTCCACACGTTCATGGCCAGTCCATTCTTTGTCTACAACAAACTCAAGATACCCGGACCAAACGGTTTCATCATCATATCCGGAAGCTTTACCAAGGCAAGGGACTGCGAGATCAATGAAGCAGCCGTTGCGGAAGCTGTCCTCTACAATGAAGAATTCAAAGAAATCCAGAGCAAGGTCGATGACTCAGAGATGCCCGCTTCAAAGAAGAAGATCTCCGACTCCGCTCCTGCATTCAAGGCCGCCATCGAGACCAAGCCGGTGGAACTTGTGGTAGGCGATGCCTCCAAGACCACCGCCATTGGGACGAACCTGGATCCCAAATAGGAAAGCGCGCTTGTCGAGTTCCTCCATGAGAACAGGGACATCTTTGCCTGGCAACCTGCCAACATGAAAGGTGTACCTAGGGAACTTGCTGAGCATAGCTTAAACATTGACCCAAAATCCAAACTAGTGAAAAAACCTCTACGATGCTTTGGAGATGAGAAGAGACGCGCCATTGGCAAAAAGATAGCTAGGTTACTTAAGGCTAGTTTTATCCGAAAAGTCCTTCACACCCAATGGGTGGCCAATCCTGTACTTCTCCCCAAAAAGGGAACCAATGAATTAAGAATGTGCGTTGATTACACCGGCTTGAACAAAGCGTGTCCCAAAGATCCGTTCGCTTTGCCTCGCATTGACCAAGTCATTGACTCGACGCCTGGCTCGGAACTTTTGTGTTTTCTCGATGCATACTCAGGATACCACCAGATCAAGATGAGGAAGTCGGACCAATTGGCCACTTGTTTCACTACCCCATACGACACGTTTTGCTATATTACGATGCCCTTTGGGCTGAAAAACGCAGGTGCTACGTACCAGCGGACAATGCAACGTTGCCTTCACGACCAAATTGGGAATGTTCACGCTTATGTGGGCGATATCGCGGTGATGTCTAAAAAGTCAAATGCCTTAATCCCCGAATTAAAAGAAACCTTTGATAATCTCCGGAAATACAACATGATGCTTAACCCTAAGAAGTGCATCTTCGGGGTTCCAGCCAATTGTTGGGTTTCATTGTTTTCCAGCGCAGAATCGAGGTCAACCCGGAGAAAATCAAGGCCATATTAAACATAAACCGTCTGACATGCCTAAAGGACATTCAACGACTAACAGGTTGTGTTGCAGCAGTTAGTCGGTTCGTCAACCGACTTGGAGAGAAGGCTCTGCTGCTATACAAGTTGCTAAAGAAGGCGGACAAATTCACGTGGACGGACGAAGAAGATGTAACATTGAAGCAGCTCAAGGAGATTCTTTCCTCAGCACCTATCCTTGCAGCGCCCGAGCCTGGCGAGCCCCTGTTAATTTACATGACGGCAACCAACCGGGTAATCAGCATCGTCGTCGGGGTAGAGAGGAAGGAACCAGGCTATGAGTACGGAGTTCAGCGACCAGTTTACTATGTAAGCGAGGTCTTGATGGAATCCAAGCAGCATTACCCGCACTACCAGACGATAGCTTATGGAGTATTCCTTGCTTCTCGGAAGCTGAGGCATTACTTTCAGGAGCACCCAATCACAGTGGTGAGCAAGACTCCACTGTCCGACATTATCAACAACAGCGACACTACAGGAAGGGTCGCGAAGTGGGGCATCGAACTTGCCGCCTTCGAGATCACTTACAAGAGACGTGATGCTATCAAATCACAAGCCTTGGTGGATTTTGTTGCATATTGGACGGAGATACCAGATGCTACTCCGTTGCCGTAACCAGAGTACTGGGTGATGAACTTTGATGGATCAAAGCTGCTCAACGGCTCGGGGGCTGGTGTATTGCTACAGTCACCAACAGGAGACAAGCTACACTACGTTCTGCAGATCCACTTCGAGGCTACAAACAACATGGCGGAGTATGAAGCACTCATTCATGGACTATGCGAAATCCATCTCGAAGATTGCGGGCATCACGCCGCTCCTCGAATATTGGTCGTGAAAGCCTTCCGGCAAGGATTCTTCTGGCTGACCGCGAAGGCGGACGCCGACAAGCTGGTTGAGACATGCATGGGATGCCAACATTATGCCCGACAACCACATGTTCCTACGAAAGAATTGTCAACAATACCAATAACTTGTCCATTTGCAGTCTGGGGGGTAGACATGGTGGGACCGTTACAGACGACACCATGTGGTTTTACGCATCTGCTAGTAGCAGTTGATAAATTCACTAAATGGATAGAAGCTAAACCCATTAGAAATCTTTATGGGGCAACTACCCTCAGGTTTGTTCGGGATTTAGTGGTGAGATTTGGTCTCCCACATAGCATTATCACCCACAATGGCAGCAACTTGTCACTCGGAGAAGTGGAGGATTATTGTTGGGAGAAAGGCATCTGACTTGACCTTGCATCTGTGGCACATCCACAATCCAATGGTCAGGTTGAGCAAGCCAATGGATTAATTCTGCAGGGAATCAAGCCACGCCTTGAGGCACCGCTACATAGAGCGGATGGAGCTTGGGCGGAGGAATTACGATCTGTGCTGTGGAGTTTATGAACTACACCCAACAGATCCACCGGCTACACCCCTTACTTCATGGTATATGGAGCAGAAGCTATCCTACCTTCCAACATACTTCACGATGCACCAAGAGACGCCGCCTACGACGAAGATGACGCTGAAGAATCTAGACGCCTAGATGCGGACTTTCTCGAGGAGGAGCGCATTTTGGCATGCCAAAGATCCGCCATCTACCAGCAGAAGCTACTCAGCAACCATAGTCGCCTCGTTCGGCATCGCTCGTTTAAAGAGGGGGATTTGGTGCTCCGACTTAAGCAGAAGAAGTCACACAAATTATCCCCGCCATGGGAAGGACCTTTCATCATAAGCAAGGCGCTACTCAATGGGTCTTACTACCTCGTTGACAATCGTGAACTGAAGGATAGACCCAACAAGGATCATAAGCGTAAGCGACGTGACCCGGATGATGACTACCCGGAGCTTGATCGGCCATGGAACATAGCACATCTACATCCTTTTTACACTTAGCATTTTTTATCTAATTGTGTACCTTTTATATGATCAATGAAATAAAGCTCTCTGGTTCACTCATATTTCTAAGTCTTTTACCTCCTTTAGTGTTCATTTTTGGACCATGTAAAATCTTTATGCACAAGTTTTGTGATTTCACTTGTGAAAATTCCGCCTACGGGCGTTAGCTTAAGTTTTCTGGTCTACACGTTCTTTGTCGTTTTTATGTGGATTCTGGAGTAGTGAATTTTGGCACTTATTGTCGGCGATTTTGTGCTTAGGTTATTGATGGTGCCATTGGGCATCATCACCTAGGCGCATGGTTCCGACAACGAGTCCTCCGACTCACGAAAAGTCGAGCATAAGAACCAAAATAATGGATAAGCCAGCACTTGCTTAAAAAATATATACATGATGGAAACTAGTCCTTGAGTAGCAGGAAATAACAACCATTTTTTCCGCCTTAAGTTACATAAACAAGTTTTTCCACATATGCACCAAAGGTGAAACAAATTTTACAAAGTTGTTCTTCATTCCTTTGGCACAGGTGACTTGGAAGCAGCGTCATCACCAGCAGGAGAACCACCCTCGAAGTCGGCGGTGTGAAGAGATTCAGAGGAGCTTTGGTCGCCGTCATCGATGGTATTCCTAGGCACGAAGACGTTGATGTCAACCAACTCGGCGACTCTGGTGTCATAACCCACGATTGACGACAAGATGGACTCGTGATTAATTGCTTTGCCATCATCGTCTACGTTGGGAATGCCATAGGTCACCGTGTCGATGTCGACATCTTCGTAGTGTGCCTTCACCATTGACAGCGCCATGCTTGTGCCAGCCTGTACACATGAAGCTTTCCAGCCCTTGATACGCTTGGGGGTTCGGCGCAGAATCTCCGAGTACTTCGCCACTGAGTCCGACGCCTTGATATTAATTTGAAGGGTCTTGGCGATCTCTTTGGCTTGCGTGATGGCGGTGTTGATGAAGTTGCCAGCAAGAACCATGCATTCCTTGGCCGGAGGTGGCGAACGGGTCAAACCCATAGGAGCTACAAGTTCCTACAAGGAGTGCATGAGTTCAAAAATTCAAAGTATCTAGACTACAGAAATCCAAGACGGAGAAAACTTACTGAAGATACTGGCCTCAGCCTACCAGAGAGTGTCCGCCAAGGATTCTTTCTCTTGTTGGAGGAGCTTAAACGCCTCATGATGGCGTTGATTCTGCTCATCGACAGCTAGCTTTTGTTGGGAATATGCCCTAGAGGCAATCATGTATGATGAGATTTCCCATTGTATTCATAAAGATATTAAATAGTCCTTGTATAAACATCTGATGTGTATCATTGAATATGTGATTCGGTTGTGGAACTATGCATTCATGTTGTTTGTTATAAATATCCTTGGTCATTGAGGTTGTGCTGGACACACAACTTAGACCAATGTGAAAGTTGGCTTAATGACTCGGTTCCACTTGTCATGGGCATGGAGATGCAATTACAACTTACACAGATTCGGCTAAAGAGTTTAGCGAGTTGGATTGACCCATATTGAGGTAGAACGAACAAGTTGTCATTTGTATATCTCAATCAATGTAATCCTTTGACCAGAGGTTATTGCATAGTCCGAGTTGAGGATCACCGACTTAGGTTCTGTCAAACGTTGATCCGTAACTGGGAAGTTATAAAGGCAAAGTTCGGGTCGACTGAGAATCAAGCTGCGTGATGTGAATAACCAAGATGGGATTTTTCCCCTACACTTGGAGAGATATTCTCTGGGCCCTCTCGTGAGATATGATTCGGAAAGCATGGCCATGCACGAGTCGGTTAAGTGTTAACCGAGGCGATCGACTAAGAGTTAGTCGGGTGAATCACTTATCTCGGATCGAGAAGAGAGTCAGACTATTTAAGGGATGGCAATTATTCGCCTATAGTCTGACAAGGTATATCGTGAGGCAAAAGGGACTCGAACGTAAGTCGCATTGGAAAGGCAAGTCGTCATGACTCTTTGGTACTTGGGAGTTGGCACGTTCTGCTAGAAGCCGCTACCGACTGATCGATTGAGAGTTGGACTACAATCGTGTCCAAGTAGCCATGAGCCTGCGGGGTCACACACTTAAGAGCGGGAGCAAGTTCGGATTGGATCTGAACCTGTAATCTGGTTGGGTTGGACCTAAACCGGATTAGGACTGAGTTAGTGAGTTGGACTCACGGTGACTAGTGTTATATGGTCTTTAGTGAATGGGTCGCGCGAGCAGAGCCCACGTTCACTCCCTATATATAGTGGAGCACCGTAACCTAGAAATGTTAATCGTTGTTCGGTTAGGTCATTCCACGTGTTGGAAACCCTAGCTCCACAGCAGTTCTACCGTCGATACGAACCTAGCAGTTCGCCGCCGGTGCTCCTCCTTGTACGTGTGAATACTAGCAGAGGTGCTGTGAGATCAGCACCAGGACGATCGGATCGTGAGGAATGCACTGCATCAACTGATGCGCTTCATCAGTAATCCGCAACTGCGCGTCTAGTGGTAAACCTCGTGGCCTTCTACGTCAGCTAGATCTTGGGATCACCACGTTAGAGGAAAAGTTTTGTTTTATCTCTGCGTGGCCCAACAGTGGTATCAGAGCAGTAGCTTCTGGTTTTAGGCTCGAGATCTCGCATATGTGATATGCGGTAGGATGTAGATGAGATCTATGTGCTGTTTTGGTGGTTGATCTATGAGATAGATCGGTTTTGTACAAAGTTGATTGGATCAACTATGCTCGGGGAATGGTAGATCTGATTTCCGTGATCATACTGCTGAGGTCGTGGAACGGCATACCCCTATCGGTCGGCTTCCGCCATCGGGGTAGCGGGACCGCCGACTTCGCCCTGTCGTAGCGCCTTAGATGTCGTTGCGAGTTTCACAACGCCCGTAGATATTGTATCTATGCATAACTTGTTTTTGCAGGAAGTTGTGAATGGTATGGTTCATGTGCATGTGATGTATGTGTGTAATCCATACATGATCTGCGAATCACGGTTTTTGTCAGCCGGCTAGAGCCTAGGTGCTGTCATTTTATTGTATAACGACCTGTGTGTCGGATTCTCCATGTAATTTACTTTACTAAGCTAGTGTAGCTGTTTGGAGAATCCGGAAGGCATGCAAGGCATTGTACATGTCGGCGACATGGAGTAAGACAGCAAGTGACAAGAGTTGGCACGAGTCGGATTACAGGCTTTGTGGAGATGGAGATCGCCATGAAGAGAGCCATACCATTTCACATTATAATTGCTTTAGTTTGTGTTATTGTTATGTCTCAGTTTTACCTCTATTAGATAGTCGGTAAAATTTAATCCCTCAAAGAAGGTCTAGTCGGTTTTCCCGCCAGTGTTTGCACCATCACAAGTCGGGCATTTTTGCTAGTGGGCTCATAAAATTGAGGTGCTGCCAATTCTTTCCGACTAGGTGGGTTCGAGTCGGACTCTTACTGTAGAAACACTCAGTAAGCTATATAGGTCTATCACAACGGTTGTGGGACTCGGGGAAAAGTCGGATGGGAGCCGGGGCATGTGATGCCACCCGTCCAACAGGAGTCGTATGAGATACGATTGACAAGGAGTTGTCTACATAGATCACTTGGCAGCTAGCGGTGATGCTAAAGCTCACTAGCCGACTTGCTTATTTAGGATCCTGAATCACTAAGCAACCATCGGAGGGGTGTTGGTTCTAGTGGGAGCATAAAATATTAAAATGTTTAATATGCTTGCTCTTTTATGAATACATGTCTTAAGTGTTTTGCATATTTTCTATTGTAGATCATGGCACCAAGTAGCAGTCACTCTCAGATATCCGGTTTTGCGTTGAGAACCATTCTTGAGAAAGGTAAACTGAACGACACTAATTTTACCAACTGGTATCGAAATCTGAGAATTGTTCTCAAACAAGAAAAGAAGGACCATGTCCTAGACAATCCACTTCCAGATGAGCCGAATGAGAATGCGACTGTTGCAGCCACCAATGCCTACCGTCGGGCTAAGGATGAGTCCACGGATATTAGCTGTCTTATGCTTGCTCACATGGAACCAGACTTGCAAAAGCAGTTCGAGCATGTTGAGGACTACGATATGATCGAAAGCCTCAAAAGTATGTTCCAGGCTCAGGCGAAGACTGAGAGGTATCAATTCTCTCAGGCTTTGCTGAGTTGCAAGCTTAAGGATGGTGATCCACTGAGTCCGCATGTGATCAAAATGGTTGGTTACGTGCAGTCTCTAGAGAGGCTTGGCTACCCCATTAGCAAAGAGTTCGCTACGGATATAATTCTGAACTCTCTTCCTAGTGCATATGGTCAGTTCATTTCGAACTACCACATGCATGGTATGGATAAGAAGCTCACTGAATTACATGGGATGCTCAAGCAGGCAGAGGCGGATCTCAAGAAGGGCACCAGTCAAGTGTTGATGGTGCAGAATAAGGCTAAGTTCAAGAAGAGTTCTTGGACTAAGAAGAAGGCTAAGTCAGGAGGAAAGCAGGCTCAGGACCCGGTCCCAAGCGCTTCCTCAGGGACTAAACCATCTCCTTCAGCCGGATCCACTTGCTTATACTACAAGGCGGATGGCCACTGGAAGAGGAACTGCAACAAGTACTTGGCCGATAAAGCCAAGAGTGGAGGTATGACTTCCGACTCAGGTACACTTGTTTGCAATGTTATAGACATATATCTTGCTGATGCACCTAATAGTTCTTGGGTATATGATACCAGATCAGTTATTCACATCTGCAACTCGTTGCAGGGACTGGTAAGAACTAGGAGCGTAGCAAGAGGCGAGGTTGATATTCGAGTCGGCAACAAAGCAAGAGTTGCTGCGTTGGAAGTCGGCACGATGCAACTTCATTTACCTTCCGGATTCATTATGGAACTGAATAATTTTTATTATGTTCCAGTGCTCAGTCGAAACATTATTTCTACTTCATGTTTGATGAGGCAAGGCTATGATTCGAATATCAAGAATAATGGTTGTTCTTTGTATTTGAATGATATGTTTCACGGCTTTGCACCCGTCCAGGACGGGTTATTTATTTTGAATCTTGATGGTGAGTCGGTTTATAACATAAATGTTAAAAGGTTGAAACCAAATGATCTGAATATGACTTACTTTTGGCACTGTCGGCTTGGTCATATAAGTTGGAAACGCATGAAGAAGCTCTATGATGATGGGCTCCTAACCTCGTTCGACTTGGAGTCGTTCGAGACATGCAAATCTTGCGTACTCGGCAAAATGACCAAGACACCTTTTGCAAAGAGTTGCGAAAGGGCGTCCGACTTGTTGGGACTAGTACATAGTGATGTATGTGGACCAATGAGCACGACAGCCAGGGGTGGTTATGAGTACTTCATTACCTTCACTAATGATTTGAGTAGGTATGGATATATCTACTTGATGAAACATAAGTCGGAAGCCTTTGAAAAGTTCAAATAATTCCAGAATGAAGCACAGAATCAACTCGGCAAGAAAATAAAGTTTCTTCGGTCGGACCGAGGAGGCGAGTACATGAGCCATGAGTTTGATGACCATCTGAAAAGTTGTGGAATAGTTCCTCAACTTACTCCGCCAGGAACGCCGCAAAGGAACAGTGTTTCGGAAAGGCGGAATCGGACCTTGTTGGACATGGTACGATTAATGATGAGTCGGACAGATCTGCCTTTATCATTTTGGGGTTATTGTCTAGAAACAGCGGCGTTCACACTAAACAGAGTACCATCAAAATTGGTAGAGAAGACACCGCATGAGATGTGGACAGGCAAAAAGCCGAGTTTGTCTTTTCTTAAGATTTGGGGTTGTGAAGCATTTGTCGAGCGACTTCAGTCGGAAAAGCTTACAGCCAAGTCGGATAAGTGTATTTTCGTGGGGTATCCGAGGGAAACCTTGGGTTACTACTTCTACAACCGAGAAGAGGGCAAAGTGTTTGTCGCTCGGAATGGTGTCTTCCTTGAGAAAGAGTTTCTCAGTCGGGGAGTAAGTGGGAGCACGGTGCAACTCTAAGAAATTCGAGAGGAACCGACTAGTAGCGAGTCGGCAAAAACCTTGGAGGTTGAGCCGGTCGTGGCAGCTGAGCCGGCAGCAGCACCTGTTCTACGAAGATCGGCAAGATTACGAAGTGTTCGTGATGTGTTACTGTTAGACAGTGATGAGCTGGCAAATTATTCGGAAGCGATGGTGGGATCTGATTCCGAGTCATGGCTTGGAGCCATGAGATCCGAGATAAAGTCCATGGATGAAAATCAAGTTTGGAACTTGGTTGATCGCGAACGGTGCAAGACCCGTCGAGTGCAAATGGGTCTTTAAGAAGAAAACTGATATGGATGGAAATGTTTCAATCTATAAAGCACGCCTTGTCGCGAAGGGGTTCCGACAAGTTCAAGGAGTTGATTACGATGAGACTTTCTCGCCCATAGCGATGCTTCAATCAGTTCGGATCATGTTAGCTATAGCGGCCTATTTCGACTACGAGATATGGCAGATGGATGTCAAAACGGCTTTCCTTAACAGAAATTTAACCGAGGACGTGTATATGATATAGCCCGAGGGTTTTGTCGATCCGGCTAATGCTGACAAGGTGTGCAAACTTCAGAAATCCATTTATGGGTTGAAGCAAGCATCTCGGAGTTGGAATATTCGCTTTGATGAGGTAGTCAAATCGTTTGGCTTCATTAAGAGTGATCATGATTCTTGTTTGTACAAAGTAAATTTTCTCTTTGTTTAGTGGAGACAAAGTAAATTTTCTAATCTTATATGTGGATGACATATTACTGATTGTAAATGAAGTCCAGATGTTGCAAGAAACCAAGGAATCATTGGAAAGGAGTTTCTCAATGAAAGACTTGGGTGAGGCAACATACATCCTCAGAATCCGGATCTATAGACATAGATCAAGGAGACTCATTGGATTGAGTCAGAGTACTTATTTGGACAAAGTGTTGAAGAAGTTCAACATGGAATCGTCTAAGAAGGGGTTCTTACCGATGTCCCATGGTGTAAAACTTAGCAAGACTCAGTGTCCTTCGACAACTGATGAGCGAAGTCGAATGAGTGCGATTCCATATGCTTCTGCAGTCGGATCCATCATGTATGCCATGATTTGTACTAGGCCGGATGTTTCCTATGCTCTAAGTGTTGTGAGCAGATACCAGGCCGATCCTGGAGAGATCCACTGGACAGCGGCTAAAAATATCCTAAAGTACTTGAGAAGGACTAAGGATATGTTCTTGGTTTATGGTGGTGAAGATGAACTCAGTGTAAAGGGTTACACGGATGCAAGTTATCTTACCGACTCTGACGATTCTCGTTCATAATCCAGATACATGTTTATTATAAATGGAGGTGCTGTGAGCTGGAAGAGTTCCAAGCAAGAGACTGTGTCTGCGTCTACAACAGAGACTGAGTATATTGCCGCCTCGGAGGCAGCAAAGGAAGCTGTTTGGATGAGGAATTTCCTCATGGATCTTGGTGTGGTTCAGGGCTCATCCAATCCATTGGACGTGTATTGTGACAACAAAGGTGCTATTGCACAAGCCAGGGAACCTAGACAGCACCAGAAGAACAAGCACATACTCATGCGGTACCACCTGATTCGCTAGTTCGTGGATCAGGGCGATATCAAGTTATGCAAGGTACACACGGATGCAAATATTGCGGATCCATTGACAAAGCCGTTACCCCAGCCGAAGCATGAGGCACTGAAACCATGGGCATTAGATGCTTAGACATGTGATGTCGGAAGATTGACTCTAGTGCAAGTGGGAGACTGTTGGGAATATGCCCTAGAGGCAATCATGTATGATGAGATTTCCCATTGTATTCATAAATATATTAAGTAGTCCTTGTATAAACATCTGATGTGTATCATTGAATATGTGATTCGGTTGTGGAACTATGCATTCATGTTGTTTGTACTAAATATCCTTGGTCATTGAGGTTGTGTTGGACACACAACTTAGACCAATGTGAAAGTTGGCTTGATGACTCGGTTCCACTTGTCATGGGCATGGAGCTGCTATTCCAACTTACACAGATTCGGCTAAAGAGTTTAGCGAGTCGGATTGACCCATATTGAGGTACAACGAACAAGTTGTCATTTGTATATCTCAATCAATGTAATCTTTTGACCAGAGGTTATTGCATAGTCTGAGTTGAGGATCACCGACGTAGGTTCTGTCAAACGCTGATCCGTAACTGGGTAGTTATAAAGGCAAAGTTCGGGTCGACTGAGAATCAAGCTGCATGATGTGAATAACCAAGATGGGATTTTGCCCCTCTACTTGGAGAGATATTCTCTAGGCCCTCTCGTGATATATGATTCGTAAAGCATGGCCATGCACGACTCGGTTAAGTGTTAACCGAGGCGATCGACTAAGAGTTAGTCGGGTGAATCACTTATCTCGGATCGAGAAGAGAGTCGGACTATTTAAGGGATGTCAATTATTCGCCTATAGTCTAACAAGGTATATCGTGAGGCAAAAGGGACTCAGACGTAAGTCGCATTGGAAAGGCAAGTCGTCATGACTCTTTGGTACTTGGGAGTTGGCACATTCTGCTAGAAGCCGCTACCGACTGATCGATTGAGAGTTGGACTGCAATCGTGTCCAAGTAGCCATGAGCCTGCGGGGTCACACACTTAAGAGCGGGAGCAAGTTCGGATTGGATCTGAACCTGTAATCTGGTTGGGTTGGACCTAAACCGGATTAGGACTGAGTTAGTGAGTTGGACTCACGGTGACTAGTGTTATATGGGCTTTAGTGAATGGGTCGCGCGAGCAGAGCCCACGTTCACTCCCTATATATAGTGGAGCACCGTAACCCAGAAAGGTTAATCATTGTTCGGTTAGGTCATTCCATGTGTTGGAAACCCTAGCTCCACAGCAGTTCTACCGTCGATACGAACCTAGCAGTTCGCCGCTGGTGCTCCTCCTTGTACGTGTGGATACCAGCAGAGGTGTTTTGCGATCAGCACCAGGACGATCGGATCGTGAGGACTGCACTGAATCAACTGACGCGCTTCATCAGTAATCCGCAACTATGCGTCTAGTGGTAAACCTCGTGGCCTTCTACCTCAGCTAGATCTTGGGATCACCATGTTAGAGGAAAAGTTTTGTTTTATCTTTGCGTGGCCCAACGGCTTTTGATCTCTTAAGATCAAGATCTCCTCCTTCAAGCGATTGATCTCCTCGGTGGCGGAGTCCTGCAGGACCTTCATTGACTCCTCATGCATTTTCAGCATGTCCTTCCTCTCCTCCTTAAGGATTTTGTTCTCGCTATCCAGCTGCTGAATATGCTTGGATTGCTCAAAAATATCCTTGGCCTTGGCAACATATTCTGCAAGTCGGATAAATCAAAGTACACAGTGAGTACCCGGAGAATACGGGCACAAAACCAAGTCGAAATGCAAAAAAGAAAACAGACGCTTGCTCTTGGTGATCTGTTCCTTCAAGAAGGCAGTTTTACCCTTTTCACCTTCCAAGTCTGTGCGCATCTTCTGATACTTGTCATTGGCCATACCTCTCTGATCATTCTCGTTCTGTGGAAACAAGGGAAAAATTAAAACGTTGTTTGGTCTACTTGGAGCATCTAGCCGGAAATTTTACACCTAGACGCTCGGGGGCTACAGCAAGAGTTTTTTGACTTAACAATATGTTTAGCTTTCCTTTAAAGCATCTAGTCGGAACTAATTTAGTTACAACTAGAGGCTTGGGGGCTACAGTATAAAGTTTTAAGCTGGGATATATTCTTAGCTTTTCATTAAGCATCTAGTCGGAACTAATTCAGTTACAACTAGAGGCTTGGGGGCTACAGTATTGAAATTTACAAACACTTCGTATGCTACTCTTAAAGCATCTAGTCGGAATAATTCATTCTACCTAAATGCTTGGGGGCTACAGTGAGAAGTTTTCTACTTTAGTTACTCTTAGAGCATCTAGATGCAAAGACCTATGGTTTTCCGTCTACATCCTCGGGCGCTACAGTGGGATACTCATATGAAATACAAAAGGCAATTAAAACTTACAAGTACAATGATCTTGATGTTTGTAGCGCTCTCGACCAGCAGCTTGCCAAAGGATATGCCGTTTCCTTGCAAGATATCTACTTGTCGGAGGAGCTCCTCAAGACCGCACGTCGGAGATGTCGACGCCGCCCCAGGAACCAGAGCAGTGCTACCTAGCGTAAGTGCCGGGTAGACTATCTTCGGGAACTCTATGGGTTTCTGGGGGCGAGGTTGCCGCCTTCGATAGAAGTACCTGCTTCCACCACCGCCTTACCGCTACCCATGGCATCCTTAGTCAGGGCTTCAGCCATTGGGTGGGCGGCACTCTCTTGCGTCACCTGCTCTCCGACAACAGCGACCTCGGTAGAGGCACCTGAGTCCACTTCCATGGCGGAAGGGCCAGATGCCTCCTTAGCTTGTGAGCTTGTCGGAGCTGATGAGGGCTTGATGAAGGGAGTAACAGGGGAAATGGCGGGAGATGCATCGCGATGCAGCATGTCCTTAATGGTTTTAGAAGCCCCCAATGATTTGGAGGTCTTCTTCAGGCTGGTCATGGATTTCTTCCTGAAACGTGCAAAGTGCATAAGTACCGGAGGAAGACGGATAAATAGACAATGTCGGAAGAAAATAAGCTTACACAAGTGGGGGTTCTTTGGCAAAAGGGATCCCGATGGTTTTTCTTTTCTCCGCTTCTAGGGCGGTGATAGTCTTTTTGGAGGCTCCACCCTCCATCTTCTTCTTCTTGCCTCCGTCGGCAGCGTCAGAGGTGGAGCTCTTCCTGTTTCGTGCCACCGGAGCATCGTCGTCGGACACGACGATGACTTCCTTCATCTTTGGTCCATAGATTTTGCGAGCCATGTTGTCCTCATCTATGTCGCAAAGCTGTTAAGTGAAGAACCACCATGTTAGATGAGATGGCAGTTGCTAGACGGAAGAACTGGAGTATATGTCATACATGGAAAATAAATAGTTACCTTTGGGCACTTGCCGTCTACGAACATGTCGTAGGTGATGGCGAAGCCACGCTTCTTGTCCTTCACCTTGACGATGTCCTTAAGATGGAGCTTTACGGAGTCACTCGAGAAGTTGTCCACGGAGATGCGGAGGCTATCCCTTCCGTCGCTGGTATAATCGTGCATGAGCTTTGCACGGTGCTGCAGAGGTTGGATTCGCCTGATGAACCAGCACATGGCTAGGTCCAAGCCGGTCAAACCTGTCTCTACGAACCATTCTATCCGCCTTATGGCACGAGAAGCGTCAAGGTCAGAGGGAAGGGAGGCCTGGGATCTCCATGACGAGGATTCAGTGGCGGCTCCGTATACGACGTCCGGGTACGTTACTTCTCGGCCAGACAGAGGGATATCTAGGCCATAGAAGTAAGTACGCTACCAATTCTTGCAGGACTCGTGGCCGACGATGTCGGGGAACCGCCGGCCAGGACGGATCTTGAAGCTTATGGTGCCACAGTTCCTAAGTTCATCCTTGCTAGCTCCGGCTTCGCGCTTGACGGTGAAGAAGTACACGAAGAGATCTAGCCTAGGCCTTATCCCTAAGTAACCCTCGCAGAGCGCCGCGTAATTGCTGAGCGCTAGGATGCTGTTGGGGGAAAGGTTTTGGGGCTGGACTCTATAGTGGTTCAAGACGGAGAGGAAGAAGTTGGAGATAGGCAGGGAAAAGATGCGTACCAGTTGGGCTTTGAGGTACACCTTTTCTTCGGCTTGGGGAGAAGGTGTCACCTCGCCGGCCGGCGCCGCCCGCCAGGAGAGCCCCTCCATTGCAGGGAGGTAGCCCTCGGCGATCATCTCCTGGATATCACGATTGGTGATGTCTGAGCCGCACCAGTCTCCCTTGTGCGAATCAAGATCCTCCTCCAATGGCTCCAGCGCCGCTGGATTATGGTCGCCGCCGGTGGACTCAACCACCGCCGAGACGGGGATGACCAAGCCCTCTGGAGGCACAACGGCAGAGCTCGCCGGCTTCGCCGTGGCTTCGCTCGACGCCGCCATGGAAGGGGAAGTGCTGCTGCTAGCCATGGAGTGAGTATGGAGGTGACTGATGCGGATTGGGGCTAGGTTTTTTCGCGAGTTTTGGAGAGCTCGAGGAGGCACGCGCTGGAGGAAGAAGACGATGCGAGGAGAATGAGCTAAAAACTAAAAATTCCACCACGGTTACTATTTATCATCTCCAGCGTCGAGATTCGTGCAGCTTGATCGGACGGTTGCCACATAGACAACATGTTTGCGAACGTGTGCGGAAATTTCGCCACGTCTCCAACCGTCGCCGCCAACGGTTCGTATCGCTCGCGCGGGAAAATCGGACATGATTGCGTTTTCTGCATATGTGAGTTACGAGGCGTCGCTGACCTAAGCCTGCATCGCCCTAGCTGACATAGGTAGATGAGCCATCACATCGAAGATTCCGGCATGGACGGATCCAGTCCGGCTACGGAAGGGTACGATGGAAGATTCAACATTTCTCCGCCATACAAGTTGAAGACGGAGAAAACCTTGCAGGGTTCTTTAGGAGGACTACAAGATGTTGCTTGACGATTTGCCGACATCCATCTAGACGGAGCATTCCACGGGAAGAGGCAAGACGGCGCAAGATCTCGGAGTTCTCCGGGGGCTACTGTTGGGGATATGCTATATGGGTATCCTCATAGCATGTCTCTTATCCGGCTAACCCGGGTGGCCCACATTTGGTAGCATGGCCCACGGACTGCTGGGCGGCCCAGTTAGATGGATCTAGAAGGGAAGCCCATGCGGGATAAAGGAAGGCTATGATTGGAGTCACCGACGTACCCGGAGCCTTGGAGTGCAAGATACACAAGACTAGTAATAGACGGTGTAGGACTATGTAACCTGTCCAGCAAGGACTTTTCCCTGTAACCCTAGGACCTGGCGACTATATAAGTCGGGCCTATGGGAGCCTTTAAGGCACAATAACTTACAATATTAGACAATCAAGTAGCGATTAGCACATACCTCGCATAGCGAACCAATCCCTGTAACTTGGCGTATTGCCCTTATAGTGATTTATAGCAGGAGTAGGATTCCGCCACCATCGTGGGATCTGAACCTGGGTAAGCTATGTTACCTCGTACCCGTCAACCGTACGCCTTCCCCCACATCTCTAAACACGCACTGTGAGGACCCCTCCATGGCGTACTCATCGGCAATACCACGACAGGATAACTCCCTGCGACGGAGGGGCTCGCCTGGCGGGCGGCGCCGGCCGGAGAGGTGACACCTTCTCCCCAATCCAGAGAAAAGGTGTAGCTCAAAGCCCAACTGGTACGCGGCGTCTCCCTGCCCATCTCCAACTTCTTCCTCTCCGTCTTGAACCACTATAGAGTCTAGCCCCAAAACCTTTCCCCCAATAGCATCCTAGGGCTCAGCAATTACACGGCGCTCTGCAAGGGTTACTTAGGGATAAGGCCTAGGCTAGATCTCTTCGTGTACTTCTTCACTGTCAAGCGTGAAGCAGGAGCTAGCAAGGATGAACTTAGGAACTGTGGCACCATAAGCTTCAAGATTCGTCCTGGTCGGCGGTTCCCCGACATCGTCAGCCACGAGTCCTGCAAGAATTGGCAGCATACTTACTTCTACGTCCCAGATATCCCTCTGGCTGGCCGAGAAGTAACGTACCCGGACTTCGTAGACGGAGCCGCCGCTGAATCCTCGTCATGGAGATCCCAGGCCTCCCTTCCCTCTGACCTCGACGCTTCTCGTGCCATAAGGCGGATCAAATGGTTCGTAGAGACAGATTTGACCGGCTTGGACCTAGCCATGTGCTGGTTCATCGGGCGAATCCAACCTCTGCAGCACCGCGCAAAGCTCATGCACGAGTATACCAGCGATGGAAGGGATAGCCTCCGCATCTCCGTGGACAACTTCTCGAGTGACTCCGTCAAGCTCCGTCTTCAGGACATCGTCAAGGTGAAGGACAAGAAGCGTGGCTTCGCCATCACCTACGACATGTTCGTAGACGACAAGTGCCCAAAGGTAACTGTTTATTTTCCGTGTATGACATATACTCCAGTTCTTCCGTCTAGCAACTGCTATCTCATCTAACACGGTGGTTCTTCACTTAATAGCTTTGCGACATAGATGAGGACAACATGGCTCCCAAAATCTATGGACCAAAGATGAAGGAAGTCACCTCGTGTCCGACGACGATGCTCCGGTGGTGCGAAAGAGGAAGAGCTCCACCTCTGATGCTGCCGATGGAGGCAAGAAGAAGAAGACGGAGGGTGGATCCTCCCAAAAGACTACCTCCGCCTTGGAAGCGGAGAAAAGAAAAACCATTAGGATCCCTTTTGCCAAAGCACCCCCACTTGTGTAAGCTTCTTTTCTTCCGACATTGTCTATTTATACGTCTTCCTCCTATACTTATGCACTTTGCACGTTTCAGGAAGAAAGCCACGACCAGCCTAAAGAAGACCTCCAAATCATTGGGGGCTTCTAAAAACATTAAGGACATGCTGCATCGCGATGCATCTCCTACCATTGCCCCTGTTACTCCCTCCGTCAATCCCTCATCAGCTCCGACAAGCTCACAAGCTAAGGAGGCATCTGACCCTTCTGCCATGGAAGTGGACTCAGGTGCCTCTACCGAGGTCGCTGTTGTCGGAGAGCAGGCGATGCAAGAGAGTGCCGCCCACCCAATGGCTGAAGCTCCGGCTAAGGATGCCATGGGTAGCGGTAAGGCGGTGGTGTAAGAAGGTACTTCTGTCGAAGGCGGTAGCCTCGCCCCCCAGAAACCCATAGAGTTCCCGAAGATAGTCTACCCGACATTTACGCCAGGTAGCACTACTCTGGTTCCTGGTGCAGCGCTGACATCTCCGACGTGCGGTCTTGAGGAGCTCCTCCGACAAGCAGATACCTTGCAAGGAAACATCATATCCTTTGGCAAGCTGCTGGCCGAGAGCGCTACAAACCTCAAGATCATTGCACTTGTAAGTGTTACTTGCCTTTTGTATTTCATATGATTATCCCACTGTAGCCCCCGAGGATGTAGACGGAAAACCATAGGTCTTTGCATCTAGATGCTCTAAGAGTAACTAAAGTAGAAAACTTCTCATTGTAGCCCCCAAGCATTTAGGTAGACTGAATTATTCTGACTAGATGCTTTAAGAGTAGCATACGAAGTGTTTGTAAATTTCAATAACTGTAGCCCCAAAGCCTCTAGTTGTGAATTAGTTCCGACTAGATGCTTAAGCATATATCCCAGTTTAAAACTTTATACTGTAGCCCCCAAGCCTCTAGTTGTAACTGAATTAGTTCCGACTAGATGCTTTAATGGAAAGCTAAACATATTATTAAGTCAAAAAAACTCTCGCTGTAGCCCCCGAGCGTCTAGGTGGAAAATTTCCGGCTAGATGCTCCAAGTAGACCAAACAACGTTTTAATTTTTCCCTTGTTTCCACAGAACGAGAATGCTCGGAGAGGTATGGCCAATGCCAAGTATCACAAGATGCGCGCAGACTTGGAAGCTGAAAAGGGTAAAAATGCCTTCTTGAAGGAACATATCACCAAGAGCAAGCGTCTGTTTTCTTTTTCGCATTCCGACTTGGTTTTGTACCCGTATTCTCCGAGTACTCACTGTGTACTTTGATTTCTCTGACTTGCAGAATATGTTGCCAAGGCCAAGGATATTGTCGAGCAATCCAAGCTTATTCAGCAACTGGATAGCTACAACAAAATCCTTTAAGGAGGAGAGGAAGGACATCCTGAAAATGCATGAGGAGTCAATAAAGGTCCTGTAGGTATCCGCCACCGAGGAGATCAATCGCTTGAAGGAGGAGATCTCGATCTTAAGAGATCAAAAGCTAGCTGCCGACGAGCAGAATCAACACCATCATGAGGCGTATAAGCTCCTCCAACAAGAGAAAGAATCCTTGGTGGACACTCTCTGGCAGGCTAAGGCCAGTATCTTTAGTAAGTTTTCTGCATCTTGGATTTCTGTAGCCTAGATATTTTGAATTTTGAACTCATGCGCTCCTTGTCGGAACTTGCAGCTCCTATGGGTTTGACCCGTTCGGCACCTCCGGCCAAGGAATGCATGGTTCTTGCCGGCAACTTCATCAAAACTGCCATCACGCAAGCCAAAGAGATCGCCAAGCCCCTTCAAATTAATATCAAGGCGTCTGACTCAGTGACGAAGTACTCGAAGATTCTGCGCCGAGCCCCCCGAGCGTATCACAATATGGAAAGCTTCATGTGCACGGGTTGGCGCAAGGATGGCGCTGTCAATGGTGAAGGCACACTACGAAGATGCCGACATCAACACGGTGACCTCTGGCATTCCCGACGTAGACGACAATGGCAAAGCAATTAATCATGAGTCCATCTTGTCGTCACTCGCGGTTTATGACACCAGAGTCGTCGAGTTGGTTGACATCAACGTCTTCGTGCCTAGGAATACCATCGATGACAGCGACCAAGGCTCCTCTAAGTCTCTTCACACCGCCGACTTTGAGGGTGGTTCTCCTGCTGGTGATGACGCTGCTTCCAAGTCACCTGTGCCAAAGGAATGAAGAACAACTTTGTAATATTTGTTTCACCTTTGGTTCATATGCGGCAAAACTTGTTTATGTAACTTAAGGCAGAAAACAATGGTTGTTATTTCCTGCTACTCAAGGACTAGTTTCCATCATGTATATATTTTTTTAAGCAAGTGCTGGCTTATCCATTACTTTGGTTCTTATGCTTGACTTTTCGTGAGTCGGAAGACTCATTGTAGGAACCATGCGCCTAGGTGATGATGCCCAATGGCACCATCAATAACCTAAGCACAAAATCGCCAACAATAAGTGCCGAAAGTCACTACTCCAGAATCCACATAAAAACGACAAAGAACGTGTAGACCAGAAAACTTAAGCTAACGCCCGTAGGCGAAATTTTCACAAGTGCAATCGCAAAACTTGTGCATAAAGGTTTTACTTGATCCAAAAATGAACACTAAAGGAGGTAAAAGACTCGGAAATATGAGTGAAACAGAGAGCTTTATTTCATTGATCATATAAAAGGTACACAATTAGATAAAAAATGCTAAGTGTAAAAAGGACGTAGTTGTGCTATGTTCCATGGCCGATCAAGCTCCGGGTAGTCATCATCTGGGTCACGTCGCTTACGCTTATGATCCTCGTTGGGTCTATCCTTCAATTCACGATTGTCAACGAGGTAGTAAGACCCATTGAGTAGCGCCTTGCTTATGATGAACGGTCCTTCCCATGGCGGGGATAATTTGTGTGCCTTCTTCTGCTTAAGTCAGAGCACCAAATCCCCCTCTTTAAACGAGCGATTCCGAATGTGGTGACTATGGTAGCTACGTAGCTTCTGATGGTAGATGGCGGATCTTTGCCATGCTAAAACGCGCTCCTCCTCGAGAAGGTCCACATCTAGGCTTCTGGATTCTTCAACGTCATCTTCGTCGTAGGCGGCTACTCTTGGTGCATCGTGAAGTATGTCGGAAGGAAGGATAGCTTCTGCTCCATATACCATGAAGTAAGGGGTGTAGCCGGTGGATCTGTTGGGTGTAGTTCGTAAACTGCATAGCACAGATGGTAATTCCTCCGCCCAAGCTCCAGCTGCTCTATGTAGCGGTGCCTCAAGGCGTGGCTTGATTCCCTGCAGAATTAATCCATTGGCTCGCTCACCTGACCATTGGATTGTGGATGTGCCATAGATGCAAGGTCAAGTCGGATGCCTTTCTCCCAACAATAAGCCTCCACTTCTCTGAGTGACAAGTTGCTGCCAATTTCGGTGATAATGCTATGTGGGAGACCAAATCTCACCACTAAATCCCGGACAAACCTGAGGCAGTTGCCCCATCAAGCTTTCTAATGGGTTTAACTTCTATCCATTTAGTGAATTTATCAACTGCTACTAGCAGATGCGTAAACCCACATGGTGCCGTCTGTAACAGTCCCACCATGTCTAGCCCCGAGACTGCAAACGGCCAAGTTATTGGTATGGTTCGCAATTCTTCAGCAGGAACATGTGGTTGTCGGGCATAATGTTGGCATCCCATGCATGTCTCAACTAGCTTTTCGGTGTCCGCCTTCGCGGTCAGCCAGTAGAATCCTTGCCGGAAGGCTTTCGCGACCAACGATCGAGGAGAGGCGTGATGCCCGCAATCTCCGAGATGGATTTCGTGTAGGATTTCCATACCTTCTAGCTGGGAGACACACTTTAGATATACACCAGTAGTGCTCCTTTTATAGAGTTGCCCATTGATTATGGTATAACCCTTTGCTCGTCGTACTACTTGCCGTCTTTCGACCTCGTTGTCGGGCAAAGTTCCGTATTCGAGATATTCCATGAACAGTTTTGTCCAATCCGGAGGGACCTTTGTAACCATGTTGACAAAAGAGTCCGCTCTGTCCGGGTTGTCGATCTCGGCCCCTTTCACGGATGGCGTGCGCAGATGCTCTAGGAAAACTCCTGGCGGAATTCGCTTGCGACCTGATCCAAGCGTGGATAGCAGATCAGCCGCCTCGTTTTGTTCCCTAGGTACATACTTGACTTCGTAGCCCAAGAAGCTCTTGGCTATCTCGTCCACTTCGTCTCAATATGCCACCATCATAGGGTTCCGCACATTCCAGGTGCCAGCCACCTGCTGGGCAACCAAATCGGAATCTCCACAGCAAACTATGCGCTTGATGCCAATATCCTTGGCTACACGTAGTCCGTGAATGAGTGCTTCATACTCCGCCATGTTATTTGTAGCCTCGAAGTGGATCTGCAGAACGTAGTGTAACTTGTCTCCTGTTGGTGACTGTAGCAATACACCAGCCCCCGAGCCGTTGAGCACCTTTGATCCGTCAAAGTGCATCACCCAGTACTCTGGTTCCGGCAACGGAGTAGCATCTGGTATCTTCGTCCAATCTGCAACAAAACCTGCCAAGGCTTGTGATTTTATAGCGTCGCGTCTCTTGTAAGTGATCTCGAAGGCGGCAAGTTCGATGCCCCACTCCGCGACCCTTCCTGTAGTGTCGTTGTTGTTGATAATGTCGGACAGTGGAGTCTTGCTCACCACTGTGATTGGGTGCTCCTGAAAGTAATGCCTCAGCTTCCGAGAAGCAAGGAATACTCCATAAGCTATCTTCTGGTAGTGCGGGTAACACTGCTTGGATTCCGTCAAGACCTCGCTTACATAGTAAACTGGTCGCTGAACTCCATATTCATAGCCTGGTTCCTAGCCTTCCGTTCTACCACGACGACGATGCTGATTACCCGGTTGGTTTACGCCATGTAAATTAACAGGGGCTCGCCAGGCTTGGGCGCTGCAAGGATAGGTGCTGAGGAAAGAATCTCCTTGAGCTGCTTCAATGCTGCATCTGCTTCGTCCGTCCATGTGAATTTGTTCGCCTTCTTCAGCAACTTGTATAGCGGCAGAGCCTTCTCTCCAAGTCGGCTGACGAACCGACTAACTGCTGCAACATAACCTGTTAGTCGTTGAATGTCATTTAGGCATGTCGGACGGGTTATGTTTAAGATGGCCTTGATTTTCTCCAGGTTGACCTCGATTCCCTGTTGGGAAACGATGAAACCCAACAATTTGCCGGCTGGAACCCCGAAGACGCACTTCTTAGAGTTAAGCATCATGGTGTATTTCTGGAGATTATCAAAGGTTTATTTTAAGTCGGAGATTAAGTCATTTGAATTTTTAGACATCACCGCGATATCGTCCACATAAGCATGAGCATTCCGACCAATTTGGTCATGAAGGCAATGTTGCATTGTCTGCTGGTACGTAGCACCTGCGTTTTTCAGCCCAAAGCGCATCGTAACATAGAAAAACGTGTCGTATGGGGTAGTAAACGAAGTGGCTAATTGGTCCGACTTCCTCATCTTGATCTGGTGGTATCCTGAGTATGCATCGAGAAAACACAAAAGTTCCGAGCCAGCCGTCGAGTTAATGACTTGGTCAATGCGAGGCAAAGCAAATGGATCTTTGGGGACACGCTTTGTTCAAGCCAGTCTAATCAACGCACATTCTTAATTCATTGGTTCCCTTTTTGGGGACAAGTATAGGATTGGCCACCCATTGGGTGTGAAGGACTTCTCGGATAAAACTACCCTTAAGTAACCTAGCTATCTCTTTGCCAATGGCGTGTCTCTTCTCATCTCCAAAGCGTTGTAGAGGTTGTTTCACTGGTTTGGGTTTTGGGTCAATGTTTAAGCTATGCTCGGAAAGTTCCCTAGGTACACCTTTCATGTCGGCAGGTTTCCAGGCAAAGATGTCCCTATTCTCATGGAGGAACTCGACAAGCGCGCTTTCCTATTTGGGATCCAGGTTCGTCCCAATGGCGGTGGTCTTGGAGGCATCGCCTACCACAAGTTCCACCGGCTTAGTCTCGATGGAGGCCTTGAATGCAGGAGCAGAGTCAGAGATCTGCTTCTTCGACGCGGGCATCTCTGAGTCATCGACCTTGCTCTGGATTTCTTTGAATTTTTCATTGTAGAGGACAGCTTCTGCAACGGCTGCTTCGTTGATATTGCAGTCCCTTGCCTTGGTAAAGCTTCCGGATACAGTGATCACACCGTTTGGTCCGGGTATCTTGAGTTTGTTGTAGACGAAGCATGGCTTGGCCATGAACGTGTGGAATATGTCGCGGCTGAATATGACGTGGTACACGCTCTTGAAGGGGACCACCTCAAAGGTCATGCACTCTTGGCGATAATTATTAACATCGCCAAAGGCAGCCTGAAGTGTAATTCACCCAAGGGACTGAGCCTCCCGACCAGGAACTAGGCCGTGGAAGATGGTGTGGTCCGCCTTAGGTTTGCCTCCGTCAAGTTCATCTTCTGCAGTGTACCCAGCTACATGATGTTGATGCTGCTTCCACTATCCACCATACACTTGGTGAACTCCACGCCGTCAATCAAGGGGTTGATGACCATGGCGTACTGATTCTCCGTAGGGATAAGGTCTGGGCGGTCCGTCCTGTCCCAAGTTATTGGAACCTCCGACCAGCGCAGGTACTGGGGAACTGGGGGTAGAGTAGCCATCAGGATCCTTAGAGAGGTTTTCTGTTGTCGGACGGTTGGGGTGCCAAGGAAAGTGTGGTAGACTTGCGCCTTCTTCCCGAAGGGGTTCTTGCCCTTGTCGTCGCTCTTGGCGGCGAGCTTGGGTCGATGTCCTTGTCCATGTCACTTGAATCCTTGGACTCCTCCTCCTTCTTCTTCCCTTTGCCCTTGCCTCGTGGTCTATTCTTCCGACTTTGCTTGTAGCCAGACTCCGAGTCTTCCTTGAGGTCGTTGAAGAACTTGCAGTGTCAATTGGTGTGGATGTCCTTGCCGTTGACGTCGAGGTGTACGAGGCACGGCATATCGCGGTACTCGTACGTTTGGGGAACGCGGAGCGGAGCCGAGGTAGTTTCACTTCCTCGTTGCTGTCCACGGCCAGCTCCCCTTCCCCGTCCATGTTGTCCGCCATCACCTCGTCCTGTAAAATTCATGGCGACCATGTCGGTAAATTGCTTTTCTTCTGGAGCGGTTTTCCGCTTTGTACTGCTGTTCCTCCGAGCTTGAGTTGGAACAGTCGTTGCCGAAAGAGAGCCACGAGCATCGTCTTCGGCAGCTGCGAACTCACTGGCCAACTGGATCATCTGATTCAAGTCAAGCTGGTGATTGTCCTACAAGCGCTTCAGTTTATGTCGGAGCAACGTGCCCCTTTCCAACCCATCGATGAAGGCGGCAATGGCGGTATGAGCGTGCACTCCTGTGCAGGAATTTTTCATGTCCAGCCAGCGTGAGAGGTAGGCGCGAGATGTCTCATCTTTCTCTTGCACGCACCGCTGTAGATCGCCAACAGTGCAGGGATGCTTGTATGTACCCTCAAAGTTCTTGGTGAAGGCTTCCTGCATGTCCAACCAATTGTAGATGGATTTCTCCAGCAAGTCGTTGATCCATTGACGGGCCGTGCCCGCCAACATTAACGGGAGGTACTTGACGGTGACGTTGGGGTTGCCTCCGGCAATCTCCACCGCATTGTCGTAGTCCTGCAACCATGTGGCTGGCTTGGCGGTGCCGTCATAGGGCTTGATGGTCTTGTCAATCCGGAAACCTTTGGGGTAAGTTGGGGACTGTATTGCAGGTCCAAAGCAACGTGGTCCCAGGTATGTTCCTTCCTGGGCCTCGTGGATCTTATCGATCCGTGAACGTGCATCGTATGGCTCCGGGTTCTTCTTCTTCTTGTCAACAGGGGATGGGCTGCGTGAACGACGCAGGCCCCCTCCACCATGGTGACTGCTTGGTGGTGACGAAGGCGGGGGTGGCGGTGGGTTAGCCTTTGTAACATCCCAAAAATATTAAACTTGGATCATCAAACTCTAATCATCAAAATTAGGGTTAACAAAAACTTTCCAAATTAAAAATATGAAAGCATGCATATGTGTAAGCATTTCAAGTTGGATTCTTTTGAATTGCCATGCTTGTGTGTTTCTTTGCTTGTAAAAGGATTCTTAGGTGAAATAAACATCATCTAAACAATCCCCACACTTTTCCCAAAGACAAACAGATCAAAACAAACAAATTAAGTGAATGGTTACTTTGGCCAATTTAACTCCCATGCCTACTTTGGCTATCCCTAACTTTTAGAACCTAACAGAAACATGTTTGGACCTTTGTACCCCTTTATAGTACTCATAACAAGGTACCAAGGCCCACTTTGTGATCATCCAAAATCATTCAAATGCATAGTTTAAATGACAGTTTAAAATTGAATCTATATCATATGGGAAGATCCCAATTATTCAAAAACCACTCAAACAACCTCAACTTTCAAAACCCAAGCATCCACAGACTCACCAGCACATGCCTAGCACACCCACCAAAAATCTTTTCAAAATTCAAAACTTGAATTCATGCGGCCATTTCATCAAACACCTTGCAGATGCAAATCAAACAAAATCAAAACACTATAGTGTGCAGTGATTCTGGCCTAACTGGTTCCCTCTCTAGCTCACAACACCCTTAGTAGATCATCTAGCAACCTTAACTAAGCCCTAGCCCCACTGTAAGCTTGCCAACATCATCAATGGTGAACAGGCCGAGAGCACCCATGTCACCCCAGTGTGGACAGCAAGCTAGGAGAAGAACTAGCCGTGCCAACCTTGTCTGGGAGGTAGCCCATGCTTCACCGCCCCCTCTCGACCAGCCCTAGCTCAAGAGAAGCAACCAGAACCGCCAGGAACGCTGCGCCCGTGCCGCTGTCAACCATGCCGACGCTCACCGCAGAGCACGCGCCATTCCCACGCAACCCGACCACCTCGAGCCCTTGCCGCCTGCCAGCATGCTCCCCACCGTCCTAGGAGACCGCCAGACATGCCCGTTTCACTGCCCGTACCCCGTAGCCACCGCTCGCCGTAGAGTTCTCCGCCTCTGCCTCGCAGAGCATCGAGCGTTCCCAACCGTTTGCCACCGCCCCTACAAGCGCATTTAAACCTTAGAGCATCGTCAGGAGACCACCGATCGATCGCCACCCTCGGCCATGCCTCTAGCTGCCCGTAGCCGTGTCGCCACCGTCACCTGCCCATCCCGTTTGGTCTCGCCATCGAGCCTATAAAAGGAGGCCACCCCCAGCCGATTGAAGCACACCATCTCACTCCCCTCTCACCCAGAACTACCCCACCTCAGTCCCGAGGCAAGGCGAGCAGAGCATCGCCGGAATTGCGCCGGAGCAGTCCGCCTCTGGAGAAGAAGGGAGCCGTCGATTTCGTCCACCCCAGGAGCTGCCGCGACCACCCTGAGTTCGCCGTCGTCGACTTTGTCGTTTGCCCGCCTCGCCGTCGTCTCTGGAGCCCCGGTATGCCCCCTATGCACCCCCACCGAGCCGCTAGGGTTTGAGCTCACCGGTGGCTAGTTCATCGTCGACGACGACCCTCAACCGTTGATCTTACTTCTAATCCAATGCACCACATCGCCCCGTACCGCTTCGCGTTTAATGAGTCATTGACCAGTAGACCCGCCCTGTCAGTTGCGCCCCGTGCCGCGGAGTGACACTGGGTCGACCCAATTCCCCTTCCCACGCAGCCCACTCGTTTGAATTTAGATTTTTCTATTTTCATTCAAACACAGTTATGTACCTAGTTTCAAAAATCAACACAGCTCTATTCAGTGACCCAAATTGAATGAAACTAATTTTGTTAGAAAGGTCTTGAAATGCTTAATCAAAGACCGTTGGATTCAAATCATTTGGATCTGTAGATCAACCTTGGTAAAAATAACAAGGTAGAAGCTTTTCTGCATTCAAACATTTTTCAAATTTAAACCATAATAGCTTTTGAGTTGATTCCAACTCTCAAAAATCACATTTGACCATACCTTTCAGAATATATAAAAATTTATGGGTTTACTAACAGAAATAATGTTCAAGTAATAAAAAATGCCACATAGGCATTTCTAGTCACTTTATTTATTTAAAATAAAAGGGTTAAACCTTATTAAATTGTGACACCACTTTAAATCACATTCCCCTGTACTGAAATATGTGGTGATGACATGTGTCAACATGATCCCATGTTTGGTTTGGAGAATATTAAAACTTAAGTAGTTTTTCAATGAGTAGAAATTACTTTTCTAAAAATAAAATCAATAAGCCAAATGCTTTAGTCTTGTAATGTTAGTGATGATGCTAGATCATCTATAGAACCCTTGTGTGTGATGATTGAAAGTAGTTAAGTATTGTTTGGTGATTGTGTACCTCGTATTTATTTATAGACTCTAGTACTGACCAATGATACGAGGAGGAAGAAGGATACTACGAAGAAGAAGCCGAGGAGAACTTCAACCACTGCTCTGCACAAGGCAAGCCTAATACTACTAGTTGATTGAGCAAGCTAACACTTGCAAGATGTTATCTTTTAGCAAGCCTTACTATGCCAACTATATGCCTTAAGCATATGTGGTTATACCCACTTGTTAACCCAATCCTAGTTTTACTTGCAAGCTTTCTACTTGATTTCCGTCTCAAAGCTTGTTCTTAAAGTTTACTTAAGTGACTTGTAGATTCTAGGAAGATAATTGAAGGTTGCATAAAGAGCATAAAATTTGGCCTAAGCTAGATAATCTTGATGTCATCCTAAGGCATGAGATGGAACTTGGTTAGAACCCCACTAGTTTACCACCCTTCATTTAGTACTCACCCCCACATGTAGATGCTAGTGCTAAGCATAAAACATGATCAACTTTAGATGGGAATACTTGGTGGAAAATGGATATAAAAACCTTGGAATGATGGATCATTCTACTGAGATGTTTTGACATGTGTTTCCGAACACCAGATGATTTTGGTGACGAAAATGTTAAGGCATGAGCCTTAGCCCTTTATAAAACTGATGGTTGTCTGGATGCGATACCATTCCAATTTTACCGTACAACCACAATACCCGAAGATTGGGTAGGGCTTGACTGGAAACTTATATACCTTAGTATTGGTTCCCTCACGGCCAAGGTCTAAGCTGAGGCTACCTTGTGAAGATTGTCCACCTATGCAGTACCCAAGATGACAGTTGGTCATGGTTGGGAGGCCAAACTCACAGGAGAGGTGCCTATACTAGGGCGTGTAATTGAAAGTTTAGGATTGATTATCCGCATACTGAGTATGGTGAATTCAAGATTTTGTTCCTGACGGATGTATCGAATGTTGTGGTGAAAGTGTATAATCTCTGCAGAGTGTCAAACTATTTCGAATAGCCGCGTCCGCGGTTATGGACAGTTGGAGTGGCCATACTGTTCCCCCGTCAGATGTTTTCAAAATGACTTGTGAAATGAATTGAGATTTTGACTTGACCACAACAGAGTTGTGATATGAAGTACAAGTTCCCTCTTAGGTGTTATAAAACGTCAACTAGCTTTCTCTGGCTTTTTGCAAAACAACCCTAGAGCTTAGTGTCCTATTACAAAAAACCCCTTCACTTGTTAGTATTAGTTTGCGAGTACTTAAAGAGTACTCATGGCTTTGTCCCTGGTTATTCCTGTGGCCAGACTATGAAGAGGCGTACCAGGATGATGGACCCCAGGAAGGTTACGACAACTAGGATCATCTCCCATCGTTAGCATTGCCTGTGACCCCGAAGATGGAGCTTCGCCTATGCTACCTTTATTATTACGTATTTCCGCTTCCCGAGTTGTATTAAGACTGGATCATGAGATCCTTATTTGTGTAAGACCTTATGTATGGTTTGTAATGGATGATGTACTGTGGTATCCAATTCTGTTATGTCTCGCAAAAATGGTAATCCTGGGATTGCGATGTATGGCATAACAGGCATCTGGGATTAAAAATCCGGGTGTTGACAACCTTCTTGCTGTTACCCTCCTGCGACGCCTCGCGCCTGTCACGGTTGCTTGTCGTACGTGGAGGGTCATGGTGTGACCTGCTCTTGTGTCCTTGGTTGCGCTCTCCGTCATGACGGGTCTGTTCCGCATTGTCGCGGATGACGATGCCGAACTGCTTTGGTGGGGGCATATCCATACGATGGTGAGCCTTGTGATATTCGCGATGTCGGGGGGACCGGGGAGGTGGCGATGGGCGACGAGGTCGGGACTTTTCTCCATGGTCGGAGGATATAGGGATAGCATCCTTCCTGTTACGCGCATCCCTCCGTCTTCGTTCTGATGAACCCGTCTGGGACCCGACATCAAGAGGAGATCTGTCCCTTGGAGGCTTATACTGGCTAGACTGGCAAAGCACTGGGTCGGAATCAAGCCTCTGAGAGGTGGCCTTTTCCTGCTGCTTTACCTCCTTGGCCACTAGGTCATAGACATGTTCCACTGCCTCGGGCGATCTATCCTGCTCCAGAAGGGTCTTGGCGACGGCGAGGTTAAGGAGTGGGGTGGGCATCACCTGCTTGCCTTCACTGTCAATGTATGGCTTGGCCTGTGCCGGCTTCGAGGCAGCCCATCCTAGGTTTCGCCATACACCAGGATCGTTGATGACGCGAGCTGGAGCTTTCTTGGCCTTCTGCTGCTATAGCAGGGTCTTGTATTCGGCCTCCATTGCTCTAGCTTTCTCTATGGACTTCTGCGCGTTGACCAGATCTCGATCTAGCTTAGCGCCTTTCTCCGCGATGGCTTGAGCTTCCTCCAACAGCTGCTGGTGCTTCTCGTCAAGCCGAGTCACGTTCCGGATATGAGATTGTCGTACATCACTCTATCAACTGGAGTAACTTGGGCTACAGCAGACGTAGATGCCGGAGGCGGCAAGCTTGCGGTGTTGTTGTTGCTCGAGCCGGTGCCGAGTTCCTGCGGCTGCTGCACTGGGTTAGGCGGAGGGGCATGACCTTTGCACGATCATCGTTAGCAGCAATAGGTGGCTCCTTCCCCTTGTCCAGCGTTGTAGGCGGATCTCGTACGGGTTGATCTTCATCCCTCGTCGTCCCAATGGTGACGAACAGCTCTCGAGATACGACGATGTTGTTGGCTTGCTCGTCGCGCGTGTACTCCTCCTCCATCTCCTGCATGGAGGAGTCTAGCTCATCTGGACTGAAGTCTATCTCTTCTGAATCTGCACTGAAGTCAGCATAAAGCGCATCAATAAAAGAGTTGGATGGTGCCAGGACTTCCTCGATGACGGGCGGTGGAGGTGCAACGGTAGCGACGATGACTAGAGGTGGCGGCGCTGCTGCGACGATGGCGGCCGGAGGCGGTGGTGGCATTGGCTCAATCGGAGGGCCTCCGTTAGCGAGCAAAAGCGCTGTCTGAGCCGCCGCGTCAGCCTCCACGTAGTTGTTGACGGTGTTCACCATGCCTTCGAGGGTAAGGTGGCCAGACGCCTGCTTCCGCCTTAGAGAATGTCGGAGAAGCGTGCCACGGTCCAGTCCTTCCACGAAGTGATACATAGCGTTATCATCGGGGTAGTGGGCCAGATCGGCTCGTACACGGAGCCACCTGGCCAGGTAATCGCGGGGGGTTTCTCCCTCTCTCTAAACGCAACGCGCCAGGTCGAAGATGGTAACCACGCCAACGAACTTGGATCTCTGATGTCTAGACGCACGGGCGAAGCCGACGGACTTGCAGTGATCTTCCACCTTTATATCCTGCATAGGGGCGGTTTGGGTGGGCCTTGAATTTTTCTGATATTTGCCAACAAACTCCGAAGAGACGGTCCGCGCGGGCCTTGATGCTCCTCTGGCTCCTAGGGAACTAGTGCCCGAATCGGTTTCGCGAATGAAGAGGTGGCTGTCTCCGACAGGAACGATCGAGCACCGCATAGGGTTCGTCTTCGCCGGGATCCAGAACTCGTCGAGAGGGATGATCGGAACATTGCCAGAGAAGAGAACACGACCGATGTCCACGGTTTTGCCGATTCCCGCGAAGATCTTGGTCCTCGCCCGCTGAAGAGCCTGAAGAGCCTCTTGCCCCATGGTGGGCGCCAACTGTCGTGGTATTGCCGACGAGTATGCCATGGAGGGGTCCTCAAAGTGCACGTTTAGAGACGTGGGGGAAGGCGGACGGTTGACGGGTATGAGGTAACACAGCTTACCTAGGTTCAGATCCCATGACGGTGGCGGAATCCTACTCCTGCTATAAATCACTATAAGGGCAATACGCCGAGTTACAGGGATTGGTTCGCTGTGCGAGGTATGTGCTAATCGCTACTTGATCGTCTGAGATTGTAATTTATCGTGCCCTAAAGGCTCCCATAGGACCGACTTATATAGTCGCCAGGTCCTAGGGTTACAGGGAAAAGTCCTACACCGTCTATTACTAGTCTTGTGTATCTTGCACTCCAAGGCTCCGGGTACGTCGGTGACTCCAATCATAGACTTCCTTTATCCGTCATGGGCTTCCCTTCTGGATCCATCTAACTGGGCCGCCCAGCAGGCCATGGGCCATGCTACCAATTGTGGGCCACCCGGGTTAGCCGGATAAGAGACATGCTAAGTATACCCATATAGCATATCCCCAACACTTGGCACATGCTTACACCATGTTATGACTATGAACCAGTCACCCTAGCCTGTATGATCATTTTGTTTTTTGACTTGTGATATCACTTTTATGCTTTAATTAATAATGTTTTGTCGCTTTGCATGATTATGGCCATTATTGCTCTCTTAGTTGGTCGCTCCTAGTCTTTTGCTAGCCTCCGCATGTACTGAGTATGAGCTCTACTCGTGCATCCAACTCCCAATAAACCAAGTTATTCCAAAGAGTCCACTATAAATTCCTATGCATGGTGTGTTATACCATTCCAAGTATATTCATTTTTTTATCTATCTTCCAAATTAAACTTTTGTTATGTGAAAATTAGTGATTAAAGCTCTCAAAACTTGATGGCACATTTTATTTCTTGCACTTAATAAACTTGAACCATTGTGCCCATCTATGTTGCTTATATGCTTGCAAATTATAAGTTGTGAATTAGCAGAACCATGTTTTCATGGGGAAAACTTTCAACGTTGCACTTATTCTATTAAGTTGATATCACGTTCTTTTGTTTATGGATCCCGGTCGTGTGAAATAAAAGGGGAGCTTGTAAGCTCATGGAGTTTGTATATGTGTTAGAGAAATGCCTGGGCGGCTAGCCTAAGCCATGCCTAATCATGGTGGAAACTTACAGCGTAACCATAATGAGCATTCTATGAAGCATCCTCAATAAAAACCTATGAAAATAGCAAATAAAAAGATTGCTGAGATGCTCATTGTCTGTTGCCTTGTCATTTTGATATGGGATATCTCCTGTGTCAGGGGGCAAGGGGTACCCTGTTGGCAGTTCTCTATGATACACATATACTTACAATGACAAGAACTTGCTTGTGACCAAGGTTGAGTAGCATGAGGTTCGTTACTCGTATGCAAGGGGAATGAAATTTTCAACTTATAACTTGTCAAGCATATAGTGATATTTGTGTCACTTTAACCTTAATCACTTCAAGATGCCAATGATAGGGGCAATGAGAGCTGAAAGCTAATAAGTACCATAATTTTTGGAAGCTCTTTATGAGACTTGAAATCCCTTCTTCCCTTTATGAAGGGCCTTTCTTTTTACTTTTTGTTGAGCCTCCATCTTATATCTTTATGCACCAATTAAGAGAGCATAGTTTTCATTCTTAGTTTAATGTAGTGGTGGAGCTAGACCAATCGTAAAGCCTGGGTAGGGACTGAAGGAATCGAGCTAGCTCATATCTTGCCCATTAATTTATTGACATAGTCTTCAAGTTTGGCTTATATTTCAATGGAGCATTCTCGGGTGAGCCCGGGCAGATGCCCGGGGCCGCCGGGAGCTGGCTCTGCCACTGGTTTAATGTGCATTGTCCCAAAACTTATTGATTGATTCATAATTTTGGTATTGCTTATTCTTAAATTATTTGTATGTAGTTACCCTTATGAACTTTGAAGGTGTCCTATGAATTTATGTTTTGCTATTCCATAAGGGACAAGCTGAATACCACTATTGCTATGTTTTCTATATGTGAAACAAACAAATGTCTTTCAATGCATTATTATTCATGATCTTTTGTTTGTACCTTTTCATGTTGCAACATAGTTGCTACGTCTTATTCTTAGAACTACATATTTCATGCTCATGTTTAGAGTACTTTGATCCCAGCTATGAATGCTTTACAATACTTCGATCAAGATTGTGATGGTGCATGTCACCTCAAAAATTATTCTTTTTATCACTTACCTACTCGAGGACGAGTATGAGTTAAAATTGGGGACGCTTGGTACGTCGTAAACGTATCTATAATTTTTGATGCTCCATGCTTGTTTTGTATCAACTTTCTTATGTTTTGTCTACACTTTGAGGCATTTTTATACATTTTCTGGAACTAACCTATTGACAAGATGTCGCAGTGACAGTTGCCTGTTTTCTGCTGTTTTTGGTTTCAAAAAAGTTAGTAAATAAATATTCTCAGAATTGGACGGAACAAAAGCCAAAGTCAATATTTTACTAGAGCAAAGACGGAGTCCATAGGGGGTACGAAGAGGCGCCACAGGGCGGTCGCAACACCCCTGGCACGGGCCCACCCTAGGCCATGCCAGGGCATGGTGTGGGCCCCTGGCCCTAAACTGACCTCGCCCCTTCGCCTATATAAACACCCCGATGCAGAAACCTTAAGCACCCGATCAGAAATCCACGAAACAGTCCGTAGCCGCCGCCACCATCGTCCCTCGGTCAGGAAGGATCTGAAGCTCTTCCTGGCACCCTGCTAGAGGGGAGAGATCATCCCGGAGGCCTTCTTCATCACCATGCCAGCCTACAGAGTGATGCATGAGTAGTTCCCCCTTGGACTATGGGTCCATATAGTAGCTAGATGGTTATTTCTCCTCCTTTGTGCTATCATGTTTAGATATGGTGAGCTCCGTTCATGATCAAGATCATCTATTTGTAACCATACATGTTGTGTTTGCAGGGATCCGATGGATATTGAGATACTATGTCAGATTGATTATTGATTCTACCATGTCTATGTTATTTGTGATCTTGCACGCTCTCTGTTGCTAGTAGATACTTTGGCCAAGGAGATGCTTGTAATTCCAAGAGGGAGTATTTATGCTCGATAGTAGGTCCATGCCTCTAGTAATCTGGGAGAGTGACAGAAACTTCTAAGGTTGTAGATGCGTTGTTGCTACTAGGGAGAAAACAACAATCCATTGTCCAAGGGCAATTGTATTGTTTACTTTACACACTTTGTTTAATTCAATTATCTGTTGCTTGCAACTTAATACTGGAAGGGGTTCGGATGATAACCTGAAGGTGGATTATTAGTTATAGATGTAATTGGATTATGGTATATGTATTATGTTGTAATGCCCAATCAAATCTCGTAGAGATCAAGATGTCTAGTATATGTATTGTTATGCATTCTCAATATGTCAATTGCCCCACAGTAATTTGTTCACCCAGCATGCTATCTATCTTATGGAGAACACCTCTAGTGAACTATGGACCCTGGTCCATTCCTTACCATTGATATTCTATCTACTGTTTACAGTTTACTTACTATAACCAATTACTATCTTCCACACTATACGTTTAATCCTTTATTTTCAGCAAATCGGTGAGATTGACAACCTCACTATAAGTTGGGGAAAAGTATTGTGGATTGTGTTGTGAAGGTTCCAAGTTGCTAGCAACAACTTGGAGTTGTTTCCTTACTCCTACTGGTTCGATAACCTTGGTTTCATAACTGAGGAAAACTTGCTGATGTGCTCATCATACCTTCCTCTTGGGGTTCCCAACGAGCTCTACATATCTAGGCCATAATGGGGTTCTTGCGCATCGGGCGATAGAGAGGCATTGCCTTCTCACCTAGCCGCGGGATGAAGCGACTGAGAGCCGCAACTTGCCCAGCCAGTTTCTGGATGTCACGGAGGCAGTCGGGTTTTACGAGCCATGCGATTGTGTCAATATTGGTGGGGTTCTCCTCGATGCCTCGCTTAGAGACTATGTATCCCAGGAGATGTCCAGTGGGTACGACGAAGGTGCACTTCCCTGGGTTGAGCTTAATCTTGTACCTCCGCAGATTTGCAAAGGTCTCGGCCAGGTCAGCGAGTAGGTCACTCTGGAGATTGGACTTGAACACCATGTCGTCGATGTAGACATGGATGTTGCGGCTAATTTGGCTCGCGAGGCACTCCTACATGCATCGCTGGTAGGTCACACCGGCGTTCTTGAGGCCGAACATCATGGCGGTGTAGCAGTAGGCGCCGAATGGCGTGATCAATGCCGTCTTCTCTTAGTCCTCGAACGCCATCTTGATATGGTTATAACCAGAGTACATGTCGAGGAAGCACATCGACTCCGACCCCGCAGTCGAATCGATGATCTGATTGATGCGGGGGAGGATGAACTGCTCCTTTGGGCAGGCGCTGTTGAGGTTGGTGTAGTCGATACACATCATCTAGGTCTTGTTCTTCTTCATGACCAGGACTGGGTTTGCCAGCCACTTGGAGTACTTGATTGGCCGGATGAAGCCTGCAGCGAGTATAAGCTGCACTTCTTCGGTGATTGCTCGGCGGCTCCCTTCATTGAAGGATCGCAGCGACTGCTTGACAAATTGGGGTCGGCGTTGAGTTTGTGCTCGGCGAGTTCCCTCGGGACACCTGACATGTCAGATGGCTTCCATGCGAAGATGTCGCGATTCTCACAGAGGAAATCAACAAGCGCGCTTTTCTATGCGGGGCTCATGCCCGCCCCAATGGTGACCATCTGGCTGGAGTCGCCTGGGACCAGCTCAATGGTGCGGGTGTGCGTGGTGGCCTCGAAGGCTGTCGACCCGGCGTTCTCCGTGTTGGGATTCTTCTGGATTGCGGGGTCATCTTTGTTGACCCCGCTCGCGTATCTGGCGAGCTCCTCTACGTGGTTGGTCTCCATGGCGATGACATCGTCCGTGAGCTATGCTCCTTTTTCTTCGCACTCGATGGCCATGTCGAGGTCGCCATAGACGGTGATGATGACGCATGGTCTTGGGAGTTTCATTATATTGTACGCGTAGTGCGATGCCGCCATGAATTTGGCGAAAGCTTGTCGCCCCAGGATGCAGTGGTAGGGCCTGTTGAAGTTCACCGGCTTGAAGATGATCCGCTTGGTGCGGAAGTTGGCTTGTGTTCTGAAGGTGACTGGCAGCGTCACCTTTCCAATCGGGTATGCCTTTCGACCGGGGACGATGTCGTGGAAGGTGGTGAGGGCCGACTCGATCATCGACTGCGGGAGATGCAGTCGCCTGAATGTGTCCAGGTAGAGGATATTGATGGAGCTCCCGTCGTCCATCAATGTTTTGGGGAGCCAGTAGTCGCCCACTTTGGGCTTGACTACCAGGGCGACTCGCCCGGGGTACTCGATTTGTGGCGAGTGGTCCTCGCGGATCCATGTGATGCGCTACTCGGACTAGTTGAGTAAGCGAGGGATGTCGACCTGGGTCACCATGTTGACGGCGACGGCGCGGGCGAGGACCTTCTTCTCACGCTTGGTGCCGATTCCAGTGAAGGTCTGTAGTGAGCCAACGTTGTTGCTGAATGCCCCGCCGTTTGGTGGGTTGTTGTTGGGGTCTTCCCTTGCTCGCCATGCCTTCTCGATCTCCTTCAGAGAGTTGCAGTCGGCGGTGGTGTGTGTTGCGAGTTTCCCCTCCCTGCTGTGGAACACACAGGGTTGGTTGAGGAGAACAGCGGGGTCGAATTTCGGCATCGCCCGGTAGTTTCCGCTGTCGCGGTGTTGTCCTCTGTCTCGGCGGAAGCTCTTGGGTTCGCATGGCACGTAGCCAGCATTGGCGACAAAGTCGACTCGCCCGTCACCGCGGCGCTTGCCGGTGAGGCGAGTGTTGCTGTAGCGCAGCTCGCGCTGCCTAAAGTTGTCGTGGCCGCTTGGGCGGCAATTTCCACCCGACTCGTCGTCAGTTTCTAAGTTCAGATCTTCCTCTGTGTATTGCTTGGCGATCTCGAGGAGGTAAGGGATGTTATCGAGTGTCTTGTATACCCTCTCGTACCGGCACGAGTTCTTGAAGCAGTGGATCTCCGTGTCTAGGTGGATGCCGTGGCGTTTCCATAGGTCCTGCCACCGTTGGACCCAGTGGCGGGTCGACTCGCGGGGTCCCTGGACGCACCACTCTAGTTCCTCGATGGTGGTGCGGGTGTAGGAGCCCTCGAAGTGCCTGACGAAGGCCTCACGCATGTCCTCCCAGGAGTCGATGTTGTCTAGGGAGAGGGTGTTGATCCACTGCCGAGTCACTCCCTCCATCATCGGGGAGAGGTAGCGAGCGGTGAGGAGGTCAGTGTGGCCGGCGATTCCCGTCGCCATGAGGTATGTGTCCAGCCACATAGCTGGATCATACGTAGGATCATACTTCTCGATCTCCTTCGATGCTTTGAAGTTCGCCGGGTATTTCTCGCCTCGGACCATCGGTCCGAAGCACTGGGGGCTGACTCGACTGAGGGACCCCTTGGATCATCGTCATTACGGTTGGAGAGGGTGTGCCTCAGGTCGTTGGGCTGACATGCACGCTAGCTCTGGTTGTTGATGATGTGAGTCCGCGCGTCGACCGGCTGCCCATTAGCGGCGACCGTATTGTTCAGCGGTCGCGGGTCGTTGGTGGAGAGCGCTGGGTGTGCGACCCGTGGTTGGTGTTGCAGGGGCTCGGGTGGTGGGCAGTTCAGGGTGTTCGCCATCGATGGGCGGCCGCTCGAGGCCGCCCTGCTTCTGGAGGAGCAGGAGTACATTCGTCCTCGCGAGTCAGCTCCTGCGACTTGCTGCTCGATGGCCTTGGCGAGTAGGGCTTGGGCGTACTTGATTTGCAGCACGCCTTCCCCTGTGACATTGAGGTTAGCGACTGTTGCCTGCCCCGCGATGACGTTGTCCATCGGGGTGGAGTACAGCGGGAGGCCGTTCGCGTCCCGCTCTTGCGGAGAGATTAGGACTCTCAGATGGTTCGGAGGGGGTGTGCGGCCAGGTGGCGTCGGTGGAGCTCCACTTGCTGGCGCTCCTGGTGGTGGGCGGGCGCTGAAGCCTGGTGGTGTGTTCTCGCAGATCACACTCTTGGCCACGCGAGCAGGATCGTTGTCTTCGTCGAAGTTCAGGGCGCGACCCTGAACAGTAGGGTTCAGACGCGTCCTGATGCGGCGCTGGTGGTAGAGCGATAGCTCCTGCACCGTTGCCTGCTCGAGGCAAAAAATTTCGTGCTCGGCTTGCTCCTTGCGCACGGCCTCCTCCAGGCGCAGGCGGGCTTCCTCGACCTCTGTCGCTGTTGTGTTCGGTGGGGTCGCCATGGAGAAGGGGTATGGCAGGGAGCTCGTGTCGCTCGCCATGTACGTCGTGATGTAGCGAATAGATCCGGTGTGGAGGTCGCCGGAATTCTCCGACCCGAAGTCGGAGTCTAAGATCCCGAGGATGGAAGGATCCTCGAAATCTCCGACGTTGGAGACTCGCGTGATGGAGCCTTCTGGCGACGTGGCGATGATAGATTCGGCGACCGAACCTGAGGTCACCGAGCCGGCGTCATCGTGGAGGGCCGCATCGTCCGTTCCCGTGTCAGTTTCGGCCACGCCACTGTTGGACGAGTAGTCCTCGTAGGGGAGGCGGTGGATGGTGCGGACCTGACTGTCCGAGAGCCGATCGCGTGGTAGCGACTCGCCGAAGAGCGCCGAGTCCTCCGAGATGATGACATCCATGAAGTCGACGAAGAGGTTGATGGTGCCGACTGGCATGATGATGCTGTGTGTGACCGGGCGTGACACCAGGACGTAGCTGCTGGGCAAGATCTTAAGGATCTCGCCGCACACGGTCATGCGAACGGTGGTGATCGACCGGTTGATTGGCAAGTAGGGTCTCGCCGCAGAAATCAGGCTTGATCGGCCAGGCCCCATGGTGGGCGCCATTATCATGGGAATGGCCACGGCAGATGCTACGACCGGTAGTGAGGAGTAGAACGAGGGGCAAGGGCGGACAGCCATCTGCGGTGCAAGATGAGGGCGGAGACACAAGGTTTTACCCAGGTTTGGCCCCCGGAGGGTAAAGACCTACTCCTGCTAGATTGTATTATCGAGAGGTTACAGTGGTGGCGACCTCGGTGGCTAGGCAGCGAGTCGATGGGGTGTATGATGGAACGTCAGTACTAGAGCACCCTAGGGAGTCTTATATAGAGGTACCTCGCTACGGTTTACAGATCTACAAACGGGTTAGATAAGGACTCGGAGGGTTTTGACCTAATCCGATTGGGCCTAGCTACGCTTCTGGGCCTTCAGCTTCTAGTCGACTGGCTCCTTCTTGGGTTGTGATCCAGTCGCCGTCCTGCAGGCCTACTCGTTGGAGTTGGATCTAGTAGGGAATGTCCTGCTGGGTATACCCCACTCGGCATATCCCATCAACTTGCATGGTGGCCGCATATATCTTCATGGATGTCAAGGAGGATGCTCTTCCCGTCACTGTTAGTGACACATCGCTGGAGCAAACCTAAGATTACGCACTTGTACATCTGTAACATCCCAAAAATATTAATCAAGGTTATCAATTCCAATCACCCAAATTTAGGGTTACCAAAAAACTTTTGTTAATTAAAATCATTATGAATGCATTTGTGTATGTAATTAATGCATGAATGCTTGTATGGACTTGTTTGATTGTTGTGAATGGCAAGGATTGGTTTAAAGATGAAAACAACATCGTCTAAATCATTTCCAAGAAGAATCAAATCAATTGAAATTCAAAAACAAACAAAATGAGCTAATGGTCATTTTTGCCAATCTTGCTCACTAGACCACTTTGAGTGTTTCTAGTCCAAGATTTCTAACAGAACAAATCCAATTATTTTCACCCCTTGCTAGACCAAGTAAAAGTGAACCCAAGCCCACCTTGCAAAACCACAGAAACATTTGGCAACCCTATTCAAATGACAATTGAAAATTGAATCTAGTTCATATGGTAAGATCACCATTTCTCAAAACCCCACCAAACCAGTTCACCTTGACAAATCCAATCAACCAGATACTCCCTAGTATGTGACCAGTACACTCATCAAGTTTCAACCAAAAATTCAAATATGAATTTCTTTCGACCATTTCATCAAACACCTGGAGACACAAACCAAATTCTGCCAAACTTCACTGTTTTGAGCAGTAATTTTGCCAAACCTTGTTCCCCATTGATCACCCTTGTCTCCCCCAGTGAGCATACCAGCATTAAACTAGCCTAGACCCCTACCATTGCACCATGCCGTGCATGACCGAGCATACCCTTGCCATCCGACCATGGCAAGCTAGCCAGAGCCATCGCCGCGCCTAGCCACCATGTCCAGGAGGAACGCCACCGTCCACCGCCACCCTCTGTCTAGACCTCGAGCCTTCAGAAGCAGTGGACCACAGAGAACACACGCGCTCAGTTTGTCTCTGCCATGTCCAGAGCGTGCCAGCTCACCGCGCTCGACACGCTCGGATAGACCGCACCTCGCCTTCGCCGCCCATGCCTATGATCACCACCGTCCTAGCAGAACACCAGACATGCTCGTTTGCCGTCGCATGACCAGGAGCACCTATGCGTTGTCAAAAACATCGTCGGTGCCGCTCAGAGTACCAGCGCGTTCTAACCAAACCACACTGCCCCTTGTCGTGCCATCAAGCCGTTGAGCACCGCCAGGAGACCGCGCACCGTCCCCTAGCCCCAGCCATGCCCGTAGCTCGTTGTAATCCCGACCCCGACGAGCACTGCCCATGCCGCTCGGCCTCTCTCGCTCGCCTATAAAAGGAGGACTCCCCCGTTTGTTTTCTTCAAACCAGTTCAATCCCCACCTCTCACCGATCCTTCCCACCTCTTCCCGGAGCAAGGCGAGCTCTCCCTCGCCGGAATTTCGCCGGAGCCTGCCGCTGATAGAGGAGAAGGGCGCCGTTGATTGGAGCCACCCCAGGAGGAGCCGCCAGTACCAGGAGAACCGCCGTCGTCGACTTAGTCATTTGCCCTCATCACCGACCATCGCCTGAGCCTCGGTGAGCTGCCCCAGACCCCCACTAGCCACGCTAGGGTTCGATCCCGTCCTGTTCTGTTCGACGAGGATGATGGCCGTGAGCCGTTGATCCTTAGTATAATCCTACGGTCGTAGTTAGCCCATACCCCTTTGCCAACCCCCATCCCACTGACATGTGGGGACACCACTTCACCAGCCCGTGTGCTCTATGCGTAGTGGGACGGCCCAGTTAGAATTCCCGCGCGACCCAGTAGTTTGAATTTAGATTTATCTATTTAGTTTCAAACCTAGTTCTGGCAGTAGATTCAAAATTCAATTCAGAGAGTTTTACTAAACCAAATAGCATGAAACCAATTTTGTTAGGAAGGTATGGAAATTCTTAATCGAATCCCGTTGGATTCAAACCATTCAAAATTATAAATCACTTATAGTAAAAATAACAAGGCAGCGACTTTTCTGCATTCAAACATTTTTCAAAATTCAACCATAAATTCTTTTGAGTTGATTCCAACTCTCAAAAATCACATTTGATAAAACCATTCTGAATATATAAAAATATCTAGGTTTACTTGCAGTAATAATGGACAAGTAATAAAAAATGCCCCATAGGCATTTCTCGTCACTTTAATAAATTAAAATAAAAAGGTTAAACCTTATTAAATTGTGACACCACTTTAAATCACATTCGCAAGTATTAAAATATGTGGTGATGACATATGTCAACATGATCCCATGTTTTAATTGGAGAATATTAAAACTTAAGTAGTTTTTCAATGAGTAGAAATTACTTTTCTAAAATAAAATAAATAAGACTATTGCTTTAATTCATGTGATGATTGTGATGATGCTAGATCATCAAGTGTAAACCCTTGTGTGCAAAATAGAAGTACTTAAGTATTGTTTGGTGATTGTGTACCTCGTATTTATTTATAGACGCTAGTACCGACCAACGATATGAAGAGGAAGGAGACTACTATGAAGAGGAAGCCGAGGAGAACTTCAACCACTGCACTGCACAAGGCACGCCATCCTAGCAAGCTATCTAAGCAAGCTAGAAATTTGCAATCTAACACTTGCATGATAACTATGCAAATTAGATGCCTTAGGCATATGTGATTATACCCCTTTCATTACACCAAATCCCAGTTTTACTTGCAAGCTTGATTATTTTATTTATTTATCAAAGCTCCTTAGTTATGTTTACTTAGTAACTTGTGAAGTTTTGGAAAGATATTAGAGGTATCCTAAAGAGAATAAAACTTGGCCTAAGTTAGGTAGAACTTGATGTCATCATGAGGCATGAGGTTATACATAGATAAGTCACACTTGATTACCATCCCTCATTAGTGTTTACCCCCAACTTTAGTGGCTAGTGCTAAGCATAAAACTTGATCACTTTAAATGGGAATACTTAGTGAAAATGGTTATGAAAACCTTAGAATGATGAGTCATTCTAATGAAATGTTTTGACATGTGTTATTGAACACCATATGACTTTGATGATGAAAATGTTGAGGCATGAGCCTTAGCCCTTTATAAAACTGATGGTTTTGTTCGGATGCGATACCATTCCAATTTTACCGTACAACCACAATACCCTAAATTGGGTAGGGCTTGACTGAAAGTTTATATACCTTAGTATGGGTTCCCTTGCGGTCGAGGTTTGAGCTGAGGCTACCTCGTGATGATTGACCACCTGTGCAGTTCCCAAGATGACAGGTGGTCATGATTGGGAGGCCAAACTCATAGGAGATGTGCTTATACTAGGGTGTGTAATTGAAAGGTTAGGATTAATTATCCGCATACTGAGTATGGTGTATTCAGGATTGTTCCTAATGGAAGTATCGAATATTGTGGTGAAAGTGTACCACCTCTGCAGAGTGTCAAACTATTTGAATAGTCGCGTCCACGGTTATGGACAGTTGGAGTGGCCATACTGTTCCGTCGTCAGATATTTTCAAAATGACTTGTGAAATGAATCATGACTTTGACTTGACCACAACAAGGTTGTGAAAGTGAAAACTAAGTTCTGACTTAGGTGTTATAAAACCTTCAACTAGCTTTCTTTACTTCTGAACTCAGATAGAGATAAACCTGGCTTTTTGCAAAACAACCTAGAGCTTAGTATTCCTACTTGAACCACTTTACTTGTTAGTGATAGTTTGCGAGTACTTAAAGAGTACTCATGGCTTTGTCCCTGGCTATTTCCGTGGCCAGACTATGAGGAGGACTATCAAGATGATGGACCGCAGGAAGTCTACGACAACTAGGATCATCTCCCATCGTCAGCATTGCATGTGACCATGAAGATGGAGCTTCGCCCATGCTATCGTTATTATATTATTCGGTTGCGTTGATTGTATTAAGACTGGATCATGAGATCCTTTATTTGTAAGACCTTTATTATGGGTTGTAATGGATGATGAACTATGGTACCAATCTGTTATGTGTCGCAAAAATGGTAATCCTGGGATTGCGATGTATGGCATAATAGGCATCTGGGATTAAAAATCCGGGTGTTGACAAGTTGGTATCAGAGCCATCCTGACCATAGGAGAACCTAGTTTAGAATGGACGCTTGAATCAAAAACTTAGTTTCAAAACAAAAGAAGTGAGTATTTATGAAAACCTATTCTCATTCTTACCACTTAGATTCTTTCATGAAAATTCATGTTCCTCAAAAATTCTTGCAAACTTACATAAAACTTGACACACTTGATCACTCTACTAACTTAGTCATCCTACATTCTTATAGATGGACGTTAAGTATAGAAAGTTCTATCAGTTGGGCAATGGAGGAGATATCATCTTTGAGTGTGATTTGGACCAACTCTCGGAACTTCTGGAGCACCCGCACCCCGAGTTCTTCGGAGCTCATCTCAATGATCAGGAAGGAGGAGAATTGCAATGGTTGATTGTTGCAAGTCTTAGAGGGAAGATTGAAGCCCTCACCTCAGAGGGAGTCCAGTTCACCTTAAGAGAGAACAACTGTCAAGATGGACTCGCCCGGGCCATGCAGGAAGCTCTTGCCCGTCTATGTGGGCAAAGCATCAATCAGATCAAGGGCACGCGCTTTGAGTATTACCCAAGGCGTGATGCTATGGGACGGCCATTGGAGGCACCATATCACCCGGAGCTAAAGCATCAAGCGGACCATCTTAGCTTCATGATGTATGACCGGCAGAAGGAGTTGGATAATGCCCGATCCTATGCCAACCACAACTACGCCATCACAGTCAAGAAGGACCAGACCATTGCCATGCTTGTGGAGGATCGCTAGTCTCGTCGCCGTCAGCTTGACAAGAAGGATTGCATTATTGCTCGCCTTCGTCACAAGGTGACAGACTTGGAGGAGACCATCCACGAGTGGGACATGCAGCTTGAGGAGAGGGAGAATGCAGGGGAAGATATCCGTGGAGACCCCTATTCCTACCTCAGTGACTATGATGACTTCCTGGAGGATCAAGCCATGGACTTCTTCACCGATGATGATGACTCCGCCTTCATTGATGATGATGATGAAGCCACCGATTCCAAGGAGTAGTAGCACTTGAGCACTGGCGTTAGTGAAGTTGTATCCGGTCCCATTGTATCGTAGTTTCACAGAATGGTTCTTAAAACCATTTGTTTCCTTGTTGTGGTGTGTGTTTGTATTGTGTGCTATGAATGAATGAAAAGCAAGTTGCTACAAAAATCTGAGCCAAAATTTAAAAACTTTTCAAAAAAACAAACCCCTGAACCTTAGAAAATTTCCCTCTTTTCTCATGATCTATCTCAAACTTCAGATGCCTCGCGGAGGAAGCAGTTCATCCCTGGACCCAATGCTGCAAATCTTGCAAATGTTGGTTTCTGACCGCGAAGCTGAAAGTGTCGAACGTCAAGCCAACTTAGCCACCCTTCAACACATAGCTCAGATGGCCAATAACAACCAAGGCCATGGAAACCAGGATAACCATGGATCCAAGCTCAAGAACTTCCAGAACACCAATCCACCCATCTTTAGTAAGTCTGACGAGCCCTTAGATGCTGATGACTGGCTGCAGACCATGGGGAACAACTTAGAAGTTGCAGGAGTGGAGGCCAATGAGAAAGTACTACTTGCCACCCACTATGTGGCAGGAGATGCAAGAGCTTGGTGGAATAGCGTTCGCTCCATGAATGGAGGACAGATGATGACTTGGGATGAATTCAAACTCAAGTTCAGCAGAACCCATGTGCCATCGGGTTTGATCAAGAGGATGAGAGATGAATTCAGAGAATTGAAGGAAGGGAGGATGACAGTAGTTGAGTACCGGGATTTTTTTTTGTCATTAGCTAGGTATGCACCAGATGAGATTAACACTGTAGCCAAGAAGAAGGAGAGATTTCTGAATGGTCTGCATGATGAGATGCATACAGTGTTAGTCAACTGATGAGATGTAGATAGTGTTTTTGCTACGCAAAGGATGATCAGACGAGCACCTTCACCTGCATGGTTAGTGTGTGTATGTCGATTAGTAAATAATTAAATAAATATCGAATTTCTATGTTGATAAAAAAATTGCCTTCCATTTTTCATCTTTCTGTTAAGACTAATTGATAGTTATTTTTTCTTTTAAAATGGATATCTCAAGCTTGATTATGCGTTATGTAACCCCACAAAAGATGAGTTGTCAAGGTGCCAAAATTTGACAATTCAACACACATAGCAGTTGGGATTTGTTTTAGCACATTGCTTTTATTTTTCAAATGAACCTACGTCCAGGTAGAGGCCATCCCGAGTCTCAATTGATGGTACATGTCTCATCAATTTGTTTAAATCATCTTAGACATCTACCATATGCATTTTATTCCAACCACTCTTTTCCAATTCCATTATTATATCTTCGTGAAATCCTTCTTCATCGATGCTCAACCAGGCATCTAGCTAGACTAGATAGAAATATGATTATAATACAAAATATATCTTTCTCTTGATATCATCTCTGGTCTCAGTTTCCATAACTATACAAGCCAACACTTGTCTACGAGTGGTAGGTGTTAGGAATATATACCATTTGCTGACATTGAAGCCTTAGTGGATTCTGCCATTCAGATGAAAGGCAAGATCAACCAAGTCAATGAGAACCGCAAGCGTAGAATGATGCATTAACTAGGAACCCACCATAACCCAAAGTATCGCCCCAACCCGTCTACAGGATTTGCCCCAAGAAAAAATAGACCCCCGATGAACCGTCCAACCTATCCCAACCGTGGAGGAGGAAACCCAAGGCCCGGAGGAAACCATAACAACAACCCGGCAACCCCAGCAATTTCAACCATGCACCGCCCAAGTTCAACAACAACAATGTCGCAACAACACCAATACTGCCCCGAGGACTGGAAGCAATGTTGTGCCTGTTGTAGGAAAAGACAAGTCTCAGGTGACTTGTTATGAATGCGGAACCAAGGGTCACTATTCCAATGAGTGCCCCAAGAAGCTTGCAGCAGCCCCCAATCTAAATGCCCCAGCTCAGCAGCAACGTCGTGTTCAGCCTTGAAGGAGGTTTGCCCCAGGAAATTCGCTCAACCGCAATGGTCGTCTATTTCACATGAATGCTGAAGAAGCCTAGGAAGCGCCAGATGTCGTGCTATTTTCTGTTAACTCAGTACTTGCAAGAGTGTTGTTTGATTCTGGAGCATGGCACTCGTTTGTTACAGAAGAATTTGCATGCACTAGTAATATTCAACCAACAAAATTGAAGCATGTTATGATAGTTCAAATACCTGGTTCAACCACCAAAGCTAGACAAATTTACAATGCTGTACCTATCAGAATCTATGGCATAGATTTTTATGCTAATCTAATAGTACTTGGAACCAAAGGTTTGGAAGTAGTACTACGAATGGATTGGATGTCGAAACATAAAGGATTAATCGATTATGCCAAGAAATCCATAACCATGACCAGTACCACTAGAGTATCAATAGAGCATGTATCTGAAACATTGCCTCGTCAATTCAAGTGCAACAAGAGTCTAGCGCAACCAACCATTGACAAAGTTAGAGTAGTCTATGAATACCCCAGCGTATTTCTAGATGTTTTGCCTGGTATGCCCCCAGATCGGGATATCGAGTTTATCATTGAACTAATCCCTGGAACCAGACCCATAGCCTAGATACCTTATAGTATGAACCCATATGAATTAGTGGAGCTGAAGAAGAAACTGGATGCTATGCTAGAGATAGGACTAATTCAACCAAGTGCATCGCCATGGAGATCACCTGTTTTGTTTGTGGATAAGAAAGATGGAGGTAACCGTTTGTGTACGGATTATCGGAAGCTGAATGATGTCACCATCAAGAACAAGTACCCACTGCCAAAGATAGAAGATCTGTTCGACCAGTTGATCGGTACCAAAGTATTTTCTAAGATTGATCTTAAAACTAGCTATCATCAACTCAAGATTCGCGCAGAGGATATTCCAAAGATTGCCTTTACCACCAGATATGGACTGTATGAGTACACTATCATGTCTTTTGGATTAACCAATGCCCCCTCTTATTTCATGAACCTCATGAATAAGATTTTTATGGACTTCCTGGATAAGTTTGTCGTTGTTTTCATCGATGACATTCTGATCTATTCCAAATCAGAAGAATAACATGAGCTACACCTAAGGACCATCCTTGGAACCCTTAGGGAGCATCAGTTGTATGCCAAGTTTAGCAAATGTGAATTTTGGTTACAGGAAGTAGGATTCCTCGGATATATCGTGTCGGCCATAGGAATTTCCGTTGACCCTGCCAAGGTTAAGGATGTTGAAGAATGGCAAGCCCCGACCACTCAAACCCAAGTTCGTCCATTTCTCGGATTAGCAGGATATTACTGCAAGGTCGTAGAAGGATTCTCGAGCATCGCAAGACCCATGACCCAATTGTTGAAGAAATATAAGAAGTTTGAATGGATGGACAAATGTGAAGCAAGTTTTCAAGAGCTTAAGAAGAGATTGATCTCATCCCCAATCTTGATTATGCCGGATATCACGAAGCCTTTTGATGTGTATTGTGACGCATCCAAGATCTGTCTCGGATGTGTGCTAATGCAAGAAGGCAAAGTCATATCCTATTTATCCCGACAACTGAAGCAACATGAGAATAATTATCCTACCCATGACCTTGAACTAGCAGCCGTAGTTTTAGCCTTGAAAACATGGCGGCATTACCTCATGGGAAACCGTTATGAAATTTATTCGGATCACAAGAGCCTGAAGTATAATTTAACCCAGAAGGAGCTAAATATGAGGCAAAGGAGGTGGATAGAGTTAATCAAGGACTATGATTTGGACATCCACTATCACCCCGGTAAATCCAATGTGGTAGTAGATGCCCTTAGCAGATTGCCGTTTCGTTTGAACTCCATGATTCTGAAGGAGCAACCAAGTTTGCACAAGGAATTGGAAGATTTCAGAATGGAGCTCGTAAGTGAAGGATTTTTGGCTAGCATAGAACTTCAACCGACTTTGATCAGTCAGATCAAGGAGGCGCAGAAAGGAAATGCTAGTATCGACATAATCAAACATCGTATCAGTATAGGGAAAGCACCCGGATTCACCAAAGATGAAGAAGGAGTTTAGTGGTACAAAGGATGTATCTGTGTGCCAGCCAATTCAGAGTTGAAACAAGCTATTTTGAAAGAAGCCCATGATACTCTTTATTCTATCCACCCCGGAGGAACAAAGATGTATCTGGACTTGAAGGAGCAATTTTGGTGACATAAGATGAAAAGAGAAATCGGAAGCTACATAGCCAAGTGTGATATTTGTCAGAGAGTCAAGGCGGGACATCAGAGACCCGCAGGACTGTTGCAACCATTGCAGATTCCGAAATGGAAATGGGATTCCGTCGGAATGGATTTTATCACCGGTTTGCTACATATAGTAGGGGAAATGACTCTATTTGGCTCATAGTAGATAGACTGTCTAAAGTCGCTCATTTCTTACCTGTCAAGACCACTTACCAGAGTTCAAAGCTAGCAGAGTTGTACATTTCTAGAATCGTCAGTTTGCATGGAGTCCCCAAGAACATTGTGTCGGATCGAGGAACTCAGTTTACATCGAGATTTTGGAAGAAAGTTCAAGAAGGATTAGGAACCTAACTGGATTTTGGCACAGCTTATCACCTCAGACTGATGGACAAACGGAGCGAGTAAACCAAATACTCGAAGATATGTTGAGAGCTTGTGTGTTATAATATGGATCTAAATGGTAAGACTGTCTGCCTTTCGCAGAATTTTCATACAACAACAGTTATCAAGCCAGCTTGCAAATGGCCCCATTTATATTCATGTATGGAAGGAAGTGTCGTACCCCTTTGAATTGGTTGGAAGTAGGAGAGAGTCAGATTTTCAGACCCGACATCCTACGAGAAGCAGAAGAGAAAGTTCACAAGATCCTGAGAACCTCAAGACCGCCCAATCCAGACAGAAGAGTTATGTCGACAAGAGACGTCGAGACCTAGCCTTTAACATCGGAGATTTTGTGTATCTCAAACTGTCACCTTTGAAAGGAATGCAATGTTTCCAACTCAAAGGAAAGTTATCCCCCGGATATATCGGACCCTTCAAGATTTTGAATCGTCAAGGAGAAGTATCATATCATCTGGAACTGCCAGAGGAGATGTCATCCGTGCATAATGTGTTTCACATCTCGTTACTTTGCAAATGCCTAGAAGTCCCGGAGAAGACCAAAGTTTTCAACAATATTGATCACAGAACCATAGAGATCAATGATGACCTGACATATCTCGAAGTACCCATGCGTATTTTGGATAAGCTTTCAGAACCACCAGGACCCGGAGTATCCAGTTTCTCAAGATCCAGTGGAGTAACCACACTGAAGAAGAAGCTACTTTGGAGCGAGAAGATTACATTAGGACTGAGTTTCCAGATCTCTTTAAATCCTAGTTTTCTTTTTCTCAAATCTCAGGACGAGATTTTGTTTAAGGGGGAAGGTTTGTAACATACCAAAAATATTAATCAAGGTTATCAATTCCAATCACCCAAATTTAGGGTTAACAAAAAAAAATTGTTAATTAAAATCATTATGAATGCATGTGTGTATGTGATGAATGCATGAATGCTTGTACGGACTTGTTTGATTGTTGTGAATGGCAAGGATTGGTTTAAAGATGAAAACAACATCATATAAATCATTTTCAAGCAGAATCAAATCAACAGAAATTCAAAAACAAAAAAAATGAGCTAATGGTCATTTTTGCCAATCTTGCTCACTAGACCACTTTGAGTGTTTCTAGTCCAAGATTTCTAACAGAAACAAATCCAATTCTTTTCACCCCTTGATAGACCAAGTAAAAGTGAACCCAAGCCCACCTTGCAAACCCACAGAAACATTTGGCAACCCTATTCAAATGACAATTGAAAATTGAATCTAGTTCATATGGTAAGATCACCATTTCTCAAAACCCCACCAAATCAGTTCACCTTGACAAATGCAATCAACCAGATACTCCCTAGTATGTGACCAGTACACTCACCAAGTTCAACCAAAAATTCAAATATGAATTTCTTTCGGCCATTTCATCAAACACCTGGAGACACAAACCAAATTCTGCCAAAATTCACTGTTTTGAGCAGTAATTTTGCCAAACATTGTTCCCCATTGATCACCATTGTCTCCCCTAGTGAGCACACCAGCATTAAACCGGCCTAGACCCTACCATTGCACCATGCCGTGCATGACCGAGCACACCCTTGCCAGCCGACCATGGCAAGCTAGCCAGATCCATCGCCGCGCCTAGCCACCATGTCCAGGAGGCACGCCACCGTCCACCGCCACCCTCTGTCCAGCCGTCGAGCCTTCAGAAGCAGTGGACCACAGAGAACACACGCGCCCAGTTTGTCTCTGCCATGTCTAGAGCGTGCCAGCTCGCCGCGCTCGACACGCTCGCACAGACTACTCCTCGCCTTCGCCACCCGTGCCTGCGATCACCACTGTCCCAGGAGACAAGCAGACATGCCCGTTCGCCGCCGCGCAACCAAGAGCGCCTATGCATCATCAAAAACATCGTCAGTGCTGCTCAGAGCACCAGCGCATTTCGACCAAACCACACCGCCCCTTGCCGCGCCATCAAGCCGTTGAGCACCGCCAGGAGACCGCCAGACATGCCCGTTTGCCGCCGCGTGACCAGGAGCTCCTTTGCGTTGTCAAAAACATCGTCGGTGCCGCTTAGATGACCAGTGCATTCTGACCAAACCATACTGCCCCTTGTCGCGCCATCAAGCTGTTGAGCACCTCCAGGAGACCGTGCACCATCCCCTAGCCCTAGCCATGCCCGTAGCTCGATGTAACCCCGACCCCGACGAATACTGCCCATGCCGCTCGGCCTCTCTCGCTCGCCTATAAAAGGAGGCCTCCCCCGCTTGTTTTCTTCACACCAGTTCACTCCCCACGTCTCACTGATCCTTCCCACCTCTTCCCGGAGCAAGGCGAGCTCTCCCTCACCGAAATTTTTCCAGAGCCTACCGCTGCTTGAGGAGAAGGGCGCCGTCGATTGGAGCCACCCAGGAGGACCGCCATCATCGACTTCGTCATTCGCCCCCATCGTCGACCATCACCTGAGCCTCGGTGAGCCGCCCCAGACCCCCACTGGCCGCGCTAGAGTTCAAGCCCGTCGTGTTCTGTTCGACGAGGACGATGGCCGTGGGCCATTGATCCTTAGTCTAATCCTAAGGTCGTAGTTAGCCCGTACCCCTTCGCCAACCCCCGTACCACTGACGCGTGGGGACACCACTTAACCAGCCCGCGCGCGCTGTGCGTAGTGGCCCAGCCTAGTTAGAATTCCCTTGCGACCTAGTAGTTTGAATTTAGATTTATCTATTTAGTTTCAAACCTAGTTCTGGCAGTATATTCAAAATTCAATTCAGAGAGTGTTACTGAACCAAATAACATGAAACCAATTTTGTTAGAAAGGTATGGAAATTATAGATCACCTATAGTAAAATAACAAGGCAGAGACTTTTCTGCATTCAAACATTTTTCAAAATTCAACCATAAATGCTTTTGAGTTGATTCCAACTCTCAAAGATGACATTTTATAAGACCTTTCTGAATATGCAAATATATCTAGGTTTACTTGCAGTAATAATGAACAAGTAATAAAGGAATGCCCCATAGGCATTTCTAGTCACTTTAATAAATAAAAATAAAAATGTTAAACCTTATTAAATTTTGACACCACTTTAAATCACATTCCCAAGTATTGAAATATGTGGTGATAACATGTGTTAACATGATCCCATGTTTTAATTGGAGAATATTAAATATTAAGTAGTTTTTCAATGAGTACAAATTATGTTCGAAAATAAAATAAATAAGACTATTGCTTTAATTTATGTGATGATTGTGATGATGCTAGATCATCAAGTGTAAACCCTTGTGTGCCAAATATAAGTAGTTAAGTATTGTGTACCTCGTATTTATTTATAGACGCTAGTATCGACCAAGGATATGAAGAGGAAGGAGACTACTACGAAGAGGAAGCCGAGGAGAACTTCAACCACTGCACCGCACAAGGCAAGCCATCCTAGCAAGCTATCTAAGCAAGCTAGAACTTTGCAAGCTAACACTTCCATGATAACTATGCAAATTACATGCCTTAGACATATGTGATTATACCCCTTTTATTACGCCAAATCCAAGTTTTACTTGCAAGCTTGATTATTTTATTTCTTTATCAAATCTCCTTAGTTATGTTTACTTAGTAACTTGTGAAGTTTTGGAAAGATATTAGAGGTAGCCTAAAGAGTATAAAACTTGGCCTAAGTTAGGTAGAACTTGATGTCATCCTGAGGCATGCGATTATACTTAGATAAGTCACAATTGATTACCACCCCTCATTAGTGTTTACCCCCAACTTTAGTGGCTAGTGCTAAGCATAAAACTTGATCACTTTAGATGGGAATACTTAGTGAAAATGGTTATGAAAACCTTAGAATGATGGGTCATTCTAATGAAATGTTTTGACATGTGTTATTGAACACTAGATGACTTTGATGATGAAAATGTTGAGGCATGAGCCTTAGCCCTTTATAAAACTGATGGTGTGTTCGGATGCGATACCATTCCAATTTTACCGTACAACCACAATACCCGAAATTGGGTAGGGCTTGACTGGAAGTTTATATACCTTAGTATGGGTTCCCTTGCGGCTGAGGTTTGAGCTGAGGCTACTTCGTGATGATTGACCACCTATGAAGTTCCTAAGATGACAGATGGTCATGGTTGGGAGGCCAAACTCATAGGAGAGGTGCCTATACTAGGGTGTGTAATTGAAAGGTTACGATTGATTATCCGCAAACTGAGTATGGTGAATTAAGGATTTTTCTTGACGGATGTATCAAATATTGTGGTGAAAGTGTACCACCTATGCAGAGTGTCAAACTATTCGAATAGCCACGTCCGCAGTTATGGACAGTTGGAGTGGCCATACTGTTCCGTCATCAGATGTTTTCAAAATGAGTTGTGAAATGAATCATGACTTTGACTTGACCACAACAAGGTTGTGAAAGTGAAAACTAAGTTCCCACTTAGGTGTTACAAAACCTTCAACTAGCTTTCTTTACTTCTAAACTCAGCTAGAGATAAACCTGGCTTTTTTCAAAACAACCTAGAGCTTACTATTCCTACTCGAACCATTTTACTTGTTACTGATAGTTTGCGAGTACTTAAAGAGTACTCATGGCTTTGTCCCTGGATATTCCCGTGGCCAGACTATAAGGAGGACTATCAGGAGGATGGACCGCAGGAAGTCTACGACAACTAGGATCATCTCTGATGACCCACAAGTATAGGGGTGTATCACAGTACTTTCGATAAATAGGAGTGTCGATCCCAACAAGGAGCAGAAGGTGTTGACTAGTGGTATGGAGCAGGAAATCTCTCTAAATACTTAGCCAACGGATTTTTAGGGGTTTTCTGATAAAACAAGGTGCAAGTAATAAAGACAAAGAACAAACGCGGCAAGTGGCCCAATCCTTTCTTAGCAAAGGACAAGCCGGTGGAAATACTTCTAAGGACCAAACATTCTCGAGGACACATGGGAATTCTGTCAAGTGCTTCAGCTGCAAATAGTTGAGTACTATTCTTTGGTGTTTGTAAGTGTTGTGTGGGTGAACCTGTGCTAACATACTGCCCTTCCTAGGACTAATACATACTTGTGATTAAACCCCCTGCTAGCATCCGCAACTACAGGAAAGTAATTAAGATATAAACCTAACCACAGCCTTAAACTCTGAGATCCTATGTTCCCTTGTGCAAAGGTGTCCTAACGAGGGTTCAGGTTTCTGTCACTCCGGCAACCCAAAAATTAGTAGCCTATTACACAATGCATTCCCCTAGGCCCATAAATGGTGAAGTATCATGTAGTCAACGTTCACATGAAACCACTAGAAGAATAGCACCACAACTTAAATACTAAACGATTGAATAATAACTCAACACAAATCCACTACTAACAACATGAATTCTCCCATGTCCTCAAGAACTAGACGAACTACTCACAAGACATCATATGGATCAAGATCAAAGATGATATGGTGATGGATAACAATCTGAACATAAACAATAATCCAATGGTTCCGCTCACAAGCATCAAATACAATAGTAATTAACACCGGGAAAGTTTCCCCTAAGAACTAATGCAAGATCCAACACGATTGTTATAGCGGGACGGAGTGGTGATGATGGTGCTTGTGGAGATGATGGTGTGGATGATGATGATGATCCCGATGAAGTCTAGCCTGATGACGGTGTTGATGGCGACGATCTCCCCTCTTCGGGAAGGAATTTCCCTGGCAGAAATCTGTCTACCGGAGAGCTCTTTCTCTCTCGGTGTTTTCCGACCCGCAAAGGCGACGAAAATCTTTCTATGGTCACTCCCCTGGTATTAGGGTTCCGTGGGGAAGATATAGACGAGAGGGCGGAGTCGGGAGCCGGCCAGGTTGGCCACACCTGCTCTAGGCGTGGGGCAAGGTGGGCCCGTGCCTAGGGGCGGGCCCCTGTGGCCCGGCTACGTCTCCCCTTCTGGCTTCCTCCGTCTTCTAGGAAAATATAATTTTCCAATATTTTTCTGGTATTTTTCTGATCTTTATGAAATTTCATCAAAACACCTCTTTTTCCATCAAAAACCAGACTCCGGCAGTCCATCCTCCAAGAATCATCCAACATGCAAAAACAGAGGAAAAGACATAAGTAGCACCTCATAATAAGACATATATCAATGAATAGAGGCAAATTATGATATAGAATGGTGATGCAAATTGGACGTACCAACTCCCCCAAGCTTAGACCTTCGCTTGTCCCCAAAAGAAAACTAAGCTCAGTAAACATGTCCATAGGTTTATGGTGTGAAGTGTCGATAAAAGAATACAAACAAGAAGCATCACACTTACCATTACACAACTCATAGAAGAAAGCAACTCACCATTATATAACTTAGCTTGCGACAAGTACATGCGTCACAATAGAGATGCATAAAGATAAATCATAATTGGAATTGGGAAACTCTTGTTCTTGGTCAGGGAACAGTTGGCAAATAGTTTCACAAAAAGCTTTTTGAAGAAGTTTTAAAACAGGAGTACTCTTTGCTCAAAAAGGTTTTCATGAAGAAGGCTTTCAAAGTAATACTCAATAGATAAGAGTTTTGTGCAAACAAGGAAGATAAAGAACATGATTGAATAAATCACCATATGAATGCTTGCAACACAACAACTCAAATGCTTGCTGGAGATAGAGAGGAAGTAGGTTTACTGACTCAACTTAGAAAATAGAAGAAAGGTCCCTTCATAGAGGGAAGCAGGCATTTCAAGTCATAAAGAGCTTCCAAAAGATTATGGTACTTACTAGCTTTGAGCCCTCATTGCCCCTATCATAGGCATCTTGAGATGATTAAGGTTAAAGTGAACAAGGATGGAGTATATGCTTGACGAAATATAAGTTGGCAAGCTCATATCCCTTGAGTACGACGGCCGCTCCTCATGCTACTCAACTTTGGTTACCTATAAGTTCTTGTCATTGTAAGTACATGCATATCATAGAGAACCGCCAATGGGGTACCCCTTGCACATGGTACAAGAGCTATCCCATAACCAAAATGATAAGGCAAGCAGACAATGAGCATCTCAGCGATCTTTTTATTTACTATGTGCATAGATTTTTATTTAAGATGCTTCACAGAATGCTCACTATGGTGATGTTGCAAGTTTCCACCATGATTAGGCATGGCTTAGGCTAGCGGCCCAGGCGTTTCTCTAACACACATACATCACTCCATGGACTTACAAGCTCCCTCTTTATTTCACACCGTCAACATCCGCAAACAAAAGAGCATGATATCAACAGTGTACAACGTACATGTGCAATGTTGAAAGCGTTCCCCGTGACAGCACGGTTATGCTAATTCCAACGTATAGATGCAAGCATATACAACTTCGATGACACAATGGTTCAAGTCTATTAGGGGCAAGAAAATAAGGTGTGCCATCAAGTTCGTGAGAGATTTACTAACTAGTTTTCACATAACAAAATACTTTTTAATTCAAAAGATAGATGAAGCTTGAGAATTTGCTTGGAATAGCAAATGCTAATAGGTAGAAATACTGGACACAATTGGCACAGGTTTCGGTTCAAAGGGATTGGAAACATCAGAAGTATGCCTTCTCAAAACAGGTTTTTGGCTAGCATGGCTGGGTAGCAAGAAAAAGAGTTGAAAGAAACAAGAAAACCTACAAGTGATAACTCCAAACATGCAATATTCCTTGAAGACAAAAAGATCTTAAATAAAGAATACTAAGCTTATGAGCCAACAAGAAAGAAATTAATGATACAAAATACCTATAAGCTTTTTCTCTCTTTCTTTCAAACCTCAAAAAGTGTTACCACCGACAAGAGCTCGGTTTGCCAAAACCAATTTAGATCTACTTGATGCTCCCAAAGTGATGTCAATATTTATCAACAAGATCCATCATATAATAGAAGTTGCAAACTAAAATAAGAAGTGCAAAAAGTAAATAATGAAACTTCTCATTAATATTCCATAAAGGCACTCACACCAAGGGATACATTTATAACCAACTAAAGGAGAGATACTTCCACATGAAAACCAAACTATAAGATAACCTCTCTACCAAAGATATGAATCCAGTAAAAAGGTAAAAGATAATGATGGTGATACCGTGACACTCCCCCCAAGCTTGGAACAAGCCAAGGGAATGCCAAACCTGATGACAAATTACTCCTTCGGTGGTGGTGGTGTTCTCTTGATAAGCTCCTCAATCAGTTTCCTCAAATCCTCAATCTAGAAGTTAAGAGTACGAATCAACTCCGAATTTTTCTCAATGCGGTTCATGATCATGTCGGGCCGAGAATTCCAGTCCTTGCTATTCTTTCCCCACTCTTCCTTCTTAGTGTGTTCCTCCCCTGCATGGTTAGAACGAGGCATATCCCACATCGAGGGCAAGTTCCCTTTGGGCACATGTTGATATTGATGCTCATGTATAAGAGTATGGAAGGGTCTCTTGGTACGTGGAGGAGGTGACCGTGGATTGTAGATAAGACGTGGAGGTTTCCCTCCTGTAGACATCTGTGTTGTCCTCTTAAGATTGATAGGTTTTTCCACCACTCCAATGCTTGCGATGGTAGCGCGGGTGTCCGGATGCTTGTCCTCCTCCATGTCTTCTTCATCCCCTACCAAAATCTCCTCATCCTTGGGATTTTGATGATCAACTTCCTTGGGCATCTTGCCTTCGTAGTTGGCGGAGACCATGGTGCTCTAAACTTGAGAAGATTTCCTGATAGAAACAGATAGAAATGAAAACACGATGAGAACATGATGCATGAACCTCGGGGGATCTGGGGGGTTATATATTACAAAGTTCCAATGCATAAGGAAGGTATCGGTACGAAAACGAGGCGGAGACGGAGCTCGGGGGAGGCACACCCCCTCCAGGCGCGACCAGCTGGGTCCCGCGCCTGGGGTGGGTTTGGCCACCCTGGCCTCCGGTTCCTCCTCTGTTTCGTCTCATAACTTGCCTTTGTATTAAAAACATCAAAATAATAAAAAGATTAGGCTTTCAGGAACCTTTTGTTTTACCACTTTTACCTATTCAAAGACGAACTCTGCAGACTCCTTTTCTCCTTCTCCTAGAAATTACTTTTCTCACAAGGCAATACACAAACTTAAATGGAAAAATTAGTGTAAGCAAAAACAATAAACCTTTAGTTTCACACTTCAACTGAAATCCATCAAAACAAAAGCTTCTTTAAGAGGAAAATGCAAATGATAACAGAAATCTGTCAAAATAGACCAGCAGGTAAAGATTGATTTTTTTCGAAAACCTTCTATTGCTCAAATCAAAAAGTGCAAAACTAATGAAAGTTAGGTAACAACTTGGAGAACAATATCAGAAAAATACAGCTCCATCTGACGTACTGAGCTCCCTCATGATTTTTTACAATGCAGTACAAAAATCTGTCCCAGGACTGCCACTTTTCACAACTCCTCTACTTATCCAAAATAGTTGAACTTGACACAAAAACCAAAACAAAAAGGATAAGGAGCGGTTATTACGGAGGTAATAACTTCCAAGACTCAACCAAACTCTTGGGTTATCTCCCAACGGAGGTAATGCCTTTAAGTTAGGCTTGAAACTTCCAAAGATGCTCACATAGGATATATATATATAGAGAGAGAGAGAGAGTGAAAGAGAGCATCAAGAAGCAAATAACCAACACATTTGAGTCTGACGCACTTCCTATGCATGGGGGTATCATGATAAAACAAATTGTTGAAACAAAAATCTACTAGCATAGGAAGACAAAACAAATGCAACTACAAAGCTTTCAACTCTCATAATAACTTTCCATAGCACTTTGAATAAAGTTGACAATATAATTGTAGCTGGAAACAACTTTATCATAAGAATGAACATACTTACTATCACCAAAAAGAGGTCCATGGTCATAAACCGGATCAATAGAAGCAAGTTTTTCCATCCTGAAATCTTTATTAGGCAAGCTATTTTCACAAGGAGCTTTAGCAAATTTGGAAAAGTTAAACTCATAAGAATCTCCATCAAACTTAGTTAAAACTTTTTCCTTCTTACAATCTATAATAGCTCCACAAGTGTTCAAGAAAGGTCTACCAAAAATGATAGGACAAGTTTTGCTAGCTGCTGAATTAAGCACTAGAAAATCAGCAGGATATTTAATCTTACCACAAAGAACCTCCACATCTCTTACAATACCAATAGGGCAAATGATCTCCTTATTAGCAAGGTGAATAACCACATCAATGTCCTCAAGATCACAAGGACCAATCTCAAGCATAATTTCCTTGTAAAGCTCATAAGGAATAGCACTAGAACTAACACCAATATCACATAAACCATAGTAGCAATGATCACCAATTTTAACAGAAAGCACAGGAACACTAGCTTTTCTAGCCTTACTTGGATGAGATATAATATTAGAAGTGTCTTCACAGAAGACAATGTGCTCATCCTCTATATTTCTAGTGACAGGGTCTTTCACAATAGCTACCACATGTTCAATATTCAATTGCTCATCAGGCTCCATAGTTTTCTTTGTACCTTTGTTATTCACACTAATTATCATACAGTACTCCTTTACCTCAGCTGGGAAAGGTGTTTTCTCAACATAAGGTTCAGGCACAATACTATTAGTAGTACATACTTCAGTACTTCTAAGAGGAACATGACTAACAACATCTTTATAAGGATCATGGTACTTATTCCACTTCTTTTTGGGAATTTCTATGTAAGAGGCAAAGGCCTTAAAACAGTTGGCAATACATTGGGAATCAAGACCAAACTCATTACTAATATCACGGAAGTCATCAGTTCCCATAAAATATTTAATGCATTCATAATCATAGTTTATACCTGACTTTCTTCCTTTGACATTCTCCCAAGCTTCAGTGTTCTCTTGAATACGGTCTAGGAGATCCCATTTAGCTTTTTCCTTCATACGTGTGAATGATCCAGCACAAGAAGCATCTAGTAAATCTTTATCATGAAGAGAAAGCCTAGCATAAAAGTTATTGATAATAATATTGTTAGGGAGTTCATGAATAGGACATTTAGGCATAAGTAACTTCAATCTCCCCCAAGCTTGAGCTGTACTCTCTCCATCACGAGGCCAAAAGTTATATATCAGATTTATATCCTTATGAATCTCACTGGGAGTATAAAATTTAGAATAAAAGAGAGATGCCATTTCCTCCCATTCCATGGATTGTCCATTCTTCAGCAGCTTATACCATTCTTTAGCTCCCCCTTTCAAGGATATAGAGAGTAACTTATTCTTCACATGTTCAGTTGTGATACCTGCACACTTATACAACCCGAATAATTCATGGATAAAAAGAAAGTGATCACCAGGGTGGACAGTTCCATCCCCAAAATAATAATTATCCATAACACGATCAATAATACTTGTAGGTATCTTAAAAGGATCTATCTCAACAGGTGGTGGTTCATCTACTATCCTAACAGTGGTAGTAGTTTTTGAAGGGAATATGCCTGAGAGGCAATTATAAAGTGGTTATTATCGTATTCCTTCTTTATGATAAATGTTTCTTTTGCATGCTTTAATTGTATTAATACAGAAACGTTAATACATGTGTGTTTAATAAACAAAAAGGAAGTTCCTAGTTATGCCTCTCTTATAAACTAGCTCGTTGATTAACAAGATGATCAAAGGTTTCCTGATCATGGACATTGGATGTCGTTAATAACGAGATCACAACATTAGTGTAATGATGTGATGAACATTCATCTGAAGTATAGCATTACGATCAAAGTCATTGATTTTATATTGCTATAACAACTTACGAAGTGATCCTAATCCTTAGACCATGAGATCATGTCAATCACTAACACCGGAAGAGTTTCTCGTTGACATCAAACGTCACACCGTAACTGGGTGATTATAAAGATGGATTCAAAACTACTAAAGTGTTATGTTGAGACTCATGGATTGAGAGTGGAATTTGTTCATCCCGATGAAGGATAGATATGCTCTAGGCCCTCTCGGTGATATCACATTGGTTAGCTTGCAAGCAAGAGATTTAATCACTAGAATGTTATATCACGGGAACGAGAAAAGAGTGCATGTCGGTAACAAGATCAAACTAGGTATGGAGATATCGATGATCGAATCTCGGACATGTAATATATCGTGAAACAAAGGGATTAAGATACTAGCATAAAAGGTTCCGACGATCACAGGAAAGTCATCGTTGAATGTGTGGGAGTCAGTATGGATCTCCAGGTCCCTCTTCTGATTATTGATCGGAGAAGGGTCTCGATCATGTCCGCATTATTCGCGAACCGTAGAGTGTCACACTTAAGGGACACTGACATCCAATTGGAGCAAAAGTTTCATGCCGGAAAGAATAACAAGCACAGGAATTTATTTCACTAGATACCAAAACGGGTTTTCGGGTGAAAATTGTAGAAAGTGCTTCTGCATGTGAAATGAAATACTAGCAAGGGGTTATATGTGAATGTTTGTCATTAAAGTAATTGACAAAATTCTGAATAAATAAAAGGAGTTTTATTTAATGAGAGTTTGCATTAAATTTGGTGGAAATTTAATGGGAATTTGAGTGGGATTTTGAGTGGAGAAAATTGAAGGGGCATTTTGTGAGTGGAGTGTCCACCCACATGAATGAGGGAGAGGTGGGGGAACCCTCCATGGCCGGAGGACATGCCCCCTTGGGCTGCCCCCCTACCCTATATAAGGAGCCCCTCTCCTCACTTCTCACTCACGCCTCCTCGTGAACGATCTCTCTCCCCTCTAGAATTTATTCCCCATGGTCTCGGACTAGCGAGATACATGTTCCCAGTGGCTATTATGCAAGAAAGGGTTGTGCTTCCGCTGCATCGCTGGAGCGAGGAGGCGGAGGTTGCTTGGTGTCTTGTACGTGTGTGCGAGCACGGATGCGCTGCTGTTTTGCGGAGCTAGGACTTCCTCTCGATCTTGAGATCGGCAAGAGATCGTCTACATCAACCACAAGTTTAAATCATTAAGCTTTTTCGGTCTTCAAGGGTATGTTCTCTACGGATATACATCCGCCTGTTGTTTGTATCTAGTAGATAGATCTTGGTACATAGTTCCCATCGTAGGAAAATTTTTGTTTTCTATGCTGCGAACCCTTCAGTGGTAGAGTCGGATCTATGCGTAGATGCTTTGCACGGGTAGTACACATATGAGTATGTGGGCGATGATGATCATTTTATTGCTTCTTTGTTGTACTTTGGATATTGATGGCATAGTGGGATCAAGCGGCCCGGACAAACTTTACATGTCCTCGCACATGAGACCTATTCCACGCTTGACATGCAACTAGTTTTGCATAAGTGGCAAACGGGTGTCTGTCTCTTCTACTATAGTCAATATGTAATTTTCAACGAGTTGTCAACAATTTGGTTATCCTTGTTGTGGTTCATGTTCATAGGTATGAACGGTTCTATCTTCGAAAGCCTTAAGCCACGTAAAACTTGCAATGGATAAATTAGAGGCGTCTAGTTTAGATTGTTGCTGGGCTAGTGTTATGATATGGTGATGTTATAAGTAGAAGTATAAGATGATACTCTTACAACACACATAACGTGTAGGTTCCATAGACCTTGGCCTTACACATAGAGGCATGATAGAGATCATACCACGGTGCACATGATGGAGATCATATGCGGGAACCATATCATTTCACTTACAAGCATGTGATGTTTGATTGCATCTTATATTGCTAGTTTGGTGTTTTATTAGCATAATAAGATGATCCCTCATTTAGATATCAAGATAAGAATGTGTTCTTCCTTAAGTATGCACTGACAATGTTTCGTCGCTTCAAGACATCACGTGATGATCGGGTGTACTTGAATCCACGAGCATATCTTGGGTGTAAGACTGTTACACACGCGAATACTAAGGTTCTTACTTGGAGAGCCTAGCATGTACAGACATGGCCTCGGAACACGGACCGAAAGGTTAAGCATGAGTCATATAGAAGATATGATGCCCATTTGATGCTCGCCTTTGAAGCTACACTGACTTACGTGATGATCGGACTTGGTGTAGTGGTTTTGGTTCATGTAATCACCAAAAAGACACGAGGGATGTCGTTTTTGTGTGGGAGTTCATTTCTAATTTGGATTAGTAGAACTCAATTTATCATAAATTAAATCAAAGTGAATTTGCATAATTTGTTGTAGTCATTGGCATTCGTTCACCACTTTATGCTTAGTTGTAATTGAGATAATAGAACTATAGAATTCTGGATATTTACTTTACAAACTGGTATTGTATTGTGTTGAGTGTCAATCTAAAGTTTAAAGTCCTATTGCAAACTTTCAGCAAACTCTATTTACTCCGTGAGATTTAATAATTGGTATTAAATAGAGAGTAACAATTCCAGTGTTAGTATCTTAAGTATCATGTTTGCCTCCATGATTCTTGATTTAAAATCGAGATTATCTAGGAGCTGAAAGAATTGTTTCAGAAACCATCATGTGTGGAAGATATAACGATATCTGAAACTTTGTTTTGTTTGCAATATGATAGAGTATAATATATGTTCTCATATTGGATGAGAATTTACAAAGGTTGGAGATGCTAGACATCCTAATCATCCAAAATGGTTTTGGAAAGTAACGTTATACTCATGATTCATCTTTATAAGCTACATTAGCTTGATCATGAAAGTCGTCATGATAAGGATTAATAGAAGATGTATGTAAAGTGTTTACTACACTAAAAGATTACTAAAGAATGGATTTTGAAAGAATGTCGATCATTTTGATGATGGTGATGTACTTCAAAGTGCAAGTCCAAAGGTATTATTATTTGAATATACACGTTTTGGACTATGTGTCATGTATATGGCGCCACTTTTGATGTTGATAGATTATTTTAAAAGGAAAAGGAAATGCTGAAAGAGAATCTATAAAATATATTTGGCAGAAAAGAAAAGATTGGAAATATCCAATTTACGTATATAGATGATCTACATGGTATGGTTGTATTCTTTGCTTGTTAGACAATGTGGTTCTTAGGCATTGGATACCGAATTGGGTGGTATGAAATTTCATACGGAACGACGCAATTCATGAACCACAATGGCCTAAGTAACTAGCAAGAGAATATGTGATGATGTTCATCGAAAAAAATCGTTGTTTGTATTTCTCTTTGACATCAAAGCTTGACTTCAAGATTTGTTTTAATAATTGTTATTTAAATTAGGTATTATGAGAACAAAGGTTGTTCAAATAATTACCGTATTCCATATAAGATGGATGACTTAAAAATCTAGTTGGATAAATCACATCCATAAAACCTAATGCTACAATGTCGCAAGACAAATGATTGAAAGATCACTTACAAAGTGACATCGCTGTTTAAATTATATTGGAAAGAAAACATGAAGAATCTCCATATTCATGGATTTTTGGAGTCTTTGATTTGATCAAGTGACGCGTGTGAGACTTTCCTCGGGATAATTAAAACTTTGTTCAAAGGACAAAGAAGAACAAACGACTAAAATATTGGAATTTATACATATCGATGTATGTAGTATATTATGTATAGTCGTAAGCGATGGACTTCAACTTCATATGCTTTCTCCGGAAATTTTAGTGAATATTCACTTAATGAGAAAGAAGTATGAAATATTTGAAAATGTTTCAAAGACTTTCAAGATGAAGTGGAAAATCATTGTAACAAGAAAATAAATGATTTATAATTTTATCATAAAGGGATTTATTTGAGTTACAAGTGTAACAATAAAATAAATGAATTATGGTTTTATCATAAAGGGATTTATTTGAGTTGCAAGTTTAGCAAAACACCTAGATTTACATCTCCCGAAACACCATAGGAATATGGAGTGTTTGAGATTTGTAATAAAACCTTGTTTGACATGGTTGGATCAAATGTGTTATTTCTAAAACTGCCATTATTTTTTCAAAAGATTAAAGCTTTAGAGACTACAGCTTTTACACTGAAAAGAGCTCCATCTTGATCCGTTGAAATGACACCATATGAGTTATGTTGTGGGGTAAAACCCAAGTTGTCATTTCTTAAATTTTGGTATGCTAAACATAAGTAAGATGTTTACAACCGAAGTCGGATGAGCATGTCTTTGTAGGTTATTTCAAATAACAATTGGTTATTCCTCCATAACACCAAGGACAAAAGGTTTTGTCGCTTGAAACATGAAGTTTCTTAAAAAAGTAATTTTTCGTAAAAGTAAGTGGGAGGACAATAGAACTTTGATAAGGTTAACGAACCTTAGCTAAATGTGCTGAGTTGCGCAGCGCCAGAAATCGTTCCGGAGGCAGCCATAATGCTCATGGCTTATGTGCCTCAAAGGTTGTGGTCACGGAGATCTAAATTCCTATTGAACCAAGTAGGTCGGTTAAAACAATCAAATGCTAAGATTTGAGAGTAAATCATTATTGTTTGACAATGATGAACCGAATACATGCAAAGAAGCTGTCAATACCCGGATTTTTAATCCCAGATGCCTGTTATGCCATACATCGCAATCCCAGGATTACCATTTTTGCGAGACATAACAGATTTCATGATCCAGTTCTTAATACAGTACATCATCCATTACAAACCATACATAAGGTCTTACACAAATAAGGATCTCATGATCTAGTTCTTAATACAACTCAAGCAGCGGAATAACGTAATAGTAATGATAGCGTAGGCGAAACTCCATCTTCGGGGTCACAGGCAATGCTGACGATGGGAGATGATCCTAGTTGTCGTAACCTTCATGTGGTCCATCATCCTGGTACTCCTCTTCATAGTCTGGCCACGGGAATAGCCAGGGACAAAGCCATGAGTACTCTTTAAGTACTCGCAAACTAATACTAACAAGTTAAGGAGGTTTTTGTAGTAGGACACTAAGCTCTAGGGTTGTTTTGCAAAAAGCCAGATTTACCTCTACTAAGTTCAGAAGCAAAGAAACTAGTTGAAAGTTTTATAGCACCTAAGTGGGAACTTGAATTTCATGTCACAACTCTGTTGTGGTCAATCAAAGTCTCAATTCATTTCATAAGTCATTTTGAAAACATCTGACGGGGGAACAGTATGGCCACTCCAACTGTCCATAATCGCGGACACGGCTATTCGAATAGTTTGACACTCTACAGAGATTGTACACTTTCACCACAACATTCGATATATCCGTCAGGAACAAATCCTGAATTCACCATACTCAGTATGGGTTAATCAATCCTAACCTTTCAATTACGAACCCTAGTATAGGCACCTTTCCTGTGAGTTTGGCCTCCCAACCATGACCAATTGTCATCTTGGGTACTGCACAGGTGGACAATCTTCACAAGGTAGCCTCAGCTCAGACCTTGGCCGTAAGGGAAGCCATACTAAGGTATATAAGTTTCCAGTCAATACCTACCCAATTTTCGGGTATTGTGGTTGTACGGTAAAATTGGAATGGTATCGCATCCAGACAACCATCAGTTTTATCAAGGGCTAAGGCTCATGCCTCAACAATTTTCGTTACCAAAACCATCTGGTGTTCGAAAACACATGTCCAAAACATTTCAGTAGAATGACTCATCATTCTAAGGTTTTCATAACCATTTTCACCAAGTATTCCCATCTATAGTTGATCAAGTTTTATGCTTAGCACTAGCATCTACAAGTGGTGGTAACTACTAAGGAGGGGTGATAAACAAGTGGGGAGTTGCTAAGTTCAATCTCCTGCCTTAGGATGACATGAGGATTATTTACTTAGGCCAAATTTAATGCTCTTTATGCTACCTTCAACTATCATTCTAGTATCTACAAGTCACTATGTAAACTCTAAGAGAAAGCTTTGATAAAGAAATAAAGTATTAAACTTGTAAGTAAAACTAGGATTGGGTATCATCAAATGGGTCTAACCGAGCATGCTTAATGCATTGCATAGGTTATCTAACTTTCATAGTTGTAAGTGTTAGCTTGCAAGGTTAAGTATTGTCTTGCATAGGCCAACTTGTGTAGTAAGGTTTTCCTTGAGCAGAGCAGCGGTTGAAGTTCTCCTCGGCTTCTTCCTCGTAGTATCCTCCTTTCTCCTCGTATCCTTGGTCGGTACTAGCATCTATAAATAAATACGAGGTACACAATCACCAAACAATACTTAACTATTTTCAATCATCACACAAAGGTGTACTATAGATGATCTAGCATCATCACTTAACATTACCAGATTAAAGCATTTGTCTTATTCATTTTAATTTGAGAAAAGTAATTTCTACTCATTGAAAAACTACTTAAGATTTAATATTATCCAACTCAAACATGGGATCATGTTGACACATGTCATCACCACATATTTCAGCACATGGGAATGTGATTTAAAGTGGTGTCCCAATTTAATAAGATTTAACCTTTTTATTTTAAATTAAATAAAGTGACTAGAAATGCCTATGTGGCCTTCTTTTATTACTTGAACATTATTTCTGTAAATAAACCCATATCTTTTTATATATTCTGAAATGTATGATCAAATGTGATTTTTGAGAGTTGGAATCAACTCAAAAGCTCTTATGGTTGAATTTTGAAAAATGTTTGAATGTAGAAAAGCTCCTGCCTTGTTATTTTTACCAAAGGTGATCCACAGACCCAAATGATTTGAATCCAACGGGCTTGGATTAAGAATTTTAGTACCTTTCTAGCAAAATTAGTTTCATGCATTTTGGTTCAGTGAATCGAGTTGGGTTGATTTTTGAATCTAGGTACAGAACTGTGTTTGAACTTAAATGGAAAAATCTAAATTTAAACTGCTGGGTCGCGCGGGATATGTTAATGGGTCGGCCATGTGTCACTCCGCAGCACGGGACTCAGGTTACAGGGGGTATACCAGTCAGCGGCTCATAACGCGCGAAGCGATATGGGGTGATCTAGGCCGCACGATCTAAATCTAATCGAACAGCTATGGTTCATCGTCCACGTCGGGCAGCGCCGGCGAGACAGAACCCTAACATGGCAGGTGAGGGTCGTGGGAGGCTCACCGGGGCTCAGGCGAGGGTCGGCGATGGGGGAGAACGACGAAGTCGATGACGGTGATTCTCCTTGTACAGGCAGCTCCTCCTGGGGCGGCTCCAATCGACGGATCCCTTCTTCTCCAGCAGCAACGAGCTCCGGCCAAATTTTGGCAATGCGCTGCTCGCCTTGCTCCGGGAGTGGGGTGAGGTGGTTCTGGGTGAGAGGGGAGTGAACTAGTGTGGTGAAAACAAGCAGTGGAGGCCTCTATTTATAGTGGTGAGAGGGGACCGACGAGCGCGGGTTGAACTCGTCGTGGTCGACGGCACAGGAGGCTATCGGCATGGGCGACGGTAGGGGGCGGTTCTATGTTCCCTGGCGAAGCTCAACGGAGCGGTGGCGAGGTGTGGGGCGGTGCTGATCGGTCGGAATGCTTCGACGCTCTGGGAGGGTCAAACGGAGGTTTTGATGGCGCACAACGCGCGTGGTCCGCACGGCGGCGAACGGGCATGTCTGGCGGGGTGCTGGGGTGTTGGCGATCATCCCTGTAAGCGGCGATGGCGGGGCGTGGTCTGTGGGTGCTAGTCGAGCGTGGCGCACGGGCGCGCTCTCGGCATGGTCGTAGAGAGGTTTGGCATGGGAGTGGCATGTGGTCCTGTGGCTGGCATTGCTCGGGGTTGGGACAGGGAGTGGCGGTGGATCGTACTGCATGTCCCAGACAAGGTTGGCGAGGCTAGTGCGGTCGCTAGCTCGCTGGCGACAATGGGGTGGCAAGTTTGCTCTCGGCATGCTCACCATTGATGGCTAGGCTTGCTTACAGTGGTTCTAAAGATAGTTAAAGGGGCTAGATGATCTACTAATGGCTAGTTGCAACCAGAGAGGGAACAAGTTAGGCCAATTTTACTGCAAACTATAGTGTTTGTTGTTTGTTTGATTTGAATCTGCAAGGTGTTTGATGAAATGGCCGCAAGAAACTTCTTTTTGAATTTTGAAAAGATTTTTGGTGGGTGTGCTAGGCATATGCTTGAGACTCTGTGGTTGTTTGGGTTTTGAAATTGGAGCTTGTTTGAGTGGTTTTTGAAATAGTGGGATCTTCCGATATGAGATAGATTCAATTTTAAACTGTCATTTAAACTTAGCATTTGAATTTTTTGGAAGATCACAAAGTGGGCCTTGGTACCTCATTATGAGTACTAACAAGGGGTGCAAAGCTCCACAAATGTTTCTGTTAAGTTTTGAGTGCTAGGAATAGCCAAAGTAGGCATCATAGTTAATTTGGCCAAAGTGACCATTCACTACATTTATTCATTTTGAGTTGTTTGTCTTTGGGAAAGTTTTGGAATGATTTAGATGATGTTTATTTCACCTAAGAATCATTTTACAAGCAAAGAAATGCAGAACCATGGCAATTAAAAGAACTCCTAAAGTAAATACACATACATATGAATGCTTCCATATTTTGAGATGGAAAAGTTTTTTGTTAACCCTAATTTTGATGATTAGCATTTGATGTTCCATGTTTAATATTTTTGGGATGTTACAAACCTTCCCCCCTTAAATAAAATCTCATCCCGAGATTTGAAAAAGGACAAAAAAGATTACCTAGGATTTAAAGAGATATGGGAACTCCATCCTGATGTGATCTTCTCGCTCCCAGGTAGCTTCTTCTTCCATGTGGTTGCTCCACTGAATCTTGAGAAACTTCATGCTTCGGGTTCTGGTAGTTCTGAAAGCTTCTTCCAAAATATGGATGGGTACTTCGGGATAGGTCAGGTCATCGTTGATTTCTATGGTCATCGTTGAAAACTTCAGTCTTCTCCGGAACTTCGAGGCATTTGCGAAGTAACGAGATATGGAACACATTGTGCACGGCTGACATTTCTTCTGGAAGATACAATTGATACAATACTTCTCCTCGATGATTTATAATCTTGAAGGGTCCGATCTGGGGGCTAACTTTCCCTTCAGCTGGAAACACTGCATTCCTTTTAATGGCGACACTCTCAGATACACGAACTCTCCGATATTTAAAGCGAGGTCTCGACGTCTCTTGTCGGCGTAACTCTTCTGCCTTGACTGGGTGGTCTTGAGGTGCTCAGGAATCTTGTGAACTTTCTCTTCTGCTTCTCGTAGGATGTCGGGTCCAAAAATCTAACTCTCTCCTACTTCCGACCAATTCAAAGGGGTGCGGCACTTTCATCCATACATGAATTTGAATGGGGCCATTTGCAAACTAGCTTGATAACTGTTGTTGTATGAGAATTCTGCGAACGGTAGACAGTCTTCCCATTTAGATCCATACTCTAACACACATGCTCTCAACATGTCTTCCAGTATTTGATTTACTCGCTCCGTTTGTCCGTCGGTTTGAGGGTGATAAGCTGTGCTGAAATCTAGTCGGGTTCTAAACCTTCTTGGACTTTCCTCCAGAATCTCGAGGTAAATTGAGTTCCTCAATCCGATACGATGTTCTTGGGGACTCCGTGCAAACTGACGATTCTAGCGATGTACAACTCAGCTAGTTTCTAACTCTGGTATGTGGTCTTGACGGGTAAGAAATGGGCGACTTTGGACAATCTATCCACTATGACCCAGATAGAGTCATTTCCCCTACTAGAAGTAGGCAATCCGGTGATAAAGTCCATTCCCACTGAATCCCATTTCCATTCCGAAATCTGTAGAGGTTGCAACAATCCAGCGGGTCTTTGATGTCCCGCCTTGACTCTCTAACATATATCACACTTGGCGATATAGCTTCCGATTTCTCTCTTCATCTTATGCCACCAAAATCGTTCCTTCAAATCCTGATACATCTTCGTTCCTCCGGGGTGGATAGAATAAAGAGTATCATGAGCCTCTTTTAGAATAACTTCTTTCAACTCTGAATCCGCTGGTACACAGAGACGTCCTTTGTACCACAGAACTTCTTCTTCGTCTTCCGTAAATCCGGGTACTTTGCTTGTACCGATATGACGCTTGATTCCGTCGATGCTAGTATTTCCTTTCTACGCCTCTTTGATTTGGCTGATCAAAGTGGGTTGAAGCTCTATGCTAGCCAAAAATCCTTCACTCACTAATTCCATTCGGAAATCTTCCATCTCCTTGTGCAATCTTGGTTTCTCCATCAAAATCATGGAGTTCAAGCGGCATGGAAATCTGCTAAGGGCATCTGCTACCACATTGGCTTTACCGGGGTGATAGTGAATGTCCAGGTCGTAATCCTTGATAATCTCAATCCATCTTCTCTGTCTCATATTCAGCTCCTTCTGAGTGAATATATACTTCAGGCTCTTGTGATATGAATAAATCTCACAACGGTTTCCCATCAGGTAATGCCTCCATGTCTTCAGGGCTAAAACTACGGCTGTGAGTTCGAGGTCATGGGTTGGGTAGTTTTTCTCATACTATTTCAGTTGTCGAGATAGATAGGATATAACTTTTCCTTCTTGCATTAGCACACATCCGAGACCGATCTTGGATGCGTCACAATACACGTCAAAGGGCTTCGTGATATCCGGCATGATCAAGATTGGGGCTGAAATCAGTCTTCTCTTGAGTTCTTGAAAACTCGCTTCACATTTGTCTCTCCATTCAAACTTCGTGTCCTTCTTCAGCAATTGGGTCATGGGTCTGGCGATACTCGAGAATCCTTCTACGAACTTGCGGTAGTATCCCGCCAATCCGAGAAATGCACGAACTTGGGTTTGAGTGGTTGGTGCTTGCCAATATTCAACATCTTTCACCTTTGCAGGGTCAACGGCAATTCCTCCGGCTGATACAATGTGACCGAGGAATCCTACCTCCTATAACCAAAATTCACATTTGCTAAACTTGGCATACAACTAGTGCTCTCTAAGGGTTCCAAGAATGGTCCTTAGGTGTAGCTCATGTTCTTCTTCTGATTTGGAATAAATCGGAATGTCATCGATGAAAACAATGACAAACTTATCTAGGAAGTCCATAAAAATCTTATTCATGAGATTCATGAAATAAGCAGGGGCATTGGTTAATCCAAAATACATGACAGTATACTCATATAATCCGTATCTGGTGGTAAAGGCAGTCTTTGGAATATCCTCTACGCGAATCCTGAGTTGATGATAGCCAGATCTAAGATCAATCTTAGAAAACACTTTGGCACCAGTCAACTGATCAAATAGATCTTCTATCTTGGGCAACGGGTACTTGTTCTTGATAGTGACATCATTCAACTTCCGATAATCCGTACACAAACGGTTACCTCCATCTTTCTTGTCTACGAACAAAACCGGTGATCTCCATGGTGACGCACTTGGTTGAATCAATCCAATTTCAAGCATGGAATCCAGGGTTCATACTGTATGGTCTCTGGGCTATGGGTCCTGTTCCCGGGATTAGTTCAATGATAAACTCGATATGCCGATATGGGGGCATATCGGGCAAAACATCTGGAAATACATCGGGGTATTCACAGACTATTCAGACTTGGTCAATGGTAGGTTGGGCTATACTCTTGTTGCACTTGAATTGGCGAGGTAAGGTTTCAGATACATGCTCGACTGATACTCCAGCTGTACTGGTCATGGTTATGGCTTTCTTGGCACAGTCAATTAATCCTTTATGTTTGGACATCCAATCCATTCCTAGTACTACTTCCAAACCCTTAGTTCCGAGTACTATTAGATTAGCATAGAAATCTATGCCATGGATTCGGATAGGGACGGCTTTGCAAATTTTCCTAGCTTTGGTGGTTGAACCGGGGATTTGAACAATCATAACATGCTTCAGTTTGGTTGGTTGAATCTTACTAGTGCATGCAAATTCTCCGGTGACAAATGAGTGCGATGCACCAGAATCAAACAACACTCTTGCAAGTACCGAGTTAACAGAAAACATACCCAGCACGATGTTTGGCGCTTCCTGGGCTTCTTCAGCATGCATGAGAAAAATACGGCTGTTGTGGTTGAGCGAATTCCCTGGGGCAAACCTTCTTCCGGGCTGAACACGACGCTGCTACTGAGCTGGGGTATTTGCATTGGGGGCTGCGGCATTCTTCTTGGGGCACTCATTGGAGTAGCGACCCTTGGTTCCACAGTCATAACAGGTCACTTGTGACTTGTCCTTTGCTGCAACTGGCACAGCATTGCTTCCAGTCCTTGGGGCAGTGTTGGTGTTGGTGGAAGCATTGTTGTTGTTGAACTTGGGTGGTGCACGGTTGAAATTTCTAGAGTTGCCGGCGTTGTTGTGGTTTCCTCCGGGCCTTGGGTTTCCATGGTTGGGATAGGTCGGAAGGTTCATCGGGGGTCTGTTGGTTCTCGGGGCAAATCCTGGAGATGGGTTGGGACGATACTTTGGGGTATGATGGGTTCCTAGCTGATGCATCATGCGGTGCTTGCGATTCTCATTGGCTTGGTTGATCTTTCCTTCCATCTAAATGGAAGAGTCGACGAGGGTTTCAATATCAGCAAAGGGGATATTGACTAACATCGTCTGCATCTCATCATGCAGACCATTCAGGAATCTTTCTTTCTTCTTGGCTTCAGTGTCGATCTCATCTAGGGATACCTAGCTAATGAAAGGAATTTGTCACGGTATTCCACTACGGTCATCCTTCCTTGCTTCAGTTCTCTGAATTCATCTCTCATCCTCTTGATCAAACCTGGTGGCACATGGGTTCTGCTGAACTTGACCTTGAATTCACCCCAGGTCATCATCTGACCTCCGGTCATTGCACGAACGTTGTTCCACCATGCTCTCGCATCTCCGGCTAGATAGTGGGTGGCAAACAGAACTTTCTCGTTAGCTTCCACTCCAGCGACTTCCAGATTGTTCTCCATGGTTTGCATCCAATCATCTGCATCTAAGGGCTCTTCTGACTTAGTGAAAATAGGAGGATTGGTGTTCTAAAAATTCTTGAGCTTAGATCCATGGTTGTCCTGATTTCCTTGGCCTTGGTTGTTGTTGGCCATCTGAGCTATCTGCTGAAGGGTGACTAAGTTGGCTTGACTTTCTTCTCTTTCAGCTTCGCGGTCAGAAACCAACATTTGCAGGATCTGCAACATCGGGTCCAGGGATGAACCACTTCCTCCGCGAGGCATCTGAAGATTGAGATAGATCATGAGAAAAGAGGGAAATTTCTAAGGTTCAGGGACTTTGAAATTTTTTTAAAGTTTGACTCAGATTTTCTAGCAACTTGCTTTTCATTCATTCATTCATAGCACACGATACAAACACACACCACAACAAAGGAAAACATATGGTTTTAAGAACCATTCTGGAAACTACGATACAGTGGGACCGAATTCGACTCACTAATGCTAGTGCTCAAGTTCTACTACTCCTTGGAGTCAGTGTACTCATCATCCTCATCATCATCATCGATGAAGGCGAAGTCATCCTCGTTGGTGAAGAAGTCCATGGCCTGATCCTCCATAAAGTCATCATCGTCGCTGAGATAGGAGAAGGGGTCTCCACGAAGGCCTTCTCCGGTATTCTCCCTTTCCTCCAACTACATGTCTCTCTTGTGGCTGGTCTCCTCCATCTCTGTGATACAGTGGCGAAGACGGGCAATGATGCGCTCCTTCTTGTCGAGCTGACGGCTACGAGACTTGCGATCCTTCACTAGCATGGCAATGGTCTGATCCTTCTTCTTGGCGATGGCGGACTTGTGGTTTGAGTAGTCACGGGAATTGTCCAACTCCTACTGATGATCATACATCATGAAGCTAAGGTGGTCCAACTGAGTCTTTAGCTCGGGGTGATGTGGGGCTTCCAGTGGCTGTCCCATGGCATCACGCCTTGGATAGAACTCAAAGCGGGTACCCTTGATCTGATTGATACTCTGCCCACATAGACGGGCAAGAGCTTCCTGCATGGCCCTGGCAAGTCCATCGGGCCAGTTGTTCTCTCTTAAGGTGAACTGAATTCCCTCTGCAATGGGAGGTTCAATCTTTAAGACTTGCAACAACTAGAGACTTCAGATCTTCTGCTCCTTGATCATTGAGCTAAGCTCCAAAGAACTCGGGGTGCGGATGCTCCAGAAGTTCCAAAAGATGGTCCAAATCACACTCAAAGATGATTTCTCCTCCATTCCCCAACTGATAAAACTTGATGTACTTCACGTCCATCTATAAGAATATAGGATGAGTAAGTTAGTAGAGTAATCAAGTGTGTCAAATTTTATGTATTTTGCAAGAGTTTTTGAGGAACATGAATTTTCATGAAAGAATCAAAGTGATAAGAATGGGAATAAGTTTTTGTAAATACTCACTTCCTTTGGTTTTGAAACTAAGTTTTTGATTCAAACGTCCATTCTAACTAGGGTCTCCTATGGTCAGGACAGCTCTGATACCAACTTGTCAACACCCGGATTTTTAATCTCAGATGCCTGTTATGCCATACATCGCAATCCCAGGATTACCATTTTTGCGAGACATAACATATTTGGATATCACAGTACATCATCCATTACAAACCATACATAAGGTCTTACACAAATAAGGATCTCATGATCCAGTTCTTAATACAACTCAAGCAGCGGAATAACGTAATAGTAATGATAGCGTAGGCGAAACTCCATCTTCGGGGTCACAGGCAATGCTGACGATGGGAGATGATCCTAGTTGTCGTAACCTTCATGTGGTCCATCATCCTGGTACTCCTCTTCATAGTCTGGCCACGGGAATAGCCAGGGACAAAGCCATGAGTACTCTTTAAGTACTCGCAAACTAATACTAACAAGTTAAGGAGGTTTTTGTAGTAGGACACTAAGCTCTAGGGTTGTTTTGCAAAAAGCCAGATTTACCTCTACTAAGTTCAGAAGCAAAGAAACTAGTTGAAAGTTTTATAGCACCTAAGTGGGAACTTGAATTTCATGTCACAACTCTGTTGTGGTCAAGTCAAAGTCTCAATTCATTTCATAAGTCATTTTGAAAACATCTGACGGGGGAACAGTATGGCCACTCCAACTATCCATAACCGCGAATGCGGCTATTCGAATAGTTTGACACTCTGTAGAGATTGTACACTTTCACCACAACATTCGATACATCCGTCAGGAAAAATCCTGAATTCACCATACTCAGTATGCGGATAATCAATCCTAACCTTTCAATTACACGCCCTAGTATAGGCACCTTTCTTGTGAGTTTGGCCTCCCAACCATGACCAACTGTCATCTTGGGTACTGCACAGGTGGACAATCTTCACAAGGTAGCCTCAGCTCAGACATTGTCCGTAAGGGAACCGATACTAAGGTATATAAGTTTTCAGTCAATCCCTACCCAATTTTCGGGTATTGTGGTTGTACGGTAAAATGGGAATGGTATCGCATCCAGACAACCATCAGTTTTATCAAGGGCTAAGGCTCATGCCTCAACAATTTTCGTTACCAAAACCATCTGGTGTTCAGAAACACATGTCCAAAAAATTTCAGTAGAATGACTCATCATTCTAAGGTTTTCATAACCATTTTCACCAAGTATTCCCATCTATAGTTGATCATGTTTTATGCTTAGCACTAGCATCTACAAGTGGTGGTAACTACTAAGGAGGGGTGATAAACAAGTAGGGGGTTGCTAAGTTCAATCTCCTGCCTTAGGATGACATCAGGATTATCTACTTAGGCCAAATTTAATGCTCTTTATGCTACCTTCAACTATCTTTCTAGTATCTACAAGTCACTATGTAAACTCTAAGAGAAAGCTTTGATAAAGAAATAAAGTATTAAACTTGTAAGTATAACTAGGATTGGGTATCATCAAATGGGTCTAACCAAGCATGCTTAATGCACTGCATAGGTTATCTAACTTTCATAGTTGCAAGTGTTAGCTTACAAGGTTTCAAGTATTGGCTTGCATAGGTCAACTTGTGTAGTAAGGCTTGCCTTGAGTAGAGCAGTGGTTGAAGTTCTCCTCGGCTTCTTCCGCGTAGTATCCTCCTTTCTCCTCGTATCCTTGGTCGGTACTAGCATCTATAAATAAATACGAGGTACACAATCACCAAACAATACTTAACTATTTTCAATCATCACACAAAGGTGTACTATAGATGATCTAGCATCATCACTTAACATTACCAAATTAAAGCATTTGTCTTATTCATTTTAATTTGATAAAAGTAATTTCTACTCATTGACAAAAGTAGTTTCATGCATTTTGGTTCAGTGAATCGAGCTGGGTTGATTTTTGAATCTAGGTATAGAATTGTGTTTGAACTTTAATGGAAAAATCTAAATTTAAACTGCTGGGTCGCGCGGGAGATGTTAATGGGCCGGCCCAGTGTCACTCCGTGTGAGGCTCAGGTGACGAAGTGCAGTCGGTGCTCATAACGCTAAGCGGTGAGGTGATCTAGGTCGCATGATCTAAATCTAATCGAACGGCTACGGCTCATCGTCCACGTCGGGCAGAGCCGGCGAGACAGAACCCTAACGCGGCAGGTGGGGGTAGTGGGAGGCTCACCGGGGCTTAGGCGAGGGTCGGCGACGGGGGCGAACGACGAAGTCAACGACGGCGATTCTCCCGGTACCGGTAGCTCCTCCTGGGGTGGCTCCAATCGACGGCTCGCTTCTTCTCCAGCAGCGGCGGGCTCCGGCCAAATTCCGGCAATGCGTTGCTCGCCTTGCTCTGGGAGTGGGGTGAGGTGGTTCTGGGTGAGAGGGGAGTGAACTGGTGTGGTGAAAACGAGCGGTGGAGGCCTCTATTTATATTGGCGAGAGGGGACCGACGAGCGCGGGCTGAGCTCGTCGTGGTCGATGGCACAGGCAGCTATTGGCATGGGCGATGGTAGGGGCGGTTCTATGTTCCCTGGCGAAACACAACGACACGGTGGCGAGGCATGGGGTGGTGCTGATCGGTCGGAATGCTTCGACGCTCTGGGCAGGTCCGGCAGAGGTTTTGATGGTGCACAGTGTGCGTGGTCCACGCGGCGGCGAACGGGCATGTCTGGCGGGGTGCCGGGGTGCTGGCAATCATCCCTGCAAGCGGCAAGGGCGGCGCACGGTCTGTGGGTGCTGGTCGAGCGTGGCGCACGGGCGCGCTCTCGGGATGGTCGCAGAGAGGTTTGGCATGGGCGTGGCGTGTGGTCCAGTGGCTGGCATTGCTCGGGGTTCGGACAGGGAGTGGCGGTGGACGGTGCTGCATGTCCCAGACAAGGTTGGCGAGGCTAGTGCGGCCGCTAGCTCGCTGGCGACAATGGGGTGGCAAGTTTGCTCTCACCATGCTCACCATTGATGGCTAGGCTTGCTTACAGTGGTGCTAAAGATAGTTAAAGGGTCTAGATGATCTACTAATGGCTAGTTGCAACCAGAGAGGGAACAAGTTAGGACAATTTTACTGCACATTATAGTGTTTGTTGTTTGTTTGATTTGAATCTGCAAGGTGTTTGATGAAATGGCCGCAAGAAACTTCTTTTTGAATTTTGAAAATATTTTTGATGGGTGTGCTAGGCATATGCTTGAGACTCTGTGGTTGATTGGGTTTTGAAATTGGAGCTTGTTTGAGTGGTTTTTGAAATAGTGGGATCTTCCCATATGAGATAGATTCAATTTTAAACTGTCATTTAAACTTAGCATTTGAATTTTTTGGAAGATCACAAAGTCGGCCTTGGTACCTCATTATGAGTTCTAACAAGGGTGCAAAGATCCAGAAATGTTTCTGTTATGTTTTGAGTGCTAGGAATAGCCAAAGTAGGCATGATAGTTAATTTGGCCAAAGTGACCATTCACTACATTTATTCATTTTGAGTTGTTTGTCTTTGGGAAAAGTTTTGGAATGATTTAGATGATGTTTATTTCACCTAAGAATCATTTTACAAGCAAAGAAACACAGACCCATGGAAATTCAAAGAACTCCTAAGTAAATACACATACATATGAATGCTTCCATATTTTGAGATGGAAAAGTTTTTTGTTAACCCTAATTTTGATGATTAGCATTTGGTGATCCATGTTTAATATTTTTGGGATGTTACAGAAGCGATGATGGGTCCTGAATCTGTCAAATGGCTTGAAGCCATAGAATCCATGATAGTTCCATAAACGAGAAATCAAGTTTTGAACTTGGAAGACCCTCCGGAAAGGTGTAAAAACCTATCAGTCATATTTGGATCTATAAAGAAATTGACATGGATGTTTCACATCTATGAAATAGTTGACATGTTGTGAAGTATTTTATGAAAATGTTCAAGGAGTTGACTATGACAAGATTTGATCTTTTATAGCGATATTTAGTCTGGACGGATTAAAGTAGCAATCACTACATATAATTTGGTATATGGTAGATGAATAAACAAAACAAAGTTCTTCTAATAGAATGGTTATCTAGGACGTGTACATGACACGGTCCATAGGGTTTTGTTAATTCAAAGGATGCTAGAAGGGCATGCAAACTTCAATGGTTGAAGTAAGCATCGCGGAGTTGGAATTTTCACCGTGATGAAAAGGAGTTTTCATCAGGAGACGATGAAGATGCTTGCATTTGCAAGAAATTAAGTGGGAGCGCTGAGACATATTTCTAACACATTATGTGGAGGACATCTTGTTGATTAGAAATGATGTTATTTTTATTGACAAAGGTTAAGAATTTCATTTCGATGAAAGACTTAGGCAAAACCCGAATATTTAGCATGAATGTCTATAGTAGATAGGCTGTGACGCTAATATGGTTCTACCAAATGTACATATATGAGATATTGAAGGAGTTCAATATAGAAACGACAAGAAAAGGTTCTTGCCACATGGAAAGGAACTGAATCAAGATTCAAGTGTATCGACACTTGATAAGTGAAACAAGATTCAAGTGCTTTGAAACTTGATGAGTGAAATCACGAGAATGTTTTGATCAATCATACCATGATATGTACACATCCAGATATGTCCTATTCTCTAAGTGTTATGAGCATATACCAGAATGAATCATAAAATGATCATTGGACGATAGTAAGGATATTCTTATGATCTTTTGGAAGAACTAAGAATATATTTGTGTAGAGGTGACAAACAATTACAAATAGTTCATTGTAAAGAATTACATTGATACTAGTTTTGTCACAAGATACAAATTAAGTTTATCTCAATTTAATCTATGGGTGGCACAATGAAATGGAAAGAAAGTTTCCATGATGGATTTGGATGAATTCCAAAGTTAAGAAATTGTGACGGATACTACAACAAAAGGCTAAGTATATGACTGCTATAGTAGCAGCAAAGGAGGAAATTTGTGTCAAGTAGTTTGTTATCAAACTAAGGTGTGGTTCGCAATGGGCTAACACTAAAGATATATTGTACGACAATAGTATCGACATGATTTAACCCCAAGGAACTAAAGGTCTCACCGAAAGACCAAATTTATACAATGCCATCTCATTGGAGAATGAGTGATGCGTGAAAACACAAAGACATGCAAATACACATGGACCTAAAAGTGTCAGATTCATAGATTATGTTAACCACTTGCAGTTGCGTATATGGAACAACAGAAAGCCATAGGTGTTCAATACACAAAGTTTTCAAACTAGATTATTGTCTCTAGTGCAAGTGGGAGACTGAAGGGAATATGCCCGAGAGGCAATAATAAAGTGGTATTATCGTATTCCTTATTTATGATAAATGTTTATTTTGCATGCTATAATTGTATTAATACGGAAACTTTAATACATGTGTGTTTAATAAACAAAAAGGAAGTTCCTAGTTATGCCTCTCTTATAAACTAGCTCGTTGATTAACAAGATGATCAAAGGTTTCCTGATCATGGACATTGGATGTTGTTAATAACGAGATCACAACATTAGTGTAATGATGTGATGAACATTCATCCGAAGTATAGCATTACGATCAAAGTCATTGAGTTTATATTGCTATAACAACTTACTAAGTGATCCTAATCCTTAGACCATGAGATCATGTCAACCACTAACACCGGAAGAGTTTCTTGTTGACATCAAACGTCACACCATAATTGGGTGCTTATAAAGATGGCTTCAAAACTACTAAAGTGTTATGTTTAGACTCATGGATCGAGAGTGGAATTTGTTCATCCCGATGACGGATAGATATGCTCTCGGCCCTCTCGGTGATATCATATTGGTTAGCTTGCAAGCAAGTGATTTGATCACTAGAATGTTATATCACGGGAACAACAAAAGAGTGCATGTCGGTAACGAGATCAAACTAGGTATGGAGATACCGATGATCGAATCTCGGACATGTAATATATCGTGAAACAAAGGGATTAAGATACTAGCATAAAAGGTTCCGACGATCACAGGAAAGTCATCGTTGAATGTGTGGGAGTCGGTATGGATCTCCAGGTCCCGCTTCTGATTATTGATCGGAAAAGGGTCTCGATCATGTCCGCATTATTCATGAACCGTAGGGTGGCACACTTAAGGGACACTGACATCCAATTGGAGCAAAATTTTCATGCCGAAAAGAATTACAAGCGCAGGAATTTATTTCACTAGATACTGAAATGGGTTTTCGGGTGAAATTGCAGAAAGTGTTTCTGCATGTGAAATGAAATACTAGCAAGGGGTTATATGTGAATGTTTGTCATTAAATTAATGGACAAAATTCTGAATAAATAAAAGGAGTTTTATTTAATGAGAGTTTGCATTAAATTTGGTGGAAATTTAATGTGAATTTGAGTGGGATTTTGGGTGGAGAAAATTGAAGGGGCATTTTGTGAGTGGAGTGTCCACCCACATGAATGAGGGAGAGGTGGGGGCACCCTCCATGGACGGCGGCCATGCCCCCTTGGGCTGCCCCCCCTCCCCTATATAAGGAGCCCCTCTCCTCACTTCTCACTCACACCTCCTCGTGAAGGATGTCTCTCCCCCTCTAGAATTTATTCCCCATGGTCTCGGACTAGCGAGATACATGTTCCCGGTGGCTATTCGGCAAGAAATGGTTGTGCTTCCGCTGCATCGCTGGAGCGAGGAGGCGAGGTTGCTCATTGTCTTGTACGTGTGTGCGAGCACGGATGCGGTGTTGCTTTGCGGAGCTATGACTTCCTCTCGATCTTGAGATCGGCAAGAGATCATCTACATCAACCACGAGTTTAACTCGTTAAGCTTTGTCGGTCTTCAAGGGTATGTTCTCTACGGATATACATCTGCCCGTTGTTTGTATCTAGTAGATAGATCTTGGTACATAGTTCCTATCGTAGGAAATTTTTTGTTTTCTATGCTGCGAACCCTTCATCTTTCCCAAACAGAAAACCAAGTGGGTTATCCATATTGGAAACAAAGTAACAAATAGAAACAAAAACAAATAATCATAGTAGAAGTTTCCTTTACCAGTTCCACTCTTCAATAGCGCTTCACTCCCCGGCAACGGCGCCAGAAAATAGTCTTGATGAACCACAAGTATAGGGGGTGTATAGTAGTACTTTCGATAAATAGGAGTGTCGATCCCAACGAGGAGCGGAAGGTGTTGACTAGTGGTATGGAGCAGGAAATCTCTGTAAATACTTAGCAACCGGATTTTTAGGGGTTTTCTAATAAAGCAACAAAATAAGGTGCAAGTAATAAAGACAAAGAACAAATTCAGCAAGTGGCCCAATCCTTTCTTAGCAAAGGACAAGCCGGTGGAAATACTTATAAGGACCAAACGTTCTCGAGTACACATGGGAATTCTATCAAGTGCTTTCTCTTCAAATAGCTAAGTACTCTTCTTTGGTGTTGTAAGTGTTGTGTGGGTGAACATGTGCTAATGTACCGACCTTACTTATACTAATACATACTTGTGATTAAACCCCCTGCAAGCATCCGCAACTACAGGAAAGTAATTAAGATATAAACCTAACCAAAGCCTTAAACTCTAAGATCCTACATTCCCTTGTGCAAAGGTGTCCTAACGGGGGTTCAGGTTTCTGTCACTCTGGCAACCCCATAATTAGTAGCCAAATACACAATGCATTCCCCTAGGCCCATAAATGGTGAAGTATCATGTAGTCGATGTTCACATGGCACCACTAGAAGAATAGCACCACAACTTAAATACTAAACCATTAAATAATAACTCAACACAAATCCACTACTAACAACATGACTTCTCCCATGTCCTCAAGAACTAGACGAACTACTCACAAGACATCATATGGATCAAGATCAAAGATGATATGGTGATGGATAACAATCAGAACATAAACAATAATCCAATGGTTCCACTCACAAGCATCAACTACAATAGTAATTAACACCGGGAAAGTTTCCCCTAAGAACTAATGCAAGATCCAACATGATTGTTACAGCGGGACGGTGTGGTGATGATGGTGCTGGTGGATATGATGGTGTGGATGATGATGATGATGATCCCGATGAAGTCTAGCTTGATGGCGGTGTTGATGGCGATGATCTCACCTCTTCGGAAAGGAATTTCCCGACAGAAATATGTCTGCCGAGAGCTCTTTCTCTCTCAGTGTTTTCCGCCTCGCAGAGGCGGCGGAAATCTTTTTGTGGTTGCTCCCCTGGTATTAGGGTTCCGTGGGGAAGATATAGACAACAGGGCGGAGTCGGGAGCCGGCGAGGTGGGCCACACCTGCCGTAGGCGCGGGGCAAGGTGGGCCCGCACCTAGGGGTGTGGGCCCCCTGTGGCCTGGCTATGCCTCCCCTTCTAGCTTCCTCTGTCTTCTAGGAAAATATAATTTTCCAATATTTTTCTGGTATTTTTCTGATCTTCGTGAAATTGCATCAAAACACCTCTTTTTCCATCAGAAACATGACTCCGGTAGTCCATCCTCCAAGAATCATCCAACATGCAAAAATAGAGGAAAATACAAAAGTAACACCTCATAATAAGACATATATCAATGAATAGAGGCAAATTATGATATAGAATGGTCATGCAAATTGGACGTATCAATCTTCCATCGTCAGCATTTCCTGTGACCATGAAGATGGAGCTTCGCCCACGCTACCGTTATTATATTATTCCGCTGCGTTGATTGTATTAAGACTGGATCATGAGATCCTTTATTTGTAAGACCTTTATTATGGGTTGTAATGGATGATGAACTATGGTACCATTATGTTATGTCTCGCAAAAATGGTAATCCTAGGATTGCGATGTATGGCATAACAGGCATCTGGTATTAAAAATCCGGGTGTTAACAACAACTCGCCGTTGATGACAGTGAAGGCCTTTGGTCGGTGAGCGACATGTCGAGCGTCCGTCGGGTCCTCGGGCAGTTGCTTGCTCACCAGGTACTTGACGTACGGTTGAGTCCATGTTTGTTCGACTGCCAGGACCTGCATGAGGCTTACCAGTTCGACCTCCGTGTCGGGTTCTTCAGGTCCTTCGGCTTTCTCGGGTGGCGCATCCGCCGAGTGTCCCGTGGCTTCGGCTATGTCCTTCGAGAATTTTCGCTTTATGGAAGGCACGCAGATTTGCTCGAGGAACACACCTGGTGGCACTGGGATGCAGGTGGAGCAAATGTTGGCAAGGTTGTCGGCCTCTTCATTGCTTTCCCCGCCAATGTACCTGAGCTCGTAGCCGTCGAAGTCTCCTTAGAGTGAGTTGTAGAGCGCACGATATGCGATCATGTTGGCTCTATGGGCATCGCACTCGTTCATCGTCTGCTGGACGACGAAGTTGGAGTCACCATAGATGACAAGGCGCGTGGCGCCGCATACTTTGGCCATCCGCATGCCATGCAGGAGCGCCTCGTACTCAACCTCATTGTTGGATGCGCGAAACTTCATCTGAAGCACGTATTTAATCTTATCCCCTTGAGGGGACATCAAGATCACTCCGGCTCCTGCTCCAGCTTCGCATTTGGAGCCGTCGAAGTGCATTGTCCAGGACTGGGACATGTCCAGAGTGTCCGGTAGCTGGAGCTCCATCCAGTGGACGAAGAAGTCAGGGAGCACCAGAGACTTGATGGCGAAGCAATTGAGGCATACAGAAGGTTTAACGACCAACTATACGGCGGGAGGAAGTTTTCTAGCCGTATAGTTGGCACCGACACCGCCTCCTCAAATAGTTTCACCCCGCGCAACTGGATCGGAGAGACGACATATAGAACACCCAGAAATCATCAAAACCTAACCTCTGGAAGGCATCTGGAGGGGGAAATCATCCACCGGGGATTCATCTTCTCCCTGCGTAGATCCGGGAGGCTAAGACATCGATATTCATCATCAACCGCTACATCACCACCATCTCCATCCATCCCATCTACATCTTGTTTAGATCTTGTTGTAATTTCTGTACTCATTGTGGATTTATACAAGTACTATTCATCTATGATAGATTCCATTACTTTTATCATGATGTTCATTGCCTCCATGTCTGAGTAGATCCTTAGTTCTTGGGGAGATGGAGAAACCCTAGTATGAGATTGGAATAAGATAAATTTTATTATGATATTCATCGCTTTGACCATGTGTTAGATTATCTACATCTTGATGTTGGGATAAGTTGAGATCTCAATATTTACCTCTTGTGGGGACTTGATGGAGGGAACTACTTGTTCATAGACGGAGGTGTGTTAGCACTTACAGTGACTATAAAGCTGTTGGCACTCCTTACATATCAACTTGGGAATCGAGGAAAATCACAAGACACTATCCATGTCATGGGATACGTCCTGCGGGATTATGTCCCTTAATAGCATAGTAATTCAATTGATGTTGATTGATGTCTGATGTGGTTATAAGGATGATTTGAGTAGTGGTTACTGCCTCATTGTCCAAATACAGAGTTCCTACCACACATTCATAGTTGAGAATGTCCATGATGAAAATCTCGACCTTAGCCCTTTATAATGCTAGTGATATATCCGCCAATCCCTAAGAACGCTTTTCCCCACTAAAGTTTCAAATCTCTTTTACATACACGATACTTATTTTTTGTATTAAGTTTTATTTACTTTACTTATTGTTCTATTATACCAAAAACACCTTTTTACACAATACTCGCATTTTATCTTATCACTTAGAACTTTCTTTAACATTTCTATTTTTAGTATTTATTTCAAGACTTATTAGACTTCAGACTCCTGCTCCCTATGGGATTGATATCTTTATTTCGAAACTAGATACAACTGATCTATGCACTTGCAGTCGTCAAGCTATTTTCTGGTACCGTTGCCGGGGACCTAAGCACTATAGGTCTTTTAGTTTTTTATTATTGACTTTAGTTTTGTTTTGAGTTACAGGTTTCCACCAACATGATGGAGTTTGAGCATATGACTAGTGCTAACCCACTCAACCACTTTGGGAAGCCCTGTGATATTTATAAAAGAGACAACTCCAACAACAAGACAAGGGGGTTTGAAATAAATCCTCTACTACTTGGTATTTTACACAAGAAGCAATTTACTGGAGATGAAGAAGATCCTGATCCATATGAGCACATTGCATGTTTTAAAGATATATGTGGCACTTTCCAATTAATGGGGTAAATCGCCGATGAGGTAAGGGTTAAACTTTTTAGTCAAACTTTGACAAGTACAGCTCTCTCATGGTATAGATCTCTACCCTCGGAGGCCACTACTACTTGGGATAATTTAGCTTGCGAATTTCTATCCAAATATTATCCTTTATCAAAATCTTTTGGGATCAAGCGTCTTATAATGACTTGGAGGAATCGTCCTATTGAAGGACTAGTAAGAGATTATATAAGATTTAAAGATTTTCTTAATCAATGTCCTCATCATGATTTGCCTGAATGGTATTTATTGCATATCTTTTTTGGCGGTTTAATTGAACCTAATAAAATTGAATTATACTCTTGCTCGAGAGGAGCTTTTATGGATTTACCTATAACTAAATCTTGGGCTTTACTTAATAGAATTCATGATAATAGAGTTTCATGGAATTTTGGTCTAGGAATGAAGGAGGCACAAAATAGATTATGAATGTATTCATGACTATAATAAAAAGGGCCATGTTAATGAATTATCTAAAGAGCTTTATTTAGATTTAGAACTTGTGTTGCAAGTTGTTAAAGCTTTTACAGAACACATCAAAGCTCCAAAAGAGGGTTCATCCAAGTATGATCCACCACCCGAACCCGAGAAGAAAAGAGAAGTTAAAGCAACATTGGCCTCCTTAAAACCAATGTATGAGATAACTTTCCCTAAAACTACATAGAAGCATATTATGGAATATGAATAGGTCGAGACAGTACAGGAGGATAAAGAAGAAGAAAGTGTGCCAATAATTGAAGAACATCTGGATAAAACCAAAGATGAAGAGGTAACCAAGGAAGCAATCATGGCTATGTATGCACACTATAACATAGTTGAACTTGATGAAGAGACTTCTATATTGGTTGAAGGTAAAACAAAGGTACAAGATGTGGGTAATCCTATTCTTCCCTGCATATTTAAAGAAACCTCGCATTACGGTTTATGTGATCTTGGCACCAAAGTTAATGTTATATCTTATGATTTTTATTTAGAAACAAAATAAGAGATAGCACCGGCTACAATAGAAAATACCGATATATGTTAGCCAATAAAAATCTTAGAATTCCAATGGGAGTAGTTGAAGATGCAACTGTCATAATGGGCAATAAAAATGTCCTTATTGATTTTGTAGTTGTTGATATGCCAGCTGACACTCTTTTCCCAATCCAAAACTTTTTGAGTGATTTAGGTGCCACAGTTGACTTTGAAAAGGAGGTTGTATCTCTTAATCTTGGGAAAGCGGAAAAAGAATTCCACTTTTCCAAATTTAAAGACAAACCTCTACCTAAACAAGGAGAAGAGAAAGAGAAGACTATTGAGGATATGGCAACCCTTTTCTTAAGTAAACACGAAGAAGAAATAAATGAAGACTCAAATTGTGAAGAAATAATTATGTTGGACGAGTCTCTAGAAGAAATAGAGAGTGAATTTGATTCACTTCCAATCTTAGGACATCCAATTGATGAGGCTTTTGAAGAGCCAGAAAAGAGAGTGGATGAAGAATTACCACCCCCAGAATTAAAAACTTTACCAAATAATCTTAAATATAGATTCTTAGATGATACTAATAAATTCCCTATTATTATTAGTGCTAAACTTTCAGGAGAGGGAGAAGAAATCATGAAGGTACTAAAGGAGCACCACAAGGCCTTTGGGTACTCAATGGACGACTTGAAGGGTATTAGTCCCATGATAGCCGTCCATCGAATATTCATGGAGGAAGGTGTGAAACCAATTGCAGAATTTAATAGAAGACTAAAGCCTGAAATGAAGGAAGTGGTAAGAAAATAAATAGTACGCCTACTTGATGCAGGTATAATTTATCCTGTAAAATAAAGTGAATGGGTAAGTCATGTTCATTGTGTTCCTAAGAAAGGCGGCGTTACTGTTGTTCCTAATGAAAACAATGAATTGATACCTACTCGAACTATTGTTGGACATAGGATGTGCATAGATTTCAGAAAACTGAATAAGGAAACTAGGAAAGATCACTATCCTTTACCGTTCATAGATCAAACTTTAGAGAGGTTAGCAAACCACACTCAGTTTTGCTACTTGAACGGATACTCTGGTTTTTCCCAAATAGCTATTCATCCTGATGACCAACTTAAAACAACTTTCATTAGTACTTATGGTTTACATGCTTACCGACGCATGCCCTTTGGTTTATGTAATGCTCCAGCTACTTTTCAAAGATGCATGACTGCTATTTTCGCATATTTTATAGAACTGTTAATGGAAGTATTTATGGATAATTTATCTGTCTATGGAACTTCTTTTACTAGTTGCTTGGATAATCTCAATAGGACTTTACAGCATTGCAAAGAAACCAATCTTGTCCTAAACTCGGAGAAGTGTCATTTTATTGTCAAAGAAGGCATAGTCCTTGGACATAAAGTATCAGTTAAGGGTATTGAAGTAGATAGGGCTAAAGTTGAAGCAATAGAGAGAATGCCACAACCAAGGGACATAAAAGGTATAAGAAGTTTTCTTGGTCATGTAGGTTTTTATAGAAGGTTCATTCGAATTTTTTCTGGAATTTCTAAACCTTTAACTAATTTGTTGCAAAGGGGAGTAAGATTTAACTTTGATGATAAATGCCTTATAGCCTTTGATAAAATTAAATATGCTTTATCTCATGCTCCCATCATTAAACCACCTATATGGGATATGACTTTTGATTTAATATGTGAAGCTAGTGATGATGTTGTAGGAGTAACTCTGGGACAACACATAGGTCACAGATTTAATATTATACATCATGCTAGTAGAACTCTCAATAGTTCTCAAAAGAATTATCCTAAGGAAGAAAGAGAACTCTTGTTGTATTTTTATCTTGTGATAAGTTTCATTCTTATATTGTTGATGCAAAAGTGAGAGTTCATACGGATCGCTATGGTTTAAAAGAACTCCTCGAGAGAAAGATTCATAAGCCACGACTGATTTGTTGGATCATTTTACTTCAAGAATTTGAGTTGCAGATTATGCAGAGACAAGAAGCAAAGGTAGTGGATGCAGCATCTATATTTTTCTAGCAAGACACCGATCTTATTGAGAGGAGCCTTAGTCCTGGTGATTTTAGTTTTAAGAATTATTATATGAACTAAGGTCAAATACTCCTAAGAAGAAGAAGTCCTTGTTGTTGGAGGAGCTTGTCACTCCCGACTAAATAAACAGTAAATGGAAGGTAAGTTTTCTTACTCTAATAAGTGCTTATTTCCATAGTTTCTATTTCTAAAAAATTTCCCTTTGAATTCCTCTTGTTTTTCTGAAGTTTTTGAGGGGTTTCTGTAATTATACGGGCAACTATACGGCCGAAGAAAAATTTCACGTCGTATAGTTGGTCGTTAAACATTTTGTATCCCTCTTGCGAAACAATTTTCATGTGCGGTATCTATACGGCCACAACTATAAGGCTGGAGAGAAATCTCCCGACGTATAGTTGGTCGTCAAAGCTTCTGTACCATCGACCCGTTTTCGTTCTGATTTATTCATCCAATAAAATAAAATAATAATAATAATAATAAAATACGCTTTGTCGGTTCCTATTCGGTAAACTAACCGACCTGGGCTAGAGATATTTGGAAATATCTGCCCGGAACCAACTATACAGCCGGTACTATACGGTCCACGACTGTATAGTTGGTCATTACTGAGCAGGACTCCTCCAAATCCGCGTTTTCTTTTCCTAATCGGTTTGGATTATTTTCTTGGACGTGAATTTGGTGTTTCTCGCAAGTTTTACCAACCTCTGACCCCTCTTATATACTGCCCTTGTGTCTCTCTCTAATCACAATCAACAGGAACAAATCCAGCTATGCGCTACCCCATCCCAAGACGTGGAAAACCTATGGGGATCATTGACCCTAGGGACCTTCCTAGTAGCCCGTCGTTGGAGGATGGCAATGAGGAGGTGGAGAGGTTTAGCCCGGGGTACAAGAAGTACGCCGAGCCAAGCTACTACAACAACGACCCCGATGAAGGTTGGAGTGACGTTTACATCTGCCGTGACGTCTATGATCCCCCAGGGATCGACTGGGCCGCGATGAAGAGAACCCAAGAAGAGAGAGAAGGCCAAAAACCGCACGGAAAAGGGTGTGTGGAGATGGTCAAGTTCATCACTACAGATCCGAGGCCGCATAAGCGTAAGGACATACCTAATATTGGTGCAAGTGCTAGCAAGGAACTGGCGTTGCCCCGCTCGAGGCCTACCCCTGGCGCTCGTATGAGGGTGAAGCCTCAAGAGGAGTGGAGGAGTAGCTTCTACTTCCTGGGCCCATCAATAATGGATGATGAAGAAGAAGTTGTCCCTAGGACAAAGGATCACATGCAGGCACTGGAGATATATCAGAAGCAGGAGCTACTCCATCGCGTTGAAGTCTGTCACTGCCTCAAGAAGACAGAGAAGAAGGATGATCTTCTCCCGATGGTGACTAAGCTCGTAGATAGGGTGGATACTCTGCAATCTGATTTTTCACAAGTGCTACAGCCGCACCACTGCTCCGGAGGATACCAACAAGAAGCTACACACCGCAGTTCAACATGCTATGGCACCGCAGTGACCTTCAATAAAGCACGATATCAAATAATCGCAAGGGATTATTTGATCCCGCCTGGCTTGATTCCAAGCCTGGGGAGATCTCTAAGACCTTGTAATCTATCTTACAAGTTTTTATTACTATTCTAGATTTTGCATTAGTTCGAGCTCATAAATAAAGTTTGCATTATTAGAATTCCCTTCAGGAATAGTTGATCTCCCTTATAAAATTCTGAGTTTATTATAATATATGGAGCATTATTTAAGTTTGAGTTTGTCTTATTGGATATATGAATGTATTGAGTATAATTTTACTTGCACTTGATGATAGCAGTAGGAGTCTTCCACACCATTGGTATTAATGGAACATACAAAGATAAGTTGATCAATATGTTGTAGGTCAATGGTTTGATTTACAAAAAGGAGAAATTATCTAATCAATTAAGTTGAAAGAGAAAAACCTTGAACAAAGGAGAAATTTTAAGTGCTATCAAATAGAGTGAGAACAAGTTGAGGTAGAATGCTCAAGTTATAAATATGCTTCATATATATTTGGAATTTGGTAATTGAGATTGTTAAACTTTGAATTCCTATATGAAGTGGAATATATGGCTAGCTCCTTTTGTCACATCCCAAATTTTAGATTTGGTTCTGCATAACATTCATAGCATTGCATCATGCTTTTCCCTACAAAACCGTCGAGTGAAAAGGTTCGGCGAAACGTTATTTTCAAATCCCTATTCTATTTTGCTACAAGGCTCCTGCGGGAGGCTTTAGTAGGACTAGCGTTGTCCACCCTTGTAGCCTAGTGGTTTCGTCCAACCCTTGACCCTAGATTGTTCCCCTCGACTTTACAAAACCGTAGGAGCAAGAATCGCTCGTACTGAGAAGTTACGGCCGTTTGTTTAATAGGTCGGAAAACGGTCCGAATTCCGGGCCGATTTCCGAGTCTGTAACCAACTCCGCGCCGTTTCAGCCTAGGATTCCGCGTTGGGCCACACAAAAGGACCCCACCTGGCCCGAGCCGCCACAACCCACCCCGCCGCCTCGCCCTCGGGAACCGAGCCCGCACCCGCCGCCATCGCCCCCTCCCCGCGATCGCCGCCTCCTGGCGCGAGCCGCCGCTCGTCGTCGCCCTTCTCCCCGCCGCCAGCAGGTACCCGTCGCCGGCCGCCTCCTTTTCCCCGCGACCCCGCCGCCAGCGCCACCCGCACCCGCCTCCCGCCGCAGCACCTCGCCGCCGGCCGCGCCTACGCCCGCGCCCGCTTCGCCTCGTGCCTCGCTTGCCCGTGCTTTCGCTATGCTGCTAGCGCTGGCGCTGCTGCGCCGCCGCACTTACTTGTGCCGTCTTGCGTGCCATGTTGACGATCTCGAACCACGCGCTGATCGTTTCCCCTCTCGCGCAGGTAACCGTCGTCGCCGGAACTGATCGCCGCACCGTCCGGAGTTCGTTTTGCCGTTTGTTTCCGGTAAGCCTGCAGCCACCGTCAGATTTCAGATCAGCGGCTCCGATCGGTCGTTGACCGGTCAGACTCAGGCGTTGACTAGTCAGACGCCCAGTCAGCAGACGCGTTGACCAGTCAACAGACACAGTTGACTGGTTAATTTCGTTAATCCTTTTAGTTGACAGATTTCGGTAGAATCTTGTAAATTACTTAGAAATTAAACCGCTTGGCCAAAAATTGCAAATAAAATATGTGTAGATTCAGTGAGTCGTGTAGAATCTTGCTGTTCCTTTGGTTCAGACTTTTGCAGCAAGGTTTAGTACAGTTTAATCAAAGTAGTTAGTGGCCTTTTCGGAGTAATAAATTCGTAGAAAAAGATCCGTAGCTCCAAAAATCGCGTATGATATGTCCCTGGATTCAGTGGAACGAGGGGAATCTCATCATGAATTAAAAAGTTAGGTTTACAGTAAAAACTTCTGCAGAAACTGTCTAGTGGCTTTCTGCAGTGTTTTAATTACTCGGGGAGTTTTATAATTCCTTTTTGAGTAATTCCAGTAGGTACTGTTTCTAATCAGCGATGCCTATGAGGTAGAAGTTCCCAAGATTTTACAAACAGTATACTACCGGTAGTGAATTATTTGAGTTCTAGCTCTAGTTTTGAGCATTACTTTTTGCGTAATAGTTTTCCAAGCGCTAAAACTATTTTCCATGCATGCAATCGGTAGTATTATGGAATAGGATGTTGTGGTGCAGCTGTAGCACCAATTCACTTGTCGTTCTTGCATTCATGCATCATATTTGTTGCATATGTTGTGGATTGTTTGTTTATGAATGCAATTGTATCGTGTAGATTGTGACGAGTGCAACGCTTGCTCGTGTGTGGATTGTTCTTCCGACCGCTACAACCAAGGCAAGTAGATGCTACTTTGTTCATGATATCGTCCTACTATTTTTTAATGCATTGTCGTGTATTTTGTAGATGCATGTGTAGGATGATACTATCGCTATGCTATGTCCTATTATGTGGTAGGGCTTTCCTTGTAGATGAAACACCGTTGGTAGATGTGCTTAGCCATGCTATGTTGAACGAGGGCTGGGTTACATCATTGAGACTTGTTTCTAAAAGTATTGGTTTGTGAAAACTAAAACAACTTAATCAATGAATCTCCTGGGTGTGATGGTATTGATAATTTTTGGTGGTTTCATTGCGGAAAGGCACCCAGGTATCAAGAGAGAATGATTGGCTTCTTTATTGTGTAGCTTACGTGTACAACCATGTGCCAATAATGGAATGGGCGGTTGGTTGGACTTAGTAGGTTGTGGTAAATCGAACCCGCGTATCCAGAGATGTAGAATTTTGGTAGGTTGGACCGGTGCGCGTCGGGATTGGGGTGCTACTTCCCGAACAGTCTCTTCTTGGACTTCTCCCTATCATCACCCAAAATGAGAGTGATGGTACGAGCTGGGCTGGCCAAGTCACATGGGTAAAGTGTACTAAGCCCTGCAAGGTGTATAATCTAATCGATTAGCCGTGTCCCCGGTTATTGACATCTGAGTTGCTTGATATTGATCCCATGACATGTTTCTCGCTCATTCTAATTTCATAATTGTTTTAATATTGTTGGGTTAACTTAATTGGGATCTTTTCAAAGAAAATCAAAAACTGTTTATGAAAGTAGGACAAATGTATTTGCAAATGCAAGCCAGACACAGCTCCAATTGCCAATTATGTATGTAGATGTTAGCACTATTGTCTCCTTTACTAGCTCTACTTGCCATACATTCCATGTATTGACCCTTCGGGGCTGCTACGTTTCATGTTGCAGGTTATTCCGATTCTGAGTAATCGATATAGGCCACGGTACTCCACTCGGCACTTGTTCACTTGTGGGCAATTTGAAGAATGGAGGATTTACTTTATTTATGTTGCTACCTGAATAATTTGAGCTAGCCTTGGACTAAGCTTTTATTGTAATAATGGTACTCTGGATCTTCGTTATTCATGATACATGGATATTTTGCTATGTTATTCATCTTATTCTATTGTGGGCCAATGAACCGATCCAGGGATTGGCATGTCACATAGAAGCCACGGTCTTTTCAGAACCGGGGTGTTACAGGATGGTATCAGAGCCCGTGTGTCGACTGTAGGATCGTGACCTAGTATTGGATTAGGAAGCCATAGATTTATTAAAGCCTATATTAACTCTGTCTTTCATCTTATGCCTTTCACCCTCGTAAATTCTTACCATATGCTATTCTCACACTTTCCTCTTTTACTTGATAGATGGGAGAAGTCAGGACTGAGTATGCCACCATGGAGTCACCAAGGCCCTATGCAAGGCAGTTAGCTCAGCTCTCGCAGTCATTGGGTTTGCCACTGCCCATGTTCAAGGGAAGAAGGTTGTACACCTATGGATATGGAGAGGATGCATGGGAGATCACTACCTTCATATTCAGAGATGCCGCCTTGCCAAACCCCGTGCACTTGATCTACAACAAGACATACTACAACTGGGGACTTGGTATCAACTTGGCCATACATGAAGCCCTGTCTCGCCAGTGCCATAGTGTCCGACACCTACTGCCAGCAGATTCACCCTACCGTGACTATGGGAGGCGTGATGAAGATGGGCACATTGTGGTTACCCCGGGCGACAGGAACAACATGCCGCCCCGTCGGAGGCACATAGAGGACATGGAAAGGGAGAATGGAGCTCTAGCTGAGAAGGTGAGGATGATAAAGGAGATTGCAGATTTTGCTAGCAATGGTATGGTGGTCCAAGGACAGGAGATTGACACCCTGCATGAAGCTGTGGGAGTTCTGGAGAATGCCCTGATAGCCAGAGATGCAACCATAGCTCATCTTCATGGTACTGTGCAGGAGAACACCCAGAACATACAACAGTTGCAGGGGGCCGTCCAGGAAAGGGATCAAACTATTGAAGCTATGACAGCCCAGATTGCCGCTCTCCAAGCACAGCTGAATCCACCCTCTGATGATGATAATGGGGATGATGGCAACAATGGGGATGATGATGACAGTGGAGACGATGATGATGATGAGGACGAGGATTATGATGATGGAGACGATGATGGTGGAGGAGATGAAGCTGTTGCAGTTGCAGCTGAGAGTGAAGAAGAAGAGGAGGATCCAGAAGAGGTGGAGTTTGAGATCTCAAGTGATGATTCAGGAGAAGTGTACACTCCGCCGCCATGGTTGTACCGCGAGCCGAAGCGTCAACGCATGACAGCAAGGACCTACCGCAACCTCTTTAAGGAGTAGATAGAAGTCCACCAATTAGTCCTCGTTAGGCAAATTCGTTAGGATTAGTCTCGATCGTTGTGAAGCTTAGTTCGTGTTAGTTCAAAAGCATTTAGTTGCTTATTTGTGTACTCCAATATCCCAGGAATTATTTGTGCGAATTTTATGAAAGAGTTATGGCAAGTTTGGTTACTATCTGTGTTATTTTCGCTGCAGTTTTTCTGCTGATACAGCAGTACTGTACGATTTTTTATATTTTTCTGGTAACTCGGAAAAATCTGAAAAAAATTGGGCTGATGCGAAACTCTCTGTACTATATGTGCAAAAATCAGCTAAATTTTCTGACGAGTCTAAGCCAGGCGGAAAAATTCGCGAACGCTGCTGGACTGTTCTGGCAGATTGATGTTTTTGTTGCTTAGTTGATCAACTGTTTAGTTAACCGTTGCCAACTCTTGTAAACTATTTCAGTAGGTATATACTGCTAGGACAACCCCTGGGATGTTGCTGGATCACTTGATTGTTGATGTGTTACTTGCTTGTGATTGTCTGCTATTGTTTGTTGTTGATTGATCATGCATGGGTAGAATCCTGTAGTCGTAGTTGATTCTTTCTAAACTTACCTGTGCTGAACCACAGATGCCTCCCCGCCGTCAACCCACTGAGTTGGAGCAACTCATGGCAGCTCAGGCACATCTGACCCAAGTGATGACTCAGTTCATGGCAAATCAGAACAACAACAATGGAAACAATCAGCCTCAGGGAGATGCTCTCACCAGATTTCTGAGGCTAAGGCCAGCTAAGTTCTCTACTGCAACGGAACCAATGGTTGCTATCGACTGGTTGCGTTCAGTCAACAAGGATCTGGTAACTGTCGAATGCACTGATGCTGAGAAGGTGAGGTTTGCCGCTCACCTACTGGAGGGACCAGCCGCTTCTTGGTGGGACACTTTTCAGATCACCAACCCACTGGATACCGTGACTTGGGCAATGTTTGAGGAAGGTTTCAGGACCAACCACGTGTCTTCAGGAGTTCTGAGCCTGAAGAGGAAGGAGTTCCGCAACTTGCGCCAAACCAATCGCACCGTGGCCGAGTACATTGAGGAGTTCAACAACCTGTCCCGTTATGCACCTGAGGATGTTGACACTGATGCAAAAAGGAGGGAGAGATTCCTGGATGGCCTCAGTGATGAGCTTTCAGTACAGCTACTGGTGGTTTATTGCCCCACTTTCCAGGAGCTTATGGACAAGGCCAGGATCTTGGAAGGGAAGCACAAACAGGTGGAGAACCGCAAGAGGAAGAATAACAATCACCACTCTGGTTCACACCACAAGTCTCGCACTTCATATGATGGGTACTCCAAGTATGGAGGAAGTGACCATGGGATCCATGACCGCCACCACCATGGAGGCGATGGGCATCGTCATGACAACCATAGGAGTAACCACCACAGCCACAAGGGAGGACACTCTCACCACTCTGGAGGACACGGTGGACATGACCGCAACCGTGATCGCAGCTTTGTGAAGAAGGATCTAAGTGAGGTGACATGCTTCAAGTGTAAGCAGAAGGGGCACTATGTTGACAACTGTCCGGAGAGGAAGGGACTGAAGCCAACCAACAACGAGAAGGCCACAGTGAACCACATGAATGTGGAGGAGATTCCAGATGAGCCTGACCTTGTGATTGGTAAGTTCCCAATCAACACTTACCCTGCACTTATACTTTTCGATACTGGTGCATCGCATTCATTCATATCAAGGGCATTCGTGGATAAGTATAAGTTACCTACTGAGTCTATGAAAAGGTCTTTTAGAGTGAGTTCACCTGGAGGAGATATGATAGCTAGCGGGATGCCGCGATTTAACTGTGAGGATTGGAACACACAACTTCAGTGCACATTTGGTAGTGTTGGATTCACAGGGATTAGACGTTATTCTGGGTATGGATTGGATGTCTATGCATGGGGGACACATAGATTGTGCACAGCGAGCTGTTTCACTCAAAACCCCGGATGGTAAGAGAATTAGGTTCAAGTCGGCAGTGCGACCGGGAAGGTGTAAATTGAATTCTCTTAAGGGGGTTAGCATGGATACTGTGCCAGTGATTAGGGATTACCCCGACGTGTTTCCGGAAGAGCTGCCAGGGATGCCACCTGACAGGGAAGTAGAGTTCCTTATCGACCTGATGCCGGGAACAGGACCTATAGCAAAGAGACCACATAAGATGGATGTGGATGAGCTGAAGGAATTGAAGAAACAGCTGAAAGAGCAGCTGGAAAAGGGATTCATTCAGCCTAGTTCGTCGTCATGGGGTGCACCTGTTCTGTTTGTGGAGAAGAAAGACAGCAGCAAGAGATTAGTGGTGGACTATCGCTCGCTGAATGAAGTAACCATTAAGAACAAGTACCCTCTACCGAACATAAATGATTTGTTTGATCAACTGGAAGGAGCAAAGGTGTTCAGCAAGATTGATCTGCGATCAGGCTACTTTCAATTGAAGATCCGGGAGGAGGACGTACCAAAAACCGCCTTCACCACTAGGTATGGTTTATATGAGTATACAGTTATGTCTTTTGGACTAACGAATGCCCCGGCGTATTTCATGACCATGATGAACAAGGTATTTATGGAGTACTTGGACAAGTTCGTGGTGGTGTTTATTGATGACATACTGATATATTCCAAGGATGATGCTGAGCATGAGAAACATCTGCGACTGATTATGGAGAAACTGAGGGAACACCAGTTGTATGCCAAATTCAGCAAGTGTGAATTCTGGATTAACACTGTTGGATTTCTTGGACACGTAGTGTCAGGAGAAGGAGTCGCTGTTGATCCAAGAAAAGTGACTGCAGTGACAGAGTGGGAAGCACCCAAGAATGCGGGAGAGATTCGCAGCTTTCTGGGACTTGCTGGATACTACAGGAGATTCATTGAAAACTTTTCCAAGATTGCAAAGCCGATGACTGAACTTCTGAAGAAAGAGAGGAAGTTTGAATGGTCAGACGTATGTGAAGCCATCTTTCAGGAACTGAAGCGTCGACTAGTGACCGCCCCAGTTCTGTGTTTACCAGACCTTCAGAAGGATTTCCAAGTGTACTGTGACGCTTCTCGACAGGGACTTGGGAGTGTGCTGATGCAAGATGGGAGAGTAGTGTCATATGCCTCGCGACAACTCAAGCACCATGAGCGGAATTACCCCACACACGACTTGGAGTTAGCGTCAGTGGTTCATGCGCTCAAGTTATGGAGGCATTATTTAATGGGAAAACACTGTGATGTGTACACCGACCACAAGAGCCTGAAGTACATATTTACACAGAAGGAACTGAACATGAGGCAAAGGAGATGGTTGGAGCTTATCAAGGATTATGATATGAATCTGCAATACCACCCAGGAAAGGCCAATGTAGTAGCAGATGCTCTGAGCCGGAAGGTTTATGCCAATGGATTGACAATTGGTGAATTGCCTGAGGATTTGTGCAAGCAATTCAAGGACCTTAGACTGGAGGTAGTATCTGAAGGATACATGGCTACAATGGAAGTCCAACCAACGCTATAGGACAGGATCATAAAGTCTCAGATAGGAGACAAGGAAATAGAGGAGATAAAGGAAAAGATGAAGGAGAATCGGGAAAAGGATATTCGTGAGGATGAGCAGGGTACCTTGTGGTATGGAGATCGTTTGTGTGTGCCCAGCGACCCGGAGATAAGGGAGTTGATTCTGCAGGAGGCTCATAACTCGCCATACTCCATACATCCGGGCAACACAAAGATGTATATGGATTTGAAGAGCAGATTTTGGTGGAATAACATGAAGGGAGATATCGCCAAGCATATTGCCCTATGTGATGTATGTAGCCGAGTGAAGGCAGAACACGAAGCGGCCAGGATGCTACAGCCATTGCAGTGCGGATTGGAAGTGGGATAGAGTGGGAATGGACTTTATCATAGGATTGCCCAGGACCAGGTCAGGACATGACTCTATTTGGGTAGTGGTCGACCATTTAACCAAGGTAGCCCACTTTATACCGGTAAAGACAACCTACACGAGTGCAAAGTTGGCCAAGATTTACATGGATAGGATTGTGTGCCTACATGGAGTTCCCAAGAGTATCGTATCTGATAGACGCACCCAATTTACCTCGCACTTCTGGCGCCAGCTACACGAGTCACTTGGTACTAGATTAGAGTTTAGTACAGCGTTTCACCCACAGACTGATGGACAGACCGAGAGGGTGAATCAGATTTTGGAGGACATGCTGAGAGCTTGCGCCTTGGCTCATGGCTCGAGTTGGGATGAGAATTTGCCGTATGCTGAGTTTTCCTACAACAACAGCTATCAAACCAGCATCAAGACGTCACCGTTCGATGTGTTGTATGGGAAACGGTGCCGAACACCATTGATATGGGATGGAGTAGGAGAACGCCAGTTGTTTGGACCTGATTTGATCAAGGACGCTGAGGAGAAGGTCGCCTTGATTAGGGACAGGCTGAAGGTAGCACAATCAAGGCGTAAGCTACTGGCGATGCCAAGCGCAAGGAAGTGGTGTATGAGATAGGTGATAGAGCATACCTCAGAGTGTCGCCACTTCGTGGAATCAAGAGATTTGGAATTAAGGGTAAGCAGGCACCTCGGTTTATTGGACCGTATCGGGTCTTAGCACGCAAAGGAGAAGTTGCTTATCAGTTGGAGTTGCCAGAGGCTTTGTCCGCTGTTCACAATGTGTTCCACGTATCCCAGCTGAAGAAGTGCCATCCGGAAATGGTGGATACACCATTGAGAGACACCGTACCGCTAGAGGAGGTTCAGCTCGAGAATGATTTGACCTATGAGGAGAAGCCGGTCAAGATTCTGGAGACAGCAGAGAGAGTTACCCGTACCAAGACGATCAGGTTTTGCAAGGTGCAGTGGAGCCACCACACCGAAGAGGAAGCCACTTGGGAGCATGAGGATGACATCCGAGAGGACTACCCACATCTATTTGCTAGCCCCGCCGAATCTCGAGGACGAGATTCATCTTAAGAGGGTTAGTCTTGTCACATCCCAAATTTTAGATTTGGTTCTTCATAACATTCATAGCATTGCATCATGCTTTTCCCTACAAAACCGTCGAGTGAAAAGGTTCGGCAAAACGCTATTTTCAAATCCCTATTCTATTTTGCTACGAGGCTCCTGCGGGAGGCTTTAGTAGGACTAGCGTTGTCCACCCTTGTAGCCTAGTGGTTTCGCCCAACCCTTGACCCTAGAGGACATGGAAATATCTGCCCGGAACCAACTATACAGCCGGTACTATACGGTCCACGACCGTATAGTTGGTCATTACTGAGCAGGACTCCTCCAAATCCACGTTTTCTTTTCCTAATCGGTTTGGATTATTTTCTTGGACGTGAATTTGGTGTTTCTCGCAAGTTTTACCAACCTCTGACCCCTCTTATATACTGCCCTTGTGTCTCTCTCTAATCACAATCAACAGGAACAAATCCAGCTATGCGCTACCCCATCCCAAGACGTGGAAAACCTATGGGGATCATTGACCCTAGGGACCTTCCTAGTAGCCCGTCGTTGGAGGACGGCAATGAGGAGGTGGAGAGGTTTAGCCCGGGGTACAAGAAGTACGCCGAGCCAAGCTACTACAACAACGACCCCGATGAAGGTTGGAGTGACGTTTACATCTGCCGTGACGTCTATGATCCCCCGGGGATCGACTGGGCCGCGATGAAGAGAACCCAAGAAGAGAGAGAAGGCCAAAAACCGCACGGAAAAGGGTGTGTGGAGACGGTCAAGTTCATCACTACAGATCCGAGGCCGCATAAGCGTAAGGACATACCTAATATTGGTGCAAGTGCTAGCAAGGAACTGGCGTTGCCCCGCTCGAGGCCTACCCCTGGCGCTCGTATGAGGGTGAAGCCTCAAGAGGAGTGGAGGAGTAGCTTCTACTTACCGGGCCCATCAATAATGGATGATGAAGAAGAAGTTGTCCCTAGGACAAAGGATCACATGCAGGCACTGGAGATATATCAGAAGCAGGAGCTACTCCATCGCGTTGAAGTCTCTCACCGCCTCAAGAAGACAAAGAAGAAGGATGATCTTCTCCCGATGGTGACTAAGCTCGCAGATAGGGTGGATACTCTGCAATCTAATTTTTCACAAGTGCTACAGCCGCACCACTGCTCTGGAGGATACCAACAAGAAGCTACACACCGCAGTTCAACATGCTATGGCACCGCAGTGACCTTCAATAAAGCACGATATCAAATAATCGCAAGGGATTATTTGATCCCGCCTGGCTTGATTCCAAGCTTGGGGAGATCTCTAAGACCTTGTAATCTATCTTACAAGTTTTTATTACTATTCTAGATTTTGCATTAGTTCGAGCTCATAAATAAAGTTTGCATTATTAGAATTCCCTTCAGAAATAGTTGATCTCCCTTATGAAATTCTGAGTTTATTATAATATATGGAGCATTATTTAAGTTTGAGTTTGTCTTATTGGATATATGAATGTATTGAGTATAATTTTACTTGCACTTGATGATAGCAGTAGGAGTCTTCCACACCATTGGTATTAATGGAACATACAAAGATAAGTTGATCAATATGTTGTAGGTCAATGGTTTGATTTACAAAAAGGAGAAATTATCTAATCAATTAAGTTGAAAGAGAAAAACCTTGAACAAAGGAGAAATTTTAAGTGCTATCAAATAGAGTGAGAACAAGTTGAGGTAGAATGCTCAAGTTATAAAGATGCTTCATATATATTTGGAATTTGGTAATTGAGATTGTTAAACTTTGAATTCCTATATGAAGTGGAATATATGGCTAGCTCCTTTTGTCACATCCCAAATTTTAGATTTGGTTCTGCATAACATTCATAGCATTGCATCATGCTTTTCCCTACAAAACCGTCGAGTGAAAAGGTTCGGCGAAACGCTATTTTCAAATCCCTATTCTATTTTGCTACGAGGCTCCTGCGGGAGGCTTTAGTAGGACTAGCGTTGTCCACCCTTGTAGCCTAGTGGTTTCGCCCAACCCTTGACCCTAGATTGTTCCCCTCGACTTTACAAAACCGTAGGAGCAAGAATCGCTCGTACGGAGAAGTTACGGCCGTTTGTTTAATAGATCGGAAACGGTCCGAATTCCGGGCCAATTTCCGAGTCTGTAACCAACTCCGCGCCGTTTCAGCCTAGGATTCCGCGTGGGGCCCCACAAAAGGACCCCACCTGGCCCGAGCCGCCACAACCCACCCCGCCGCCTCACCCTCGGGAACCGAGCCCGCACCCGCCGCCATCGCCCCCTCCCCGCGATCGCCGCCTCCTGGCGCGAGCCGCCGCTCGTCGTCGCCCTTCTCCCCGCCCGGTACCGTCGCCCGCCTCCTTTTCCAGCGACCCGCCGCGCCACCGCACCCGCCTCCCGCCGCAGCACCTCGCCCGCCGGCGCCTACGCAGCGCCCGCCGCCGCTTCGCCTGCAGCGCCTCGCTTGCTAGCGTGCTTTCGCCGCAGCTGCTGCAGCCGCTACCGTGCTGCTTCTTGCCAGCCGCACACGCCGCCAGCAGCGCTGCGCGCTGATTTATCTTGCGCGTCGCGTTCGCCTCTCGTCTCTGCCGCTGAACCGATCGCCGCACCGTCCGGAGTTCGTTTCGCCATTTGTTTCCGGTAAGCATGCAGCCACCGTCAGATTTCAGATCAGCGGCTTAGATCGGTCGTTGACCGGTCAGACTCAGGCGTTGACTAGTCAGACGCCCAGTCAGCGCCCAGTCAGCAGACGCGTTGACCAGTCAACAGACACAGTTGACTGGTTAATTTCGTTAATCCTTTTAGTTGACAGATTTCGGTAGAATCTTGTAAATTGCATAGAAATTAAACCGCTTGGCCAAAAATTGTAAATAAAATATGTGTAGATTCAGTGAGTCGTGTAGAATCTCGCTGTACCTTTGGTTCAGACTTTTGCAGCAAGGTTTAGTACAGTTTAATCAAAGTAGTTAGTGGCCTTTTCGAAGTAATAAATTCGTAAAAAAAGATCCGTAGCTCCAAAAATCGCGTCTGATATGTCCCTGGATTCAGTGGAACAAGGGGATCTCATCGTGAATTAAAAAGTTAGGCTTACAGTAAAAACTTCTGCAGAAACTGTCTAGTGGCTTTCTGCAGTGTTTTAATTACTCAGGGAGTTTTATAATTCCTTTTTGAGTAATTCTAGTTGGTACTGTTTCTAATCAGCGATGCCTATGCGGTAGAATTTTCCCAAGATTTTACAAACACTATACTACCGGTAGTGAATTATTTGAGTTCTAGCTCTAGTTTTGAGCATTACTTTTTGCGTAATAGTTTTCCAAGTGCTAAAACTATTTTTCATGCATGCAATCGGTAGTATTATGGAATAGGATGTTGTGGTGCAGCTGTAGCACCAATTCACTTGTCGTTCTTGCATTCATACATCATATTTGTTGCATATGTTGTGGATTGTTTGTTTATGAATACAATTGTATCGTGTAGATTGTGACGAGTGCAACGCTTGCTCGTGTGTGGATTGTTCTTCCGACCGCTACAACCAAGGCAAGTAGATGCTACTTTGTTCATGATATCGTCCTACTATTTTCAATGCATTGTCGTGTATTTTGTAGATGCATGTGTAGGATGATACTATCGCTATGCTATGTCCTATTATGTGGTAGGGCTTTCCTTGTAGATGAAACACCGTTGGTAGATGTGCTTAGCCATGCTATGTTGAACGAGGACAGGGTTACATCATTGAGACTTGTTTCTAAAAGTATTGGTTTGTGAAAACTAAAACAACTTAATCAATGAATCTCCTGGGTGTGATGGTATTGATAATTTTTGGTGGTTTCATTGCGGAAAGGCACCCAGGTATCAAGAGAGAATGATTGGCTTCTTTATTGTGTAGCTTACGTGTACAACCATGTGCCAATAATGGAATGGGCGGTTGGTTCGACTTAGTAGGTTGTGGTAACTCGAACCCGCGTATCCAGAGATGTAGAATTTTGGTAGGTTGGACCGGTGCGCGTCGGGATTGGGGTGCTACTTACCGAACAGTCTCTTCTTGGACTTCTCCCTATCATCATCCAAAATAAGAGTGATGGTACGAGCTGGACTGGCCAAGTCACATGGGTAAAGTGTACTAACCCCTGCAGGGTGTATAATCTAATCGATTAGCCGTGTCCCCGGTTATGGACATCTGAGTTGCTTGATATTGATCCCATGACATGTTTCTCGCTCATTCTAATTTCATAATTGTTTTAATATTGTTGGGTTAACTTAATTGGGATCTTTTCAAAGAAAATCAAAAACTGTTTATGAAAGTAGGACAAATGTATTTGCAAATGCAAGCCAGACACAGCTCCAATTGCCAATTATGCATGTAGATGTTAGCACTATTGTCTCCTTTACTAGCTCTACTTGCCATACATTCCATGTATTGACCCTTCGAGGCTGCTACGTTTCATGTTGCAGGTTATTCCGATTCTGAGTAATCGATATAGGCCACGGTACTCCACTCGGCACTTGTTCACTTGTGGGCAATTTGAAGAATGGAGGATTTACTTTATTTATGTTGCTACCTGAATAATTTGAGCTAGCCTTAGGCTAAGTTTTTATTGTAATAATGGTACTCTGGATCTTCGTTATTTATGATACACGGATATTTTTCTATGTTATTCATCTTATTCTATTGTGGGACAATGAACCGATCCAGGGATTGGCATGTCACATAGAAGCCACGGTCTTTTCAGAACCGGGGTGTTACACCTTTGCATAACACTTAAACAAAAGTGTGAGCATAAATATATATAGAAAAAAAAGAAAAGGAGAGATGAAGAAAAGAGCGAATGTGCAAAGAGAAAATAGGCATATACCACTATATTGTAGTAAGACAAAGAGACATTTGAGATTTTGAATCCCAAGTGAATATGTTATTCCTAAAACCACTCGGGACTACCTCATTAACTCATTCGGTTGAACCGAATACTTATACATCATGTTGAGAATAATCTTTTATGAACTCTTAATTGCTAAGGTGTGGAAGCCTGCTAATATTATTTGGATGGTTCGAGTAAGGTACTATTTATGAACGTATTTATATGTATCATTTATGATAAATACATGCTGCAACTGCCTCATTTATTTTATCGACTCAGCTTCATGAATATGAGGATCACATCCGTTAAGGTAAACTTGCTTGGGACGAGCAAGAGTCTAAACTTGGGGAAGTTAATGAGTGCATATTTGCATCATGTTTTAGATTTGCATCGTATATGTAGGATTTTGGTATTTTACGGCGTTTGCACGCACTTTTTATGTTTATTTTTGCCAGGATCAGGACAGATGATGGATCCAATTGACACAATTCTTGGACCAGTTATATTGGAGTAAAAAGGAGCCAAAAACTATGTAAATTGCTTATTTTGGGAATATTAATAACACCAGAAGAAAACCCGAAGCAATTGAGGCATACGGAAGGTTTAACTACCAACTATACGGCGGGAGGAACTTTCTGGCCGTATAGTTCCCGTTATATAGTTGGCACTGACACCGCCTCCTCAAATAGTTTCACCCCGTGCAACTGGATCGGAGAGACGACATACAGAACACCTAGAAATCACCGAAACCTAACCTCCAGAAGGCATCAAGAGGGGGAACTCATCCACCGGGGATTCATCTTTGCCCTGCGCATATCCGGGAGGCTAAGGCATTGATCTTCATCATCAGCCGCTCCATCACCACCATCTCCATCCATCCCATCTACATCTTGTCTAGATCTTGTTGTAATTTCCGTACTCGTTGTGGATTTATACAAGTACTATTCATCTATGATAGATTCCATTACTTTTGTCGTTATGCTGATTGGCTCCATGTCTGAGTAGATCATTAGTTCTTGGGGAGATGGAGAACCCCTAGTATGAGATTGGAATAAGATAAAGTTTATTATGATATTCATCGCTATGACCATGTGTTAGATTGTCTACATCTTGTTGTTGGGAGAAGTCGACCTCTCAATATTTGCCTCTTGTGGAGACTTGATGGAGGGAACTACTTGTTGGTAGACAGAGGTGTGTTAGCACTTACAGTGACTATAAAGTTATTGGCACATCTTACGTATCAACTTGGGAATCGAGGAAACTCACAAAACACTATCCATGTCATGAGATACATCCTGCGAGATTATGTCCCTTAATAGCGCAGTAATTTAATTGATGTTGATTGTTGTCTGCTTTGATTATGAGGATGATTTGAGTAGTGGTTATTGCCTCATTGTACAAATACAGAGTTCCTCCCACACATACATAGTTGATAATGTTCATGATGATAATCTTTACCTTAGCCCTTTATAATGCTAGTGGTGTATCCGCTAATCCCTAAGAACGCTTTTCCCCGCTGAAGTTTCAAATCTCTTTTACATACACGATGATAGTGGTGTATTTAGTTTTATTTACTTTACTTATTGTTCTCTTATACCAACCCCCCGCCCCCAAAACACCTTTTTACACAATACTCGCATTTTATCATGTCACTTAAAACTTTATTTAGCATTTCTATTTTCATTATTTATTTCAAGACTTATTAGACTTCAGACTCCTGCTCCTTGTGGGATCGATATCTTTATTTCGAAACTAGCTACAACCGATATGTACACTTGCAGTCATCAGCTGGCCTTCCTTTTGCTATCCTGCTTGTTGATGTAGAAGTGGATGGTGTAGGGACCCAACAGTTTGTCGAGTGCAGATGGCTCATCATGGCAGTTGCAGCGTTGCCACGTCTGTGTTGGTCTCCCGCCATCGCGGTAGTTGCCGCCACGATATCCGCTGTTGCGGTTTTCATCCTCGCGGCAATCGGCGTAGCCAGCCACGACCATATCGACCTCTTCGCTCTCATCGTAGACGCGCATGCTTATTTTCCCGCGGCAATCGTGCCCGCAGCCAAAGTCGTCTTCATCATCCGAACATGTTCGGTTGACGGCATCTTCGCCATTGGCCCAGCGATTGGTGCTGTCCATCAAGTGATTGATGGTTTTGGGCTTGACACGCCCGAGATCCTCTCTGAATTCACGGTGTCTTACGCCACCGTTGAAGGCATCGATTGCCCTTTCCTCCGAGATGTTCTCGGCGGAGTTCTTGATGACAGACCAACGCTGTATGGATGAGCGGATGGACTCGTTGGACTGTTGGCAACAGGCGCGTAGCTCCTCGATTGAAGCTGGTCTCTTGTTGGTGCCCTTGAAGTTACGGATGAAGCAGTATAGCTCTTCCCAGTTGCGGATGGATCCGGAGGGGAGGCTATTGAGCCAGGCTCTGGTCGCGCGTGTCAGCTACAGTTGAAGGCATTGCAAGGTTGTGTTTTTACTCCCGCTATGGAGTTTGACTAACGACAGGTGGTCGTCAAGCCAGATCATCGGCTCCTACATGACGTCGAACTTCAGGTTGTTCGAAGGAAGCTTGAATCCCTTAGGCATCCGCGGCTGTCGTACGGCCCTGCTAAAGCACCTGGTGCCACATAGCTCTGTGTCCTCATCCTCGAACTCCATGGAGCACGCACATTTGGCACGTGACTTATCAAGCTTGCTGCGTAAGCTCGCTACAGGCATTGTAGTTGTGGCTCCTGCGCCGTGGGTTGCAGCGACACCACGACAGGTCATGCTCTTCCTCGTCGGATGAGGGTGTCCGGCTTCGGGTGAACTTTACCATGGCCATTTTATTTGGCTCCACGGCTGCTTCGTCGTGGACGTGGCTCCGACAAGTCCAATACCTGCAATCGCAGATTTGTGGATTGTGTACCGTGGGTCCCCCGCTGGTGGTGGGTTTGATGCCAAGTAGGTGGTGGACGCCATGACCGTGACCTGCGATGTTTTGGGAATGATATTGCCCCGCGAGTCCATCTTCATGAAGGACATGTCGAGTGACTTTGTGGCCTCACGTCGTGCGGCAGGATCCATGCGCTCCATGCGTGAGCTATACTTGCGGCCATCGAAGCCTTTCGAGGAAGAGCCACCAGTGGAGGAGAGTGCAGCTTGCTGCATGCTTGATTCGTTAGCCGCTCGTCTATGCTGCTCGAGCTCGTGTTGCTGCTTGATTTTTCCATTGTGCTCCTCGATGAGGAGCCAGTGGTAACCCATCAGCATGTCACGAGGGGCGTCGATTGGCAGAGGATTGGTACCTTGCACAGCTTCACGCACCCTCTCCCACTCGTCGTTGTTGAGGTTGATCTCGTGGCGAACATGGTTGATACCCTCAGCGTTGTCGGGTGGCCTGTTCTCGTTGGGATTGGGCGGGGGTGGTATGTTTCCTTCGTTCCCATCCTGCGGGTTGGGAGGGGGATTTGGTGGATCGGCGCTGTTGTCGACATTGCCATTGTGGATGGCCGCGGACATGTAGCAATGGAGGAGATTGTTTCTCCCACAGCTTTTAGATCCAGAACCGTAGGTTCCTTCCTCCGTAGGAGGGTCACAGAGGTCGAAGTTGCAGCTCCTGCTATCATCCGAATCGCTTGTCAGCAACGGTGTGAGTAGGGCACCAATTGGTGGCATCCATGAGGTGGGCCTGATCGATGGAGGTGGCACCCGCTCTAGGAGGCGTACGGTGCCGATCTTGCCCACCTGGAAGCAGAAACTCCCGAACATCATCTCGACTCCGTCTCCTACGGAGTCGAAGTCCTTGCGGGTGGCCGGGGAGTGGGCGGTGAAGTCGAGGGCACCAAAGAGGAGGTGATTCTCTGTTGCCGAGGAATCGAAGATTGCAGCGGATGGAACCATCACGATCACACGATCAGCGTCCCTAGTTCCCACAGACGGCGCCAATTGACGAGGGTTTAACCCGTCAATGCCCATTGTTATGTACTTGGGTTTGGAGAAGACGGGGATGCTGGAGATCGCGAGACGGTTAACAAACACGCAGCAAGGGGACACAATGTTTACCCAGGTTCGGGACCCCGGATGGAAAACCCTACTCCTTCTTATCTGTTCTTGATTGATGGCGGAACCAAAGGTTACAGGGGGTGCGCAGATGCAATCTGGCGTGAGGTGTGTGTATGAGTTGGCAGATCCTCCTCGTTGTGCCCTCCTGTCCTTTATATGGGGAGGCCAAGTCTCGGGTAGGTCGAGTCGGTTACAAATTAGGGTTTCACCCTTCAAGATTCTATCTACAATTTGGTCATGTTCTCCAAGGAGTCGAACTTCTACCGGGCTTGGTCCATCCAAAGTCTCCTTGGACAGCAAGTCTTTGTGTGGGCCTTCACTAGGCTGGACCGGGTAGGCCAGTGTTAGGTACCACCACGTCGAGCTCCTCCAACACCACGCGAGCTCCTCCACGGCCAAGCCTACACCGCGATGATCTCCTCCAGCACACACCCCTCCCACCGGCCATGGACCGACGAGCTCCTCCCCGCGGCCAATCCTACACCATAGCGAGCTCCTCCCTCGTCCGTGGGGTGTTCCGCGCGCAGTCACTAGCAAGAGTGGAAGTGGAGGAGGGGCTCCCTGCCAGCGGTGGGAGGCATGGGATCAAGGGGAATCGCAGGAGGGTAAGGGGGAGAGAGGAAGAAGGGGAACGAGAGATAGGAAGTTAGGGAATACGGGGGCCGGGGAGCGCGTTATTCGGATAAGTGCCCAAACTCAGTGGCGCACACGTATTATGTGCGCCACGGATATACAGGTCGACCACCAGCTGTGGGGCCCACTTATGCATGACACAGCGGTATTGTTGTGCGCCACGGATATGTGCAGGTAAGTGGCGCACCGATCCCCCCGTCAGCCATAGATAACTATCTATGGGGCACCCTCTCGATATGCACCACTGATATGACCCATGTGGATAAGACTTTTCCCACTAGTGATATATTCTCACAATTTATTGTGTGTATGTAGTAGCAGAAACAATTCAAAGTTTATAGTTCATATGAATGTAGAATAAATCTAGGGCTCATAAGTTTTTTAGAGATGGAGTTAGCGAACTAAAGTACCAATTGCATAACTTATATTGTTAGTGTACATTCCCTCAGGTTCATTAATCCGTCCCTAAAAAAATCTGACACCATCATATGTGTCTCCCCTTGCACTCTTTTGGCGAAAAATTGAATTATTGGCCTCGGTAAGAAATAGAAATGTAATGTACACTATATAACATATATGCATGTTGTGTATCGAAATCAATACTCCAGTAACAGCTAGCAATCCCTAAAACCCCATAAATCTAATATGTTATAGATTGATTAAATTTACAGCACAAGAAGAATCGTATAAACAATAATAAGCTAAGCAAATGTAAATTTACTAGATGGCATATAAGCAGATCTAATAAAATCTCCAAAACAATTGACCGCCTCGATTCAAAGATTATAGTTCATATGAATATAGAATAAATCTAGGGTCTCATAAGTTTTTTAGAGATAGAGTTAGCGAACTAAAGTACCAATTGCATAACTTATATTATTGGTGTACATTCTGTCAACACCCGGATTTTTCAATCCTAGATGCCTGTTATGCCATACATCGCAATCCCAGGATTACCATTTTTGCGAGACATAACAGAATTGGATACCATAGTACTTCATCCATTACAAATGATACATAAGTTCTTACACAAATAGGGATCTCATGATCCAGTTCTTAATACAATATCAAGCAGCGGAATACGTAATAATAACGGTAGCGTAGGAGAAGCTCCATCTTGAGGTCACGCAATGCGTGATGGGAGATGATCCTAGTTGTCGTAACCTTCCTGGGGTCCATCTTCGAGGTACTCTTCTTCATAGTCTGGCCATGGGAATAGCCAGGGACAAAGCCATGAGTACTCTTTAAGTACTCGCAAACTAATACTAACAAGTAAGGGGTTTTTGGATAATAGGACACTAGGCTCTAGGGTTGTTTTGCAAAAAGCCAGGTTTATCTTTAATAAGTTCCGAAGCTAGTCACAGTTTTATAACTCCTAAGTGGGATCTTGTAATCCAGGTCACAACTCTGTTGTGGTCAAGTCAAAGTCGCAATTCATTTCACAAGTCTTTTTAAAAGTCTGACGTGGGAACAGTATGGCCACTCAGCTCCATAATCATGACGCCAGCTATTCGAATATTTTGACACTCTGCAGAGATTGTACACTTTCACCACAACATTCGATACATCCGTCAGGAACAAATCCTGAATTCACCATACTCAGTATGCGGATAATCAATCCTAACCTTTCAATTACACTCCCTAGTATCAGCACCTCCCCTGTGAGTTTGGCCTCCCAACCATGACCACTGTCATCTTGGGTACTGCACAGGTGGACAATCTTCACAAGGTAGCCTCAGCTCAGACCTTGGCCGTGAGGGAACTAAACTAAGGTATATAAGTTTCCAGTCAAGCCCTACCCAATATTCGGGTATTGTGGTTGTACGATAAAATTGGAATGGTATCGCATCCAGACAACCATCAGTTTTATAAAGGGCTAAGGCTCATGCCTCAACATTTTCATCACCAAAATCATTAAGTGTTTTGAAACACATGTCCAAAACATTTCAATAGAATGATCCATCATTCCAAGGTTTTCATAACCATTTTTCCACCAAGTATTCCCATCTAAAGTTGATCAAGTTTTATGCTTAGCACTAGCATCTACAGTTGGGGGTAGTACTAATGAGGGGTGGTAACTAGTGGAGTTTCACTAAGTCCAACATTATATCTTAGACTGAGATCAAGGTTTCTAGCTTAGGCCAAATTTTATGCTCTTTAGGAAAACTTGAGCACAACTGTCTAATATCTACCAAACTCTTAGGTGGACTCTAAGTAAGCTTTGATAAAGAAATAAAGTAAGAAGCTTGCCATAAAACTAGGATTGGTTTAGCAAGTAGGTATGATCACATATGCTTAAGGCATATAGTATTCATATCACAAGTATGGGTTTGTGGCATCAGTAGGGTATCTTGCAAGTGTTAGCTTGCATTGGTATAGTATCAGCTTGCATCAGTGTCAATATAAGCTTGCATAGTTACTAGCTTGCCTTGTGTAGAGCAGTGGTTGAAGTTCTCCTTGGCTTCCTCTTCGTAGTATCCTCCTTCCTCCTCGTAGTATCCTTGGTCGGTACTAGCGTCTATGAATAAATACGAGGTACACAATCACCAAACAATACTTAACTACTTGCAATCATCACACACAAGGGTCCTATAGATGATCTAGCATCATCTCTAACATTACAAGGTTAAGGCTTGGTTTAAAACTTCTTATTTTTAGAAAAGTAATTTCTACTCATTGAAAAACTACTTAAGATTTAATATTCTCCAAACTAAACATGGGATCATGTTGACACATGTCATCACCACATATTGTAGTCCATGGGAATGTGATTTAAAGTGGTGTCACAATTTAATAAGGTTTTACCCTTTTATTTTAATTAATTAAAGTGGCTAGAAATGCTTATGAAGCATTCTTTTATTACTTGAACATTATTTCTGAAAATAAACCTATATATTTTTATATATTCTGAAAGGTATGGTTAAATGTGATTTTTGAGAGTTGGAATCAACTCAAAAGCTTTTATGGTTTAAATTTGAAAAACGTTTGAATGCAGAAAAGCTTCTGCCTTGTTATTTTTGCTATGGGTGATCTACTGATCCAAATGACTTGAATCCAACGGGCTTGGATTAAGCATTCACAGACCTTTCCAACAAAATTGGTTTCATCCAATTTGGTGCACTGAATCGATCTGGATTGATTTTTGAAGTTGGGTACAGAAGTGTGTTTAAATTAAAAAAGAAAAGGTTTAATTTGAAATGCTGGGCTGCGTGGGAAATTCTAACGGGCCGGCCTGCTAAGCGCAGTGCTCCCGCGGGCTGCGTAAGTGGGTGTCCCCACTCGTCAGTGACACGGGGCTGGGCGAAGCGGTATGGGGCAACGTGGATCGTTCGATCTAGTTCTAATCCAACGGCTGAGGGTCATCGTCGACGCGAGACAGCTCCGGCGAGAACGAAACCTAGCGCGGCCAGTGGGGGGTGCTGGGGGCTCACCGGGTACGGGCGAGGGTCGGCGAGGCGGGCGAACAACAAAGTCGACGACAGCGATCCTCCTGGTACCGAAGGCTTCTCCTGGGGCGGCTCCAATCGCTGGCTCCCTTCTTCTCCAGAGGCGGCGGGCTCCGGTGAAATTCCGGCGAGGTGGTGCTCTCCTTGCTCTGAGAATGGTGTGGCACGGTCAGTGGGGAGAGGGGAGTGAGATGGTGTGAAGAAATCGTGCGGGGGTGGTCTCTATTTATAGTCGAGCGAGGGGACCGTCGGGGCGCAAGGTGAGCTCGTCGGGGGCGACGTTACCGGCAGCTAATGGAATGGGCAAGGGTAGGGGACGGTGCTGTGTCTCCTGGCGATGCTCAACGACATGATCGCGAGGCATGGGGCGGTGTGGTTTGGTCTGGCAGGCGGCGCTGCCTGGCAGAGGCGGCGTCTTCGACGGCGGGTGGCTGTATGGCACGGGCGGCAAACGGTGTCCTGGGTCGGTGGTGATCGTGTGTGCGCGTGGTGAGGGCAGCGCGCGGTCTGTGGACGCTGGTCGCGGGTGGCGCTCTGGCGCACGCTCGGCATGGTCTGGGCATGTCTTGTGCGCGTGGTCCAGGGCTTGGCAACGCTCGCGGCTGGGACAGGCAGTGGCGGTGGACGGTGGGCTGCCTCCCAGACATGCTGGCTAGGCTTGCTGCTGCTCCTAGCTTGCTGTCCACAATGGGGTGACATGGGGGTGCTCGGCTGTTCACCATTAATGGCAATAGCAAGCTCACAGGGGTGCTAGTGTTGGGCTAATCTTTCTAGATGCTCTACTGAGTTGTGTGAGCTAACTAGGGAACAAGTTAGGCAAGAATCACTGCACACTATAGTGTTTGTGGTTTTGTTTGATTTGTGTCTGCAACCTGTTTGATGAAATGGCCGCATGAACTCAAGTTTTGAATTTTGAAATGAATTTTGGTGGGTTTGCTAGATTGGTTCTGGTGAGTCTGCAGATGCTTGGGTTTTGAAAGTTGAGCTTGTTTGAGTGGGTTTTGAAAAAGTGGGATCTTCCCATATGAAGAAGATTCAATTTTGAATTGTCATTTAAACTATGCATTTGAAAGTTTCTGGATGATCACAAAGTGGGCCTTCATACTCTGTTATGAGTACATTCAAGGGGTGCAAAGATCCAGAAAAGTTTCTGTTAGGTTCTGAAAGTTTGAGACAGCCAAAGTAGGCATGTGAGTTAAATTGGCCAAAATGACCATTCACTTAATATATTTGTTTTGATGTACTTGTCTTTAGGAAAAGTGTGGGGAATGTTTTAGATGATGTTATTTTCACCTAAGAAACATTTTACAAGCAATGGTTCACACAAACAAGGTGGTTTTTAAAGAAATTCAAAAACTATGCATACACATATGCATGCATTCATGAATTCATTTAGAAAAGTTTTTGTTAATCCTAAACTTGATGATTAGTGTTTTGATGATCTAAGTTTGATATTTTTGGGATGTTACACATTCCCTCGGGTTCATTAACCCGTCCCTAAAAAAAATCTGACACCATCATATGTGTCTCTCCTTGCACTCTTTTGGTGAAAAATTGAATCTTCAAACCATATATATTTCCTGTATCAAGAAGGCGTGCGGAAGAGCAAAAGAATCTATAGACGATTGAGAAAATCTTATGTATGAACAATAAAATCTGTGGCTGCGACTAGAGAAGCTAGCAAAAAAAGTACCTTGAACGCCTCATCAAAGACCTCCTCCTCAAACTCATTGTTCTTCGTAATTGCGTCGAGGATTTTTCTGTGGAAGATGGGGTCATTGATGATGAGCACCGGGTTATGTCCACCTACTGCATGCCCCTCATCCAAATCTGCCGCTGGCACCACGACGTTGTCGGCCACCTGCTACTCGACAATGATTGCGACTGGATGGACGAATCCCGAAGCATCGACAGCGCGGCAATGAGCGGCGTGCATGCTTAGAGAACCGGCAAGCCCCTTCTCGGTGAAGACCGAGCCATCAGCTGCTGCACCTCCAACTAGCTTCACCTACGCTTGTCTCCACGCGTACGCTTCATGGCGCAGCTAAGGGAGAGCGCTGGTGCTAGTGTAGGAGTTTTGACACACGCAGAAGGTTTATATTGGGGTTTTATGACTAGATAGATTAGGAAAAAATGACACGAGCTCGTGGAAAAAGAAGGCCGAGTGGTTTTGTATACGCGGGACCGTTGGCAGTCTCGAGTGGTCACGTGGCTGTGGACGTGTGTGAGTGGTGCTAGTGCATGATCTCTACTTTCTAATTGCATTAACAACATGCGCAAGCTACCTCGGGAACATGCATGAAGCCAGTTTTTAAGACGGGCACCATAATGGTCCATCTTAGTATACCCCTGAAGGCGATTAATATTTCTGACCGGCTACGGTTCAGTGATCTAGGGAGATGGTCTCTATTATCGTCCGTCTTAGGTAAATTTTAGAGGCGTTTCATTTTAACGAACGGCTGAGGAGGAAGTAGTACTAGAGACGGTGCCAATTTTAAATCGTCTGAGGATAGAGTTAGTGGCGGTCCCAAAATTGAGACCACCTGAGGTTGGTGAACATAGCAGGTTGGTTGTATTTTAGAGTTAAACCACATCTAGGCATCGTCTCTAAGTAACGAGTTTGTACTAGTGTGTTTAAATACTTTTCTAACTCTCCATCACCCTGAACAACAGGAGTTTGATGGGTAGAGCTCAACAAGGAGAAAGTACCAAATATCTTCCCCCACACTTTTCTCTTACTCTTGCCAGCGGTTGGTACCGCTGGAGGTCGGTGTTGCACGGTTGGGCCATACTTAGTTTCATACTTGCCAAAAACTTCGTTAACCCTATCTATAACATCAAGTAAATATTTATCAAAGCTAACACTTACAGTAAGACTCAAGAGCGAAAGAACCCCAACAAACGCATCCATTTTAGCCCTAGGATACAGAATAAATGCAATCGCGTACAATAAAGGGATAGTTTTCCAATATTTTAGGTATTTTTGTTTCATTTTATGAACAACTACAAGTAAAGTTTCATCATTTTCATAGTCTTTAAGGTGTTGGACAAATTCCAATATGATGCACAATCATATGACATATAGGATAATAAATCCCAGATAAGTTACAATTTCCTCTTACAAGGTTTGCAAAATCTAAAGATTGAATCAACAAGGTACCAAGTATCAGGACCAAGTAGATGATACCCATATGATTGCGGAAAGTGTTCATTAATAAATTTCCTAGATTGTACTCTATCATCTAGAACTACTTTAAGCATCAAGTATGTAGAGTTCCATCTAACAGGCATGTCTAGATGAAAAAATAATTGGTTACATCAATAAGAGCACAATATCTTTTACAGTTGGCAAGTCAGGTATTAGAAGCATTCAACCATGAAATTGCAGTATGCAATCAACCATGAAATTGCAGTACGCAATCTCTCAATGTGTGGTTATAGATCTTTTATAACATTTTTAGCAATAAGATTAATTATCTGACAAACACATCATTGATGAAGCAAGAATTTTGATGCATATACTTTAAAATGTAGGAATGAGAGAATTCATTGTAGAAGCATTATTCAAAGTTATTGCAAATATCTTGTCGTATAGACCAAACTCACTAACCACTTTAAGTATAGCATTAGCAATGTTCTTCGCATTATTGGATACGTCAATTAACTCAAATTCTATTACTCCTTTATGTAGTTTTCAGAAAAAGCTAACATAATGAGCGGCCACGGTAATATAATCCAAATAGCAGATGTTATAGAGACTGAAAAGGTAGGCGATCCTAACTCTTCTTTTATGGCTTGATGTCCTGCTTTGGATATTTTTCTCATGTTTCTAGTTTTTTTTAAAAAGGTCAACGGGTGGAACCCACCCAACATGAAGCTGCTATTAAAAAAGTCTGGAGTACAAGCGGACCCAAAAGAATAGAAAATTACACAGGGGTCCTAATTTAACCACAAAGAACCTTGGGGAAAAGCTTGAAAAGCAATCAAGTCCCCGATCCTCTTCCTCCTCCAGAACCCAAAGCTCCGGCGTCGGGCTGCAATGGCGACTCCGAGGCCACTTGGATCCGAGGTGCAGACGAATTCCGACGGATGGAGCAGAGCAGCGGTGAAGTGGCAGACCTACTGCCATTCGGTCTGGCGCAAAGACGGGAAGAAGCCACCATGACGCATCGGAGAGGAGCTCCAGAAGAAATCACCGCTGCAGACTCCCAAAGTGCATATTAGAAGCGACCACCATGGGCGCTGGAGCATACAGAAGGAGAAGCCCACCGCGGCATGGACAGCACCAGCGCCTGGATGAAGAAGAAAAGGGCGACGTGGCCACACGAACCCCCTCGCCACCATGGCCGGCCGGGAATCGGGTAAAACCACGCGGCCACCTCCATGCCAACCTCCCTCGCCACCAAGGCCGGCCGAGGAGAGCGAAGAGGCAACAGATCACACGTCAAGCGCTAGCTCCTAGGCGCCTTATGGATGGGCTTGCCACCAGTAGACCTTTGGCTTGGATCCACCATCGATCTAAGTGGATTCCGACTGGGGCAGATCCTTGGCGCCGCGCCATAGCACCAACAGAAGCCTCTGCCACCACCGGAACAAGCTGAGGAGGCCTCGCTCTGCCAATCCTCCCCGCCACCACGGCCGGCCAGGAGCGGGAGTGTAGAGCCACCACAAGCACGAAGCGGGGCGGCGGGCCTTATTACGGAGATCCGGATAAAGAGACGAGGCACACCAACTCTGGCCGTTGGAGCACACCGCGCCCAACCTCCACCACCAGATGTGCCAAGGTCGACCCCCAGCATCAGCACCCTACTCCACAACTACTAGCACAACGGCCACCAACCCTATAACTACTCCGGAACCTCACCTTCGTCGCCTCCGGCCGCCATGGCCCCCGAAGGGGCTCGGGATCGGCCCGGTCTTGTGAGATCTGGGAGAGGTGCTGTAGCGAGCTCTAAGGGAGGGGGGCTCATGTTCCTAGTTGTAGTCTGTCTAGACACATGTGTAAAAGTAGGAGTGTGAGCAGTTCAAATATACTCTACAAAAGTAGGGGACTCGGCCAAACCCTGACAGTAAAACGTTGACCGTAATTAATGTTGTCAGAGCGTCTCTTTGACGAGGTTGATCGTAAAAAATACCTCGGCCGTGTAGTCGGGGTTGAAGTTGATCCTAAAGTTGATCAGGTTTTTGGAGAGCACTCGCGCGACTACTGTTAACCACGACGTTATCGGGTGACGAGTTCCCAACAACAACTACTTTCGACATCGATGACTTATTTGACAACATGGTCGACAACACGAAAGTTGCTATTGCTTAGGCTGCACCATACTTTCCCTTAAACTTTCTCTTTTAGATTATGCTAAATAAAATCGTTCTAGCGTTTAGAGTAGATTGATAGATTTATCTTGTTTAGATGTCGTTAGTTCACCTATTCTGTTAGTATGCATGATTAAACTAATCATGCTTTATAAGTTAATTCAGATTAAATCATATGAATTGATGTTCATGTTTTCAACATAATCTAGGCTAATCTGAGTATGTTTTATACAAATTAAGGAGGGGTAATAACAAAACAACAGACGAAACGAAAGGAAAACGTCGATGGTTGAAGACTTGTTGACGTGCGTAACTTGCATGTTGAGAGAAGATATGTTTTTATAATTCGTGGAAACAAGAATGCGCACACGATGAGAATCAGGGACAGGTGTGTGTAGTTTGTTCATATTCCATTCGTGTGCATGCATGCAGAAGCTTAGCTAGCTACTCTAGAAAGATCTATCTCTTCGGTTATTGACACATAAGATGGATGTGCTGCTGCTCCTGCCTACACGTAGTTACCGAGTGTGACACTCTAAAATAATAACCAACTAAAAATCCAATCATGGATGCCTACCAAGGGCCAATAAAATAGTACTATCATGCATGATGTTGCTTTGTCGCGGTCATCTTTTGTGCTTGAGCACCATGACTCATCACATTGCGCATGGAAGCTTCATTTTTTTAATTCGCTTGACGATCTTGTTTTGACCATGTGAAGATCAACATGCATGTCTGAGACTCTGAGAGAGGCCAATTAACTAACAGTTGACTGATTGTCTGATTTCGACTGGCCAAAGGTTATATGCTTTTACACCGTTGGATTGAGATAGGACGGACAGGATCACACACGCACTCCTAATTTTCTCTAGCTCGATCCATCCAAATTCTCTGTGCATCCGTCTTGTTTCTTCCCTGGCACTGACGGCTCCAGGCCCGTCAGGCAGCCGATGGTCAGTGTTTTATCTACCTTGACCTTTAGTGACACCTCTGACATTAACCTCAAGGGCACGTGCAGCGTGTAGACCGAGCTAAGGGAAAAGTAAAATCAAGTCTAGCAAAATCAAATGGCTCCACCGTTTAGACTCAGCTTGGTGGATCCGCATGCAGCTTTTTCTGCCAAATCGTACATCATCTTGTGAAGAGAGCAAACATAAAACAATAATTTAATCAATGGGTAGTATATCTAATACTAGACTCACTCTTGGAAATTTTTTCGTAGCACTACCCTCTCCACTGTCTTAGACTGAGTCAACGCTGCACACACTCTTTTAACTCATCGCTTACCTCGCTTTGGCTCCTTGTTATTGTTAGATGCGTCTAAAACTTGCTGAAATCAAGAAAATGAGAAAGAAAAAAGATTTTTGTTTTTGCAAGAGAAAACCGGAAGTTACAGATTTTGAAAATAAGAAGTTGGAGAACCCAAATGTTTTACATTCTTCTTCTTGAGTAGGGACCGTATAAATGGCATCACGTTGGCAAATGCTAGAATATTATTGAACGGAGATCGAGCCACAGTCTCGCCAAAATTCTACTTGAACAAACACACATGCCTCTAACTTCGGTTTGGACCAGCCTCTAATAGCGGTTATAGAACCGTTGTTGGCGGTTCGATATTAGAGCCCCCTTTAACAGCGGTTCTTATACAAACCGAACCGCTGTTAAAAGGTGGCGCACGTGGGGCTGCCGCATCGCTCAGGCCCCCCCTTTAACACCGGTTTGTAACACGAACCGGTGTTAAATATTCTCTACGACGGCAGAAAAACGGCATAAATCTCTGCCGCCGCCCCGTTCTGGGCGTATTTCTGCGGCACGGCGGGGACGGGGAGGGGGGAAGGGGGAATCGATCAGGAGAGGTATACACATACATCGTCCGTACATACGAGTACATGAATAATTAAGCAACTATTATTATACACAAACATCGTCATTGTGGTATTCTCCGTAAGCGTTAAAGCATCAAGTACAAGACAAACACGTTCAAGCATATATATACAATATAACATCTCCGAACACGTTCATTTTGGTGGATATCTAAAAAGTTCACCACCAGGCGTGACGACCTCATCAAGTATGAACCCCGCCAATTCCTCTTGAATGGCTCGTATGCGGTCAAATGGTAGGAGTTAGTCCTGCATCCGTTCGATCTAAATATATATGAAGAATGGGGTCAATATATATAAGAATAAAACTCAACATAATTGATGGTAATAAAATAATGTTGTGTACTTTGTTTACTTATTCTAAGTTGTTATGGTGCGGCTTGGCCCGTCGCACATATCGTGTTGCGAATGAACTTGCAAACATAGTATCCACATAAGTTATTGCCGGGTCCCTGATGGGCACACTTTACGAGAATAGAGAGTTCAATCAAAATAATAATCAATAAAGCATGATATAATAGAATTGGAAGCAGAATCAAAGAGATACGCAGACCTAGCTAGCTAGTATTACTTACATTTTGGTTTACAAATTTTAGTTCTTCTAATCATTCACCCACGGCCCTGTCCGTGAACCTTTTTCAAACCCTGTCCGGCAAAGAAAATGGATAAACGAGTAATTAATTACTTGTTATCACGAAATTGCCGATCTAGTGCGATAATATGATTGAAATTACCTCTGGAGCATCTCTTTAAAGTCTGCCCATAGCTCTTGGTCTTTTCATAACGAGTCCATGACAAGGACTTTTCCTGAGTCAACTTGAATGACTAGCAGAATAAAGTGGAATCTGCGCAAGCATAACTCATCATCAGTTACATTTAACATCGAGTAAGCCGAAACAGAATGTGTACAAGAGAGGGTAACACTCACGAGAATTTGTAAGGCAATAATATTTCCCTTTTGGTTTGTTGTCTCAGTAAAGACGTTAGCAAGAAATCTTCTGTTTGCCCGGGTTTGAGTTTTACCACTTCTTCATGAACTCTATTTGGGTCAACGAACCCAATGTCAAAAGGGACTCCTTTCATGCATTCCATAATCTTTTTCATGCATAATAGTATATACATATATGGTGAGCATATATATACATGCAATTAATGAATTGAATGAGATGAGATAGAAATTACAGAAATAGTACTTACACACAATAAAGGCTGATGGCAGCTTTGTCGAGTTCCTTTTGATTGAATAGAAAATGCAAGTCTTGAATGTTGAAGTTGATCTCGTCGTCTCCGCACATGAAAATCTGATCTCTTATATGCGTCGTGATCCATTCTTCCTTTCTCGTCTGGCGGAAATCAAGGTACCACTTATGCAATCTTCGCATCTCTGTTGGTAGATTCTTGAGCTCCTCTTTCTTGATGAGATTCTTCACATACATCCATGGTTGTATGGGGTTGACATCTCCTTTGGGCAAGTTGTCTCCCATGATGTTCAAGTATGCAATGTAAGTCATCCCCATCTCATTGTCCTTTCTTTGTAGCTCTGCCTCGTAATCATTTACAGGAGGAGCTATCCGTGTGTCGAACACTTGGAGCGGGGCGCATGATTGGTTTTCCTGCTCTCAAAGCATGGGAACTGTTTTCTAGGGTGCCGCACGACTGCTACTTTCAGACTCCCTCCGCCTTGCATCCCCCTTCATAATCTGGCACTCGTAGTCCGGCACAAGTGGGGTGTCAGATTTCAAAAGATTATTGTAAAACTTCTCCACCACCGCCGGATCTAGTTTCTCCTTTGGCTCGTCCCGTCTAGGTGCAAAGAATTTCTTGACCTCTTCTTCCGAGATCCTCTTGGTCTCCTCATCGCTGCGATTCCATGGTAATACCGGCAATGGCTTGGCGGAAGGCTGCAGGACGTAGTTTCTTGAACTCTTTGGCGTACGGTTTCCTGCGGATTTCTTCGTGGCAGTGCTAGTGATGCTCTTCGTGGTAGTGCTCTTCCGCTTACGCTGAGGAGATGGCTGAAGCGACGGAGATGGCTGACGCGCAGGAGATGGCTGGCGCCAAGATGGTCGACGCCAGAGAGATGGTGGCCTGGAGATGGGTCGCAGCCAGAGATGGCTGAAGCGTCGAGACGACGGAGTATTCGATGACTTGGAGGCTGAGGCGGCTCATTTGCAGCTGCGAGGCGCAGACGACGCAGACGGAGTGGCCTCCAATTTGGAAGCACGATGTGTTCCTTCTTCCAAAGAATGGTTGTTTTCACTGCAAATTTGAGTTGAGTTTCCCCTTCACCTGTAGCATGGTTAAGCTATGCTTCCTCATATTCCTTCACAACCTCATCCACCCCGACAATAGCATAGCCATCTGGAATCGGTCGGCAGTGGTAAGTTCCACCAGCTACAGGAGGTAAGGCATAGCCGACCGCCACCTTAATGGATAAGCCCATTAATCTCACATGCAGCTCAGCGTGTTCGCTCTCCGTGATCTCGTCCACGGGGTATCGAGGACCCGCCATTTCAAGCGTGGGCTGCACGTTCTCCGTGGAAGCCACGCTGCTTTTCCGCGCAGAGTCTGGGCCGCCGGTAGCTTCCAATGCAGGCTCTTCGTGCCGCTGAGATGAGCCGGTAGTTTGCTGGCTCTTTTGTGCATTCACTTGCGCCTGCAGCGCCACAAGTGCATGTTCTATCTGTGTCATCCTCTTTGTACGCTCTTTTTCTTTTCTGCCGCTTCATCTGTAAGAGTCGCCCCACTCGGCAAACCCATCCTTCCACGTCATACCCCCTGTGCCTCGTGCAAGTCCAGGGTGTTCTTTTTTACCGATGGCGCGTGTCAGCTGGTCATTCTCTCTGTCGGGATGGAAGGTCCTGGCGGCTGTTTCCTCGTATGCCGTGATGAGTTTAGTGACGGGTTTGGCAAGGAGGGTTGGGAAGATACACAATCCCGTTTCTGGGTCCAACCTTGCCCTGATTCCGTAGAACCAAGTCTTTGCACGTAGGTCCCACCCATGTGTCTAGGTGTGATCCCTCTATCGCACAGGGCCTTCTCAGCTTCCTCCCACTTAGGCCTCTGAGATATGTAGCCACCTGACCCCGTCCTCTGGTGATATTCCTTCTTCTGGGTATTTAGCGTATTGGTTTCTGACCTCTTTGTAGCTATAGAATCTTCCTTGTATACCACAAATTCGGGCCAGTGAGGTCTTATCTTCGCATAATATGCGTCTTCGAGATCTGGAGTCTTGCGAGCTTTGACAAATTTGTTCAATTTTTTCTTCCAGTTGCGGAAAGCGTCAGCCATCTTCTTTAGAGTCCACTCTTTGACCTTTTCCTTTATAACCGGTTTATTTTCAGCCTCCTCTAGCGGTAGGGTGAAATTTACCAACAGCGAATTCCAAATCATTTCTTTGGATCTTTCATCGACAAAGGTACCGTCTCCCTTCTTTGGCTTATTCCAATATTCAATTATGATTGGGATTTGGTCCCAAAGAAGAACTCCAGCCTGACGTATAAATTTGTCTGTGGCCTTCTTGGGCTCCATCAGCCTGCCATCAACACGGACTGCTTTGATCGTGAACTTTGCACGATCTTTCAACCGATGGCTCGTGCCTCGCTTGCTCTTTTTCGTAGAAGAAGATTGTTGCTGGCTGGTCGATCCGGAGGGCTAAAAGAAGAAAGAAGCATTAATATATACAAATCAATCGGTGCAAGTCAGCAAAGGCTTAATCCATGCATATATATACCTCAACGGACTTTGTAATCACTAAAGTGCGTTCACCAGAGTCATCATCTTCTCCATGACTACTTGAGCTGTCATCATGTCCCTCCAAGTTCAGATATTGTGAGGTGTCCTCGTGGATCATGTTCTTCATTATTTCTTCCTCTTCAAGGTTTCTATTGAGTGGATCCATAGTTCCTAAAACAATAATATTATCTAGAGTAAGAGAGTAAACATTCAAGCGGACTTGTATTCATACACAAATATACATATTATTCATACAAAAATACACATATATTATCTAGAGTAAGAGAGCGACCTAGGGCGCGCGAGCAAGCGCGTTCGACTCAGCGTGATGCGGCCTACCTAAAACAGGCGGCGCCGCTACCTAGGGGTCACCGGAGCAACGACAACGACGACGGCCAGCGGCGGCGCTTGCAGAGCAGCGAGGCGACGATGGCTCCGAGCGAGAGGGAGCGAGCGGAGGGGAGGGTGTGACATGGTTATACCCTATGGGTACATGACCTTAGCATACCTGGTCCAGCCCAAGGAAGTCCCATGACAAATATACGCCGGCCCATGAAGCCTTTCGGGTGGCCAGGGCCCATGACGCCTTCGGATCCATGGAAAGCAAAACTAGAGTAGATAGAAAATTTATAGGGGCAAACCCTAAAACTTGTAACCGACTCGATCTGTGCCTGGGACCTGCCTATCTCTATATAAAGGCCAGGAGGGCACGACGGGGAGGCTCTCTTACAATCTCTCGCACACCACCGCATACACACCTCCACGCCAGATTGCATCTGCGCACCCTATAACCTTCGGTTCCACCATAATCAGAGCAGACAAGCAGGAGTAGGGTTTTCCCTCCGGGGGCCTAAACCTGGGTAAACCTCGTGTCCCCGTGTTGCTTGTTTGCTAACCGTTCCACGATCTCCAGCATCCCCATATTCTCCAAAACCCAAGTCCATAACAATGGGCATTGACGAGATTAAACCTCGTCAATTGGCGCCGTCTGTGGGAACTGGGGGCGCTGATTGTGCGATCGTGACGGTCCCAACCAAAGTGATCTAAAACTTCGCGGAGATGGAGAGTCATCTCCTCTTCGGCCACCCTGAAGGACTTCGAGCCCATTGGCGACAGACTCAAGATCCTGTTCGGGAGCTTCTGCTTCCAGGTGGGGAAGATCGGCACTCTCCGCCTCCCAGAGCGGGTTCCCCTGCCGTCGATCAGGCCTGCTTCGTGGGCTCCACACCCCGTGCTACGCACATCACCATCGACATATGAGTCCTATGACAGCAACAGCTGCAACTCAGATCAGTGTGATCCACCATCGGATGAAGAGACCTACGGTTCCGGATCTGAAAGCTGCGGTAGCAGCAACCCGATCTACGAGCGCTACCAGTGCGCCGCAGTCATCCAAGATCAGGAACACAATCTGCCACCCAACCCGCAGGGTAGAAACGGCGAGAAAAGGAGAAGCCAGTCCCCCCACCCAACGGGGACGACACTGATCGGGTCATCCACCTCAGCAAGGAGGGGTGGTCTCAAGCACGCGAAGCCGTAGCAGGCAACAAGATCCTGCCCGTGGGCCCCTCACGGGACCTGCTGATGGCATACCACATGCTCCTAATCAAGGAGCACAACAAGCAGGTGAAGATGCAAGAGGTGCTTGACAAGCTCAAGCAAGCAGCCTCGAAGTCCAGTGCGCGGCGAGTTGCGCTCTCCGCCATGGGCATCGGCTCCAGCTCGCACGGCAACCATGGCAACAAGAACCGTTCTCGGATGGAGAACATGGACCCCAAGGAGCGTCGCGAGGTGGCTCGGGCCCTCAACGCGTCCTTCATGGAGATGGACGCCGACGGAAACGTCATCCCGAAGACACCGCAAGCCGCAATCATGGCGGCCACTGCGTACCTCGCATCCCATCCACCTCCGGAAGGGGACCCGAAAAGGGCCATGCATAAGTCCGCACTTACCGGACTCGGACTCGTTGGAGCTGCGCTCCACGGAAAAGCTCCTACGGAGCCAAAGAAGAAGGTTGCGGTCAGGTTCAACCGCAGCCCCACGCACTCATCCGAAGATGAAGAGCACGACGTTCCTCGAAGGCACAAGAGCTCGCGCCGTCGCAGCCGCGACTACGATGCTCGAAGCGAGCTAAGTCAGCGCAAGATCGACCAGGCATGCGCCAAGCGCGTATGCTCATCTGAATCTGAGGAGGATGATGACGAAGGAGAACTCTGCGGAGCCCGATGCTTCAGCAGATCTATTCGGCGGACACGAATGCCGCGAAACTTCAAGCTTCCTTCGAACACTCCGAAGTTTGATGGCACACAAGACCCCAAGGCGTGGCTCAGCGACCACTTGTCGTCCGTCAAGCTACACGGCGGAAACAAGGAAATCGCCATGCAATGCCTTCATTGCGGTGACAGCGCCTTCGGATCTGGCTTAGCAGCCTATCCTCGGGATCCATCCGGCTAGGAGGAGGCTGGCGTCTGATTCGTCAAAACTTCAAGGGCACCAGCAAGAGGCCTGCCTCGATAGAGGAGTTGCGGGCCTGCACCCAACGAACGGGCGAATCCATTCGCTCGTACATACTGCACTGGTCCAACACCAAGAACTCCGCGGTGCACATCTCTGAGGAGAGAGCTATCGACGCCTTCAAGGACGGCGTCAAACGCCAGGACTTCAAAGAAGAACTTGGGCGCGTCAAGCCCAAGACACTCGACCACCTCATGGACATCGCCAACAGGTGGGCCGACGGCGAGGACTCCGTCCACCGAGCACACTCGGAGGAGGAAGACGACTATGGCTAGCGACGCGAACGCCGTAGCAAGAGAAGATCGTGCGTCTACGACGATCGCGATGGACCCGACATGGTCACGGCTGGCTATGCCAACCGCCGCAACGACAGTAGCCGCAGCAACGGCGGATATCGTGGAAGCAACTTCCGCAATGGAGGATGCCCAACACAGTCATGGAAACGGCGTGGTCGTGACGACGGACCCTCAGCATACGACAAACTGTCAGGTCCATGCACCATCCACTTCTACATCGACAAGCAGGATGGTAAGAAGAAAGCAAGCCACATGCTCAAGGACTGCCGCGAGTTCCAGAAACTCAGTGAGAGCATGGCCCAGATGAGGCAGCAAGCCCCGAACCACAGATACGAGCACGCACCGGTGAGATCGCACATGGAGCTCCTCCACCACCACCTGCGGGACCTTCGAACCACCCAATCGCACTCGCGCAGAACAACGGTGGGCACGGGTACCCCGTGCTGAAAGGATCGCTGATGATCCAAAAAGGGCGCCCAACAAACAGGGTGCAGAAGAAAATCACCCACCAAATTAACCTGGCCGTGACCGCTCCGCCCGCCATCCCTGAGTACCTCAGCGGATCGGAGTCCTGCATCACCTTCAGCCATTCGGATCACCCTTGCCAGGTCCCTCGCCTAGGTCATGTTGCCCTGGTGCTCGAGGCGCAGATCGGCGGGTTCGACATGAGTCGCGTTTTCATGGACGGCGGCAGCGGCATCAATCTGATCTTCGCCAGCACCTTGGCAGCAATGCGGATCCCTCTGTGCAGCCTGGAACAATCTGATACAACGTTCCACGACAACGTCCCAGGGAAGGGTGTATTCCCCCTGGGAAAGATATGGATCGACGTCATCTTTGGCAAGCCAGATAACTTCCAATGCGAGCGACTCGAGTTCGAAGTGGTGGAATGGCCATCACAATACCATGCCATCCTCGGGCGCGTGGCATTCACACGATTCCTGGCGGTACCGCACTATGCATACCTGCTACTCCAGATGCCAGGACCCAGGGGCGTCATCACGGTCCACGGGAGCTTCACCCGATCGGACCACTGTGACAGGGACTTCAACAGAATCTCCCAGTCCTTCGGCATGCAGGAGGAGCTCGTAAGGCTCCGCGAGGTGACAGACAACGGGGCACCCCCAGTCGCAAAACAGAACGCACCAGAGATGTCCTTCGACTCCACCTTCAACACAAATAAGGTGCAGGTTCATCCGACGGATGCCTCCATGACGGCGCTGATCGCCAACGACCTCAGCTCCGCATAGGAAAGCGCGCTCGTCGAATTCCTCCGTGAGCGCTAGGAAATCTTCGCCTGGTGTCCTGCGGACATGCTAGGAGTTCCCAGGGAATTCGCCGAGCACGCACTCAATGTCTTTCTAGATGCCAAGCCTGTCAAATAGTCTATCCGACGACTGTCTGAACCACAGGCCGAAGCAATCGGAGTCGAAGTCAACAGACTACTCGACGCAAACTTCATCCGAGAGATCAAGAAGAGCGAATGGCTCGCCAACACCGTGATGGTCCCCAAAAAGGATACGGACATCCTGCGGATGTGCGTGGACTTCACATCGCTGAACAAGCACTGCCCGAAGGATCACTTCCCTCTCCCTCGGATCGATCAGATCATCGATTCGACTGTAGGATGCGAAAAACTCTCCTTCCTTGACGCCTACTCAGGCTACAACCAGATTCGACTGAAGGTCGAAGATCAGGAGAAAACGGCGTTCATCACGCCGTTCTGAGTGTTTTGCTACAACAAAATGCCCTTCGGGCTGAAGAACGCAGGCGCCATGTACCAATGGTGCATGAAGGCCTGCCTGAAGGACCAGATCGGCTGCAACATACAAGTCTATGTTGATGACATAGTCATCAAAACAAGGAAGGCCAAGATGCTCATCGACGATCTCCGCGAGACGTTCGATAACCTTGATTGATACAAGATCATGTTAATCCTAGAAAAATGCGCCTTCGGCGTCCCATCTGGTCAGCTTCTAGGCTACTTCATCTCCCAGCGAGGGATCGAGGCGAACCCGAAGAAAATCCGGGCCATAATGGCCATGGAGAAGCCGAAGAACCTCAAGGGCATCCAGCAACTTGCCGGGCGAATCGCGGCATTGAGCAGGTTCATCAGCCGCATGGGAGAAAAAGCTCTGCCGTTCTATCAGCTGCTGCGCAAGGCAGACAAATTCGAGTGGACGCCCGAGGCGGATGATGCATTCGAAGATCTAAAGCGACTGCTCTCTACCTCGCCCGTCCTAGATACGCCAAAGGAGCGCGAGTCTTTACTGCTGTACATAGCAGCCACACACCAGGTGGTAAGCACCATACTGGTGGTCGAGCGACACGAAGAAGGCAAGACCCATGGGGTCCAATGCCCAATCTACTACCTCAGCGAGGTATTGACGCCGACAAAGCAGAGGTACCCTCACTACCAGAAACTCTCCTACGACGTGTTCATGACGGCTCGTCGGCTGAGCCACTACTTCCAGGAGCATCAGGTGATGGTCGTCAACGAGGCACCCCTGAACAGCATCCTGAACAACCTGGAGGCCACAGGATGCGTGGCCCTGTGGGGCATCGAGCTATCACCTCTAGACATCGTCTACGAGAAGTGCCACACGATCAAGTCTCAGTACCTTCTGGATTTCCCCGTCCACTGGATGGAACTGCAGCTGCCAGACACGCCGGACATGACACAGTCATGGACGATGCATTTCGACGGCTCCAAGCGAAGCGGGCGAAGAGGTCGGTCATCTTGACAGCAGGCGACAAGATGAAGTATGTCCTCCGGATGAAGTTTCGAGCTTCCAACAACGAAGCCGAATACGAGGCCCTCATCCACGGCATGCGGATGGCCAAAATCCGCGGCGCAACGTGCCTCGTCATCTACGGTGACTCCAACCTCGTCGTCCAGCAGACGATAAATGAGTGTGACGCGCACGCCGCCAACATTATCGCGTACCGCGCACTCTACAATGCACTCGAAGGAGACTTTGACGGCTGCGAGCTTCGGCACGTTGGGAGAGAAAGCAACGAATACGCTGACAGACTCGCCAACATCGGCTCCACCTATGCACGGGTGCCACCAGGTGTGTTCCTCGAACAAATCTGTGTGCCATCCATCAAAAGGAAATTCCCCAAGGGATCACCCGAAGAAGTAGAACACTCGGGGGCTGCGCTACCCGAAGGACAGGAAGGACCCGAAAAGCTTGACGCAGAGGTCGCAGCGGTCAACCTAATGCAGGTCATGGCAGTCGAAGAAACTTAGACACGGCCATACCTCCGATATCTGATAGACGGGGAGCTGCCTGACAGCCCGACAGATGCCCGGCACATATCTCGCCGGTCCAAGGCCTTCACCATCATCAATGGCGAGTTGTACAAGCGCAGCATTTCGGGTGTACTCCAAAGGTGCGTCACCATCGGTGACGGCAAAACCATCCTCCAAGACATCCACGAGGGCATCTGCGGCCATCATGCGGGCAGCCGCGCCCTTGTCGCCAAAGCTCTACGAGCTGGATTCTGCTAGCCAACGGCCATGAACGGCGCCAAGGACATCGTCTGAAGATGCAACGGGTGCCAAAGGTTCGCAGATAAACCACACGCACCCGGATCAGAGCTTAGGCCCATGCCTTTGGCCTGGCCCTTCGCCCAATGGGGCCTCGACATGATCGCCAAACTACCAAGGTCTTCGAAAGGAGGTCATGTCTACCTCCTGGTCGCAGTCGACAGATTCACCAAGTGGATTGAGGCCATGCCTGTCACTAACCAAAAGGGAAAAACTGCCGTCAAGTTCTTTGAATCCATTGTCTACAGGTTCGGCGTGCCGCATAGCATCATCACCGACAATGGGTCGAACTTCATCTCGAAAGAATTCCAGGACTTCTGCGAAGACCTCGGAATCAACATCACATACGCCTCTGTGGCGCACCCGCAAACGAACGGGCCCAGTCGAATATATACAAATTTTACATCTATCTCTTTTACAGGTCCTACCTATTCTGAAGAATAGCCCGCGCACGCTGCTCAAACAGATCTACAATTTGTTTGGCATACTGCCTTACAGCCGCATAGTGTGGACGCATATCCCACTCGCCGCCATCCGGCCGAAGAGGCGGCCCATCCGCTACTGCAGACAGATCTACATCGGGACGATGCAACCGCACAAGGGAGAGCGCAGCCTTCACCCCCGCGACAAGCTGATGCCAAACCAATTCCCGTACACGATGCACATCTCGAAACTTCGACAGCAGGCCACAGAGAGTCGATGGCGCCTCATCCAGTGGAAACATCACATGCAGAACTGAGGCCAACAAAGACTGCACCTGACGAAGCACCCGCGATACCTGGTGGACACGATCCTGCACCGTCGCAAGGACCATGGCACGATCACGGTCCATCCAGAAGAACTCACCGGCCTCCATGTCCTGCTGGGTCAAGCAGTTGATCCGAACAGCAACACGCTCCTTTTCCTCCCTCGGGGCAAGGTTAGCACCTGCAATACTTGCAAAGAGTAAGATAGAAGGCCAACAGGCGCATCCGAAACAATGAGCAACAGCTCGAAAAGCTCACATTGAAGTTGTTCAAACAAAACGACGCAACTCCGTCATCAAATACTCCTCCCTGGCAGCGCCTCGCTCTGCCTTCGATTTCCAAACATCGGCGTGGCCACGCACCCCAAGCAACTCTTTCTCAAGGCCACGAACACGGTCTCAAAGAAACACAAGTTGCGACGCACCATCCAGGGATGGCCGCATCTGCGGTGTAGGTGAAGTATCAACGGGATCATCACCCGAAGGCCCCTAAAGTAAAAGAAGACAAGGATATGAACAAGCAGACGAAGGAGCACAGAACTCGGAAATCCATTATATGTAGCAAAAAACCACTGTGTGGCACAAGGATCGTTCATAGAGATAATTACAACAAAAGAAACGAAAGTTATCCTACAACTACAAGGCCTACGAAGCTGCATCCTGAGTAGCCTCGGAGCCGGACTGCCTCCCCTTGGCTCTTCCTTCTGCCTCAACGCGTACTCATCCAGCAAGTCAATCAACTTCGGCCCATAACGCTTAAAGCGAGCAGCATAGATGGCGAAGGCTACCTCGGATCCGTCAGCAGCCGTCGGCATCCGGGAGATGACCTGATGAAGATCCAGCTCCGCCCCAGAGGCCAGAGTCATCGCCAGCCTGACGGATGCACCAATGCCTTTCTGCTTGCGCTTGTACGCCGCAGGAGCTTCGGCTGACAATGCATCCGCCAAGGCATCAACATCTTTGAGGGCGACGCCCTTGGGGAAGCGCCCAAGAACCTCCTTGGCCTTAGCAAGCGAGCCGACCACGGTACCACAGCGGTCTTCGACCGCCGTAGTGGCATCAACCAGAGCACTTCCGTGCTCCAGGACACCACAGTCAAACTCGATGCCCGCAGCATCTAAAAGAAAAGAAAGGGCAACATAAATAAAAGCACAACAAGGAAAGACAAGGAGGCCGAAAAAGGGAAGACGAAGCAACTCACCTGAAATAGCCCTGGCAGCCACCATCAGCTTGTCGGCTACCTCCTTCTCGTGCGACGACGTGGCGGTAGCGAGCTGCTCCTCGCGGTCCGTAGCCTCCTGCTGCAGGCGCTCCTTGGCCGCGGCTGCGTTGGCTAGCTCCAGCTCGAGGCGCTCCCACGCACCAACGGTGACCTCGGCCTTCTTCTCCGCTTGCCCAAGGCTCTTTTTGAGAGCATCAATCTCACGGAGGGTAGTATTGTGGTCCTCTGCAGTCAGAAAAACACCTATCAGATTGCAGGGCAAAGAAATACAAGAAGCAGCAAAACGATCAACTCGTGAACATACCTTGAAGCTGTTTGAAACTGGCCTCCAATGCCAGGTGCTGCTACACCAGCTGGTTGACGCCTTGCACCAAAGGCTGCAAAAGGCACTACTCGTCAAAAGAACGGCTCAGGGGCTATGCCCAAAGAATGAGCAAAGCAAGTTGAACTTACGAAAAACGCTCGAGGGCTCCCCCCGAGACAAGAAGCACAAACAAAAATGATCAGCAGATCACCCGAAAACGCCCGGGGGATCCCCCGGCGGCAAGAGCAAAGAAACTTACGTGGTTAGACGGCGACTCCGAAGGTCCAGCTGAAGTCTTCTGGGGGACAACCACCCGAGCCTCCTGAAGAGAAGGGTTCGGAGCAGCTCCCTCAGAGGTGGCCACCGTCTGAGGAGGAGGAGGAGGAGGAACCTTCAACTCCCCCACCATCTCTCGAGCGCCATCACTGGAGGAGCCGTCGGAGGAGTGGATACAAAATAAAAAATCAGCAAAGCACAAAGCAAACAGACAAGAGAAAGCAAAAAAGGACTGAGGAAACTTACGAGTCGAGATCGCTCAAGTCGAAGACAGGAGGGGTCTTCCTGCCCTTCTTCTCTTCCTTCTTTTCTTCCTACTTTCGCTTCGCCAGCGGGTGCGGTGCCACAACCCGCACGGGCACGGACGGAATAGGAGAGGAAGAGCCTCCATGACCCCCGCTGTGACGCTCAAGGCATAGCGAATTCCTAGGGGTCGGCGTAGTCGAAGCATACGACGATTCGCTGGAGCTCCGTGTCCACTTACGAGTGTGATCCTCGCTCGACTCGTTGGCCACCTCGGCCGGCGATCGCGCCGACGGAAGTTCAGACATGGAGTCCACTACCTCGTTGTCTGGTGCATCCGGGAACACTTCGGGCAATGGAGGCGACATGCCTGGCACCTTGAATTCCTGCGTAAGAAGAAAACAAAAAATTCAGCACAAAAAGGTGCAAGGACAACACAGTCGAAAAATAGCGATGCGCGCACGTTCTAGATCTATACCTGTGGAACCGGCCACGAAGCGGAGAACGGAGGAGTCAGTGACTTCCCCGGGATATCCTCTCGAGCCTTGTATTTTAGCAGCGGGCGAAGATCCCCGTCGAGATCCCCCTTGGAGAACTCCTCAGCCGAAACCCTAGTCATATCGCGACGACCCGAATAAAGAAACATTGGGTGCGCCCTAGCCTGGAGCGGCTGCACCCGACGTTTGAGAAAGGTGCGGATGATATCCACACCGTTCACCTCTTTCTCCGGAATCAACTGGAGATCCTCCACCCGACGATAGAGTCCCTCTATCTCAGCTACCTCGCCATCCAAGATCTGGTTCTTCCAGGACCTCTTCGGCTGGACTTTTTGGGTGGGGTTGAAAGGGGCAAGACCAAAATCCTACCCAGGTACCGTGAAGTCGCGGATGTAAAACCATCGCCTCCGCCAGTACTGGATAGATTCATACATAGAAAAGGAGAAGAAAAGAAGATTGGATTTGAGGGAGATGATGCAACCCCCAATGGGATAAACACCATCGGAGCCAGATTGCCTCTTCACGGAATAGAGTTTCCGGAAGAGGCCAAAGTGCGGCTCGATACCGAGCCAGCTCTCGCAGAAAGTGACGAAACAGGCAACATGAAGAAGAGAGTTGGGAGAAAGATGATGCAGCTGGATACCATAAAGAAAAATCAATCCACGAAGGAAATCCTGGACTAGGAAGGAAAAGCCCCGAAGGACAAAGTGAAGGGAATATGCTCTGAGAGGCAATAATAAAATGTTTATTATGTGTATTCCAAGTATATGATAGATGTTTATTTTGCATGCTATAATTGTATTAATACGGAAACGTTAATACATGTGTGTTTAATAAACAAACAGAAAGTTCCTAGTTATGCCTCTCTCATAAACTAGTTCGTTGATTAACAAGATGATCACAGTTTCCTGATCATAGACATTGGATGTTGTTAATAACGAGATCACAACATTAGTGTAATGGTGTGATGAACATTCATCGGAAGTATAGCATTACGATCAAAGTCATGGAGTTTATATTGCTATAAACAACTTACGAAGTAGTCCTAATCCTTAGACCATTTGATCATGCCAATCACTAACACCGGAAGAGTTTCTTGTTGACATCAAACGTCACACCGTAACTGGGTGATTATAAAGATGGCTTCAAAGCTACTAAAGTATTATGTTGAGAATCATGGATCAAGAGTGGAATTTGTTCATCCCGATGACGGATAGATATACTTTGGGCCCTCTCGGTGATATCACATTGGTTAGCTTGCAAGCAAGTGATTTGATCACTAGAATGTTATATCACGGGAACGAGAAAAGAGTGCATGTCAGTAACGAGATCAAACTAGGTATGGAGATACCGATGATCGAATCTCGGACATGTAACATATCGTGAAACAAAGGGATTAAGATACAGGTGTAAAAGGTTCCGACGATCACAGGAAAAGTCATCGTTGAATGTGTGGGAGTCAGTATGGATCTCCAGGTCCCGCTACTGATTATTGATCGGAGAAGGGTCTCGATCATGTCCGCATTATTCGCGAACCGTAGGGTGACACACTTAAGGGACACTAACATCCAGTTGGAGCAAATGTTTCATGCCAAAAGAATAAACAAGCGCAGGAATTTATTTCACTAGATACCGAAACAGGTTTTCGGGTGAAATTGCATAAAGTGGTTATGCATGTGAAATAGAATTCTAGCAAGGGGTTATTTGTGAATGTTTGTCATTAAATCCATTGACAAAATTCTGAATAAAATAAAAGAGTTTTATTTAATGAGAGTTTGCATTAAATTTGGTGGAAATTTAATGGGAATTTGAGTGGATTTTTGAGTGGAGAAAATTGAAGGGCCATTTTGTGAGTGGAGTGTCCACCCACATGAATGAGGGAGAGGTGGGGGCACCCTCCATGGCCGGCGGCCATGCCCTCTTGGGCTGCCCCCCTCCCCTATATAAGGAGCCCCTCCTCTCATCTCTCACTCACACCTCCTAGTGAAGGATCTCTCTCCCCCTCTAGAATTTATTCCCCATGGTCTCGGACTAGCGAGATACATGTTCCCGGTGGCTATTCGGCAAGAAAGGGTTGTGCTTCCGCTGCATCGCTGGAGCGAGGAGGCGGAGGTTGCTCGGTGTCTTGTACGTGTGTGCGAGCACGGATGCGCCGCTGCTTTGCGGCGCTAGGACTTCCTCTCGATCTTGAGATCGACAAGAGATCGTCTACATCAACCACGAGTTGAACTCATTAAGTTTTGTCGGTCTTCAAGGGTATGTTGTTTGTATCTAGTAGATAGATCTTGGTACATAGTTCCCATCATAGGAAAAATTTTGTTTTCTATGTTGCGAAACTTATAGTGGTATCCGAGCCGGATCTATGCGTAGATGCTTTACACGAGTAGTACACATATTAGTATGTGGGCGATGATGATCATGTTGTTGCTCCTTAGTTGTAACTTTGGATATTGGTGGCATAGTGGGATGAAGCGGCCCGGATAAACTTTACATGTCCTCGCACATGAGACCTGTTCCACGCTTGACATGCAACTAGTTTGCATAAGTGGCTAGCGGGTGTCTATCTCTCCTACTATAGTCAATATCTATTTTGCAACGAGTTGTCAACAATTTGGTTATCCTCATTGTGGTTCATGTTCGTAGGTAAGAACGGTTCTATCTCGAAAGACCTAAGCCACGTAAAACTTGCAATGGATAAATTAGAGGCGTCTAGTTTAGATTGTTGCTGGGCTAGTGTTATGATATGGTGATGTTGTAAGTAGAAGTATGAGATGATACTCTTACAACACACATAGCGTGTAAACTCCATAGACCTTGGATTTACACATAAAGGTATGATAGTGATCATACCACGGTGCACATGATAGAGATCATATGCGGGAACCATATCATTTCACTAATAAACATGTGATGTTTGATAGCATCTTATATTGCTTGTTTAGCGCTTTGTTAGCATAATAAGATGATCCCTCATTTAAATATCAAGATAAGAATGTGTTCTTCCTTTAGTATGCACCGATTATGTTTTCGTCGCTCCAAGACATCACGTGATGATTGGGTGTTCTTGGATCCACGACCATATTTCGGGTGTAAAACAGTTACACACGCGAATACTAAGGTTCTAACTTAGCGAGCCTATCATGTATAGACATGGCCTCAGAACACGGACCGAAAGGTTAAGCATGAGTCATATAGTTGATATGATGCCCATTTGATGCTCGCCTTTGAAGCTACACCGACTCACGTGATGATCGGACTTGGTGTAGTGGATTTGGTTCATGTAATCACCAAAAAGGCACAAGGGATGTCGTTTTTGAGTTGGAGTTCATTCGTAATATGGATTAGTTGAACTCAATCTATCATAAACTTAGTATAAACTTTACAAATTCTGTTGTAGATGGCACCACCTGCTTTTAATTTCAATGTGTTCATGGAGAAAGAGAAACTTGCAACGAACGGTAGCAACTTTACCGATGGGCCATGAATTTGAGGATTCTCCTCTCTGCTGCACAAAAGCAATATGTGCTAGAAGCGCCGCTAGGACCCCCACCTTTTAACGTTGCCCCTGACAAGGAGAAGAATGTCTGTCAGACTCATTAGGAGGACCACAACTTAGTTCATTGCGGCATATTATATGGGCTAGAGCCGGAACTTCGAAAGCGTTTCGAAAATGGCAATGCTTTTGATACAATGGGTGAGTTGAAAATGATTTTCGACACACATGCTGCTATAGAGAGCTACAACGCTTCAGAAAAGTTCTTTAGCTGCATGATGGAAGAGCACAACTTCGTTAGTGAGCATGTACTCAAGATGTCGGGTTACGCTGATAAGCTTGTGTCCTTGGGAATAACGATTCCCATTGACTTAGGCATCCATCGTGTTCTGCAGTCTCTGCCACCTAGCTATAAGAGCTTCGTGATGAACTATAATATACAAGGCATGAAGAAGTCTCTCCCCGAGCTTCTGTCAATGCTTAAAACTGCAGAAGTGGAGATCAAAAAGGAACATCAAGTGTTGATGATCAATAAGAACACTGGTTTCAAGAAAGAAAAGAAGGGAAAACGGAAGGGAAGTAACGGCGGCAAGCCGGTTGCCGTGCCTGAAAAGAAACCCCGAGTTGGACCTAAGTCTGATACCGAGTGCTACTATTGTAAGGATCGCCACCGAAGCATAACTTCCCAAGTATTTGGCGCATAAGAAGGCCGGCAAGGCAAACAAAGGTATATCTGATATACATGTTATCGATGTGTACTTGACTAGTGCTCAGTAGCACCGGGTATTTGATACCGTTCAGTTGCTAATATTTGTAACTCGAATCGTGGGAACAAGCGACCGCTAGCAAGGGGTGAGGTCAAGATGCGTGTCGGCAATGTATCAAGCGTTGATGTGATCGCCGTCGGAACGCTACCTCTCCACTTGCCGTCGAGATTAGTAATAAACTTGAAGAATTGTTATCTGGTGCCAGCACTTAGCATGAACATTGTATCTGGATCGTGTTGAATGCGAAGTGGTTATTCATTTAAATCCGAGAACAATGGTTGTTCCATTTATATGAATGAAATATTTTATGGTCATGCACCGATGATGAATGGTTTATTTCTATTGGATCTCGATAATAATGTTACACATATTCATAATGTTGATGCTAAAAGGATTAAACTAAATGATGATATATCCGCATATATGTGGCACTGCCGTCTAAGTCATATTGGCGTTAAACGCATGAAGAAGCTCCATTCGGATGGACTTTTGGAATCACTTGATTTTGAATCATTTGATACATGTGAGCCATGCCTTATGGGCAAGATGACTAGAACACCGTTTTCCGGTTCAATGGAACGGGCGACGGATTTATTGGAAATCATACATTCTGATGTATGTGGTCCAATGAGTGTGTCAGCGCGAGGTGGATATCTTTATTTTGTTACTTTCACGGATGATTTGAGTAGATACGGTTATATCTACTTGATGAAACACAAGTCTGAAACCTTTGAAAAGTTCAAGGAATTTCAGAATGAAGTGGAAAATCATCGTAATAGAAAGATGAAATTTCTATGGTCTGACTGTGGAAGTGAGTATCTAAGTTACGAGTTTAGCACTCACATGAAAGAGTGTGGAAATCACAACTCACACCTGCCGGAACACCACAGAGAAATGGTGTGTCGGAACGTCGTAATCGTACTTTATTAGATATGGTTCGATCTATGATGTCTCTGACGGACTTGCCGTTGTCATTTTGGGGTTATGCACTAGAAACTGCTGCATTCACTTTAAATCGGGCACCATCTAAATCCGTTGAAAAGACACCGTATGAATTGTGGTTTGGAAACAAACCTAAGCTGTCATTTCTTAAAGTTTGGGGATGTGATGTTTATGTGAAGAAACTTCAACCAGATAAACACGAACCCAAAGCGGAAAAATGCGTCTTCATAGGATACCCTAAGGAAACTATTCGGTATTCCTTCTATCACAGATCCGAGGGCAAGGTTTTTGTTGCCAAGAATGGATCCTTTCTAGAGAAAGAGTTTCTCGCGAAAGGTGTGAGTAGTCGGAAGGTAGAACTCGAAGAGGTTATTGAACCTTCTCTTGAAAGTATGGCGAGTAGCGCAGCACTGGAAGTTGTTCCGGAGTTGGCTTCACCTATTGAAGAGGGAACTAATGATAATGATCATGAAACTCCGAAAGAGAGTACTACCGGACCTCGCAGGTCTAGCAGGACGCGTGCAGCTCCCGAGCTGTACGGAAATCCTGTCATGAATTTCATGGTTGATGAAAATGATGACCCTGCGACATATGAAGAAGTGATGATGAGCCCGGATTCCAACAAATGGTTAGAAGCCATGAAATCCGAGATGGAATCCATATATGAAAATCAAGTTTGGAACTTGGTGGACTTACCACACGACCGAAAGGCCGTGGAGAACAAATGGATTTTCAAAAGGAAAACTGATGTTGATGGTAATATAACCGTCTATAAAGCTCGACTTGTCGCAAAGGGGTTTCGACAAATTCAAGGAGTTGACTACGATGAGACATTCTCTCCCGTAGCGATGCTAAAGTCAGTTAGGATTATGTTAGCAATTGCTGCATATTTCGATTATGAGATATGGCAGATGGATGTCAAAACCGCGTTTCTCAATGGTAATATTGAAGAAGAGTTGTATATGATACAACCAAAGGGTTTTGTCGATCCTAAGGATGCTAACAAGGTGTGCAAGCTTCACCGATCCATCTATGGATTGAAGCAAGCATCACGAAGTTGGAAACTCCGCTTTGATGAGGTGATCAAAGAGTTTGGATTTGTCCAAACTTATGGAGAAGCTTGTATTTACAAGAAAGTGAGTGGGAGCAATGTGGAATTTCTGATATTATATGTGGATGACATATTATTGATCGGAAATGATATAGATCTTTTAAACAGTGTTAAAAGTTATCTAAACAGCAAATTTTCAATGAAGGACCTAGGTGAAGCGTCATATATATTAGGCATAAATATCTATAGAGATAGATCTAGGCGCCTAATAGGGCTATCGCAAAGTACATACCTTGATAAGATTTTAAAGAAGTTTAAAATGGAAGGTAGTAAGAAGGGGTTCTTACCTATGACACAAGGCACGACATTGAGTAAGACTCGAAGTCCGGCTACGGCGGAAGAAAGAGAGAAAATGGACAAAGTCCCCTATGCTTCAGCCATAGGCTCTATAATGTACTCCATGCTATGTACAAGACCGGATGTGGCACATGCTATTAGTTTGACTAGTAGGTACCAATCGGATTCAGGTTCAGAACACTGGAAAGCGTTCAAGAATATCCTTAAGTACTTGCGAAGAACTAAGGATATGTTTCTTGTATACGGAGGTGAAGAAGAGCTCGTCGCTAAGTGTTATGTCGATGCTAGCTTTGACACCGATCCGGATGACTCTAAGTCTCAATCCGGATACGTATTTCTCATGAATGGCACAGCGGTTAGTTGGAGGAGCTCCAAACAACCTGTGGTGGCGGGATCAACAACGGAGGCCGAATATGTTGCTGCTTCAGAAGCGGCTTAGGAAGCAGTTTGGATGAAGGAGTTCATATCCGAACTAGGAGTGGTTGCAAACGCGTTGGACCCAATGGTGATCTATTGTGACAACAATGATGCCATTGCCAATGCCAAAGAGCCAAGGTCTCACAAGCATTCCAAGCATATTAAGAGCCGGTTTCACTCCATCCGCGAGCATGTCAAGGATGGAGATATAAAGATTTGTAAAGTACATATGGATCTCAATGTAGCAGATTCGTTGACTAAAACTCTCCCTACAGCAAAACATGATCTACACCAGAACTCCATGGGTGTTAGATACATCACTATGTAACTAGATTATTGTCTCAAGTGCAAGTGGGAGACTGAAGGGAATATGCCCTGAGAGGCAATAATAAAATGTTTATTATGTGTATTCCAAGTATATGATAGATGTTTATTTTGCATGTTATAATTGTATTAATACGGAAACGTTAATACATGTGTGTTTAATAAACAAACAGAAAGTTCCTAGTTATGCCTCTCTCATAAACTAGTTCGTTGATTAACAAGATGATCATAGTTTCCTGATCATAGACATTGGATGTTGTTAATAACGAGATCACAACATTAGTGTAATGGTGTGCTGAACATTCATCCGAAGTATAGCATTACGATCAAAGTCATTGAGTTTATATTGCTATAAACAACTTACGAAGTAGTCCTAATCCTTGGACCATGAGATCATGCCAATCACTAACACCGGAAGAGTTTCTTGTTGACATCAAACGTCACACCGTAACTGGGTGATTATAAAGATGGCTTCAAAGGTACTAAAGTGTTATGTTGAGAATCATGGATCAAGAGTGGAATTTGTTCATCCTGATGATAGATAGATATACTTTGGGCCCTCTCGGTGATATCACATTGGTTAGCTTGCAAGCAAGTGATTTGATCACTAGAATGTTATATCACGGGAACGAGAAAAGAGTGCATGTCAGTAACAAGATCAAACTAGGTATGGAGCTACCGATGATCGAATATCGGACATGTAACATATCGTGAAACAAAGGGATTAAGATACAAGCGTAAAAGGTTCCGACGATCACAGAAAAAGTCATCGTTGAATGTGTGGGAGTCAGTATGGATCTCCAGGTCCCGCTACCGATTATTGATCGGAGAAGGGTCTCGATCATGTCCGCATTATTCGCGAACCGTAGGGTGACACACTTAAGGGACACTGACATCCAGTTGGAGCAAATGTTTCATGCCGAAAGAATAAAAAAGCGCAGGAATTTATTTCACTAGATACCGAAACAGGTTTTCGGGTGAAATTGCATAAAGTGGTTATGCATGTGAAATAGAATTCTAGCAAGGGGTTATTTGTGAATGTTTGTCATTAAATCCATTGACAAAATTCTGAATAAAATAAAAGAGTTTTATTTAATGAGAGTTTGCATTAAATTTGGTGGAAATTTAATGGGAATTTGAGTGGATTTTTTAGTGGAGAAAATTGAAGGGCCATTTTGTGAGTGGAGTGTCCACCCACATGAATGAGGGAGAGGTGGGGGCACCCTCCATGGCCGGCGGCCATGCCCTCTTGGGCTGCCCCCCTCCCCTATATAAGGAGCCCCTCCTCTCATCTCTCACTCACACCTCCTCGTGAAGGATCTCTCTCCCCCTCTAGAATTTATTCCCCATGGTCTCGGACTAGCGAGATACATGTTCCCGGTGGCTATTCGGCAAGAAAGGGTTGTGCTTCCGCTGCATCGCTGGAGCGAGGAGGCGGAGGTTGCTCGGTGTCTTGTACGTGTGTGCGAGCACGGATGCGCCGCTTATGGCGCTTAGGACTTCCTCTCGATCTTGAGATCGGCAAGAGATCGTCTACATCAACCACGAGTTGAACTCGTTAAGCTTTGTCGGTCTTCAAGGGTATGTTCTCTACGGATATACATCCGCCCGTTGTTTGTATCTAGTAGATAGATCTTGGTACATAGTTCCCATCATAGGAAAAAATTTGTTTTCTATGCTGCGAACCCTACACAAAGGCGAGGAAACCCGAAACCTAGCAAGAGGACAGAGAATTACCTCATTGTCGAGAAGTTTGACGGTCTCCCTATCATGCGGGATCAGGCCCCGCTCAGGGAGCTTGCGGAGATCACTCTCACGCATCTTCGATCGCCGCCAGCCACCATCGGTGACGCGGGTGGCGGCGGAACCTTTTTTGCCGCCGTCGGCCGCACTGGTACCAACTACAGAGGAGGACTTCTTGGGATTTCCCATTGCAGTGCGGTGGTGACGGCGTTGAGCATGCAGAATCAAGGAAGGAAAAGCTCGAGGAAGTTCTAGTGCGCAGTGAGAACACTCAGAGAAGATGGGAGCAGTGAAATAAGAATGGCTGCGGTGAAAACAAAATCACCTTTTCCCCATTGATTATAAGGACGAGAACGATGCACGACGATCGTCCATCGGGAAGACCTAGAGCCAACATCAAGATCTGGCCGTCCACGCAGTCAAAGACAAGACGACCGTCCGCCACACGCCGTCCACTACACACGGAAATCGAGGCGACGCCGTAATTATCTCCACGCCGCGCGTGACCGGTCAACTCAAAGTCAGAAGGTGGGACCCATGTTCGCCTAGTCAAGTCATCTCTGGCGCCGCAGACACTTGAGGTCACCGATCGTCAGCACTGACGTCATCAAAAGCTATACTAGCAACGGTTACAATTCTTCGGCTACACAGCTAAGAGTACTCACTCGAATCTACGATTAGATTAATTACTCGGGGGCTACTCCTATCGATACCGCCAAGACCAAGAACGCTGAAAGTACTACACCATTGAACTATTTCTTCGAGTCCTACGTCGAGTCTACGACTCCACTACGGACTCGGGGGCTACTCCCATAGGGAGGATGGATTCAAGAATACAAAAAATTTGTGTCCTACGGACCCGAAGCCAAACAACGGTTGAATTAAAGTCTCTGCTCGAGACTGCGACTCGAACAGACACTCGGGACTACTCCCATAGGGAGCGCTGGTCGCGTGCCCTATGGATCTTCGACTGCGATCCTTCGGATCAGCACGCAAAAACTTTTCGGCAACTCTGCCCCAGCCAACGCTAAGTGAGTAAAACATCCTCCTTGGCCACCCGAAACACCTCCGCGGTGATAAAATTTCGGATGATGTGTCTGCGACACAAATATAAGACCTACAGATATCATCTGATGGACTGGCAACGCACACGACTTTGCTCTGCTAGTGATAACCCGTGCTAGCAGGAGCGATGAAAATCCTGACAGACGCGTTGGGTACATCATTTAAATTTACTGGAATTCCACTCCTGTAAGTCCTCCACGGCCTGAGTCGAATTGCGCCAGCATATGTTCCGGATTCGAGTCGAGGGACTTGAATCTGAAGAAAATCATTTTGTTTTGTCCTAAGACAGTTAACTGACCCTGATCCATCAGGAGAGTCAGGCACACGCATCAACGACCCCTACACACTCAAAACATTCTCTAAACAAACAGAGATAACTGCACCCGAAGGATTTAAGAGTCGTCAGCTGAATCTACGATTCGACTGAACACTCGGGGGCTACTGACATGGTTATACCCTACGGGTACACGACCTTAACCTGGTCCAGCCCAAGGAAGGCCCATGACAAATATACGCCGGCCCATGAAGCCTTTCGGGTGGCCAGGGCCCATGAAGCCTTTCGGGTGGCCAGGGCCCATGACGCCTTCGGATCCTTAGAAAGCAAGACTAGAGTAGATAGAAAATTTAAAGGGGAAAACCCTAAAACCTGTAACCGACTCGATCTGTGCCTGGCACCTGCCTATATCTATATAAAGGCCAGGAGGGCACGACGGGGAGGCTCTCTTATAATCTCTCGCAAACCACCGCATACACACCTCCACGCCAGATTGCATCTGTGCACCCTGTAACCTTCGGTTCCACCATAATCAGAGCAGACAAGTAGGAGTAGGGTTTTCCCTCCGGGGGCCTGAACCTAGGTAAACCTCGTGTCCCCGTGTTGCTTGTTTGCTAACCGTTCCACGATCTCCAGCATCCCCATCTTCTCCAAAACCCAAGTCCATAACAATGGGCATTGACGAGATTAAACCTCGTCAGGGTGAGCATCGTGGGCGCATGGTAGACATTTATAATTTTCAATGCATCGCATCCTACCCAGATGGACTTCGTGACAAAAGGTAATCACATTGTGCTGATGTATCTGTGTGCTTATTTTTTCTTTTCTTCGGTTTGGTAGACATGTCCTTCACATAGAAAACCTGAGCCACATCATTGTCTAAGACGAATGGTTCATCTAAGTTCTTGTCTACCTTCATAAGATTGTTGATATCCACTGTTGTCATTCCGTACTTCTTGTCTACCTCAACCCCTCCTCCTGTTAGCTTGACCCATTTGCACCGAAACAAGGGGACCTTAAAATTAGGTCCATAGTCAAGCTCTCATATCTCCTCTATGAACCCATAATACGTGGTCTTTTGCCCATTGTCTTCTGCTGCATCGAAGAGGACACCACTGTTTTGGTTGGTGCTCTTTTTATCTTGTCCTATCGTGTAAAATGTATTTCCATTTATCTCGTACCCTTGGAAAGTACATACAGTCGAAGATGGTGTCCTGGCCAACAAGTACAGCTGATCTCCAACAGTGGTGTTATTCGTGAGGAGTCTTTGCAGCCAGCCGCCAAAACTCGCCATGTGTTCACTTATAGTCCATTCATCAGACTGCCCCGGGTGTTTGAGGTGTATAAAATTCTTGTGTTCATTGATATACAGGAAAACCAAGATAGATCTTTGTAAAACCGTGTAGTGTGCTTGATTGAGAGAATGCCCGTCCCTACATATCATTGCTTTACATCCTAGGGTGCCTTTTCCACGCAGTCTCCCCTCATGTCGTGATTCTGGAACACCAATCGCCTTAAGGTCAGGAATAAAATCAACACAGAACTCAATGACCTCCTCTGTTACATAGCCCTTGGAGATGCTTCCTTCTGGCCTAGCACGGTTATGAACATATTTCTGTTAGACTCCCATGTACCTCTCAAAGGGGAACATATTGTGTAGAAATACAGACCGAGAATGGCAATCTCTTCTACTAGGTGAACCAGAGATGCGTCATAATATTGAAGAAGGATGGTGGGAACACCAACTCAAAGTCGACAAGACATTGGGCCACATCATCTCAGAACTCGTAGGCTTTCCGGATCGATTACCTTCGAGATATAGCATTGAGGAATGCACATAGCTTCACAATGGGTACTTGAACATTTTCAGTAGAAGCCCCTCAATGCAATCGGAACCAATTGCGCCATAATCACGTGGCGCATGAGACTTCAAGTTTTGGAATTTTTTCTGCCATATTTATTATTCCTTTATATTCGACGAGAAGCCGACGGGACCTTGATAACGCTTCGCATTCAAAAAGGTTTCCTTCTCTGCTTTGGTAAGAGCGTAGCTGGCAGGAGTTAAGTGGCATCGTTTACCCTTCTCGTTCTCAGGATGCATAGGCTCTTCAGGGTCTTTCATACGTTGTTGGTCCTGCCGTGCTTCTGGTGTATCTTTTGTCTTCCCATATACTCCTAGGAAGCCTAGCAGGTTCACGCAAACATTCTTCGTCACGTGCATCACGTCGATTGAAGAGCGGACCTCTAGGACTTTCCAATAGGGTAGGTCCTAAAATATAGATTGCTTCTTTCACATGGGCGCGTGTCCAACATCGTCATTCAGAACAGATAGACTGCCAGGACCTTTTCCAAAGATTACTTCTAGGTCCTTGACCATACCAAATACCTCCTCACCAGTCGGAGGACAGGCTTCCTCTAGGGTTCTGCCAGACGTTTGAAATGCTTGCCTTTCTTTCTTACGGGATGCAGGTTCGGAAGAAATCGACGATACCCTAGGTACACAACCTTCTTACATTTATCCAAATATACACTTTCAGTCTCATCTAAACAGTGTGTGCATGCATTGTATCTCTTGTTTGTCTGCCCTGAAATGTTACTAAGAGCAGGCCAGTCATTGATGGTTACGAAAAGCAACGCTCGTAGGTCAAATGGCTCCCGTTTGTGCTCATCCCACATACGTACACATGTTTTGGCCCACAGCTGTAAAATTTCTTCAACTAATGGCCTTAGGTACACATCAATGTCGTTACCGGGTTGCCTCGGGAGCACTGGCATCATAATGAACTTCCTCTTCATGCACAACCAAGGAGGAAGGTTATAGATACATAGAGTCACAGGCCAGGTGTTGTGATTGCAGCTCTGCTCACCAAAAGGATTCATGTCATCTGTACTTAGACTAAACCTTAAGTTCCTTGCGTCACGTGCGAAGTCTGGGTACTCTCGCTCGACTTTTCTCCACTGTGACCCATCAGCGGGGTGTCTCAACATCGCGTCTTTCTTACGGTCTTCCATGTGCCATCGCAACAACTTGGCATGCTCTTTATTTCTGAAGAGACGTTTTAACCGTGGTATTATAGGAGCATACCACATAACCTTGGCAGGAACCTTCTTCCTAGGGCCTCGCCCTCAACATCGCCAGGATTGTCTCGTCTGATCTTATACCACAGGCAAAGGCATACCGCATGCATCCAAATTCTCGTACTTCTCACCGCGGTAGAGGATGCAGTCATTAATGTAGGCATATATCTTCTGCACGTCTAATCCTAGAGGGCAGACAACCTTCTTTGCTTGGTATGTACTATCGGGCAACTCATTATTTCTTCGAAGCAGATTCTTCATTTTTACCAACAACTTTGAAAATGCGTTGTCAGTCACACCTTTCTCTGCCTTCCATTGCAACAAATCCAATGTGGTACCTAGCTTTTTGTGGCCATCTTCGCAAGTTGGGTACAACAATGTTTTGTGATCCTTAAACATCTGCTCCAGCTTCTCCTTCTCCTTTTCAGTTTCACATTCTTCCTTTGCATCAGTAATGGCCCGACCAAGATCGTCATCAGCGGGCCCATCTGCTGCCTCTTGGTCTTCATTATCTACCCCCGTTGCAGTATCATCGTATTCAGGATACATATTATGATAGTTGTCATCATCCTCTTCTTCTTCTTCGTTGTCTTCCATCACAACCCCTTTTTCTTCGTGCTTGGTCCAATAATTATAGATGGGCATGAAACCGGATCGAAGCAGGTGGGCGTGAATGGTTCTGGTATTTGAGTAGTCTTTCTTGTTCTGATAGTGAACACACGGACAACACATAAAACCATTGTGACCACGGTTTGCATTAGCCACAACGATGAAATTTTGGAGGCCCGTAATGTACTCGGAAGGCCGTCACCGTCAGACATCCATTGCCGGTTCATCTGCATTAATATATAGTATATCAAAAATTAATAGGGAGATGACCATTTATATAGTACATCAATGACACATGAAAGGATAAAGTTGCCGACCTCGACCGAGAAGGAAAGAGCAACGAGAAAACTTATTTCAGCTCTCGGGCATTTCACCGAACACCTCTTGTGCATAGGAAAAAAACACAAACTAGCACACCTCTGACCCTCTTGCTATGCTCCAAAATGAGAGAGTGAAAAAATGAAAGAGAGGGGTGTGGGCTGTGGTGTTAGAGAGAGACCCTTTAACACCGGGTTCAAGCCACGAACCGTGTTAAAGGGGCAATAAACCATCGGTAGGGTTTTTAACACCGGTTCATGGCTGAATCGGTGTTAAAGGGGGTGCTCCTTTTTGCTTTCTGGACCATGCTGGTACGGGCAGAGAACCGGTGTTAAAACCCATTTCCGACCTCAACCAAAGGCCTCGTTTCCACTAGTGATAGCTATATGTGCAAATGCCAATACCAAGACTCACAACCCTCCCGAGGGCTGGCTGTCCTAATCAAGGCAATTTATTGGTGATAAAAGAGAAGCTGGGAGAGTTAAAAGTTAATTTTCCCGGTTACCATATTTTTGAAACTTTTTCATGATGACTTTCCTTTGATTTCATAGCCACGATGACCTAGTCAACATGTATTGCCTTTTGAAATAATAGAGAAAAAATTGGAAAATCATATTTTTAAATCCATAGAAAACAAATTATATTGCATAAACATTATAACATTATTTGTAAACAAATATAATTTTGATTAGCTTTTATAAAGTATCTATATTTCCTTTTTTAAAATAGTAGAATTTTCTAACTTGTTTTAACCTTTTTGGTCTCAATTCTTATTTGTTGCCCTAACTAACTTGCGGATGTGGGAATGACCAACACATTATTAGGAAAACTTTTTCCACCACGAATGAGGTCTTTGTAGACTATCAGCTATACTTGAGACCGAATGTTTTTCCTTTACATGTTGGTTTTAAATTTTAGTCATATATTTTATTTTCCAACAAAAAGACTTATGCATCTACGGGTCACCAGGGTCACCAATATAGGTGACAGTAAAACAACTTCTTCGGTCTTGGAAGCATAAACCAGATGACATTTGTACTAAATTTTTATTTTTTCCCAATTTAATTTTCTTTGCCAAAGTACAAACTTAAGCAATATATTTTTGTACTTAACCACACAATAATTTTTATAAATATTAATTTATTTTTGTCATAAACTATTAACATACATCACTAATACTACACACAAAATGCTAAGTTGAGTCATCTTATCGCAGAGTGTTATTTTTTGTTTCTGAACAATGTCCATGTGAAGATTAGAAGGATTCCCTTAAATGAGGTACAGAAATAGAATAACCGTCCTTTTTGGATTTATTTATGATATTTGAGTAAGGTTTATTGTGTTTATGTATATCTTAATATATTTAGAACATCAGCATATCTATAAAAATATAAATTTCTAAAATATCTTGATGGACGTTCCTAGTGCATGATTAGGTAGGAGCAAATTAATAGTCCGTAGAGATAGGGTTTACTAGAAAGGGTTGGGTGGCAGCATGTGAATGCCCGTGTGACCAAAGCTCTATCGGGATCTTAACAAACTACATATCGTATTGCGGCTCCATACAACAGGATGACGATATCAAAAGACTCTAGCAGCCGGAGTCAGGCCACGCCACGTGTCGATGACTCGATCTGGGAGACACCGAACCATGTGAGGAGTGAATCCGGCATAGCCATTGTCAACATAGACGTGCCACATCTAGTCGGCCTCCGATTATCGTCCCTTTCACGTAACAGTGTGTACCACACAACAAGGTTCACTCTTCCATGTGGCACAAACTGGCTACCCGGATACCGTTCATAGAGAAAGTCGTGCAACACCACAAACAAATGGACATTATGAATGATTTTCTGAATGGGTTTGTAGTAGATGGTTAATAAGAAAAAGGTATGTATGTTGCTGAACTCTTTGTATGGTCTTAAGCAAGCACCTAAGAAGTGGCACGTGAAGTTTGAAAGAACTTTAACCTCTGAAGGCTTTGTTGTAAACGAAGTTGATAAGTGTGTATACTATTACCATGGTGAGGGCGAGGGAGTTATCCTTTGTATTTATGTTGATGACATACTGATGTTTGGGATCAATCTCAATGTGATCGAGGAGGTCAAAGGGTTCCTTAATCGTTGCTTTAAGATGAAGTACCTAGGAGTAGCTGACGTGATCTTAAACATCAAGATACTGAAAGATGGAAATGGTGGGATTGCGCTGCTTCAATCCCACTATGTGTAGAAGATATTGAGTTGTTTTGGGTATAGCTACGGCAAGTCCTTTCCAACGCCTTATGATCTGATTGTGCTACTTCAAAAGAATCGAAGGACAGCTAAATGTCAATTGAGATATTCTCAAATCATTGCCTCTCTTATGTATTTAGCCTGCACCATGAGGCCTGACATCTTGTTTTCTGTAAGCAAACCCAGTCGATTTGTGTCAAATCTTAGAGATAATCATTAGCATGCTGTCAAGATTTTTTTGCGCTATTTGAAAGGCACTGCGATGGTACTCACAATGTCGGGTACCCACAGGTATTTGATGGTTATAGTGATTCTAATTGGATATCTGATGCTGATGAGATTATGACCATGAGTGGTTATTTTTTGCACTTGGTGGTGGTGTTGTTTCCTGAAAGTCTTGCAAGTAGACCATCTTAACGAGGTCAATAATAGAAACAAAATTCATAGCATTAGAGACAATCACTATTTAAATAGAGTGGTTTCGTGAAATCTTGATGAACTTAAATGTGGTTGAAAAACCAATACCCACCATCCTAATGATTTGTGATAATCAAACTATTTGTCAAAACAAATAGTTCTAAGGATAATATGAAATCATCAAGGCATATAAAGAGAAAAATGAAATCTTTTAGAAAATTGAGAAACTCTAGGGTTATCGTGTTGGATAATATCCAAAGAGCTAAGAAACTGGCAGATCATTTCAAAAAGGGTTTATCATGCAATGTGATAGATCGTGCATCAAGGAAGATAGATTTGAGACCCATATCGTGAGTTGTCCTTAATGGTAAACAATTCTATGTGATAGAATATTCCCATGAATTAGAGTAAGAAGATAGGTTGTTTGTCCGCTGAGAGGAGAGTATCCTCATATTAATTTAACCTCTCCGTAATGATGCAATATTCTCCTAAGCTGCATGGCATGTTGATATATATATCTTAATGTGTTTTAAGTGACTTATCTAAGCAGATATGTTGTCCTGCAGCACATCTTTTGAGAAACACACCTATATGACTCTGACTGTCAAACCTCGCAGTCTGTAAGAGTTTGGTGCTCCCTAGTAAACTCATAAAAGGCCCTGAAATATGACGTACAAGCTATAGACCACGGGGATCCATGCGGTGGTCTTGTATCGTTTTAGACATTGTGTGAAACTAGTTTGAAGAAAACTTGTAGTTCAAAAGATAGTCCACTATTCAAATTGCAAACTAGTGTAGCATAAAGTTTAATATGGAAATTAAACTTAACAATCTCCATAAGCACCGGTATATAAAACAATGTTTTCGACCGAACAAAAAAGATATGATGTGCCAATGAGACTTCGCGGGGATCGTTGGATTTGAGGCATTTTGGTGTTGGGCCTTTGGCCCATAACTAATGCAATTTCTAAAATTCTCTTTGGACCATTATGTGTGGCAACACTAGTGGAGCCAAAGTTTAGTCTCATGTTTCTAGTTGAAAGGAGGTTGCACCACCTTATATAGGAGGTTGTTCTAGCACCACTAAGTGAGTAAGAAGAGAAGCAGCTCTCGCGCACTCCTCCTCCTCCGCCACCGCCACTCCGCGCCACGGGTTGTGGGAATGAGACGAGCCAAGATCATGTTTATAGCCAGATATTTTCTAGATTGCCTTCAGATTTTTTGACCTTCCTGGTTTCCTCTACCCTCCCAGATTTACTCTGCCTTCTCCTTATTCTTTGAACCTTTCTCAAGAAGCTTCCTAGAGAAGCAAAAGGATCTTATCCCTTATAACTGAGATGCGTCGGGTACCACATCAGATCAGAACACACACACCTTATTTTAGTTTATTGCGCCGCCACCATGACTTCTCCATCCCGGCTTGCGGCGTGCACCGCAGATCGGAACAGTAGGCCTCTGGAACCCCGCATCTCGAGAACTTGTATGGTGAGGGCTGGTCAGGTTTCTAGGAAGCGCTCAACTCGACTACTGGAAACCACGACGTCATCCTATGAAGAGTTTCGAGATTACAACTACTTCCCGGACATTGACGATCTCTTTGATAACATGACCGACAACACGAACATTGTTGCTGCTCATGTTGCACCGTACGTGCCATTGAAATTCCTTTTAGAATATACTAAAAAAATGTTCTAGCGTTCGGAGGAAATGTGTGATAGGTTTATCTTGTTTAGATATCGTTGGTTCCTCTACTCTATTAGTATGCATGATTATTTTGATTACTATTTTATTAATCATGTTATATCTGTTAATTCAGATTAGATCATATATATTGTTGTTCATATTTTCAACATGATCTAGATAAATACGAGTAAGTTTTATAGGAAGGACAAAGCAATAACGAAACAACAAACGAAACGAAAGGAAAACGTAGATGGCTGAATGACATGGTCCAATTAGAGACTTGTTGACGTGTGTAGCTTGCATGTCGAGAGAAGCTATAGAAAGATATGTTTTTATAATTTGGCGAAACAAGAATACGCACACACAGAGAATGAGGTATTCCATTGGTGTGCATGCATGCAAAAGCTTAGCTAGCTACTCTAGAAAGATCTATCTCTCAATTATCGACACCTAAGATCAACGTGCTGCTGCTCCTGCCTACACGTAGCATTCAGAAATGTTAACCAATTAAAAAGGCAATCATGGATGCCTACCAAGGGCCAATGACATAGTACTATCATGCATTGATGCATGATGTTGCTTCGTCACAGTCATGTTTTGTGCTCGAGCATGATCAACATGCATGCTTGAGACTGAGAGTCCAAATAATTAACAGTTGACTAATTGTTTGATTTCGACTGGCCAAGGTTATTAGATGCTTTTACACCGTTGGATTGAGATAGGACGGACATGATTACACACGTACCCCTAACTTTCTCCAGCTTGATCCATCCAAATCCTTGGTGCCTCCGTCTTGTTTCTTCCCTGGCAAAGAAAATTGCAGCCAACACTAGCTTTGTGGCTTTTGCTACACAAAACATAGAAATAAAATTCATTTTGCATCTAAGCATAGTTTGTGCCTTAATTTTTTGCACCTGACCAAAATAAACAACTTAGCCTTGTTAACATGTTATCTAGCTGGTCATGCCCGTTGTTCTGCTTGCAACATAACATTCAAAACATAAATAATTTAAAATAAATATATTACCAAAAAATCTTATTTGACACACGCACCAAAAAGTATATTATCAAAATAAATATTTACCATTATTTGTATGCCTCTTAAAAACATACAAATACAAATACATGTGTAGTATGTACAGCTAAATTTGCATCAAAATATATTTTCATATGGGACATAAAAAATGTTGAAATAAAATGAGTTTTTTTTTACTTTTCAGATACACGATTTTGTGATTTTTATGTAGCCCATCATGCAACATATTATGTACCCAAACTCCATGGATATGTAGTTGATATGCTGTAAAATACTATTTTATAATTATTTAAAAACACAATTGTAATCTTAGTGACAATAAATATAGCAAAATCGGTATAGTTTTAGTAAAAAATTGCATCCCTTTCCTAAATTTATTTCATCAACATGATGGTAAGTTAAGCTGTTCATTTGGGCCAGGTACAAACAATTAAGTCACAAACCATGTTAGCTGCAAAAAGAAAATGTTATTTCTATGTTTTGTGTAACAAATGCCACAAGGACTTACGGTAGCTGAAATTTTCTCTATCATATAAGATGTTAACAAGGCTAAGCTGTTAATTTGGGCTAGGTACAAAGAATTAAGCAACAAATTATGCTAGCTATAAAAATTGGTGTGTTTTCATATTTTGTGCAACAAACGCCACAAAGGGGGGGGTATCTGCAATTTTCTCTCCCTGGCACTAATGGCTCCGGGCCCGTCAGGAAGCCGGTGATCGGTGTTTTATCTACCTTGACCCTTAAAGACACTTCTAACATTAACCCTAATTAACTCATCGCTTACCTTGCTTTGGCTACTTGTCATCATTAGATGCGTCTCAAACTTGCTGAAATCAAGAAAATGAGAAATGAAAAAATATTTGTTTTGGAAGAGAAAACTGGGAGTTACCGATTTTGAAAAATGAGACGTTAGAGAATCCAAATGTTTTAAGTTCTTGAGTAGGGAGCGTGTAGTCGACATCAGCTTAGCAAATGCTAGAATATTATTGACTGGAGATCGAGCTACAGTCTCACCTAAATTTTAGTTCAACAAATACATCACTATAATTGCAAATGCCAACACCAAGATTCACAACCCTACCGATAACTGGCTCACTTATTCAAGCAAATTTATTGGTGATAGAAGAGAAGCTCAAAGAGATAAAAGTTAATTTAGAACCAGTGTTGAGGAGCCTTTATCTAGACTACCTAACCATAAGACTTGCAGGGGGTCAAAACTAGCTGAAATAGACCCCAGAAGTTCTTGTAAAAAAGTATACTTTTATTCCCTCAACTATCGCCAAAGTATAAGTCAGATTTCTCAAGTAGGATTTAGTGGAGTCTCAAATGCTAAAAATGCTTAGGTTTTCTCAGTTACCATATTTCTAAACTTTTTCATGATGATTTTCCTCTGAATTCATAACCACGAGGGCCTAGTCAACATATATTGCCTTTTGAAATAATTGAGAAAATGGAGATAATACAGAGAAAAAATGGAAATCAAAACTTTAAACCGAGTTAGTTTGAAGAAAATATAGGGAAACCTTATAAAAGTATAAAATAAAAAATAAAGTCATTTTTTAAGAAAAATGTACAAAAAAGAAAACCTATAAGGCAAAAGATGATTAAGCTAAGCAAACAAATTATATTGCATAAAAACTATAACATTATTTGTAAACAAATACTATAATTTTCATTAACTAAGTTATCGATATTTCTTTCTTTAAAACTGTTGATTTTGTAGCTTGTATTAACCTTTTTTGTCTCAATATTTTATTTCTTGCGATAACTAACATGCGTGTGTGTGAACGACCAACAAGCAAAACTATTTCGACCATGAACCAGATCTTTCTAGACGGTCTGATATATTTAGATCAGTTGTTTTTTCTAGTAGAGTTTACTCATAATTTTTTAAATTTTGCTTATATATTTTGTTTCCATCAAAGAAACTTTTGTATCAATAAGAAAAGACATTCACCAATAGAGGCGACGGTGGGCCTTGAAAGCATAAACCAGATGAAATTTGTAGTAAATTTTTATATTTTCCTATTTTAGTTTTATTTGCCAAAGTACAAACTTAAGCTATATATTTTTGTACTTAACCATACAATAGTGTTTCTAAATATTAATTTGTTTTTTTTCATAAATTTTGAACGCACATCACAATTACTACACACAAAATGCTAAGTTGAATCATCTTGTAGCATATTGTTATTTTCGTTTCTGAACAATGTCCCCATGAAGATTAGAAGGATTCCCTTAAATGAGGTACAAAAAGAGAATAACTTGCCTTTCTAGATCAATTTATAGAACTTGAGTAAAGTTTAGTTTGTTTATGTATTTTTAATATATTTAAAACCTCAGCATATAACTATAAAACATATGGTTTTAAAATATCTTCATGGATGTTTCTAGTGCATGATTAGGTACGAGCAAATAGAAAAGTCTGTGAATATAGGGTTCACCATTAGGGGTTGGGTGCCATGCCGCCACCATGGATGCCCGTGTGCCAAAAGCTCCATCAGAATCTCAACAAATGGCACACACTGTATCGCGGATCAGTACAGCGGTGGCTTTCGATTACAAAAGGCTCTCACAATCGGAGTCAGCCCGTTCAAAAAAAAATCGGAGTCAGGCCCACGCCACGCGTCGATGACTCCATCGGGGAGATACCGAACCATGCGAGGAATGAAGCTGGCATAGCCGTTGTCGATTATCCTCACTTTCATGAAACGGCTTGTACAATGCAACAAGGTTCGATATTCGGTGTGGCACAAATTGGCTATCCGTGTACCGATCAGCAAGGCGTTCTACTACCGACACACAACAACTTGGTCCTATGCAGTACGTACGGAACCCATACAACAACACCAAACTCAAACACGAACGGAGCATCGATGCTCCAATCTATCGTAGACAGACGCATGTGTGTGCATGGGGCAAGGTAAACTCAATGTCGACATTACCAACAATACAACAAGACGATAGCAACCACCCTTAGATTCATTCCCCTAGAAAACAACCTTAGAGTCATCTATTGTCCATGATAATATGAAAAGAGTGAATTACACGTTTTACCTTTTATTTGTGCATTTGAGACACTAATTACCCTATTTAGTAGAAATTGTATCCGAATGTCCTATTTAAGAAAATTTTAAGCATGATTTTGTCCCGTCTTAGCATTCAACACGTATTCTTGGATAATGCTGACATATTAGGACGATGTGCCGCCACAAAATATGTCAAGATTGGAGGACGTCGTCGTCGATCGTATCTACCCTTCTCCGCACCAAATGTTCTATTCTTTGTTGCCATCTCAATAATTTCGAGGTTCAATCATCACCTCACACCTTGTCCAATAGATATGCATCAGAAAATGAGGGTTTAAAGTTTCTAAACATGGTAATTTAGATAATTTTTCACTAAATAGGGTAATTAGTGTCACAAATGCATAAGTAGAGGATAAAAAGTGAAATTCACTCATATGAAAAAAACTAGGAAGTTTTGCCCTTCTCTTTGGATCAACATGTATTATCCCATGAATCTCATTTCCTCTGCATGCACTTCATATGTAACTGTGAAAGACTAATTAAAAATTACAGTAATAATGTTTTGGTAAAATTGCACGTCTTCAGATTTTGATTTTAGGCTCGCAAGGGATGATTCGCAAGTTTCTGTGGCTAACAACAAGAAAAACCATAGAACTGAGAATGTATCAGACAAAATAAAAATATAGGACCGTGGGAGAAGAAAACTAGGCTCACAATATATAGAATTGATCTCTAGTAGTCCTTCAACTATGAACAAGTGCACTTGTGTCCATCAACAGTATGAGTTGCTAGTGTCAAAATTATGTACTTAAATTTCGATCATAGTTTTTTCTGTGCCGGCTATTGCTGCCAGCATGCGGCCACACAAGTTTATTGTCTACATCAACAGCTTTCAATTGTGTTAATTAAGGTTGTTTTCTCCTAAAATTTTGCTAAAAAACTGCTCGTATTTTTTCAGCCCTGTTTATTTTGTAGTTAGTGTGTCTGCTCCTTGTACTATTTATATCTTTTTATCCTGAATCCCTTTTATTTCCTATGATAACAATGATCTCACAAATGGGATGATTGGATGTGCACACAATTTAATGCTTGCTAGTGTCGTCCTTGATCACATCATTACAAGAAAAGTCTTGGTCAATGAGACATCCAACCAACATCGATGACGTCTCGCGTGCGTGCACAAGGAAACCGATGATTTTCATTTGACAACATATACCTTATTTTATCTACCCGTTCTTGATTTTAGCTACTTGCAGTAAGTTAGAAACCAACAAAATGAGAGTGGAAGATGATAGGTTTTGGAAGGAAAAAAACGGCAGTTAGCATTGAAAATACACTAAGTTAGAAAGTTTAGAAGACTTTAAATTAAGTTTTCTCGTGAGCGGGGGCGGAAGAACCGGCAATCAAGCAAGCAATTAAGATGAATGCTTAGTGACCAGCCGACAGAAATCTATATACACATCACAGATTTCCTGAGACCTATCCGATCGCATGGACGTCCCATAATCACACGCTAGATTTCCCGAAATGTGCAGACATCTGTCTATGCAAGCGTGAGCTCCTAGATCTAAACCCTGATGCCGTGATGCGCATATGTGAGATCATATAGCAGGCAGCTCTTATTCAAGCCAGTTTGTTGGTGAGAAAAATGGCCCCTCTCTCTCAATCGAGTATGCCTAGTGCGCTAGTTGCATATTTGTTTTTTTATTTGTTCCTTTGAAAAGTTTCTAATGTTTTCTGAATATAAAGTGTTAAATATGTCTGTTTGTTTGGGTTGTAGCTGGCTGGCTGTGCTGCTGTGCAGAGAAAGCTGCTGTGCAGGGGAAGCTGCTTTTTTGAGTTTCACTGTTTGGCAATTTGGCTGGCTGGCTGGCTTTGTGCTAAGGAATTGTCTGAAATATAATTTAGATAACACGTATATTTTACTACTTAAGTGTATAAATCATATACATCACTATAAAATATCATAAATCATATACTCCCTCCGACCCATTTTAGTTGATCACATTTGTCTAGATTTGAATGAATCTAGACACTATTTAGTATATAGGTTTATCCAAACTTTGATAAATCCAAGTCAACTAATATGATTTTGTCCAAAATACATATCCATACCATTACACAAATAAGATATGTCCATAATACATGTGGTTGCACTCATAAAAACCTTAGGTAGCACAAATTTCAGAAAGATCAACACGTAGCAGCAAGTATACATCGTCCAATTATACAACAGTAGCACATCATCAAATTTTCGAGGAGCACTAGCATCAACGTGCACTAGTATAATCTCTGCATGAGCCACCGTCTGAAAACATGTACTCCTACTTCCATTAATTTACATAGCAGACGGTACTATTTGATAGCAATACTAGTAGTTGGCAGCAATAATGAGAGCAAAGGCATCAGCGACGAAGAGGAACGCATGGCAGCGAGCGAGAGTAGAAGTCCACAGCAGCAGCGCTCACATGGGCCAGGGATGGCCTCGGGTGGCAGAATAATTGTAATTATAGCTGAACCATATGACCTTAATAAGAAAACGTTTCAGTTTAAGTAGAAAGCCACGGGAAGCCGGGGAAAGCACCTCCGATGGTGCTTCCCCGTATCTGCCTATTCCGCTCGGCTGCTTTACAGAAGCACACAACCAATGCATCCCGTTTGTTTTGATTTGTCTGCTTTTTTAACTGGGAAGCTAGGAAAATCCCAAACAAATACCTCCGGATCTCGAGGACTGATAAGTACGGAAAAGTGTCGCCAGGCTAATCTTGGAATTCACATGCATGATTAACGCAAAAAAAGAATTCAAATGCATGATAACAACCTTAGAGTCATCTATTATCCTCGAGTAGATTAAAAAATGGAATTTCTATAAAATTTCACCTTTTGAGTCTTTGTACAAACTTATACCCGGTGATTCTCATTTCAACGGCTTGCATTCATTATGTAACTGTGACACTATTGATATATTCCCTTTATCAAAAAAATGTAACCACGACACAATAAAACTTAATCTTAGTGAAGTTACAATAAAATCACACATCTTTTCACAGTGCGGTTTTATGCTCGGATATGTGCAAATATTTGTGACTAACATTATTGCAATGAGAGAGCAATGGAATTGAGAAATTATCAAACAAAGAGAATATATAGGAACGGGATGGGACTCAGACTATCTCACTAGCAAGTTCACTCTAAGGAAGTCCTCCAATGATTACAAAAGAAGCTAAACAGGAGCATCATTAAGAACTAATCTAGATTCAAAGATAGATGATGAGCTCTATTGCTACTAATTAACTATACGATTTGGGAGGTCAAATAAAATTTAAACTAGGGAGGTGAAACATAACACGAAAAAAAATATTGTTTCTCCTAAAAGTATATTTTTACTACCTCTCATGTATCGCCAAAGTATAATTAATCTTGATTTCTCAAGTACGATTGTTACTATCTCACATATCAAAACTGGCTAGATTTTGTAAAATACATAATTCTTTAAATGGTTTTGAGGATGACTTGCCTTCGACTTCGTAAAACAGACGGCCTACTTAGCACATTTTCCTTTTGACATAATCGATAAAATGTAGAAAATAATTAGAAATAACTAAATGTTTAAAGTATTTAAATCCATCTCATTTGAAGAAAAATATAGGGAAAACTATAAAAATATAAAATCAGAGGAAAAATACTCTTGATTTCTAAGGAAAACAAATATAAAAAATAAACCTAAATAAAAATAAAACAATTAAATTTAGAACACAAGTTATATTGTATTAACGATATAACATTATTTATATCAAATTAGAATCTCCATTGTTATTTTTTAATAGTGGATGCTTATTTTATAAATCTTTGTTTTTCTAGATTTTGAACATTTGTTAACTTATTTTTCATTTTTTCCTAGCTAACATGTCGTGTCTGTAGATGACCACCATTTTCATTTTCAAAACCATCTTACATATGTATAAGATCAATATAGGTTGTCTGATTCAAGTGAGACCGAATGAGTTTGCTATTCGAGTCCAGTTGTTAGCTAGTCTTAAATTTCGTTAAAAGAAAACCATGACATCAAGCTGATGTATGCCAAATGATATGATGCTGAGAACTTGATACGATGTTCTGACAACTAAAACCAAGTGATATTTATACTAAAATTTTCTATTTTTTGTATCTTGTTTTTCTTTATCAATGTACAAACTTAAGCCATATATTTTTCTACATAATGAAAGAAAATGTTGTTAAATACTATTTTTTGTCATACAGATCTAACTTTTGCCGCTGAAAATACACACACCCACAATACTAATCTGAATATCTTGTGGCAGAAGTTTTTTTTTTTGCTTTTTGAACAATGCCCTTGGAAGATACAGTTGGATCTTAAATGTGGTAAATATAATCACTTGCCTTCATTTATTAATTTTGGATACTTGAGTAAATCTTAGTGTGTGTTTTGTGTGTATTTTATATCCTTAATTCTTAGTGTATTTCTACAAAAATTATTTGGTCTAAAAATATCTTACAGCAATTTCTAGTGCATGGTTAGGTACAATCGATTTAAAAGTCTAGAGATATAAGGTTTTATGATGACCTTATCATCTAATTGTTGGCATGATGCTTAATGGTGGTAAATGTGTCTCGGATGTTAGATATGTCCACAATCTCATTTTCATTGATACGGTTGCTACACTCTTCTGGATATTATACTTGAATCTGCATTCCCGATATTTGAGGAAGAAGTAGAATCTTAGTAAAGTCTAACTTCTAAGTTGGGAATATATTTGAGAAAGAAGTAGAATCTTACTGAAGTCTAATTTCTAAGCTGGGAATTTTACATCGACTACATTATCAAAAAAATATTGTGTTTGCCAACATGTGCAAATGTGAGAACCAGGATGTAGACCACATCAGAGCAAGTTCAATAATAAAGCCAGTTATTGGCTATAAACCGCCGCCACATCATCTATAGCCAACCTGATTGCCAATATATATAATAGTTAGCTATAACTATGTACTACATTATTTGGCTAAGGCCACTTTGCACTCACACAAAATGCCTAGAGCATGTGTTATAGCTAGCTTTTGAATGAGAGCCCACTAATCTTCTCTCTCTATCTCCCTCTCATCCACGTTATCTCAAATATATTATTTAAAGTCGCATAGCCTGCTTACATAACCTTATTGAGGCTGGTCATAGTGGGAGGAGTATCATAATACCAGTATCATACATATAATACTAGTGTATGATACTATGTCTCTAGTGCAGTGTATTATATAGTAGTACCATAGTAGTGGTATATTTATTGATATGTAGAATCTCTATGTAAAATGTGTGTACAAGATTTACTTGTCATTATGATTTCTAGTTTTCCGCGCTATGACACGGTATCTACCTATGATACTATAACTACCTCCCTCTTCATTAATTGTGATGTCACATTGGATTTTTGCTAAATTGGCATGTATGATACACCTTATAATACTAGCACTAGGAGCAGCCTCATGCGGATGGATACAAGTATACTACCACTGCAACTTTTCAGCCTACCAAGAGGCGGCTCTCTGATTCAAGCCAGGTTGTTGGTGAGAAAATCATCATTTTTTTCTCTTTTAAAAGCAGAGGATGGCCCTAGTGTTGCGCGCTAGCTACACAAATGTTCTTTTGAAAAGTGTCAAATATGCTAGACTACGAGATGCTTTTGAGAAAGTACATATATAAATAAAAGAGCATGCAGCCGCATGGTTGCGTGGCCACTGGACAGACACTCATGTTCTTTTGGAGCAGCGGCTGCTTTCCTTTTCGACTGCGGAGAATCTCAATGCCTGATAACTACGAACATTCTTAGAATCTACCTCAGGTTGCGGTTAGCCTGGAGAAAGCCGAGGGAATATTTGAAAATCACATGATAAAAGAAAGATGGTTTGGTGACATGTACGAAGAATAATAAGTTAACAACCTTATGATATGGGTTAGTGATGAGTGCAAGTTCAGGTGATTGATTAAGAAGCTAAGATGTAATAAGGAAGTACCGCTATTTTTTTTAAATAATACATGTTTTTTATTGAATTTCGCAAATAATACATAAAACGGGCAAATTGCAAATCTGTTGGTCGGTCGGCCGTTCAACAGACGAAACATCGCCTTCGTCCGTTCAACGGACGACACACGTGCGTGCCGTCCGTTGAACGGACGAAGGCTGCGTGTCGTCCGTTGAACGGACGAAGGCAGTGTTTCGTCCATGAACGGATTTAAACGAAGTCTGTCGAACGGCCGACCGACCAACAGATTTGCAATATGTCCGTTTTGTGTATTATTTGTGCAATTCAATAAAAAAAATGTATTATTTAAAAAAATTTAGCAGGAAGTACCTGATAAGTACGAATATCCATAGAAACATCTAAGGTACTGATAAAGCCAAGGGAATATTTGATATTCACATGATAAAAATAAAACGGTCAAGTGACATGTACGAAGGATGACAGCCTTAGAGTCATTGTCCTAAACAAACAACCTCCTTAGAATCATCTATTGTTCATCATAATATGTACAAATATACAAGGAATTATTGGGTGTTTCCCTTATTTTTTACAACCCTTTTGACTCTTTGAATCAACATGTACGAAGGATAACAACCTTCAAGTAATTTCCCACTTCATAAGTAACCGTGACCGGCTGAATATTACGCTAATAATGCTTAGCTAAACCAGGCAGGTTTCACAATGTCATTTTAGGATCAGGGATATGCAAGTTTCTGTGGCTGTTGGCTAAGAAGCGACAAGAAAAACTATAGAATTGAGAATGTATCTAACAAAATAAGAATGCAAGACTGATGGAGATGAAAACTAGGCTAGCTGTTACGTAAATATTAGCCTCTAACTTCAGTGTTTGGTTAGAGTCAAACTGTCGTGCTAGCAAGTTCAGTATGCACGGGTCTTCAAATGGTTTGAAAAAAAAGAGGAACATAACGAATAGCTAATTTTGAATATAAACTATTATATGAGCTTTATCGCAACTAACTAATTGCAAGATTTGACAAACTAAAGATGATTTACATTGTATGCGGCTGAAATATTGCATTGAAGGTAATAGTGTTTCCTCTAAAAGTTATATTTTAACTTCCCCCCTTAACTTACGCCAAAGTCTATGTTGGTTTCTTGGCTAGGAATTATTAGATTCTCAAATATCTAATCCGCTTAAATTTTCCCATTGGAAGATTATGACTATGACATTCCTTTGACTTCCTAGCCATGACACCCCACTCAACACACATACTGATTTTGCAATAATGGAGAAAATGAAGAAGCTGAAAACATATCAGGAAAATACCGAAGTAATTTAGAATCCTGCTTGTTCAAACAAAAGATAGAGGGAAAAGGATTAAAAATGGGGACTCGTCAAGTTGGTTTTTTAAGAAAAATATATTCCCTCCATCTCAAAATAGATGTCACAAATTTGTGTAAATTCAAATGTATGTATCTAGACACTATTAGTACATACTCGCGATATCTATTTTGAGACGAAGAGAGTATAAAGGAAAACCTAAAATATTTTTTAGATAATAGTTATATTGCACAAAATTTACAAAGTTATTGGTAGAACACTAAAACTTTTTTGGATTACTTACGGTTTTTTCATTAAAAAGTCGACTTTCTTCACTAAATTTACCAACTTTTTATTTTATGTCTTTTCTTTTCTTATTTTACGCCAACTAACCTGGCGCGCGTGCAAACGGCCATCAGCAAAACCGATTTTGGTAGTGCAAAGGACCAATCTAGACGGGCAGATACATGTGAGGCCAATTGCTTTTGTTACTATTAGAGTATGGTTGCTAGTCTTAAATGTTTAGTCAAATTTTGTTAATACTCCGCTTGAAGGACACAAGTGTACTTGCTCTTGTTCATAGTATTTTCTGCCGGCTATTGCTGGCTGCATGCGACAACACAAGTTTGGTGTGTCCTTCAACATTTTTTCAATTGGGTTAAGGTCGTTTTCTGCTCACTGTCAGCAAATTGATAAAAAAAGCGTTTTGTATTTTCCAGCATTGCTTATTTTGTTGTTAGTGTGTCTGCTCTTTGTATTTATTATTTTCGTATGATAGCAATTAGAACCTAACACACAAGACGATTTGGACACGTGTACAATGCAATGCTTGTTAGTGTCCTTTGATCACAAGGCAAGTTTTGGTCAATGAGACATATCCAACCAACACCCATGACGAGTCGTATGCAGGGCTGGCCTTGGAGGGGGACTAGCGGGGCAGCCGCCCCGGGCCCAAAAAATATAGGGGCCCAAAAATTTATAAGCCTAATATACATCATAAAAAAATTGGGCTGCCAACCCATCGACTCCCGGCAGGGCATCCTCGCGTTGATCGATCGCCTCGCCAGTCGCCTGGCCCCATCCTGTCGCTTTCTGTTCCCGATTCATCGATTCCCCTACTTCGTTCGGTACTTCCTAGGCCCCACCGACCAGCGTCGTTGCGTCTTGCCCTCCCGGCTCCCGAGTCTTGTGTCGTACTCGGTACCCAGGGCATACCGCACTCCCGTCGCTTTCCCTCTTCCCTGGATCGAATCACGGAATCGGGACGGAGCCACTCCGCCAGGCCTCTAGGGCCTGCTGCCTGCACTTCGCCAGGCGCGACCGCAACGTAGGGGTAGGGCTTGAGTGATGATCGATTGACAGGTTCCATCCCAAGTTCCCAACTCCCAGGAAGACCCGCGTCCGGCGCCATCCGCCGCCGCCTCACCATGTACATCATGTATTCAAATACTCCCTTGTCAAAACCACAATAAAAGACATGTATTTTCTTTTGGTAATTTACTAGTGACTAGTGTATTAATCAATATGATTGTTCTTGCTCCTAGTTTAATTGATTATGGCACTCAATCCGCTGCTCAGAAAATAAAAAGGAGACAATAAAAAAAGATATTAATCAATCCTAATATTTCTATCGCTTATCGGATCTTATTTACCATGCTCGTGACTGTTGCATCAGCTGAAAGAAGCTTTTCAAAGTTGAAATTATTGAGAAACTATCTGAGATCTACAATGTCTCGGGAGAGGTTAAATGGTTTGGCAAGTCTATGCATCGAGAAGAAATTAGTGGACGAGATTGATATTGATTCCATCGTCACGGATTTTGCTTCTAGGAATTTTCGGAGGAAATTTTAAGGCATCATGTAAACATTGTTGTTTTTATATAAATATTATAGTTGGAAGTGTACTTAAAATATTTATTTTTCATGATCTCATATGCATAAAAAATTTATAATAAGGGCCCAAAATTTTAGTTTCGTTCCGGGCCCCCAAACTCTTAGGACCGGCCCTGGTCATATGGTTAGGATACACAAGGGAACTGATGATTTCTCTTGAGAACATACCTGATTCTAGCAATCTGTATCTGGTTTTAGTTTAATAAAATATACTTGTTTGAAGTAGAAATCCTTGATTGATTTTACATAGCCGGTTAACCTGGGCTTTTCATGTAAAAATAAATTTCAATTGACATCGGGTTTGTTGAAGGATATGAAGGATATAGTATGTTGAAAACGTTCATGAAGATGCTAGAACTAATCAGGATGGATCAAGTATGGACGATACAACTATACAAGTGAACAAACATTACGAATATGCAAACTTTTGTCTAGAATAGTATATTGGTGGCAACAATTTTATGGCAATATGTGGGAGCAATCGAGCATATATTTCCAACAATAATTAGGGTGACACACAACATATATTTTATTAACATTGAAGAGTTAAGTGCGGCCTATCTCATCAGTTTCATCCTCATCAATTAATTAGCACGAATGTGATATAACGGGGCCACACGACCGTGATAAGAATGCAATACTTATAGACTCACCCATATTTCAACAATATGTTATATGTGTATATGAGGTATACTTAGTATATTTTTTTAGCTTTCAAACTTGTATTTTTTGAATCTATTATATACTAAAAGCAATATAAGGGTGTTTTTAGAGGCACCACATTAATCCACATCATCTAAATTATATTGACTTTTAGATCTACTATTTATGGCTACGATTTAAAGATAACAAAAGGTTATGTAAAACATGTTGGTACAAATAACAGTCAACAATGGCACGTATGAGGAGTTAATAAAGCACATGTACAAAAGTATATGATTTAATTAGCCACCGAGAGATTAGGAGCGTACGTGGTCGTGTAGTCACAGGTTTATTTAAATAGATTCCGGGTCGATCACTAGGCCAACCTCCATACGCTGACACGCACCAAAGTTCTGCCGGGAAAAAATTCATGGGGTACTGGTACGTTGGTACGTGGACAAGGATAGAGCCATATTAGGCCAGCCTCTAATCACATGTTACGAATGTTTTGAACTACTCGAATAAATAATAAATATACATGTAACGTAGTTAAAGTTTAGACACGTGGTAATATGCTTTGGCAATTTCTTCTCTACGAATAAATTAACAAACTGAAAGACCAGTTTGGTATCAAAGTATTATTTTAAGGTGATTGAATCCAATAAATATTGTAGTTTTAAAATTAAAGTATTCTCAAAAACTATGTTTTTTCTGAAGTATTGGAGAATGAGGTTTGACCCTCTTTTTACAAAATCAAGTGAAAATAAAAACCATGGTATTTGTTTGCCCGGTGCTGAAATACTTTGGTCTTGAAATTCTTTAGTTTAGAAAATACAAACCTACAAAAACAGAGCTGAATTTTTTTTTAAGAGAGAAAGCTGAATCTATTGGGACAATGATCACCCACTGATATAATTATCATTGTCATTAGTATTACAAAAGTTTTCATTTGCACATGGAATCAACTTTTCTCTTGGACTCTTGGTTTGGCTTTCCATGTCTGTTGCATGCAAAAATTCCTTGCGGCAAAAAAAAGTCGATATGAAAGCTTGAGATATGCTATACAGCAAGACATGTAGAATCAATGCAGTCAAAACTACTAAAAATTAGTCAATCTAATGCATCATTTTAATTTACCCTCTGGGAGAAAGTTGCGCCTCAATACCAACCGTCCACTATCGTACGGAAGAGCGCTCACCTTCTGTCTACTCCGTCAGCTGCAAGTATGCATCACTCCTTTGCAGTTTTCTTATATGTCTGCCACCACTACGATTAGTCTTTATCGACTTTAAGAATGAAACATGTCATGTATTTTTTGAGATTGGTGTTGCATGGTAGTGTTTGCTCAACATACTTATATCTTGCAAAACTGAAATCCTAAATACACAACCACTCACATATATGATTCTTAATATTCGCGGTTCATGTGCTACATGATCATGTTAAGTACTACCAAGTATGACTACCATCACAAATGTTTATTTTTAATATTAGAGATACTCAGCAAATTATTTTATTTTTGAAAACTAACAGAAGATAGCATATTAGTTTCTTAGGTGGAAATTGTACCATTAGATTTGTCATCTTATAAAAGTGGTTTGAATTAAATAGGTAGTTAGCTTGGTCGAGTAAGCGCTAAGAAAACCTCATATGAAGTGAACACAGATACTCGGCGGGTGGTGAGCCATGAAATCAGCTCTGTCAATGAATAAAAAGGAAAAGATAAAAAAAATAGCCATAAAATGAAACCGAGATGGATGGATAAACTTGGGTAGACTAAGTCTTCAGAAAAAATAAATTAACTGGGAAATAGGAAATTTGTTTATACATACAACCATGTGGGTTGACCTTCTACATTCAAGATAAATTACATGTTAGCCCATAATGCGACAATAGTACAGCAACTACTACGTTCCTAAGGGAGTTGATACAAAAAATATATAGCTCATGGATCATTTTGACTGCCAAAAGAGAGCGCCGATGCACGTGGTATGTTGGCAATGAATCTAGATTAGTTTTTATGAGATTTTGGATCAATTCGTAATGATAGCAAGATTGTCGCTCTCTAGAATATGATACAGAGTAATGTTAGTCAATATGTTTTGGACCAAATAAGAATGAGGATCTACCAAAAAAATGACGGTACGATGCTTACAATCTTGAACGGAAATGAGAAATAATAAATACACATGAGGTATTTCATAACACATTATTAGGTATAGAGAATAATATGAATAATCACGAGAAGACACACTAAAATCTATAAAGATGATGCCCTCGCATTTGCGAGGGCCACCTTGCTAGTTTGTTGAACAATAATATGCATATGAAAATTGTCAACTTCTATGTCCAATCACTAAATTTTTTTTTTGAACCCCTTCAAGGGAGAGGTGCTCCTGCAAAGTGGTCAAGAAAGAAAAGACGGAACCAATTTATATACAGAAGTACACCAAAAATAATATTCCACTACTAAAATTGATATAGAGAAGTATAATCCTCATCATTTCGCTATTTAACTAGTTTAACACTATTCTACTTGGCATCATGACTATTTTTATTTTCCAAAATAAGAACTTGAAAATGTTAGCAGTGCTAAAATTGATATTTAACTTGACAACGCCAAAATTTATTGGAGTATCTCTGTAAATTTAGAAGTGTTACAATTAGGATTAGGATGTAATTAACGCAAACCAAGCATGCCACAAATCGGAGTAGAAGTAAATAATAATTGAGCATAATTAAATCACGCGGTTTCTTTGTCTTCTCCGCTCCCGAACTCCGGAGTAGACAAGAAACGCTCCCCCATAAATCCGAGGAAAACCTCCCCGCTCCCCAAAAAACTCATCCACACACCAGACTCGACCGACCACCTTCCGTCCTGTATGCTCGCCGCCGGCGATGCCCAGCACGCTGAAGCGCCCCTCCCTCCGCCGCCTGCTCGCCTCCCTCCGCCCGTCCAGCGGGGGGACGTCGCCGTCCTTCCCGGTGCAGACCGGCTTCCCCACCTCCCTGGCCGACATCGTCGTGAAGAACCATGGCCGCCTCAGGAAGCCTCGGAAGCCCCGCTGCCCCGCTTCGGCGCCGACATCGCCCCCGGGGGCGCTCACGGTGGAAGCCCACAACGAGATAACTCCGCCTCCTCCGCCGCCGCTGGCACAGCCTCTCTCGCCGGTGGTGGCGCAGCGGCCGGACTCGGCGCCCCGGCAGGAAGGCGACGCGGTTTTCCGGCTCCGCCCGGAGCTCCTCGCGTTCGGCGGGGCCGTGGCGCTGGCGCTGCTCGCGGTGTGGAGCGAGGGGACGGTTGCGGCGTTCACCGTTGCCGCGCTGTCGCTTCTCTGGATCGAGTCTGCCTCCCGCCGGCGCGGGCCTCGGTGCCAGGCAGAGGCCGAGCCGCTGCTGGATTCGTACGGCCGCGGCCCCGTCTCTCCGATTCGGGAGGTTGCAGTGGAAGCGCCCTGTTCTAGCTGCTCCGATTCCGACAAGGGAGACGACCTCGTGGCCGGCGGCGGCGGCAGTAGCGAGGATCCTACCACCCCCAGGTTGAAGGCGAGGAGGTCGCTGAAGAAACTGATCTCCAAGAAGCTGCAGAAGAAGCTCAAGTCCAAGGATTCGTCGGGCAGGTGCGACGACGAGGCCAATCCAGCACTAAAAACCGAGTCTTCGTTCCCCTTCTCCGCCGAGCAGACGCCGTCGGAGTCAAGCATGGAATGGTCGTCGTCGTTGTCAGAATCAGTGGTGCATGGACGAGGAGGCATCAAATTCCCCCTCGCGGCGCTCGCCCCGGTGATCCTGGCAGGCCTGGCGGTCGGAAAGCTCCCGGCGACGGTGCTGGCCGTGCTCTGCTTAGTGTTCTCCAGTGCCGTCCAGCGACTGTAATAGCTAGTGACCGGAATGACCATGGATGATCAACTCAGTTGAGAGAATCCAATCAAGATCCCCTCGAAACCGGGGGAGCTCTGCTCGACCGACCGCAGATCGGTCAAGCCTTGTTACTCATTTGGTTGGTGTCGTTTGTTCGTTTGTAAAAAATCAGAGTGACAGACAGAAAGAAATCGATACTGTTCTTAATCTTCTCGTTTGTCTTGACGACATAATGTTCTGATTCTGCGACTGCATCCATCCGTCCATCCAATTTTCATTCCCGAGTCGGAACAAACCGCTGCTGCGTCATGTCATGTCTGAAATTCCTTTCTCTTGCGTGCATGTCTGAACAGTTCTTCACTGACATCGACCGTACAAACCGTTAGCATGTGTGTGATCATCATCACAGTTCACAAGTCAGAAGCAACGCTATCCATGACGATGATCTCACACCAATCGGATGGATGGATTGATTTATCTATGAAACGAAAGGAATTCAAAATCCTGTCAGCGTCAGGTATTCAACTCTGGGCGAGCCCACATCATCAAACTGTGAATGCTGCCTTTCTCGATTGCTCTTTCAGATTTTTCAAGATTGAATAGTATAGATACAATTAGAGATATGCATCCGAGAGGAAATCTAATCTGGTCCTTCCCCTTGTGCGTAAGTCTCCCTGGAAGCACCAACCACACGACCTGTCGATGACCCAGAGAGTGTGATGATGATTTAGAGGCAACAACAGCAACAGCAGCAGGAGAATCAGATTCAAGTTCTTGGTGAGAAAATATCTTGATCTCGATTAAACAATTAGGGTGCTGTTGCTCTCTGTCTGTAGTAGGGTAATGTACGTGCTCTCCACTGTGGCTAGGAGAAAAAGATCCTGCTGACTACGGATCATGCCTATATATATGTCACTCGTTGGGTTTCAGATCATGATGAACTGAAACAGCTTTCCTGCAATCACTCTATAATCCGCGTCCTTCAGTTGAAGTAATAGAAGTGGAAACAAGAAACTTCATGCACAAAATAAACGTGGGTGGTTTCTCACCATTCTAACAAGGTTGAAATACAAATATATTGTCCAAATTTTTACAACGAGCTCCACGCATGCACACGATAGTAGTAGAACGTAAGCTTCTACCCTCTCTTAAAAGAATGTTGAAATATAAATTATCTAGTCCACTGTTCTTGATCTTCTCGTTTGTCTGGACATGTTCTGATTCTGCGACTGCATCCATCCATTTTCATTCACGAGTCAGAACAAACTGCTGCTGTGTCAAGTCATGTCCGAAATTCCTTTCTTTTGATCTTCGCTGACATCGACCGTACAAACCACTAATATCTGTGTGATCATCACAGTTCACAAGTCAGAAGCAACGGTGTCCATCCACGACGATGATCTCACACCCATTGGAGACGGTTGGATGGATTCATCTAGGAAACGAAACGAAACGAATTCAAAATCCTGTCACCGTCGGGTATTCAACTCTCAGACGAGCTCACATCAAACCATGAATACTGCGTCATTGGATTTTCTTTCTTTCAAAATGGAGGATGAGACACCTGGCCTATGCATCGAAAAGATACGTACAACCCCTTTATTATATTATTCAACAAGGTCCGACAAAGATCATACATCCAAACCTGAAGCTATCTTGCAACACCTACAAACAAAACAATGGTTGAAGATTATTGCAACAACGCCTTATGCCTTGAAAACACGAAAATCCCCCACTAACTAGAAATCAGGAACATCGCATACCCCAAGACACCCTCTAAGCGAAACATGAGTGCTCATCAATACTAGTAGACAATTAGCGATCCCCTCATGCACACGCTACAAAAGTCGTCACTGCCATCGAACCGCCAAGAAAACTTCAGGGTAAAGTTCTGTATAGTCTTCGTCGTTCCTGCCGTCGATGCCGCCACGATGTCAGACAGCGCGCCCGCCCTGCGAGTCCATCATGTCACACCTGGCACCGAGATCCGTTGCGGCACGCCACCGAGACTCGTTGCCATTGACGCGATAGATGCAACACTGCTCTAGCTCTTCGAAGACCACCATTTGCCACTGGTCATGCAAGCCATGTCCATACCCCACACGTTGCCCCCAAGAAGGAGCACGACGCTAGGCGCTGCCAACGTCTGACCCGACCAAGTCTAGGGTTTCCCCCGGAACGATCTGGGCGAAGCGTGAGTTGCATCACTGACACCTTCGACGAGGTTACGGCACCCATAGGTGCTGCCGTCGACGACTCTAACTACTACAAGATCCCGGGCTTCACCGGCAGTCCCACACGCCGACCTTGATCTAGACCGGCTTGTCCACCGAGCACTCGACACGTGAACCACTCCGCCCCGCGAGGAGCCAGGCCACATCCTGAATGAAGAAGACTGCCGCTAGTAAGACCGCCGCCGCCACCGCCGTCCACGGCATAGGCTTTGCCCGGCCACATCCTGCAGCGGCCGCGATGGATCGAAGGAGAAAGGTCGGAGGCCACTAGGCCGGCGGCTAGGGTCGTCCGAGAAAGGACGATGCAGGGCCGGACGTTATCTGTTAATGGATATTGTATGTATTGCTGCCTCGTTGGGTTGGCCCCTCTTTTTTCTTCTTTAAGATTGTTGAGGATTGATTAGTGTAGATACAATTAGAGAAATTAATGATGCATCTAAGAGAAAATCAAATCTGGCCCTTTCCCTTGTGCGACTTTTCGATGACCCAGAGAGCGAGATAATGATTTAGTGGCAACAGCAGCAGGAGAATCGGATTCAAGTTCTTGGCGAGAAAATATCCGTGATCTCGATTAAATAAATTAGGGCGCTGTTGCTCTCTATCTGTCGGGTACTGTACGTATTCCTCCACTGTAGCTAGGAGAAAAAGATCATGCATGTCTGTCAGTGGTTGTACACTAGTCTGGAAGAGTGCCGTTTCTCTTTCCTTGGATTCAAGTTTTGTAGAAGGGCTTGTTTGATTCATAGAAATTGTATAGAAATTATGTAGGATTTAAATCTTATAGAAATTTTTTTTATGTTAGTGTTTGATTTATAGGAACACATTCCATAGGAATTAATTCTATAGGAATCTTATAGTGCAATTTCTATAGAAAAACAACATTAGGTCACATCTTATGGAAAAATTCCTTTGCCACATCAAACAAAATCTCTCTTCTTATAGGATTCACATTGACATCACATCTCAATTCTATGTTTTTTCTATTTCTATACTTTTTCTATCCTATGAATCAAACAAGCCCGAAATGTTTATCGTGGCCTTGTATGTAAAACCGGAGGAAGCAAATATGTTTCGCCGTGGGAATCACAATCACCCATAGAATCGCCGATCGAGGAGGTGGTAAAGAAACGGCTGCCTTCGAAACGAGAGGACGGATGGATATGTGTACACGAAATGAAATCAAAGTCCTGTCAGCGTCAGGTATTCAGCTCTCGGCGAGCCCACATCAATAAAACTATGAATACTACTTGTGCATTTGATAGTTGATTCATCCATCTCTTTCATTTTTTTATAACTTTTTGGAGTCCTGAGGAAACCAAATCTGGACGTTTTCCACACAAGGAGTCGACCACAGGTTTCAAAACAACAGCGCCTCGTTCTTCATAAAAAGTCGCGTATGTAGCTAAGCGCATCTCCACCCGGCCCATCCGACCAGACGTGCGAGACGTCCACAGTCTTTAAACGGCTTCACCTGTCCGGACCGACGTTCCAGTTCGATTCATCCATGCATTAAATTTGGACAACGGTTACATCGGTCCGGACGTGGCATATCCTTCCCGCGTGTGCACCGGTCCACCTATCAGCCACCGTGATTCAGATGCAACCGCGACATTGATTCATAGGCGTGGGCGGCAGCCTGACCGGCGGCAGTCTACGCCATCAATGCCGACGGGACGACACCCTGGCTGACGAGACGCCGCCTGTGTTCCCACGCCCACATTAATGGAGAAGGAGCGAGAACCTTTGCGCATTCGCGGGCGAAGGGGCTACTTAACCCTGCATCCGTCGGTGCCGCACTCCCCACCTCCCGCCATCGCAATTAACAACCCTAGCAGCGCTGCCACCACCAACGATGAAGATGCCGAGATGGTTGAAGAAAGCCAAGAATGACCACGAGGCGACCTGATCCGGCTCTAGTCGCCGACGCAGTGGCCTGCTGGACTTCCTTCGCGGCTGCGTGCCACCGTGTCCCTAGGATTTCGCCCACCGCCCCATGCGCGGCTACCCGCCGATGCTTTCGGTGGAGGAAACCCGCCGCTACTTTTGCATTGCGGAGTGTGAGCACCGATGGAGGGAGGGAGTAGGCATCATCCACCACGATGTCTCCCTCCCCACGGGCTGGCACCTCAACCGGGAGCAGATCCTGATGCCGCTCGTGCCTAAGAAGGGCAAAGGGCCGAAGGAGGAGATCTGTCGCCGCATCAGCAACCTCCCGCTGGCAATGCACACTAGTAGAAAACGTCCCATTGGTCCCGGTTGGTAAGGGGCATTAGTCCCGGTTACCCAACCGAGACGAGGCAATCGGGACTAAAGCCCCAACCTTTAGTCCCGGTTGCCCCACCAACCGGGACAAATGGCGGTACATGTGGCAGCGTCAGAGGGCGAGGGGGGTGGAGCAATCGTCCCGGTTCGTAACACGAACCGGGACAAATAACCTTCTGCCGCGGCAGATTTGCTTTTCTTCTCGCCGGCAGAGAATTTATTTTGGCACATTTTGTTGCCGCGGCAGCATTTTTGCCATTTTTTGTGCCGCGGCAGAGAATTTATTTAGGTTGTTTTATTGTTTATTTAGTGTTTTGCACTCATCAATGAAGGAACCATTATATTACACAAGATCATCATGACAATATTACATTCGATACACGGATCGAGTTCATGCACTACATACAAAAGTTGCTCTTTTTACAATCCCTATTGTCTATACACAGCCGAATAGTATTCCCCTTTTGGGTTTAGGACTTCTGCATCCAAGAATCCCGCCAATTCCTCCTGAATTGCTCGTACGCGATTCTTTGGCAGAAGACCGTCCCGTAGACGTTCGATCTGATTTAAAAAAGGAGTCAGCCTATATGAATAAAACTAAACACAATTTGATTGTAATTAAAAACTATAGAAATTGTTTACGTACGTGGAGTTGCTCTAAATTTCTGCCCTTCTCATCGCACGTCTGCCGGATGAACTCGCAAACATAGTATCCACATAGATTGTTACCTGGTCCTTGTGTGAGGCACTTTACGAGAACATAGTTCAATCAAAATAATAATCAAGCATGATAATAACTGTATCAAAACTAGAATCAAAGAGATGCGCGGATATAGCTAGTGGTGCTTACATCTAGTGCTTCAAATGTAAGATCCGCTTTCCAAACACCCCTAGCCTTGTTGGTGAACCGTTTCCAAGCGCTGCCCGGCGAAGAAAACAAATAAAATAAGTTATTAATTACTTGATATCATAAAATTCACGAACGTTGCCGATATAGTGTCGTAATGATTAGAATTACCACTGGAGAAGCATCTGCATATCCTTCCACTGCTCAAGGGGTTTATGTTCCGAGTCCATGACTAGTACACGCCCTTTGTCAAGTTGAATGATTAACAGAATATAGTGAAAGTTGCGAATGCATAACTAATCAATTATATACTTAACATCGAGTAAGCGAAATATAAAGTGTATAGAAGACAATAACACTCACTCGAAGTTGTAAGGAAAAAATTATTTCTATTCTGGTTTCTTGAAACCTTAACGAGTGTATATTATCCTCCGTATCCTGGGGGCTTGTTTTGAGATTAGCTTCATGAACCCAATATGGGTCAATGAAGCCAATGTCATAGATTTGTCCTCTGCTGTATTCGAAAATCTTCATTCTGCATATTACAGTATGATTATATACATGCAATAAACAAGGTGAGATAGCTGGAGACTAAATTAATTACAGAATTAGTACTTACAAACAATAGGCACTGATGATCGATTTGTCCAAGGCGTCTTGATTGAATAATTGAAATAGTTCATCAAATTCAATGGATATCATGTCATCCTTTTCTTTCCCATGATGCTTTTTTGTAACCCTCAGCACTATCTAGTTAGCCCTGGCCTTTCTGGCATGCATGTACCAGTTATGCAATCTTCGCATTTTTGTTGGAAGATTATTTACCTCCTCAGGTTTGACGAGAGGTTTGTCGTACTGGTATTTGTATGCTACTTTACTCACGGGGAAGTACTCTAACTGGGATAAGTACTTGGCAATACTCATACCTTGAGCAGCGGCAGCTTCTCCGTATTGTGCAACTACCTCTGGATCATACTGCTCTTCGGCCCCATATTTGCTCGACCCCACATTGGTTTGGTAAATCTCCTTGAGAGGGGCGCAAGTCTGTTTTGCTTGTTCTCCAGCTGGGCAACAGATTTCGCTTGCATCGATCTTGCTCTTGAGGCTTTTTGTGCCGCATGTGACTTGAGAATAGAACGCTCATAGTCTGATGACAGCTTTGGCTCGGTTTGATGAAGAGTCTTTAGCATTTTCAACACTTTGCCTTTTTCTTCTTTGGTGCTAGGGAACTCTAGCTCTTTCGGCCGCCTCAGCTTAGCAAAAAACGCTGTCGTTTCCGCATCAACGATCACCGCAGTCTCCTCTTCAGTACAGTCATAAGCTCTCTTGGGAGGAACCTTTGGTACTTTTGGAAGAGGCTCTTGTTTATGTTTCGGCGATCGCACGGTAGTATCGGTACGCTTACGCTTTTTATCCTGAGGCGCCGGCGATGGCTCCCGCGGCGATGGCTGTGCTGGAGATTGGTGAGGCGACGGAGCCGGGTGAGGCGACGAAGACGGCTGCCGCGGCGGCGACGACCTCGCTGGAGACGGGTGAGGCGGTGGCAAAGATGGCATTGGCGTGTGATTTCAAAGCACGATACATTCCTTTGGCCATAGAATGGTGACGTTTGTTGCGTCTCCCAGTACAGTCACATCCCCTTCACCTGCAGGATAGTGAAGATCCAAAACTTCAAAGGTGGGCATGATTTCATCCACCCCGACAACAGCGTAGCCCTCTGGAACCGGACGACAGTGGTAAGTTGGTGTGGGTCCAATTGGTAAGGAATAGCCGACCGCCACCTTCATTGATATGTTCACAACTTTGACATGTAGCTCGCAGTGTGTCATCTCTGTGATATCATCCACTGGGTAGCCAATAGGAGCCATCGTCGGTGCACCATCGTCATCGCCATTGTCATCACCCGGGACCTCGGTGGAAGCCACACTGCCTTTTCGATTATTCGATAGGCCGGTAGCATCGAATGCAGTGTGCTGCTGAGATGGGATGGTAGTACTTTGCTCTTTAAGTGCGTTAATTTCATCTTGTTGTTGCTTTATTCGTTCTTCAATTATACGCATTCGCTCTTTCTGAATATCTGCTTCAACTTCCGCCTTGTCCTTTCTCCTCTGACGGCTTCTATCAGGATATTTCTTCCTCTCTTCGGGAAACCCAGTCCTCCATGGTATGGAGCCACTTGTGCCTCGTGTTTTTCCATCATGTTCCTTATTTCCAAGGGCGAGTGTGAGATCATCATTCTCTCTATCGGGAATGAAGTCCCCAACTTTAATAGCCTTTACTGTTTTTCTCATCCTCTCGATTGGCAAGGGGTCTTCTTTATGTCGTATGTTATATATACACATCCCTTCCGAGTCCAACGTGCCCCCATGCCCGTAAAACCAATTCCTTGCACGTTCTACCCAATCGTCTGTCAAGTTTCTCCCACTTAGGAATGCCAGCCCTGTAGCCACCTTGCCCCATAGTATGGTGATACTTCTTGTTAGCAGCATTCAGCTTATTCGTTGCAGACATTTGTTGGAATTATGCCCTAGAGGCAATAATAAAGCTGTTATTATTATAATTCTTGTTCATGATAATGTTTATATTCCATGCTAGAATTGTATTAAGCGGAAACTTTAATACTTGTGTGGTTTGTGAACAACACCGTGTCCCTAGTATGCCTCTATGGACTAGTTCATTGATTAATGATGGTTAAGGTTTCCTAACCATGGACATGAGTTGTCAATTAATAATGAGATCATATCATTGGGAGAATGATATGGTGGATGAACAAACTAAGCGAAGCAATTAGATCGTGTCATCGTGTTCATCTTGAAGCTTTTCCTATGTCAAATATTGTATTCCTTAGACCATGAGATAATACAACTCCCTGGTATCGGAAGAAAGCTTTGAGGTCATCAAACGTCATCCTATGAGAGGGTGATCATAAAGGTGTCTATCAGGTGATCGGAAAGTATCTGTTGGGTTGTATGTATCGAGATGGGATTTGTCCCTCCCAAGTCGGAAAGATATACTTCGGGCCCACTCGGTAATCGATATCAACACCGCTTGCAAGCATGTGGTTAAGGAGTTAATCACAAAGTGATATCGGATTACGGAACAAGTAAAGTACTTGCTGTGAACGAGATTGAACTAAGTATGGCCATGCAACGATCAAATCTCGGGCAAGTAAAATATCGTGAGACGAAGGGAATATATATATGGGATTGATTGAATCCTGGCATCGTGGTTCATCCGATATGATCATCGATGAATGTGTGGGAGTCAATATGGGTTTCCGCACTTCCGTTGATTATTGATAGAAGATCATGTCTGCATATTCTCAAACCCGAAGGGTCACACACTTAACGTGTCTCGACGCTAGGATAGATTGGATAATTGGTTTATGAGTTTTTGTTCGGAGTCTCGGATGGGATCCGGGACATCACGAGAGGTTCCGGAGTGGTCCGGAGAATAAGATTCATATAAGGCGGCAGTTTTGGAGTTCGGAATTGTTCCGGGTTAATCGGTATTGTACCGGAAGCTTCTAGAACCTTCCGGAAGGGGACCAACGTGGACCCACCTTCCGGGAGGGGGCATGGGCCTATGAGGGAGTGCCCTGGCCGCATTGGGCCAGGGGCACAAGGCCCCATAGGGACCAGCCGGCCAAGAGGGGATAAACCCTAGCTTGGACCTTCTAGAAGGGGGAGGGGTTTCCTTGCCCCCCACTCCTCCTCCTTTGGCCGCCGGTTTGGGCTTGGGGGAGGGGCTAGGGCAGCCGCCCACCCCTCTATATAAAGAGGGCTGGGGGCGCACCACCCCCCTACACCTTCCCCTCAAGCCAGTCGCCCTGCTGCCCTCCTCTCTCTCTCCCTCCCGACTGCGTGTAGGCGAAGCCCTGCTGCAGAAACTCTCCACCACATACACCGCGCCGTCGTGTTGTAGATCCAATCTGTCTCTCCACCATACTTGCTGGACCGAGGAAGGAGGAGACGTCGAGGTGCTGCATGTGTGCATCTCACGGAGGCACCGCCACTTGTGGTGCTAGATCGGATCGGATCGCGAGGAGGAGAAGCGAGTACGACTACATCACCCACGTTCCGACGAACGTTCCGCTATGCGAATCTTCAAGGGTATGAATATCTAATCCAATCTCTCTCATTGTTTGCATCTCCTAGATTAGATCTTCGCTATCCCTCTGTTCGCATCCGTAGAAAATTTTGATTTACTATGCCGCGAAACCCTTCAGTGGTATCAGAGCTAGATCTATGCGTAGATGTGTTTCACGAGTAGAACGCAACATGGTTGTTGCGGGCGTTGATGTTTTCTATTGCAAGCCTCTTGTTTGTGTTCTTCTTATGACGCGGGATAGTGAGATTGAAGCAGTCCAGGCCAACCTTACGCGACGCCGTTCGCGAGACCGGCTCCGCACTTGACGTGTGGCTTGTTCCACACATGCGGCTGGTGGATGCCAGTTTCTCTCACTATAGTTGTCATGGGATTAACACCGGAGTTTGGCAACCATAATATCACCGTTGTGGCTTTCCGTAGGTAAGAATCGTTCTTAGCATCTACTCCCATAAGCCACGTAAAACATGCAACAACAAAGTAGAGGCGTCTAACTTGTTTTTGCAGGAGTGTTGTGATATGGTATGGCCCAAGATGTGATGTGTATAATGTATGCGATGATCATGTTTTGTAATGCTTCACGACTTGCATGTCGATGAGTACACAACCGGCAGGAGCCATATGGTTGTCTTTATAATTGTGTATGACCTGTGTGTCAACTTCTTATACGCCATGTAATAGTTTCACTTTATCGCTAAGTAGTTAGCAATAGTTGTAGTTGCTATTCGTGGTGGAGGCAATCATGGTGGAGTGATGGAGATCATGCCGGCACACACAGGATGGAGATCATTGCGCGAAGATTGGCTATACCATGTCACATAAAGTTATATGCATGTGATGTTTATCCTTTTATGTATCTTATTATGCTTAGATCGCGACGGTAGCATTATAAGATGATTCCTCACTTAAAGATCAAGATAAAAATTGTGTTCTCCCCAAGTATGCACCGTTGCGAAAGTTCGTCGTGTCCAAGCATCACGTGATGATCGGGTGCTATAGACTCTACGCTCACATACAACGGGTGCAAGCCAGTTTTGCACACGCGGAAATACTTGGGTCTAACTTGACGAGCCTAGCATGTATGCATACGGCCTCGGAACACATGAACCGAAAGGTTAAGCATGAGTCATATGAATGATATGATCGACACTTCGTTGTCCACCATTGAAACCACATCTCTTCTCGTGAAGATCGGATTAGGTGTGGTGAATTTGGATCGTGTTCACTAAACAACTTGAGGGATGTTGAATTTAGTGGGAGTTCACCTAGTAATTTGATTAAAAGTTGAACTAGTTATCATGAACATAGTCTAATTTGTACTTGCAAATATTGTAGATCAAATGGCTAAGTCCAACTTCAACTTCAACGTTTTTGCTGAGAAGGAAAAGCTTAAAAACAATGGGTCTAACTTCACCAATTGGTTCCGCAATCTGAGAATCATTCTCTCTGGCGGTCAAAAGGACTATGTCCTTGAGAGTGCGTTAGGTGACGCCCCTGCTGCTACTGCGCCGGCTGATGAGAAAGCTGTCTATCAGTCGCGCAAAGATGATTATGGCGTGATTAAGAGCACCATGTTGTTTGCTATGGAATCGGACCTTCAAAATCGTTTTGAAGACTATCCCGGGCCCTTTGAGATTCTCGAGGAGTTGAAAACCATGTTTCAGACTCAGGCCCGTTCTGAGAGATATGAGATCTCTGAGAAGTTCTTTAACTGCAAGATGGAGGAAGGGAGTTCCGTTAGTGAGCACGCCATTAAGATGTCGGGCTACACTCAACGCCTTTGAGCAATCGGATCGCAAGATTCCAGAGGAGCTCAAGATTGACAGGTTCGCAATCACTCCTCCCAGCTACAAAAGTTTTGTAGTGACTCACAATCAGATTGGTTCCATCGACACGATCACCGAGCTCTTCGCAAAGCTGAAGGCTGGAGGTGGACATCAAAAGGATAATCATGTGTTGATGGTCAACAAGCCCCCACCTTCAAGAAAGGTAAGGCAAAGAAGCCCTTCAAGAAGGCGCCGCAAGCGCTGCCCTCGCTGAGAAGAAGCTCAAGTCTGGTCCTAAGCCGGACATCGAGTGCTTCTATTGCAAGGACAAGGGTCACTGAAGTGCAACCGTCCAAGTACTTAGCGGACAAGAAGGCTGGCACCATCAAAGGTATATTTGATATACATGTTATTGATGTTTTCCTTACTAGCCCTCGTTGTAGTGCCCGGGTATTTGATACGGTTCGGTTTCTAATATTTGTAACTCAAACAGAGCTACGGAATAGACGGCTGACTTGCGAGGGATGAGGTGACGATGAGCGTTGGCAGCGGATCAAGAGTTGATGTGATGGCCGTCGCACGCCTCCTTAGTTTTACCTTCGGATTAGTTTTAAACCTTAATAAGTGTTATTATGTGCCGCATTGAGCATGAACATTATTTCGGATCTTGTTTATTGCAAGACGGTTATTCATTTAAATCGGAGAATAATGGTTGTTCTATTTATATGAGTAACATCTTTATGGTCATGCACCTATTGTGAATGGTTTATTTCTTATAAATCTCGAAAGGGATGAAACACACATCCATAACATTGAGGCTAAGAGATGCAAAGTAGATAGTGATAATACTACTTATTTGTGGCACTGTCGTCTAGGTCATATTGGTGTAAAACGCATGAAGAAACTCCATTCTGATGGACTTTTGGAGTCTCTTGAGTTTGAATCATTTGACACATGCGAACCATGCCTCATGGGCAAGATGATCAAAACCCCGTTCTCCGAGATGATGGAGCGAGCAACGGACTTGTTGGAAATCATACATACCGATGTATGCGGACCAATGAGTGTTTCGACGCGCGGTGGATATCGCTATTTTCTCACTTTTACCGATGACTTAAGTAGATATGGGTATATCTATTTAATGAAACATAAATCTGAAATGTTTGAAAAGTTCAAAGAATTTCAGAATGAAGTGGAGAACCATCGTAACAGAAAGATTAAGTTTCTACGATCCGATCGTGGAGGTGAATATTTGAGTTATGATTTTCTCACGCATCTTAAAGCAAGTGGAATCGTTTCACAACTCACGCCACCCGAACACTACAACAAGAATGGTGTGTCAACGGAACCGAACCGTATTAGATATGGTCCGATCGATGATGTCTCTTACTGATTTGCCGTTATCATTTTGGGGTTATGCATTAGAAACCGCTGCATTCACTTTAAATAGGGCTCCATCTAAATCCGTTGAGACGACGCCGTATGAACTGTGGTTTGGTGCTAAACCTAAGTTGTCGTTTCTTAAAGTTTGGGGATGCGAAGCTTACGTCAAGAAGTTGATGCCGGACAAGCTCGAACCCAAAGCGGAGAAATGTGTCTTCATAGGATACCCTAAGGAAACTATTGGGTATACCTTCTATCCGTAACGAAGGCAAAGTGTTTGTCGAAGAACGTTCCTTTCTTGAGAAGGAGTTTCGAAAGAAGTGAGTGGGAGGAAAGTAGAGCTAGACGAGGTTATTGAACCTTCTCTTGAATTGAGAGTAAGCGCGCACACCTGAAATTGTTCCAGCTCACCGCACCAACAATAGAGGAAGCTAATGACAAGGATCATGAAGCTTCGGACGATGCTGCTACTAAACGTCGCAGGTCGACAAGGTCGCGTGCCCCTCCTGAGTGGTACGACAACCCTGTCTTGACTGTCTTGTTAGTAGAAGACAATGAACCTACGAACTATGAGGAAGCGATGATGAGCCCAGACTCTGAGAAATGGCTAGAAGCCATGAAATCCGAATTGGGATCCATGAGTGAAAACCAAGTATGGACTTTGGTGGACCCTCCTAGCGACCGAAAGGCTGTTGAGTGCAAATGGATCTTCAAGAAGAAAACGGACACGGATGGTAATGTTACCGTCTATAAATCACGGCTTGTCGCGAAAGGTTTTCGACAAGTTCAAGGTGTTGACTACGATGAGACTTTCTCTCCCGTAGCGATGTTTAAGTCCATTCGGATTTTATTAGCAATTGCTGCGTTTCATGATTATGAAATATGGAAGATGGATGTCAAGACTGCGTTCCTCAATGGCAACATTGATGAAGAGTTGTATATGATGCAACCCGAAGGTTTTCTCGATCCTAAGGATGCTGATAAAGTATGCAAACTTCAGCGTTCCATTTATGGACTAAAGCAAGCATCTTGGAGTTGGAACCTTCGTTTTGATCAAGTGATCAAGAGCTTTGGATTTGTTCCAAATTTCTACGAAGCTTGTATCTACAAGAAAGTGAGTGGGAGCTCGGTGACATTTCTGGTACTATATGTGGATGACATATTGATTATTGGAAATGACATTAACATGCTTAACGATGTGAAGAGTTATTTGAACAAGTGTTTTTCAATGAAAGACCTAGGTGAAGCTGCTTATATATTGGGCATCAAAATCTATAGAGATAGACAAAGACGCCTGATAGCTTTAAGCCAGAGTACATACCTAGACAAAGTTCTGAAAAGGTTCAGAATGGATAAGGCAAAGAAAGGTTCGGCCTATGTTGTCGTAAGATATTGAGCAAGGCTCGGTGTCCAGCTACGGTAAATGATAGGAAGCTATGAGCAAAGTTCCTTATGCCTCGCCATAGGTTCTATCATGTATGCCATCTGTGTACTAGACCGGATGTGTCCAATGCTCTTAGTTTGACGAAAGGTATCAAAGTGATCCAGAGTGGAACATGGATAGCCGTTAAGAACATCCTAAAGTACCTAAATAGGACTAAAGAAATGTTCTTAGTCTATGGAGTGATGAACAGCTAAATGCGTAAAAAGGTTACGTCGACGCTAGTTTCGACACCGACAAGGATGATTCTAAATCTCGAGTGATACGTGTATATTTTGAATGGAGGAGCTGTGAGCTGGAGAAGCTGCAAGCAAAGCGTGATCGCGGGATCTACAGTAGAAGCGGAATACATGGCTGCTGCAGAAGCGTCAAGTGAAGGAGTTTGGATCAGGAACTTCATCACTGAGCTTGGCATGGTTCCAAGTGCATTGGACCCACTGGAGATATTGTGTGACAACACTGGCGCCATAGCACTCGCTAAGGAACCAAGATATCATCCAAAGACCAAGCATATCAACCGCAAGTTTCATATAATCTGAGATTATATAGCAGATGGAGATCTGAAGATCAGCAAAGTACATACAGATCTGAATGTCGCAGATCCATTGACTAAACCTCTTCCACGTGTAAAACATGATCATCACCTCAGTGCAATGGGTGTGAGATTGTTGCCAGATGTAAACTAAATTCTTGACTCTAGTGCAAGTGGGAGACTGTTGGAATTTTGCCCTAGAGGCAATAATAAAGCTGTTATTATTATAATTCTTGTTCATGATAATGTTTATATTCCATGCTAGAATTGTATTAAGCGGAAACTTTAATACTTGTGTGGTTTGTGAACAACACCGTGTCCCTAGTATGCCTCTATGGACTAGTTCATTGATTAATGATGGTTAAGGTTTCCTAACCATGGACATGAGTTGTCAATTAATAATGAGATCATATCATTGGGAGAATGATATGGTGGACAGACCCAAACTAAGCGAAGCAATTAGATCGTGTCATCGTGTTCATCTTTGCGAAGCTTTTCCTATGTCAAATATTGTATTCCTTAGACCATGAGATAATACAACTCCCTGGTATCGGAAGAAAGCTTTGAGGTCATCAAACGTCATCCTATGAGAGGGTGATCATAAAGGTGTCTCTCAGGTGATCGGAAAGTATCTGTTGGGTTGTATGTATCGAGATGGGATTTGTCCTCCCAAGTCGGAGAGATATACTTGGGCCCACTCGTAATCGATATCAACACCGCTTGCAAGCATGTGGTTAAGGAGTTAATCACAAAGTGATATCGGATTATGGAACAAGTAAAGTACTTCTGCCGTGAAGCGAGATTGAACTAGGTATGACGGTGCCGACGATCAAATCTCGCAAGTAAAATATCGCGAGACGAAGGGAATATATATATGGGATTGAGTGAATCTGGCATCTTGGTTCATCCGATATGATCATCGATGAATGTGTAGGAGTCAATATGGGTTTTCGGACCCACCGTTGATTATTGATAGAAGATCATGTCTGCATATTCTCGAACCCGAAGGGTCACACACTTAACGTGTCTCGACGCTAGGATAGATTGAATAATTGGTTTATGAGTTTTTGTTCGGAGTCTCGGATGGGATCCGGGACATCACGAGAGGTTCCGGAGTGGTCCGGAGAATAAGATTCATATAAGGCAGTGCAGTTTTTGGAGTTCGGAATTGTTCCGGGTTAATCGGTATTGTACCGGAAGCTTCTAGAACCTTCCGGAAGGGGACCAACGTGGCCCCACCTTCCGGGAGGGGGCATGGGCCTATGAGGGAGTGCCCTGGCCGCATTGGGCCAGGGGCACAAGGCCCCATAGGGCCCAGCCGGCCAAGAGGGGATAAACCCTAGCTTGGACCTTCTAGAAGGGGGGGTTTCCTTGCCCCCCACTCCTCCTCCTTTGGCCGCCGGTTTGGGCTTGGGGGAGGGGCTAGGGCAGCCGCCCACCCCTCTATATAAAGAGGGCTGGGGGCGCACCACCCCCACACCTTCCCCTCAAGCCAGTCGCCCTGCTGCCCTCCTCTCTCTCCCTCCCGACTGCGTGTAGGCGAAGCCCTGCTGCAGAAACTCTCCACAACATACACCGCGCCGTCGTGTTGTAGATCCAATCCGTCTCTCCACCATACTTGCTAGACCGAGGAAGGAGGAGACGTCGAGGTGCTGCACGTGTGCATCTCACGGAGGCACCGCCACTTGTGGTGCTAGATTGGATCGGATCGCGAGGAGGAGAAGCGAGTACGACTACATCACCCACGTTAAATGAGCGTTCCGCTATGCGAATCTTCAAGGGTATGAAGATCTAATCCAATCTCTCTCGTTGTTTGCATCTCCTAGATTAGATCTTGGCTATCCCTCTGTTCGCATCCGTAGAAAATTTTGATTTACTATGATGCGAAACCCTTCAACATTTTCTTAGCTTTTTCTGATGTCTTGTAATTTACAAACTCAGCCCAGAATGGTTTTATCTTCTCAAACTGAATCTTCTTGAAATCCGGAGTCTTATCTTTCACGACATAGTCAAGGTGCAATCTTTTCTTCCAGTTGGTGAAACACTGGGCCATCTTCTTCATAGCCCACTCCCTGACCTTAGCCTCCATGGCTCTCCCATGTTCTAAGGTGTCCTCAACTGGATCCTCCGCATTTGGATCCATCTCTATCTTCGGTAGTTTGAAATTAACCATGAGCCTCTTCCACAGTAAATCTTTGGCCTTGTTAGGGACAAACAAACATGTTCCCTCTTCTTTAGCATCAGCAGGCCTATTCCAATTTTGAATGGTGATCGGGATTAAGTCCCTAACGATTACTCCGCATTGTGCCACAAATTTGATTGCGACAACTTCGGGAGCCGTCGGTTTGCCGTCTTCAGCGATATCTTCGATCCTAAACCTCTCATGGTCTTCCAACTTTTTGGTTGGGTCTCGTCCGCTCTTTTCAGTAGATTTGTTCGATCCGGAGGGCTAAAAGAAGAAAGATAGTCGTTACTATTTCTATATAGATAGCAGATGATTAATTAATGAATTAATTATATTACATGCACCTCGCCAGAGCGGTTGTCTTCTCGATTACACAAGGCATCGCCTTCTCATGAAGGCAACACCTTCAACCTCAAACAAGTCGTCTATTCCGGCAAAAAGAGGATCACCCTCACCGGAGTTGTTCAGAAACGTCGATACATCTAAATTTTCTTCCTCGCGGATCACACCTTGGATCAACTCTTCCTTTTCTTCGTCTCTGACGTGTGGGTCCATATTTTCTGCATAGGTGGAAAAATGGATAAGTCAAAACGGATAAACCCTAATTCAGAGAAACCCTAATATATACATACACAATAATAAAAATATATACATACACACTAAAAGGGAAGGGGCGGCTGGAGCGCGTGGTGATGGACGGAGACGGAGGCGCTGTGGCGGTCGGGGAGGAGGGATAGGCCGAATGCTCAAACAAGGATGATGATATGACAAGTTTAATTGCATTGAAATGAAACCCTAAAACTTGCTCGGCAATTTAAACGGGGTTCTGAGGGTTGAAAACCCTAACTCGAAACTCCTAAACACATGAGAGGGGTTGATTTAGTTCTCTAATTAAACTTGTCATTAAAGTTGATTAGCAATGCATGATTATAGCTTAAAAAGGTAGAACTCATTTTTCTGAACATTTTGATATATTATTTGTATTTTTGTGACTTATAAATAATAAGATATGAATTTTACAATATTTAATCATTTTCTGGAATTATAAAACAATTTATTACATCAGGCGCGTCGTGTATAAAGCGAAGAACCAATACCGGAAAGAAAGGCGGCAATCAATCAACCCTCGGGTTCGGGATGCCCTGGCGAGGACACACCGGCTAACCCTAGGTGCACCATCGATTCAAATAGGGTCTATGACAACTAATATCATATACAAATACAAAATATGATAATATACATATACAAATACAAATACATATACATATACATATACATATACAAAATATGATAATATATAGGACACTCTATCTATCGATAAAAGACCACAGTAGAATTGTATGCATCATAGCAAGAATTGAAATGCTTTCTAAATCATAGGATTATATCATGGTAGGGCTATGCTTGCCTTTGCCTGTTGATAGCCAAAAGCAGAGTTGCAGGATCCTTGTACTTGACTTGATTACATTTGGTCAAGTATTTGTCTTCGAGCTTCGACGGTGTTGATCTCTGTCTTCGATCTCGATCTCGATATCGTATTCTACCGGGAAGAACCAATCACCGGAAAGAAAGGGAAACAATCAACACATGGCATCGATGCAATGCTCAAGCAAGTATGATGATATGACAAGTTGAATTGCATTGAAATGTAACCCTAAAGCATGCTCTACAATTAATCGGGGTTCTGAGGGGTGAAAACCCTAACTCAGAGAAACTCCGGAACACATGAGAGGGGTGGATTTGTTCTTCTAATTAAACTTGTCATTTAAGTTGTTGAACAATGCATGATTATAGCTTAGATATCTAGGTTTCATTTTTCTGAACATTTTGATATATTATTCATATTTTTCTGACTTATAGATTAAAAGTTATTGAATTTATAAGATTATAATTATTTCTGAAACTATTAAAAGTTGGTTAAACTTTTTACACCGTGGGCATACCTAGCCACAGTGACTGACAGAGGGGCCCCATGGCCACCTCGATAGACTCGCAAGCAAGAGGGACCGGGGGGGCTGGTTGGTTATTTCTCACCGAGGCAGTATCTAGCCAGAGAGGCTGACGAGTGGGCCTGGGCCACGCAGGCAACACGTGGACGCCACACGGACGCCACGTCGGCTCACCGGCTAACGGGCAGGGCAGCGGCGGCAATTCGCTAGAGGCAGGCGAGCGGGGCTGCATGGGCTAGCGCGCTAGACTCGCGCGGTTGCGTTGAGCCAAAAGGCAGCGGTGCCGCTTCGGATTGGTCACCGGAGCATGCCGCACGGCGAGCAGCGGCGGCGGCGCTTGCAGGTCGTCGGCGAGCGGGGACTACAGAGCGATGGGGAGAGGGAAAAAAGGTTGGCGAGATCCGCGTGCTCACCCTGGTGCTCAAGGTAGTGACGGGGAAGCGCAGGGAGGTCCTGAACGGCGTGAATGGCGATGGCACCGGCGTTGGTGACGGAGAGGACGTGCTCGATTCCGGCGGGAGAGAGCAAGACTGCAAGCGAGCTTCGGTGAGGAGGTTCCTGGCGAGGAGGCGGAGCAGCGGCGGCTGGGCAGCCTGACGGCGTCGCTTCAGTCCCTGTACGCGAGAAGATTGTGAGATGGGGAAGAAGAAGAGGAGGGGCACCCAGTTATTAACCAAAGGGCCTTTTGTCCCGGTTGGTAGCTCCAACCGGGACTAAAAATCACGTCCATGGAGCCACCAACCGGACGTATCTCAATTTTTTAGCAGACCAAGGGAGACGCAGTTAGGTCTTTAGTCCCGATTGGTGGCTCCAACCGGGACATATGACCCTGTTTTCAAAATTTTTCAGGAATTTTCTCTCTGTTCCCGCCTTATTTTTTATTTTGAGGTTTAAATTTGTAATGTTTTTTAAATGATAATTACTTTGGAATTTAGAAAAAATTTAAACATAAAAAGTGTTTGAATTTGAATAAGTAATTCAAAACCATTTACTGTTTTTAAAAATAATTAATGTAACCATTTAAACTATGAACCATTTAAAATTAAAAATGAATTAACTTATATTTTTTGAATATTAATTTGGAATTTAGAAAAACTTTAAACATAAAAAGTGTTTGAATTTGAATAACTAATTCAAAACCATTTTCTATTTTTAAAAAATAATTAATGTAACCATTTAAAATATGAACCATTTAAAATTAAAAATGAATTAACTTATATTTTTTGAATATTAATTTGGAATTTAGAAAAACTGTAAACATAAAAAGTGTTTGAATTTGAATAACTAATTCAAAACCATTTTCTGTTTTTAAAAATAATTAATGTAACCATTTAAACTATGAACCATTTAAAATTAAAAATGAATTAACTTATATTTTTTGAATATTAATTTGGAATTTAGAAAACTTTAAACATAAAAGTGTCTGGATTTGAATAAATAATTCAAAACCATTTTCTATTTTAAAAATAATTAATGTAACCATTTAAAATATGAACCATTTAAAATTAAAAATTAATTAACTTATATTTTTGAATATTTATTTGGAATTTAGAAAAACTTTAAACATAAAAAGTGTTTGAATTTGAATAACTAATTCAAATCCATTTTCTGTTTTTTAAAATAATTAATGTAACCATTTAAACTATGAACCGTTTAAAATTAAAAATGAATTAGCTTATATTTTTTGAATATTAATTTGGAATTTAGAAAACTTTAAACATAAAAGTGTTTGATTTGAATAAATAATTCAAAACCATTTTCTCGTGTTTTAATTTGGATTTGAATTAACTTATATTTTTATATATTAATGCTGGGAAACAAAGGACTGGAAATAATGGTAGGAAAGAAAATTTTATTAGGATAGAATCGAATTAAAGTACATAACGCAACTAACACAAAGTTACATAGAAGAACTGGAAATTAAGATACATGGCCAGATTAAGCCACAATCGGTAACTTGTTTTGCAATGTTGGAGTGATTCACCATGCCTACACCTATAATACTCGCCATGGCCGTCGTCAGCCGGGTCGTAGTTGAACCTTGAAGGCTGACTACGAGTGGGCTGGACTTGAGGGTAGCGCAGGCGGGGGCTAGAGTCGGCGGCCGTGTCATAGGCCATGACACTCTGGAGAGTCCGACCGCGCCACCACAACCGACGGGCGGGAAGAAAAATGGCGGGAAGAAATGGCGGGAAGAAAAATGGCGGGAAGAAATGGCGGGAAGAAAAATGGATCATTTGGAACTTGCATTGGATCTCTGAAGAAACCACATATTGCGAGTCTAAAAATGATTTTTTTCAAAAAATCACGGGCGATAGATCATGTACCTGTAGTACAAACCGGACCCACTTCCTACCGATTCGGCAAATATTTGTCCTTTTTACCCGGGATGGACGAAAATGTTTGAGATGTCCCGGTTGGGAGATAGTCCATGTAAGGTGGTATAGTATTTTAGGAAAATGGGACGGTAGCATTCTGAAACGGTATTTTGGTGGTTACTTCACAAAACGACCCGTTTTTGCGCTTAGAAAATGGAAAAGGGCTTTTTCGTGCGACAAAAAGGAAAACTTCCTCCTGCAACATTGTTCTCCATACCAATGTCCACATGCATGCATAATATGGGCACAGCATCACAAACTATGCCGTGATTCAGCACATAACATCGGTCATTTGGACCGAAAGCCATGAAACCTCGAACATGATAGGTCATTTTGTGAAGGTTTTTTCGAGACATGATCAATATACCAAGTCTGGTATTTTTCCTTTCAACTATGTCACATAATATGACACCAGGCGAAGGATTTTCATTGTTCGCATTTTTTTTTGAATTTATTATGCCCGTTTTGAATTTCCTGAATTTCTAATTATGGTCGAACCGGCGTGCATGAAGATAGGGGACGAGCATCGTTAGAACTTGCATTGGATCTCTGAATAAGCCACATATTGCGAGTCTAAAAATGATTTTTTAAAAAAATCACGGGCGATAGATCATGTACCTGTAGTACAAACCGGTCCTACTTCCTACCGATTCGGCAGACATTTGTCATTTTTACCCGGGATGGACGAAAAGTTTTGAGATGTCCCAGTTGGGATATAGCCCATGTAAGGTGGTCTAGTATTTTAGGAAAATGGGACGGTAGCATTCTGAAACGGTATTTTAGTGGTTACTTCACAAAACAACCCGTTTTTTGCGCTCGGAAAATAGGAAAGGGCTTTTCCGTGCGACAAAAAGGAAAACTTCCTCCTGCAACATTGTTCTCCATACCAATGTACACATGCATGCATAATATGGGCACAGCATCACAAACTATGCCGTGATTCAGCACATAACATCGGTCATTTGGACCGAAAGCCATGAAACCTCGAACATGATAGGTCATTTTTGTGAAGGATTTTTCGAGACATGATCAATATACCAAGTCTGGTATTTTTCCTTTCAACTATGTCACATAATATGACACCACGCGAAGGATTTTCATTGTTCGGATTTTTTTTGAATTTATTATGCCCGTTTTGAATTTTCTGAATTTCTAACTATGGTCGAACCGGCGTGCATGAAGATAGGGGACGAGCATCGTTAGATATTGCATTGGATCTCTGAAGAAACCACATATTGCGAGTCTAAAAATGATTTTTTCAAAAAATCACGGGCGATAGATCATGTACCTGTAGTACAAATCGGACCCACTTCCTACCGATTCGGCAGATATTTGTCCTTTTTACCCGGGATGGAAGAAAAGGTTTGAGATGTCCCGGTTGGGAGATAGTCCATGTAAGGTGGTCTAGTATTTTAGGAAAATGGGACGGTAGCATTCTGAAACGGCATTTTGGTGGTTACTTCACAAAACGACCCGTTTTTTGAGCTCGGAAAATGGAAAAGGGCTTTTCCGTGCGACAAAAAGGAAAACTTCCTCCTGCAACATTGTTCTCCATACCAATGTCCACATGCATGCATAATATGGGCACAGCATCACAAACTATGCCGTGATTCAGCACATAACATCGGTCATTTGGACCGAAAGCCATGAAACCTCGAACATGATAGGTCATTTTGTGAAGGTTTTTTCGAGACATGATCAATATACCAAGTTTGGTATTTTTCCTTTCAACTATGTCACATAATATGACACGACGCGAAGGATTTTCATTGTTCGGATGTTTTTTGAATTTATTATGCCCGTTTTGAATGTTCTGAATTTCTAACTATGGTCGAACCGGCGTGCATGAAGATAGCGGAAGAGCATCGTTAGATCTTGCATTGGATCTCTGAAGAAACCACATATTGCGAGTCTAAAAATGATTTTTTCAAAAAATAACGGGCGATAGATCATGTACCTGTAGTACAAATCGGACCCACTTCCAACCAATTCGGCAGACATTTGTCCTTTTTATCCGGGATGGACGAAAAGGTTTGAGATGTCCCGGTTGGGAGATAGTCCATGTAAGGTGGTATAGTATTTTAGGAAAATGGGACGGTAGCATTCTGAAATGGTATTTTGGTGGTTACTTCACAAAACAACCCGTTTTTTGCGCTCGGAAAATGGAAAAGGGCTTTTTCGTGCGACAAAAAGGAAAACTTCCTCCTGCAACATTATTCTCCATACCAATTTCCACATGCATGCATAATATAGGCACAACATCACAAACTATGCCGTGATTCAGCACATAACATCGGTCATTTGGACCGAAAGCCATGAAACCTCGAACATGATAGGTCATTTTGTGAAGGTTTTTTCGAGACATGATCAATATACCAAGTCTGGTATTTTTCCTTTCAACTATGTCACATAATATGACACCAGGCGAAGGATTTTCATTGTTTGGATTTTTTTGAATTTATTATGCCCGTTTTGAATTTTCTGAATTTCTAATTATGGTCGAACCGGCGTGCATGAAGATAGGGGACGAGCATCGTTAGAACTTGCAATAGATCTCTGAAGAAACCACATATTGCGAGTCTAAAAATGATTTTTTCAAAAAATCACGGGCGATAGATCATGTACCTGTAGTACAAACCGGACCTACTTCACCGATTCAAGAGACATTTGTCCTTTTTCCCCGGGATGGACAAAAAGGTTTGAGATGTCCCGGTTGGGAGATAGTCCATGTAAGGTGGTATAGTATTTTAGGAAAATGGGACGGTAGCATTCTGAAACGGTATTTTGGTGGTTACTTCACAAAACGACCCGTTTTTGCGCTCAGAAAATGGAAAAGGGCTTTTTCGTGCGACAAAAAGGAAAACTTCCTCCTGCAACATTGTTCTCCATACCAATGTCCACATGCATGCATAATATGGGCACAGCATCACAAACTATGCCGTGATTCAGCACATAACATCGGTCATTTGGACCGAAAGCCATGAAACCTCGAACATGATAGGTCATTTTTGTGAAGGTTAGACATGATCAATATACCAAGTCTGGTATTTTTCCTTTCAACTATGTCACATAATATGACACCACGCGAAGGATTTTCATTGTTCGGATTTTTTTTGAATTTATTATGCCCGTTTTGAATTTTCTGAATTTCTAACTATGGTCGAACCGACGTGCATGAAGATAGGGGACGAGCATCGTTAGAAATAGCATTGGATCTCTGAAGAAACCACATATTGCGAGTCTAAAAATGATTTTTTCAAAAAATCACGGGCGATAGATCATGTACCTGTAGAACAAACCGGACCCACTTCCTACCGATTCGGCAGACATTTGTCCTTTTTACCCGGGATGGAAGAAAAGGTTTGAGATGTCCCGGTTGGGAGATAGTCCATGTAAGGTGGTCTAGTATTTTAGGAAAATGGGACGGTAGCATTCTGAAACGGCATTTTGGTGGTTACTTCACAAAACAACCCGTTTTTTGAGCTCGGAAAATGGAAAAGGGCTTTTCCGTGCGACAAAAAGGAAAACTTCCTCCTGCAACATTGTTCTCCATACCAATGTCCACATGCATGCATAATATGGGCACATCATCACAAACTATGCCGTGATTCAGCACATAACATCGGTCATTTGGACCGAAAGCCATGAAACATCGAACATGATAGGTCATTTTGTGAAGGTTTTTTCGAGACATGATCAATATACCAAGTCTGGTATTTTTTCTTAGAACTATGTCACATAATATGACACCACGCGAAGGATTTTCATTGTTCGGATGTTTTTTGAATTTATTATGCCCGTTTTGAATGTTCTGAATTTCTAACTATGGTCGAACCGGCGTGCATGAAGATAGGGGACGAGCATCGTTAGATCTTGCATGGATCTCTGAAGAAACCACATATTGCGAGTCTAAAAATGAATTTTTCAAAAAATCACGGGCGATAGATCATGTACCTGTAGTACAAACCGGACCCACTTCCTACCGATTCGGCAGACATTTGTCCTTTTTACCCGGGATGGACGAATAGGTTTGAGATGTGCCGGTTGGGAGATAGTCCATGTAAGGTGGTCTAGTATTTTAGGAAAATGGGATGGTAGCATTCTGAAACGGCATTTTGGTGGTTACTTCACAAAACGACCCGTTTTTTGCGCTCGGAAAATGGAAAAGGGCTTTTTCGTGCGACAAAAAGGAAAACTTCCTCCTGCAACATTATTCTCCATACCAATTTCCACATGCATGCATAATATAGGCACAACATCACAAACTATGCCGTGATTCAGCACATAACATCGGTCATTTGGACCGAAAGCCATGAAACCTCGAACATGATAGGTCATTTTGTGAAGGTTTTTTCGAGACATGATCAATATACCAAGTCTGGTATTTTTCCTTTCAACTATGTCACATAATATGACACCAGGCGAAGGATTTTCATTCTTTGGATTTTTTTGAATTTATTATGCCCGTTTTGAATTTTCTGAATTTCTAATTATGGTCGAACCGGCGTGCATGAAGATAGGGGACGAGCATCGTTAGAACTTGCAATAGATCTCTGAAGAAACCACATATTGCGAGTCTAAAAATGATTTTTTCAAAAAATCACGGGCGATAGATCATGTACCTGTAGTACAAACCGGACCTACTTCCTACCGATTCAGCAGACATTTGTCCTTTTTACCTGGGATGGACAAAAAGGTTTGAGATGTCCCGGTTGGGAGATAGTCCATGTAAGGTGGTATAGTATTTTAGGAAAATGGGACGGTAGCATTCTGAAACGGTATTTTGGTGGTTACTTCACAAAACCAATTCGCTTTTTGCGCCGAAAATGGAAAAGGGCTTTTTCGTGCGACAAAAAGGAAAACTTCCTCCTGCAACATTGTTCTCCATACCAATGTCCACATGCATGCATAATATGGGCACAGCATCACAAACTATGCCGTGATTCAGCACATAACATCGGTCATTTGGACCGAAAGCCATGAAACCTCGAACATGATAGGTCATTTTTGTGAAGGTTAGACATGATCAATATACCAAGTCTGGTATTTTTCCTTTCAACTATGTCACATAATATGACACCACGCGAAGGATTTTCATTGTTCGGATTTTTTTTGAATTTATTATGCCCGTTTTGAATTTTCTGAATTTCTAACTATGGTCGAACCGACGTGCATGAAGATAGGGGACGAGCATCGTTAGAAATAGCATTGGATCTCTGAAGAAACCACATATTGCGAGTCTAAAAATGATTTTTCAAAAATCACGGGCGATAGATCATGTACCAGAACAAACCGACCCACTTCCTACCGATTCGCGGACATTTGTCCTTTTACCCGGGATGGAAGAAAAGGTTTGAGATGTCCCGGTTGGGAGATAGTCCATGTAAGGTGGTCTAGTATTTTAGGAAAATGGGACGGTAGCATTCTGAAACGGCATTTTGGTGGTTACTTCACAAAACAACCCGTTTTTTGAGCTCGGAAAATGGAAAAGGGCTTTTCCGTGCGACAAAAAGGAAAACTTCCTCCTGCAACATTGTTCTCCATACCAATGTCCACATGCATGCATAATATGGGCACATCATCACAAACTATGCCGTGATTCAGCACATAACATCGGTCATTTGGACCGAAAGCCATGAAACATCGAACATGATAGGTCATTTTGTGAAGGTTTTTTCGAGACATGATCAATATACCAAGTCTGGTATTTTTTCTTAGAACTATGTCACATAATATGACACCACGCGAAGGATTTTCATTGTTCGGATGTTTTTTGAATTTATTATGCCCGTTTTGAATGTTTTGAATTTCTAACTATGGTCGAACCGGCGTGCATGAAGATAGGGGACGAGCATCGTTAGATCTTGCATGGATCTCTGAAGAAACCACATATTGCGAGTCTAAAAATGAATTTTTCAAAAAATCACGGGCGATAGATCATGTACCTGTAGTACAAACCGGACCCACTTCCTACCGATTCGGCAGACATTTGTCCTTTTTACCCGGGATGGACGAATAGGTTTGAGATGTGCCGGTTGGGAGATAGTCCATGTAAGGTGGTCTAGTATTTTAGGAAAATGGGATGGTAGCATTCTGAAACGGCATTTTGGTGGTTACTTCACAAAATGACCCGTTTTTTGCGGTCGGAAAATGGAAAAGGGCTTTTCCGTGCAACAAAAAGGAAAACTTCCTCCTGCAACATTGTTCTCCATACCAATGTCCACATGCATGCATAATATGGGCACAGCATCACAAACTATGCCGTGATTCAGCACATAACCTCGGTCATTTGGACCGAAAGCCATGAAACCTCGAACATGATAGGTCATTTTGTGAAGGTTTTTTTGAGACATGATCAATATACCAAGTCTGGTATTTTTCCTTTCAACTATGTCACATAATATGACACCACACGAAGGATTTTCATTGTTTGGATTTTCAATATACTAAAGGTTCATCTTTAGTCCCGGTTGGAGGGATTTCGGCAGTCGGGCGAAAGACTAATGATAGGGGTGAGTGTCGACATTATGTCGTGCGGCGTGTACCTTGTCCCAGATGGTGTCACTAACCGGGACTAAATATGAACCTTTAGTCCCGGTTGGAGACACCAACTGGGACAAAACACGAGTCGGCACTAATAATAGGGGTGAGTGTTGACATTATTTCGTAAGTGTCAACACTATGCTGAGATGCTTGTACTATAAATAGGCATCCTTGTGAGTCCAGTCCTCCAGCCAGCTTGAGGCATATCCAAGATGGTTTTCGAGAGCAGGATGAGATTACGACCGTTACGGGAGATGCCGACGGAGCCCAGTCCTCCGGCATCTCCGAGAAACTGGTCATAGAGGCACTCCCTAATATGTGAAATTAGTTAGCTCCCAGGCATATTGATCTAGTTAGAGAAGTTACAAGCTGCAATATGGTTTTCGAGAGCAGGGACACCACTTCGGCCAGTTTCCGGGAGATGCCGCCGGATCCCAGTCCTCCGGCATCTCCGAGAAACTGGTCATAGAGGCACTCCCTAATATGTGAAATTAGTTAGCTCCCAGGTGTATTGATCTAGTTAGAGAAGTTACAAGCTGCAAGATGGTTTTCGAGAGCAGGGACACCACTATGACTGATTCGAGGAGATGCCGGATCCCGATCCTCCAAAGATCTCCAAGAAACTGTTCATAGAGGCACTCCCTAATATGTGATCGCGCGCGTTTGGAGATCAGATCTTAATGGTAAGTACGAATCGGGACAACTTCTTCATACTCCCGGTCCAGCCACAAAACGGTCCTAACACTCAAGACATTTATTAATATTAAAAACTGAGACTATAAAACCGGGACTAAAGGCCCCCCTATATGTAGTCCCGGTCAAGTCACAAACCGCGAAAGATATCCTTCGGTGAAGCAACAAACCACGAAAGACATGAACTAGAGTTACATAATATGAGCATGAACTTCTGGTCATATGTCCTTCCTTATGATCGCTTCAGACGTAACCATGGAGCATCTTCTTTACTTAACGGAATGCTTGGGTCAGTTTTCACTGTGAAGGGCGGAATTTCATCAAACTTATTATAATCTTCTGACATGTCTGTCTTGTCCTCGATTCCCACGATGTTTATTTTCCCTGAAAGAACTATGTGACGCTTTGGATCATCATATGATGTATTCGTTTGCATATTTTTTCTTTTTTCGGTCTGGAGGACATGTCCTTCACATAGAAAACCTGAGACACATCATTGGCTAGGACGAATGGTTCATCTCTAAAACCAAGATTGTTGAGATCCACTGTTGTCATTCTGTACAACTGGTCTATCTTTATCCCTTCCCCATTTAGGTTGACCCATTTGCAGTGAAACAAAGGGACCTTAAAAGAGACTCCATAGTCTAGTTCCCATATCTCCTCTATGTAACCATAGTATGTGTCCTTTTGTCCATTCTCGTCTATTGCATAAAAGCGGACACCACTATTTTGGTTGGTGCTCTTTTTATCTTGGGCGATCGTGTAGAATGTATTCCCATTTATTTTGTACCCTTGGAAATTCAATACAGTAGAAGATGGTGACGCGGGCAACAAGTATAGCTGATCTCCAACAGTGGTGTCATTCAAGAGATGTGTCCGCATCCAACCACCAAATGACTTCATGTGTTCATCTGTAATCAGTGATTCAGGCTTCCCCGGGTTTTTGGAGCGTAGAATATTCTTGTGTTCCTCGATATACGGAGCTGCCAAGGTGGAATTATGTAGAACTGTGTAGTGTGCTTTAGTGAAAGAATCCCCGTCCCTACATATCATTGCTTTCTTTCCCAACGTGCCTTTTCCACTTAGTCTTCCCTCATGCCGCGAGTCAGAAACACCAATCGGCTTAAGGTCAGGAATAAAGTCAACACAAAACTCAATGACCTCCTCTGTTCCATATCCCTTGGAGATGCTTCCTTCTGGTCTAGCACAGTTATGAACATATTTCTTTAAGACTCCCATGAACCTCTCAAAGGGGAACATATTGTGCAGAAATACCGGACCGAGAATGGCAATCTCTTCCACTAGGTGAACCAGGAGATGCGTCATAATATTGAAGAAGGATGGTGGGAACACCAATTCAAAACTAACAAGACATTGTACCACATCATCCTTTAACCTTGGCAGAATATCCGGATTGATTACCTTCGAGATATTGCATTGAGGAATGCACTTCACAATGGGTACTCGAACATTTTCCGGTAGAAGCCCCTCAATGCAATCGAAGCAATCAATTCATAATCACGGATGATCATGAGACTTCAGGTTTTGGAACTTTTTCTCTGCCATATTTATTATCCCCTTTATATTAGATGAGAAGCCCGACGGCACCTTGATACTGTAAAGGACTTCAAAAAAGATTTCCTTCTCTGCTTTGGTAAGAGCATAGTTGGCACAACTTAAGTGACGCCCTTTATCCGTCTTGTTCTGTGTATGCATGTTCTTTGGGTCTTTCATAATTTGTTGGTCCTCCCGTGCTTCTGGTATATCTTTTGTCTTCCCATACACGCCTAGGAATCCTAGCAGGTTCACGCAAAGATTCTTCATCACGTGCATCACGTCGATTGAAGAGCGGACACGCAGGACTTTCCAATATGGCAATTCCCAAAATATAGATTTCTTCTTCCACATGGGTGCGTGTCCTGTAGCAACGTCGTTCGGAACTGATTGACCGCCAGGACCCTTTCCAAAGATTACTTCTATGTCCTTGACCATACCAAATACATCATCACTAGTAGGGAGTTCAGGCTTCTTTCGGTGATCTGCCTCACCTTTGAAATGCTTGCCTTTCTTTCTTACGGGATGATTGGTCGGAAGAAATTGTTGATTCGCCAGGTACACAACCTTCTTGCATTTATGCAAATATGTACCTTCAATCTTATCTAAACAGTGTGTGCATGCCTTATATCCCTTGTTTGTCTGTCCTGAAAGGTTACTAAGAGCAGGCCAATCATTGATGGTCACGAATAACAACCCTCGTAGATCAAATGGCTCCTGTTTGTTCTCATCCCACGCACGTACACCTGGTTTGCCCCACAACTGTAAGTTCTTTGACTAATGGCCTAAGGTACACATCAATGTCGTTTTCCGGTTGCTTCGGGCCTTGGATGAGCACTGACATCATAATGAACTTACGCTTCATGCACAACCAAGGAGGCAGGTTGTAGATACATAGAGTCACGGGCCAGGTGCTGTGACCGTAGCTCTGCTCCCCAAAAGGATTCATGCCATCCGTACTTAGACCAAACCATAAGTTCCTTGCGTCACCTGCAAAGTCTGGGAAGTCTCTCTCGATTTTTCTCCACTGTGACCCATCAGCAGGGTGTCTCAACTTCCCGTCTTTCTTACGGTCTTCTTTGTGCCATCGCAACAACCTGGCATGCTCTTTGTTTCTGAACATGCGTTTCAACCTTGGTATTATAGGAGCATACCACATAACCTTAGCAGAACCCTCTTAGGGGCTCTCCTCAACATCACCAGGTCATCTCGTCTGATTGTATACCACAATGCATTGCATACCGGCATTTATCTAAATTCTCATACTCCTTACCGCGGTAGAGGATGCAGTCATTAATGCATGCATGTATCTTTTGCACATCTAATCCTAGAGGACAAAGAGTCTTTTTTGCTTCGTAGGTACTCTCGGGAAGTTCGTTATGTGTTGGAAACTTTGGCTTCATTATTTTCAGCATCTTTTCAAATGAGGAGTCAGTTAGACCACACTCTGCCTTCCATCGCAACAATTCCAGTGTGGTACCGAGCTTTGTGCTGCCATCTTCACAATTTGGGTACAACAATTTCTTGTGATCTTCTAACATGCCCTCTAACTTCAACTTCTCATTTTCTATTTCACAGACTCGCTTTGCATCAGAAATGACCCTACCAAGTTCATAAGCCGGCTCATCTGATGCCCGTTCTTCACCTCCTTCCTCTCCATTGTCTTCCATTGCAGTATCACTATATTCAGGAAACATATGATGATAGTTGTTATCATCATCTTCTTCTTCACCATCTTCCATCATAACTCCTCTTTCCCCGTCCTTGGTCCAGCAATTATAGTTGGGCATGAAACCTTTCATAATCAGGTGGCCGCGAATGATTTTCGAGGAAGAGTACTCCCTGTTGTTCCGACATTGAACACATGGACAACGTATAAAACCATTCTCCTTGTTTGCCGTAGCCACATCGATAAATTTATCCACGCCTTTCATATACCCGGCTACGCGTCGGTCACCGTACTGTTGGAGATATGCCCAAGAGGCAATAATAAAGTGGTTATTATCATATCTTCATGCTTATGATAAATGTTTACATACCATGCTATAATTGTATTAACCGGAAACATTAATACTTGTGTGATTTGTAAACATAAAAGAGTCCCTAGTAAAGCCTCTTGTTAAACTAGCTTGTTAGTTAATATATGATCATGGTTTCCTGATCATGAACATAGAAGATGTTATTAACAACAGGGTCATATCATTAGGAGAATGATGTGATGGACATACTCCTATAGTTAAGCATAGCATAAAGATCAAGTCATTTAATATATTTCATTTGCTATAAGCTTTCTGATACATAGTAACCTAATTCCTTCGACCATGAGATCATGCTAATCACCATCACCGGAAGGATGCTTTGATGACATCAAACACCACACCGTAACTGGGTGGCTATAAAGGTGGCATTGAGTGTTCGGAAAGTATGTGTTGAGGCACATGGATCAAGAGTGGGATTTGTCCATCCATATGACGGATAGATATACTCTGGGACCTCTCGGTGGAATGTCATCCAATTAGCTTGCAAGCATGTGACTAACTCACAAGGGATCACATATCACGGGAACGAGAAAAGAGTACTTATCTGTAACGAGGTTGAACTAGGTATGCAGAGATACCGACGATCAAAACCTCGGATAAGTAAAGTATCTTGAGACAAAGGGAAATTGGTATCGTATGTAAGTGGTTCATTCGATCGCAAAGTAATTGTAGAAATATGTGGGAGCCATATGAATTTACAGATTCCTCTATTGGTTATTGATCGGAGAAGTGTCTCGATCATGTCCGCATAATTCACGAACCGTAGGGAGACACACTTAAGGATTCGATGTTGTTGAGTAGTTATGGAATGATGAGTAAGAGACCGAATGTTGTTCGGAGTCTCGGATGGGATCCGGGATATCACGAGGAGATCCGGAATGGTCCGAAGAATAAGATTCATATAAGGAAAGTCCTGTTACGGAGTTGGGGAATGATTCCGGTGTTTTCATCAGGAATGTTCTAGAAGGTTCGAAGGTCCACTCGGAGGAAGGGTACATGAATGTGTCATGACAATGTGGAATGGTTGCATCATGTACTAGGTATCATGGCTGGGCAAAATAAAGGAAGAAATCAAATCCTAGTTTGAAAAGTCAAACGCCAATTTGAAAAGTCAAACGACAAGTTTGCTTGGTGGAGGGAGAGTAGGAAACCTACTTGGGGAGGAAGTCCTCCTCCCTCCACCCGCCGGCCAAGGAGGTCGAGTTGGGGGAGGACTCCCTCCTCCCAATCGGTGTCCTCCCACCTATAAAAGAAGGGGCAGGGGTGCCCCCTCTAGTCTACACCTTGCACCCTCCAAACCCTAGCCCCAAGCCGCCGGCGCCACCACCTCCTGCTGCTGCCACCGCCTAGGGCAAACCCTAGCTACCGACTTGGGCTTCCCAGGGCCCTAGCCGTCGGCCTAGCTATCTCTCCTTGGTGTGTCTAAACCCTAGATCACCGAGGCCTCTCTCATAGTCCACCATACTCGCTCCGGCTTAAGGCGAAGCCCTGCGAGATCTCCCCTCTACTTCCGGTACCTGTCAGGTGCCGGAATCGCGAGGAGAGTGCTACAACCTCTGCTGCCTGCTGGAACAAGGGAGAGGAAGGTCTTCATCGAGTACCGAACGTGTGACCGACTGCGGAAGTGCTGCCGGAATGTAGCGCCGGAAGGATCGTCTACGCGATCTTGAGATCGGCAAGAGTACGACTACATCACCCACGAGAATCTGCTCTCGTTAACCACTTTGGAATCTTCGAGGGTGAGTTCCTCTATCGACTCGTTGCTACAATCTAGTAGATAGATCTTGGCTTGTTTGTTTGCATGCGGTAGAATTTTTTTGTTTTTCCCTGCTACGAACCCCTACAGTGGTATCAGAGCCGTGTCTATATGTAGATCTGTTGCACGAGTAGAACACAATGGTCATTGTGGGTGTTGATGCTTTTGTTGTCGATTGCTTCTTGTGTACTTTGCATCTTGCGGGATGGTGGGATGAAGCGGCCTGGGCTAACCTTACATGACATCGTTCATGAGAATTGCTCCACGCTTGACATGCAACTTGTATTGCATAAGTGGCTTTGCGGGTGCCTGTTTCTCCCAACATAGTTAAGATTCAATTTACAACGGGTGATTGAAAATACTTTTATCAACGTTGTGGTTCTTGTTCGTAAGTTAGAACGACACTTATTGAAAGCCCCAAACCACGTAAAAATGCAAAGAAAATTAGAGGCGTCTAATTTTGTTTTGCAGGGGTGTGCTGTGATGTGATATGGCTATGATTGTGATTATATATGATGTATGCAATGTTCCTTATTGTAAGTTGGCAACCGGAAGGAGCCATATGGTTGTCTTTTAATTCCGTTAAGACCTGCGTGTCTATTCAAAGAAGTTGTAATAGTTGATGCTGGTGGATGACAACCATGAAATGACGCCATTGACCTTGACGCCACACCGGTGATGATGGAGATCATGTTCGTGCTTGAAGATGGAGATCGGAAGCACAAGAAGAAAGGCCATATAATATCACATATTATGAATTGCATGTGATGTTAATCCTTTTATGCATCTTGTATTGCTTAGTTCATGATGGTAGCATTATAAGATGATCCCTCAAGCACACAATTTCAAGTTTTAAAGTGTTCATCCTTAGTAAGCACCGTTGCTAAAGCTCATTGTTTCGAAGCATCACGTGATGATCGGGTGTGTTAGATTCTGCGAGTGTATACAACATGAGCAAGCCAGATTTGCTCATGCGGAAGCTAAGGTTTGATCTTGACGAGCCTAGCATGTACAGACATGGTCTCGGAACACGGATCACCGAAAGGTAAAGCATGAGTCATATAGTAGATATGATGAACATGTTGATTGTTTGCCATTGAAGCTACATCAACTCTCGTGATGATCGGTTTTGATGTGGTGGATTTGGTTCGTGTGATCACTAAAACAATGTGAGGGATATTATTTTGAGTGGGAGTTGAACAGCAATATGATTAAAAGTTGAACACTATTTATCATAAATGAAATCAAAGTGAATTTGCATAATTGTTGTAGTCATTGGCATCCGTTTACCACCTTGCGCTTAGTTATAATTGAGATGATAGAACTATAGAATTCTGGTTAGTTACTTTACAAACTGGTATCGTATTGTTTTGAAGTGTTAATCTAAAGTTTAAAAGTCCTATTGCAAACTTTCAGTAAGTTTCGGTTACTCCATGAAGTTTAATAATTGTATTAAATCAAGAGTGACAATTCCAAGTGTTAGTGTATGAGTATCATGTTTATCTCCATGATTCTTGATATTCAAAGGATTGTCTTAATATCAAGGTTATCTAGGATCTGAAAGAGTTGTTTCAGAAACCATGACGTGTGGAAGATATTGTGATGTCTGAAATGAAGTTTTGGTTGCAACATGACAGAGTATAATATGGCAAAAGTCATGTTCTCATATTTGATGAGAATTTGCAGACACTAGTTGTCCTAATCCTCCAAGAGGTTTTGGAGAGTAACATTATACTCGCGATTCACCGTTATAAGCTAAAAGTAGCTTGATCATGGATAATTCCATGATAAGGGTGAATATTTGATGTAGGTAAAATGTTTACTACACCAAGAGATTACTAAAGAAAGGAATTTGAAAGAACACCAAACATTTGATGATGGTGATCTACTTCAAAGTGCAAGTCCAAAGACATTGGTATTTAACTATACACGCTTTGGACTATGTGTCATGTGTATGGCTCCACTATTGATGATAGATTATTTCAAACTGAAAAGGAAATACTGAAAGAGAATCTCATAAATATATGGCAAAAAAGAAAAGACTAGAATTGTTCAGCTTAGGTATATAGAGGATATACATGTTATGGTTGTATTCTTTGCTTGTTAAACAATGTAGTTCTTGAGTATTGGATGGTGAATTTGTTGGTATGAATCGTCATACGAAACAATACAATTCATGAACTACAATGGCCTAAGTAACTAGCAAATGAATAAGTGATGATGTTCATCGAGAACAAATAAAGGGTTATTGTGTTGCTCGTTAAACATCAAAGCTTGCCTTCAAGATTTGTTTTATCAGGTATTATGAGAACAAAAGGGTTGTTCAAATAATTGTCGTAATCCATAAAAGATGGATGATTTACAAACCTAGTTGGAGAAATCACATCCATAAAACTAGTGCTAAAAATGTTGAAAGACAAATTGATTGAAAGATCACTTAGGAAGTGACATTGCCGTTTAAATTATAATGGAGAGAAAACATGAAGAAACTCCATGTGGATGGAATTTTGGAGTCTTTTGATTTTTGATCAAATGACGCTTGTGAAACTTTCCTAGAGATAATTAATACTTCGTTCATAGGCCAAAAGGGAACGAATGACTGGCTTATTGGAACTTGTACATATTGTTGTATGAAGTCCATTATGTGTAGTCAAGAGAGATGGATTTCAACTTCATATGCTTTCTTCGAAAATTCGAGTGAATATATGAATATTTACTTAATAAGGATGAAGTATGAAACATTTGAAAAGTTCAAAGACTTTCAAGATGAAGTGCAAAACCATTGTAACAAGAATATAAATAGTTTATGATAAGATCATAAAGGAAGATATTTGAGTTACAAGTTTAGCATAAACACCTAAGATTTAAGGAATCATTCCATGGATTTGCATTTCCCGAAACACCATAAGAGTATGGAGCATTCGAGATATGTAATTAAACCTTGTTTGACATGGTAAGATCGAAGGTGTAATTCATAAAACTGCCATTATATTTTAAAGATTAAAAGCTTTAGAGACTACTGTTTTTCCACTGAAAAGAGCTCCATCATAATCCGTTGAAATGACACCATATAAATTTATGGTTTGGGATAAAACCCAAGTTGTCCTTTCTTAAACATTGGTATGCTATGCATAAGAAAGATGTTTGCAACCAAAGTCGGATGAACCTGTATTTGTATGTTATTTCGAATAACTGTTAAGTATTCCTCCATAACACCGGAGACAAAAATGTTTGTCGCTTAGAACGTCAAGTTTCTTTGAGAAGGAATTTTTCGTGAAAAGATAAGTGGGAGGACAATAGAACTTTGATAAGGTTAACAGAACCTTAGCTATATGTGCAAAGTTGCGCAGCGCCGAAAAGTGTTTCGGAGGCAGCAACAATGCTCATGGCTCACGTGCCTCAAAGGTTGTGGTTACGGAGGTCAAAGTTTCTATTGAACCAAGTAGGTCGGGTAAACAATCAAATACCAAGATTTAAGGGTTGAATCATTATTTGAGAATAATGAACGGACTACATGCAAAGAAGCGATGATGGGCCCTAACTCCATAAAATGGCTTGAAGCCATAAAATCCATGATAGTTCCATACACGAGAAATCAAGTTTTGAACTTGAAGGACCCTCGAGAAAGGTGTAAGACCTTACAGTTGTGTTTGGATCTATAAAGAAATAGACATGGATGTTTCACATCTATGAAATAGTCGACATGTTGGGAAAGAGTTCACAACAATGTTCAAAGGTTGACTATGACAAGATTTGATCTTTCATAGCAATATTTAGTCTAGACGGATTAATGTAGCAACCACTACATATAATTTTGTTATGTGGTAGTTGAATAAACAAAACAAGTTCTTCTAATAGAATTGTTACCTAGGACATGTGCATAACACAGTCCATAGGATTTTGTTAATTCAAAGGATGCTAAAAGCATATGAAAACTTTAATGGTTAAAGTAAGCATTGCGGAGTTGGAATCTTCACTATGATGAAACTATTAAAGGAGTTTAAATTTGTCGGAGACGATGAAGATGCTTGCATTTGCAAGAAATTAAGTGGAAGCGCTAAGACATGTTTCTAATACATTATGTGGAAGACATATTGTTGATTGGAAATGATGTATCTTTTATTAACACATATTAAGAATTTCATCCCGATGAAAGACTTAGGCAAAACCCAAATATTTGGCATCAATAGACGCTAATATGGTTGTACCGAAAGTACATATATGATGTATTGAATGAGTTCAATATAGAAACTACAAGAAAGGTTCTTGTCGCACAGAAAGGATTGAATGAGTTCAATATTGATATATTCAAGTGTATTGACACTTGGTAAGTGAAACAAAGATTCAAGTATAGATTTATACTTGATGTATGAAATCACAAAGAGTATTTATATCAATCATACTGTGATATGTACAAATCCAGATATGTCCTATGCTCTAAATGTTATGAGCATATACCAGAATGATTCATAAGATGATCATTGGACGATAGTAAGGATATTCTTATGATCTTTTAGAAGAACTAAGAGTATATTATTTTGTAGAAGTGGCAAATAGATGGCTAGTTCATTGTAAAAGTACTACATTGATACCAGTTTTGTCATAAAGTACAAATTAAGTTTATCTCAATCTAAACTAAGGGTGGCACAATGTAATGGAAAGTAAGTTCCATAATGGATTTGGATGAGTTCCAAAGTTAAGACATTGTGACAGATACTACAACAAAAGACTAAGTATATGACTGCTATTATAGTAGCAAAAGAGGGCATTTGTGTCAAGTAGTTTGTTATCAAACTAGGTGTAGTTTACAGCAGGGATAATACTATGAAGATATATTGTGCGACAATATTATAAATATGTTTTAACCCCAAAGAACTAAAGGTCTCACCAAAGGACCAAATTTATACAAAGCCATCTCATTAGAGAATGAGTGATGCGTAGAGACGCAAAGACATGCAATTACACACGGACCTAGAAGTGTCAGATCCGGAGATAAGTTGACCACTAGCAATCGTGTACATACAACACCGGAAAGCCATAGGTGTTGAATACACAAAGGTTTGAAACTAGATTATTGACTCTAGTGCAAGTGGGAGACTGTTGGAGATATGCCCAAGAGGCAATAATAAAGTGGTTATTATCATATCTTCATGCTTATGATAAATATTTACATACCATGCTATAATTGTATTAACTGGAAACATTAATACTTGTGTGATTTGTAAACATAAAAGAGTCCCTAGTAAAGCCTCTTGTTAAACTAGCTTGTTGGTTAATATATGATCATGGTTTCCTGATCATGAACATAGAAGATGTTATTAACAACAGGGTCATATCATTAGGAGAATGATGTGATGGACATACTCCTATAGTTAAGCATAGCATAAAGATCAAGTCATTTAATATAGTTCATTTGCTATAAGCTTTCTGATACATAGTAACCTAATTCCTTCGACCATGAGATCATGCTAATCACCATCACCGGAAGGATGCTTTGGTGACATCAAACACCACACCATAACTGGGTGGCTATAAAGGTGGCATTGAGTGTTCGGAAAGTATGTGTTGAGGCACATGGATCAAGAGTGGGATTTATCCATCCATATGACGGATAGATATACTCTGGGCCCTCTCGGTGGAATGTCATCCAATTAGCTTGCAAGCATGTTACTGGCTCACAAGGGATCACATATCACGGGAACGAGAAAAGAGTACTTATCTGTAACGAGGTTGAACTAGGTATGCAGAGATACCGACGATCAAAACCTCGGATAAGTAAACTATCGTGAGACAAAGGGAAATTGGTATCGTATGTAAGTGGTTCATTCGATCGCAAAGTAATCGTAGAAATATGTGGGAGCCATATGAAATTCCAGATTCCTCTATTGGTTATTGATCGGAGAAGTGTCTCGATCATGTCTGCATAATTCACGAACCATAGGGAGACACACTTAAGGACTCGATGTTGTTAAGTAGTTATGGAATGATGAGTAAGAGACCGAATGTTGTTCGGAGTCTCGGATGGGATCCGGGATATCACGAGGAGATCCGGAATGGTCCGGAGAATAAGATTCATATAAGGAAAGTCCTGTTTCGGAGTTGGGGAATGATTCCGGTGTTTTCATCGAGAATGTTCTAGAAGGTTCCGGAAGGTCCCAGACCGAGGGGAAGGGTACATGAATGTGTCATGACAATGTGGAATGGTTGCATCATGTACTAGGTATCATGGCTGGTCAAAATAAAGGAAGAAATCAAATCCTAGTTTGAAAAGTCAAACGCCAATTTGAAAAGTCAAACGGCAAGTTTGCTTGGTGGAGGGAGAGTAGGAAACCTACTTGGGGAGGAAGTCCTCCTTCCTCCACCCTCCAGCCAAGGAGGCCGAGTTGGGGGAGGACTCCCTCCTCCCAACCGGCGCCCTCCCACCTATAAAAGAAGGGGCAGGGGTGCCCCCTCTAGTCTACACCTTGCACCCTACAAACCCTAGCCCCAAGCCACCGGAGCCACCACCTCCTGCTGTTGCCGCCGCCTAGGGCAAACCCTAGTCGCCGACTTGGGCTTCCCCAAGCCCTAGCCGTCGGCCTAGCTCTCTCTCCTTGGTGTGTCTAACCCCTAGATCACCGAGGCATCTCTCATAGTCCACCATACTCGCTCCGGCTTAAGGCGAAGCCCTGTGAGATCTCCCCTCTACTTGCGGTACCACGCCGTCGTGCTGCCGGAATCGCAAGAAGAGTGCTACAACCTCCGCTGCCTGCTGGAACAAGGGAGAGGAAGGTCTTCATCCCACGCTTGACCGATCATGAAGCGCTGCCGGAACGTAGCGCCGGAAGGATCGTCTACGCGATCTTGAGATCGGCAAGAGTACGACTACATCACCCACGAGAATCTGCTCTCGTTAACCACTTTGGAATCTTCGAGGGTGAGTTCCTCTATCGACTCGTTGCTACAATCTTGTAGATAGATCTTGGCTTGTTTGTTTGCATGCGGTAGAATTTTTTTGTTTTTCCCTGCTACGAACTGCTACACGTACATCCATTCCCGACCGTTTATCTGCATCATATAAGTAAGTTTATCAAAAAATAGGACATCATAAATAGTGAAATGACCAATTCACATCGACACATGCATTGTATCAATGACAGAGAAAAGATAAGATTGCTAACCTCGATCGAGGAAAATAAAGAGGAGAAAGCTCAAGTGTGTCTCGGACACCTTCTATATTTTTGTTTATGAGAAATTGAACGGGATCATTCACTCAAACATTTCATCAAACACCTTGAATGCATGCATAGAGGGAAAAAACTAGCACACCCCTCACACCTTCCACCAAGAAAAAACAGAGTGAAGGCAGAGGGCTGGGGCGTTGCATTTATAGAGGACGAGAGCATACGTCCCGGTTTGTAACACAAACCGGGAGTAAAGGTGTGTGCCACGCCACGTGGCTGACGCCCAACCTTTAGTCCCGGTTTGTGTTACAAACCGGGACGTATGCCCCCTTACCAACCGGGATGCATGCCTCCGGGCCCCGTGCCCGCACCTGCCCCCGAAGTACCTGGAGGTCCTGGTGCGGGGCTACGACGAGGACGCCTTCACCGATCAGGCCATTGCGACCAGCGCACGGGACGAGGAAGCCTTGTGGGGTGGCTACCAAGAGGTTTTCTAGCTCACTTTTCTGGTGGCGCAGCCAAACGCCCAGCTGCCTCTACCGCCGCCGCTGCTGGGGTGGGCGCCACGGATTGCTCCAGAGGTAGGGATGGAGCTGGCGCAGCTCCACCACCGCACGCCGTCGCCGGCAGCGTGTCATGGACACCGAGGACACCACCGGAGTACATCGACCTGCGCGCGTGTTGGAGATATGCCCTAGAGGCAATAATAAAAGAAATTATTATTATATCTTTGTGTTTATGATAAATGTTTACATTCATGCTATAATAGTATTAACACGGAAACATTAATACTTGTGTGATTTGTAAACTTAATTTGAAGTCCCTAGTAAAGCCTCTATATAATACTAGCTTGTTGGTTAATAAATGATTGTGGTTTCCCTATCATGAACATTGAGATGTTATTAACAACAAGATCATATCGTTAGGAGAATGATATGATGGACATACTCCTATAGATAAGCGTAGCATAAAGATCAAGTCATTTTAATAGTTCAATTGCTATATGCTTTCTGATACATAGTAATCTAATTCCTTCGACCATGAGATCATGCATATCACCTTTACCGGATGGATGCTTTGATGACATCAAACACCACACCGTGAATCGGGTGGCTATAAAGGTGGCATTGAGTGTTCGGAAAGTGTTGGTTGAAACACATGGATCAAGAGTGGGATTTGTCCATCCATATGACGGATAGATATACTCTGGGCCCTCTCTGTGGAATGTCATCCAATTAGCTTGCAAGCATGTGACTAGATCACAAGGGATCACATATCACGGGAACGAGAAAAGAGTACTTATCAGTAACGAGGTTGAACTAGGTATGCAGAGATATCGACGATCATAACCTCGGATAAGTAAACTATCGTGAGACAAAGGGAAATTGATATCGTATGTAAGTGGTTCATTCGGTCGCAAAGTAATCGTAGAAATATGTGGGAGACATATGAATTTCTAGATTCCTCTATTGGTTATTGTTCGGAGAAGTGTCTCGATCATGTCCGCATAATTCACGAACCGTAGGGAGACACACTTAAGGATTCGACGTTGTTTTGAGTAGTTATGGAATGATGAGAAAGAGATCGAATGTTGTTCGGAGTCCCGGATGGGATCCGGGATATCACGAGGAGATCCGAATGGTCCAGAATAAGATTCATATAAGGAAAGTCCCGCTTTCATAGTTGGGGAATGGTTCCGTGTTTTCATCGAGAATGTTCTAGAATGTTCGGAATGTCCTAGACCAAGGGGAAGGGTACATGGATGTGTTGTATCAAGTTGGTATGATTGCATCATGTACTAAGTGTCATCGCTATACCAAATAAAGGATTAATTCAAATCCTAGTTTGAAAAGTCAAATAGCTAGTTTGAAAATTCAAACGGCTAAATTTGGAAAGTGGAAAAGAGGAGGAGGGGAAACCGAGTTGGGGAGGAGTCCCTCCTCCCTGCGCACCACCCAAGCCGAGTTGGGGAGGGACTCCTCCCTCCCTGGCCGGCCCTCCACCTATATAAGGAGGGGCAGGGCTCCCTCCTAGAGACACACAAGTCCCTCTCCTCCAAACCCTAGCTTGGCGCCACCACCTCCTGCAACTGCCGCCGCCTCCTAGGGTTGCCCTAGCCGACTTGCTGCCCCAATCCCTAGCACGGCTCTAGCACCTCCTCCATGGTGTGTCTAAAACCTAGATCGCCGAGGAGCTCTCTCATAATCCACCATACTGCCCGGCTTAAGGCGGTTCTCGAGATCTCCCTCTACTTCCGGTACCACTGCCACAGGCCGAATCGCGAGGAGAGTGCTACAACCTCCGTCACCGGAACAAGGGAGAGGAAGGTCTTCACGAAAATCGAACGTGTGACCGATTGCGGGAGCGCTGCAACGCAGCGCCGAAGGATCGCTCACGCGATCTTGAGATCGGGAAGAGTACGACTACATCACCCACGAGAATCCGCTCTCGTTAAACACTTTGGAATCTTCGAGGGTGAGTTATTCCATCGACTCGTTGCTACAATCTAGTAGATAGATCTTGGCTTGTTTGTTTGTATGCGGTAGAAAATTTTTGTTTTCCATGCTACGAAACCCTACAGTGGTATCAGAGCCAGGTCTATATGTAGATCTGTTGCACAAGTAGAACACAATGGTCATTGTGGGCGTTGATGCTTTTATTGTCGATTGCTTCTTGTGTACTTTGCATCTTGCGGGATGTTGGGATGAAGCGGCCCGGGCTAACCTTACATGACATCGTTCATGAGACTTGCTCCACGCTTGACATGCAACTTGTGTTGCATAAGTGGCTTTGCGGGTGCCTGTTTCTCCTAGCATAGTTAAGATCCAATTTACAACGGGTGATTAACAATACTAGTATCAATGTTGTGGTTCTTGTTCGTAAGTTAGAACGACACTTATTGAAAGCCCCAAACCACGTAAAACATGCAAAGAAAGTAGAGGCGTCTAACTTTGTTTTGCAGGGGTGTGCCGTGATGTGATATGGCCATGATTGTGATTATATTTGATGTATGCAATGTTCCTTATTGTAAGTTGGCAACCGGCAGGAGCCATATGGTTGTCTTTAATTTATGTTAAGACCCGCGTGTCTATTCAAAGTAGTTGTAATAGTTGAAGCCGGTGGACGACAACCATGGAGAAGCGTCATTGACCTTGATGCAATGCCGGTGATGATGGAGATTATGTTCGTGCTAGAAGATGGAGATCAGAAGCACGAAGAAGAAAGGCCATATCATATCACATATTATGAATTGCATGTGATGTTAATCCTTTATGCATCTTGTATTGCTTAGTAGACAACGATAGCATTATAAGATGATCCCTCATGCACATGAATTTCAAGTCATAAAGTGTTCACCCTTAGTTAGCACCGTTGCTAAAGCTTGTTGTTTCGAAGCACCACGTGATGATCGGGTGTGTTAGATTCCGCAAGTGTATATAACGTGAGCAAGCCAGATTTGCTCATGCGGAAACTAAGGTTTGATCTTGACGAGCCTAGCATGTACAGACATGGTCTCGGAACACGGATCACCGAAAGGTAAAGCATGAATCATATAGTAGATATGATGAACATGTCGATTGTTCGCCATTAAAACTATATCAACTCTCGTGATGATCGGTGTTGATGTGGTGGATTTGGTTCGTGTGATCACTAAAACAATGTGAGGGATATTGTTTTGAGTGGGAGTTCACCTAGATTAAATTTATTAATTTGAACTCAATTTGTCATAAACTTAGTCTAAACTATTACAAATATGTTGTAGATCAATGGCAGCCCCTACCATCAATTTTAATGCGTTCCTAGAGAAAGAAAAGTTGAAAAACAATGGAAGCAACTTCGCGGATTGGTTCCGCAATTTGAGGATTGTCCTCACAGCTGGTAATTTGACCTATGTGCTGGATGCACCGCTGGGTGACCCACCTGCAGCTGATGCTTCCGATGAAGTAAAGAATGTTTACCTCACTCGGAAGACTCAGTTCTCCACAGTTCAGTGTGCTATCTTGTATGGTTTAGAATCGGAGCTTCAGAAAAGGTTTGAGAATTCAGACCCATATGATATTGTCGAGGATCTCGAATTGATCTTTGAGACTCATGCGGCAATTGAAAGCTATGAGGCTTCTAAAAAGTTCTTTAACTGCAAGATGGAAGAGGGCAGCTCAAATCGTCGCATGTGCTTAAGATGTCCAGGCACGCAAACAAACTTCAAAGCTTGGGTATTGTGATTCCCAATACTTTGGGGATTTACTGTCCTCCAATCACTACCACCAAGTTACAAGAACTTTGTGATGAACTACAACATGCAAAACATGAACAAGACGTTCGTAACTCTTTGCCATGTTGAAGTCCGCAAAGTGGAGATCAAGAAAGAGCACCAAGTGTTGTTGGTCAATAAGACCACCAAATTCAAGAAAGGCAAGTCTAAGGAAGGACACTTCAAGAAGGGTGGTAAGAAAGTTACCAGCCGACGAAGAAGACCAAGGCTGGACCTAAGCGACATCGAGTGCTTTTACCGCAAGGGAGAAGGTCACCGAAGCGGAATTGCCCAAAGTACTTGGCGGATTTGAAGAACGGCAACATCAAGAAGAAAGGTATATCGATATACATGTTATTGATGTGTATCTCACTAGTACTGTAGTAGTGCTTGGGTATTTGATACGGGTTCTTGCTCATATTTGTAACTCAAACAGTGCCGCAGAATAAACGGAAGCTAGCGAAGAACGAGGTGACGGCGGCGTTGGAAACGGATCAAAGGTTGATGTGATCGCGTTGACACGCTACCCTTCATCTACCATCGGATTAGTTTTATACTTAAATAATTGTTATTTGGTGCCTGCGTTAAGCATGAACATTATATCGGGATCTTGTTTATTAAGTAGACTTACTTGTTTAAGTCCGAGAATAATGGTTGTTCGATTTATATGAGTAATATGTTTTAAGCACATGCACCTTTGATAGATGGTCTATTCTTATTGAATCTCGATAGTGGAAATACACATATTAATAACATTGAGGCTAAACGTTTGAAATCGAGCGATAACTCGACCTATATGTGGCACTGTCGTCTTGGTCACATTGGAGTGAAGCATATGAAGAAACTCCATTCCGATGGACTTCTTGAATCACTTGAAAGATGCTAAGCATGTCTGATGGGTAAAATGACTAAGACTCCATTTTCTGGTATGATGGAGCGAGCTACGGACTTGTTGGAAATCATACATACCGATGTGTGTGGTCCAATGAGTGTAGCATCGCTGTGGTTATCGTTATGTTCTTACCTTCACGGATGACTTGAGTAGATATGGGTATATCTATTTCATGAAACATAAGTCCGAAACTTTCAAGAAGTTTAAGGAATTTCAAAGTGAGGTAGAGAATCAACGTAACAAGAAGATTAAATTTCTATATTCTGATCGTGGAGGTGAATATCTAAGTTACGAGTTTGGCGAGCATTTGAAGAAATGCGGAATACTTTCAGATTGACACCGGGAACACCACAACAGAATGGTGTGTCCGAACGTCGTAATCGAACTCTCTTAGATATGGTTCGTTCTATGATGTCACTTACGATTTACCGCTATCATTTTGGGGTTATGCATTAGAAACAACGCATTCACTTTAAATAGGGCACCATCTAAATCCGTTGAAACGACACCGTATGAATTATGGTTTGGGAAGAAACCTAGATTGTCGTTCCTTAAAGTTTGGGGGTGCGAAGCCTATGTAAAAAAGTTACAGCCGGACAAGCTTGAACCCAAAGCAGAAAAATGCGTCTTCATAGGATACCCGAAGGAAACTATTGGGTATACCTTCTATCATAGATCCGAGGGCAAAATCTTCGTTGCCAAGAATGGATCCTTTCTAGAGAAGGAATTTCTCTCGAAAGAAGTGACTGGAAGGAAAGTAGAACTCGACGAGGTTGTCGAACCTTCTCTCGAAATTGTGAGTAGCGCAGCACCGGAAGAAGTTCCTGTGGTGCCTGCACCAATAAGAGAGGAAGCTAATGATGATGATCATGAAACTTCGGTTGAAGTTGCTACAGAGCCTCGCAGGTCAACGAGAACTCGTACCACCTGCATTGGTATGATCTCGTTATGAGTGTCATGTTGGTGGACAACACCGATGACCCTGAGACATATGAGGAAGCGATGATGAGCCCAGATTCCAATAAATGGCAAGAAGCCATGAAATCCGAGATTGGATCCATGTACGAAATCCAAGTATGGACTTTGGTGGACTTACCGGATGGCCGGAAGGTCATCGAGAACAAATGGATCTTCAAGAAGAAAACAGATGTCGATGGTAATGTTATCGTCTATAAAGCTCGACTTGTCGCAAAAGGGTTTCGAAAAATTCAAGGAGTTGACTACGATGAGACTTTCTCACCAGTAGCGAAGCTAAAGTCCGTGAGGATTATGTTAGCAATCGCTGAATAATACGATTATGAGATATGGCAGATGGATGTCAAAACAGCATTCCTCAATGGAGACATTGATGAAGAGTTGTATATGATGCAACCCAAAGGTTTTGTCGATCCTAAAGATGCTGACAAGGTATGCAAACTTCAACGGTCCATCTATGGATTGAAGCAAGCATCCCGAAGTTGGAATCAACGTTTTGATAAGGTGATCAAAAGTTTTGGTTTTATACAAACTTATGGAGAAGCTTGTATTTACAAGAAAGTGAGTGGGAGCTCTGTAGCATTCTTAATACTATATGTGGATGACATATTATTGATTGGGAATGATGTAGACCTTCTTAATAGTGTCAAGGAATATTTGAATAATAGTTTTTCAATGAAGGATCTTGGCGAAGCAGCTTACATATTAGGCATAAAGATTTATAGAGATAGATCAAACGCCAAATATCATTGTCAGAGTACATATTTGGACAAAGTTCTAAAGAGGTTTGGAATGGAAGATAGCAAGAAATGGTTCTTGCCCATGTTGCTCAATACGACCTTGAGTAAAACTCAAAGTCCGACATCGCGTAAGATAGAGAAAGGATGAGTAAGACTCCTATGCCTCAGCCATAGGATCTCTAATGTATGCCATGCTATGTACTAGACCCGACATTGCATATGCCGTTAGTTTAACTAGCAATATCAAAGTGATCCAGAGTGGATCATTGACAAGAAAAAACATCCTTAAGTACTTGAGAAGAACTAAGGATATGGTTCTTTCTTATGGAGGTGATGAACAGCTCGTTGTTAATGGTTACACCGATGCTAGTTGGAACACCGATCCGGATGATTCTAAATCATAATCTGGATACGTATTTATTTTGAATGGTGCAAAGCTTAGCTGGAGGAGTGCAAAGCAAAGCGTTGTGGCGAGATCTTCAACTGAATCGGAATACATGGTCGCTTCCGGAGGCTTCACAAGAAGCGATATGGATGAAAGAGTTCATTACAGAGCTGTGTGGTTCCTAGTGCGCTGGACCCAATGTCTATCTACTGTGATAACATGGGTGCCATAGCCAATGCGCAAGAACCAAGGTCACACAAGAAGCTGAAGCATATCAAGATACGTTTTCACGCTATTCGAGAACATATCCAAGATGGGGATATAAAGATTTGCAAAGTACACACAGATCTGAATGTGGCGGATCCATTGACTAAACCTCTCCCGAGGGCAAAACATGACCAGCACCAAACTGCCATGGGTGTTCGGTATATTACCATGTAATCTAGATTAGATGACTCTAGTGCAAGTGGGAGACTGTTGGAGATATGCCCTAGAGGCAATAATAAAAGAAGTTATTATTATATCTTTGTGTTTATGATAAATGTTTACATTCATGCTATAATAGTATTAACACGGAAACATTAATACTTGTGTGATTTGTAAACTTAATTTGAAGTCCCTAGTAAAGCCTCTATATAATACTAGCTTGTTGGTTAATAAATGATTGTGGTTTCCCTATCATTAACATTGAGATGTTATTAACAACAAGATCATATCGTTAGGAGAATGATATGATGGACATACTCCTATAGATAAGCGTAGCATAAAGATCAAGTCATTTTAATAGTTCAATTGCTATATGCTTTCTGATACATAGTAATCTAATTCCTTCGACCATGAGATCATGCATATCACCTTTACCGGATGGATGCTTTGATGACATCAAACACCACACCGTGAATCGGGTGGCTATAAAGGTGGCATTGAGTGTTCGGAAAGTGTTGGTTGAAACACATGGATCAAGAGTGGGATTTGTCCATCCATATGACGGATAGATATACTCTGGGCCCTCTCGGTGAAATGTCATCCAATTAGCTTGCAAGCATGTGACTGTCTCACAAGGGATCACATATCACGGGAACGAGAAAAGAGTACTTATAGGTAACGAGGTTGAACTAGGTATGCAGAGATACCGACGATCATAACCTCGGATAAGTAAACTATCGTGAGACAAAGGGAAATTGATATCGTATGTAAGTGGTTCATTCGATCGCAAAGTAATCGTAGAAATATGTGGGAGCCATATGAATTTCCAGATTCCTCTATTGGTTATTGTTCGGAGAAGTGTCTCGATCATGTCCGCATAATTCACGAACCGTAGGGAGACACACTTAAGGATTCGACGTTGTTTTGAGTAGTTATGGAATGATGAGAAAGAGACCGAATGTTGTTCGGAGTCCTGGATGGGATCCGGGATATCACGAGGAGATCCGGAATGGTCCGGAGAATAAGATTCATATAAGGAAAGTCCCGTTTCGGAGTTGGGGAATGGTTCCGGTGTTTTCATCGAGAATGTTCTAGAATGTTCCGGAATGTCCGACACTCCGGAGGGGAAGGGTACATGGATGTGTTGTATCAAGTTGGTATGATTGCATCATGTACTAAGTGTCATCGCTGTACCAAATAAAGGATTAATTCAAATCCTAGTTTGAAAAGTCAAATAGCTAGTTTGAAAAGTCAAACGGCTAAATTTGGAAAGTGGAAAAGAGGAGGAAGGGGAAACCGAGTTGGGGAGGAGTCCTCCTCCTGCCGGGCGCACCACCCAAGCCGAGTTGGGGAGGGACTCCTCTCCCTCCCCTTGGCCGCCGGCCCCTCCACCTATATAAGGAGGGGCAGGGCTCCCTCCTAGAGACACACAAGTCCCTCTCCTCCAAACCCTAGCTTGGCGCCACCACCTCCTGCAGCTGCCGCCGCCTCCTAGGGTTGCCCTAGCCGCCGACTTGGGCTGCCCCAAGCCCTAGCCGCCGGCTCTAGCACCTCCTCCTTGGTGTGTCTAAAACCTAGATCGCCGAGGAGCTCTCTCATAATCCACCATACTCGCTCCGGCTTAAGGCGAAGCCCTGCGAGATCTCCCCTCTACTTCCGGTACCACGCCGTTGTGCTGCCGGAATCGCGAGGAGAGTGCTACAACCTCCGCTGCCTGCTGGAACAAGGGAGAGGAAGGTCTTCGAAAATTTAACGTGTGACCGATCAAGGGAGCGCTGCCGAACGCACGGAAGGATCGCTCACGCGATCTTGAGATCGGGAAGAGTACGACTACATCACCCACGAGAATCCGCTCTCGTTAAACACTTTGGAATCTTCGAGGGTGAGTTATTCCATCGACTCGTTGCTACAATCTAGTAGATAGATCTTGGCTTGTTTGTTTGTATGCGGTAGAAAATTTTTGTTTTCCATGCTACGAAACCCTACAGCGCGGAGATCAGTAGTTAGGGTTTGGGGTTTGGGCTAGGGCTAGTTAATTTTCGAATAAACTTTGCCAATTTTAGCGCAAACTATCTCTGTTTGAATTTGAAAAAAAAGGCTTGGCCTAGTGTTGGCTAGGCCCAGGCAATGGGTCGTTCCGCTAGACGCGATTGGCAGACAGAAAGGATCACGACTTAGGGCATGTATAATGCTAAGGAAGACATGCCTTCTCTTAGCTCTCCACATCATTTAGAGAAGACACAATACATAAATTGTACAATGCATTATCTTTTATTGTTATCTCTACCAATTAATAATAATTAACTATTTTTAGTAAAAAATTGGTTGGCTAAGGGAAGACATATGCTATAATGGAGAAAATAGTCTTCCCTTATGTTTTAAGAGATCATCCTTTAGCTAATGGAACACAAACTTCTTTTTCTTATTTCTCTCTCCTTCTACTAAGCAAAAATCTAACGTGACAAGCATAAAAAAAGGCTGATGTTATCGCGTTGTAGGTGCCCTTAAAAATGATTGTGGGCTGACTACACGGACAGAAACGGGGACCGTTTCGATTGACCGTTTAGGTCGGCCGGAGATAGCCTAAAGAGTAATTAAACGTGCTGCTGTCTCCGTGTGTCGGGCGTACGGTGTTCGTTCACTGCACTTTCCACGTGAGTCAAACTGCGCTCTATGTTCGGATCGTGCGACTGTCAGTTGCTGGATTTCAGTCGCGCGTGTCTGAACTGAACAGTTCTTCACTGATAGACCCCTTAGTGTGGGCGCGATCTGATCACAGTTCACAAGTCAGAAGCAAAGGTCATGAACAGATGAACAGAAACCCCGTCGGCGTCAGGCATTCAGTGTTCGGCGAGCCCACACCCCCAATCCATCCCTTCATTTTCCGCACAGCGATTAGCAGTAGCGATGCATACTTATTAGACCGATCAATCAACCTCCCACTGAAGGAAACAATTGGAATCAAATCATGCGTTTTGCATGTGCGTAAGTCTGCGTGGTAACACCAACCACACATCTGGCCGACGACGGAGAGTGAGATAATGATGGATTCAGAGACAAGAGCAGCAGCAGCAACAGATTCAAGTTCTTGGTGAGAAAATATCACGGCCTGGATAAACAATTGAGCATGGTGCTGCTGCGCTGTCTGTCGGCTACGTGTTCTTCAGATGAATCTAGTAGGAAGAAAAGATCCCTGGATCCTGGATTTTGTATATGGATTGTGCACCTGTCAGTGGTTGGGTTTCAGAGATACTAGTATACACAACTACTTGGTGCGTAGGATGTCCTCCTGATGAAAATGAGACTGGTTTCCTGGAAACACCCTGTGCAATCACTACTCGTTTCTCTGCACAGACTAACAAGAGTGGAAACAAGGAGCTCCAATTCAGGCATGCTCACAACAGAACATAAACTTTTTTTGGAGTATAAATGATGATCTAAGCCCACGTTTTTCATTTGACGAGCCGATCTCAGCCCACGTAACTCCGTTATTAGTTCAAACTCTAGCTAATAACCAGAGCCGTATCCGAGAAAATGGAGGCCCGGTGCGAAACAAAAAAATTGGCCCTCGATATAACCATTGTCAATTAGCAAAACATGGTTTTATGGATATTTATTTTTAGTTTAGTGTTACAATTTTTGAAAGAATGACATCTTATCAGATACTGATAACATAGCTTTCAAAAAGAAAGTGATAACATAATTCAAAAGTACCCCTTAAGACAAAATATTTACTAGAAACATGCCATCCTTCTAGATTTTTTGAGACGAAATATTCAATTAGTTCTTCATAAAAAACTTTCTCCAAAATATTGTTTTTAATTGTTATTATAAATGTAGAACAGATCTTTTTTGAGAAAATCGTGACAGAATTAAAAGTTGGATTGAGAGGTGCAGACTACAACGGACGTTGCATTTACTCATTGCATGCATCAACGCATCTGTTTTGGAAAAATCGTGACAAAATTAAACCCGTAAAGGAGCTGCGATTGGAGCTATGGAAGAACTGCGCTAGCTGTAAAAACTCGCGAAGGAGCCATGAAGCAACATGTACTCGCGATTTACATACTAAACGTTTAAGGGTTCCATTAGAGATGCTCTGAGAAAGAGAAGGAAGAGAGAGAAGGAGGCCCGCGCTGGGCAAATTCCTAACCGGTGAAAATGGAGTTAATTTTGGATAAATTTCCAAGCGGTGGAATGGTTCAATGAATTTATTAGACCCAATTAAACCTATTATTATTAGCACTAAATAATTGTTTAAGGTAAAAATTAGAGGTCCCTCTATTTTGGAGGCCCTGTGCGTTGAACCTCCTGCACATGCATGCCATACGGGCTTGCTAATAACTAGCGTGTGTAACTCTGCATGGTACCTGAGTTGATATACAAAGATGCATCGAGTGTAAGACCCGTCTAGCTCGCTTAATTCTAGCCCCCATCTTCGATCTATGATAAGTTGCTAGCTCTCAGCGAAGAGTTGAACCGACAAACAGCTAGCGCTGTCAGCGCTAATCGGAAGGTTTTCGGAGAGCGACGTTAACAAACATGAGCGGAGCAGACTTGAGTGTGGGTGGGAGAAAACATCGTGTTATAACAGGGGGAGATCGGGGTCGGCCGTGCCGGTTTGTTGCTTCGTCCGTCTCTAAAATAATCCGAGACACAAGGAAAGGTGCCGGCGCTTTCCATGTGCGTAGTAATACTGCTAGTCGTAGCCAACCACAGTAGTCGATCGAGGAGCAGTCGTGATTTAGGGACAACCGTACGTATTTACAAGGATTTATTTAGGGAGAACAACGCAGCAGATTCAGGTCTTTGGTTAGCAAATACGAGTACGATCTTGGCTAGCAGTTCAGCAGCGTGCTGCCGTTCTCTGACTGTCGATCGGATGCGCGTTCTTCAGAGTTGTTTTTCCTTTTCGGGGTGTATGTGTTCTTTGGGGAGACAACATTCAACAGATGCCAGCGATCTCGTCCTGCGTCCTTGGGCATCCCTCTTTCGCGGCATGATCCGGAGCTTGGAGATCCCTCCTTCGGCATGCATGATCCCGACGAGCTCTGATACCACTTCTCGACCACGACCAAACACTCGATCTCACGAACAGACACACCGCGCGCGCGAGAGAGAAACAGAGGAATACGAGGACATGTGCAGCCAACAGCTTAGCTTTGTATCATCCCACACACTCGGTCACGAGCTAGACTGTTGGCCCAGCCCCGATCGTCGAGTGCAGTCCGGCGTGACGACAATGATCCGGTGAATTCACACACGTACGGTACGATCAGCCTAGCACTTTGAGCTAGCTAGCTGATCAACTCTCAACTCACACGAGTACTTATGGGGAAAAACAATATATGGCTACAGGGCCCTCTCGGTCCTGCTATTTGTATTAAATCTCACGGTTGTCTTACAAGGCTACTACATGGGTGTATATATACCCGGCAAGACGCAGCGTCAATACGAATAGGTGTTGGACTACTAGTCCTACTCGGTCAGTATAGGGAACACACACGACACCGTTCCGTGTTCTATCGGGATTATTATTCCTAACAATCACCCCCCTAAGCACGATGTGTCCATCTTCACGGCTTGGACGCCGATCCTTCCTCGCATCTCCGTAAACTTCAATCGTCCCAAAGATTTAGTTAGGATATCCACAAGCTGATCATTGGTGCAAACATAGTTGACTTCAATCTTGCTCTCCTCTACACACTGCCATATGTAGTGATACTTCGTATCAATATGCTTACTCCTGTCATCATGCACCGGATTCTTGCACAATAAAATTGCAGACTTGTTGTCAATATTGAGCACCACTTGTTCCGCCTCTCGATTGGTGAGATCACCAAGTAGACTCCTTAGCCACACACCTTGACACGCCGCGGTTGCAGCTGCAATATACTCAACTTCACAGGATGACTGTGCCACCACTTTTTGCTTTTGTGATAGCCAAATTACTATGCTTCTTTCCAAGAAATATGCCACGCCCGAGGTACTCTTACGGTCGTCAATATCTCCTGCCATGTCGCTATCACTGTAGCCAAGTAGCTTCACCTCCTCCTTCTCTTTCGAATAGACAATACCAAAGTCTGTAGTACCTTTGATATACCTGAGTATATGCTTTACGGCTGTTCAATGCTCCATTGTGGGTGCTTCCATGAAGCGTCTCACATAGCCAATGGAATAGGCCAAGTCCGGTCTTGTGTTGATGAGATATCTCAAACTTCCGACCACACTCCTATACTTCGTCGCATCAACCGCAGGTGTTTCACTCCTTTTGCTCAGTTTAAGACGAGGTTCCATCGGAACATGAGTTGGATTGCACTCTTCCATGCCACACTTCTCGAGTATCTTCTTTGCATATGCCTCCTGGCATAATGTGATCTCACCCAGCTTTTGATGTACCTCGATCCCAAGGTAGTATCTCAACAAGCCTAGATCACTCATCTTGAATAACTCCTTCATCTGTAGCTTGAACTTTACAATCTCCTTCTCATCCGCTCCAGTTATCAATAGATCATCAACATAGATGCCAACTAGTAGATGATCCCTTCCTTTACCTCGCTTATACATCGCATGCTCTAGTGGGCTCTTCTCGAATCCGAGAGAGATCAATGTACGATCAAGCTGGATGTTCCACGCCCGAGGGGCTTGCCGTAGCCCGTAAAACGCCTTGTGTAGCTTCAAAACCTTGTGTTCTTCTCCCTCTTTGATGTATCCCGGTGGTTGCTTCACATAAACTTCTTCTTCTAACTCCCCATTTAAAAACGCGGATTTCATATCCATGTGATGCAATTTCCAAGATTCTTGAGCTGCGAGAGCGATAAGTAATCTCACCGATTCCATCCTTGCAACGGGAGCGAACACTTCTTCGAAATCCACACCTTGCTCTTGCACATATCCCTTGGCAACTAGCCTAGCTTTGTGTTTCACCAACTTCCCTTCGGCATCCTTCTTGATCTTGTACACCCACTTGAGCCCTATGGCCTTGTGATTGTTGGGTAGATCGACAAGCTCCCATGTATTGTTGTCTTTGATCGATCCCAACTCCTCATCCATAGAACGACGCCAACACTCCTCCGTATTAGCATCCTCGAATTTTGTCGGCTTCTCGGTGAGTAAACACCGACCTTGTCCTCCTCGCGACGCTGCGTAATAAGGGTCTCCGGCGGATACAATTCCAGTACACTTCGGAATTTTTCTGGAGTAGGTGGCCGTCTCCTTTCTTCCCGTGCACTTGGAGGAGACGTGAAAGCTGATGTAGTACTTGTTTCAGCGTCTACTGAATTTCCTGCAGTTTCTGTCGGTGTACTGCATGTTGGCGACGTGACATCATCGCCCACGTCCACTTCTGGACTACCGCTAGTCCCTCCTGGACGGGAGTGTGCAGCTAATGGGCCACTTGCGCCAGGGCTCTCGTCTGCTGCGGATCGGATGGTGACGCCGAGCTCTGTGCACAAGGAGCTGCTGCTCGTGCCGGGACTCCCACGCGGAGAGACGTCTCTAGGCGTAGCGATGCTGCTACTTGCTTCCGGACCTCCATCTCCTGAACCAGCGCCTAAATCCGTAACACCACGGGACGCTGTTTCTTGATCATCTGCATGCAAATCACTGTAGACTATAGTAAATATTTCATTAGAAATTGATTGTATCGGTTCCACGGAGCCCCAGTTCCATGATTTCTCCTCCTCGAAGACGACGTCACGTGTCACCATCAACTTTTTGTTCACTGGATTGTACGCGCGATACGCCTTCGAACCGTATTCATAGCCGATCATGACCATTGGAGTACTATGATCCGCCAACTTGCTAGTATGCCCGGTCACCGTCTTCACATGCGCCACGCACCCGAAAGTGCGAAGATGATCAACCGAGGGCTTGCGTCCGTACCATGCTTCGTACGGTGTTATACCAACCACGCTCTTAGTTGGTGCCCTATTCAGCAAATAGACGGCCGTCGTGACCGCCTCGCCCCAAAACCTGCCCGGCACACCTTTGCTTTTCATCATGCTACATGCCATGGCCACCACAGTTTGGTTCCTTCTTTCCACAACACCGTTTTGCTGCGGTGAATATGGTGTGGTGAGATACCGCCGGATCCTATTAGCTTCGCAAAAGTCCTTGAATTCATTGGAGATGAACTCACCCCCTCGATCGGTACGGAGGGCCTTCAACTTGGCCTTGGCCTCTACTTCGGCCGCCATCTTCACGATCCTGAAGGCTTGCAAAGATTGATCCTTACTCTTCAGCAACACAACCCACATGTATCTACTGAAGTCGTCGACGATGAGCAAAAAGTACTTGTTCCTGGCGGGGGTTGCCGGCGTGATTGGTCCGCATAAGTCTCCATGTACCAACTCAAGAACCTTGCTTGCTTGATATTGTCCCTCCCTTGTAAACAGGGCTCGCCTTTGCTTCCCAATGAGACAACCGTCGCACACCTGCTCAACATGATCAACACACGGTAAGCCACGTACCATCTCCTTCTGTCCAAGTTGTTGTAGAGCTTGGAAATTCAGATGTCCGTAGCGTGCAAGCCACTTCCATGCCGAGTCTTCCATGCTTGTCATCAAACATAGTGGATCCGCCCAATTGAGATTGAGGATGTAGAGTCTATTCTTCGACCTCTCCACCTTCATGATGAGCTGCCTTTGGCGGTCATATCCCCACAGGAACTCGTCCTCCAACACGATCTTGCATCCACGCTCCGCGAGATGACCAAGACTGATAATGTTGGTCTTAAGCTTGGGAATATAGTACACGTCAGTGAGTACCTTGTGACCTCCATCCTTCAACTCGAGGTACCAAACGTCGTGAGCCGTCTGCATCCTCCACGGGAAGGCCTTCTCTTCCACGAGCGTGACGATCTCCGTAGCGGACTCCTGAGGAGTTGATTCCTTGGTGGTCATTAACTCGCAAGCTTCGAGCATGAGCATCATTGGTCCATCATCTCCTTCCTTCGCCATGAGAGCCTTCTCCTTTGAACGGTTGGGACACTCCGATTTGAAGTGCCCGAGGTGATTGCACTTATGGCAGCGAAGATTCTTCTTGTCGAATTTCTTCTTTGGCTTCTTCGGCTTGCTGTCCGACTTCTTCGCTGGGACCGAACCATCGCCACTTCCAGATGCCTTATCGCTCCTCTCCTTGGCGACCATTGCCTGCCACTGGGCACGTGTAAGCATGAGGTGCTCATCTTGATTCGCGTCGCCGTAGGTGATCTTCATCCACTCGTCATGCGCCTTGAACCGTCCAACCAGGTCATCCATCGTGAGGGTGGTGAGATCAACGCATTGCTCGATTGCCGACACCATAGACATGTACCGTGGCGGTGCTGCACGTAGGAAACTCATTACGACTGAGATATCTTCTAGCTTCTCACCTTGCGCGCGAATTCCATTGACAATTGTGGCTACCCTCGAGGCAAAAGCGTCCAACGTCTCATCTCCTCCCATCTCCAGGTTCTCGTACTTCTTCTACAAGATTTGTAGGGTCGCCCTGCGGATGCGCTCGTGCCCAAGATTCAACGTCTTGAGTGTCTCCCACGCCTCCTTTGCAGAAACCTTCGAGATCAGGTGCTGCATCACGTCCGCCGGCACCACAGAGCCGATGGCCGTGAGTGCCTGTCGGTCCTTGCGGTACTTCGACGCGCCCTTCTTAAACTCGTCGCCGCCGGGATCGACAGCCTCCCAGATGTCGTTGCCCTCCATGGCCCACTCCATCCGTTTCGCCCACGTCGTGTAGTTGCCGCAATCATACCGCGGGTACTGCGACGACATCGGTGCACCCGCAGCCGCACCGGAATACTCTCCTAGCTCCTTGCCCGGCATGACCTCCCGTTACTAGGAGATCCTTCACGAGGTTCTGATACCAATTGTTGGCCCAGCCCTGATCGCCGAGTGCAGTCCAGCGTGACGACGACGATGATCCGGCGAGTTCGCGCACGTACGGTACGATCAGCCTAGCACTTTGAGCTAGCTAGCTGATCAAACTCTCAACTCACACGAGTACGTACGGGGAAAAACAATATATGGCTACAGGTCCCTCTCGGTCCTGCTATTTGTATTGAATCTCACGGTTGTCTTACAAGGCTACTACATGGGTGTATATATACCCGACAAGACGCAACGTCAATACGAATAGGTGTTGGACTACTAGTCCTACTCGGTCAGTATATGGAACACACATACGCACACGACACCGTTCTGTGTCCTATCGGGATTATTATTCCTAACATAGACCACATCGCCATGGCTGGTTAGACGAGCGAGGTCGTTGTCCTATCGATGGGCAATGGGTACCCATTACCTGCTAATGGATGAGGGTTTGGTTGATGGGTCTGCTTAGTGGTAAATATTCAGACCTGTGCGGGTCTAGAGGTGGTAAACCCATACCTTTAACCCATAGACCCGGCAACTACAGGTAGGCCCCGCATGTAAGTGATTACAAGAAACCTAGGTGGCTAACCCTAACTTCCGAGCCCAACCCCACCCTGCGCCGCAATTCCTCCCACGACCTCCCTCTCTTTAGACTAGTATATATCTATCCGGTATATATATATCACTAGTAGGAAAATGACCTTTTGTACCGGTTCCAGAGGGGCTTTGGTACCAGTTTGGCAACCGGTACCAATTAATCGGGACTAAATCATTCCCCCCTTTGGTACCGGTTCTTTACGAACCGGTATTAAAAGTGTCTCCACGTAGACGCAGGAGGCAATGGGCCGAGTTTACCAAACGGGGACGTGCGTAGATTTGGCAGATAATTCAGGGTTTAGGGTTTAGGGTTATCGGATCGTTTCATCGTACGAGGATCGCGTCGATGCGCCAGAAACGCGTTTGGGTTTAGGTAGTACATGAAGATCAAGGTGATGCATATCAACTTGGTGCATATATATAAAACATGTAATTGCATAAGATCGCAAATTAAGTAGTACATGCATAGTGGTACTCTCCGAAGTATACTATATATTACATGTAGCATAGTGGTACTCTCCGAGGCAAACTATATATTACATGTAGTACATGCATGAAGATCAATCTTCATGCATAGTGGTACTCTCCGAAATTAGCTATGACGTCCCGAAGGAAAAATCCCGCCAATTCCTTGTCAATTGCTTTGAAGCGGTGCTCGATTGAGAGCGTGTCCTGCTTTCTTGCCAACTGTAAAAAAACGAGATACAAATAAATACATTAGCTATGTGTGTATATATATATCAAATCATAATCAAACAATTATGACTAAAACTCAGCACAACTGATGGTAACAAAATAAATTTGTGAATATTGTTTACGTACCTCTTTATTTCTTTTATTATTCATTCTCTCGTTGACAATCTTGTGAATGTACTCGCAAACGTAGTATCCACATAGATTAGTTCCCAATGGTTGTTTTGGGCATTTTTATACAAGAATATAATCCAATCAAACAATAATCAAGTATGATAAAGGTGTGTGGACCTAGGTAGTACTACTTACTTTGTTCAAACGCCATATCAGCTTCGGTTTCCATCCACCGGCCGGATCTTCCTGGATGAACATTTGCCATTCGCTGCCCGACAAAGAAAATGCATAAAAGAGTTATCAATTTGTTGATATCAGAAAATTAACGAAAAAACTGATAAGAATTAAAATTACTTTTTGAGCATATCAAAAGCCGTCTTGTATAGTATAGGCTCTTTGCTTAGTGAGTCAAAGACTTCAACTTCTCCATCGTACATTTTAATGACGATAAGAATAAAGTGGAACCTGCGCACGTTTAAATATGCAGTGGCATAGATATAACTCATCAGTTAAATTTTTAACATCTGGTGAGAAAAAAGAATGAGTTAGAAGACAGTAACACTTACTTAAAGTTGTAAGGCCAAAGTATTATTTTTTTGTCACGCTGTCGCTTCAAAAACCTTAGCAAAATCTCCGGTGTTTCCTTGTTATACATGGGATCTTCTATGGTTTTCACATGTATTGTATCCGGGTCAATGAACCCAATGTCCTTGATTTCATCCCTTTTGCATTCGAGCTTATTCGATCGGCATAATATAGCACACAAAAGATTAAATTGAGTATAGTTGCACACAATAAACGAGCTGAGCTAAAGACTTCTCAAATTACATAAATAAATCACTTACAGACAATAGCAACTAATGATAGATTTGTCAAGGGCCGGGAGATTATATAACTGAAAAAGTTCGCAGAATTCAACACTCACACTGTATTATTGGAAGTAGTGCTCATCCTTAACTCGCAACATGATAGTCTCGATCCCTCTCTTTGTGGCATTAGTGTACCATATATGCAAATTACGCATACTTGTTGGTAGCAACCTGACATTCTCGACCAAATCTTCCTCTTGAACAAATTTATATGCTACTTCAGCGATGGGGTTCGTTGTCTTTTATCACATCTGCTTGATGATCCAGAAGGCTAAAAGAAAAATGATTCGTTAATAAGTGCAATACAAATAAATCAATGCATCTACTGATGAACATATAGCCTTAATATATAAATACACCTCGCCGGAGTTTGTTAAGGACACTTCGTTGTCTCTTCTTTCTTCAGACTCAAGTCCCTCACCGACATCGTTTAGAAATTGTGAGCTTAAATCATCGTCATCTCCATCGGGATCGTCATCTCCATCGTGTTCTTGTCCACGGGCACTCTCATATATCATTTTTTGCACAATGTCTTCTTGCTCCTCATCTCGGATGAAGGGGTCGTGCTCCATAGCTCAATGTCACTAGAAAATATATAAATTCAACTTAATTGCTAATGATCCAAAAAAGTACAAAAGAATAAACGAAAAGCATGAAGTCAATAGAAAAAATTGTACATACATAGTTGGTACTTCTGATAAAAATACCAGGAACATGAAAAGATAAAGTAAAATGGACCATTCTACTTTAAAGCATGGCAAGAAATTTGGGAAGTTTCATTGATGCAGCCTCCACTAAATATCTACTGCCATACGTTGCATCAGCGGCAGCAACGAAGGAGGGTTTTAATCCTTGCAAACAAACTTGGGCGCAACAGAATTTATAGCACAATCTAATTTGGCATATACAATATAATCCAGGCATGTACGGTAGAGTGAGTGAATCATCAGCCATTTTCGCTGATTGTATTGAAACGGCATCTCGTTTAATTAGGCATTGCCCGAGGGAAGAAAATAATGACCTGCTTTGATAAATCATTAGTATAATTTTCCATTCACATTCGATAACTGAACTGACAGCCTACATTTTCCATTTTTATCTTTCACATCATAAGAGTTTTACTTGACAAGACGCATCTAGCGAAAAATCAGAGGCCGCAAAGATATAACAAAAATTACGCTTCCTGATCAAGCCTGTCTAGCGAAAAATCAGACGCATCTAGCGAAAAATCAGAGGCCACATCTAACACATCTCTCTAGAACCTTACTATGATCCACTCAACTGATCAAGCGTGTCTCCGCAAAAATTACGCTTCGGGCAAGGGGAGGACGGCGCAGTCCTGGGAGGGCACCTGCTATGGTCTACGAGGCATGGCTCTCCAACCGGAAGGAGGGGACAAGGGGAGGAGGCGCGAGAGGACTCACCTGCTTGCCGGCGAGCGGGGGGAGCGGCGACGGCTTGGCGCCGGGGAGCTGCGCCGGGGAGCAGCGCCAGGGGCGTGGCTGCGGCGACGGAGGCGGCTTGGCGCCAGGGAGCTGCGCCGGGGAGCCCGGGGGCGTGGCTACGGCGACGGCGGCGGCGGACTGCGGGAGACGACGTTGCGATTTGGATAGAAGCTGTCGATTTGGGCTGAAGCGTGTGCAAGGAATAAAAGGGGATCAAGACCTTTGGTACCGGTTCTAGCTAACAACCGGTATCAATAATCGTTTTGTACCGGTTTTCTCCAACAACCGGTACCAAAGGTTTTTTTTCTGTTTTGCTAAAGTTTTGTTATTTCTGTCTGTTTCTATTTTTAATGTTCACATATACTATATATATGACATATTTGCACGTATTTTTAAATTGTGTTCATCCGGTAAAATATGAAGTCGAATGTAGTTTTGGTGAGCTTTGTACTACGTTTCTTAATATTACTAGCTAGGATTGGCGCGGCGGCACGATGCGCCTGTGGGCAGGCGATTTTTTTTTAAATAATATAATTTTTTTAATATTTTTTAATCTATTATATGTTTTTTGAATTTTATAAAACTAGCACGTTGTCGACTTGGACGAAGCCGATTAAACTAATCAGCGTGAAGCAAGCCGATTGCCCTAGTTTGTCGTCCTGGCCGAGGCCGACTGGACCAATCGGTCTGGCCAAGGCCGATTGGACCAAGATGTGTACTATTAGTAGCAGCTAGCACTATTAATAGCAGCTAGCAGCTAACACGACGATGGATCAATGGATTGGCCATACTCCTTGTACTATTAGTAGCATCTAGTAGGTTGCAGCGCCGGCTACCGCCAGACTGATTGGAGCAGCGCGTATACTGCCTGACGTTGTAGCGTGTATACTTGATCAGCTCGTGGACGTTGATCATCTTGTCAGAAGTGGGGCGGAGTAGTCGGCTTCGTGCAGACCGATTAGGGCATTTGTCCTGCCCCAACTGATTAGGACACTCGGCCTGCTCCAGTCCGATTGGCCGACGTGGCCCCAGCTGCTCCACACGCCCACGCTCAATCTTGCTCGAAGCCGAGTAGCCTAATAGGCCTCGCCCAGGCCGACAAAATGCTACTTTTGTAAAATTTAAAAAACGTGTAATAGATCTAAAAAATATTTAAAATTCGCATTTGAAAAAGGATGCACGCATTTGTTGGCGAAGTACAAACCACGGAGTTTCGTGAAAGATCGGGCCATCCCGAGGTTGCCCCTCAACAGAAATAGCCTTTTGGAAGCACGGACAATGTTCACGGAAAAAGGTTTAATACATTATTACACATCACCGACAACATCCCTATATAGTCTTCTAAGTTTTCTTCGTGTGTTTCCCTTTCTTCTGATTGCGACGCAACCATGAACAATCTTATTATTTAACACGATGCTTGGATCAGTTTACACCTTGAAGGGTGGATTATCATCAAACTTATTATAATCTTCTGACATGTCTGTCATGTCCTCTACTCCCACGATGTTTCTTTTTCCTGAAAGAACTATGTGGATTGTGGCGCTTTGGCTTATCGTATGATGTGTCCTCTTGCCTTTTTTTCGGTTTGGTAGACATGTCCTTCACATAAAAAACCCGAGCCACTTCACTGGCTAGGACGAATGGTTCAGTGTCATACCCTAGATTCTTGAGATCCACTGTAGTCATTCCATACCGCGGGTCTACCTGTACCTCGTCTTTCAGGTTGAACCATTTGCACCGGAACAAAGGGACCTTGAAAGTAGGTCCATAGTCAAGTTCCCATATCTCCTCTATGTACCCATAATATGTGACCTTCTTTCCATTGTCCGCTGCTGCATCAAAACGGACACCACTGTTTTAGTTGGTGCTTTTTTTATCTTGGGCGATCGTGTAAAATGTATTCCCATCTATCTCGTATCCTTGAAAATTCGATATAGTCGAAGATGGTTGCTTGGCCAACAAGTATAGCTGTTCTTCATCAGTGCCATTAATGAGACGTGTTTGCAACCAATCGCCGAAAGTCTTCATGTGTTCTCCATTGATCCAATCTTCACGTTGCTCTGGGTATTCCGAGCGTAAAATATTCTTGTGTTCCACTATATACGGAGCCACCAAGCTGGACTTATGTAAAACTGTGTAGTGTGCTTGAGTGAAAGAATGTCCATCCATACACATTGTTGCTTTTTTTTCTAGCGTGCCTTTTCCACGCAGTCTCCCCTCATAGCACGATTCAGGAACACCGATCGGCTTAAGGTCAGGAATAAAGTCAACACAAAACTCAATGACCTCCTCTGTTGCATAGCCCTTGGAGATGCTTCCTTCTCGCCTAGCACGGTTATGAACGTATTTCTTTAAGACTCCCATGAATCTCTCAAAGGGGAACATGTTGTGTAGAAATACAGGACCGAGAACGCCAATCTCTTTAACCAGGTGAACGAGGAGATGCGTCATAATATTGAAGAAGGATGGTGGGAACACCAACTCGAAGCTGACAAGACATTGCACCACATCCTTCTGTAAATTCTATAGAGTTAGTGGATTGATCACCTTCTGAGAAATTGCATTGAGGAACGCACATAGCTTCACAATGGGTACTCGAACATTTTCCGGCAGAAGCCCCCTCAATGCAATAGGAAGTAATTGTGTCATAATCACGTGGCAGTCATGAGACTTTAGGTTTTGGAACTTTTTCTCTGACATGTGTATTATTCCCTTTATATTCGACAAGAAGCCAGACGGGACCTTGATGCTACTCAGGACTTCAAAAAAGATCTCCTTATCTTCTTTGGAAAGAGCGTAGCTGGCAGTACCTTGATACTTCTCTGGATTCAGGTTGTTTCCTTCGTGGATACATTGCTGGTCCTGCCGTGCATCCGGTGTATCTTTTGTTTTCCCATACACGCCCAAGAAGTTTAGCAGGTTCATGCAAAGATTTTTCGTCACGTGCATCACGTCGATTGCAGAGTGAACCTCTAGGATTTTCCAATAGGGTAGCTCCCAAAATATAGACATCTTCTTCCACATGGGTACGTGTCCGTTAACATCATTTGGAACAGATTTTTCGCCAGGACCCTTTCCAAAGATCACTTTTAAATCCTTGACCATATCATATATAACATCCCCAGTAGGGCAGGTAGGCTTTGTTCGGTTATCTGCCTCACCTCTGAAATGCTTTCCTCTCTTTCTTACGTGATGTTGTTTTGAAAGAAATCGACGATGCCCTAGGTACACATTCTTGTTTCCCAAATATATACTGTCAGTCTCACCTAAACATTGTGTGCATGCATTGTATCCCTTGTTTGACTGTCCTAAAATCTTACTAAGAGCAGGCCAATCATTGATGGTTACAAACAACAACGCTCGTAGGTTAAATTCCTTTTGTTCGTGCTCATCCCACACAGGTACACCTTCTTCACGCCACAACTGTAAAAGTTCTTCAACCAATGGCCTCAGGTACACATCAATGTCATTGTCGGGTTGCCTCGGGCCTTGGATGAGCACTGGCATCATAATGAACTTTCGCTTCATGCACAACCAAGGAGGAAGGTTATAGATACATAGAGTCACTGGCCAGGTGCTATGACTGGAGCTCTGCTCCCCGAAAGGATTAAATACATCTGTACTTAGACCAAATCTTAAGTTCCTTGCGTCCTCTGAAAATGACTTGAACTCTCTGTCGATTTTTCTCCACTGCGACCCGTCGCCAGGTGTCTCAAAGATCACATCTTTTTACGGTCCTCTTTGTGCCATCGCAACAACTTGGCATGCTCTTTGTTTTGGAACAAACGTTTCAACCGTGGTATTATAGGAGCATACCACATCACCTTGGCAGGAAACCTCTTCCTGGGGCACGACTCGTCCTCAACATCACCAGGGTCATCTCTCCTGATCTTATACCGTAATGGACCACATACCGGGCATGCATTCAAATTCTCGTACTCCTCACCGCGGTAGAGGATGCAGTCATTGATGCATGCATGTATCTTCTGCACCTCTAATCCTAGAGGGAAGACAACCTTCTTTGCTTTGTACATACTAGAGGGCAATACGTTCTTCCTTGAAAGCATATTCTTTATTATTTTCAGCAACTTTTCAAATCTCTTGTCAGAAGTACCATTCTCTGCCTTTCATTGCAGCAATTCCAGTGTGGTACCCAGCTTTTTCTGGCCATCTTCGCAATTTGGGTACAACAGTTTGTTGTGATCCTCTAACATTTTCTCCAACTTCAACCTCTCCTTTTCACTTCCGCAATTTATCTTCGCATCAAGAATGGCTTGACCCAAATCGTCATCGGGCTCATAAAAAATGGGCTCATCAAAAAGGGCTCTTCTTCAGATTCGTCTCCCCCCATTCTACTATCACCGTCTTCAGTGAACATAGGATAGTTGTCATTATCCTCTTCTTCTTCGTTGTCTTCCATTATAACCCCTCTTTCTTCGTGCTTGGTCCAACAATTATACCCGGGCATGAAACCGTTCTCAAGCAGGTGGACGTGAAGGGTTTTTGAAGTAGAGTAATCCTTCGTATTCTTACAGGAACTACATGGACAACAAATGAAACCATTTGACCGCCTTTTTGCCTCGGCCACATTGAGAAAATGATGCATGCCAGTAATGAACTCGAGATGGCGTCGGTCACCGTACATCCATTGTCGATTCATCTGCATTATATAAGTATATCAAAAATCATTAATTACACAACATCATGAATATATGAGTGACCAAATTAATTAATATTCAAGTTTATCATCACATAAAACTAAGTGTTTTATAAAAAAAGAGACTCACCGAGGTTGTGCTGGCTAGGGGACGACGATGGCGATCGACGACGATGAGGACGGGGACGATACTAAAACCAAAAAATCATACTTCAATTTGAGCTCAAATTGCATATAAAAATAATGAAATCCCTAACTTAGGCATTTCACCGAACACCTTGCTAGCACTAGAAAAATGATATGAGTTAGACTAGCAAAGAAATAAGCTAAATTAGGATGATATTGCTAACCCTTGGATAGATGGCCGATACCGTCAATCTTGACAAAATGGTGGAGAAAAATGGAGATTTGTTGGAGTGTGAGAGGAGGGAAATATTTGGAAATGTGAGAGGAGAAGCAAAAATGGAGCTGGCTCGGGTGGCTCGCGTGAAGAAATAGATCTGGAGACCCTTTAGTACCGGTTCTTTATATGAACCGATACTAAAGGTGCAACGCTGGACCCACCTCTGCCTCAAATTTGGCGCAAAACCCTTTCGTACCGGTTCATAACACGAACCGGTACTATACATCCTAAACGAACTGGTACTAAGGTTTGCCGGTGCCCTGAGCAGTTAAACCGGTACTAATGAAGCCTTTAGTACCGGTAGGTCAAATCCTTTGGCTAGTTTTCTATAGTGTATATATATATACACACACACGTTTCTATACTGCATATCTCGAATATCAGCAAGCAAAGTCGGAATCAACAAGCAAACACGTAGTAAACATGATTGAGGGATGCGTGTATTCATGGATAGAAACAAGTGCAACCTGAGAGGCAGAGTATGAGTGAAATGCGTGTGCTGATTGAAAAAAGATGTGCATATACGCGGCAGCCACCAAGTGCTGGGTGGTATGTGGCCTCTCATATACAGTATTGAAACTAATAAGCCAGAAAGTTCTGAGGACATCCTCAGGATGTCCTTTAGGAGGACGCCTCCTAACAGGGTTTAGGGTTTAGGGTTTAGGAGACCCGCTCTCTCCACTTCTTTTTGTCCTTCCCATCGACCCGCTTTCCCAAGTTCTTGACCTGGCAACCTCTCTCGGGCTACTTCACAAGATTAGGAGGCGTGGGGCTGTTCTAAGGACGTCCCTTTATGCGGATGATGCGGCGCTTTTTGTGGCTCCTTACAAGGAGGATATTTAGAACCTCTCGGCTTTGCTACACAATTTTGGAGAGGTTACCGAGATTTGCACCAACTTCCAGAAGAGCTCCGTCGTCCCTATCCGCTGCGGCCAGGTTAACATCGACGAGGTCCTCGATGGCCTACCTTTGGAGCGGGCCTCTTTCCCCCTAAAGTATCTTGGCTTGCCCCTTTCTATAGGGCGTTTGCGGAAAGAGGACTTTCAACACCTTGTGGATAAGGCAGCTCGGAAAATTCCTACTTGGAACGGCAAATTAATCACGACGGCGGGCCGCACCGCTCTTGTCAAGTCCGTCCTTGCTTCCCAATCGATCTACCACTTGACCCCTCTCGTCATCCCTGTCGGCACCTTACATAGCATAAAGAAGATTGAGCGTGCCTTCCTTTGGGAGGCCACCGACAAGGTTTCCGGAGGCAAGTGCAAGGTGAACTGGGACACAGTGTGTCGGCCAAAAAATCTTGGTGGCCTCGGGGTTCTCAACACTGATTTCTTTGCTAGAGCGCTAAGTTTGAGGTGGCCATGGCTCCAATGGAAGGACCCATCAAGAATCTGGGCGGGCCTGGAGAATCCTTGCAACAAGGTGTACATGTGTCTTTTCTATGCCTCTACGAAGATTACCTTAGGTAATGGTGATAAAACTCCATTTTGGGAGGCCCCTTGGCTCGGTGGCAAAAAGCCTAGTGACATCGCCCCTCTCATACATAATATTTCGACTAGGAAGAAGTGGAATGTCAAGCAAGCCTTGCACAATGATGGATGGATCTCTAAGAAATGCCTCCTTGTCTATGGATCATATCCGGCAATTCATCTCCCTTTGGACTCTCATTAGGCAAGTGAACCTTAGGCATGAGGTGGAGGACAATATTGTTTGGAACCTCACTGAGAATGGCCTTTACTCTACCAACTCCGCTTACAAGGCTCAGTTTTTCGGGGCCACTAGCGCTCCCATAAGCTCTTCGGTTTGGAAAATTTGGGCTTCCCCTAAGGTTAAGTTCTTGCCTGGCTTGCCATTCAAAATAGGCTTTGGACCACTGACCGACTTGAGAGAAGAGGGTGGTCGAACTGTGGGGCTTGCCCCCTATGCAAAAGTGAGCCCGAGTCGGTGGATCACCTTTTTGTTCATTGTCGGTACACCATTAGGCTTTGGACCTCCGTCAAGGCTTGGCTCGGCCTTTACTTCATCGATCCTGACGCTTGGCAAGCACAATCTATTCACTCTTGGTGGTCTACCATGATAAACCTAAAACATCTTATATTTCTAAACAGAGGGAGTATATAGGGTTGATTGAATTTGTGGCAAACTTTTGTGTCCAAAATGTTGATTTTGTTTGCTCCGTTGCAATGCAATGGAATGGTTTGCACTATTTTAGACCGATGGATTTGTACAAAGACATGTGTTTATTGTTAAAAAATGTTGTGGATTTTAATCTCCCGTTGCAATGCATGGACATGTGTGCTAGTTTCTAAAATAATGTTAATATTTTCCCGTAACTGGTTTTCATTAAAGAAACCACCTAAAGGAATCTTTTGAAATAATGAAACCTAAAGGCATTCGTCAGCTACCTTCTATTTTGGTGCTAAAATTTGAAAGTTGAACATAATAATTGACCAGAATATCTATAGCCTCAACTTTTTTTTGAAATGGAGGATGTACCCCCGGCCTCTGCAATGAAAAAATGCATACAACCTGATTTATTGATTTATTCAATATGAACGAACAATGAACATACATAAAAAATCCAAAGCCATCACACAACACCTACAAACCCGACAATGGGTGAAAATCATGTAATAAGGTCTTATACCCGAAAAACAAAGCCCTCCATCAATTAGGAACCGGGAACAATCGCATACCCGAGGCGCCCTCTAGGCGAAATGAGGACGCACATCCGGTTTACCAGACTCTTAGAGAATACCTCATATACACACCAAAGAAGCCGTCACCACCGTTGAACCACCGAATAATCTTCATGGTTAAGATTAGCATAAACTTCGCCGATCCTGCCAATGACGCCAGAACGACGCCCAACAGTGCCCTTCGCCTAGCACGAGGCCATCATCCCGCACGTCGCTGAGACGCATCGTCAATGACACGGTAGATGGAACACCACTCCACCAGCTGAACCCTCCGGGCATCTAGAGCTCCAAAACAATGCCCTCAAGAGGGTGAACGACACCAATGTAGGCTTCATCAAGGTTGAGCCTTAGGCATGATGCGAGGTTTGCAGCAACGAGGCCTTCATCAAGGTAACGACATCGGATGACGTCGCCAATGTAGGATTCACATCAGAGCCCTGCTCTCACCGACCATTCCCCTCACCTCACCTCTAACCCACACGCCACATCAATGGACAAGATGTAGGAGAGGGAGGAGGACGCCGCATCAACCTCCTTTGATTTTCCCAGAGAAGAGGCCACCACCGATGGGGAGAAGATTCCGGCACGCCGGCCAAGGATTCACCTCCACAGTCAGCGGCCTGTCACTACCGACCTCCACACAGCACCATCGCCTTCACACATGTTCCATGGAAGGGCCTTAAGGCGACCGAACATGAACCTCGCCCCTCCCTTCATCAGCGGCAAGGCTTTGCCGGAGGCAGCCTCTAGGAGTGGCAAGGAGGAGAGAAGAGAGAGAGGTGGTGGTGGCGATTTAGGGTTTTCCCCTGGTCGCCGAGAGGAGGGCGACGAGGGAGGATCTATAGCCTCAACTGAAAGGGTAGGAATGTCCATGAAGTTGTAAGTTTCATATTGAATTGGACTGCAGGCTCTTAATAATTGCATGGATCAAGTAGTACATCCTCCCTCAGTATTTCAACCTATTTTGGTCTATAAAGAGCTGGTGAAGCATTCAAAAATTATACAAGGTGAGAGATGAATAGTCATGGAGGGCAGCCCGATGCATGTTACCATTTGCTACAGTAGGCTTGGAAAGCATCGGGAGCATTTGTGTTACAATAGGATGCTCCTTGTTAGAGTATATCCTGACTACACTATATTTGGTAGTTTAAGTTTGTAATCCAATTCTATCTCTAATAGTTTTCTTGCCCTCAAGTCTTCTAGTATTATATAAACATCCCAAGAGGCTCAATGTAATCACCCAATATCAATACAGTCTATATTCCGCGATCTTTCATGGTATCAGAGCTTCTATTTCCTCGGCCCAGGGTTTATCCACCACCGCTTCTGCCGTGCCCCCTGGAGAGATCGTTCTCCGCCGGGGCCATGTAATAGTAGATTAGATCTTACTTTGCCAAAAATTTCTCGTCGGCCGCTTGACCGACGTTTCTTCTTCTTTTGCTGATCATAGATCGGATTGTGTCATCCACAGCCGCATGTCGTCACGCATTTCTACTTCAACCTCGGTGTCGACTCAACTTTGGAAAATCATCGTCAACGATTGTGCCAGGGAGGCTCCACGCGGTGCCCCAAGGGACGCCTTCATGCTCTTTGTCGGCTGCTCCATCTCACGTCGTCACCACGCCGAGATTTTTAATTTGCGCCCTAAAAGTTCGGACGCCAAGGCATCGCGGGGTCCGAGTTCCGTGTAATCTCGTGGATGGACTGTAGTAGCTTTGCCAATTGTTTAGAGGGGCCAAATGTGGGTGAATAAAAATATAACCGCCAAATGACCCTTTGAATCACTCAAAAAACAATTGAAGTGAAATCCCATCATTAGGTCAACTCTTCTTTCCCCGTCCTGTCAGTATTCCCTGTTATCCTTTGCGGTCGTGGACTGGTTGACCCCTACGAGGACTAGATCTTATTCTCTGCTCTACTCTTCTCCCCTATTATTCCCCTCTCCATTAACTTGCTTATCTTTGGTTGCTAGTCTCCAGATCGGAGCTCGTCATTACTCTCCTTGTGTCCCCACCATGGCCAGTCAACCTCCCACACCCTTAATCGAAGCTCACCACCGTTGTCGTCGCCTTGTTTTTCCTAGTCACCATGTCGGAGCTTCGCGTCCCCAGCCTAGCCTCTCGTCGATGCCTAGACCTTCTCGCACGGCGGAGCGCGTCCCGCCGGGCAATCCAGATCGGCAACCGGCCTCGGGCGGTTGCGTGCTGCCGCGTACCCCAGACATGGTAGCCCTGACAGAGGAGTTCGACGACAATGCTCTCATGGCCACCATGATGGGCACGCGTCCCGTCGTGTCGGTGGCAGACTTGCTGTCAGCTTTTAGGTCTCATTTTGGGATCAGACGAAAAGTGGTCGATATTGAGGTATGTGTGCTGCCATTCGTTTTCTTCGTCTGGTTCGCGCACAGCTCAGACAGCGAGCATGTTCTGCGTTCTTCCCGTTCTTTCGAGTGCTGTGGGGATAAAATGAGCTTCATGCGTTGGCATCGCGCCTGTTGGTGAGACGATCTCTTAGGGCAGCTTCTTTTTTTCTTCTTTAAACTCGGCTTTGCGGCCTCCCTTTGGATGCTTGGGAACCGGAGGCCCTCAAGCAGGTCGTTGGTAGCCTTGGCGGCGAGCTGGTGGAGATTGTGCCACCAAGTGACAGATGGATCATCGACGTAAAGGCATAGTTGAAAGATCCAGACACCATTCCTAAGATGCACGAGGTGGAGATTCCAAGCAAGACCGGACGACAGCTTTGCTGGAAGCACCAGGTGATCATCCACTTGTAGGAGGTTCTGAAATCGGTACATGGCATTCAGGACCCTGATGAGGCGGCCAGAAAGCGTCCTCGTCGCCTGCAGTGTTGGGCTGGAAGGATCGATGGCACATGACCACCACCGTTCCGTGGCGGAGCACACATTTTTGATGGGGGGACCGGGTGTGGACAAGCTGGTGGTTTTGATTTTCCTCGAGTGAAGATAGAGGTTTAGTAAATCTAAAAGTTTTTTGACTTGAGAGTGGATCACCTAGTACACCTAGAGCTAGCTTATGTAATAGTTTGAACTGCTATAGTATGTGTGACTACTGAATTTGTAATATGTGGCTAATGAATTCGTAGTATGTGTGGCTAATGATTTAAAGTTTGTGTGGCTAATAAATTTGTAGTATGTGTGGCTAACGAATTTGTGTGAATAACCAAGGTTAACCTCCTAAAAAGAGGTTGGGCTAACAATAATCAATGTCACCATTGCCGGGAAAATGCTGCTGGTGAGCGATTCGAAACACAAGAAATGCTGATGGTTTGTATGCCTCGAAATTTTTTTATTGAGATTTTTTCGAGATGATGCGTGATTCTGTATAGAACGTGCGTGAATAAACCATGTGAGATTAGTTCATAAAATGCTATCCGAATCTTGTCTTCCTCGGATAAATATGGCAGAAGACTGAATTCAACCGCCATTAGTAACTGAATAAATAGATATATCTTGATTGTATTTTCTTACTTTAGAAGTAATTACATATTACAATATGCGATAGCTACACAAAATGGGTCTATTGCCTCTACAAAAGATATTCTACAGAGTTAGTCTGAACTTAACTGTTCTACACTGAATAAACTGTAGTTCTCCATCATAAAAGTTGGCGTGCCAATTGCCTAGAGAGGACGTAATTAAGTTCACTAATCGTTCAAGCGCAACTGATCTTTTACTTCCCACTAAACTTCAAGGGATCTGTAATGTTCATGCATTAGTTGATGCGCTTGAAACAATCCTAGTTCAGTACGAACAATCACGCTGCTGCAACGATTTCTTCGAACATGAACTTCAGCATCTCGTGGCAGGGATCGTAGGTCCCTGTGAATCTGAAGCTGAATTCTGGCGCTGAGATGTTGCCCATCGTCGGCTCTAGCCGTCGAACACTCCAACAAGCTGAGTATAGATGGATGCTCGCCGCCACTATCTGTCCGCCGGCGGTGCGTAGGATGGATCGTTTTTGTCGTTGATTTCATGCACAAAGATTGCCCCACTGCGGTAAGGTCTCCCGAGCCGAGGCATGGAGGCGAGAGTTGGTTGACCTTGGCGCCGCCCTGTTCGAGGGTTTGTTTCCTCGGCGGCATGCTCGCGGGAACGCTTTGGAACTTACCTTCTTTTTCTTGCACATAGCACACGAAAATGCCTCCGCGTGCTTTCTCCATGACGCTTGCTTGGCCCTGCTCGACGCCGTCGTGGCCTTCGCCGCCGCCGCTGCCACCGCAGATGCAACACATTATATGAAATCAACCATATCGTATGGCAATGTGAGACTGAGCTTGTAGTACAGCCGCATGGCCTTCCTCAGAGGGTCCAAATAGCCAAGCTTCAACGGCGGCCGGGGCGGCGGCTTCTGCTTAAGCGAGGCCATAGTTAAGCTTCATAAGAGTGTAGTTATTCGAAACTAGTTCGACTAACTGCTGAATCTTTATTTCCATTCTAAACATAAGAGTACTAAGATATTAAAAATACAAGTTTTGGCTAGCCATCGGATCAGGAAATGTACCAGGTCAGGGTTCCATTTTAAGTGTATTTATAACAGTGTCCTTAGTTCTGTCCAAAATTATGCCTATGACACTACGATCATAGAATTGTAGCAACACCATCAGAAATAGGGGAAGAAGACATGGCATTTTACTAACTGGCGGGCCCCGCCACCTCGACCATCAACGGCGCGCATCCTAGGTTCTAGGAATAGTTCTTGCCATTATTGTGCGATTTTCCATATTCTGTCGCTCGCAGCTCCGCTCCGCTCCACAACTCTCGTCCTGCCACTGCCACCGCCACTCTGTCCTGTCGTGCAACACTCTCGCCCCCTGTACTATCATCCTCCTGCCATCCTCTACCCTCCCTCACCTGTATCCCTGCCGCCGTCCCCGCCCAAGCGCGTCTAGGAATGAAAATCGTGAGGCGAGCGTTAGGTTTTCGCGTAATGACGGTGGATTTGATCTGGATCCCGCAGGAAAATGGATCTTGCACGGCCAGAGAACATGGAGATGGGTCCTTCACGGCTGGAGAGCGAGGAGATGGACCCTTCAAGGCTGGAGAACATGGAGGAGAACAAAACATGGGAATAGGATGCAGAGTGAAAAGATTTGGAGCTTTGGAGCCCACTGAATGTGCCGTATGTCCTCCCTGAAAGGTAAGAACTGCAATTTAATCTCTTCATTTTCTAATTAGCCTTTCTAGTCCCATGGTAATGGCGAGGATCTGTGTTGGTGACCGTAGGATGTTTGCTACATCCAGATTTCTTTTGAAGATTCAACATGGGTGTCGGACTAAAACCTTGTCCAATGGTAGAAGCACAGTTATCAGTGGATTTGATTATTAGATGATAGTAGACGCGAAGGACATGACTCTAAGTGACTTTCACATGCAATTTGGCAAGTTTCTGATTGCCAGCATGATGAATTCGTAAGTAGGTATTACGACACAAATTCGCAGACTTTCTGTGACGTTAGGAGTGAGGAGGCTCTGGCCATGATGTGAGGTAAACACCTCGGCATGAGGATTGAGCTGATGTTTGTGCACATCGTTAACAAAGATACTGGAAAAAAGACTGTCCTGAATGATACTGGCCCATGTGGAACACGAACAGGACAGCCTCTGATAAGCTTGTCACATCCCAGATGGAGTTCTTGAACCTATGGGAGGCGCACGTCCAAGTACCGAGGGAGAAGGTAAAAACCAAAGCGGACCTGATCGAACGAACCCTCCAATTAGAGGATCTCAGGAAGGAAAACGAGCATCTCCTGTCTAGGCTCAGTGCAAACTATACATTCTTCTAAAATTAGTTTGCAAACTATGCGTTCTAACGAACCAAAGCGTGTTTTATCCATGTAGTAGTTATTTTGTAAATGTGGACCTAACTCTATGCAAAATATGCTTTCTTCTGAAAGGTTATTTTGCTCAAGTATTGAGTTTGGATTAGTTAAGATATCACAATTTCAAGTCTTATAGTTAACTAGTTTCAGATACTATCACAGCATAAGTTATTCATCTAAAATTTGCTTCATCATATATAGCTTATCCTTGTTCACCTCGTGCTCCTTCTTTAGATCCTTCAACAGATTTGAAATGCAGTAATCTAGCTTCTTCTCTTTCATGAGATGATCCCTCTCCTTTTCTGCCTTCTGAAGATGCCGTGGAGTTCCCACCACCAAGCTCCCATTGATTGTGTCATTTAGTTCTGACTACAAATTCTTGATTTCCTGTTCCAGCTCCATATTTCCTACCGAGAGTTTGTAATTTTTTTTAGCTGCATCACAAGCATCAGTAAATCTCCCCGACCTTTCGAGCTCATACATATCCCATAACTACGCCAAATATTTCTTAAGTGTGTCTGGACACTCAAGATCCATCCACTCTACTGCTTTACACACCGGGCCAACCTAAAAAAATACGCGGCCTAATTATCAACATAACACTATATAATTTTCTTCTTGTCAGCATTATACATAACAAAAGCAAACCTGATTTGTACAACCCAAAAACCTTCTCCCAGTGTTACTGCCTTCAAATGCAACATATTTTCTCAGTTTTAGCACATGGTACTTTCCAATCGAGATCTAGGCCCTCCCAATCGGGGTCGTAGATCGTGAGTGGTAACTATAAGGGAAAAAAAGCTAGAAATAAGCATGATTGCATGTACAAATGGAGCTCAAATCAAGGTAATTACCAATGCCTAACCATTGCCGAGAAAATAGAGGAACTCATATCAGGGAGGGAAGACTCGATGTCAGAGAGAAGGCTGTTGCTGCTCGAGTGGTCGTCCTCGTCGTTCCAGGATGACATGACGAATGTGGCCATGGTGACGCGTCGGCGACGCTGAGGAGAGAGAGGAGGGAAGTGAGTTGAGAGAGAAAGAGTGGGAAAAGTGAAGTGCATCAACATTGCAACATTGACTAAATTGGCATGTTATAGTGATTTAATTGCCCATAACTAGATTATTGTCTCATAACCAATAGTTTTTCTCTTCCTTCATTTTAATTTGTAATATTAATCATGCAATTCCTCCTTCCCAATTTTTTTGACTTATAGAAACATAAAAAATTCGTATCTACCGAACAATATAGGATTAGGGTTTATGGTTTAGGGTATAATGCACTGTTTATTGCACTGGCCCCTTAAACCTTCATCCTAAATCCTAGACCTGTCCGTCCAATAGATCACTGTCTCCTACTTAGTAAGTTTTTTCCTAAACCCTACTCTCTTTCATCCATGATATTACTTCCTTCTAAGTAACAGGTAGTTATCTAGCGATTAGTCAAATTACTGATCTCATAGAGCATTATATTACATCATAATCATGTCAACTACAAGTTACTTATGTATCACTTTGTTCAGTGATGGTTTCAATGAATGATATGTCCGAAAATCCCAACAGCTCAAAAAACATTATATTACAATCTCTCAACAATTATAAGCTCAAAAACAAGTATATTGCATCATCTCAACAAACATAATATAATCATGTCAACTACAATGTACTTATGTCTTATTGAAAGGATACAAATGCCGCCTAGAGGGGGGGGGGGTGAATAGGCGGTTTAAAACTTTTCCGAGAGTGGATCGACAAAGGCGGAATTAAACTAGTGTTTACTTTGTCAGGCACAACCTAGAACAACTAGGGTTCACCTATGTCCACCAACAACTTATGCTAAGCAATACAAGCAACAATGTGATAGCAAGATATAGATTACTTCAAGCACGAAGGCTATCACAATGTAAAGTACATAAGTAAAGAGCTCGGGTATAGAGATAACCGAGGCACACGAGAACGACGGTATTTTACCGAGTTCCTCCCAACATGGTGTTCGTCTCGTTTGGAGTGTTGGAGATATGCCCTAGAGGCAATAATAAATATAGTTATTATTATATCTTTGTGTTTATGATAAATGTTTACATTCATGCTATAATAGTATTAACAAGGAAACATTAATACTTGTGTGATTTGTAAACTAAAATAGAGTCCCTAGTAAAGCCTCTTTATAATACTAGCTTGTTGGTTAATAAATGATTGTGGTTTCCCTATCATGAACATTGAGATGTTATTAACAACAAGATCATATCGTTAGGAGAATGATATGGTGGACATACTCCTATAGATAAGCGTAGCATAAAGATCAAGTCATTTTAATAGTTCAATTGCTATATGCTTTCTGATACATAGTAACCTAATTCCTTCGACCATGAGATCATGCATATCACCTTCACCGGAAGGATGCTTTGATGACATCAAACACCACACCGTAACTGGGTGGCTATAAAGGTGGCATTGAGTGTTCAGAAAGTATTGGTTGAGACACATGGATCAAGAGTGGGATTTGTCCATCCATATGACGGATAGATATACTGGGCCCTCTGTGGAATGTCATCCAATTATCTTGCAAGCATGTGACTGGCTCACAAGGGATCACATATCACGGAACGAGAAAATAGTACTTATCGAGAACGGGTTGAACTAGGTATGCAGAGATACCGACGATCATAACCTCGGATAAGTAAACTATCGTGAGACAAAGGGAAATTGGTATCGTATGTAAGTGGTTCATTCGATCGCAAAGTAATCGTAGAAATATGTGGGAGCCATATGAATTTCTAGATTCCTCTATTGGTTATTGTTCGGAGAAGTGTCTCGATCATGTCCGCATAATTCACGAATCGTAGGGAGACACACTTAAGGATTCGACGTTGTTTGAGTAGTTATGGAATGATGAGTAAGAGACCGAATGTTGTTCGGAGTCTCGGATGGGATCCGGGATATCACGAGGAGATCCGGAATGGTCCGGATAATAAGATTCATATAAGGAAAGTCCTGTTTCGGGGTTGTAGAATGATTCCGGTGTTTTCATCGGGAATGTTCTAGAAGGTTCCGGAATGTCCGACACTCTGGAGGGGAAGGGTACATGAATGTGTTATATCAAGTTGGTATGATTGCATCATTTACTAGGTGTCATCGCTGAACAAAATAAAGGGTTTAATCAAATCCTAGTTTGAAAAGTCAAATGCCAATTTGAAAAGTCAAACGGCTATTTTGGGAAGTGGAGAGGGAGGTGGAAACCGAGTTGGGGAGGAGTTCCTCCCCTCCACCGCCGAACCACCTTGGAGGCCGAGTTGGGGAGGGACTCCCCTCCCCTGGCGCGCCCCTCCACCTATATAAGGAGGGGCAGGGCTGCCCCTCCTAGCACCCAACACCTCCGCCTCTAAACCCTAGCTCCAAGCCGCCGCCGCCCTCCATAGCCGCCGCCGGCCCTAGGGCAAACCGTCGCCGCCGCCTAGCTAACCCTAGCCGCCGGCCAAGCCTCCTCCTCGGCGTGTCTAAACCCTCGATCATCGAGGGTCTCTCTCATACTCTACCATACTCGCTCCGGCTTAAGGCGAAGCCCTGCGAGATCTCCCCTCTACGTCCGGTACCACTCCGTTGTGCTGCCGGAATCGCGATGAGAGTGCTACAACCTCTGCTGCCTGCTGGAACAAGGGAAAGGAAGGTCTTCATCGAGTACCGAACGTGTGACCGACTGCGGGAGCGCTGCCGGAACTCAGCGCCGGAAGGATCGTCTACGCGATCTTGAGATCGGGAAGAGTACGACTACATCACCCACGAGAATCCGCTCTCGTTAAACACTTTGGAATCTTCGAGGGTGAGTTATTCCATCGACTCGTTGCTACAATCTAGTAGATAGATCTTGGCTTGTTTGTTTGTATGCGATAGAAATTTTTTGTTTTCCATGCTACGAAACCCTACAGTGGTATCAGAGCCGTGTCTATATGTAGATTTGTTGCACGAGTAGAACACAATGGTCATTGTGGGCGTTGATGCTTTTATTGTCGATTGCTTATTGTGTATTTTGCATCTTGCGGGATGTTGGGATGAAGCGGCCCGGGCTAACCTTACATGACATCGTTCATGAGACTTGCTCCACGCTTGACATGCAACTTGTATTGCATAAGTGGCTTTGCGGGTGCCTGTTTCTCCTAGCATAGTTAAGATTCAATTTACAACGGGTGATTGTCAATACTAGTATCAATGTTGTGGTTCTTGTTCGTAAGTTAGAACGACACTTATTGAAAGCCCCAAACCACGTAAAACATGCAAAGAAAGTAGAGGCGTCTAACTTTGTTTTGCAGGGGTGTGCTGTGATGTGATATGGCCATGATTGTGATTATATTTGATGTATGCAATGTTCCTTATTGTAAGTTGGCAACCGGCAGGAGCCATATGGTTGTCTTTAAATTCTGTTAAGACCCGCGTGTCTATTCAAAGTAGTTGTAATAGTTGAAGCAGGTGGACGACAACCATGGAGCAGCGTCATGGACCTTGATGCAATGTCGGTGATGATGGAGATCATGTTCGTGCTTGAAGATGGAGATCGGAAGCACAAAGAAGAAAGGCCATATCATATCACATATTATGAATTGCATGTGATGTTAATCCTTTATGCATCTTGTATTGCTTAGTTAACGACGGTAGCATTATAAGATGATCCCTCATGCACATAAATTTCAAATCATAAAGTGTTCACCCTTAGTTATCATCGTTGCTAAAGCTTGTTGTTTCTAAGCACCACGTGATGATCGGGTGTGTTAGATTCCGCAAGTGTATACAACGTGAGCAAGCCAGATTTGCTCATGCGGAAACTAAGGTTTGATCTTGACGAGCCTAGCATGTACAGACATGGTCTCGGAACACGGATCACCGAAAGGTAAAACATGAGTCATATAGAAGATATGATGAACATGACGATTGTTCGCCATTGAATCTACATCAACTCTCGTGATGATCGGTTTTGATGTGGTGGATTTGGTTCGTGTGATCACTAAAACAATGTGAGGGATATTGTTTTGAGTGGGAGTTCACCTAGATTAATTTAACTATTAATTAGAACTCAATTTGTCATAAACTTAGTCTAAACTATTGCAAATATGTTGTAGATCAATGGAAGCTCGTACCATCAATTTTAATGCGTTCCTAGAGAAAGAAAAGTTGAAAAACAATGGAAGCAACTTCGCGGATTGGTTCCGCAATTTGAGGATTGTCCTCACAGCTGGTAATTTGACCTATGTTCTGGATGCACCGCTGTTTGACCCACCTGCAGCTACTACTACCGATGAAGTAAAGAATGTTTTCCTCGCTCGGAAGACTCAGTACTCCACAGTTCAGTGTGCTATCTTGTATGGTTTAGAATCGGAGCTTCAGAAAAGGTTTGAGAATTCAGACCCACATGATATTGTCCGTGATCTCAAATTGATCTTTGAGACTCACGCGGCAATTGAGAGCTATGAGGCTTCTGAAAAGTTCTTTAACTGCAAGATGAAAGAGGGCAGCTCCGTCAGTGAGCATGTGCTTAAGATGTCTAGGCACGCAAACAAACTTCAAAGCTTGGGTATAGTGATTCCTAATGCTTTGGGGATTTATCGTGTCCTCCAATCACTACCACCAAGTTACAAGAACTTTGTGATGAACTACAACATGCAGAACATGAACAAGACGTTGCCAGAACTCTTCGCCATGTTGAAATCTGCAGAAGTGGAGATCAAGAAAGAGCACCAAGTGTTGTTGGTCAATAAGACCACCAAATTCAATAAAGGCAAGTCTAAGCAAAAGGGACACTTCAAGAAGGGTGGTAAGAAAGTTACCGCGCCGACGAAGAAGACCAAAGCTGGACCTAAGCCTGATACTGAGTGCTTTTACTGCAAGGGAGAAGGTCACTGGAAGCGGAATTGCCCAAAGTACTTGGCGGATTTGAAGAACGGCAACATCAAGAATAAAGGTATATCCGATATACATGTTATTGATGTGTATCTCACTAGTACTCGTAGTAGTGCCTGGGTATTTGATAATCTTTGGTTGCTCATATTTGTAACTCAAACAGTCTTTGCAGAATAAATGGAAGCTAGCGAAGAACGAGGTGACGATGCGCGTGGGAAACGGATCAAAGGTTGATGTGATCGCGGTCGGCACGCTACCCCTTCATCTACCATCGAGATTAGTTTTATACTTAAATAATTGTTATTTGGTGCCTGCGTTGAGCATGAACATTATATCGGGATCTTGTTTATTGCGAGACGGTTACTTGTTTAAGTCCGAGAATAATGGTTATTCGATTTATATGAGTAATATGTTTTATGCACATGCACCTTTGATAGATGGTCTATTCTTATTGAATCTCGATAGTGGAAATACACATATTAATAACGTTGAGGCTAAACGTTTGAAATCGAGCGATAACTCGACCTATATGTGGCACTATCGTCTTGGTCACATTGGAGTGAAGCGTATGAAAAAACTCCATTCCGATGGACTTCTTGAATCACTTGATTTTGAATCACTTGAAAGATGCGAAGCATGTCTGATGGGTAAAATGACTAAGACTCCATTTTCTGGTATGATGGAGCGAGCCACAGACTTATTGGAAATCATACATACCGATGTGTGTGGTCCAATGAGTGTAGCATCGCGTGGTGGTTATCGTTATGTTCTTACCTTCACGGATGACTTGAGTAGATATGGGTATATCTATTTCATGAAACATAAGTCCGAAACTTTTGAGAAGTTTAAGGAATTTCAAAGTGAGGTAGAGAATCAACGTAACAAGAAGATTAAATTTCTACGTTCTGATCGTGGAGGTGAATATCTAAGTTACGAGTTTGGCGAGCATTTGAAGAAATGCGGAATACTTTCACAATTGACAGTGCCGGGAACACCACAGCGTAATGGTGTGTCCGAACATCGTAATCGAACTCTCTTAGATATGGTTCGTTCTATGATGTCACTTACAGATTTACCGCTATCATTTTGGGGTTATGCATTAGAAACAACCGCATTCACTTTAAATAGGGCACCATCTAAATCCGTTGAAACGACACCATATGAATTATGGTTTGGGAAGAAACCTAAATTCTCGTTCCTTAAAGTTTGGGGTTGCGAAGCCTATGTAAAGAAGTTACAGCCGGACAAGCTTGAACCCAAAGCGGAAAAATGCGTCTTCATAGGATACCCGAAGGAAACTATTGGGTATACCTTCTATCATAGATCCGAGGGCAAAATATTCGTTGCCAAGAATGGATCCTTTCTAGAGAAGGAATTTCTCTCGAAAGAAGTGACTGGAAGGAAAGTAGAACTCGACGAGGTTGTCGAACCTTCTCTCGAACTTGCGAGTAGCGCAGCACCGTAAGTAGTTCCTGTGACGCCTGCACCAATAAGAGACAAAGCTAATGATGATGATCATGAAACTTCGGTTGTAGTTGCTGCAGAGCCTCGCAGGTCAACGAGAACTCGTACCACTCCTGATTGGTATGATCCCGTAATGAATGTCATGTTGGTGGACAACACCGATGACCCTGCGACATATGAGGAAGCGATGATGAGCCCAGATTCCAATAAATGGCAAGAATCCATGAAATCCGAGATTGGATCCATGTACGAAAACCAAGTATGGACTTTGGTGGACTTACCGGATGGCCGGAAGGCCGTCGAGAACAAATGGATTTTCAAGAAGAAAACAGATGCTGATGGTAATGTTCATCTATAAAGCTCGACTTGTCGCAAAAAGGGTTTCGACAAATTCAAGGAGTTGACTACGATGAGACTTTCTCACCAAGATGGCGAAGCTTAAAGTCTGTGAGGATTATGTTAGCAATCGCTGCATATTATGATTATGAGATATGGCAGATGGATGTCAAAACAGCATTCCTCAATGGAGACATTGATGAAGAGTTGTATATGATGCAACCCAAAGGTTTTGTCGATCCTAAAGATGCTAACAAGGTATGCAAACTTCAACGGTCCATTTATGGATTTAAGCAAGCATCCCGAAGTTGGAATCAACGTTTTGATAAGGTAATCAAAAGTTCTGGTTTTATACAAACTTATGGAGAAGCTTGTATTTACAAGAAAGTGAGTGGGAGCTCTGTAGCATTCCTAATACTATATGTAGATGACATATTGTTGATTGGGAATGATGTAGACCTTCTTAATAGAGTCAAGGAATATTTGAATAATAGTTTTTCAATGAAGGATCTTGGCGAAGCAGCTTACATATTAGGCATAAAGATTTATAGAGATAGATCGAGACTCCTAATATCATTGTCACAAAGTACATATTTGGACAAAGTTCTAAGGAGGTTTGGAATGGAAGATAGCAAGAAAGGGTTCTTGGCCATGTTGCCCAATACGACGTTGAGTAAAACTCAAAGTCCGACAACGGCAGAAGATAGAGAAAGGATGAGTAAGACTCCCTATGCCTCAGCCATAGGATCTCTAATGTATGCCATGCTATGTACTAGACCCGACATTGCATATGCTGTTAGTTTAACTAGCAGATATCAAAGTGATCCAGGAGTGGATCATTGACAATGTCAAAAACATCCTTAAGTACTTGAGAAGAACTAAGGATATGGTTCTTTCTTATGGAGGTGATGAACAGCTCGTTGTAAATGGTTACACCGATGCTAGTTGGAACACCGATCCGGATGATTCTAAATCACAATCGGGATACGTATTTACTTTGAATGGTGCAACAGTTAGCTGGAGGAGTGCAAAGCAAAGCGTTGTGGCGAGATCTTCAACTGAATTGGAATACATGGCTGCTTCGGAGGCTTCACAAGAAGCGATATGGATGAAAGAGTTCATTACAGAGCTGGGTGTGGTTCCTAGTGCGCTGGACCCAATGTCTATCTACTGTGATAACATGGGCGCCATAGCCAATGCGCAAGAACCAAGGTCACACAAGAAGCTGAAGCACATCAAGCTACGTTTTCACGCTATTCGAGAACATGTCCAAGATGGGCACATAAAGATTTGCAAAGTACACACAGATCTGAATGTGGCGGATCCGTTGACTAAACCTCTCCCGAGGGCAAAACATGACCAGCACCAAACTGCCATGTGTGTTCGGTATATTACCATGTAAACTAGATTAGATGACTCTAGTGCAAGTGGGAGACTGTTGGAGATATGCCCTAGAGGCAATAATAAATATAGTTATTATTATATCTTTGTGTTTATGATAAATGTTTACATTCATGCTATAATAGTATTAACAAGGAAACATTAATACTTGTGTGATTTGTAAACTAAAATAGAGTCCCTAGTAAAGCCTCTTTATAATACTAGCTTGTTGGTTAATAAATGATTGTGGTTTCCCTATCATGAACATTGAGATGTTATTAACAACAAGATCATATCGTTAGGAGAATGATATGGTGGACATACTCCTATAGATAAGCGTAGCATAAAGATCAAGTCATTTTAATAGTTCAATTGCTATATGCTTTCTGATACATAGTAACCTAATTCCTTCGACCATGAGATCATGCATATCACCTTCACCGGAAGGATGCTTTGATGACATCAAACACCACACCGTAACAGGGTGGCTATAAAGGTGGCATTGAGTGTTCGGAAAGTATTGGTTGAGACACATGGATCAAGAGTGGGATTTGTCCATCCATATGACGGATAGATATACTCTGGGCCCTCTCGGTGGAATGTCATCCAATTATCTTGCAAGCATGTGACTGGCTCACAAGGGATCACATACCACGGGAACAAGAAAAGAATACTTATCAGTAACGAGGTTGAACTAGGTATGCAGAGATACCGACGATCATAACCTCGGATAAGTAAAATATCGTGAGACAAAGGGAAATTGGTATCGTATGTAAGTGGTTCATTCGATCGCAAAGTAATCGTAGAAATATGTGGGAGCCATATGAATTTCCAGATTCCTCTATTGGTTATTGTTCGGAGAAGTGTCTCGATCATGTCCGCATAATTCACGAACCGTAGGGAGACACACTTAAGGATTCGACGTTGTTTGAGTAGTTATGGAATGATGAGTAAGAGACCGAATGTTGTTCGGAGTCTCGGATGGGATCCGGGATATCACGAGGAGATCCGGAATGGTCCATAGAATAAGATTCATATAAGGAAAGTCCTGTTTCGGGGTTGGAGAATGATTCCGGTGTTTTCATCGGGAATGTTCTAGAAGGTTCCGGAATGTCCGGCACTCTGGAGGGGAAGGGTACATGAATGTGTTATATCAAGTTGGTATGATTGCATCATGTACTAGGTGTCATCGCTGAACAAAATAAAGGGTTTAATCAAATCCTAGTTTGAAAAGTCAAACGCCAATTTGAAAAGTCAAACGGCTATTTTGGGAAGTGGAGAGGGAGGTGGAAACCGAGTTGGGGAGGAGTTCCTCCCCTCCACCGCCGGCCCACCTTGGAGGCCGAGTTGGGGAGGGACTCCCCTCCCCTGGCGCGCCCCTCCACCTATATAAGGAGGGGCAGGGCTGCCCGTCCTAACACCCAACACCTCCACCTCTAAACCCTAGCTCCAAGCCGCCGCCACCCTCCATAGCCGCCACCGGCCCTAGGGCAAACCGCCGCCGCCGCCTAGCTAACCCTAGCCGCCGGCCAAGCCTCCTCCTCGGCGTGTCTAAACCCTAGATCGTCGAGGGTCTCTCTCATACTCCACCATATTCGCTCCGGCTTAAGGCGAAGCCCTGCGAGATCTCCCCTCTACTTTCGGTTCCACGCCGTTGTGCTGCCGGAATCGCGAGGAGAGTGCTACAACCTCCGCTGCTTGTTGGAACAAGGGAGAGGAAGGTCTTCGTTGAGTACCGAACGTGTGACCGACTGCGGGAGCGCTGCCGGAACGCAGCGCCGGAAGGATCGTCTACGCGATCTTGAGATCGGGAAGAGTACGACTACATCACCCACGAGAATCCGCTCTCGTTAAACACTTTGGAATCTTCGAGGGTGAGTTATTCCATCGACTCGTTCCTACAATCTAGTAGATAGATCTTGGCTTGTTTGTTTATATGCGATAGAAATTTTTTGTTTTCCATGCTACGAAACCCTACATGGAGAGGGGGTGGTATCAAACCACCAACGCCACAAAAGGCCTCCCTTGTTCTCTGGTGAATCTCACCGCAACGGGATCGATCCACACTTCCACTATCGGTGCACTTGTCGGTGGCAATCCGAAACCTCTCACAAGATTGGGGCACCTCTCCACAACTTAATTGGAGGCTCCCAACAAACGCCACCAAGGCCACAAAACTGTCTAGGGTTCCAAGAACCCAATAGGGACAAGCTTCTATGAATAACACAAACCAAATCCTTCGAGGAGAACTCGAACCAATGCACCAAATGCAAATGGCAAGAACACCACAAAGGTTCTCCAATCTGTCACTCTCAAGTTCCAACAAAGCTACTAAAGCTATTGGGGAAATAAGAGAGGAGGAATCAAAGAGGAACACAAAATCCCCCAAGATCTAGATCCCAAAGGATTCACTCACAAAGAGATGAATCGGTTAGGTTAAAACATAGATCTAGATCACCTCTAACTACCCCTCAAATATAGGCAAGAATCAGTGGAGGGGTATGTAGAAATCAAGCTCAAAGAGTAGGACAAATAATAGGCAAAGATTGACAAGATAGAGGAAGAAGAAGCACTTAAAAAGACAAAGGGTGAAAGCTATTTAAAGGACAATACAGAATAAAGCCGTTGGGGCGATTTTCCTGAACGGGCCGGTAGTACCGGATCGGACCGGTACTACCGGACTGAAAAACCAAAAGCACCAGGAGCGGTCAACGCAGCGAGCCACCAGCGAGCAAGCGAGGAAATAAGGACGGCAGCGCGCGGGGCGCGAGTGGGGCTGAGTAAGGGAGCGCGCAGCGAGGCGCGCAGAATCTGGCGAGGTGGCGGAAGCATGCGGCAGTGCGAGCGCGTGCAGGCAGGGCCTAGCGGCAGTGAGCGGGGCGGCAGGCGCGTGCGTGAGCGAGCGAGCCAACATGGCGGCTACGCGCGTGGCTAGGCTCGTGTGCAGGAGAAGCGGGGCCGCGGTCAACGCGGGACTACATGAGCGAGGCAGGCGCGCGCCGCGTGTGGCGCGCGAGCGGCGGCAGGCCAGCTGGGCGCGCAACTGGGCCTACAAGCGGGCGATCAAGCGAGGCGCGCGCGAGGCTGCTAGCGGGTCGAGTGGTAGAAAGGCTGCGCGTAGCAGGGCCGAAGCGGGGAAGTGATGTGGGCCGGCCGGTAGTACCGGCCCACCAGGGCGGTGCTACCGGGCCAAACCGGTACTACCGGATTTGACTGCCGGGGGAGGCAGAGAATACTAGGCGCCACACTGGGTCGGGTCGGGTAGTACCGCTCGGCCCAACAACAAGAAAACTCCTTTTCTTTTTATAAATCAAAACGATGGATATTCAAACAACTATATCTTTTGATTGGTAACTCCGATTGACCTGATTCTAATTGCGCTGGAATGACGAGATATACCCAATAATGTGAGATACCTCACTTGGTGAGAAACCAGAAAGCCACATAGATCAAAATTGCAATAAGATATAAAAGGGGGATCCGATTTGGATGAACAAGAGCTTGTTATAGAGATTACCACAAGCTCTAAATCCTCATATGGATAAGACCAAATAACAACCAAATATGATGATGAAAGTATGCAAAGCTTTGAGCTCTCTCCGAACGATATGATCGAGATACTCATTCGAGAGCCCCTCTTGATATTACGATTATCTATCCTAAACTCGGTCTCCCACACACAACATGAGACCGACAAAAGGGAAAACCTATCAAGATTATACCTTTGTCTTGAGAATTCCACTTGAGCTCAATGTAGACGAACTTGACCTTCTCAAAATGGAACACCTTTCTTGATTCCTCATCATTGATCCATGATCACCGAGGATGGCAAGCATCAAACATGCGATCTTTTATAGATGGCGCATTTTGAGCTTGCACAACAAATCTTCTTCTACATATCATCGACCTTGAAGCCAACACATGATCCAAGCGATGCCAATGGACAAATCCTACAAGTGCAACTTAATACATACATTAGTCCATAAAGATTGTCATTAATTACCAAAACCACACATGGGGGCACAGATGTTCTTTCACCTATTACAACTATGATGGTTTCATCGAGTGATATGTCCGAAAATCTCAATATCTCACAGAACATCGTATTGCAATATCTAAACAAACATGACCACATAAACACAGTTTCAAAGCATCAACAATCTTTGTTACAAATATAGGCAGGGAAACCCTGTGGTCTATATGACAAGCCTTGGGTAGGATCTCTCATCAGATCTAATCAACATCGATCGCATCATTCTGTTTAGCCACAACAGGGCCTCTGCATCCACTATAACATGTTCAACAACATCAGAAATGGAAGCAAGGAAGAACACCTTCCTGGTTTGCTTCTTTTGTCGCATTATCTGTATCAGATCATCGGTATCCAAAACCTCTATGAATTCCTGCTTCTTAGGATGCCACCACCGAAGTCGTGCCATATTTTTATTGCCAATAATAAGTTTCTTCCCAATCATCTCTCTTAGTTCAACAAGTGTTATGTTTTTGGAATCGACAGCTATCTCCAAAGTACATGACGAAACTGACTTATTAACTCCACCATCAAGTTTTTCCGTGTATGAATCTACCTCTAGGTGTATATCAAACTTAGATTGATTAGCATCTGGTGGTCCATAAACTCAAGAAGTAGAAGCTCTGGCAGCAAGATCTCCAGTATCTGCATACATATCATTAATCATTGCTTCAACTTTGACCTTACGTTCAGCTGCACAACACTCTCAAAGCATCTGAAGCTCATGTAAGTGCTCAATTTGCATATAGGTATCACTCATGTTGCGCCACACCAATTTTTCCCTCTGTCTGGATCCCCAAGGAATCCTAGCATGAAGCATATCTATCAGCTGTGAAACAAACACTACCTCCTTGCAGTTGAAAAGCAGATGCACGTCCTTCCCGAACACAACCATCTCGCAACCAAAATCTTGTTTTGCAGTGTACTGGCGGACATGAACCGCGAACTCATATAGGTCCGCTGCATCGAAGTTGTTCCTAATTTTATTAAAAAGGGGACCTTTTAGTTCATTTGACTCTACTTTGCAGTAACTAATCTACTTGTAAGAAAAAGCACAGATAAGAAAAATCCATCTCTCGCTCTTCTCCCGGGTGGTTTTATTAGAGATCTGAGTTCCATGACCCCGCATTGCAGCCAAACACTCTGCCGCTGGCTTAGCTTACCTTCTCTTTTCAACCCACTACTTGTAGGTACCCTGTTAGCAGACTTTTGGAAGACCTCCTCGCTAGGGCTGCAGACCCCGCGGCTTCTTCGCTTGTCTAGTGTTGCGCCCGAGATGCTGGCTCTAACGGATCCAAATCAGTCCTTGGTGTAGCTACCACCTTGGCCTCACTAGACATGCTGGGCATGGATATGGCGGGACAGGGAGAAAAAGGACCACCTCCGTCGGATTTAGAGTGTGTGTATGAGAGGAGGGGCGGGGAAAAAAACGACCGCTGGCGCCGGATTTAGTGTGGGGGGAGGGAGAAAAAGGACCATCGCAGCCGTCGTCGGATTCAGTGTCGGGGGTTAGGAAAGTACCGAAATGGATTTTCCCCTGCGACACATGCATGGTGACTTAGAAGGGGCATGGTAGGGGCACGACAGGTCCTAGTGTAACATAATATCCTGACATAACGGTGATGATTCAAAAATATTTTGTTTGGACACTATTCAATCGAAATACCCCTCACGGCATTTACCACCCCTCCCCCAACTTTTCGAATCACAGTGATTACACGCAACTCGCACCCCTTCCTTGGCCTGCAAACTTTCGGGCCCCAAAGTAACAAGCCCCACCATGCCGGCTCGTCTTCGCCACCATCGACGGGGACACACACGTCCCCGAGTACGCCCCTCGCTGTCAACAAAGGGATGCACCTTCATCACATGTGGTCATCATCGCTGACAACCATCTACATCAACAACATCACCACATCGTCGCTGCCACCACCAATCGTGTCCAACGTCAACGCCAACAAAAACTTCTTCTCCTCCACTAGCGATTCCGTGCAACTACAAGCAAGAAATATGGGTCTAATCCCTAAAATAAACTACCGCTACAATTCAATCGCCATCGATAACTACCTCGTCGTCTCCGTCCACCACGGCCTCACTGCCAGAGTCATAGTCTAATTTTTTTTGCACTAATCAAATTTCTTTGCGAAACTACTTCATCTACTCCAACACATCAACCCACAACTTATACGCACCGGCCGTTCAAGGAGACCTTTTCTGCTTCTTCAAATCCGGCTCTGGATCACATGGTTCATGATGGTTCCTGTCTTCGCACGTCCGGTATTGGCAACATTGACGTGTGACTTTGTCCCAGACGCACTCTTGAGTTTGGCAAGCTCGCAAGGCATTTCGTCTACCTCGAGTACTCCGACTCCAGCTACATCTACATCAAAAAATTCTATGACGACTTATTCGGGCTCAACGACGACATCGACCATAGCATCATGACAACATCAACCTCATCTACTGCATCAATGGCGACTACATCACCAACGGCACCATCGACCACGAGTATACCACCCCACTTCTGGCTACATCAACATCGGCATCCACTGGCTCCCTCTCCAATTCATGCTTTGAGATTATGCTCTATTCAGACCATTCGTGACGCTCCTGTTGTTTGTGTCACTACCTATTCGACTACTGGGGGTGTTAGAGTATATCACGACCGCACTATATTTTGTAGTTTTAAGTTTGTAATCCAATTCTGTCCCTATTAGTATTCTTACCCCCAAGTCTTATAGTACTATATAAACAGCCTAAGAGGCTGAATGTAATTACCTAATATCAATACAGTCTATATTCCGTAATCTTTCACTCCTAAATGTTTGTTTCACTTTCGTTGGTCTATACCCGACACTAATTTCGCTGGGATGTGATGCACATAATACTTTTCGATATCCTGTGTAGATAATGATGATCCGTGTGACAATCCTACTAGTGGCAACACTCCAAATAGAGGATTCGCGAGAATACAACCATAGATGAGGATCTGGTTTGGAGTTTGGGGAAGATACACAGAGAAGAATAAGGAGTAGTTGATAGCCATAATATATTTCTCGATGACCATTCTCCCACGGCTCTCCCACTAGCCAACGGGCCTTTCTAGTTGTTGGGCTTCAATGTGTCGTGGTCTTCTTGTCGTGGTATTGCCGATGAGTACGCCATGGAGGGGTCCTCACAGTGCGTGTTTAGAGACGTGGGGGAAGGCGGACGGTTGACGGGTACGAGGTAACACAGCTTACCCAGGTTCAGATCCCACAACGGTGGCGGAATCCTACTCCTGCTATAAATCACTATAAGGGTAATACGCCGAGTTACAGAGATAGGTTCGTTGTGCGAGGTTGTCTGAGATTGTCTAAGTTATCGTGCCCTAAAGGCTCCCATAGGCCCGACTTATATAGTCGCCAGGTCCTAGGGTTATAGGGAAAAGTCCTAGCCGGACAGGTTACAGAGTCCTACACCGTCTATTACTAGTCTTGCGTGTCTTGTACTCCAAGGCTTCGGGTACGTCGGTGACTCCACCGTAGCCTTCCTTTATCCGGCATGGGCCTCCCTTCTGGATCCATCTAATTGGGCCGCCCAGCAGGCCATGGGCCATGCTACCAACTATGGGCGACCCAGGTTATCCGGATAGGAGACATGCTATGACGATACCCATATAGCATATCCCCAACAGTAGCCCCCAGAGAACTCCGAGATCTTGCGCCGTCTTGCCTCTTCATGTGGAACGCTCCGTCTAGATGGATGTCGGCAAATCGTCAAGCAATATCTCGTAGTCCTCCCAAAGAACCCTGCAAGGTTTTCTCCGTCTTTAATTTATAAGTCAGAGAAATGCTGAATCTTCCATCGTACCCTTCCGTAGTCGGACTGGATCCGTCCATGCTGGAATCTTCTGATGTGATGGTTCATCTTCCTATGATAGCTAGGGTGATGCAGACGTAGGTCAGCGACGCCTCGTAACTCACAAATGTAGAGAACGCAATCATGTCCGATTTTTTTCCCTGCTGAATGATATACGAACTGCGGCGGCGCGGTTGGGACATGGCGAAATTTCCGCGCATGTCCGCACACACGTCATCTACGCGGCAACTGTCCGATCAAGCTACACGAATCTTGATGCCGGAGATCATAAATAGTAACTGCGGTGGAATTTTTACTTTTCACCTCATTCTCTCTTCGCATCATCTTCTTCCTCCAGCGAACGCCCCCTCGAGCTCTCCGCGCAACCTTGCGAAAAACCCTAACTCCCAATCTTGCCATTCACTTCCAAACTCACGCAATGGCAAGCATCAGCTCTACTCCCTCGATGGCGGCGTCGGACGAAGCCGTGGCGAAGCCGGCGAGCTCCGTCGTCGTGCCCCCAGAGGGCTTGGTCATCCCCGTATCTGCGGTGGTCGAGACTACCGGTGGTGACCACAATCCAGCGGCGTTGGAGCTGCTGGAGGAGGACAATGACTCCCACAAGGGCGACTGGCGCGGTTCAGACATCATGGACCGCGACATCAAGGAGCTGATCGTCGAGGGCTATCTCCCCGCGAAGGAGGGGCTCGCCTAGCGGGCGGCACCGGCCGGCGAGGTCACACCTTCTCCCCAAGCCGGAAAAAAGGTGTACCTCAAAGCTCAATTGGTACGCGGCGTCTCCCTGCCCATCTCTAACTTCTCCCTTGCCGTCTTAAACCATTATCGAGTCCATCCCCAAAACCTTTCTCCCAATAGTATCCTAGCGCTCAGCAATTACGTGGCGCTTTGTGAGGGTTACTTAGGGATTAAGCCTAGGCTAGACCTCTTTGTCTATTTCTTCACCGTCAAACGTGAAGCCGGAGCCAGCAATGATGAACTTAGAAATTGTGGCACCATTAGCTTCAAGATCCGTCCTGGTCGGCGGTTCCCCGACATCATCGGCCACGAGTCCTACAAGAACTGGCAGCGTACTTACTTCTATAGCCCAGATATCCCTCTGGCCGGCCGAGAAGTAATGTACCCAGACTTCGTCGATGGAGCCGCCGCCGAAACTTTGACATGGAGATCCCAGGCCTCCCTTCCCTCCGACATCGACGCTTCCTGCGGTATAAGGCGGATAGAGTGGTTCGTAGAGATAGGTTTGACCGGCTTGGACTTAGACATGTGCTGGTTTATCAGGCGAATCCAACCTCTGTAGCACCGCTCGAAGCTAATGCACGAGTATACCAGCGATAGAAGGGATAGCCTCCGCATCTCCGTGGACAATTTCTCGAACGACTCCGTCAAGATCCGTCTCAAGGACATCGTCAAGGTGAAGGACAAGAAGCGTGGCTTCACCATCACCTACGACATGTTCGTAGATAGCAAGTTCCCAAAGGTAACTGTTTATTTTCCGTGTATGACATATACTCCAGTTCTTCCGTCTAGCGATTGCCATCTCATCTAACACAGTGGTTCTTCACCTTACAGCTTAGCGACATAGATGAGGACAACATGGCTCCTCAAATATATGATCCAAAGATGAAGGAAGTCACCGTCGTGTCCGACGACGATGCTCCGTTGGCGCGAAAGCGGAAGAGCTCCACCTCTGACGCTGCCGATGGAGGCAAGAAGAAGAAGACGGAGGGTGGAGCCTCCAAAAAGACTACCGCCGCCCTGGAGGCGGAGAAAAGTAATACTACCGGGATCCCCTTTGCCAAAGCACCCCCTCTTGTATAAGCTTCTTTATCTCCGACATTGTCTATTTATCTGTCTTGTTCCTGTACTTATGCATTTTGCACGTTTCAGGAAGAAAGCCACGACCAGATTGAAGAAGACCTCCAAAACATTGGGGGCTTCTAGAACCATTAAGGACATGATGCATCGCGACGCGTCTCCCGCCATCGCCCTGTCACTCTCAGCGTCAAGCCGTCCTCCGCTTCGACAAGCTCACAAGCTAAGGAAGCATCTGGTCCTTCCGCCCTGGAAGTGGACTCAGGTGCCTCTACCGAGATTGCTATCGTGGGCGAGCAGGCGATGCAGGAGAGTGCCGCACACCAAATGGCTGAAGCTCCGGCTAAGGATGCCATCGGTGGCGGTAAGGCGGTTGTGGAAGCTGGTACTTCTGCCGTAGGCGGTGCCCCCGCACCCAAGAAAAACATAGAGTATCCAAAGATAGTCTATCCGGTACTTACATCGGGTAGCACTCCTCTGGTTCCAGGTGCGGCGCCGACATCTCCGACGTGCAGTCTAGAGGAGCTCCTTCGACAAGCAGAGATCTTGCAAGGAAACAGCGTATCCTTTGGCAAGCTGCTGGCCGAGAGTGCTACCAACCTCAAGATCATTGCACTTGTAAGTTTTATTTGCCTTTCGCATTTCATGAAAGTATCCAACTGTAGCCCCCGAGGATTTAGACGGAAAACCATAGGTCTTTGCGTCTAGATGCTCTAAGAGTGACTAAGCTAGAAAACTTCTCACTGTAGCCCCCAAGCAGATAGGTGGAATGAATTATTCCAACTAGATGCTTTAAGAGTAGCATACGCAGTGGTTATAAATTTCAATATTGTAGCCCCCAAGCCTCTAGTTGTAACTGAATTAGTTCCGACTAGATGCTTAAAGAAAATCTAAGCATACATCTGAGTTAAAAACTTTATACTGTAGCCCCCAATCTTCTAATCGAAAACTGAATTAGTTTCGACTAGATGCTTAAAGAAATACTAAGCATACTGCTAAGTTAAAAACTCTCACTGTAGCCCCCGAGCGTCTAGGTGGAAATTTCCCGGCTAGATGCTCCAAGTAGACCAAACAACGTTTAATTCTTCCTTTTTTCCACAGACCGAGAATGCTCAAAGGGGCATGGCCAACGACAAGTACCAAAAGATGCACGCGGACTTGGAAGCCGAAAAGGGTCTGCCTTCTTGAAGGAACAGATCATCAAGAGCAAGTGTCCGTTTTTCCTTTCTTTTTCGTATTCCAACTTAAACTTGTGTATTCTCCGAGTACTCACTGTGTACTTTGCTTTCTCCGACTTGCAGAAACCATTGCCAAGACTAAGGATATTTTCAAGCAATCCAAGCACATTCAAGAACTGGATAGCGAGAACAAGATCCTTAAGCAGGAGAGGAAGGAAATGCTGAAGATGCATGAGGAGTCAATGAAAGCCCTGCAGGACTCCGCCACCAAGGAGATGAACCGCTTGAAGGAGGAAATCGCTATCTTGAAAGAGCAGAAGAGAGCTGCTGATGAGCAAAACCAACGCCATCATGAAGCGTATAAACTCCTCCAACAAGATCGGGACTCCTTGGCGGATACCCTCTGGCAAGCTGAGGCTAGCATCTTCAGTAAGTGATTCTCCGTCTTGGATTTCTGTAGTCTAGATACTCTGAATTTTTGAACTCATGTGCTCCTTGTCGGAATTTGCAGCTCCTATGGGTTTAACCTGGTCGCCTCCTCCAGCAAAGGAATGCATGGTTCTTGTCGGCAACTTCATCAACACCGCCATCACGCAAGCCAAAGAGATTGCCAAACCCCTCCAGATCAACATCAAGGCATCGGACTCTGTGGCGAAGTTCTCGGAGATCTTGCGCCGAGCCCCCGAGCGTATCACATGCTGGAAAGCTTCATGTGCACGGGACGGTGCAAGGATGGCGCTGTCCATGGTAAAGGCACACTACGAAGATGCCGACATCGACACGGTAACCTCAGGCATTCCCGATGTAGATGACGATGGCAAAGAGATTAATCACGAATCCATCTTGTCGTCACTCGTGGGTTATGACACCAGAGTTGCCAAGTTAGTCGGCGTCAACGTCTTCGTGCCGATGAATACCATAGATGGTGGCAACCAAAGCTCCTCCGAGTCTCTTCACACTGCCGACTTCGAGGGTGATTCTCCTGCTACCGATGACGCTGCTTCCAAGTCGCCTGCGCCAAAGGAATGAAAAACAACTTGTAATATTTGTTTCACCTTTGATGCGTATGCGGAAAAAACTATGTATTAACTTAAGGAGGAAAACAATGATGTATGTCCTGCTACTTAAGAACTAGTTTCCAACATGTATATATTTTTTAAGCAAGTGCTGGCTTATCCATTACTTTGGTTCTTATGCTTGACTTTTCATGAGTCGGAAGACACGTTGTCGGAACCATGCGCTCAGGTGATGATGCCCAATGGCACCGTCAATAACCTAAGCACAAAATCGCTGACAATAAGTGCCAAAAGTCACTACTCCAGAATCCACATAAAAAACGACAAAGAACATGTAGACCAGAAAACTTAAGCTAACGCCCGTAGGCGGAATTTTCACAAGTGCAATCGCAAAGCTTGTGCATAAAGGTTTTATATGATCCAAAAAATGAACACTAAAGGAGGTAAAAGACTCAGAAATATGAGTGAACCAGAGAGCTTTATTTCATTGATCACATAAGAGGTACACAATTAGATAAAAAATGCTAAGTGTAGAAAGGACGTAGATGTGCTATGTTCCATGGCCGATCAAGCTCCGGGTAGTCATCATCCGGGTCACGTCGCTTACGCTTATGATCCTCGTTGGGTCTATCCTTTAGTTCACGATTGTCAACGAGGTAGTAAGACCCATTGAGTAGCGCCTTGCTTATGATGAACGGTCCTTCCCATGGCGGGGATAATTTGTGTGACTTCTTCTGCTTAAGTCGGAGCACCAAATCCCCCTCTTTAAACGAGCGATGCCGAACATGGCGACTATGGTAGCTGTGTAGCTTTTGCTGGTAGATGGCGGATCTTTGGCATGCCAAAACGCGCTCCTCCTCGAGAAGGTCCACATCTAGGCGTCTGGATTTTTCAGCGTCATCTTTGTCATAGGCGGCGACTCTTGGTGCATCGTGAAGTATGTCGGAAGGTAGGATGGCTTCTGCTCCATATACCATGAAGTAAGGGGTGTAGCCGGTGGATCTGTTGGGTGTAGTTCGTAAACTCCACAACATAGATGGCAATTCTTCTGCCCAGGCTCTAGCTGCTCTATGTAGTGGTGACTCAATACATGGCTTATTCCCTGCAGAATTAATCCATTGGCTCTCTGAACCTGACCATTGGATCGAACAATAAGCCTCCACTTCTCCGGGTGACAAGTTGCTGCCGTTGTTGGTGATAATGCTATATGGGAGACCAAATCTCACCACTAGATCCCGGACAAACCTTAGGACAGTTGCCCCATCAAGCTTTCTAATGGGTTTAGCTTCTATCTATTTAGTGAATTTATCAACTGCTACAAGCAGGTGCGTAAACCCACATGGTGCCATTTGTAACGGTCCCACCATGTCTAGCCCCCAGACTGCAAACGACCAAGTTATTGGTATTGTTCGCAATTCTTCAGCAGGAACATGTGGTTGTCGGGCATAATACTGGCATCCCATGCATGTCTCAACCAGCTTGTCGGCGTCCGCCTTTGTGGTCATCCAGTAGAATCCTTGTCGGAAGGCTTTCGTGACCAACGATCGAGGAGCGGCGTGATGCCCGCAATCTCCAAGATGGATTTCACGTAGGATTTTCAATACCTTCTAGCTGGGAAACACACTTTAGGTATACACCAGTAGTACTCCTTTTGTAGAGTTGTCCATTGATTATGGTATAAATCTTTGCTCGTCGTACTATTTGTCGTCTTTCGACCTCGTCGTCGGGCAAAGTTCCGTGTTCGAGATATTTCATGAACGGTTTTGTCCAAGCCGGAGGGACCTTTGCCACCATGTGGACGAGAGAGTCAGCTCTATCCGGGTTGTCGATGTCGGCTCCCTTCATGGATGGTGTTCATAGATGTTCTAGGAAAACTCCTGGCGGAATTCGTTTGCGCCTTGATCCAAGCTTAGATAGCAGATCAGCCGCCTTGTTTTGCTCCCTAGGTACATACTTGACTTCGTAGCCCAAGAAGCTCTTGGCTATCTCGTCCACTTCGTCTCGATATGCTGCCATCATAGGGTTCTGCGCATTCCAGGTGCCAGCCACCTGCTGGGCAACCAAGTCGGAATCTCCACAGCAAACTATGCGCTTGATGCCAATATCCTTGGCTACGCGTAGTCCGTGAATGAGTGCTTCATACTCCGCCATGTTGTTCGTAGCCTCGAAGTGGATCTGCAGAACGTAGTGTAGCTTGTCGCCAGTTAGTGACTGTAGCAATACACCAGCCCCCGAGCCGTTGAGCAGCTTTGATCCGTCAAAGTTCATCACCCAGTACTCTGGTTCCGGCAACGGAGTAGCATCCGGCATCTCCGTCCAATCTGCGATAAAATTCGCCAAGGCTTGTGACTTGATAGTGTCGCGTCTCTTGTAGGTGATCTCGAAGGCAGCAAGTTCAATGCCCCAGTTCGTGACCCTTCCCGTAGCGTCACTGTTGTTGATAATGTCGGATAGTGGAGTCTTGCTCACCACTGTGATTGGGTGCTCCTTAAAGTAATGCCTCAGCTTCCGAGAAGCAAGGAATACTCTATAAGCTATCTTCTGGTAGTGCGGGTAATGCTGCTTGGACTCCGTCAAGACCTCACTCACATAGTAAACTGGTCATTGAACTCCGTGCTCATAGCCTGGTTCCTTCCGCTCTACCACGACGACGATGCTGATTACCCGGTTGGTTGCCGCCATGTAGATTAACAGGCTCTCAGTTGTGTTCTGCAAGGATGGGCGCTGAGGAAAGAATCTCCTTGAGCTGCTTCAATGCTGCATCTGGTTCGTCCGTCCATGTGAATTTGTCCGCCTTCTTCAGCAACTTGTACAGCGGCAGGGCCTTCTCTCCAAGTCGGCTGATGAACCGACTAACTGCTGCAACACAACATGTTAGTCGTTGAATGTTCCTTTGGCATGTCAGACGGTTTATGTTTAGGATGGCCTTGATTTTCTCTGGGTTAACCTCGATTCACGCTGGGAAACGATGAAACCCAACAATTTGCCAGCTGGAACCCTGAAGACGCACTTCTTAGGGTTAAGCATCATGTTGTATTTCTGGAGATTATCAATGGTTTCTTTTAATTCGGAGATTAAGTCATTTGACTTTTTAGAAATCACCACGATATCGTCCACATAGGCGTGAATGTTCCGACCAATTTGGTCGTGAAGGCAACGTTGCATTGTCCGCTGGTAGATAGCACCTGCGTTTTTCAGCTCAAAGGGCATCGTAACATAGCAAAATGTGCCGTATGGGGTAGTGAACGAAGTGGCCAATTGGTCCGACTTCCTCATTTTGATCTGGTGGTATCCTGAGTATGCATCGAGAAAACACAAAACTTCCAAGCTAGCCGTCGAGTCAATGACTTGGTCAATGCAAGGCAAAGCAAACGGATCTTTGGGGCATGCTTTGTTCAAGCCGGTGTAATCAACGCACATTCTTAATTCTTTGGTTCCCTTTTTGGGGACAAGTACAGGATTGGCCACCCATCGGGTGTGAAGGAATTCTCCGATAAATCTAGCCTTAAGTAACCTAGCTATCTCTTTCCCAATGGCGCGTCTCTTCTCGTCCCCGAAGCGTCGTAGAGGTTGTTTCACTAGTTTGCATTTTGGATCAATGTTTAAGCCGTGCTCGGCAAGTTCCCTAGGTACACCTTTAATGTCGGCAGGTTGCCAGGCAAAGATGTCCCTATTCTCACGGAGGAACTCGACGAGCGTGCTTTCCTATTTGGGATCCAGGTTCGTCCCAATGGCGATGGTCTTGGAGGCGTCGCCTACCACAAGTTCCACCGGCTTGGTCTCGATGGCGGCCTTGAATGCAGGAGAGGAGTTGGAGATTTGCTTCTTCGACGAAGGCATCTCTGAGTCATCGACCTTGCTCTGGATCTCTTTGAATTCTTCGCTGTAGAGGACAGCTTCCATGAAGGCTGCTTCATTAATCTCGCAGTCCCTTGCCTTGGTAAAGCTTCCGGATACGGTGATGACACCGTTTGGTCCGGGTATCTTGAGTTTGTTGTACACGAAGCATGGCTTGGCAATGAACTTGTGGAATATGTCGCGGACGAATATGACGTGGTACACGCTCTTGAAGGGGACCACCTCAAAGGTCATGCGCTCTTGGCGGTAATTATTAACATCGCCAAAGGCAACCTGAAGTGTGATGCACCCAAGGGACCGAGCCTCCCGACCAGGAACTACGCCGTGGAAGATGGTGTTGGTCCGCCTTAGGTTTGCCTCCGTCAAGTTCATCTTCTGCAGTGTATCCAGGTACATGATGTTGATGTTGCTTCCACTATCCACCATACACTTGGTGAACTCAACGCCGTCAATCAAGGGGTTGATGACCATGGTGTATTGGTTCTCCATAGGAATAAGGTCTGGGTGATCCATCCTGTCCCAAGTAATTGGAACCTCCGACCAGCGCAGGTACTGGGGAACTGGGGGTAGAGTAGCCATCAGGATCCTCAAAGAGGTCTTCTGTTGTCGGACGGTGGGGGTGCCAAGGAAAGTGTGGTAAACTGGCGCCTTCTTCACGAAGGGGTTCTTGCCCTTGTCGTCTCTCTTAGCGGCGTGCTTGGGGTCAACGTACTCGTCCATGTTACTTGAATCCTTGGACTCCTCCTCCTTCTTCTTCCCCTTGCCCTTGCCTCATGGTCTGTTTTTCCGACTTTGTTTGTAGCAGGACTCCGGGTTCTCCTTGAGATCGTTGATGAACTTGCATGGGAAATTGGTATGGGTGGCCTTGCTGTTGACATCGAGGTATACGAGGCACGACATGTCGTGGTACTCTTCGTAGGTTTGGGGAATGCGGAGCGGTGCCGAGGTAGTTTCACTTCCTCGTTGCTGCCCACGACCAGCTCCCCGTCCTCGGCCACGTTGTCCACCATCACCTCGTCCTGCAAAGGTCATAGGGACCATGTCAGGAGATTGCTTTTCTTATGGAGCCGTTTTCCGCTTTGTGTTGCTGTTCCTCCGAGCTTGAGTTGGAACGGCCGTTGCCGGCAGAGAGCCGCGAGCATCGTTGTCGGCAGCTGCGAACTTACTAGCCAACTGAATCATCTGGTTCAAGTCAAGCTGGTGATTTGCCCTGCAGGCGCTTCAGCTTATGTCGGAGCAACGTGCCCCTTTCCAACCCATCGATGAAGGCGGCCATGGCGATCTGAGCGTGCACTCCTGCCCAGGAATTTTTCATATCCAGCCAGCTGGACAGGTAGGCACGAGATGTCTCGTCTTTCTCTTGCACGCACCACTGTAGATCACCGACGGTGCAGGGACGTTTGTACGTACCCTTGAAGTTCTTGGTAAATGCCTCTTGCATGTCCAACCAATTGCAGATGGATTTCTCCAGCAAGTCGTCAATCCATTGACGAGCCGTGCCTGCCAACATCAAAGGGAGGTACTTGATGGCAACGTTGGGGTTACCTCTGGCAATCTCCACCGCGTTGCCATAGTCCTGCAACCATGTGGATGGCTTGGCGGTGCCGTCATAGGGCTTGATGGTCTTGTCAATCCGGAAACCTTTGGGGTAAGTTGCGGTCCGTATCGCAGGTCCAAAGCAATGTGGTCCCAGGTATGGTCCTTCCTAGGCCTCGTGGATCTTATCGATCCACGAACGTGCGTCATACGGCTCCGGGTTCTCCTTCTTCTTGTCAATAGGGGATGGGCCACGTGAACGACACGGCCCCCCTCCGCCATGGTGACTGCTGGGTGGAGATGGAGGCGGAGGTGGCGGTGGGTTAGCCTTCTTGCTATTACCCTCCTGCGATGCCTCACGCTTGTCGCGATTGCTTGTCGGACGCGGAGGGTCGTGGTGTGACCTGCTCTTGTATCCTTGGTTGCGCTCTGCGTCATAACGGGTCCACTCCGTGTTGTCGCAGATGACGATGCCGCACTGCCTTGGCGGGGGCATATCCGTACGATGGTGAGCCTTGGGGTATTCGCGATGTCGGGGGGACCGGGGCGGTGGCGATGGGCGACGAGGTCGAGCTTTTTCTCCGTGGTCGGAGGATATGGGGATAGCATACTTCCTGCTGCGCGCATCCCTCCGTCTTTGTTCTGATGAACCCGTCTGGGACCTGACATCAATAGGAGATCTGTCCCTTGGCAGCTTATGCTGGCTAGACTGGCAAAACGCTGGGTCAGACTCAAGCCTCTGAGAGGTGGCCTTTTCCTGTTGCTTCACCGCCTTGGCCACTAACTCATAGACCTGGTCCACTCCCTTGGGCGATCTATCCTGCTCCAGAAGGGTCTTGGCGACGGCGAGGTTGAGGAGTGGAGTGGGCATTACCTGTCTGCCTTCACTGTCAATGTATGGCTTGGCTTGTGCCGGCTTCGGGGGAGCCCATCCTAGGTTTCGCCGTACACCAGGATCGTTGATGACGTGAGTTGGAGCCTTCTTGGCCTTCTGCTGCTGCAGTAGAGTCTTGTACTTGGCCTCCATTGCTCTAACTTTCTCTATGGACTTCTGCGCGTTGACCAGATCTCGATCTAGCTTAGCGCCTTGCTCGATGGCTCGCTTCCTCCCAGCTTTTCGGCGCTTCTCGTCAAGCTGAGTCATGTTCCGGATATGAGCTACGGTCAGTGGCTCCACGAGGAGATTGCCGTACATCACTCTATCAGCTGGATTAACTTGGGCAGCAGCAGACGTAGATGTCGGAGGCGGCAAGTTTGCGGTGTTGTTGTTGCTCGGGCCGGTGCCGAGTTCCTGGGGCAGCTATACTAGGTTAGGAGGAGGAGGCATGACCTTTGCGTGATCATCGTCAGCAGCAATAAGTGGCCCCTTCCCCTTTTCCAATGCTGTAGGCGGAGCTTGTCCGGGTTGATCTTCATCCATCGCCGTCCCAATGGTGACGAACACCTCTCGAGACATGACGGCATTGTTGGCTTGCTCGTCGCGCGTGTACTCCTCCTCCATCTCCTGCATGGCGGAGTCTAGTTCCTCTGGACTGAAATATATCTCCTCCGAATCTGCACTGAAGTCGGCATATAGCACGTCAATCACAGAGTCAGAGGGTGCCAGGACTTCCTCGATGACGGGGGGGGGGGGGGGGAGGTACAACAACAACGATGATGATTGGAGGTGGTGGCGCAGCTGCGGTGATGGCGGCTAGAGGTGGTGGAGGCGGCTGCTGAGGCGGCGGCGCTCCGCCAATGTGTAAGATCCCTCCCTTTATAAAGGTAAGGATCCCTATGATTGCAATGCTAGTCCCTGGATCAATAGCTAGAATCCACAGTTAAGATGTAATATCAAGAAACAAAGGTCATAATATAACTTTATAACCAGGAATAAAATAATTTATTACATCTTACATAGCTCATTTGGCTATCTCATTACAATGCAGCAGAATATAACAATAGCATGGGGTCCTTCATCTTCAAAGTGCCACAGGAAGTCATGTTGGTTGTGGACTTGTAATCCTAATCAATAAAATTCACTAACATCAAACAAACCTACAACATAATAAGTTATAGCCACAAGGGTCAATACATTTGAATTGTATTGGCAAGTGATACTATGGTAGTATAGTGGAGTCTATCATCTATATGCATTTGGCTAAGTGGATCTTAGGCTTTCTTTGCTCAAAATAGATTTTCCTTATCATTTGAAAACTCTAAGTTTTTGCTTGACAAAATATCCCAAGGCATCTCCCAATAGAAATTGGTGATCCTTCAACCCTTGTTCAACCACAAGTTTTAACTTAGAAATTTGGATGAGGAGATTCTTGATAGCTTCCATGTCTTGATGCTCAAATTGTCCTTTACCTGGGACATGGCTAAGTACTTAGATTTTTACACTCTGCAGAGGTGGTGCACTTTCCCCACAAGACTTGGTTTCACCAAGACAAGATCTTTCATAAGCCTTCCCTTAGACCAAAATGGACGCGTTCCAACCTATCATCCCCTACCACCAACTGTCCATTTGGCTAAGTTATTGCAACCTATATGATCCAGGCAGAGCCCATAATGCCAAGTGGCTGCACTTGAAGCTTCTCAACATTTGACATCTCAAATCTCTTTGTTCCTGGGTGGCCATCCACAAGTGAGATACACAAGGTAAACCATAGAAATGGGCCTTGTGTAACCACTCAACACAAACCATTCCTTCCATTCCACCCAGGTGATTTATTCACTTAGTTGTTTTATTAAACAAAACACAAGTCCTTGACTTAGAAATATTCCATAGTATGAATATAATCCACCCTTGTTTTCTACTAGCTAAGCTAATCATGATAGTAGTAGGAATCTTAACTTAGGAGATTTCTACTAAGGTTTCATCTACTAGGATTTCCCATGGCATAGTCTATACTTAGCAAAATTCCATGCAAGTCCTACTTAGAAATATCACTAATGTATAGTGAAAATAATGGGACAAAAGTATGAAGCATCACTTGCCTTTTTGGTAGAGAATATAAGTTCACTCCTTGATCTTGCAATGATCACACTCTTCAAATCCACTACAATTCAATCAAGCAAGTCACAATTTCAATCTACCATTTAAGCAAACATCACATAAAATAATAGAAACAAAGCAATGGATGCAAGCATGCCAAAGATTGTTTTATTTGGAAAAGTGGTTTCTAATAGGTTATAAACATTCTTAAAACACTAATTGATCATTTTATAAAGTGGAAAAACCATTTGCAAAAGATTTTACCTATAAACCATTTTTAAACCAAATCAATTTTTTATGTGGTTGAAAATGACTTTAGCAAAGTAATAATCTATATGGTTCATCAAAATATATTTTTAATTCATAAAACCTTGTGTTTAGGGTCAGAGAGTTTACATCAAAACATTTCCCAAAGGTTTTTCTCCAAAAAGTATTTCCAACATATAAACAATATTTTTATTTGACTAGAAATGCTTTAATTCCAAGATTTATTAATTTGCCTCACAAAATATGTTTTGGAATACACAAATTGATTTATATGATCAATAAGTTCAAAACAATCCATTTGCCAAAGGTTTTATCACAAAAACAATTTTAGAATGAATTTTATATTCATAATATGTCTACATAAGTTTCTGCAAAAACAACCATTTTAACAGAAGCAATTTACTAAACAAATGGCATGGTTGGAAAGTACTTGTCTTGATGATTCTATTGATATAAAATTTGCAAAATTTGGACATGTGGTTTGAAAGTTATGCAATTTACAAGTTTGAACATCTAATAGAATCTGTTCTGGTTTTTATTAAACAGTCTGGGCCACGTGGCGTGTTTCTATCCGCCCATACTATTTCGCGTGGATCGACCTCTCTGGTGCGTTGGATCTAAGCTGCAACGCATGGTTCAGATAAGCTCGTACCCCTTTGTTTAAGTCAACCTATCCTAACCGTGCGATCGAGATCTGACGGCTGCAGTGCTCTAACCAAAGATTGGTGGCGCAATCCAGCGACGAGGGGTGGCGCGACTCTGTTTGCGGAGGTTCTGGAGGAGCAGGAGGCAAGGGAGGAGGAGAGATGGCTCACCAGGTTCGCAGGAGGTTAGAGAAGCTCGACGTGGTCGTTTCAGCGTCAGGGGCGCAAGATGTTACTGGCTATTGCTCGCCGTAGTTGCGTATGACGTCGGTGCTCTCGGGCTATCGTTGATGGCGATGTTTCGGACCATGCTAAAACAAAGTAGAGGCGCTGTTAGGTGCGCACGAGGTTCGCGAGTCTGGGAGCATCAGTGAGAGGGAAAGGCTTGGTCGGAGTTTACCTAGAGAGCTCGACGGAGTAGAGGCAGTGGACGGTGGCGAGAGGTCGTCGTCGTTGCCGAGCGTTTGAGGCGTGCGCGGCTAAACAAGCGGTACTGGGAGGTTCGCAGGACAATGGGGAGCGTGCTCGTGTGGTCGAGGAGGCGAGGGGCGACGGGGTTTGGCTGGAATTGTGGCCGGAGTGTCGTCGGAGCAGCGACAGTTTGAGTTGCGATTCAATCAGCCTAGGGGCAGAGGAGGAATGGTGAGCGAGGGGAAATGGAGAGGGGGCAGAGGGGGTTAATCGAGCGTGGTCACATGGGAGATTAACTGCTGCGTTAACGCGAATTGATGCTGATAATTTCTGCCAGAAATGGTCGAGGAGGGAAGGCGTGGTCACCGCGGGTGAGGACGATGATGAGGTGGCAATGGGGCAAGGTCGTCAGCGAGTGAGAGAGAGGAGAGGTGGGGGCCAGTAGTCAGCGAGGCTGCGGGTCACTTCTGCGGTGAAAACGGTTCGCGCGTAGAGAGAGGGGGAAGTGGGCTGATGCTGGGCCAGTGGGCTTTGCTGGGCTGGGCTGCTTTGTTTTATATTTTTTCTTCTTCTGTTATTTTTCTTTTTCCATTTCTATTATTCTGTTTTGATTTTGTTTAATCTTTTCAAACATCTATTTGAATTCAAACTTCAACGAAACTTTCAGTAGATTTTAATACTGATTAATAATACATTTTAATGTCAAATTTAGAATAATTCTCTTATTCTTTTTTTAGGGTATATTAATTATTTAAAACAAAGCCCTTGCTTTAAATTCAATTAATATCAAATATATTTTTAACCTTTATTTGATTTCAATTTTTCTCAAAACCTTTTTAGTAAGTTTTATTCATTTATTAGGGTGTCAAATAATTCACCTTGAATTATTTGGAATATTTTTAATATGATTTATAAATCATTTAAATTGGGTATTCGTCTTTATTCCAATGAAATCAATTATAGTTTTAATTCCATTTTATTTAGGTGATTTCCTTGATTCCATTTAAGTTAATTAATTAACTTTTATTCTACTTGGGTAAATTCCAAATATTATTTTCCCATGATTTATTTAATCATTCTTATTAGGGATTGTTTTTATTGAAATAGAAATAGAATTTGGTTAATGCCATTCTATTTTATTTGTAAATTTCTTTATCCTTTTATTTTATTTGGACTTGGATTATATTCATTCCATTTGCTTATGGTTTAGGCCAAATTTAATTTGGTCTTTAAATATTCCTCACTTAATATTTCTTTCTTTATCTAATAAAATCCATATCCTTTTATTTATAGGTCCAAACTTGGTGATTCCAATTTGAAAAATCTTATTTGTTTATCCTTTTAAATATCTTTAGGATTATTTGCTCACCATTTGGTATGGATTTCTAGATAAGTGCTTTATTAGCTTTGGAAATTACTTTTCCTTATCTTATTAAATTCATAAGATTTTATCTATGGCTCCAACTTAAGCGAAACCAATTCATATGGTTTTATAATATTTCCATTTGTCATTCTTGATCATTTTGGAATGTTTGTTTGACCAATTTTATATGGTTCAAATCCATAGGCTTAGAGATATCTTTTGAAATGATTTTCTTCCAATAGGGTTTTAGGATTTTGCTTTATTTTCCAAGTGTTTAAATTTTCAAGATGCTTTTATGAAGGGAGCTTTCCACTTGATTTGAATTTAGTTGGATTCAAACATTATTCAAAGTTTGTTCAAGATGGGATTTTAAGTTTCCATTTGGAATCAAAAAGTTTCTTTTCACCCTAAATTTCAACAATTATTTATTTTGTTTATTTTTTTTTTCACATTACAAAATTTGGAAAATTTTGGGATGTGACACAATGAGTGTAGAGGGAGTGTCCCAACCTTTATTAACATAAGGTGATGTCCCCTGTGTTTACAATGCTAGTCCCTGGATCAATAGCTATCATCCACATTTAAGATGTAATATCAAGAAACAAAGGTCATAATATAGCTTTATAACCAGGAATAACATAATTTTATTACATCTTTACATAGCTCATTTGGCTATTACAATACATTGCAGCAGAATAACTATAGTCATGGGGTCCTTCATCTTCAAAGTGCCACAGGCAGATGTTGGTTGTAGACTTTGTAATCCTAATCAATCGTTCTTCACTAAAATCAATCAAACCTACAACATTACAAGTTACAGCCACAAGGGTCAATACATTTGAATTGTATTGGCAAGTTTCACTACTATGCAGAATATAAGTGGATCCTATCATTACATGCACATTTGGCTAAGTAGGGTTTTAGGCTCATTTGCATAAAGCAAAATTTATCCTATCCTTCAAAATGGTTTTTAAGTCTTTGATCAAATCTTTGAAAATCCCTTGGCAAAGCCCAAGTGTTTAAGTTGTTACCAAAATCTCCTTGCACACCTTGGTAACCCCAAGTGTTCAAGTTTTCAACAAAATCTCTTGAGCACCTTGGTAACCCCAAGTGCATCAAGTTTTATCAAATCTCTTGAGCTCCTTGGTAACCCCAAGTGCATCAAGTTTTATCAAATCTCTTGAGCTCCTTGGTAACCCCAAGTGCATCAAGTTTTTATCTTAGAAGTTGGAATGTCGAGATTTCCCATAGCTTCAAACTTTAGTTGCTCAGTATTGTCCATAACCGGGGACACGGCTAAGTACTTATATTTTATTATCTTATGCAGAAGTTGCACACTTTACCCACATGTCACACTCCCATCTTGTTGCCACCAGTGGCCACTGGATTAGTGCTCACCAAGATGGAGTACTGGCAGATTGAGAATGTGACGAAGTCTTTCCAAAGGGTCCTCCCATACACCATTGCTAGCTTGTCTTCAGCACCCATGTAGGATTCCAGGTCCCCATGTCCAAGATGGCAAGACAATGCATGGGTCTTCCCAATGTAGTTGACTAAGCCAGAGCCATAATAGCATGTGGTTGCACACGAAAGCCACAATTGGAGAAACATGTTCAATCTCTAAGTTTCCTGGGTGGTTTCCTTTGGAGCACAACACAAAGTGATTGCCATAGACATGGTTCCTTTTGTTGCCACCTTCTCCAAAACTCAAAGTATCCTTGGCCACCCAGGTGGTTCATTGAGTCCTTGTTTTATTATATAAAATCACAAGTCCTTTTCTCAATCCTCACAAAATCTCAACATGTATCCCTTTTCAAAATAGCATGGCTAAGCATGTAACAACTACATTGTTTTCACTAAGGAATATATAGGGTATCCTATTAGGATTTAGCATAGCATAAGTATAAAATTGTTTTCATGCATGTTTTCAAAATCCACTAAGTATAATGAAAATAGTAGGACTTTAGATGATAGTGTAACTTGCCTTTTTGGTAGGGAATGGTGGTTCACTCCTTGATCGTGCTAGTCTCACACTTTTCTATCTTTACTACAATCAATCAAGCAAACACAATATCAACTAGCATTCCAAACCAATAGTCAATCAAACAATTTCACACACATAAAACAATGGGATTTTAAGTCATGCATGTAAGCATGCAAGTAATGGTTCTATTTGAAAAGATGGTCTCCACTAGGCTTTAAACTTTTTAAGGTCCAAAGTGGTCATTTACCAAAATGGCAAAGTCATTTGCAAAAGGGTTTTATCTAAAAACCATTTTCAAATCCATTCAACATTTTATGTGGTGGAAAAATATTTTTATCAAGCAACAACTTTAAGTGGTTCACCAAATAAGTTGTTGTTTCTCAAAACTTGGTGTTTAGGGATAGTAGATTTGGTCCAAAACATTTCCCCAAAGTTTTTACTCCAAAATCATTTTCATAACAAAACCATTATTTTTAAATGGCTAGAAATGGGCTAAATTAAGTTTTCCATCCTAAACTTCACCAAATCCATTTTCAAAACCATGGGTTGGTTCCTAGGGTCAGTAAGTTTACCACAAATCAATTTGGCAAGGTTTCAATCTCAAAAACATTTTTGAATCATTTTTCTAATCTAAACAAGCATACAAATGTTTCTACAAAAAAACAATCTAACAGATACTATTTACTAAATAAATTCCATGGTTGGCTAGGGCTTGTTCCACTGATTCCAATGATATCAAATTTGCAAATTTTGGACGTGTGGATCAAAAGTTATAGAGTTTTCAAAATCATACCTAAATCAGATTTCAAACTTCTGTTTTAAATAAGAACAGGCCACGCGTCACAGCGCTACTGGCTGGTACCGGTTCGGCCAGATCGGCTCTGCGGCGCATTGGATCTAAATAGATCGTGCGGTTCTGAAAGCGTACCCTTTCGCTAATAAGTGATTCTTTCGTGTCGCTTGGATCGTCATCTAACGGCTATTATCGCATTGACCAAACTCTGGCGGCGCAGTGATGGTCACTAGCGGCGGCGAGGTCAGATGGCGGCGGCGCTGGTGAAATAGGAAGCGAGGGAGGATGGGAAGGTGCTCACCACGTTCGCAAAGGCCTGAGGAAGCTCGACGTGGTCTTCTTGGGTCAAGGGGTGCTCTGTCGTGGCGGTAATTGCTTGCCGGAGTTGCTCCTGGCGTCAGACGGCTCTGTTTGTGGTTGGAGACGGTGCTGTGGTTCACCCCGAGACAAAACGAAGACGCGGTTAGACGCGCAGGATCAAGGCAAAGCTGTGTGCGTGAACGAGAGGTGAAGGGGCGGTCTGTTCTTACTAGGAGGCTTCGCCGGAGAAGAAGGCAGACGCAACGGCGTTCGGAAGCTTGTCGTAGTCGACGCTCTGGGGCGCCCGCAGTTGTACGAGAGGCACGGGCAGATGCGCCAGGAGGTGGGGAGTATGTGTGTGGGGTTGATGAGGCAAGGGGCAGCGCTGGGTCACCGGAATTTGCCGTGGTTGTTCGTCGGAGGCAAGGGGTTATGCGATAAATGTCGAGCCCGAGAGGGGCGATGTTTGGGGAAACAGAAGAGGGGAGGGAGACGCTTAAGTGCACGCAGTCACTGGGCTGATTCAACGCGTTATTAAGAGGAATTAAGCGCATTATGGCAAGCAACGACGAGGTTTGGGGGAAGAAGAAGTCGCGCGGGTGAGGAGGATGAACAGGAGAGGGTGGGGTCGGCTGGTCAGTGAGAAAGAGAGTGAGGGGAAGGTCCACCAGTCAGTCACTCTGCGGGTCAGTTGCCAGGTGCGAAGCGTTTTCTTCGGGGAGAGAAAGCTGGGCTGTTTGCTGGGCTTGTTGGGCTTGGCTGGCTGGGCTGAGTCCAAATTCCATTTTTTTCTTCCTGAAACCTTTTTCTTTTTCTATTTCTAATTTCTGTTTTGAAATTCAAACAAACCAACAACATTCAAATTGATTCAAACAATCACCAAACTTTGCAACTATGAATTTGGTTCTATTCAGTAACATAAACGAAAATTCCAAAACCAAAATAATAATTTTTATTTTGGGGTCCATTATTAATTAAATAAACAGACCATTGTTATTAAATCAAAATAGGGTTTGTTTTATTTAAATACTCCTTTTGAAATCTAAAACCAAATCAGTAGGTTTTGTTTGAGGATATAAGATATTTGGAAACTTATTTTAAATAAACAAATAAGTTTTGATGTTTTGGAATTAGTAAAACCTTTATTAATAAAACTTGGATATTAAATCCTTTTTATTTATTTAAACAAATTTTTATTTGTTTTCCCCAAATATAAATATTTTGTTTTTTTAAAGACTTGGCCAAGTTTTAATTTGGCTTTGTAAAATAATTTCTTATTTAAAATCCTTCCTTTTCTTTTGGAAACTAAATCCTTTTATTAGAAGATCCAAAATAGTAATTTTAAATATTTTTATTTTCCTTTAATAAATGTTTTATCTTTTTAAATCCCTTTAGGATTTTATTTGATCCAACTTGGTTTGAAGTTCCAATTGAATTCAAAAAGTTTCTTCTGGCCCTAAAAATCAAACAAAGTTTTATTTTATTCATTTATTTTTCACATTACAAGATTTGGAAAATCTTGGGATGTGACAATGAGCGACATCCGCTTTGAGCCCCTTCGCCTCTCTGCGTGTGATAACGTGTTCACCATGCTTCAAGGTGAGACACCACGAAGCTCTTCCGCCTTAGAGAATGCCGGAGGAGCGTTCCCTGGTCCAGTCCTTCCACAAAGTGATACATAGCATCATCATTGGGGTAGTGGGCCAGATCGGCTCATATACGGAGCCACCTGGCCAGGTAATCGTGGGGGTTTCGCCATCTCTCTGAATGCAACGTACCAGATCGAAGATGGTAACCACGCCGACGAACTTGGATCTATGTTGTCCAGACGCATGGACGAAGCCGGCGGACTTGCAGCGATCTTCCACCTTTATATCCTGCACTGGGGCGGTTTAGGTGGGCCTTGAATTTTTCTGATCTTTGCTGGCAAACTCCAAAGAGAGATCCGACATCGATCTTTCCGCGAACGTATCCTGCCCGTAGGCGGTCCGTGCGGGCCTTGATGCTCCTCCGACTCCCAGGGAACTAGTGCCTGAGTCGATTTTGCCAATGAAGAGGTGGATGTCTCTGATAGGAACGATCGAACACCGCGTAGGGTTCGTCTTCGCCGGGATCCAAAACTTGTCAGGAGGGACGATCGAAATGTTGCCGGAGAAGAGAACACGACCGATGGCTACGGTTTCGCCGATTCCCGCGAAGACCTTGGTCCTCGCCCGCTGAAGAGCCTGAAGCGCCTCTTGCCCCACGGTGGGCACCAACTGTCGTGGTATTGCCGACGAGTACTCCATGGAGGGTTCCTCACTGTGCGTGTTTAGAGACGTGGGGGAAGGCGGACGGTTGATGGGTACGAGGTAACACAGCTTATCCAGGTTCAGATCCCACAACAGTGGTTGAATCCTACTCCTGCTATAAATCACTATAAGGGCAATACGCCGAGTTACAAAGATAGGTTCGCTGTGCGAGGTTGTCTGAGATTGTCTAAGTTATCATGCCCTAAAGGCTCCCATAGGCCCGACTTATATAGTCTCCAGGTCCAAGGGTTATAGGGAAAAGTCCTAGCCGAACAGGTTACAGAGTCCTACACCGTCTATTACTAGTCTTGTGTGTCTTGCACTCCAAGGCTCCGGGTACGTCGGTGACTCCACTGTAGCCTTCCTTTATCCGGCATGGGCCTCCCTTCTGGATCCATCTAACTGGGCCGCCCAGCAGGCCATGGGCCATGCTACCAACTGTGGGCCACCCGGGTTATCCGGATAGGAGACATGCTATGAGGAACCCACATAGCATATCCTCAACACTTCTTGCAAGCTTGCCGCTGATGCGTCACAAACCACAGTCATGACAATCCCCTCTCCTTGAATTGCGGCTTGTCCCCAAGCCGTTGCATTTGGAAATTCTGATAGCAATCGCACCTTGTTCTCCCATGTCGTCCACAAACAAGGAAGGCCTTCCCACTGAATCTGCACCAAGGTAGTACATGTTTTGCCAGTTGGTACTATTTTAGTGTCCAACACCTACAAGGGAAGGATAGGAATTTCCAGGTTAGTGCATTGAGACGGTAGATCATGTCGCGCCACTATCTGAGCTGGTAGTGCCGACTTCAGCAAGGACACATGCACCACCGAATGAATCTGATTGCCTTGTGGAAGATCCAATTTATATGCCTGTAAGGGGGATAACCCCCGGTAGGGTCATAAGGGGTAAAACATTGCTCAGCTATGGTTAGGCCGAGTTAGTGAAATAACCAGCCAGGTCTCACTGGCTGGGATATGAAGCCTGTGTAAGTCCGACATAGAAAGTATGTCGTCCCGCACAGGACAAAGGTGTTAATCTTTCAGGAAACGACAAGCCGGATCTCACGAGGACGGGCCGAGTCAAGAAGGACACGTGGCACCTTTCTGAGTAAGATATAGGAGGGACCATGGTAAAGAATGGTCAAAAGAGAAAGGCGCCTCCGGGTGACAACAAAGGAGCCGGGTGACGCCAAAAGCAAGGAGTGACGTATAAAGCACCGTATGATGTTGTAGAGATGGCGTGTATGTATAGAAGGACCGTTGGCTATATGGATTTATTGATTGGGTCAGGGGTCTAAGGCTGGCCCATGACCCAGCCCACATAGTAAGGACAAAGATCCAAACAGTAAACCCTAGGGCCCAAAGATGTAACCTAGCTATTCCCATTGCCTATATAAGGAGGGGGATAGCTAGGGTTTAGGGAGATCGACCAGTAGAGAACTAGTGCCCCAGGGCTATGCGAAAACAACTCAAGGAGCACTTGTAAACACCAAGGAGAAATAAAACCACAAGTCTGGAGAGTTCATCGTGTTCATCGTGGGCGGCTGGACCGTGCACTCCCTCCCGGGTAACCTCAAGCGTCCATTCGGCCCCCAACTGAAGCCTACCCATGGCACTGCCGTGACACCACCACGACAGTTGGCGCCCACCATGGGGCCATCAACGGCGCTTGATGGAGTCTTCATCCGGAAGGCCAACATCATTGCCACAACGGGCGAGCGCGTCAATTCTGGCCTCATCCATATGTTTGGAGCGCTCAACTTCGTCAACGACAATGCGGGTTGCTTCGGGACCAAGCCGTTCCCTAGGGGCGGTCGCTTCATCAAGTTTGGCGAGCACCAAATGTATGTTGCAGTGCGCGTGGAGCGTGCATACCCCGAGCACGTCATCTTGGCGCCAGATCTACCTGCGGTTCGTGCGGTGGGAAAGCTTCAACCAACTCGCTTCTACCGAGGTAATGATGAATGCTCCTGATCCATCGGGTCACCCAGCACCTCCAGTAGTTCAAGTGGTGAACGAGGCAGATGAGGAAGAAGACCCGGATGTCACACCAAGGGTAGCAAGAACTGCAAAGGTACTGATGGAGAAGCCAGAAAACATAGAAAAGAGTAAGAGAGCCAAGGAGTTACAAGAAGCAATAGAAAAGCTAGCAGAACCAGTGGCACCAGCCAGTGACCCGACGCGTACACAAGCCAAGTTAGAGGAGACTAGGAAAAAAGTGTTGGAAAAAGCAAAAGAGCTAGCCAAGATGAAGCAGGATATGGATATCACAATCCGAGAATATAACTCGGCGCACCAAGTCAAGTGCGCAAAGACCCGGCTCGAGGCGACAAGGATAAGAGGAAGGAACCTCAATGAGGAGCTGGCGGATGCTATGTCCAAAGTAACCCCAGAGTGCAGTAATGAAACGGCCATATGGCCGACATACATTACGACATCAACAAACTTGAGAGCTGAAGAAGCAGCAATGGCAGAGTTACCTCACTTAATGGGTGAGGCATAGAGAAAGCAGCACGAGTAAACGAGCTGGTGAGAGCAGTAGGAAAGCTGAATGAGGCCTATTATAGGGCAAATTCGGGTATAGCTGACAGGTCGCAACTTGTTCACTCGGCAACTCCAGTCACAGCAAGATCAGCAGGGCATACAGTCTCCTCACCAGGGGATGGCCGAGACAGAGAAAAGAGGCGTGGACTCAGGAAAAAAACAAACATATGGTAACATATGATCCAACCGTAGCTCAAGGAAACCAGGCTCGTGCCCAAGGCACAAGTATAAACGTTTCCCAGGTAAATGAAAGCCAAGAGAATGTTGGCCGAGAAAAGCATGTCGGGCAGAGAAATGATAATGGAGGCCAAAACTTCGCGCCATAGCCTAGGCGTGGGACTCACTCGGCAGGAGGAGGAAACCCGAAAGAAGGCAGCAAAGTGTAGGACACGCGGTGCAACAACCCGTAGATCCAAATGCTAATAGGTATAATGATGGTTACTCGGCAATGGTGAATGACGGGTATGAAATTCCGGATTATGTGTACAATGCACTAGGATCTCGGCTAGGAGGCAGAAATCTCCAACCAGATGATGCGAAACTAATACTTGACCGGATAAATATGGCAGAGCTTGTCGAATCACAAGGTCCACAGGGTCCACCATGTTTTGGCCCAAGGATCATGAGAGAGTCGCCAGTGCCAAACTTTTAGCTGGCAAGAGGAACAAAAACGTATGATGGAAGCACCAAACCAGAGGATGGCTTATTGATTATGGAACTGTAGTAAAAATTGCGCAGGGCAATTTGAGATGGGCGATGTGATATGTGCCGCAGATGCTGGAAGAACTAGCGCGGGTATGGCTAAATAACTTGCCACCCAGAAGCATTAACAGCTGGATCGATTTGCAAGAAGCTTTTGTGAGCAATTTCACAAGTACCTACAAGAGGCCGAATCACCCACAACAATTGGCTATGTGCAAACAGAGGCCGAATGAAATAGACAGAGAGTTTCTTACTAGGTGGTGCACAATGCGCAATTCTTGTGAAGGAGTAATTGAATCTTAGGCCATTGCGTGGTTTGCACAAGGATGCATACACAGGAGTGTGCTATGACAAAGATTACAGAGGGATATGCCGGCAAGCTTAGCCGAAACGATAATAATTGCCGACTCATATGCACTAGGGGATCCGACTCGGCCTTTGCTCATGACGGCAGATGAGATCACTTAGACTCAGATCTACAACGCAGCCGGGTCACAAAGGCGCCAAGAGAGAAGTGAGTACAAAATCAAGACACGAGATGAGAGGCCGGATTACAGGTATGGTTCGACCCAAGTTGCAGCTGTAAGTCAAGATCATCCTAATGCTGGAAGCAGTCAGCGTCAAAGGACTAGTGGGAAACCACAGTGGGTACCAAAGAATGATGGCAAAAAGCCATATGAACAGAGAAAGCCATACCAAGAAAGGCCAAAGTACACTTACGAGATGATGTTGGAACAACCTTGCAAGTTTCATACGCCGAGTCCAAGTAAGCTGGAAAACCACAAAACTCGACAATGCACTTGGTTCTAGAAGTGTGACAAAGTAAACTCGCCAACTCAGCAGCTACCATCACCTCCCCCCACCACCACTTACAGGGGGAAATGTTCAAGTTGTTGGAACTGAGCATAGATACGAGAGTCAACATCCAAGGTACCGTAATCAAGAAAGGAGAGAAGTATTTCATCAAGTGCATGATCCAAGGAATGATGGCGCTCATGTTGGCCATGGAACCAGAAACAAGTACAAAGAGCATCACCAGAGTTATGTCGTATTTGTCATAGAGCCAAATGACAAGAAGAGTCAACAAAGACGGATGATGGAAGTAAATGCCATAATGCCAACAATACCAAAGTATATGCATTGGTCTGAGAAGGAAATAACGTGGAGCATAAAGGATCACCCCAAGATCATGCCAACTCCAGGAGGGTACGCTCTAGTGCTAGATCAAACTTTCATGGGCCCAGACATCAATGTGAAATTATCCAAGGTACTGATAGATGATGGCAGTAGCATCAATATCATGTACAAGGATACTATGCTCAAGCTAGGCATCACCATGAACATGCTCGAGCGGACTAAGACAACATTCCATGGCATTGTGACGGGATTGTCGTGTGAACCAATTGGAAAGATTTGGGTTGACGTCCTATTCGGCAATAGGGAGAATTGTCGCACTGAGGCCATAGAGTCCGAAGTAGTAGACCTTGTCAGCTCATATCATGCATTACTCGGCAGAGCAGCTATAACCAAGTTTATGGCCACCCCTCACATTGCTTACCTAAAGATGAATTTGTCGGGTCCATGTGGATTAATTACAGTTGAAGGTGACTACAAGTGATCTATCACATGCGCCTCAGCCGGCTCTTCGCTGGCCGAGTCTCTGGTAATAGCACATGAAAAGCAGAAATGGAGGTTGCAGCATTGGCTAAAGCAACACAGATGTCTATGCCGACACTTACTAACCAGCATGACAGTGTGTCCTTCCAAGCTACTAAGGAAACAAAAAAGATACAGATTGATGAGGCTTTCCCGGAGCGCAAAGTGACTATTGGCGCTGGGTTATCTGACAAAATAGGAAAGCGAGCTCAGCGACTTCCTTCGTGAGAATCGGGATATCTTTGCATGGTCCACACATGATTTGCAAGGGGTTCTGAGGGAGTTGGCTGAGCACTCTCAACATGTAAGACCTGATTCAAAGACGGTGAAGCAACCCCTCCGTCGCTTCGTCAAATATAGGAGGAAAGTAATAGCTGTCGAGATAGCCAGGCTCTTAGCTGCTGTGTTCAACATGGAAGTACTGCACCCAGATTGGTTGACAAATCCAGTCTTGGTCGAGAAAAAGAAGGATGACCCGAATGTGGCAGTGGTATGTCGCATGTGTATTGACTACACGAACCTCAATAAGGCATGTCCAAAAGATCCATTTCCATTGCCACGGATTGATCAAGTCATTGACTCTACTGCCGAGTGTGAGTTGTTGTCATTTGTAGATGCGTATTCTGGTTTCCACCAGATACCACTGAATTCGAGTGATCAAATAAAGACATCTTTTATCACCCCGTATGGGGCTTATTGTTATCGTACTATGCCGTTGGGATTTAGAAATGTAGGTGAAACATATCAAAGATGCATGCAAAAATGCTTGCAAGATTATCTTGACAAAAACATTCAAGTATATGTTGATGATGTGATAATAAAAACCAAACAAGGTCATACTCTAATCTAGGACCTGCGTCAAACATTCGTAAATTTAAGAAGGTTCTGGATGAAACTTAATCCGGAAAATGCACCTTTGGTGTCCCGACTGGAAAATTACTCGGATTCCTTGTATCTAGCCGAGGAATTGAGGCTAACCCGACAAAGATCAGGGCCATCGAAAGAATGGAATTGCTAAAAACCCTCAATGATGTCCAGAAGTTCACATGGTGCCTGGCCTCATTGAGTAGGTTTGTAAGTCGGCTAGGCGAAAAATCCTTACCATATATCAACTGATGAAAAAATCAGATAAATTCACATGGACATAGCAAGCTGATAGCGCTTTCCATGAACTTAAAAAGATGTTGGTAACAGCACCAATACTAGCCTCACCACTATCCAAAGAGCCAATGCTGCTCTATGTCATAGCAACCAATCGAGTTGTTAGTGCGGTAATAGTGGTAGAGCGTGAAGAGGAGGACAAATCAGTCCAAAGACCAGTTTTTTACTTGAGCAAAGTGCTCTCTACATCGAAACAGAATTACCCCCACTATTAAAAAATGACATACGGGGTGTACATGGCAGCAAAGAAGCCGAAGCACTATTTTCAGGAACACGCAATCCTGGTAATATGCAAGGAACCTATCTTGGACATACTAGGCAGTAAAGGCGCCAGTGGCAGAGTGGCAAAGTGGGCCATAGAGCTAGCACCATATTCTCTGTAATATGATAGGCGAGCCGCCATTAAATCTCAAGCTATGGCAGATTTTTTTCATGGATTGGATGGAGATGCAATATGAGCCACCCTTGCCAGACCCGAACTACTGGAAGCTGCATTTTGACGGTTCCAAGACAAAAATGGGTCTGGGTGCCGGAATAGTTCTCACTTCACCAAATAAGGATCAGCTCAGGTATGTATTACAGATACACTTCGCTACGTCAAACAATGTGGCCGAGTATGAAACACTTGTTCATGGGATAAAGGCGGCTAAAGAAATTGGCATCAAAAGGATCATGTGCTTTGGCGACTCAGACTTGGTTATTCAGCAACTATCGGGGCACTGGGACGCGCTAGACGCGAATATGGCACTATATCATTTCCATGTGCAACAAATTTTGAGATACTTTGATGGATGTGAGTTTCACCACATACCTTGAGCAGAAAATGAGGCAGCTGATGTGTTATCAAAGCTAGGATCATCTAGGCAAGCAATCCCGCCAGGAGTAGCACTGGAACATCTCAGAAAGCCATAAATCAAATCATCACCCAAATCCGAGTCGATCTTCATCCAGGCAAGCCAAGAGTCGGATGTTGTGCCAATGGACATTGACACAAGGGCTGGTTCGAGTAACCCGGGGACTGCTCCACATAACCCGAGGACTGCTTAATCAAACACGTGGACTCCTCAAGTTATGTCGGCAGAAACTATGTCAGCTGAGCCAATGTATATTGATGAAAAAATAGACCAGGCACCAGCGATACCAATTTGGGCACAACCGATATTCAATTACCTGAAAGTTGGAACTTTGCCGGATGATGAGACATTAGCAAGACAAACAGAAAGAAGAGCAAAGGCATACACCATAAATTAACAAGGAGTTGTACAAGAGGAGTGTGACAAATATGCTACAATGTTACGTTAGTTCAGAGCAAGGCCAAGAGATATTGTTAGATATTCACCAAGGAGAATGTGGGCATCATGCCTCGTCAAGAGCATTGGTAGCCAAGGCATTACGACATGGATTCTATTGGCCAAGCGCACTCGTGGAGGCACATGATTTAGTAAGAAAATGCAATGGGTGTCAAAGGTACGCAGCAAAAACACATTTGCTAGCATCAGAGCTAAAGACTATACCAATCACTTGGCCATTTGCGGTATGGTGCCTGGATATGGTAGGACCATTTAAACCCGCACGTGGCGGTATGACTAACATACTTGTGATGGTTGGCAAGTTCACCAAATGGATAGAAGTGAAGCCCATCAAAAACTCAATGGAAAAACAGTTGTCACATTCTTGAGGGATATAATCCTAAGACATGGCTACCTGCATAGCGTAATCACAGACAATGGCACAAACTTTGCCGAAGGATCTTTTGCTCGATTTTGTAGAGATAACCACATAAGACTCGACGTAGCGTCAGTCGCTCACCTAGAATCAAATGGGCAAGTTGAACGAGCTAATGGGCTAGTCTTATCTGGGATAAAACCTCGGTTAATGGAACCATTCCAGAGATCTCCTGGTTGCTGGATAGAGGAATTACTCTTAGTATTATGGAGCTTAAGAACGACTCTGAATCGATCAACTGGCTATACGTCGTTCTTCCTTGTCTATGGAGCAGAAGCAGTTTTTCCTACCGACATAGAGCATGACTCGCCAAGAGTAAGAAAATATTTGGAAGCCAAGGTAAAAGAAGCTCGAGAAGATGGAGTTGACTTACTCAAACAAGCTCAAGAGTTGGCATTGTCCAGATCCACCATATACCAACAAAATCTCCGGCGCTATCATAGCTGAAAAGTTCACCTCGCATATTCCGAGAAGGGGATTTCGTGCTCAGACTAGTGCAACGCACAACTAGGATGCACAAGTTATCACCCCCATGGGTAGATCCATTCATTGTGAGCAAAGCATTGCACAATGATTCATACTATGTGATAGATGCCCGTGAGGCACAAAAGAACAAGGAGGACATGTCAGGTGATGAAACCAAAAGGCTGTGGAATGTGGCATTTCTTCGTCCTTTCTATACCTAGGGAAAGCAATGTATGTATCTCTCAAACTCTCATATGTCGGACGCTTATGCCTGCTATGTTCTAATAATAAAAATGGTATGACTCAAAAATTAACTCGGGGACTCCCCCTCGTGCTTATTGATTTATATTCTTATGTTGGCTGGCGTAATCGCCCACACTTATCTTGGAATAGTAATGTATACTCGCCTAAGGTCACCTCTTTGACTATGCTATTGTCCAAAAACACAGCTTCATGGCAAGCAAGAGAAAAAGGCCAAGGACGGGTAAACATGAACAGGGGGTAAGCAAAGGAAAAAACGCGAGTCGACCTTATGCATGTTTATAACTAACCAATTGCAGGTTACACCGGCCTATATGTCGAATGACTCTAGGTCAAGCTACCTAGTTTCATTTACACTAACGTAACCTTTATGATTTTGAGACTCTAATATCAAACACCAAAAAGGGAGACAAGATCCAAAGTCAAGGGATAGGGAAAAAAACAAATGAAACTCGGGGACTTGCCCCTGAGTGATTCACATTTCAGCCAAAATATAAGTTTTTGCCTTCACAAAGGCACGCAAACCAAAAGAACTGCAGTATTTGTTACATCTGCATCCGGCATACTGGGGATCTCTTGAAACTTAATTATTTTTGATCAATCTTAAGAAGCAGCTGGACTCAGAGGGGTCTCATCAGCAGTCTTGGATCTTGGCGCGTTGTTAGGTTCAGCCGAGTAATGAATGTCGACTAAGGCAGCCAAATCTGACTCGGTGGCTTCACTGTCGACGACACCTTCTTCAGCAATCTCGGCAGCATGCTTGGCAACATCAAGGAAACTTGGCCCATCACACCAAGCATGGGCCAAGGCATACTCGACCATTGCATAGGATCGCTCCTGGTGCCTCTTAATAATATCTGGGTCATGAGTCCACTTGCCTTCGGCCCTCATGTTCTGAAGAATATCAAGATTTATGTCTTCATACAAGGAGAGCACGAAGGACAAGGCCTTGTCTGCGGCAGCGCGGCCATCTGACTCACGCCATTCATCCAGCCGGTCCTTGGAGAGCATGAGCCTAGCCGCCAGAGGTTCAACGAGTTTAGGAGGGTCTTCATCTGGCCAAAGCATCCTAAAGGCATGGATTGCCTAGTTAAGAAGGTCGACACCACATGACTTCAAAGTAGTTACACGCTCTGAGAGAGTAGCCAGATGCTCATCAATGGTAACCTCGCCGTCTGCCGGGTCGCCAGACTCGGACCGCACCTTTTTCATGGCCCTCATAGCAAACATGTTAGCCTCAGGGAAGTTTTCTGCAAAGGAAATAGGGAATCATCAAGGGACAACAAAATAGAAAGATTTAAGAACAAGAACGCAACAAAAATAGTAAGAACTCACTACCGATGAAAGAGTTGATGGAGCCAAGCTTGGACTGCCAAGTTTTCGCTTTTGCTTGGAGGGCATCCAGATCTTGGTGAGCCTCTAAAGCCAACTCAGCATCCTTGAGCAGCTCATTAATTTTATCAGTTATGCCGAAGAATTGCCCTTCTTGTTTGGCGAGATCCTGGCGCAACCCTCAACCTCAGACTTATGCTTCTTCTCCATAGCTGCCATCTGCTATTTGAGCCGAGTCACCTTGTCTCGCTCCTTCTAGAGCTCGATCTGGTGCTGACCTGCTTATTCGAAAGAATGCCTCATTAATGCCAGCATGGAAACAATATCACAGAGTTTTTCCACGAGCAAAACTATCTCGGCTACTCCGAGATATACCAGATGAACAAGAAAACACTAAGGCTAGGCAGCTACAAAATTTCGAAGGAAAAGAGCACTACCTTCAGAGTAAGAGATTTTCTTGTGTAGCGCATTGATGCTGGATTGAGCAGTAGCTGTGGAAAGAACAGTAACAAGAGGAAGATTAGACAAAAGGACAAAAATGGCCAGTAAGAAGAAGGTTGAGTAAGAGGATATACCTCGGCCTTGATTCTCGGCGGTCAGATCATGGTGAGCAGTAGCAAGCTTTTGATACTTCCATATCAGTGTATCTTGGTGCGCTCATTATGTGTAAGATGAAAAAAGATAAACACAAATATTCAAGGGATCAAAAGGCAGAAAAAAGAAAGAGATATACTCTAGTTCTAAGCTTACAGCCGAGTAACTGCGTTACTCAGCAGTAACCTCGGGGGCTAGGGATCAGAATTTTTACATAAGATCTTGGAAAAGACAGAAGAAATCATGCATTACTTCTAAGCTTACCGCCGAGTAAGTTCCTTACTCGCCAGTAACCTCGAGGGCTAGGAATCAGAGTTTTCAACACAACATCTTATCAAACATAATAAAAAAGACATGCCCTAACTAGGAGCTTATAGACGAGTAAGTTCCTTACTCGGCAATAACCTCAGGGACTAGGGAATATGTAGATACAAAAATACTTAGGACGTGAAAGAGTAAAAACAGTTTCATACCTCATTCACCCGGTCAACTTGCGTCATAAGGGCAATGGCTTGGTGGGTCATCCCTGACATAGTTTTGGGGCCAAGCTGCACCTACTGCTTATCCGAACCTGAAGGAGCACAAGAATTGACCTCATGGTCGCCCGCAGCATTCCACTCCATGGCGAAAGGTTCAGCAGAGTCGAGACTATGCCCGCCGAGCGTCTAAGAAAGAACTTGACCTTTCTTCAAGGTAGCTCCCACACTGGCGCGGCCCCAGGAGCGTTGCTAGATCCAAGAATAACAGTAGATTTACCCAACTGACCCACTGAAGCAGGTGTCTTTGTTGATGGGGTTGGCTTAATCTGCGAAGCAGAACCTGGGGAAAAAACCAGAGTCCGCTGCTTAGAACCAATCATCTTGACAGGAATGGTCCCGGTCTGGCCAGACAAAGCATGCCGGGTCTGGCACTTGGTTGCTGGAGATGGAGGAGTAAGTCTCGTACTTGTTTGCTGAGGCGGAGGAGCCGAATGAGCAGGCTCAGTAACTGGTTGGGAAGCAGAGGCAAGTGTTTCCTTTACCAGGCGAGATGTAGTGGACACGTTCTGGGTGGACTCCGCGCCGATGTTGCTGGCGTCGGGTCCCAAATTCCAGTTATCTAAGACGACGGGAGATGCATGCCGAGTCTCCCGTGCAGATTGGGATGCCGGGTCAGCTTTAGGCTAAGGCACAAAAGCCTCAACTATAGGAGCAGAGACCCGAACTGGGCTTTGTGGCTTTGGAGCGGCACGGGTAGGGAGACTAGCTTGGAAATGGAGGAGGCCATGCAAGTAACAGACTGGCTTGCAGACATGGCAACGCTGAAAACAAAAGCGCAAACCTATAAGGGAAGAATCGCAAAGAGAAAGAATGTAAGGTAACATGCAGCAAAAGTTACCCATGCACAACGGGATCGTGTGGCGCGCGGCGAGCAACCCGACGAGGATCCTTGCGGGGCTGCGAAGTACCAGCTTCGGGGGCCGCGACAGCGTCTACCCGATGCTTCTTGGAGGGTTGAGTACTGGAGGAGGCCCCGCGCCGCTTACTCGACTTGGCAACAGGGATTTTGCCGCAACCACCAACGGCAAGGGGAGCATCCTCGTGTACCTGACCAGCTGCATCAGTAAATTCAAGATTCAATGGGATAAGCCGAAAACACAAGGCAAAAGTCAAGTACCTCCAAAATCTCACATTGATCATCATCATCGTCTGACCAGTGCTGCAAGGCGTTTCGGGTAGTATTCTTACCCGGAATCGGAGCAGCAACATGGGGAATTGTCATGAAGCACTCCAAGTCAAACTCATCCTCATTCTCATCATCGTTAGACCAATCGCTGGAGTAACCACTAGGGGGAACAATACTGTCCTCCACCTGGTGCACGAGATTCTGAAAAAGAGAAGAAAACAAAATCAATACAAGAAACAGACGACAAGTAAATGCCAAATAAGATATGTCGGCAGCATTAGATTACTCGGAAACTTACCCAAGGAACAGGTCTATCCCGACTGAAGGGGGACAACTCCAAGCCCGGTTCTCCGCCAGTGTCAGCTTAAAGATGGAGCTGACTCGGCGAGCAATAGAGTCGTTGGTAAGCTCGAGGGTAGAATGGCGAGTGGGATCACACGGACCGCTCATAAAGTAGATCTTGTGACATCTGGCTTGGATGGGATTGACTCGGCAGCAGATGAAAGTGCGCATGAGATCCTCCTTAGTCAGGTGGAACTCCTCTTTCAGGTCGAGCAACCTCTCAATGATGCCGTGAGCCTTGTTCACCGCTAGATACTTGTCCCGCGGGTCAAGTTTCCAGAGGTCCTTTCTAGGGACTTCATCTTTGAAGGGGGAAGACAGATGAAATCGTTGTGCCTAGTGTTCTTGACATAGAAAAAAGTTCTATGCCACTTCTTGCAAGAATCTAAACATGTAACGCGGGGAAAGATGGAGTCCCTCCTAGGCATGATGCTAGCAGCACCACACCATGTAGGCCACTTCTTAGAGGAGGGAACGCCAGGATCTAGAACAACTTGGATCCAAAAGTTGAAATACTTGGCCAAAAGAAGAACAGTGGGCTAGAGGCCAAGGTAGCCCTCGTAGGCGGAAATAAAGCAAGACAATGAGCCAATAGCATTGGCGGGGAGATGATCTATTTGCAAGTGAAAAGTCGACAAAAACGACTTGAAGAAAATCACAAACAGTGAGAGCGAAACCACGCTCGAAGTGGGACAGAAAAACCACTCGTTCATCAGCCTCAGGTTTAGGAGAAATCTCACCGAGAGGGAGGCGGCACCCAACGCCTAGGCGAATGAGCCTAGTGGCGTGCAACCACTCGATCTCCCAGAGAGGAACTTCTGATCCCTCCCATGCGCCGCACTCGCCGACAATCTCATGTTCCTCCACCTCTTCACCTCCGTCGCGAGCATACATGAACTCCAGTGGCTCGAGCCCTTCCTCTGTCGGAAGCGGCCTAGATTGCCAAGGACCCGTCGAGGAATCAAAGGAAGGAAGAGGAAAGCGCATGGCCATCAAAGAGAGCAAAGAGAAGAGCAAAGGGGCTGTAGCAGATTGGAGCGATGCAAGGAAGAAGAAGGTTGGGGAGAAACTGAAGCGGCTAAGCGGTTTGCTCCCCCCACGCCCCTACTTAAGGGAGAGTAAAAACCCCAAACGTGGGATCCCTATGTGCCGTGTTACCAGGGTGTGGCCGTCTATGCAGCAAGGAAATGCGTCAGTAAGCGCCACGTGGACATAATACAAAAGCCAGGCCGCACCACGTCACGCAGCACAAGGCACGAGGCATTGAGCGATGGGACTGCCACAGTGACGGGAGTAACTATGCCGCCGTCACTCTGCTGTCAGGATTTGAGACAAAATTTGAGGAAAAACCATCATGATTACGACCTGTCAGTGACTATGGTCAATATGAAATGCCGAAGGTGACCTGGCAAAGCCAGATGTGACACGGCGTAGGTCAAAAAGACCTTGCTAAGTCAAAGATAGGACTCGGAAATATCATGGCAGACTCGGCAAAGATTAAGCCAAATGGGCTACTCTGCAAACAAAATAAAGAAGAAAAAGAGAAGTTCCAGTTGAGTAAAAGGATCCTGGAGACGCGTAACAGCAAAAACCTGCTAGGCCTCACCAGCTTTGGGGACTAATGTCGGGGGGATAACCTCCGGTTGGGTCATAGGGTTAAAACATTGGTCAGCTTGCCTTAGGCCGAGTCAGTGAAATAACCAGCCGAGTCTCACTGGCTGGGATACGAATCCTGTGTAAGGCCGACATAGAAAGTATGTCGGCCCGCACAGGACAAAGGTGTTAATCTTGCAGGAAATGACAAGCCGGATCTCACGAGGATGGACCGAGTCAAGAAGGACATGTGGCACCTTTCCGAGTAAGATCCAGGAGGGACCATGGTAAAGCATGGTCAAAAGAGAAGGGCGCCGTCGGGTGACAACAAAGGAGCCGGATGACGCCAAAAGCAAGGAGTGACGTATAAAGCACCGTATGACGATGTAGAGCTGGCGTGTACATAGAGAAGGACCGTTGGCTGTACGACTTTATTGACTAGGTCAGGGGCCTAAGGCTGGCCCATCACCCGGACCACATAGTAAGGACAAAGATCCAAACAGTAAACCCTAGGTCCCAAAGATGTAACCTAGCTATTCCCATTGCCTATATAAGGAGGGGGATAGCTACGGTTTAGGCAGATCGACCAGTAGAGAACTAGTGCCCCAGGGCTATACGAAAACATATCAAGGAGCACTTGTAAAACACCAAGGAGAAATAAAAACCACAAGTCTGGAGAGTTCATCGTGTTCATCGTGTGCGGCTAGACCATGCACTCCCTCCCTGGTAACCTCAAGCGTCCATTCGGCCCCCAACTTAAGCCTACACATGGCATCTGCCGTGACACCACCACGACAATGCCACTGCTCCAACCTTCTTGAGCATAGTGTAAGGCCCAAAGTATTTGTAACTCAATTTTTGATTGGAACGGCGAGCTATGGATGTTTGAATATAAGGTTGCAGCTTCAAATATACTTGATCCCCCACTTGAAACTGTCTTTCAAATCTCATATTATCTGCTTGGCTTTTCATTCGTTGATGGGCTCGTAACAGATTCTATTGAATGAGCCTCTACATATCATCCTTATCCCGGATCCATGCTATTAAGTCAGGTACCAAGCCTGCTGAAGAATTAGCAACATCTTGAAGGCCAAAGTGTTTGGGTTTAAATCCATATGATACTTCAAAAGGTGATTTACCAAGAGCTGAGTGGAATGTTGTATTATACCAAAACTCTACTAAGGACAACCATTTGGACCATTTTGTTGGACAAGCCTATGACATGCATCTCAAATATGTCTCCAAACATTTGTTCAATCTTTCAGTCTGACCATCTATTTGTGGATGGTAACTAGAGCTCATGTTGAGTGTAGTGTTAGTAAGCTTAAACAACTGCTACCATAATTGAATAGTGAACGCCTTATATCTATCATATATGATAATTTTAGGCAAGCCATGCAACTTGTAGACATTATCAACATATAACTGTGCTACAGACATGGCATTGAATGGATGAGTTAAAGGAATGACGTGACCATACTTTTTGAACTTGTCAATGACAACCAAGATGGTGTCATATTTGAAAGATTTAGGTAATCCTTCAATAAAAGCCAGACTGACAATATCCCAATCTTTTTCTAGAATTGGTAGTGGTTGCAAGAGACTTGGTTTTCCCATATTTCACTCTTGGATTGCTGGCAGATAGTGCAGTGAGCCACATACTGTCGTGGTATTTCCGGCGAGTACGCCATGGAGGGGTCATCATAGTGCGTGTTTAGAGACATGGGGGAAGGTGGAAAGTTGATGGGTACGAGGTAACACAGCTTACCCAGGTTCAGGTTCCCCGATGGTGGCGGAACCCTAATCCTGCTATAAATCACTATAAGGGCAATACGCCGAGTTACACGGATTGGTTCGTTGTGCGAGATTTGAGTTGTTGTTCTATGAGTCATTGTGCCCTAAAGGCTCCCATAGGTCCGGCTTATAAAGACGCCATGTCCTAGGGTTACATGGACAATTCCTAGCCGGATAGGTTATAGAGTCCTACACTAGATCCAACTAGTCTATGTGTCTTGCGCTCCAAGGCTCTGAGTATGTCGGTGACTCCATCATAGCCTTCCTCTTTCTGGCATGGGCACCCTACTGGATACATCTAACTAGGCCTCCCAGCGGGCCATGGGCCTTGCTACCAACTGTGGGCCACCTGGGTTATTTGGATTAGAGACATGCTATGGTGATACCCATTTAGCATATCCCCAACAGTAACTCCCGGAGAACTCTGAGATCTTGCGCCATCTTGCATCTATAAATTGAATGCTCCGTCTAGGTGATGTCGGCAAATCGACAAGCAACATCTTGTAGTCCTCCAAAGAACCATGCAATATTCTCTGTCTTTAATACGTAAGTCGGAGAATCACTGAGTCTTCCATCGTACTATTCTCGTAGTTGGACAGGATCCGTTCATGCCGGAATATTCAGATGGGACTGTTCGTCTGCATATGTCAGTGAGCTAACATAGCGACGCCTCGTAACTCACACATGCAGCGGACATAATCATAGTGATTTTCCCGTGCGAGAAATCTGAAACGTCGAGCGGCGTCGGTGGGAACGTGGCGAAATATCTGCACATGTTCTCGCACGTGTTGTCCATGTGTCGACCATTAGATCATTTTGCATGAATCTTGACGCTAGGGCTATATATTTTAACTGCGGTGGTTATTTTATCTTTTCACCTCATTCGCTTGCACGTCGTCTTCTTCCTCCAGCCAAAACCTTCCTCGAGCACACCGCGCGCATGCCAAGAAAAACCTAGCTTTTCCCCATCTCCCAGCTCCTGTCATTCATCCCAATGGCAAGCAGTAGCAACACTCCAGTGATGGCGGCGTTCGGTGAGGCTTCTGCCAAGCCGTCTAGCACCGTCCATGTCTCGCCGGAGGGCATGGTGGTGCCACGCTCGGCGGTGATTGAATCCATCGGCGGCAACCATATTCTAGCGGTGCTAGAGCTGTTGGAGGAGGAGGCGGACTCCCACAAGGGAGAATGGCGAGGCTCGGACATCTCCGATAGTGAAATCAAGGATATGATATCCGAGGGGTACCTCCCTGCGACGGAGGGTCTGGTCTGATAGGCGACGCCGGCCGGCGAGGTCGTCCCTTCTCCCCAACCCGGAGAAAAGGTATACCTAAAATATCAGTTCATACGCGGTGTCTCCCTGTCGTTGTCCGACGTCTGCATCCAAGTCCTCAAGCACTTCCGGGTTCAACCTTAGAACCTGTCCCCCAATAGTATTCTTGCACTTAGAAACTACGCGGCTCTGTGCCAGGGATACCTAGGGATTAGGCCTAGGTTGGATTTGTTCATATACTTATTCCCCGTGAAGAGGGAAGCCGGAGTGAGCAGAGAGGAGCTTAGGAACTGTGGGACCATTAGCTTCAAGATCCAGCCTGGCCGACGGTTCCCCAACATCGTAGGACATGAGTCCTACAAGAACTAGCAATGTACATACTTCTACGGCCCTGACATCCCTCGGGCCGGCCGAGAAGCATCGTACCCGAACTTCATTGACGGGGCCGCCGCTCAAGCCCCGACATGGAGATCACAAATCCCTCCTCCCCTTCCACGGCGAAGCCTCTTGTGCCGGCAGGCTGATTGACTGGTTCATAGAGACGGGTCTGACCAGCTTGGACCTGGCCATGTGCTGGTTCATCAGGCGGATTCAGCCTCTACAACACCACGAGAAGCTGATGTGTCAGTACACCAAGGATAGAAAGGATAGACTTTGGATTTCCGAGGATAACTTTTCCAGTGACTCCATCAAGATCCGCCTCAAGGACATTGTCAAGGTGAAAGATCGCAAGCGTGGCTTCGCCATCACCTATGACATGTTCGAGGACGATAAGTGCCCAAAGGTAACTTTTATTTACTGTTTTGACATATGCTGCAGTCCTTCCGACTTGAACATGTAATCCTGTATAACACATTGGTTTCACTTAACAGCTAGGGTACTTGGAGGAGACCTGCATGGCTTCCCAAGTCTATGACCCCAAAATGAAGGAAGTCACTATCGTGTCTGATGATGAAGTCCCACTAGAATGGAAGCGGAAGAGCTCCACCTCTGACGCTGCCAGCGGAGGCAAGAAAAAGAAAATGGAGGGTGGAGCCTCCAAGAAGTCAACCGCCTCCCTGGAGGCGGAGAAAAGAAGATTAACCAGCATCCCCTTGACCAAGGCGCTAAATGTTGTGTAACCGTCTTTTCATCTGACATTGTTGTTATGCTCCTCTTATTCTTGTACTTATACATTGTACGTTTTAGGAAAGAGTCTAGCTGGCGTTTGAAGAAGACCTCCAAGTCATCGCACTAGTAGAGAAAATCTTATAGAAGCACTCCTTACCGCCGAAAAACACGGGCCAAAGTCGCCGGAGGTAAGACCTTCCAGGCCTGCCGCGTGCTACCGCTAGGGTATTGCTGTTGTGTGCACCGACGCTGCGTGGTATACCCTCGGCAAATACGTCATGCATGCGATGGGGCTAACGTGGACTGCATCCACCCAGATAGGCTGCGCCATACCCCCAGCAAAGCGAGCATGCATTCGCAGGCGCTAACACAAATACCGCTGGTGAACTTTCCATTGGTGCAACCGGAGTGATATGGGCCAGGTCCAGGCCTCCCACCGCAACCACCCCTCCACCCAAAAAAAATTCTCACCCGACGGCAGACACACCCAAACCCTATCCACTCCTCGTCTCTTCTCTACCTTGCGAGCGGCGGCCGGTAGCAGTCGCAGCGGTGGCGGTGGTTTGCAGGCAAGGCGGCGGTGCGACAAGCAGGCGAGGCAACGGCGGCAGGTTGCCGGCAACGTGGCGATGCAACAAGCAGGCGACACAGCGCCGGGCAAGAAGACGCGTGGTCTCCATGGCCGCCGACGTCTTAGTGGACTTGTCCTCCATGGGATGCGCCTGCTACTTCCCTAGTCTCGAGTCCCTCCTTCCCGACCCCACCTCCTGCTTCCTTTCCTCCATATCTTCCGCCCACGATCTGGACCTCACCAACTTACTATGCCTCTTCTCTTGCGTCCTCAACACCTGCTCGCGTGATGTCTTTGTCATTTTTGGTAGAATGCTTAGCTAGCTAAGACAGCGCTCCATTGTTTCAGCATCATCAACAATCTTAGAACCTTCTATGCAGGAAGGTTGTGATGGATTAACTTATGGGGTTTGTGATGATGTTTATGCACGCCATGTGCTCAACAAATTGTCCAATTGGTCTAATGAATTTTGTGTGTGTGTGTGTTTGCAGGACTAAGGATATCGTAAACTTGCATGCATTTTTTCTTGGATGTCTAGAAAGTGCCCCATGGAAACATTAGTTTTAGCTTGTTACTTAGTTCTGATAATAAATCCTTCAATTTCTAGCTACTTTAAGGTGTTATTCAAATATCAATTGCTACCTCCTTATCTATTGTACCCTATCACAGACTCGCAGAGCTGCCAAGTTTTCTTATTAGCTTGTCATATGGGTCACAATGGATCTCTTCTACACCGGCCTCACCTGTGTGTCTATGGCCTCGGAGTCGAAAGAGCAGCTTAATTTCTACCATGTTGACAATGACGAGGTTAGTATGTATCCATTTACATCCACATGTACTTTGTCAATTGAACTAAATTCTTTGACGAGCCATATGTATAGCAGCTAGTACCTTGTCGAGCCATATGTTGTGACTGAGTGAAGTTACTCGATGCTGTTTCTGAGTCCTTATATAAGGATGTGTACATGTCTTATTGTTAGCAGGTTGTGTGAAGAGTTGCTGGCAACAACACATCTTTGTTGTGTGAAGAGTTGCTGGCAACAACACATCTTTGTTGCTACCTTACCTTGGTGTACTCCATGTCCATTGCGATTGACTAGGCTTCTAGTCATTTTTTCGTTGCTCCACGAGATCTAATGTTTAGGCATCTAGGATGTACGGTCTAAAGTGCATGTTAACTAGGAGTTACTGTACCATTTTAGCAGAAGTATGACTGACTGCATGGTGTTATTTACAAACTGGAAGGGCTAACTGAACCCTCCTATATGATGTTAACTGAAATTATATTCTCACCCTAGATGCGATTTTGATGGATAAAGCTATCTGAGATAGATTTTCAGCAATTTCTGCATACCTATTTCTAGCTTTTATTTTAATGGTTCATCACTTTTTCGAGTGTGATAAACCTTGAATTGACATGATATCTTGGAACCCCATGCTTTACGTAGGTAGTTTATCTGGTAGACCTGTATTTATCTCAGTTCTAAAGTTGTTAGTGTGAATAACTAGATCACCTCCTTGTTTCCTTCAAATAGAGTTTTTCTATGGCCAATTGGCGTGAACAGTCGATAGTTTATAGAATTTGTATTGCAGGTTCTTTTGCTGAACTTGGATTCTTGTCATTGTACTTGTCTGGCAAAATAAAGGCGTTTGATCAGAGAGGTCAAAATAAAGGCATTTGATCAGAGAGGTCACGTGACCGAAACTTAATTTTTCAAAGCTGCTTGTGCACTAAACGACTTGTAATCCTTGGATACCTGATCATACTTTCTTTTACAAGCTGTCTTAGGATGTACTGCAGTTGCTAACTGGCCCTGAAATTTCTTTGAGTAGATTTCCTTTTAGCTTGTGTGTGGCTAGGTAGAGTGTGTGGGTGGGTTTGTTACCCTCAAGTTTGATTGTAAGGCATATTTGTGGCTCTAAATTATGCTTACTGCACTGCTGTTCATAAGGAATGTTTGATCCTCAAGTACTTTATCCGTCTTAATATAATATGGAAGTATGAGTGGGAGACTTGAATGGGTCTTTTTTTAATGCCTAACAACGTACTGCTGGCGAATAGCTAGTTCGCCAGGGGTATAGCTAGCGCATGCGCACATGAACGATTCGCCGGTGCTACTTTAGCTACCCCCGGCGAACAGGACCGATTCGCCAGCGCTAACATTCAGATACCCCCAGTAAACAGCCTACGTGCTGGCGGTAAGCCATTACTGCCGGCGAGGTGGTCACCGGCGAACCCAAATTCGCCGGGGATAAGCTATTTTGGTGCGCCGGCGGTAAGGTTTTCTCCAATAGTGTCAGGGGCTTCTAAAAACATTAGAGATATGTTTGTCTTGACCTCTCCCGCCATCTCTCCTCCTACCCCTGTTGTCCAACCATCTGCCGCGCTTGTCGGATCTCCGGCTGAGGTAGCATCTGATCCTTCCATCATGGAAGTGGACAACACTCTTTCACATGAGGTCCCAGATGTTGCCACGGTGATCCCTGTTGCCGGCGAGCAGGCGACGCAGGAAAGCACCTCCTCTAAAGTGGCTGAAGCTCCGGCTAAGGATGCCACTGAAAGCGGTAAGGAGTTGACGGTAGGAGGCGGATATGCAGCAACCATGAGCCAGGTGGAGGCCCCTAAGATTATCTTTCCAGTGATTACTCCGAGCACCTCTTCCGTGGATCCTAGCATAGAGCCAACTTCTCCAAAATGTGGCCTTGAGGAGTTGCTCAAATAGGCGAAAATCCTCTGAGTTAACACAGTTGCCTTTGGCAAACTGTTTGCTGAGAACTCCAGCAACCTCAAGATCATTGCATATGTAAGTTTTATATGTCTTTGCATTTCACATATATTATCCCACTGTAGTCCCCGAGGATTTAGATGGAAAACCAGGGGTCTTTTGGTCTAAATTCTCTAAGAGTGACTAAGTAAGAAACTTTGTGTTGTAGCCCCCAAGTATGTAGTTTAAATGAATTATTCCGACTAGATACTTTTAGAGTAGAATACGCAGTGTTTGTAATTTTCAATACTGTAACCCCTAAGCCTCTAGTTGAAACAAAAACAGTTCCAACTAGATGCTTAAATAGAGACTAAGCATAGCTTTGAGTTAAAAAAAACTCGTACTGTAGCCTCCGATCTTCTAGGTGGAACCAAGTAATTCCGGATCGATGCTCCAAGTAGACTAAGTATCCTTCTTGCATTTGCAGAATGAGAATGCTCAGAGGGTGACCTCCAATGATAAATTTCATAGGATGCGCAAGGATCTTGAAACTGAAATGGGTAAAACCACCTTCTTGAAGGAACAGATCACCAAGGGCAAGCGTGTGTTATCTTTTCAGTTTCATTCTCGACTTTTTGTGTCTTTGTCTTCTGACTACTGACGACTGCAACTACATAGATCGTTTGTAGCTAGTTTCGAAATAAAGATATCGATCCCACAGGGAGCAGTAGATAAAATACTAAAATTCTTTTAACTAAAACTAGATGAAGTACTTAAGAAATAATTTTAAGATGCAAGAAAAATAGAATTGTTTTAAGGATTGTTTTGGGGGTTTTGATTGAGCAAAGGAATTAAATAAACTAAAGTAGAACTCAATGCATAAAGTAGAAATCGCGTATGTAAGAGATCTTGGAACTACAATAGGGAAAAAGGCGTTCTCGGGGAGTGTTGGATAAACCGCTAGCAATTTAGACAGAGTAATCAAAATTATCATAACAAATATTCTCATGACATATATGTATGTTGGAGGATCTCCATATATGGATGAATAGGGCAGCAATCATTGGACACATCATCCGTCAAAACCATAGCTGACAGGTAAACGACATCAATCATATTATTTAGTATTAAAGGATTTCTCCCATGGCATGGGCATGGCTTAATGAGTTCTCCTTGCTTCCTCAAGTTAGTACGTAAATAATGACAACAACTTTATAGTCACAGTAAGTGCTATCATCCCTCTGTCTACCATTAATCCCTTTCATCAAGTCCCGATAAGAGGCAAATATTAAGAGGTGCACAACTCTCAACATCAAGATGAAGATAATTAACACGTACACATAATGATGTATAACATGATAATATCTATATTATCTCAATCATATGGTAGGGTTTCTCCATCTCCCCAAGAACTAACGATCTAGTCAGACATGGAGGCAAACAACATCATGACAATGATAATGGAAACAATTGTATATGAATAGTTCTTGTATAAATCCACAACTAGTACGAGAATTACAACAAGATCTAGATGGGATGTAGATGGGATGGATGGAGATGTTGGTGATGCAGCGGTTGATGAAGATGAAGATTGATGCCTTGTCCTTCCAGATCTGCGTAGGGCAAAGATGGGTCCCTTGGGCAAGTTCCCCCTCCAGATCCCTTCCAGAGGTGACGTTTTCTGCGATTTCTGGGTGTTTTGTATGTCCTCTCTTTGATCTGATTGCACGAAGTGAAACTATTTGAAGAGACGGTGGTGGCGGAAACTATACGGTGGGAACAATACGGCCAGAAAAAGTATTCCCGCTGTATAGTTGGTCGTTAAAGCTACTTCTTCTTGTGATCCTTCGCGTTTTATTCTGGTGTTATTGATATTTCCCAAATTAGCGATTTACGCTGTTTTTGACTCCTTTTCGCCCCAATACAACTGTTCCAAGAATTGTGTCCATCGTATCCATCATTTGTCCTGATCCTGGTGAAAATAGACATAAAATATGCACGCGAACGCCATAAAATACCAAGATCCTACCACTACAGTGCAGAATAATAATATAAAACATGATGCAAATATGCACTCATCAACTTCCCCAAGCTTAGACTCTTGCTCGTCCCAAGTAGTTAGCTTAATGGATTTGATCCTCATATTTATGAAGCTGAGTCGATAAAATAAATGAGGCAGTCGAAGCATGTGTTTATCATATATGATACATAGGAATAAGTTCATGAATAGTACCTTACTCGAACCATTCGAATAATATTAGCAAGCTTCCACACCTTAGCATTTAATGGTTCACAAAAGATTACTCTCAATATGATCTAAAAGTGTTTCAGTTCGACCGAATAAGTTAATGAGGTAGTCCCAAGCGTTTTAGGATTAACATATTCACTTGGGATTTAAAATCTCAAACGTTCCTTTGTATCACCACAAGATAGTGGTGTATGCATATTTGCTCTTTGCACATTTTCTTTTCTCTTTTTTTATGCTCATACTTTTGTTTAAGTGATGTGCAAAGGAGCTAGCCATACATTCCACTTCATGTAGGAATTCAAAGTTTAACGATCTCAATTACCAAATTCCACTTGCATATGAAGCATCTTTATAGCTTGAATACTCTACCTCGTCCTTTTCTCACTCTAATTTGATAGCACTTTTAATTTTCCTTTGTTCAAGGTTTCTTTCTAAACTTAGCTAACTAGATAATTTTTTCCTTTGTAAATCAAACCATGAACTTACAAAATATTGACTAAATTATCTATGTATGTTCCATTAATACCAATGGTGTGGAAGACTCCTATTGCTATCATCAAGTGGAAAGAAAATTATACTCAAGCCATTCATATATCTAATAAGACAAGCACAAACTCAATAATGCTTCATATATATGATAATAAACTCGGAATTTCGTCAAAGGGATCGACTATTCCTGAAGGGAATTCTAATGACGCAAACTTTATTTCTAAACTCAAACTAATGCAAATCTAAAATAGTAATATAAAACTTATGAGATAGATTACTGTTGGAGATATGCCCTAGAGGCAATAATAAATGTAGTTATTATTATATCTTTGTGTTTATGATAAATGTTTACATTCATGCTATAATAGTATTAACAAGGAAACCATTAATACTTGTGTGATTTGTAAACTTAATTTGAAGTCCCTAGTATAGCCTCTATACTTCACTAGCTTGTTGGTTGATTGATGATTGTGGTTTCCCTATCATGAACATTGAGATGTTATCAACAACAAGATCATATCGTTAGGAGAATGATATGGTGGACATACTCCTATAGATAAGCGTAGCATAAAGATCAAGTCATTTCAATAGTTCAATTGCTATATGCTTTCTGATACATAGTAACCTAATTCCTTCGACCATGAGATCATGCATATCACCTTTACTGGATGGATGCTTTGATGTCATCAAACACCACACCGTAACAGGGTGGCTATAAAGGTGGCATTGAGTGTTCGGAAAGTATTGGTTGAAACACATGGATCAAGAGTGGGATTTGTCCATCCACATGACGGATAGATATTCTCTGGGCCCTCTCGGTGAAATGTCATCCAATTAGCTTGCAAGCATGTGACTTGGTCACAAGGGATCACATATCACGGGAACGAGAAAAGAGTACTTATCAGTAACGAGGATGAACTAGGTATGCAGAGATACCGACGATCATAACCTCAGATAAGTAACATATCGTGAGACAAAGGGAAATTGGTATCGTATGTAAGTGGTTCATTCGATCGCAAAGTAATCGTAGAAATATGTGGGAGCCATATGAATTTCCAGATTCCTCTATTGGTTATTGTTCGGAGAAGTGTCTCGATCATGTCCGCATAATTCACGAACCGTAGGGAGACACACTTAAGGATTCGACGTTGTTTGAGTAGTTATGGTATTATGAGAAAGAGACCGAATGTTGTTCGGAGTCTCGGATGGGATCCGGGATATCACGAGGTGATCCGGAATGGTCCGGAGAATAAGATTCATATAAGGAAAGTCTCGTTTCGGAGTAACGGAATGATTCCGGTGTTTTCATCGGAAACATTCTAGAAGGTCCCGGAATGTCCGGCACTCCGGAGGGGGAAGGGTACATGAATGTGTCATTGTAAGTTGGAATGATTGCATCATGTACTAAGTGTTCTCTCTGTCCAAAATAAAGGGTTTATTTAAATCCTAAATTGAAAAGTCAAACGGCTAGTTTGAAAGTCAAACGGCAAGTTTTGGAAAGTGGAAAGAGGAGGAGAAGTGGAAACCGAGTTGGGGAGGGATTCCCTCCTCCCCAAGCCGGAGCCCCACCTCAAGGCCGAGTTGGGGAGGGACTCCACTCCCTCCCCTTGGCCGCCGGCCCTCCCACCTATAAAGGAAGGGGCAGGGCCTCCCCTCCTAACACACACAAGTTCCTATCCTCTAAACTAAACCCTAGACCTAAACCCCGGTTTAGAGCTATTTCGGTTTAGAGCCTTCTAATTGGTTTAGAGCCTTCTAATTGGTGTGTCTAATTACTAGACCACTAATAGCCTATCTCATAAGCTCCACCATACTACTTTGGCTTAAGCGAAGCCTCAAGGATTTCCCTCTACTTCGGTACCACGCCCGTTGTCTTGCCGGAATCACGAGAGAGTGCTACAACCTCCACTGCTGGAACAAGGGAGAGGAAGGTCTTCGTCGAGTACCGAACGTGTGACCGACTGCGGGAGCGCTGCGGGAACGTGGCGCTGGAAGGATCGTCTACGCGATCTTGAGATCGGAAAGAGTACGACTACATCACCCACGAGAATCTGCTCTCGTTAAACACTTTGGAATCTTCGAGGGTGAGTTATTCCATCGACTCGTTGCTGCAATCTAGTAGATAGATCTTGGCTTGTTTGTTTGTATGCGATAGAAATTTTTTGTTTTCCATGCTACGAACCCCTACAATTACAAGGTCTTACAGAACTCCCCAAGCTTGGAATCAAGCCAGGCGGGATCAAATAACTCCTTGCTGGTACCTATTCCTTCCCATGGGTGAGAAGAACATCGCCTTATTCCTCTGCGTTGCAAGCCTTAGCAATGCTTGCAAGACGGCTGCTGAGCTCGGCCATGTCGAATTGAAGCTTCAAAATTTTCTTCTGGAGGAATTTCTTCTCATCTGTCAACTCAAAAATAATTTTAATCAAGAAACCAACTCTACCATCGATGTCATTGACCTCTTTCTCAAGGTCTTTGCTCATCATCTAGTAGGAGTCAATCCCTTCTCCAATAGTTTCAACACATGCTTTCGCGGATTTTTCCAATTGATAGATCTTATCATGAATCTCATCCGACCGCACCTTCTTAGGCTTGAGAGGTGACGGACCGAGAGGAGGTTTATAATAAGATCCTATGTTGTGACGATAAGGATTAGGGGGATACTCATACTTGCTCTTTCTCTGCTCTGCTTGCCTCATCATCTCCATCCTCTACGGGAACATGTCCTCCCAATTTGGGAGAGGCTTGATCTCCGGGTTGGATGGCGATGATGCTTCTTTAGGTTCTACTTCTTCGATCCTCTTCACGGGCTTCTCTTCTTTTGTTCCTCCAAACCTTGTTGACATGAAAAGGTTGCATGGCTTCGCTGCACAGATATTGTTAGAAAGAGCTTGTATAGGGATGGCGATGATTTTTCGAGGCTAGAGGCTGTAGATCTGTGAAAACTTAATGAAAAAGGTTAGATACAATCAGCTTTAAAAGGGGAGGTCGAAAACCCTAGCCGCTGACCATAACGAGAAACTATACGGGGGCAGCCCATATATGTCCCGCCATATAGTTGTGAACTGACTTAGCTTTTCCTTTTATGGAGGTACCAACTATATGACCGCAACTATATGGCCGGAAAAAATATTTCCGCCGTATAGTTGGTTGTTAAACCTACTGTACTGTTCAATAAAAATTCGGAGATGGGATAGATAACTATACGACCACAACTATACGGTCGGAAAAAAATTCCCGCCATACAGTTGGTCGTTAAAACTTATGGAGCTGCCAAAATTTACCTATCTGTCTGAGAATTCTTTATTAATCTGAAACTTAATGAAATACCAAGTTTTGACAGAAAAATGATAGCTTAAATTTTCGACCAACATTAACATCCATTGAACGGGATTTTAGCATTACAAACTTCTTCTACTTCACTAGAGCTTTAAGTGTTCTTTATTCAACACAAACTTAACTAAAACTTTATTGACAGTTTAGGACTTTACTCAAACCTTTATTTCACATGGGTTGCCTCCCATGAAGCGCTCTTTTATGGTCAATAGCTTGACCGTGATGTTTCTCATTTAGGCTCAATTTTTCATTATTGCAGTTGCCTTTCCTTGTATATTTTTTGCTTAATCACCTCTTCTGTGGTGATCACACGTATGGTGACTGCACTTATATGTTCTTTTGCTCAATAATGCTTCAAGTGTTGTCTATACACCACCCATGAAAGAGAGGGTGGTTTTCCCTAGAGCTTCACCGTCCCCGATGAATAGGCTTCTTCAAATATATAGGGGCCTTCCCACTTTGATCTGAGCTTTCCTGGAAACAACTTAAGACAAGAATTATAGAGCAACACATTGTCTCCACTTTTAAAAACCTTATTTTCTATTTTCTGTCATGCCATCTTTTTAATTTTCTTTAAACAATCTAGCATTTTCATAAGCCTCACTTCTAAACTAATCTAAAGCATTAATATCTAATAAACATTTTTCTCCTGCTGCTTTAAAATCATAGTTTATTCCAGGCTGCCGGCCGCGAACCTCAAGCTACTCGTCGATGTCGATGTTGTACCAAACTTGTCTTCAGGGGAACACTTACTCTGCTACAAATATATCAACAAAGAAAGGGTGAGTACGAGATGTACTCAGCAAGACTTATGGCTGGTGGAGCTATTTTGCATAAAGCTACCCTTGTTTGTAAAACAAGAGGGAGAAGAAAATCTTCTAATCAGAATATTTTAAAAGGGGATAAGTGAGTGGTATCTCCAAAGTATTGATCATCATATATGATATCCACCAAATCATCATCATCATCGAACCTTATCTAGGATCACCCCTCGTACCCATGAGGAAGCATCTTTAATAGGGGTAAGAAAAAGGCTAGATTTTTTTAGATCTACTTTTTTTTGGCAAAGTGGTGGTCATAAAAAGAAATACAGGCTTACCAAATGGAACATAATTTATCGACCTAAGGATCAAGGGGGTTTGGGCGTGGAAGTGTTGGAACTTAAAAACAAATGCCTATTAAGTAAATGGCTTTTCAAAATCATGTCTGGAGATGGTGTATGGCACAAGTTGGTGCAAAATAAGTACATGCACTCTAAATCTCTGCCACAAGTTAAGATGAAACCTTCTGACTCACCATTTTGGAAAGGAATTATGAAAATTAAAGATGACTTCTTTGAGAGAGGTCTCTTTAAAATTGGGAATGTAGAGAAAACGAGTTTTTGGGAAGATACATGGTTGGGTCCTGAACTTTTATCCCAACAGTATCCTCCCCTCTACAGTATAGTCCAACGAAAACAAGTTTCTGTTGCTAATGTTTTCTCAACCACGCCTTTGAACATCAATTTTAGACAAGCTTTAACCGGTACTAAATGGACCAGGTGGCTCCATTTAGGTAGGCGCCTCATGGATATGCACTTGTCAAACCAACCTGACGTTTTTGTTTGGAAGTTGACGAACTCAGGGGAGTTCACAGTTAAATCTTATTATTTGGATCTAATGAACTGTTGGAATTATGCCCTAGAGGCAATAATAAAGATGTTATTATTATAATTCTTGTTCATGATAAAGTTTATATTCCATGCTAGAATTGTATTAAGCGGAAACATTAATACTTGTGTGGTTTGTGAACAACACCGTGTCCCTAGTACGCCTCTATGGACTAGCTCATTGATCAATGATGGTTAAGGTTTCCTAACCATAGACATGAGTTGTCAATTGATAATGAGATCATATCATTGGGAGAATGATATGGTGGACAGACCCAAACTAAGCGAAGCAATTAGATCGTGTCATCGTGTTCGTCTTTGCGAAGCTTTTCTTATGTCAAATATTGTATTCCTTAGACCATGAGATAATGCAACTCCCTGGTATCGGAAGAAAGCTTTGAGGTCATCAAACGTCATCCTATGAGAGGGTGATCATAAAGGTGTCTCTCAGGTGATCGGAAAGTATCTGTTGGGTTGTATGTATCGAGATGGGATTTGTCCCTCCCAAGTCGGAGAGATATACTTCGGGCCCACTCGGTAATCGATATCAACACCGCTTGCAAGCATGTGGTTAAGGAGTTAATCGCAAAGTGATATTGGATTACGGAACGAGTAAAGTACTTGCTATGAACGAGATTGAACTAGGTATGACGGTACCGACGATCGAATCTCGGGCAAGTAAAATATCGCGAGACGAAGGGAATATATATATGGGATTGATTGAATCCTGACATCGTGGTTCATCCGATATGATCATCGATGAATGTGTGGAGTCAATATGGGTGCCTGCACCCACTGTTGATTATTGATAGAAGATCATGTCTGCATATTCTCGAACCCGCAGGGTCACACACTTAACGTGTCTCGACGCTAGGATAGATTGGACAATTGGTTTATGAATTTTTCTTCGGAGTCTCGGATGGGATCCGGGACATCACGAGAGGTTCCGGAATGGTCCGGAGAATAAGATTCATATAAGGCAGTTTTGGAGTTCGAATTGTTCGGTTAATCGGTATTGTACGAAGCTTTAGAACCTTCGGAAGGGGCCAACGTGGTCCCACCTTCCGGGAGGGCATGGGCCTATGAGGGAGTCTCCTGGCGCATTGGGGGCACAAGGCCCCATAGGGCCCAGCCGATTCTGGATAGATTTAACTAACTCGTTTAAATCTAGGGATAGAATTTCTAGATAAGGGAGAGTTTAAATCATTTAAACTAGAGATAGGCTTGGAGGAGGGGCTAGCTGCCCCTCTATATAAAGAGGGTGGGGCGCACCAACCCCCACACCTTCCCTCCAACCCTAGCTGCCCTTCCTCTCTCCCTCCCGACTGCTTGTAGGCGAAGCCTGCTGCAGAAATTCTCCACCATATACACCACGCCGTCGTGTTGTAGATCCAATCCATCTCTCCACCATACTTGCTGGTCCGGGGAAGGAGGAGACGTCGAGGTGCCGCACGTGTGCATCTCACGGAGGCATCGCCACTTGTGGTGCTAGATCGGATCGGATCGCGAGGCGGAGAAGCGAAACGACTACATCACCCACGTTCCGACGTTAACGCGTTCCGCTGCGAATCTTCAAGGGTATGAAGATCTAATCCAATCTCTCTCGTTGTTTGCATCTCCTAGATTAGATTTTGGCTTTCCTCTGTTCGCTTCCGTAGAAAATTTTGATTTACTATGCTGAAACCCTTGGGTATCGAGCTAGATCTATGCGTAGATGTGATTCACGAGTAGAACGCAACATGGTTGTTGCGGCGTTGATGTTTTCTGTTGCAAGCCTCTTGTTTGTGTTCTTCTTATGACGCGGATAGTGAGATTGAAGCGTCCAGGCCAACCTTACGCGACGCCGTCATGAGACCGCTCCGCACTTGACGCGGTGGCTTGTACCACATGCGGCTGGTGGATGTCGGTTTCTCACTATAGTTGTCATGGGATTAACACCGAGTTTGGCAACTATAATATCACCGTTAGGCTTTCCGTAGGTAAGAATCGTTAGCATCTACTCCCATAAGCCACGTAAAACATGCAACAACAAAGTAGAAGCGTCTAACTTGTTTTTGCAGGGAGTGTTTTCTGTGATATGGTATGGCCCAAGATGTGATGTGTATAATGTATGCGATGATCATGTTTTGTAATGTTTCACGACTTGCATGTCGATGAGTACACAACCGGCTGGAGCCATATGGTTGTCTTTATAATTGTGTATGACCTGCGAGTCAACTTCTTATACGCCATGTAATAGCTTTACTTTATCGCTAAGTAGTTAGCAATAGTTGTAGTTGCTATTCGTGGTGGAGGCAATCATGGTGGAGTGATGGAGATCATGCCGGAACGCACAAGATGGAGATCATTGCGCGAAGATTGGCTATACCATGTCACATAAAGTTATATGCATGTGATGTTTATCCTTTTATGTATCTTATTATGCTTAGATCGCGACGGTAGCATTATAAGATGATTCCTCACTTAAAGATCAAGATAAAACTGTTCTCCCCAAGTATGCACCGTTGCGAAAGTTCGTCGTGTCCAAGCATCACGTGATGATCGGGTGCTATAGACTCTACGCTCACATACAACGGGTGCAAGCTAGTTTTTGCACACGCAGAAATACTTGGGTCTAACTTGATGAGCCTAGCATGTACAGACATGGCCTTGGAACACAAGAACCGAAAGGTTAAGCATGAGTCATATGAATGATATGATCGACACTTCGTTGTCCACCATTGAAACCACATCTCTTCTCGTGATGATCGGATTAGGTGTGGTGAATTTGGATCGTGTTCACTAAACAACTTGAGGGATGTTGAATTTAGTGGGAGTTCATCTAGTAATTTGATTAAAAGTTGAACTAGTTATAATGAACATAGTCTAATTGTACTTGCAGATACTGTAGATCACATGGCCAAGTCCAACTTCAACTTCAACGTTTTTGCTGAGAAAGAAAAGCTTAGAAACAATGGGTCTAACTTCACCAACTGGTTCCGCAATCTAAGAATCATTCTGTCTGGCGGACAAAAGGACTATGTCCTTGAGAAAGCGTTAGGTAACCCCCCCGCTGCAACTGCACCGGCTGATGAGAAAGCTGTCTATCAGTCGCGCAAAGATGATTATGGTGTGATTAAGAGCACCATGTTGTTTGCTATGGAACCGGAACTTCAAAATCGTTTTGAAAACTATCCCGGGCCCTTTGAGATTCTCGAAGAGTTGAAAACCATGTTTCAGACTCAGGCCCGTTCTGAGAGATATGAGATCTCTGAGAAGTTCTTTAACTGCAAGATGGAGGAAGGGAGTTCCGTTAGTGAGCACGCCATTAAGATGTCGGGCTACACTCAACGCCTTGAGCAACTGGATCAAGATTCGGAGGAGCTCAAGATTGACAGGGTTCTGCAATCACTCCCTCCCAGCTACAAAAGTTTTGTAGTGACTCATAATCAGATTGGTTCCACTGATACGATCACCGAGCTCTTCGCAAAGCTGAAGGCTGCGAAGGTGGACATCAAAAAGGATAATCATGTGTTGATGGTCAACAAGCCCTCCTTTAAGAAAGGTAAGGGTGCAAAGAAGCCCTTCAAGAAAGGAGGCAAACGCGCTGTTCTGCTGAGAAGAAGCTCAAGTCTGACCCAAGCCGAAAATCGAGTGCTTCTATTGCAAGGACAAGGGTCACTGAAGCGCAATCGTCAAGTACTTAGCGGACAAGAAGGCTGGCACCATCAAAGGTATATTTGATATACATGTTATTGATGTTTTCCTTACTAGCCCTCGTTGTAGTGCCTGGGTATTTGATACCGGTTCAGTTGCTAATATTTGTAACTCGAAACAGGAGCTACGGAATAGACGGCAGCTTGCTAGGGATGAGGTGACGATGCGCGTTGGCAACAGATCAAGAGTTGATGTGATGGCCGTCAGCACGCTCTCCTTAGTTTTACCTTCAGGATTAGTTTTAAACCTTAATAAATGTTATTATGTGCCTGCGTTGAGCATGAACATTATTTCTGGATCGTGTTTATTGCAAGACGGTTATTCATTTAAATCGGAGAATAATGGTTGTTCTATTTATATGAGTAACATCTTTTATGGTCATGCACCTCTTGTGAGTGGTTTATTTCTTCTAAATCTCGAAAGGGATGAAACACACATCCATAACATTGAGGCTAAGAGATGCAAAGTAGATAGTGATAATACTACTTATTTGTGGCACCGCTGCTCAGGTCATATTGGAGTAAAGCGCATGAAGAAACTCCATTCTAATGGACTTTTGGAGTCTCTTGATTTTGAATCATTTGACACATGCGAATCATGCCTCATGGGCAAGATGATCAAAACCCCGTTCTCCGGTAGAGCAACGGACTTGTTGGAAATCATACATACCGATGTATGCGGACCGATGAGTGTTTCGACGCGCGGTGGATATCGCTATTTTCTCACTTTTACCGATGACTTAAGTAGATATGGGTATATCTATTTAATGAAACATAAATCTGAAACGTTTGAAAAGTTCAAAGAATTTCAGAATGAAGTGGAGAAGCATCGTAACAGAAAGATTAAGTTTCTACGATCCGATCGTGGGGGCGAATATTTGAGTTATGATTTTCTCACGCATCTCAAAGCAAGTGGAATCGTTTCACAACTCACGCCACACCACAAACAAGCAATGGTGTGTCTGAACGCCGGAATCGAACCCTATTAGATATGGTCCGATCGATGATGTCTCTTACTGATTTGCCGTTATCATTTTGGGGTTATGCATTAGAAACCGCTGCATTCACTTTAAATAGGGCTCCATCTAAATCCGTTGAGACGACACCGTATGAACTGTGGTTTGGTGCTAAACCTAAGTTGTCGTTTCTTAAAGTTTGGGGATGCGAAGCTTACGTCAAGAAGTTGATGCCGGACAAGCTCGAACCCAAAGCGGAGAAATGCGTCTTCATAGGATACCCTAAGGAAACTATTGGGTATACCTTCTATCACAGAACCGAAGGCAAAGTGTTTGTCGCAAAGAACGGTTCCTTTCTTGAGAAGGAGTTTCTCTCGAAAGAAGTGAGTGGGAGGAAAGTAGAGCTAGACGAGGTCATTGAACCTTCTCTTGAATTGGAGAGTAGCGCAGCACCTGAAATTGTTCCAGGTCACTTTGCACCAACAATAGAGGAAGCTAATGACAAGGATCATGAAGCTTGGACGATGTCACTCGAACGTCAGGTCGACAAGGCCGCGTGCCCCTCTGAGTGGTACGGCAACCTGTCTTAACTGTCTTGTTAGTAGAAGACAGTGAAACTACGAACTATGAGGAAGCGATGATGAGCACAGAATCTGAGAAATGGCTAGAAGCCATGAAATCAGAATTGGGATCCATGAGCGAAAACCAAGTATGGACTTTGGTGGACCCTCCTAGCGACCGAAAGGTCGTTGAGTGCAAATGGATCTTCAAGAAGAAAACGGACGCGGATGGTAATGTTACCGTCTATAAAGCACGGCTTGTCGCAAAAGGTTTTCGACAAGTTCAAGGTGTTGACTACGATGAGACTTTCTCTCCCGTAGCGATGTTTAAGTCCATTCGGATTTTATTAGCAATTGCTGCGTTTCATGATTATGAAATATGGCAGATGGATGTCAAGATCGTTCCTCAATGGCAACATTGATGAAGAGTTGTATATGATGCAACCCGAAGGTTTTGTCGATCCTAAGGATGCTGATAAAGTATGCAAACTTCAGCGTTCCATTTATGGACTGAAGCAAGCATCTCGGAGTTGGAACCTTCGTTTTGATCAAGTGATCAAGAGCTTTGGATTTGTTCCAAATTGCTACGAAGCTTGCATCTACAAGAAAGTGAGTGGGAGCTCGGTGACGTTTCTGGTACTATATGTGGATGACATATTGATTATTGGAAATGACATCAACATGCTTAACGATGTGAAGAGTTATTTGAACAAGTGTTTTCAATGAAAGACCTAGGTGAAGCTGCTTATATATTGGGCATCAAAATCTATAGAGATAGACAAAGACGCTGATAGCTTTAAGCGAGTACATACCTAGACAAAGTTCTAAAAGGTTCAGAATGGATAAGGCATTGAAAGGTTCAATTGCCTATGTTGTCGTGTAAGATATTGAGCAAGGCTCGGTGTCCAGCTGATGAAATGATAGGAAGCTATGACCAAAGTGCCTTATGCCTCGGCCATAGGTTCCATCATGTATGCCATGTCGTACTAGACCGGATGTGTCCAATGCTCTTAGTTTGACGGCAGATATCAAAGTGATCCAGAGTGGAACTTTGGACAGCCATGAAGAACATCCTAAGGTACCTAAATAGGACTAAAGAAATGTTCTTAGTCTATGGGGTGATGAACAAATCGTCAGAAAAGGTTACGTCGATGCTAGTTTCGACAATCGACAAGGATGATTGTAAATCTCGGGACGTGATACGTGTATATTTTGAATGGAGGAGCTGTGAGTGGAGAAGCTGCAAGCAAAGCGTGATCGGGATCTACAGAGAAGCGGAATACATGGTGCTGCAGAAGCGTCGAGTGAAGGAGTTTGGATCAAACTTCATCATCGAAGCTTGGCGTGGTTCCAAGTGCATTGGACCCACTGGAGATATTGTGTGACAACACCGCGCCATAGCACTCGCTAAGGAACCAAGATATCATCCAAAGACCAAGCATATCAACCGCAAGTTTCATATAATCCGAGATTATATAGCAGATGGAGATCTCAAGATCAGCAAAGTACATACAGATCTGAATGTCGATCCATTGACTAAACCTCTTCCACGTAAAACATGATCAGCACCTCGGCCATGGGTGTGAGATTGTTGCCAAATGTAAACTAGATTATTGACTCTAGTGCAAGTGGGAGACTGTTGGAATTATGCCCTAGAGGCAATAATAAAGATGTTATTATTATAATTCGTGTTCATGATAAAGTTTATATTCCATGCTAGAATTGTATTAAGCGGAAACATTAATACTTGTGTGGTTTGTGAACAACACCGTGTCCCTAGTACGCCTCTATGGACTAGCTCATTGATCAATGATGGTTAAGGTTTCCTAACCATAGACATGAGTTGTCAATTGATAATGAGATCATATCATTGGGAGAATGATATGGTGGATGACCAAACTAAGCGAAGCAATTAGATCGTGTCATCGTGTTCGTCTTTAAGCTTTTCTTATGTCAAATATTGTATTCCTTAGACCATGAGATAATGCAACTCGGTATCGGAAGAAAGCTTTGAGGTCATCAAACGTCATCCTATGAGAGGGTGATCATAAAGGTGTCTCTCGTGATCGGAAAGTATCATTGGGTTGTATGTATCGAGATGGGATTTGTCCCTCCCAAGTCGGAGAGATATACTTCGAGCCCACTCGGTAATCGATATCAACACCGCTTGCAAGAATGTGGTTAAGGAGTTAATCGCAAAGTGATATTGGATTATGGAACGAGTAAAGTACTTGCTATGAACGAGATTGAACTAGGTATGACGGTACCGACGATCGAATCTCGGGCAAGTAAAATATCGCGAGACGAAGGGAATATATATATGGGATTGATTGAATCTGGCATCGTGGTTCATCCGATATGATCATCGATGAATGTGTGGGAGTCAATATGGGTGCCTGCACCGCTGTTGATTATTGATAGAAGATCATGTCTGCATATTCTCGAACTGAGGTCACACACTTAACGTGTCTCGACGCTAGGATAGATTGGACAATTGGTTTATGAATTTTTGTTCGAGTCTCGGATGGGATCCGGGACATCACGAGAGGTTCGAATGGTCCGGAGAATAAGATTCATATAAGGCGTGCAGTTTTGGAGTTCGAATTGTTTCGGGTTAATCGGTATTATACCGAAGCTTCTAGAACCTTCGGAAGGGGCCAACGTGGTCCCACCTTCCGGGAGGGGGCATGGGCCTATGAGGGAGTCTCCTGGCCGCATTGGGCCAGGGGCACAAGGCCCCATAGGGCCCAGCCGATTCTGGATAGATTTAACTCGTTTAAATCTAGGGATAGAATTTCTAGATAAGGGGAGAGTTTAAATCATTTAAACTAGAGATAGGCTTGGAGGAGGGGCTAGGGCTGCGCCCCCCTCTATATAAAGAGGGGTGGGGGCGCACCAACCCCCCACACCTTCCCCTCCAACCCTAGCCGCCTGCTGCCCTTCCTCTCTCCTCCCGACTGCTTGTAGGCAAGCCTGCTGCAGAAATTCTCCACCATATACACCACGCCGTGTTGTAGATCCAATCCATCTCCACCATACTTGCTGGTCCGAGGAAGGAGGAGACGCCGAGGTGCCGCACGCAGTGCATCTCACGGAGGCACCGCCACTTGTGGTGCTAGATCGGATCGGATCGCGAGGAGGAGAAGCGAGTACGACTACATCACCCACGCTCCTTAACGTTCAATGTCTTAATCTTCAAGGGTATGAAGATCTAATCCAATCTCTCTCGTTGTTTGCATCTCCTAGATTAGATTTTGGCTTTCCCTCTGTTCGCTTTCGTAGAAAATTTTGATTTACTATGCTACGAAACCCTTCATGAACGACCACACACGTTTCCTTGTCAAATATATTTGGAAGATGAAAGTGCCTCTAAAAATTAAGATTTTTATGTGGTTCTTATACCGTTGAGTTCTTCTTACTAAAGACAATCTAGCCAAAATAAATTGGCACCGTAGTAGTAAATATTGTTTTTGTGATAAGAATGAAACAATACAACATTTATTTTTTGATTGTACTTTTGCGAAAGTGGTGTGGCAGATTATCCATATGGCCTTTAATATTACACCCCATGTAAACACAACAAATCTTTTTGGTAATTGGTTAAGGGGCGTTGATAAGCAAGACAAAGTGCACATACGTGTAGGCGTTTGTGCTGTACTTTGGGCCATATGGAATGTAAGAAATGATTATATATTTAACAATGCAAAATCTTCTTCTTTTATACAGGTTATCCCATTGGCAATGAACTGGATCTGTTTGTGGTCCTACCTACAAACAATGGACAAACGCAATGCCATGGACACTGTGTGCAGCTAGCTAGAATTGGTGGCACCGGATATATACAAATAGTACAACTAGCATTTTGATTTTCGTATAGCACTTTGATAGAGATGCATATCACGTGATCTTGTATTTTTCATTGGCTGGTCCATGTGGAGACCTTGTGTGACCCACGATGTAATAATTTGTAACGACTTTTTTCCAATAAAGTAATAAAGGTTGTATGTATCTATCGATACAGAGGCCGGGGTAATCCCCATATTGAAAAAAGGTTATAGTTCTCTATGATCTTAGAATTCGGTCACCAAGCATTCATAACCGTGACCACGGCTTTTTGAAAATATTTAACCCTGTAGGGGTTTACAACTTTACCACACATACCAACCGACTCTGAATGTCACTTAAGGTTATCCCTCTTCCTTGGAAGGCCGACAGAGGGTGGTTGGATACGACCTTTACCTTGCTTTCTCCAATACCATGAGTCACGCCCTAAGGATGGTTCCAACATAATGGGTCAAATACCGAAGCCGGTCCCTAGAGATGTGAGGCGAGTTGGTTCCACTAGGGGCTCCATCGAACCCAAGCAACTTGGTCCATGCTTTCCTACCTGTTATGATGCACCTTCACCCGCCAAATCTTTCAAAAGGTTTTCTATGCATATGTTTAATGTAATGCCCGAACGATGTGACTCATGGAATCTACTAGGCAAGTTAGTCAATCAAGGGGTTTCCAAGCCTCATGTGGTTGTACGCTCGTCTCGGTTCCAAAGGCAAGAACTCGGTTCCTAGTAGTGGCGAGCATGGGACTGCAAAAACCATGTCCCACCATGGCCTCCCATACAAGCCTTAGCATGTTTAATCATTACCACTAATCTCACCTCATTAGTATATCTCAATATCCTGTCAGACTAGATTATCTGCAACTGATACATCATCTAGATGAACCAACACTAACAGTTATGCATGGCTAAGTAGGACACAAATATAATCTCTAGGAGTGCACACAAGGCAAACCTAGTTATGCTAGGAGTAGTGGATCAGGTAATATAAGCTCAAAGAGGGTAATGCAATATAAGATACTTTATCTATCGATAAAAGACCACAGTAAAATTATATGCATTATAGCAAGAACTGAAATACTTTGAAAGCATAGGATTGTTTCATGGTGGGGCTATGCTTGACTTTGCATGTTGATAACCAATAAGTAGATCTCCGTACATCTGGTACTTGACTTGGTTATAGTTGGTCAAGTATTGTTCGCCGATCTTTGATGGTGTTGATCTCGGTCTTTGATCTCGATCTCGATATCATACTCTACTGGAAAGAACCAAACACCAGAAACAAAGGGAAACAATCAACACATGGCATCAATGCAATGCTCAAACAAGGATGATGATATGAAAAGTTAAATAATATTGAAATGTACCCCTAAGGGATGCTTGACAATTTAATCGGGGTTCCGAGGAATATAAACACTAATTCAGAGAAACCTCGGATGCATATGAAAGGGGTCATATTGTTCCTCTAATTTAACTTGTCATTTAAGTTGCTTAACAATGCATGATTTTGATGATAAGAGGAAGATCTTATTTTTTTGAACATTTTTATATATTATACATAAATTTTCTAAGTTAATATGAATTAGTTATGATTTTTCTTAATTTAAATCCAATTTAAACCATTTTTAAAACAATTTATCATTTTATTGAATATTTTACCACCTGAACCCACATGCCATGTTTATTCATTTCAGAAAACATTTATGAAAATATTAGAAACCTGACAATCTGGCCCCATAGAGATACTTATATTTCTATAAAATAATTACAAAAAAATTTAAATAAAATAAAAAGTCATATATTGCACCATGATGATGTCAGCATGACATCAGCAATGGGGGCTGCAGGTGGTGGTCGAATTGGGCGTCTGGGAGCGCTCTAAGCTAAGGGAGCGGGGGCGTTCGACGCGAGCGTGCGCGCTGATCGTTATAGTGGTGGTGCCGCTTAAAGGAGGTCATCAGAGTGACATCTACGATGGCGGATGGTGGCGTTGCGCACAGGTGCACGACGGGGTGGCGCTAAAAACATGAGGAAGGAAGCGGATGGGGCTCAGGAGAACCAGTAGCTCACCCTGGTGCTCATGGAAGTGACGGAGAGGCGCGGGGAGGTCGGGCGAACGAGAATCGACGGCGACCGGACTTCGAGAATAAAAGGTCGTCGGCAGCGATAGAGGGCGTTCTGGCCTCATTCGGTTGTCGAGGAAGATCAGTACGACAAGGCGGAGCTTCTAGCAACGTAAGAGGGGATCGAGGAGGCACAGGACGGCAGGGTGGCGAGAGATCTGTGGCTAGGGTTCTGGCTAGAGCGAAAAATTGGGAAAGGGAGAAGCTAGGGTTCGTCCAGCGGGTCGAGGGGATACTTGTACACGTCACCGGAGGTGGTAGTGTGAATCTCCTCGTAGCGGTCATCACGGCAAGGCAGGGACAACGCCGACGTCGACATTCAGTAGCTTGGTTGCGTCGTCGTCCTTCTATCATCGAGGAAGAAGAAAGAGGAAAGAAGCAAAGGGGTAAGGGCTGCGTCGGGCTACAGTTGGGCCATAGATGGCCTGTGGGAAAGGTTCTTGTGGGGTGTTAGGGTTAGCTGGCTCCATTTATTAAACAACACCTTTGTTTCTAAAATCCTTTTCTCTTTGTATTTCTAATTTCTTTTATGTTTTTGGTTATTCCAAAAATACCAGAGGCTATATAAAAACATGTAAAATATTGCAGGGCCCTTGTCATGCACTTGAGCTCCCTATTTTTTGTAGTTTTTGAAATATCCAAAACCATTTGAATAAGTTCAAAGAGAGGGAAGATTAGGGTTTTATTTTGTTTCTTACGTGTTTGCATTTTTCTTAGCAAAGTATGATGCTTATGAGTGCACAAACAACCCTGATTACTATTTAAATAATACTGGGGTGTTACAAACATCTCTTCTATGGTGTTCCTGCCATTGATTAGAATGGCTTGAGTAACCTTTAGATCATCTTCACTCTGGTGGAACTTCTTCCATACTGATTGTTGAATACTATATGATCATATGGTCAGTCTTGTATGCAATTGGGGTGATGTTAGAATCTCCTATCTGTACTCCAGCCACGCCATCATCAGGGATGTCCATGGAGGAAACCACTTTCGTAGGTAAACTCTACGATGTCGTTCCATGGATTATAAAAAGAAATGATCATGTCAGATGACCACCACAACAAGTTATATATGGATCCATATAAGGAACAAACAAAGGTAGTTTTCATACCATTTTATGTTGGACAAGATTTGTCCTTGTCAAACGGGTCACAAATGGAACTCCAATGAAGGTGTTGATTGGCGGTAGGGTATCTAGGACGTGTTCCATCTCATCATCGGTAAGGTGGTATCTTCGGGCGACAAGCGTAGATTCATACACGTCTTCCTTGCCACCAAGACTATAGGTATAGAGAATAGTTATCCTTGGCACAAATCCTGTCAAACAAAAAACATAACATTTCTTCCCCGGTAAGATCGTTTTGTGTAATGAATTGCTTCCATCCTTCACCTCCCATGATAGTCATGTTCTTTATTTTCTCGAGGTCAATCTTGTAGGTGCGCCCAAGCACCTTGAAGGGCACACACTCGCATTCAGTTATGGCTAGATTGAACATGAACCTTGAATTGCATGGCATAGTCTGTGCACCAAAAACAAAAGAATCAGACATTAAATAAACCGTTACAAACTTAAAGTGTAGTTTGAAAGAAAATTTCTTGTTACCACTTACCACTGAGTTCTGGAACCCCTATGACCCTGACAAGTAGATACAAAAGGACATGCCCGATGACAACCTGGATTCGCAATTGCTCTTGCATACTTGACACGATGCTAGGCAAAAATGATGAATGAATAAGTGATATATGGAACTAAACTCTCAAAAGGAATAGGGTGTATATACATTAAACGTATTATAATTTAAACACCTGAGTTGTGGTCTTAGTTTTCTTAGCTTTGTTGGTTCAACAGCATCAGATGCTATGAACCTTGCTCTCTTAGGTCTCTTGACTATAGGTTGCTTCACATCATCATTGTTTTCATCATCATCATGCGATGTGACATTGATTAAGCAAGTGTTGGTTTTAGAAACCTAAATAGATATTGCAGTAATTAGAATGTTTTGTGTTGAAGCTGTACAATAGGTTTAACTACTATCTTAGAGTCAGTAGCAACAATTTTAAAACCTGCAATTCGATGCTATTTCTATGCTATACATTAGGATCCTTCGGCATCAGCTCTTCCATTTTGCAGTATTCACAATTCCTACAGGCGCCTATTTCTAGATCCGCCCTTGACAGTGCGGCCATTTCGAGACTTGCTAACTAGAAGAATCAAATTGTAAGTAGTGAACTATAATAATCAAATTTAATAGCATATGGTTTGGTCAACCACAAGCATCATCCAATGAGATGAATCTGTATCTTCCAAGGAGCTTCATAGTAATATAGGACACACAAGTCAATGAGATGAATATGCAATAAAGCATAGTGGTTTTACAAATACACTAGGTAGATGCAGATCATCTCATCAACATTCTAAGTGCCACATCTTCATCATTGGCACTAATTTGGGGCATAAGATTGTCCATTAGCACTAACATAGTTATGAAAAATAAGAATTTGGGGCATTAATTTGGTGACTACTACAAGATAATAAAGTGGCCTAGACAGCAACGCCGATCCACTGCCCTAGAACAAGGCGGTGACACAGTGACCAAGATCCATCGCTGATGAACTAGATGGAGCACAAACGCGGTGAACCCAGACAACAAGGTGACACGGCGAAGGGCAGTAGGTCGAGGAGCACTTACATTGGTGACCTAGATGCATCCGCTGTCGTGGGAAGGGAATGGGATTTGATTGGCACCAAGAAGGGGAGGGGATTTGGTTCTTGTCGGCGAGGGGAGGGGATTTCACCATCGCCGGAGAGAGTTTTCCCAGCGATGGGATCTGGAGGTGAGTGGATTTGGTCGAGGTGGGGACTAGGGAAGGGAAAGCGACTAAAGGACCCGTATCACCTAATGAGAATTGGGGCCCACGTTGGAGCTGACTGTGTGGCCCCGACCGCACCGCACCACATGGCACCAGACCGCACCACACCATACTACACTACACCACGTTGTCTTCGGCGCAACTCCGTCGCTGTCGCTGCTGCATCTCGGCTGCCGTAGTGGAGGAAGAGGGCTAACATGCAGATGCGCGTGCCAGAAGGATAGGGCGACATTGTGGACCAGGTGCATTCGGTCTTCCTCCCTAAATTTGTTCTAGCTAGAGTTCTAGTGGTTTGGGGGAATTTAAGATTTCCCTCACTTGTTCTACAGAGTTGGGTTGGAATCGATTGTGAGCTGCCAATTTTGTTCATAGATCAAGAGATTGGTGGGAAGGAGCTAGATCCTAGTTGGAGATGCCAGTGCAACCATGTTCCTTCTAGGAAGGTTGCCTCCTATGGGGCAGAAATTGGTAGAAAATTTGTAGGTTGTCCAGATGAAGTGTGTTGTTTCTTGTACTAGATGGACAACCCATGGCCAACACAGATGCAGAGAATCCTTTCCCAGCTATGTAAGAAGGCAAATGATAAGATGTTGCTTGAGCTGAGGCTGGAAGATAGAGACACGGATATGTAGTAATTTAAATCAAGGCTAAAGAAAATGAGAAAAGAAATGGAATGCAATCATGTTTGGTTCATGATGATGCTTAGTGTGGCAGTGACTTTAGGATGTGTTCTTCTCTTTGTTGTTGGAAATTATGAATATAATGGTTGAGTTATGGATGTACTCTTCTCTTGTCTTTGAATTGAGTTTTGACATGGGTATGCCCTACGGGTTCCTAGAGTTAGCCTACCCGGTACCAGCCTGGCAGGGGCCCACATAATACCCCATGCGGATGATGAAGCCCGAGAAGGATTCGGGTGACCAAGGACCATACGAATGTGACTTCTTGGAGAACACGACTAGCTATAGATAGAATTTCAAAGGGTCCAACCCTAATATGTAACCGACTTGACCTACCCCGAGACCTGGCCTCCCCATATAAGGGCCAGGAGGGCACGACGAGGAGGATCACTTAACTCTTATACCCTAGCATACACCACGCCAGATCCAATCTGCGCACCTTTGTAATCTTCAGTTCTGCCATCAATCAAGAACAGACAAGCAGGAGTAGGGTTTTCCCTCCGGGGGCCTGAACCTGGGTAAATCTCGTGTCCCCATGTTGCTAATCTGTTAGTCGTTCCGCGATTACTAGCGTGCCCTCCTTCTCCAAAACCCAAGTCCATAACAATGGGCATTGACGAGTCGAACCCTCGTCAATTGGTGCCGTCTGTGGGAACTAGGGATGCTGATTGTGCGATCGTGACGGCCCCATCCACCTCGATCTTTGACTCCTCTGCTGCAGAGAACCACCTTCTCTTTGGCACCATCGACTTCACCGTCCACTCACCCGCAACCCGCCAAGACTTTGATTTTGTGGGAGACGGAGTCGACATGATGCTTCCAGGTAGGCAAATCGGCACCATCCGCCTCCCAGAGCGGGTGGTACCTCCGGCAATCGCGCCCGCTTCGTGGGTGCCGCCGATCGGTGTCCTGAGCGCACCGTCGCTGTCAAGCGATTCAGATGATAGCAACTACAACTCTGACCTATGTGACCCTCCTACAGAGGAAGGACCCTACGGTTCTGGATCTGAGATATGTGGGAGCAATGTTCTCCCCCATCGCTACATGTGCGCGGCCATCCACGATGGTAACGTCGACAACAGAGCCGAACCAACGACTCCCCCTCTCAATCCGTAGGCTGCCAATGCCGGAAACGGACTCAACAGCCCACCCCCAACCAATCCCAATGGGAACGGGCCACGCGAGGCTACTAACGATGGCAGTCACAATCATCAAGAGATCCATCTCAATGACATTTAGTCAGAAAGAGTCCAAGAGGCCGTGCAAGGTACCAATCCTTTGCCAATGAATGCCGCTCGGGACATGCTGATGGGCTATCACTGGCTCCTCATAAAGGAGCACAATCAAAAGGTCGAGCAACACAAAGAGCTTGAACAATGCAGGCGAGCGGTTGACGAATCAAGCATGTAGAGAGCCATGCTCTCCTCCGCCGGAGGATCCTCCTTGAAAGACTACAACGGCCACAAGCACCACTCACATGGACCCCGCTGCTAGACGTGAGGACACCAAGGCACTCGACTTGTCCTTCATGTCAATGGACTCGTAGGGCAACATCATGCACAAAACACCGCAAGCCGCGGTCATGGCAGCCACTACATACCTGGAAGCAAACCCACCACCGGCGGGGGACCCTAGACACGCAATCCAAAAATCTGCCATTGCGGGCCTCAGGCTCGTGGAGAAACGACCCCGGAGCCGAAGAAAAAGGCTACGGTAAAATTCACCAGAAGCTGCACACCCTCATCCGACGAGGATGAGCATGACATGTCATGGCATCGACACAGCCCCAGCGAAGGAGCCGCAACTATGACGCCCATGACGAGCTCATGCAGCACAAGATGGACAAATCATGCGCAAAACATGCATGCTCCATAGAGTCCGAGGAGGAGGACACAGAGCTATGCGGCACCAGATGCTTCAGCAGAGCCATCCGACAATCCCGGATGCCCAAAGGCTTCAAGCTCCCATCGGAAAACCCCAAGTTCGATGGCTTCTAGGAGCCGAAGATTTGGTTGGATGACCACGTCTCGTCGGTCAAGATATATGGCAGAAACAGAAACAAAGCCATGCAATGCCTTCAACTGCAGCTGAAGGGAACGACCACAGCCTGGCTCAATAACCTCCCCTCCGGATCCATCCGCAGGTGGGAAGAGCTGGTGTAGAACTTCATCCGCAACTTCAAAGGCACCTGCAAGAGTCCTACCTCAATCGAAGAGTTGCACGCCAATTGCCAGCGCTACAACGAGTCAATCCTCTCCTACGTGTAGTGCTGGTCAGTAATCAAGGACTCTTCCGAGAACATATCAGAAGAGAGGGCAATCGATGCCTTCAACGGCGGCGTAAGAGGCCGCGAACTCAAGGAGGAGATAGGTCGGGTCAAGCCCAATACCATCGATCACCTGATGGACATCGCCAACCACTGGGCGGATGGCGAGGACGCCGTCAACCATAACCGTTCGGATGATGAAGATGATCTCGTCCGCAGGCGCGACAGCTGAGGAAATAGAAGGGCGCGCGCGTCTACGATGATCGTGAAGAAATCGACATGGTCGCGGTTGGCTACGCCGAACGCGTGATAATGGCAACTGCAGCGGCGGCTATCGCAGCGGTGGCTACCGTGACACTCAGCTAGCCGGGTGAGTAGCCCACTATTTCCCATATATATATATAACCCTATTTAGCATCTATATATATATATCGAAAATAGTGGGGTGTCTACGGTGGTACATGCGCATATGATTCTTATCGTCCGATCTTGTAAAGATAACACACGGTGCTTACCTTGGTGCATGCGTCGTCAACTCCAGTTCATAAACCCCGTCACACCGAGAGCATGACCCAGGCTTGGTCTACCCATGTTTCATTTGCAAAGCACGGTCCATTAGTTTTCACGATGGAACCGTTTGCGGACAATGGGGGACAGAGCCGTGACCATAGTTGTTTATCGACTCTTATGCCACTCTCGCTCACAATGGATGTTTGATTTTATCCGGGGACAGACCAAACATGTCTCTTGTAGGGTGGCCAAGCTTCGAAACCACCGTGATTTTAATGTTTTTCTTTTGAAAGAGTGTGCTTTTAAAATTTTCCATTTGTACAAATACTCCATAAAAAGTTAGATTATAGACATATACGCGCATTCTAAACCCCGACTAACCACAAAGTCGCCGCATGCGCCGCGCCGTGTTCCTTTATCATATGACGCAAAGACAACACGGCGTGCAATCCCATGGCGAGGCAATCATAAAATCGATATACTAGTTTCAACAAAATTCATTAGAACACCCGTAGATATTTTTTTAAGCATACATATCCGTGTATTGGTAAAATACGGCACCGCCATGCACTATCCAAAAAATAGATGCCGCTACCGGTCAAGATTGTATCAACCGTAGCAATGGGTTACATCGGCATGGGTTGGGAGGAATGGATGTATTATGGTTCGCGTTGTTTTATCACGGCATGACACTTCCCATTCTTCCGGCGTAGGCCAGCCACAACGTTTAAAGCAAATTAGGACGGTCATACCTTCCTGAGCAGCACACGTTAAGGTTACATCCTTTTTTGCTTGCTGATAGACTGATAGTGGTCTCCCCGTATATGGGACATCATCAAGCTGAGTATATCGCCTGTGCCCACCCCCCAACCCCATTCGACACGAGCAGTTTCAAAACTCTTAAAACCTTCTCCTCTTAGAGGTGAAGAAAACTTGAGCTAGGAAGGAAAGATTACTACTGGAACAAGATCATAAAGGTACGTGCGCCGGTTGATTTTTCACCACCGTTCTTCATAACTGGTGGGCGGAAACACGTATCATCGCCAAAAAAACAAAATGTGGGTTTATTCTTGTCTAACCAAGAAACCCGCGAGTAATCCGCGCATTCTTCATGACTGGTGGGCGCAAGCCTACTAGTGCAAAAAGAAGGATGGAGAAGCTTGCATTGTGGACGATGGAAGTACTACTATGAAACGAAAGTATGGAGTGAACCAGAAAGAGCGTGGCAGCCAGGTGAAAAAGCGGCGGGAAAGATATATCGTCTCTAAGAAGTGTAGACACAAAACGATTAGTATAAAAAGAAAGATGGGCGGCAGACGGTGACATCCGAGGGTTCCATTCTTTTTTTTAAGCCAGCTGGGTACCCTCCATCGTCACAAGCCGTTATAGATAAGGATGGGCACAAATGTGTCCAGTGAAATGCAAATAAACATGCAAGAAACGATTACGGTTAGAAAAAGTAGCAATGCGAGCACGGGTTTATCTCCTCCCACAACGGAGTACTTTATAAACATACCAATGTTACATGGCGTATGGACAAGTACGACAGTTTAGCAACTGACTAAAACATGGCATGTTGCGAAACAACCAGAAGTTAGAAGATACTTAGTACTTGCTAATCTTGCTCACATGCAAGGATCAAGATGGGAGAGCGGGCCTATACATACCCATCAGGATTCTCTTCCGAATTCATGAAACTTCGTGGGCAGAACCTTGTTTACGATCCAGAACGCGGGTGTGTGTGGCACGAAGCAACCTACACTCATCCGCTGGCTTACAAAAGTACTTGCAGGTAGCATTGGCGAAACATGTCCATGGTTTGTTTGTTTTATGTAAAACGAGTTATTCGTCGCCCTCCCTTTATCCGTACCGAGCAAGTTTATATATTGGATCCGTAAGCCAACTGCTAAAAAATAGATATGGGGTGGGGGTGGTGGTGTGGGTGGGGTGGGGGGGGGGGAACAAGAGGAGTGTTGTTTCCACGAAGCGGACGAGCGAGTAACGGGAGGCAGACCGCGAGACACACACAGTGAGAGAAGGAGATGGTCGATCTGATTAAGAGAGCTAAAATGCATGCAATCCAATGGTTCCCATCCTATGCGCACGAACCACCATGAGCATAAAATCCGCATCCATATATATATATATATAGTAAAATAAGAGGGGCACCTTGGTGCGCCGTTTGGGTCAACCCCGTTAGTGCGTTTTGATGAGTCAAGAGTGGACCAGGTTTGATTTACTTCCTAGTTATTTTGGATAGAGTTGTTTCCATACGCTGACAACGTGTATCAAACTTTTAATGGTTTCCTAAATAAACACCTCTCCTTTTATTTGCTTTCCTACTTTTTATGCATGCGTAAGTAGAGGTCTAGATAAAAAGGATACGCATGTTGTGCAGGCACCTCATCCGGCCGGCCGGCCGGCCAACTCAATTGGCTATGTAGAAATCAGGTATGCCTTGTGATTTTAAAATGAATCTTGGCCATGTACATAAATATCTTGGTTAGGTATGTACATACCTATAAATATCTTTGGTGTATCTTGGGTATGTACATACCTAAATATCTTTGGTGTATCTTGGGTATGTACATACCTAGAAATTTTGCGGAATATCTTGGCTATCTACATACTTATAAATTTCATCAAGAAAAACAGACCAAAAAGTTGCAAAACAAGATGGGACATCCGTACGCCTCTGCCAACAAGCAGTGCAGGGTGAGAGGGGACTCCATTTTCCTGCCGGTAGGACCCTGCCGAGCTGGCACCCATTTGCACCATATGCTGCCTGCCGCCCAGCTCAAATGACAGCAGCAGCGTCGCCATCACCGTCGTGACACCGAGCCGTCCTGATACTCCTCCTTGGACACAAGCCATAAAGATCCACAAGGGGCAAAGCGAGCCAAGTCTGCAGACACCACAACCTTTCACTTCTAATCCTGCTCATAATCTCATCTCATGAGCCTTCTACGTTGTCGGTGTAACCAGTGTTCACCAACTGCTGCTCCTGTACTGTACATGCCAGCTTGTATAATCACCAACTGCTGTTCCTTCTACGGTGTAACCAGTGACCAACCAACTCATTCTTGTGTAATCGCGGAGCTCAGGACCTGATCGCCCCTAGGCTATACAGCGACCTCGGTCTGAACAGACTGTTGAACAGAAACCTTGTAGGTGACTCTTGCGGAGGTGGTTTCAGGTGATCAGGGTGCCCTTTTACCTGAAGCACGGTATGTCCTATCTCCTCGCGTATAGCTTCTAGCGTCTTCAGATCCACGTCTGATCTCCCTGCCACGTCACGAACATAGAAAGTGTTAACCGCTTTGTCGTCCCTAGTGCACACTTCCGCTCTCGTGACTGTCAAGCCATTCTCACGGAAGATCCTCGTTACATCGGATAACAGTCCCACTCTATCGCCCGTTGACAGTTCTAACTGCAGGCCCTGAGGGCAATTGTTGAAAAACAACAGATCGGTTAACTAAATTCATAAACAACAACAACAACAACAACAACAACAACAACACAAAAAAGAATAAATATGCTCATGTTATAGCTAGTCAGTGGTTATTTTCATGTGATCAAAAAGGGGATAAAGACCCCGGCCCCCTGCATCGACACATGCATATAGCTTTAAATGTGATCTGATACCTAACATACATTCTGTACTGTACTGTGTTACTGCACACATGAACATGCACAATTGTGTTTGTCATGCACACATGGTCTCTTGTACACCGGAGAAAAATAGCATGTGCTTCATCAAGAAAAAAAAAAGGACCCAGACAGGGACTCTGGCTCATCAGCAAAGTGTGGCAGACAACAATACAATATGCCAGCTCTCCAACCACAATCGACCTCCTATAGTGATGCATCGCACCGCTGAAGTTTCTACTCGTGCAAGGATAAGCAAACTATATGCAACATAGACAATGGTACCATAGGAAATGAAATTCAGAAAGGTGGCCAATTACCTCGGATAATCTCCTCTCTATAGCTGCTTCAACACACTGGATAACTCGTTGTCTCTCAGCCTCAGAATTGACAGGTGACCCATCGATGTGCCGAATGTAATACTCCTATTCAACCATGCCAAGATAATAAATAAGAAAAAAAAACAGATGTCTAAATCCAGCTGTAGATTAGAATGTTGGCAGTAACTAAGATACCTGGTAAGCTTCGGGGCCCTCCGTGTCCACACTCCCATGGAAAACCACATATTGCATATCTGTCAAGGTGCAAACTGTATCGAAGAGAAGCTTTGGTCGATCTTTGCACCGAACTGTCACCACCGAATAACCTTTCTCGAGCCAATTAACGACCGAGACCATTGGTCTTGGACTCACATTCTCTCTATCCGTATCATATCTTTCGTAATCCCGATCCTCGAGCATTATCTGGTGCAGCCTACGCTCTGTGTTGGTTATCCCCATCGCAACCGTTGTCTTGGCATCTTGGCTCCTGTTGCTTCCCTTGAACACATTGCGAAGCCGCTCCTTGATTCTGCATAGCCTTTCTGTATCTAAGATTGCCAACCCGGTTTTAGTATCAGTGACCTGCATTACTGCTGCTGCTCGTTTGTTATGAGTCCAGACCTCTGCATTCACCACATTACACTCCAGATTAGTGAGCACCGCGCTCACTTCTGAAATCAGACCAGGCCTGTCAGTTCCAGTAAGCTCTATCAAGGTATAGTCAGAGGACGGCTCCACTCCAACATATCTCGTTTTTGAAGGAGAAAAGAATGAATCAGCCTCGAGACACTGCTGGGAAAAAAATAACAAAATTCAGCAGTGATGAACAAAATAAAGAACCGAACTAGGATGGCAACAATTACCTTATGGATATAATCTACTATCTCATCCAGCAAAGATTTGTCCAATATCTTCTGCCCATTTTGATTCGTTACATTGAACACTGGTGAAAGATGTTTAACAACTTAGACGGACTAGATTAGTTTTGAAAGTGCTAGTTGCAATAACAGTTAGTGCAAAACTAGAATCCTACCATCCATGAACCATCCCCCGTCCGATGATATGTAAGCTTTCTTGACCATAAGATTAAGGTCTGTTAGGACCTGCACCACCTCCAGTAGAATCCCATACTTGTTTGCACTGTCAACCTAAGCCATTCAATAAAAAACAATTTCTAACTGTATTCAGTAAACAAGCAAAGAGTATACACTTAGAAATTCCATAATTTGGCAGGCACTTACATGAACAACTGTCACATTTGCGCACGATGTGTTGTCAATAGTGATCCTGAATTAGCATGTACATACCACTTAGAATTTGCAGTGAATAACTCTGGAGTACTGAAATCGATGGGTGTTGAGGAATTGGTGGCACCTTGGAGGGTTCATCTTCTGAATAAACTTCTGGTACTCATCATCACCGTCACACGAAGAAGAACTCGCATCTCCATCTGCCAATGCTGCTCAGTAGAGAAATAACGATTCGAAATTCCTAATTAAAACGCGTGAAAATGTGCCCCATAAATCTACATTATGTCAGAAAGCATTTCTCGTGGGTGTCCCCCCCAAAACTACACTGTCTTGTAGACATGATTGTGCCGAAAAAAAATCAACCCAAGATTGGGTTCTTCACCGATTTCAAATCGCAAGAATCGAAATGGAAAATTGTCCTCGCAATTTTTTTAAAGGAATCTTAACGGGACTACTCCTATTTACGAAGCCACACAGAATCCAATTAGAGAGGAATAGAGAATCTCTGGTTCCCACAAGAGTTGAGGAAAAATCCAGGTATGCAAGAACCGTCCACAGCAATTTGATCAATGTTTCGAAGAAAGCGATTAACCAGAGAGTGAGAATATCCTGGGCGGCCACAAGAAACCCTGAATTTCAAGCGCCCCACGACAAGTACCGCATATGAGAAAAATCAAGAACGCCGTACGCCAGGAAAGGAAGGAACCAATCCCGGAGCCATCCCACCCGGCCGTGCGAACCGAACAGAAAAGGAATCCAGCAGCAAAGCACGGATTGGGCTAAGGGAGGAAGAGGGGAGAGCACATACCCATGATTGCAGGCAGCACACCAGCAGAGAAGCCTCCTTCCCTCTTCCTCTCTTCTCTCTCTGGGGCTGGACTCACAGGAATGGCGAGAGAGCACCAACCCCGCAAAACAAAGAGGCCGGATTTCTTTTTCTCCTTTCCAAGAACGGTGAAACGCAGACGCACCCCGACGCGCTCGGCTCGGCGAGGAAAGAAAGGGTGCGATATATACGACGGCTGCCTGCGTGGACCCACGTGTCAGTTGTGCAGACCAGCTGTCAACCGGACACTGGGCGGTAGTTCGCACGAGGAAGGGAGCACAGCAACCGCACCCAAGATGGATGGTATCCTTCTGTTCAAAAAAAAAGATGGATGGTATCCAATATTTCCAACTGCCGGGTATTTTCGGTGCATTCGTAGTATTATTTGCTATATATTTGAACGCCGCGACAATGGCAACCGCAACAGCTGCTACGGTGAGTAGCCCACTAGCTGAGTAGGAAGCCCATCCAGTTCTAGCAACGCCGCAATGGGGACGATGAGCCCTCTATACTCGACAAACTGTCGGGTTTCTGCACCATCCACTTCTACATTGACAAGCATGTTATAAAGAGAAAGACCAGCCATCTACTCAAGGACTACAGGGAATTCTAGAAGCTCCATGAAGGATACGCCTAGATGCGGCGTGAGGCGGTAAATCAAGCGTTTGTCCCAGCCCCGGGAGCCGTCGCATACGGCGCCCCACCTCCTCCACCCGGAGCACCCGCACAGCCTATGGCTGCGCCGAGCCAGAACAACAGAGCAGAGTCATACTCACGATCATTGGAGGATATGATGATACAAAAGGAACTTCCATCTAACAGGGTGCAGAAGACGATTACCCGCCAGGTAAACTTGATCGTTACCTCTCCGCCTGCCATACCTGAGTACCTCAGTGGCTCGGAGTCGTGCATCACTTTCGACCGTTCGGATCACCCACGCCAAATACCTCGCCCGGGTCATTCTTCCCTGGTGCTCGAAGCCTAGATCGAAGGATTCGAAATGAGTCGCATCTTCATGGACGGAGGCAGCGACATCAATATGATGTTCGCCAGCACATTCACAACTATGCATATCCCGCTATGCAGCCTGACATGACCTTCCATGACATCATCCCAGGGAAAGGAGTATATCCCCTGGGTAAAATATGACTCGACGTCATCTTCGGCACTGTAACACCCCGAGAAAACCACTACCAGAAAATCGCTTGTTGTTTCTGCCTTTGTGCATCATCATGACATCATACATCTTTTAACCTAAAAACTATTTCTCAAAAAACCTCTCTTTGTTTTTTAAAATGCCCTTCCTTTATTCAAACCAAAACCCGGTCTTTCCGGATATTTTTGTTTATCTAAAACTAATTACAAAATCTCTAACTAAAATTAAAATAAACAATATTTCTAAATAAAACAGTTTTGATCAGGGGAGGCAGCCCGGCCCAAAAGCCAGGCCACCTACCACCCCGATCGGCCCAACCCAATCCCACCTCAAACCCTAACCTAGAACACCCCGAACCCTATCCTCTACCCTAGCCTCCACCCCTACTCCCTCCTCTCAGCCGCCACCAACTCTCTGTGTGTGCACAGACACACACCAAGTTACACACTGCAGTCACGTGTTCTCGCAGCCAGTCCACCCGTCAGCCAGCCCACGCGATCCCCCCAATTCCTGTCGCTCCACTGGTCCCACCCCCTCCTCGCGATTCCCCACGCTCCCCACCTCCTCCTCCATCCCGTCCACGATAGCACCCGACGCCGCTGCCATTTCTCCACCCCCTATCTCTCACAGGCTTCACCGCCGCCTCTCTCACCGACGCCTGGTCGCCCTTGCCGTGGCCCGTCGGCCCCTTCCTCCCGGGCTTCCTTCCCCAGCCCAGCGCCGACCACCTCCCCTCGCCCCTGCTACCTCTGGAGCTCCCTAGCCGAGCCCCGCCATGGCGCGACACCTCCGCGCTCACCAACGACCGCCTCTACGTCCACCGCCTCCCGCGCGTGGCCGTTCCCTCCTCATCAGCCTTGCCTGCGTGACCCGGGCTACGCCTCCTCGTCTGAGTGCCCGCCACCACCGCCACCCGCCCGTGCTCGCCTCGGGCCACCATCGACCCGAGCCCGCTGCCCTCCTCCGTGGTAGCTGCCATCGGTCCTCACTTTCCCCGCGCTCGGCTCTTCCATGCTGCTTTGGCCCTGGACCCCCTTGCTACCAGATCAAGGCCTAGTCCGCCCAACTCCTTGTGGCTCGTTGTCTGCTGCTTGTGCTTGGACGCAAGCAAGTGTTGAAGGCTAGTGCTCCCCGGTTTCAGGCCAGATGGTCGTTTCTGGAGCTTTTGATTCATTCTAGTGGTGATGTTTAACTCGGTAAGTACCACTGTGGCTGCGAAGTCGACGAGATGGTGTTGATGTGTTGCCGCAAATCGAGACCTTCCGGCGGACGAGAATGAGACGTTGGACAAGAGCAACAATGACGTCAACAAGATCTTTCTAAGACCAACAGTGCGGAGCCTAGGGCCACCGACCATCGAAGCCGAATCCCTAAGGTCTCCGACATGGATCCTCAAGTTCTCCTTCATGGAAACCGAGGGCGCCGAGTTCATGGAATCCGAAGCCCCGAACTGTAACATCCCAAAAATACTAAGCTTGGATCATCAAATTCTAATCATCAAAATTAGGGTTAACAAAAACTTTTCTAAATGAAATCATGAATGCATGCATATGTGTATGCATGGATTTTGAAATCCTTTAAAACCACCTTGTTTGTTTGTTCCATTGCTTGTAAAATGTTTCTTAGGTGAAATAAACATCATCTAAAATGTTTCCCACACCTTTCCTAAAGACAAGTAAATCAAAACACATATATGAAGTGAATGGTCATTTTGGCCAATTTAACTCCCATGCCTACTTTGGCTGTCTCAAACTTTTAGAACCTAACAGAAACTTTTCTGGATCTTTGCACCCCTTGAATGTACTCATAACAAGGTATCAAGGTCCACTTTGTGATCATCCAGAAACTTTCAAATGCATAGTTTAAATGACAATTCAAAATTGAATCTTCTTCATATGGGAAGATCCCACTTTTTCAAAAACTACTCAAACAAGCTCAACTTTCAAAACCCAAGCATCTGTAGACTCACCAGCACCAATCTAGCAAACCCACCAAAAATCATTTCAAAATTCAAAACTTGATTTCATGCGGCCATTTCATCAAACAGGTTGCAGACACAAATCAAACAAACATCAAACACTATTGTGAGCAGTGATTCTTTCCTAACTGGTTCCCCATTTAGCTCACACACAACTCAGTAGATCATCTAGGAAGTTTAGCCAGGCACTAGCACCACTGTGAGCTTGCCATTGTCATCAATGGTGAATAGCCGAGCACCCTCTTGCCACCCCATAGTCGACAGAAATCTAGGAGCAGCAGCAAGCCTAGCGGCATGTATGCAGGAGGCACCACCGCCCACCGCCACTCACTGTCCCAGCCATGGCGTTGCCAAGCCACTCGACCACGCGCACAAGCCGCCCAGACCATGCCGGCGTGCGCCAGAGCGCCACCCTCGACCATCACCCAAAGACCGCTACGCCCTTGCGCGTGCATACACAATCCCCACCGACCGAGAGACCGCCCTGTCATCCCGTCTTGACCCGCCACTGCGTCGAAGACGCCTACCACCGAGCACCGCCCGTTCCAGACCAAACCACACCGCCCATGCCTCGAGACCATGTCATTGAGCATCACCAGGAGACACCGCACCGTCCCCTACCCTTGCCCATGCCTTTAGCCGCCTGTAACCTCGCCCCCGACGAGCTCACTGCGGCGCCTGACGGTCCCCTCGCCGACTATAAATAGAGGCCACCCGCATGATTTCTTCACACCATCTCACTCCCTCTCCTCACAGATCGTGCCACACCATTCTCGAGCAAGCGAGCACCACCTGCCGAATTTCACTGGAGCACCTTGCCACGGAAAAGAAGGGCGCCATCAATTCGCTCCACCCTGTGAGCTGCCTCGACCATCCCCTGAGTTCGCGTCGTCGACTTCGTCGCTCACCCGCCCGCCTCGCCAACCACTGGTGAGCCCCCAGCGACCCTCACTGGCCACGCTAGGTTTCGTTCTCGCCGGAGTTGTCTCGCGTCGACGATGACTCCCAGCGGTTAGATTAGAACTAGATCGAACGATCCACGTCGCCCCATACCGCTTCGCCCAGCCCCGTGTCACTAACGAGTGGGGACACCCACTTAAGAAGCCCGCGGGAGCACTGCGCTTAGCGGCCGACCCAGTAACTTTTCCCGCGCAGCCCAGTTATTCAAATTAAACCTTTTCTATTTCAATTCAAACACACTTCTGTACCCAACTTCAAAAATCAACCCAGATCGATCCAGTGCACCAAATTGAATGAAACCAATTTTGTTGGAAAGTCTGTGAATGCTGAATCCAAGCCCGCTGGATTCAAGTCATTTGGATCTATAGATCACCCATGGTAAAAATAACAAGGCAGAAGCTTTTCTGCATTCAAACATTTTTCAAATTTAAACCATAATAGCTTTTGAGTTGATTCCAACTCTCAAAAATCACATTTAACCATACCTTTCAGAATATATAAAAATATATAGGTTTACTTGCAGAAATAATGTTCAAAGTAATAAAAGAATGCTACATAAGCATTTCTAGACACTTTAATTAATTAAAATAAAAGGGTAAAACCTTATTAAATTGTGACACCACTTTAAATCACATTCCCATGGACTACAATATGTGGTGATGACATGTGTCAACATGATCCCATGTTGGGTTTGGAGAATATAAAATCTTAAGTAGTTTTTCAATGAGTAGAAATTACTTTTCTAAAAATAAAAAAGATTTAAACCAAGCCTTAACCTTGTAATGTTAGGGATGATGCTAGATCATCCATAGGACCCTTGTGTGTGTGATGATTGCAAGTAGTTAAGTATTGTTTGGTGATTGTGTACCTCGTATTTATTCATAGACGCTAGTACCGACCAGGGATACGAGGAGGAAGGAGGATACTACGAAGAAGAAGCCGAGGAGAACTTCAACCACTGCTCTGCACAAGGCAAGCCTAATACTACTAGTGATTGTGCAAGATGATACTATACCTATGCAAGCCTTACTAATCAAGTTGACCTATGCAAGCTAACCCTTGCAAGATACCCTACTGATGCAACAAACCCATACTTGTTCTATGACTACTATATGCCTTAAGCATATGTGATCATACCCACTTGATAAACCAATCCTAGTTTTATGTGCAAGCCCCTCACTCTATTTCTTTATCAAAGCTTACTTAGAGTTTACTTAAGTGACTGGTAGATATTGGAAAGATGCTGAAGGTTGCATAAAGAGCATAAAATTTGGCCTAAGTTAGAAACCTTAACATCAGCCTGAGACTTGAGGTTGTACTTAGTTGAAACTCCACTAGTTACCACCCCTCATTAGTACTACCCCCACTTGTAGATGCTAGTGCTAAGCATAAAACTTGATCAACTTTTAGATGGGAATACTTGGTGGAAAAATGGTTATGAAAACCTTGGAATGATGGATCATTCTATTGAAATGTTTTGGACATGTGTTTCCAAACACTTGAGAATTTTGGTGATAAAAATGTTGAGGCATGAGCCTTAGCCCTTTATAAAACTGATGGTTGTCTGGATGCGATACCATTCCAATTTTATCGTACAACCACAATACCCGAATATTCGGTAGGGCTTGACTGGAAACTTATGTACCTTAGTATTAGTTCCCTCACGGCCAAGGTCTGAGCCGAGGCTACCTTGTGAAGATTGTCCACCTGTGTAGTACCCAAGATGACAGTGGTCATGGTTGGGAGGCCAAACTCACAGGAGAGGTGCTTATACTAGGGAGTGTAATCGAAAGGTTAAGATTGATTATCCGCATACTGAGTATGGTGAATTCAGGATTTGTTCCTGACGGATGTATCGAATGTTGTGGTGAAAGTGTACAATCTCTGCAGAGTGTCAAACTATTGAATAAGCGTCATGATTATGGACGATTAGATGGCCATCTTTGTTCCCCGTCAGACTTTTCAAAATGACCTGTGAGATGAATTGAGACTTTGACTTGACCACAACAGAGTTGTGACATGAAATACAAGTTCCCACTTAGGAATTATAAAATTGTGACTAGCTTTGGAACTTAGTAGAGATAAATCTGGCTTTTGCAAAACAACCCTAGAGCCTAGTGTCCTATTATCCAAAAAACCCATTTACCTATTAGTATTAGTTTGCGAGTACTTAAAGAGTACTCATGGATTTGTTCCTGGCTATTCCCGTGGCCAGACTATGAAGAGGAGTATCTGGAAGATGGACCCCAGGAAGGTTACGACAACTAGGATCATCTCCTATCGTCAGCATTGCCTGTGACCCCGAAGATGGAGCTTAGCCTACGCTACCGTTATTATTACGTATTCCGCTGCTTGATGTTGTACTAGGAACTGGATCATGAGATCCCTATTTGTGTAAGAACTTATGTACGGTTGTAATGGATGATGTACTATGGTATCCAATTCTGTTATGTCTCGCAAAAATGGTAATCCTGGGATTGCAAGGTATGGCATAACAGGCATCTAGGATTGAAAAATCCGGGTGTTGACAAGTTGGTATCAGAGCCATCCTGACCATAGGAGACCTAGTTAGACTGGACGTTTGAATCAAAAACTTAGTTTCAAAACCAAAGAAAACAAATATTTACAAAAACTTATTCTCATTCTTATCTCTTTGATTCTTTCATAAAAATTCATGTTCCTCAAAAACTCTTGCAAAATACATAAAATTTTGACACACTTGATCACTCTGCTAATCTACTCATCCTCTATTTTTATAGATGGATGTGAAGTACAACAAGTTTTACCAACTTGGGAATGGGGTAGACCTTATCTTTGAGAGGGATCTGGATCAGCTTTGAACTTGGGCGTCACTTTTGAGTTCTTTGGAGCTCAGCTCAATGATCAAGGAGGAGAAGATCTGGTGGCTAATTGTTGCAAGTCTCAGGAAAGATTGAACCTCCCACTTTGCGGAGGAATTCAGTTTACCTTGAGGGAAACAAGCGGCTCGATGGACTTGCGAGCAATGCGGAAGCTCTTTCCGTCTGTGTGGGCAGAGCATCAATCAGATCAAGGGTACTCGCTTTGAGTTTTGCCCAAGGCGTGATGCAAATGGACAACCACTGGAAGCCCCATACCACCCCGAGCTGAAGACTCAATTGGACCACCTTAGCTTCATGATGTATGATCGTCAGCAGGAGTTGGACAACTGCCGTGACTATTGCAACCACAAGTCTGCCATCATCAAGACGAAGGATCAGACCATCGCCATGCTAGCAAAGGATCATAAGTCGCCGCCATCACCGACAAAAAGGCGCATTATTGCTCGTCTTCGCCACCGCATCTCATCTCTGGAGGAGACCATCCACGAGAGATACATGCAGTTGGAGGAAAGGGAGAATGCCGGAGAGGATCTTCGTGGAGACCCTTACTCCTATCTCAGCGATAGCGATGATTTTACGGAGGATCGGGCCATGGAATTCTTCACCGATGAGGATGATTTCGCCTTCATCGATGATGATGAAGATGATGATGAAGCCACAGACTCGAGGAGTAGTAGCACCGAGCACTAAGCGTAGTGAGTAGTAGTCGGTCCCCTTTGTATCGTAGTTTCGAATGGTTCTTAAAACCATCTTTTTTCTTTGTTGTGGTGTGTTGTCTTGTGTGCTATGAGTGAATGAATGAAAAATCAAGTTGCCAGAAAAATCTGAGTCAAACATTTAAAACTTTTCAAAGACCCAAGACCTTAGAAATTTCCCTCTTTTCTCATGATCTATATCAATCTTCAGATGCCACGTGGAGGAAGTGGTTCAGCCCCGGACCCGATGTTGCAGATCCTGCAAATGTTGACTTCTGACCGCGAAGCTGAAAGAGCGGAACGTCAAGCCAACCTAGCCACTCTGCAATAGATAGCCCAACTAGCCCACAACAACCAAGGCCACGGAAATTAGGACAACCATGGATCTAAGATCAAGAATTTCCCGAATACTAACCCACCCGTTTTCACCAAGTCAGAAGGACCCCTAGATGCCGATGATTGGCTGCAAACCATGGAAAACAACCTAGAAGTCGCCGGAGTGGAAGCCAACGAGAAAGTCCTGTCCGCCACCCATTATCTAGCCAGAGATGCCAGGGCATGGTGGAACAGTGTTCGTGCAATGACCGGAGGCCAGATGATGACCTGGGAGGAATTCAAGGTCAAGTTTAGCAGAACCCATGTGCCACCAGGTTTGATCAAGAGAATGAGAGACGAGTTCAGAGAGCTGAAGCAAGGAAGGATGATTGTAGTGGAATACCGTGACAAATTTTGTCATTAGCTAGGTATGCCCCGGACGAGATAGACACCGAAGCCAAGAAGAAAGAAAGATTCCTGAATGGTCTGCATGACGAGATGCAGATGGTGTTAGTCAATATCCCCTTTGCTGATATTGAAGCCCTTGTCGACTCTGCTATCCAGATGGAAGGAAAGATCAACCAAGCCAATGAGAACCACAAGCGTCGCATGATGCATCAACCAGGAACCCATCAGACCCCAAAGTATCGCCCCAACCCATCTCCAGGATTTGCCCCAAGAACCAACAGACCCCCTATGACCCGTCCGACCTACCCCAACCGTGGAAACCCTAGACCCAGAGGAAATCACAACAACCCCAGCAACTCTAGCAATTTCACCCGTGCCCAACCCAAGTTCAACACCAACAATGCTACCGCCAACACCAATACGGCCCCGAGGACTGGAAGCAATGTTGTGTCTGTCGCAGCCAAGGACAAGTCACAAGTGACCTGTTATGACTGTGGGAATAAAGGCCACTATTCCAACGAGTGCCCCAACAAGAAGAACGCTACAGCCCCTAATGCCAATGCCCCAGCTCAGCAGCAGCGTCGTGTCCATCCAGGGAGAAGATTTGCCCCAGGGATTTCACTCAACTGCAATGGCCGTCTTTTTCTCATGCATCTTTGAAGAAGCTCGAGCGCGCCGTCGTGTTGGGTATGTTTTCATTAATTCAGTACTTGCAAGAGTGTTGTTTGACTCTGGTGCCTCGCATTCATTTGTCGAAGAATTTTTTGCACTAGTAAAATTCAACCAACCAAACTGAAGCATGTTAAGATTGTGCAAATTCCCGGATCAACCACCAAGGCTAGGCAAATTTGCAAAGCCGTCCCTATCCGAATCCATGGCATAGATTTTTATGCTAATCTAATAGTACTCGGAACTAAAGGTTTGGAAGTAGTACTAGGAATGGATTGGATGTCCAAACATAAGGGATTGATTGACTGTGCTAAGAAAGCCATCACCATGACCGATCACGGAATAACGATCGAGCATATCTACGGAACCTTACCTCGCCAATTCAAGTGTAACAAGAGTCTAGCCAACCTACCATTGACCAAGTCCGGATAGTCCGTGAATACCCGATATATTTCCGATGTTTTGCCGGTATGCCCCAGATAGGGATATCGAGTTTATCATCGAACTAATCCCGGAACGGACCCATAGCCCGAGACCCTATAGTATGAACCCGTCGGAACTAGCGAGGCCCGGAAGAAACAGCTGGATTCCATGCTAGAAATTGGATTTATTCAACCAAGTGCGTCACCATGGAGATCACCTGTCTTATTTGTGGACAAGAAAGATGGAGGTAACCGTTTGTGTACGGATTATCGGAAGTTGAATGATGTCACCATCAAGAACAAGTACCCCTTGCCCAAGATAGAAGATTTGTTTGATCAGTTGATCGGTGCCCAAGTGTTTTCTAAGATTGATATTAGAACTGGCTATCATCAACTCCAAATTCGTGCAGAGGATATTCCAAAGACGCCTTTACCACCGATATGGATTATGCAGTATCTGATCATGTCTTTTGGATTAACCAATGCCCCCGCTTATTTCATGAACCTCATGAATAAGATTTTTATGGACTTCCTGGACAAGTTTGTCGTTGTTTTCATCGATGACATTCTGATTTATTCCAAATCAGAAGAAGAACATGAGCTACACCTAAGGACCATTCTTGGAACCCTTAGAGAGCATCAGCTGTATGCAAAGTTTAGCAAATGTGAATTCTGGTTACAGGAGGTAGGATTCCTCGGTCACATTGTATCAGCCGGAGGAATTGCCGTTGACCCTGCCAAAGTGAAAGATGTAGAAGATTGGCAAGCCCCAACCACTCAAACCCAAGTTCGTGCGTTTCTCGGATTGGCGGGATATTACCGCAAATTCGTAGAAGGATTCTCGAGTATCGCCCGACCCATGACCCAATTGTTGAAGAAGGACAAGAAGCTTGAATGGACAGACAAGTGTGAAGCGAGTTTTCAAGAACTCAAGAGGAGATTGATATCAGCCCCAATCTTAATCATGCCGGATATCACGAAGCCCTTCGATGTGTATTGTGACGCATCCAAGATTGGTCTTGGATGTGTGCTGATGCAAGAAGGCAAAGTTATATCTTATCTATCTCGACAATTGAAGCAACATGAGCAAAACTATCCAACCCATGACCTCGAACTCGCAGCAGTAGTCCTAGCCCTAAAAACATGGAGACATTACCTAATGGGAAACTGTTGTGAGATTTATTCGGATCACAAGAGCCTAAAGTATATATTCACTTAGAAGGAGTTGAATATGAGGCAGAGAAGATGGATTGAGCTAATCAAAGATTACGACCTGGACATTCACTATCACCCTGGTAAAGCCAACGTGGTAGCCGATGCCCTTAGCAGATTTCCGTGCCGCTTGAACTCCATGATTTTGAAAGAGCAACCAAGTTTGCACAAGGAGATGGAAGATTTTCGAATGGAATTAGTAAGTGAAGGATTTTTGGCTAGCATAGAACTTCAGCCCACTTTGGTCAGTCAGATTAAAGAGGCGCAGAAGGGAAATGCCAGTATCGACGGAATCAAGCGTCGTATCGGTGCAGCAATGCGGATTCACCGAGGACGAACAAGGAGTTCTGTGGTACAAAGGACCCCTTTGTGTACCAACAGATTCGGAGTTTAAAGAAGTTATCTTGAAGGAGGCTCATGATACTCTTTATTCTATCCATCCAGGAGGAACTAAGATGAAGGATGGCTTCTCTCTCCTCCTCTCCTCTCTTTCCTATCTCCACGACGGTGGTTTTCTCCGATGATCATCGTGGGTTGATCGGGAGTTGGAGGGCCATAATCTGTGAGGTGGCTGGGGCTTTGATCAGTCCTTGCCGACGGGGCCTGATCTCGAGAGAGAGCTCGGGACAGGTGTCGTTGCGTGATGCTTTGGGACAGATCCTGGCGAGTTGGTGTTCGGTGGTGGAATTTTCGTACGGGGCGTGTCTGGTACACGAAGGATGGCACGTTCTCGTGGGTCCGCCGATGGTGGTGGGGGCAGTTCCTCGCGGTGTCGCCGGTGCGTCGCCCTACGTGCGTACGTGCCGGGTGATACGGCTCGGTGGTTGTGGGAGGGCTGTGTGCACTGACGGTGGGGCTTCGCTGGAGGAGGGCCACCTGCCAGGTGAGGCGCGGGGTACTAATACGACGGAGCACGATCCACAGTCAGTTTTGCCTCCATCTCGTGTTTTCTCTAACCCTAGATCGGGAGCCGTTTCCCCTGTCGCCATTTCCAGATCTCGCGGTGTATGTGGTGTGGTGTTCGTCCGGGAGCCTCCAATTCTTCAGCCATCGTCACCGCGGATTGTTTCTCCGGTGAAGTGGAGCGGAGTTGTTTCGGGGGATTGCAGATCGTTTGCTCAGGTGGTGGCTGCGGAATCTGATATGGATCGGCGATTTCGCGGTGGGCGTGGTTCCCCTTCTCGTCCTCCAGTCCGATCTGGTCCCTATGCGAGCAGATTCGGTTCTGGGTACGGACAAGGTCGTTTTCCTGTCGATCGTAGAGGTTTGGAGGGGGATCATAGGGAAAGTGGCTGGATCCGCGAGCAGGAGCGGCGCCGCGAGGAGCAGGATGCTCGGCGTCGGGATGCGAGGCATAGGGATGAGTTGAGGCAGGCGGAGATTGAGGCCAGGATAGAGGATCAACGCAGGGAGGCTTTGGTGCAGGAGCGGGCGCTGTCGGAGGCTCGCCGTCGTGAAGCGGAGCAGGCTCGTAATCGGGGCCGGTGGAGTCACCGCCCGGAGATGCAGCAAGGTTCAGGGTCTGATGCTACTGCTTCGTCTTTCCCACGCAGATCAGGTAACTCTGATTCGAATCCTAGAAGGGGGGAGCCGGTTTTTGCACGAACAGTTGAACAGATTAATGTTCCTAGGGGTGTGATGAACACTTCTGTGCCTGTAACTCGATCTGCTTCTGGCTTGAACACCTCGGCATCTACTTCTGTTAATGTGCCTGTTGGGGGGACTATACATGAATTTGTCTCCAATTTTGTCGATTACTCGATCGATCTTTGTGGCTACTACTCTGGTGGGGTCCTCTGTACCACCACCCGATAGTGAGTATCTTAGGATGGTCTTTGTGGTGGAGGGTGCAGGGATGTCGGTTGCTAGATGTGATTCATTAAGAGGTTGTGTGTGATAATTGTGGGAAGGTTCATAGCATTTGGTGCATCAAGAGAGAAACCTTGGGAGTATGTTCCTCTTTTCTTTGGCGATCTTGACTTTGAGCAGGGTTTTCATTCTATTCCTGTGGTGGAGTCAAATGTTCAGTCTATGGAACAGTTGCATTATGCTCATATAAGTGTGGTTAGGGGTGATGTCACTGGCAAGGATTTGGAGAAGGAATTTCAAATGTGGGCTGATGCTATGGGATCTGGATGGAGGTTTAATGCCAGGTTTATTAATGATGTGGAATTTTTGATGAGGTTCCCTTCTGCCAGATCTATTGATGACTTCCACTTTGGGAAGGTCTTCATGAAAACAATTCCTGATGCTGTGATTCAGTTATCTAAGTGGAATGGGGACTTTGACTGTTGGTATTTGGAAGAAGCCTGGTTTAGAATTGTTGGCATCCCTATGAAGTACAGGGAGAAATCAACTGTCTTCTATGTTGCCTCTTTGGTGGGCAAACCTGTGGCCCTGGACAGGAATAGCTTGAGGAACTTGGCTTATGTAAGAGTAAAAATTGCTTGTTTGGATGTTTCTTTGGTTCCTAATACCAGAAGGGGGGAGATGCAGGGTGGGATTTATGAATTCAAATACACCAGGGAGATTTTTGCTCCAGATGCTGTATCCACTCTGCCTTCTGCTATGGGGATTGATGGGCAGGATGGTGATGATGGGTTGGATAAGGAGAATGAGGGTGAAGCTGAACATAGGAGACCTGATGATGGTAGTGGGCAAAGAACTGTTCCTGGTGCAGGTAGTGATGGAGGTGCTGGGGGTCGTTAACATGGTGGGAATGGTACTGGTGAAGATGGGTTGGACAAAGGAAAACAGGTTGTGGTGGAGCAGGAGGATTTTGGGGGAGTTTCTTTTGGGACTAAAATGACTAACATCTGGGCTAGCTCTGGAGGTTATGGTCGTTCAAGGGGAATTGTGATTAGAGAGAATGTAGCAGGTGGTTCTGGTGGTGGTGGTGGGACAGGTAATCAAACCAGAACAGCTGTTGTGGGGATGCAAGTTGATACTCAGGAAAATGTGTCTGATGGGGGTGGGTTGGGCAATGTTCACATGGATGTTGTACAGAACCTATCCTCTACTGTGGTTAAAGAGGTCAGTACTGAGATTGCTGCTGGTCCCCAGAGGTTTGATGATTTTATCAGGGGTCTGTTAAAAGATAAGAGCAGTGGCAAGCATTATGAACTTATGAAGCAGTATGGTCATTTGCTGGAAGAGGAGGATGAGCAAGATGAGGGTGCACAGGCAAAAAATGATAGTGCATCTACTGATACCTCTTTTGGTTCTTCCTCTGATAGTGGAAAAAAAGGACTGTTGAAGTGCAGGATGGAGGTGCTTAGGACATGGAAGTTGTCAATCAAGATCAAGTAGTGGCTGTTGACTTGTCTCAACCTGATGGCTCTACTCAGGAAAGTGTGGAATCTCAATCTGAACAAGTGGCTGATGTTGAAGAACAGGGTATAAGAAGGAGCTCCAGGGTGGCTGATCAAGGTGGTGCTAGAAACATGGCTGAAGGGCATTTGGCTCAGCAAATTCCTAGAGATCTATCAGGTACAAATATAACTTTGCATAATTCTTTTGCTGCTCTGGATGATGATATTATTATGCATAGAGCGTTGGAAATGGGGATATATGCTTCTTCTTTATCTTTGGAACATATTAATTCCTTAAAAGAATTAGAGATTGCTAGACATAGTTTACAGGATAGGAGGCAGGTAGTGAATGAATGTGATACTGATCTGAATGAGAAGGTTCTGTTTCTGGATTGGAAGGATGCTAGTAATGATGAGGAGGATTTTACTCCTGTGGTGTCTAGGAAACAAAAGAAAAAGTTGAGAACTGGTTCTGTTATGAGGGAGAGAAAGTTAAAGGCTGCTGCTGTGAAGGTTCACAACTATCACCCTATGAGTGGTATTGTGACTGGAACAAGAGAGAGAAATCTGTATTATGATAGGTGCTATTTTGAATATTAGGGGTGTGGGGAAGAAAGGCGCAGGTGTTTATCTGAACAGTCTGTTGAGACAGGAGAGAGTGGATTTTATTGGTTTACAGGAAACTATTAAGAAAGACTATTCTGAGGCTTTTTTTAGGAGGATTGATCCTATGAATCAATTCTCCTAGAGTTGGTTTCCTTCTGTGGGAAGGTCTGGAGGCATTTTGGGGGGCCTACGTTCCTCTAAATTGACTCAGATTGGTGTGTCTGTGGGCAAATTTCATGTTAAGATGAAGGTGTTTGATGTTTTGAAACAGATTCAGTGGCATTTGGTGATAGTGTATGGGGCTGCTCAAGAGGAGAATAAAGAGGAGTTTTTGGTTGAGTTAGCTGAGGTTTGTCAGGATCAAACTATTCCTTTGTTGGTGGGTGGTGATTTTAATGTGATCAGATGTGTTTCTGAAAAAAATAAGGGTCATGTTTTGAACAAGTGGGGGCATATGTTTAATTCGATTATCAATGCTTATGGGTTAAGAGAGATCATCATGTCTGGAGGGCAGTTTACTTGGTCCAACAACCAGAAAAATCCGACTTTGGAGAAATTGGATAGAATCTTAGTTTGTAAAGAATGGGAGAAGTTGTTTCCTCTTACTACAGTAATCAAATTGTCTAGAGAGGTTTCTGATCATAGTCCTTTGATTCTGGATACTATGGAAGGCGGGAAAGCAAGGTGGGAATTCAGATTTGAGAAAAGTTGGTTCTGATGTGATGACTTTTTGACCAGGGTGGAAAAAGTTTGGAAAAACGTGTGAATGGCAAGAACAGTCTTGATAGGTTGCAGAAAAAACTTAAGAATGTCAGAAATGATTTGAAAGGATGGGGTGCTCATTTAAGGGGGGAGGATAAAAAAAGGAAGAAGAGGTTGGTGGAGGAGCTGCAGGAACTTGAAAATATTGAGGAGCTGATTTTGCCTACTGCTGATCAACTTAAGAGAAAAGCAGTTATTCAGAAAGAGTTGCTAGAGGTGTATGAAAATGAGGAGAGATTTTGGCAGCAAAGGTCGAGGGACAATTGGTTGCTTAGAGGTGATAATAATACTGAATATTTTCATAGGATTGCTAATGGGGTGAGGAGAAAGAAAATGATTTTTTCAATGAAAGATGGGGAGAATGAGATTCAGGGGACCTGTGATCTCCTGAAGCATGCTACTAGTTATTATAAATCTTTGTTTGGGCCTGCTGGTGGATTTTCTATTAGGCTTGCAGATGACAATTGGCAGGACTGGGAGAAGCTTAATGATGAAGATAGGGAGAAAATGGGGGTGCCCTTTACTGAGAAAGAGGTTAAAGAGGTTATTGACCAGATGGAGAAAAATAAAGCTGCTGGTCCTGATGGGATTCCTATTGAATTCTATCAACATTGTTGGGCAGTTATAAAAACAGATGTTATGGCTGTGTTTGATGATTTTTTTGCTCATAAGATTGATTTGAGGAGCATTAATTATGGTGTGATTACTCTGCTGCCGAAAAGTGATGATGCTGATAGGATACAGAAGTATAGACCTATTTATGCACTCCGGTGTTGTTTAAGATTTTTACTAAAACTCGGCGATTAGAATGAGCTGTGATGGGAAACTAATTGATACTTGTCGATTGCTTTTATTAAGGGAGGTTTATTGTAGATGGGGTGACTTTATTACATGAGATTTTGAAAGAGTCGAAAAGTCGGAAGCGGCGGTGTGGTTTTAAAATTGACTTTGAAAGCTTATGACAAGGTTAAGCGGGACTTTCTGTTTCTTGTTGTGGCGAAAGGTTCTAGTGAAGATTGGATGATTTGGTTAAGAAGTGCTGTGACTCAGGGTACTCTCAGTGTTAAAGTCAATGGGGAAACTGGTCCTTACTTTGGCAGCTTTAAGGGGGTTAGGCAAGGGGACCCCTTTTCTCCTTTTCTGTTCAATTTGGCAGGGGAATGTTTGGCTAAGATGGTGCTTAATGCACAAGCTGGTGGGTTGTTCTGAGTTTGGTTGATAATATGTTTGATAAAGGGATTGCCATTTTACAATATGCTGATGATACCATTATGTTTATTAAGGATGATCCTGAGGGGGATAGAAACTTGAAATTGTTGTTGTATTTGTTTGAATCCATGTCTGGTCTCAAGATTAACTTTGAGAAGAGTGAGGTGATGATGGTGTTAGAGGATGAGGAGAAACTGTCCAATTATGCTGAGATGTTCAACTGTCAGAAGGGTAGTTGGCCTATTAAATATTTGGGTTTGCCGGTTTGTAGCAGGAGATGTACAGTGGCTGAAATGAGCTTTATTGGTGATAGGTTGAAGAAAAAGTTAGATGGCTGGATGGGGGGAGCTTTGTCCCTGGGAGGGCGACATGTTAAAATCACTGCTTGTGTATCCAGTGTGGCTGTTTACCCTATGAATATGTTTCTTCTTCATAGGTCAAATGTGGAAGAAATTGAGAAACAGACTAGAGCTTTCTTTTGGTATGGGAAGGTGGGGAAGAAGAAATATCATCTGGTTAAATGGAAGTATGTGTGTAGGCCCAGGAAAAAAGGTGGACTGGGGATTTAAAACATTAGGATTTTTAACATTTGCTTGTTGTGTAAGTGGTGGTGGCGCCTCGAAGCTGAGGAAGGTCCATGGCAAGTTTTTGTGAGGAAAAAATATTTGAAGAAAGGTGGGATAAGTAATGTGAAACACAGGCAGAGTGATTCTCCATGCTGGCATGATTTGATTAAGATTAGGGATCTCTATTTGGCTAGTAGGAGAATGAGGATTGGTAATGGGGAGTTGACTGATTTCTGGCATGATGCTTGGTGCTTGGACTCACCCCTGAAAGATAGGTTCCCTGATTTATTTGATATTTGTCAGAACCAAAGAATCACGGTGGCAGACATGGCAAAAAAAGGGTGGAGTCTCTCTTTTAGGAGATGGCTGGATACTGATGGGTTGAATCATCAGGAACAAATGAGAAAGTTGCTGTCTGGGGTGAGTTTGAATCAGGAAAAGGACAGGCCAGTGTGGATGTGGAATAAATCTGGCAAGTTCTCTGTTAAGTCAATGTACACACGTCTGTCGAATGTTGGGATTGATAGAAGTTTTAAACATCTGTGGAAAGCAAAAATTCCCCTGAAGATTAAGATTTGGCTGTGGCTTATCTGGCACAATGCTATTCTCACCAAAGACAACATGAGAAGGAAGAATTGGGTTGGAGATTTTACTTGCAGGTTTTGTAATGAGGATGAGAGCACTGGACACTTGTTCTTTTCGTGTGTGGCTGCTAAATATGTTTGGGGGGTGGTTGCCAGAGCTGTTGGTGTCGCGAATAGACCTGGATCATTTTCCCAATATTTTTGGTGGGCTTCTCAGTATGTGGGGGTTAGTAGGAATGTGCAGATTACGGTGGTAGCGGCAATATGCTGGGCTATTTGGAAGCTCAGGAATAGGGCTTGTTTTGAAAAAAAACTCATTAACTCGCCTGTTGATTTGGTCATATATGCTTGTGTGTTCATTCGTTATTGGGCAGGTTTGCATGGGGAGAATGACCGGGCGGTGCTGCAAGCTGGAGCGGATACTCTTCAAGAATCGTTGGTCGATCGGCGACTATGGATGTGGCCCCTGTTCCTTTCCTGGGACTGCCTGCAATTCCTGGAGATCGTGTTCATGAAGCTCCGGAGCTGGAAAGGGGGAGGGAGAAAAGAAGGAGTACTTGAGAAAAAGGGACTGGGCTGCGAGAAGATGGTGTTGGCATCCAGTATTTTAGTTCCTTGGTTGTGTTTTGATATGGACGGTTCCCCACTAGCCTGAGGGCGGTGTTCTTGCGTCTCCAGCCTCCTTCTTTATTTCTATTTAGTTTCTTTAGTGTGTAATTTGAACCTCTTGCTTTTTCCTTTTTGACCCCCTAGGTGGGTCAGTACTACGTCGATATGTGTGGTTGTTGTTCCGTTGTCTGATGATAATGGAACCCGATCCCTCTTCCTGGGGGATTGTATGGAAAAAAAAGGAGGAACTAAGATGTATCAAGATTTGAAAGAGCAATTTTGGTGGCATAAGATGAAGAGAGAAATCGGAAGCTATATCGCCAAGTGTGATATATGTCAGCGAGTCAAGGCAGGACATCAAAGACCCGCTGGATTGTTGCAACCTTTGCAAATTCCGGAATGGAAATGGGATTCTGTAGGAATGGACTTTATCACTGGACTACCTACTTCTAGTAGGGGAAATGACTCTATTTGGGTCATAGTGGACAGATTGTCCAAAGTCGCCCATTTCTTGCCCGTCAAAACCACCTATCGAGTTCAAGCTAGCGAGTTGTACATCGCTAGAATCGCTGGTTTACCTGAGTCCCCAAGAACATAGTATCGGATCGAGGAACTCAGTTTACCTCGAGATTCTGGAAGAAAGTCCAAGAAGGTTTAGGAACCCGCCTAGATTTCAGTACTGCGTATGACCCTCAGACCGATGGGCAAACGGAGCGAGTAAATCAAATACTCGAAGATATGCTTAGAGCATGTGTGCTAGAATATGGATCCAAGTGGGAAGACTGTCTGCTGTTTGCAGAATTTTCCTACAACAATAGTTACCAAGCCAGTTTGCAAATGGCCCCATTTTAATTCATGTACGGAAGGAAGTGTCGCACCCCTTTGAATTGGTCGGAAGTAGGAGAGAGTCAGATTTTCGGACCCGACATCCTCCGGGAAGCAGAAGAGAAGGTTCACAAGATTTGTGAGCACCTCAAGACCGCCCAATCCCGACAGAAGAGTTACGCCGACAAGAGACGTAGAGACCTCGCCTTCAACATAGGAGATTTTGTTTATCTGAAAGTGTCGCCATTGAAGGGAATGCAGCGTTTCCAATTCAAAGGAAAATTAGCCCCCAGATATATCGGACCTTTCAAAATTCTGAACCATCGAGGAGAAGTATCGTATCAATTGGAACTACCTAAAGAGATGTCAGCTGTGCATAATGTGTTCCATATCTCGTTACTTCGCAAATGTCTCGAAGTCCCCGAGAAGACCGAAGTGTTCAAGAATATCGATCACCAGACCATAGAGATCAACGATGACCTGACCTATCCTGAAGTACCCATCCGCATTTTGGAAGAATCTTTTCGAACTACCCGAACCCTAAGCATCAAGTTTCTCAAGATTCAGTGGAGCAACCACACAGAAGAGGAAGCTACCTGGGAGCGCGAAGATCACATCAGGACGGAGTTTCCCGATCTCTTCAAATCCTAGGTAATCTTTTCGTCCTTTTTCAAATCTCGGGACGAGATTTTTGTTTAAGGGGGGAAGGTTTGTAACATCCCAAAAATACTAAGCTTGGATCATCAAATTCTAATCATCAAAATTAGGGTTAACAAAAACTTTTCTAAATGAAATCATGAATGCATGCATATGTGTATGCATGGATTTTGAAATCCTTTAAAACCACCTTGTTTGTTTGTTCCATTGCTTGTAAAATGTTTCTTAGGTGAAATAAACATCATCTAAAACATTTCCCACACCTTTTCCTAAAGACAAGTAAATCAAAACACATATATGAAGTGAATGGTCATTTTGGCCAATTTAACTCCCATGCCTACTTTGGCTGTCTCAAACTTTCGGAACCTAATAGAAACTTTTCTGGATCTTTGCACCCCTTGAATGTACTCATAACAAGGTATCAAGGCCCACTTTGTGATCATCCAGAAACTTTCAAATGCATAGTTTAAATGACAATTCAAAATTGAATCTTCTTCATATGGGAAGATCCCACTTTTTCAAAAACTACTCAAACAAGCTCAACTTTCAAAACCCAAGCATCTGTAGACTCACCAGCACCAATCTAGCAAACCCACCAAAAATCATTTCAAAATTCAAAACTTGATTTCATGCGGCCATTTCATCAAACAGGTTGCAGACACAAATCAAACAAACATCAAACACTATTGTGAGCAGTGATTCTTGCCTAACTGGTTCCCCATTTAGCTCACACACAACTCAGTAGATCATCTACGAAGTTTAGCCAGGCACTAGCACCACTGTGAGCTTCCCATTGTCATCAATGGTGAATAGCCGAGCACCCTCTTGTCACCCCATAGTCGACAACAAGCTAGGAGCAGCAGCAAGCCTAGCCAGCATGTCTGGGAGGCAGCCCACCATCCACCGCCACTCACTGTCCCAACCATGGCGTTGCAAGCCACAGACCACGCGCACTGGCTGCGCCAGACCATGCCGAAGCGCGCCAGAGCGCCACCTCGACCATCACCCACGCATCACGCCGCCCTCTCCGCATGCATACACAATCCCCACCAACCCAGGAGACCGCCAGACATCCCCGTTTGCTGCCCCGTGCCGCACAGCCACCGCCCGCCGTCGAAGACGCCGCCTCTGCCGCGCAGAGCACCGCCCGTTCCAGACCAAACCACACCACCCCATGCCTCGAGACCATGTCGTTGAGCATCGCCAGGAGACACCGCACCGTCCCCTACCCTTGCCCATGCCTTTAGCCGCATGTAACCTCGCCCCCGACGAGCTCACCGTGCGCCCCAACGGTCCCCTCGCTCGACTATAAATAGAGGCCACCCCCGCACGATTTCTTCACACCATCTCACTCCCCTCTCCTCACTGATCGTGCCACACCATTCTCAGAGCAAGGCGAGCACCACCTCGGCGGAATTTCACTGGAGCCTGCCGCTGCCGGAGAAGAAGGGCGCCATCAATTTCGTCCACCACAGGAGCTGCCTCGACCACCCCTGAGTTCGTCGTCGTCGACTTCGTCCTTCGCCCGCCTCGCCGACCCTCGCCAGCACCCCGGTGAGCCCCTAGCGACCCTCACTGGCCGCGCTAGGTTTCGTTCTCGCCGGAGTTGTCTCGCATCGACGATGACTCCCAGCCGTTAGATTAGAACTAGATCGAACGATCCACGTCACCCCATACCGCTTCGCCCAGCCCCGTGTCACTGACGAGTGGGGACACCCACTTAAGCAGCCCGCGGGAGCACTGCGCTTAGCAGGACGGCCCAATAACTTTTCCCGCGTAGCCCACTTATTCAAATTAAACCTTTTTCTATTTCAATTCAAACACACTTCTGTACCCAACTTCAAAAATCAACCCAGATTGATTAAGTGCACCAAATTGAATGAAACCAGTTTTGTTGGAAAGGTATGTGAATGCTGAATCCAAGCCCGTTGGATTCAAGTCATTTGGATCTATAGATCACCCATGGTAAAAATAACAAGGCAGAAGCTTTTCTGCATTCAAACATTTTTCAAATTTAAACCATAATAGCTTTTTAGTTGATTCCAACTCTCAAAAATCACATTTAACCATACCTTTCAGAATATATAAAAATATATAGGTTTACTTGCAGAAATAATGTTCAAAGTAATAAAAGAATGCTACATAAGCATTTCTAGACACTTTAATTAATTAAAATAAAAGGGTAAAACCTTATTAAATTGTGACACCACTTTAAATCACATTCCCATGGACTACAATATGTGGTGATGACATGTGTCAACATGATCCCATGTTGGGTTTGGAGAATATAAAATCTTAAGTAGTTTTTCAATGAGTAGAAATTACTTTTCTAAAAATAAAAAAGATTTAAACCAAGCCTTAACCTTGTAATGTTAGGGATGATGCTAGATCATCCATAGGACCCTTGTGTGTGTGATGATTGCAAGTAGTTAAGTATTGTTTGGTGATTGTGTACCTCGTATTTATTCATAGACGCTAGTACCAGGCAGGATACGAGGAGGAAGGAGGATACTACGAAGAAGAAGCCGAGGAGAACTTCAACCACTGCTCTGCACAAGGCAAGCCTAATACTACTAGTGATTGTGCAAGATGATACTATACCTATGCAAGCCTTACTAATCAAGTTGACCTATGCAAGCTAACCCTTGCAAGATACCCTACTGATGCAACAAACCCATACTTGTTCTATGACTACTATGTGCCTTAAGCATATGTGATCATACCCACTTGATAAACCAATCCTAGTTTTATGTGCAAGCCCCTCACTCTATTTCTTTATCAAAGCTTACTTAGAGTTTACTTAAGTGACTGGTAGATATTGGAAAGATGCTGAAGGTTGCATAAAGAGCATAAAATTTGGCCTAAGTTAGAAACCTTAACATCAGCCTGAGACTTGAGGTTGTACTTAGTTGAAACTCCACTAGTTACCACCCCTCATTAGTACTACCCCCACCTATAGATGCTAGTGCTAAGCATAAAACTTGATCAACTTTTAGATGGGAATACTTGGTGGAAAAATGGTTATGAAAACCTTGGAATGATGGATCATTATATTGAAATGTTTTGGACATGTGTTTCCAAACACTTGAGAATTTTGGTGATAAAAATGTTGAGGCATGAGCCTTAGCCCTTTATAAAACTGATGGTTGTCTGGATGCGATACCATTCCAATTTTATCATACAACCACAATACCCGAATATTGGGTAGGGATTGACTGGAAACTTATGTACCTTAGTATTAGTTCCCTCACGACCAAGGTCTGAGCTGAGGCTACCTTGTGAAGATTGTCCACCTGTGCAGTACCCAAGATGACAGTGGTCATGGTTGGGAGGCCAAACTCACAGGAGAGGTTCTTATACTAGGGCGTGTAATCGAAAGGTTAAGATTGATTATCCGCATACTGAGTATGGTGAATTCAGGATTTGTTCCTGGCGGATGTATCAAATGTTGTGGTGAAAGTGTACAATCTCTGCAGAGTGTCAAACTATTCGAATAGCCGCGTCCGCGGTTATGGACAGTTGGAGTGGCCATACTGTTTCCCCCGTCAGACTTTTCAAAATGACCTGTGAGATGAATTGAGACTTTGACTTGACCACAACAGAGTTGTGACATGAAATACAAGTTCCCACTTAGGAATTATAAAATTGTGACTAGCTTTGGAACTTAGTAGAGATAAATCTGGCTTTTGCAAAACAACCCTAGAGCCTAGTGTCCTATTATCCAAAAAAACCCTTTACCTATTAGTATTAGTTTGCGAGTACTTAAAGAGTACTCATGGCTTTGTCCCTGGCTATTCCCATGGCCAGACTATGAAGAGGAGTACCTGGAAGATGGACCCCAGGAAGGTTACGACAACTAGGATCATCTCCCATCGTCAGCATTGCCTGTGACCCTGAAGATGGAGCTTCGCCTACGCTACCGTTATTATTACGTATTCCGCTGCTTGATGTTGTACTAGGAACTGGATCATGAGATCCCTATTTGTGTAAGAACTTATGTACGATTGTAATGGATGATGTACTATGGTATCCAATTCTGTTATGTCTCGCAAAAATGGTAATCCTGGGATTGCGTGGTATGGCATAACAGGCATCTAGGATTGAAAAATCCGGGTGTTGGCAAGAACCAAGATCTACTTCACGGATTCACAGACCGACCCCGCTGAAGATCGAACCCCCTGGAGCCCAAGATCGCCGATACCGAGATGTGTGACCCTTTCCTAAGCCCCAAATTTTATAAATGCTATATACATCTTGTGCATATAAATTGTTCATGCTCACATACATATTCATCTGTTTGGGGGTAATTTGTCGACTCACCTAATAATTAAATATGGATACCATATGCGGGCGAATCTAGTCTAATATTGGTCCCATTTAAATTTGTGTATCGAACCGGTGACATATTTTGCCTTGTTAATAAAACATTTAAAATTGCGGGGTATCTAAACAACATAAACCACCTAATTAAATGCCGGGACCCCTGTTCCGCTTAATATTGCCTAATTGCATTGCACCTTTGCCATGTCATAAATCATACATGCATCATGCCTGATCTTCTGCCGTAGTATTAAATAGTGCATCCGGTGTTTCTTCTAGTGTTTTGCTTCTTCACAGATTAGGCCGATGAGTTGATGCGAGCTTTGTCCCGATCTTCGGTTGAATCTTCGGCAGTGTTTTCCAAGCGAGCATTCTCCCTCTTTCTACCTATTTTACATTTCTAGTCTTTATTTCCTCCTATTGATCTATTGCTATCTGTGTTGTGATGCTTTAGTTTCCGTACCCCTGTTATAATACTTGCAGACTCTATATTGCCTTGGACACCTCCTACTACCTGTTGTTTGGTAGATAGTCCGCCTTGCGAGTCGTAGTCGCTTGCTCAGGTGGTGCTTCGCGTCTTCAATGTTCCATCATTTTTGGGTGGTTGGCACATGCTTAATGGTGGAGATGATCATGGATTTAATTATTGTTTAATAACTAAAATTGAAAGTAGGTAAATAATGCAGAGACACCGGTGGGTAATAGACAATATTTGGTTTTTAACCGCTCACTGGTGTCCCGTAGGACCCCGAGTTCTTGACACATGTTCCGAGATCGAGCGTGCTAACCACAGGTGGGGTGTGTGGGCACCCCCATTGATTTAGTACCTAATTTCAAAGTACTATACTGGGGGCCACAAAGTAGTTTGGGGCTTTATTACTATCCTATACTTATGCCATGCTTTACTTCTTTATTTACAATTTCGCGTGGAGCGCCTATACTGTTTAGGAACAAATATGGAATGTTTTCGCTGTATCGACAAGCCCAGTCACACTTTCGGGTTCCCAGTCGTTTATAGCCATTGACACAAACCCTGGGTCCGTCTCGGAGACCGGCCGACTTTGTTGTGGGTAGCTTACTGGGGTGGCCCCCATGTATTTGCTTTGGGTCTGGGAAACGTCGTGTCTGAAACCCCGTCGACATACCGTTGGGTGTATGTTTTGTGATCTTGTACCTACCTGATCTGACAACAAGGGTGTAGGTGCATGTGGGAACTTTGGTGCACCCCTGCAGGGTTTAATCTTTTCGATAAGCCGTGTCCACGGTTATGGACGACTTGGAGCACAGTTATCGATCATAGACAACTATAACTAAAGTTTACTGTTATAATATGACTTGTATCTGATATGACTAGTAAGTTGGATAATCGTCATGGAACGAATGAATAAACTGCCAACTATGGGAATTTCCTCGGATTGACTTCCTCGTTTGGTCTCGAGGGGGAAATACCAGAATGGGTATGTTTGGTGGTAGAATCAGGTTGGTTCCGAATAGGTCTTTCTTATCCCTCTCTGATAGCCGACAGTTGTATCGAGTCTCTATAGATTGTTTACTGCTTGCTACGCTGCCGCTTCAGTCCACCATACCTATGTAGGCGAGGACCGCCGAATTCTAAGACTTCATGAGTGTCTTGGCCTCGATTGACCGCTCTCTTTTTCCTTTGCCCTTTGCCGGCACCCCTTTTGTTTTAGCAGGTTTTGAGATCGACGTCGTTAGCAGGGTTACCCTTCCAGCTTGGCCTGGGCAGGGTTATGGACGCCATTGGTTATTCTTCAGGGCTCTTAGCCCAATTTGCATCTTGTCCGTACTCGGACGCTGTATCATTTTGAAGGTGATTTGGATCTTTGTATTGTATATTTGTATTCTGGACTCATGGAGTCGTGTTGTATATATCTGTTCTGTGGGTTCCATCATGGACTATTGTGTAATGATATTACTTCGTTTTCCACCCGCACGAAAGTGCCGGGTGGGCACCTTTAAATCGTTTCTATGCGGGTTTGGCGGGAATCGCTAAAACTTGCATAGGTCCGATCCAAGGGTGTTACAGGCACCCCCAAGAACTTTAGGCGAGCGCAGCTCAAGTTCGACGTGGTGGATTGGCCCTCGCAATACCACGCCATCCTCGGACGCGTGGCATTCGCAAGATTCATGGCAGTGACGTACTATGCATATCTTCTGCTGAAGATGTCAGGGCCTAACGGTGTCATCGCTGTTCCAGGTAGCTTCACCAAGTCTGATAGCTATGAAAGAGACTTCAACAGAATCTCCTAGTCATTCGGCATGTAGGAGGAGTGATGCGTGCACCCAGTGTTGACGTGGGCCACTTCGTTGGAACCCCAAGAGCAAGGTGTGATGAGCACAACAACAAGTTTCCCTTAGTAGAGACCGAGGTTATCAAACCTGAAGGAGGAAGGAAACGTCTCAAAGGTGTTGCAAGCAACGTGGAGACCTGCACAACACAAACTCAAGACTTTGTCTCAACGAATCAGTGAGGCTGTCAAGCTCACCAGTTTGCTGTAACAAAGGATTAAACATATGGTGTGGAATGTAATGGTTTGCAGCAAGTAAACAAGTAACAGTGGAATATGTATCAATGGTAAAGATTGGACCGGGGTCCATAGTTCACTAGAGGTGCTCTCCTTAGATAAACAACATGGAATGAAGGGTAAACAAATTATAGCAGGGCAATTGACAGGAACTGAGCAAGGCATAACAATGCAATACTAGTCAGAAAGATCCTATGAGATTCGATTGGGTAATACAACAAGATACATAGACCGCCATCCAACTTCATCTATGACTAGAAGTCCACCTTCAGGTTATCATCTGAACCCCCTCCAGTATTAAGTTGCAAGCAACAGACAACTGCTTTAAGCAAAGTGTGTAAGGTAAATAGTCCACATGTTCCATGAACAAGAGACCGTTGTTTTCTCCCTAGTCGCACAAGACATCTACAAATCAAGAGATTATTGTCACTTCCCTTGGAAACTAGAGGCATGAACCCACTATCGAGCATAAATACCCCCTTTTGGAGTCACTAGCCACTACTTGGCCAAGATAGCTACTAACAACGGAGAGCATGCAAGATCACAAACAACATAGACATGATAGAATCATAAAGACAAAACCATTAATCAAACAAACATAATAATCTCAATATCCACCAGATCCCCGCAAACACAACATGCATGATTACAAATAGATTAGACCTTGGTCATGAACGGAGCTTACAAGATCTATACATGAAAGCACAAAAGAGGAGATACAACCATCTAGCTACTACATGGACCCATAGTCCAAGGTGGAACTACTCACGCATCATAACGGCGAGAAGGCCTCCGGGATGATCTCCCCTTCGCCAGGGTGCCGGGAAGAACTTCAGATCCCCCCGATCTAGGGACGATGGTGGCGGCGGATACAGACGATTTCGTGGAGATTTGATCGGGGTCCATAGGGTTTCTGCATCAAGGGATTCTTATAGGCGAAGGGGGAGGCCGAGGCGGTGGCCAGGGGCCCCACACCCCTCCCAGGCGTGGGGCAGGGCCCACGTGCGCCTAGGGTGGGTCTGGCCAGCCTCTCAGGCTCCCCTCTGGACTTCTTGTTCCCCACGGAAAGTAATTGACTTTGGCTTTTGTCCCGTCCAATTCCGAGAATATTTCTTTACTAACTTTTCTGAAACCAAAAACAGAAGAAAACAGGCATCTGGCACTGTTACAACTTGTTAGTAGGTTAGTACCAGAAAACATGTAAAAGCACCTCAAAGTGTAGACAAGGCAAAGCAAAGTAGATACTAAACAAGCATGGAGCATCAAAAATTATAGATACGTTTCCAACGTATCAGCATCCCCAAGCTTAACTCCTGCTCGTCCTCGAGTAGGTAAGTGATAAAAGAATAATTTTTGAGGTGATATGCACCCTCACAATAAAGATCCAACCATTTGCAAGCATTGAATGCTGGGATCAAAGAACTCTAAACGTGTGCATGAAATATGGAGTTCTAACAATAGGACATAGTAACTATGCATGCAACATGACAAGCTACAAACAAAGATCATGAATAATATGCAATGAAAAACATTTGTTTGTTTCACATACATAAAACATAGCATAGTGGCAATCAGCTTGTCCCTCATAGAGTAGCAATATAGATGCATAGGACACCTTCAAAGTTCACAAGGGTGACTAGAAACAAATAGTACAAGAACAAGTAATATAACAATATGCATCAATCAATAAGCTTTGGAACACTGCACACATAATGACAACTATGCTCTCTTAATGGCGCCTAAAGGTAGAAGGTGGAGACTCAATAGTGGTGGAAGGAAGGCCCTTTTTTGTAAAGGAAGCAGGGATTAAAAGTTTCAAAAAGAGCTTCCAAAAATTATGGTACTTGTTAGCTTTTAGCCCTCATTGCCCCTATCATAAGCATCTTGAAGTGGTTAAGGTTAAAGTGGCAAAGATGGAGTATATGCTTGACGAAGTATAAGTTGGCAATCTCAAGTCCCTTGAATACGAGGGCCACACGTCATGCATACTCAACTTTGGGCCTAGGTAAGTTCTTGTCATTGTAAGTATTTGCATATCATTGAGAACTGTCAACGGGGTACCCCTTGCACATGGTACAGGAGCTTTCCCATAACCAAAATGACAAGGCAAGCAGACAATGAGCATCTCAGCAATCTTTTTATTTACCATATGCATAGCTTTTTATTGAGGATGCTTCATAGACAGCTCATTATGGTGATGCTGCAAGTTTCCACCATGATTAGGCATGACTTAGGCTAGCGGCCCAGACGTTTCTCTAACACAGGATACAAACTCCATGGACTTACAAGTTCCCTCTTTATTTCACACTGGTGACATCCATAGACAAAAGAGCATGATATCAACTGAGTACAAAGTACAAGTGCAATGTTGAAAATGTTCCCCGTGACAACACAGTTCTGCTAATTCCAACTTATAAGTGCAATCATATACAACAAAGTTGTCACAATGGTTCAAGATTATTAGGGGCAAAGAATATAAAGTGTGCCATCAAGTTCGTGAGGGATTTAATCACTAAGTTTTCACATAACAAAATAGTTTTTAATTGGAAGATAGTTGAAAACAAGAATATACTTGGAATGGTGTAATACACAATGCATAGGAGTTTATAGTGGAAACTTTGGAAAAACTTGGTTTCTTGGGAGTTGTAAGCATGAGTAGAACTTACTCATATAAGTGGAGGCTAGCAAAAGACTGGGAGCAACCAACTAAGAGAGCATAATGGCCATAATCATGTAGAGGAACAAAGCATACTAATCAAAGCAAAGAGTGGTACCACAAGTCAAGGACTAAATTATCATAGAGGCTAATGGTGACTTGTAATAGTCATAACATGTGTGAGCATGTGCCAAGTTAACCCAAGTAAAGCATCAAAGGAGAATACCACAATACTATGCTTTTGCATGCTAAAACAACGCATAATTTCTTCAAGGCGCACTAATCAATCCCAATTGTTTGGAACAAGACATGCTACAGCAATAATCACTAAGCATAAGGTCAAAACAACACCTAGCATATCATGCTAAAGTCTAAGTCACAGTCAATGCAAGCTCCTATTGCACTTCAAGCAAGAACTTACTACTCCTTTCCAACACCAAGCAACTTATTTGCAAAACAACACAGCAAGAACGGGGGTCCAAACTTCTTTATTCAAGCAAACTAAACAACCTAAGCAAAGCAAACAAAAACTAATACGCTCCAAGAACAACACAACTGAGCATGAAACGATAAAAACGAAGTGTCTTTCCAGACAGACCTGAGCTTTTTATTGATGAAGAAGGGGATGCCTTGGGCATCCCCAAGCTTTGACGCTTGTACCTCTTCGATATTTCTTGGGGTGACACCAAGGTGGCATCCCCAAGCTTGAGCTTTTTTCCATTCTTCATCTCATTGCATCATTCTCTCTCTACGCCTGAATTTTTTTCCTTCATACAAGACTTCACACAATCTTTATTAGCAACAATAGTTTATTCAAAAGATATTAGACCTCTCACAAAGCTTTGGAACAACAAGGCTTTTCACTAAAAACACAAGCTACTGTAGTAAATCTTTCAAAAAGCTCAATTCACCTAAATAGAACTCAAAAAGTAATCAATAAGAAGCAAATGCAAATAATGGCAGAAATCTGTCAAAACAGACCAGCAGGTAGAAACCAATTTTTTCAAACATCTTTTGTTGATCAAATTAAAAAGTTTTGAACTAACTAAAGTTATCTAACATACTGGGGGATTTATTCGTAAATTTTGAGCTCATTCCGAATTACAGATACTCCTCACGATTTTTTTGTGGAGGATAGAAATCTGTTTCGGGACAACAACTCTCCAAATCTTACTTCCCTCTCATTAGAGGTCATTCTTGGCAAAAAAAGCAAACAAAAAGGATAAGGAGAGGTCAATACTGAAGTAATAACTTCCAACACTCAAGGAAACTCTTGAGTTATCTCCCAACAAGTACTTTTCTTTAACGCCTTTAAGTTAGGCACAAGAAGTAAGAAGAATCAAGTATTTTCAAATGAAGAAGCATTAACATCCATACTTGCAAAGTCTTCAACTATGAAAGGTATCTCATCCAAATGGGTTTTGGAGTATCCCTTCTCAACTCTGTTTGGTTTACTACTTTCATCCAAAAGGTATTTAGGAGCAATCCAATCAAAATTCTTTTCAAAGGCTTCATGCATTCCAACAAGCTTAATGGGTATGGGTATCTTGAATTCTTCTCTAGGCTTAGTTTTATCAGAAATACCCACAACATCTACACTTGATCCTAGCATATTGAAACGCTCAAATACCTTTTTGGCCTTCCTAGCAACATCATGAAATTCTATTGATAAAATTTCAAGGATGAATTCTCTCTTTTCAACATTCTTTTGTTCTTTTAGTTTTAGGAACAATAATTGTATAAAAGGGGTTAAGGCTAACAAACCTAGCCTCCAACATATGAACTAAGAAGCTGCAGCAATCTCATAATTAGGAGCAAGCTCTGCTATAAATTTTTCTCAATATCTTCATGCTTGCTAATATGATTAAAGAATTCTTCAATATTATCTTTCCCAATTATGGAGCCACTAACTATTGCAAGATCTTTCAGGGTGAACTTGGGGAGCAACATGGCGAGCTAGAGCAAGGTGGCAACTAGAGCAGGAACTAATTTTTTTTGTTTTTTTGGATAAAGCAAGCAAACCAAACTAGACTAATTTTTTTGGGTTTTTTGGAAAGAGGCAAACAAAACCAAGAAAAAGAAACAAAGCAAACTAAAAACAAAGTAAAGAGAAAGGAAGTGAAGGACTCCCCTTGTGAAGACGTCCTTAGCCTCCCCGGCAACGGCACCAAAAATCTTGATGCGTGCACCCAGTGTTGACGTGGGACACTTCGTTGGAACCCCAAGAGCAAGGTGTGATGATCACAACAGCAAGTTTCCCTCAGTAGAGACCGAGGTTATCGAACCTGAAGGAGGAAGGAAACGTCTCAAAGGTGTTGCAAACAACATGGAGACCTGCACAACACAAACTCAAGACTTTGTCCCAATGAATCAGTGAGGTTGTCAAGCTCACCGGTTTGCTGTAACAAAGGATTAAACATATGGTGTGGAAGGTAATGATTTGCAGCAAGTAAACAAGTAACAGTGGAAGATGTATCAATGGTAAAGATTGGACCGGGGTCCATAGTTCACTAGAGGTGCTCTCCTTAGATAAAGAACATGGCATGAAGGGTAAACAAATTACAGCAGGGCAATTGACAGGAACTGAGCAAGGCATAACAATGCAATACGAGACAAAAAGATCCTATGAGGTTCGATTGAGAAATACAACAAGATACATAGACCGCATCCAACTTCATATATGACTAGAAGTCCACCTTCAGGTTATCATCCGAACACCCTACAGTATTAAGTTGCAAGCAACAGACAACTGCTCTAAGCAAAGTGTGTAAGGTAAACAGTCCACCTGTTCCATGAACAAGAGACCGTTGTTTTCTCCCTATTAGCAACATCACATCTACAACCGAAGAGATTATTGTCACTTCCCTTGGAAACTAGAGGCATGAACCCACAATCGAGCATAAATACCCCCTCTTGGAGTCACTAGCAACTACTTGGCCAAGATAGCTACTAACAACGGAGAGCATGCAAGATCACAAACATCATAGACATGACAGAATCATAAAGACAAAACCATTAATCAAACCAACATAATAATCTCAATATCCATCGGATCCCCGCAAACACAACATGCATGATTACAAATGGATTAGATCTTGATCATGAACGGATCTCACAAGATCTATACATGAAAGCACAAAGGAGGAGATACAACCATCTAGCTGCTACATGGACCCATAGTCCAAGGTGGAACTACTCACGCATCATATCGGAGAGAAGGCCTCCGGGATGATCTCACCTCCAACAGGGTGCCGGGAAGAACTTCAGACCCCCCGATCTAGGGATGATGGTGGCGGCGTCTACAGATGATTTCGTGGAGATTTGATCGGGGTCCATAGGGTTTCTAGATCGGGGGCTTCTTATAGGCGAAGGGGGAGGCCGATCGCGTGACCAGGCCCCACACCCTCCTAGGCGTGGGCAGGCCCACCCGAGTAGGTGGGTCTGACGCCTGGCCGCCTCTCTCCTCCCTCTGGACTTCTTGTTCCCCACGGGATGTAATTGACTTTGGCCTTTTTCCCATCCAATTCCGAGAATATTTCTTTACTAACTTTTCTGAAACGTAAAACATCAGAAAACATGCATCTCGCACTGTTGCAACTTGTTAGTAGGTTAGTACCATAAAACATGTAAAAAGCACCTCAAAGTGTAGACAAGGCAAAGCAAAGTAGATACTAAAAAAGCATGGAGCATCAAAAATTATAGATACGTTTCCAACGTATCAAGGAGCTCACAAGGCCGAAGGAGTCAACAGACAACAGCCTGCCCCTGCCACTAAGCAAAACGTGCCTTACATGTCGTTCGACTCCATAATCAACACCAAGGCGGTGTAGGTCCACCCGGCGGACCCCACCAAGACGGCTCTGATCGCCAACAACTTGAGTTCCGCATATGAACTCACGCTCGTTGAATTCCTCCGTGAGCGCTGGGAATTCTTCGCCTGGTTTCCTGCGGACATGCCGGGAGTTCCCATGGAGTTTGTCAAGCACACACTCAACATGTATCTGGATGCGAGGCTGATCAAGAAGATGATGCGCTGACTGTCCGAGGGAAGAGCTGAAGCAATTGGCACCGAAGTTAACAGACTCCTCGACACAAACTTCATAAGGGGATCAAGTGTCAACACCTGGTTATTTTTATCCCATATGCCTATTATGCCATACCTTGCAATCCCAGGATTACTATTTTTGCGAGACATAACAGAATTGGTACCACAATACATCATCCATTACAAACCATAATAAAGGCCTTACAAATAAAGGATCTCATGATCCAGTCTTAATACAATCAACGCAGCGGAAATTAAACATAGCGGGGCTTCATCTTCAGGGTCACATGTAATGCTAACGATGGGAGATGATCCTAGTTGTCATAGACCTCCTGCTGTCCATCATCCTGGTAGTCCTCCCCATAGTCTGTCCATGGGAATAGCTAGGGACAAAGCCATGAGTACTCTTTAAGTACTAGCAAACTATCACTAACAGGTAAAGTGGTTCGAGTATGAATCCTAAGCTCTAGGTTTATTTTCAAAAATCTAGGTTTATTTCATACTGAAATTCAGAAGTAAAGAAAACTAGTTTAATGTTATACAATACCTAAGAGGGAACTTAGTTTTCATGCTCACAACCCTATTGTGGTCAAGTCAAAGTCATAGTTCTTTTCACAAGTCATTTTGAAAACATCTGACGACGGAACAGTATGGCTACTCCAACTGTACATGACCGCGGATGCGGCTATTCGAATAGTTTGACACTCTACAGAGGTGGTACACTTTCACCACAACATTCGAAACATTCGTCAGGGATAACCCTGAATCATCATACGTAGTATGCGGATAATCAATCCTAACCTTTCAATTACACACCCTAGTATAGGCACCTCCCCTATGAGTTTGGTCTCCCAGCCATGGACATCTGCCATCCTGGGAACTACATAGGTGGACACTCACATTCACAAGGTAGCCTCAGCTCAAGCTCTTTCGCAAGGGAACCCATACTAAGATATATAAACTTCTAGTTAATCCCTACCCAATTCAGGTATTGTGGTTGTACGGTAAAATTGCAATGGTATCGCATCCGAACCCAACCATTAGTTTTTATAAAGGGTCAAGGCTCATGCCTCAACATTTTCATCATCATTTCATCTTGTGTTCATAAGACATGTCAAAACATATCAATAGAATGAATCCTCATACCAAGGTTTTCATAATCACTTTCACCAAGTATTCCCATCTAATGTGATCAACTTTTATGTTTAGCACTAGCCACTAAAGTTGAGGGTATTCACTAATGAGGGATGCTAATCAGGTGTGACTATCAAAATATAGTCTTATGCCTTTTGATGACATCTAGTTATAGCTACTTAGGCCTAGTTTTATGCTCTTTATGCTATCTATAGTATCTTTCTAAAACTCACAAAGTACTAACTAAAAGTAAAGAACTTTGGTGAAAATAAACGAATAAAGCTTGCAAGTAAAACTGGGATTTGGTATAATCAAAGTGGCATAACCAAAGCATGCCTAATGCATCTTGCATAGATATCATGTAAAGTTCTTGCTTGCAAGTAGGACTTGCATGGTTTAGCTTAGCTTGCCTTGACTGGTAAGGTGGTTGAATTTTTCTTCTTCTTCTTCTTCTTCTTCATCTTCTTATTCTTCATAGTACTCCTCCTCCTCGTAGCCTTGATCGGTACTAGCATCTATAAATAAATACGAGGTACACAATTACCGAACTATACTTAACTACTTCTATTTAGCACACAAGGGCTCACACTAGATGATCTATCATCATCACAATCATCACATTAAAAGAAGACATAGTCTTATCTTTCTTATTGTTAGAAAAGTAATTTCTACTCATTGAAAAAACTGAATATTTAATATTCTCCAATTAAAATATGGGATTATGGTGACACATGTCATCACCACATATTCTAACACTTGGGAATGTGATTTAAAGTGGTGGTCATATTTTATAAAGTTTAAACTTACTATTTTATACAATTAAAATGACTAGAAATGCCCATAGAGCATTCTTTTTGTACTAGTCCAAGATCATTGCATATAAACCTAAATATTTTTACATATTCAGATAGATCTTGTCAAATGTGATTTTTGAGAGTTGGAATCAACTCAAAAGCATTTATGGTTAATTTTTGAAAAATGTTTGAGTGTGGAAAAGTCTCTGTCTTGTTATTTTTACTATAGGTGATCTATAATTTCAAATGGTTTGAATCCAATGGGATTGGATATATATTTTCAATACCTTTCTAGCAAAATTTGAATCATGCAATTTGGTTCAGTACATCTCCTTGAATTGATTTTTGAATCTACTGACAAAATCTAGTTTGAACTAAAATGGAAAAAGATTATTTGAATAACTGGGCTACGCGCGGGAACGATACTGGGCCAGCCCAACTGCAATGCGCACGCGTAGCGGGCTGCTGACAGGGGGGTCCCATGTGTTAGCGACTCATCCTAACCGAAGCGGTACGTTTCAATCTCAGTCGTGTGATTACACTAAGATCTATGACTGACGATCGTCGTCTTTGGCGGACAGCTCCGGCGAGACCGAACCCTAACATGACGGTGGGGGTACGTGGTGGATCACTTGGGCTCCAGCTAGGGTTGGATATGGGGGCGAACGATGTTGTCGACGATGGCGGTTCGAACGGTGGTCACAGCGGCTCCTGGGGTGGCTCCAATCAACGACTCCTCTCCTCCTCTGTAGTGGCGGACTCCAGCCAAATTCCGGTGGGCTGGTGCTCGCATTGCTCCAGGGAAGGGTCAAGGGTGGTTCTGAGAGAGAGGGGAGTGATATGGTGTGCAGAATGAGGGCTGGGATGGCCTCTATTTATACACCGACGAGAGGGACAAAGTGGGATGGGCTGGCTCCTCCTGCGACGTCGTTGTAGTGAGCTATGGGCATGGAGGAGGGCGTAGGACGGTGCGGTGTCTCCTGGCGGTCATCACGGGCTCGAAGGCGTGACACAGGGCGGTCAAGGATGGTCGGGCGTGTTCCATGCTCTGCACGGAACCGGCAGCGTTCGAGATGGCGTATAGGGGCTACTGGTCACGCGGCGGCGAACGGGCATGTCTGGGGGGTAGCTGGTGTTGTGATGAGTGCAGGCATGCACGATGAGGGCGAGGCGCGGCATGTGCATGCGTGTCGGCTGCGACGCTCTAGCGTGCTCTCGGCATGGTGATAGAGAAATGGGCGCGGCGATTCTCGGGTGGTCCACAGCTGGGCTGCGCTCGAGGGGTGGACAGGGAGTGGCGGTGGACGGTGGCCTGTCTCCTAGACATCATGGACGGGCGCGGCGCTGGCTCCTGCGAGTTGTCCATGCTCGACCGGCGAGTATGGCTCAGGTGGCGTGACACTGGCACAGTGGCGAGGAAGGGGCGGCTTCAATGCAGTGCTAGGTGATGGGGGTGACTAGGGGAGTGAATTGGGGACAATGGTTTGATCAATTAATGCTCACCATAGTAGAAGTTAGGCAAGGTTGATCTGTGTATGTCAGGTGTTCGATCTAATGGCCTCATGAATTCAAAGTTTGAATTTTTGGATGAATTTTGGTGAGTGATCTTGTCATAAGCTTGGTAGTCTAAGGTTTCTAGGGTTTTCCAAGGGGAATTGCTTTAGTTGGTTTTTGAGAAATGGTGATTTTAGTACCTACACTTGATTCAATTTTTAATTGTCCTTTAAATAGATTTGGAATTTGTTTCTGTTGGTTTGTAAGGTGGGATTGGGTTCACTTTTACTTGGTCTAGCAAGGGGTCAAAAGAATTGGGTTTGTTTCTGTTAGAAATCCTGTAATAGAGATGCCCTAAGTGGGATAATGGTTAACTTTGGTCAAAATGACCATTTGCTTATATTTCTTATATTTGAGTTTATCTTCATTTGATTTTGCTTGGAAATGATCTAGGTGATGTTGTTTTTATTTTTAAACCAATCCTTATCATTCATAGCAATCAAGCATGTCAAATGCAATCATTCATGCATTAATCACACACACACATGCATTCATATTAACTTTAATAATAAAAGTTTTTGTTAACCCTAAACTTGGGTGATTAGAACTTGATAATCTTGCTTAATATTTTTGAGGTGTTACAAAACTTCCCTCCTTAAACAAAATCTCATCCTGAGATTTAAGATAAAGAAAGCTAGGAATTAAAGAGATCAAGAAACTCAGTCCCAATGTAATATTCTCGCTCCCAAGTAGCTTCTTCTTCAGTATGGTTACTCCACTGGATCTTGAGAAACTTGATACTCCTGGTCCTAGTGGTTCTGAAGGCTTCTTCCAATATATGAATGGGTACTTCATGATAAGTTAGGTCCTAGTTGAGCTCTATGGTTCTGTGATCAATATTCCTGAAAACTTTGGTGTTCTCCGGAACTTCTAGGCATTTGCGAAGTAACGAGATATGGAACACATCATGCATGGCTGGCATCTCCTCCGGCAGTTCCAGTTAATATGATACTTCTCCTTGGCGATTCTAAATCTTGAAGGGTCCAATATATATGGGGGATAACTTCCCTTTCAGTTGGAAATGTTGCATTCCTTTCAAAGGTGATACTTTGAGATACACAAAATCTCCACTAGTGAAGGCTAGATCTCGATGTCTCTTGTCGGCATAACTCTTCTGTCTGGATTGGGCGGTCTTGAGGTGTTCAAGAATCTTGTGAACCTTCTCTTCGGCTTCCCTTAGGATGTCGGGTCCGAAGATCTGACTCTCTCCTACTTCCGACCAATTCAGTGGGGTACGACACTTCCTTACATACATAAACTCAAATGGGGCCATTTGCAAACTGGCTTGGTAACTGTTGTTGTATGAAAATTCTGGGAAAGGCAAACATTCTTCCCATTTAGATCCATATTCCAACACACACGCTCTCAACATATCTTCGAGTATTTGGTTTACTCGCTCCGTTTGTCCATCGGTCTGCGGGTGATAAGCCGTGCTGAAATCCAGTCTAGTTCCTAATACTTCTTGGACTTTCTTCCAAAATCTTGAGGTAAACTGGGTTCCTCGATCCGACACAATTTTCTTGGGGATTCCATGCAAACTGACTATCCTAGCAATGTACAACTCTGATAGCTTCGAACTCTGGTAAGTGGTCTTGACAGGTATAAAATGGGCTACTTTGGACTGTCTATCCACTATGACCCTAATAGAGTCATTTCCCCTACCAGATGTAGGCAAAACGCTGATGAAATCCATTCCTACAGAATCCCATTTCCATTCCGGAATCTGCAATGGTTGCAAAAGTCCGGCGGGTCTCTGATGTCCCGCTTTGACTCTCTGACAGATATCACACTTGGCTATGTAGCTTCCGATTTCTCTCTTCATCTTGTGCCACCAAAATTGCTCCTTCAAATCCTGATACATCTTCGTTCCTCCAGGGTGGATAGAATAAAGAGTATCATGGGCTTCTTGCAAAATAGCTTCCTTCAACTCTGAATCTGCGGGCACATAGATTCGTCGTTTGTACCACAAAACTCCTTCTTCATCTTCAGTGAATCCGGGTACCTTCCCTGTACCGATATGACGCTTAATTCCATCAATACTAGAATTTCCTTTATGTGCCTCCTTGATCCAATATATCAAGGTGGGTTGAAGTTCTATGCTAGACAAAAATCCTTCACTAGCTAGTTCCATTCTGAAATCTTCCAACTCCTTATGCAAACTTGGTTACTCTTTCAGAATCATGGTGTTTAATATACACAGAAGTCTACTAAGAGCATTCGCTACCACATTGGCTTTGCCGGGGTGATAGTGAATGTCAAGATCATAATCCTTGATTAACTCTATCCATCTCCTTTGCCTCATATTTAGCTCCTTCTGGGTGAAAATATACTTGAGACTCTTGTGATCCGAATAAATCTCACAACGGTTACCCATGAGGTAATGTCGCCATGTCTTCAAGGCTAAAACTACAGCTGCTAATTCAAGGGCATGGGTAGGGTAATTTTGCTCATGTTGCTTCAGTTGTCGGGACATATATGATATGACTTTTCCATCTTGCATTAACACACATCCGAGACCAACATTGGATGCGTCACAATACACATCAAAAGGCTTCTGGATATTCGGCATAATCAAGATTGGGGCTGAAATCAATCTCTTCTTGAGCTCTTGAAAACTTGCCTCACATTTGTCTGTCCATTAAAACTTCTTATCTTTCTTCAACAATTGGGTCATGGGTCTTGTGATGCTCGAGAATCCTTCTACGAACTTACGGTAGTATACCGCTATTCCGAGAAATGCGCGAACTTCAGTTTGAGTGGTTGATGCTCTCCATTCCTCAACATCCTTAATCTTGGCGGGGTCGACAGCAATTCCTCCGGCCGACACGATATGTCCTAGGAATCCTACTTCCTTTAACCAGAACTCACATTTGCTAAACTTGGCATACAACTGATGCTCTCTAAGGGTTTCAAGGATGGTCCTTAGGTGTAGCTCATGGTCTTCTTCTGATTTGGAATAGATCAGAATATCGTCGATAAAAACAACGACAAACTTTTCCAGGAAGTTCATAAAAATCTTATTCATGAGATTCATGAAATAAGCGGGGGCATTGGTTAATCCAAAAGACATGACAATGTACTCATACAATCCATACCTGGTGGTGAAGGCAGTCTTTGGGATATCTGTTGCGCGAATCTTGAGTTGATGATACCCAGTTCTAAGATCAATCTTAGAAAACACTTTGGCACCGGTCAACTGGTCAAACAGATCTTCTATCTTCGGCATGGGTACTTGTTCTTAATGGTGACATCATTCAGCTTCAGATAATCCATGCACAAACGGTTACCTCCATCTTTCTTATCCACAAACAAAATAGGTGATCTCCATGGCGACGCACTTGGTTGAATCAAACCTTTCTCCAGCATAGCATCTAGTTGCTTCTTTAGCTCCACTAATTCAGACGGGTTCATACTATAAGGTCTTGGATCTATGGGTCCAGTTCGAGGGATTAGTTCAATGATAAACTCGATATCCCAATCTAGGGGCATACCGGGCAATTCATCTGGGAATACATCGGGGTATTCACAGACTACTATGACTTGGTCAATGGTTGGTTGGGCTAGACTCTTGTTGCACTTGAATTGACAGGGCAAAGTGTCAGATACATGCTCTACTGATACTCCAGCGGTACTAGTCATGGTTATGTCTTTCTTGGCACAGTCGATTAATCCTTTATGTTTCGACATCCAATCCATTCCTAGTACTACTTCCAAACCTTTGGTTCCAAGTACTATTAGATTAGCATAAAAATCTATTCCATGGATTCTGATAGGTACAGCCTTGCAAATTTGTCTAGCTTTGGTGGTTGAACCAGGTATTTGAACTATCATAACATGCTTCAATTTTGTTGGTTGAATCTTACTAGTGCATGCAAATTCTTCTGTAACAAACGAGTGTGATGCTCTAGAATCAAAAAACACTCTTGCAAGTACTAAGTTAATAGAAAACATACCCAGCACGACATCTGGCGCTTCCTGAGCTTCTTAAGCATTCATGTGAAACAGATGGCTGTTGCGGTTGAGTGAGTTCCCTGGGGAAAATCTCCTTCCAGGCTGAACACGGCGTTGCTGCTGAGCTGGTGCATTCATATTGGTGGATGATGCAAGCTTCTTGGGGCACTTGTTGGAGTAGTGACCCTTGACTCTGCATTCAAAGCAAGTAATCACAGACTTGTCTTTTCCTGCAATAGGCACTACATTGCTTCCAGTCCTTGGGGCAGTATTGTTGTTGTTGTTGTTGGACCTAGGAGGTGCACGGTTGAAATTGTTGGAGTTGCCGAGGTTGTTGTTGTGGTTTCCTCCGGGCCTTGGGTTTCCTCCTCCACGGTGGGGATAGTTCGGACGGGACATAGGGGGTCTATTGTTTCTCGGGGCATATCTTGTAGACGGGTTGGGGCAATACTTCGGGGTATGGTGGGATCCTGGTTGATGCATCATTCGACGCTTGCGAGTCTCATTGTCTTGGTTGATCTTGATTTCCATCTGGATTGCAGAATCCATTAAGGCTTCAAGGTCAGCGAAGGGAATGTTGACCAGCACTGTCTGCATCTCATCATGCAGACCATTCAAGAATCTCTCCTTTGCTTCAGTGTCAATCTCATCTGGTGCATACCTAGCAAATGACAGAAAATTTTCACGATGCTCAACTACTGTCATCCTCCCTTGCTTCAATTCTCTGAATTCATCCCTCATCCTCTTGATTAAACCCGAGGGCACGTGGGTCCTACTGAACTTGATTTTGAATTCATCCCAAGACAGTATCTGAACTCCATTCATGGTACGAATGCTATTCCACCACGCTCTTGCATCTCCTGCCAGATAATGGGTGGAAAACAATACTTTCTCATTGGCCTCCACTCCTGCGACCTCTAAGTTGTTATCCATTGTCTGCAGCCAGTCATCGGCATCTAATGGCTCTTCAGACTTACTAAATATGCGGGGATTGGTGTTTTGAAAGTTCTTGAGCGTGGATCCATGGTTATCCTGGTTTCTGTGGCCTTGATTATTATGGGCCATCTGAGCTATCTATCGAAGGGTGGCTAAATTAGCTTGATGTTCAGCTCTTCCAGCTTTACGGTGAGCAACCAACATTTGTAGGATTTGCAGCATTGGATCCTGATATGAGCTGTTCCCTCCGCGAGTCATCTGAAGATTGAGATAGATAGTGAGACAAGAGGGAAATTTCTAAGGTTCATGAACTTTTTTTAAAAAAGATTTTAAACTTCGAGTTTGACTCTAGTTTTTCCAACTAGCAACTTTATTTTCATTCATTCATAGCACCCAATACAGACACACACCACACTGGGTAACAGATGGTTTTAGGGACCATTCTGTGAAGCTACGATACAGTGGGATCGAATACAACTCACACCTATGATAGTGCTCAAGTGCTACTACTCATCATAACCGATGGCTTATTCATCATCAATGAAGGCGGAATCATCATCATCAGTGTGGAACTCCTGGTCCATGTCCTCCAAATAGTCATCATCATCGCTGAGATAGGAGTAGGGATCTCCACGAATATCTTCCCCTTTGTTCTCCCTCTCTTCAAGCTACATGTCCCGCGCATGGATGGTCTCCTCCAAAGATGAAACCTTGTGACGAAGGCGGGCAATGATGCAATCCTTCTTGCCACGCAGACGGCGATGTGACTGGCGATCCTTCACGAGAATGGCGAAGGTCTGGTCCTTCTTGGGGGCAGCAAGTTGCTTCTCGTTGGCGTCAGCACGAGCGTTGTCCAGCTCCTTCTGAGTCTCATGAAGCATGAAGGCAAGGTGTTCCACATGGTGCTTCAACTAAGGGTGGCTTGGCAGGTCCAAGGGTTGTCCATCGGATTCACTTCTGGCATAGTGAGCAAAGCTGGTGCCGGCGATCTTGTTGATATTCTTCCCACACAGAAGGGCAAGTGCTTCTTGCATATATCTTGCTAATCCATCCATCCAGTTGTTCTCTAGGATGCTGAAATGGATCTTCTCAGATGTAGGTGGCTCCATTTTTCCTCGCAGATCTGCAACTATCAGCCATTGCAGCTCCCCTCTGGGGTGATCATACAGTTGAGCTCCATAAAACTCTGGATGCAGGCGCTCCAGAAATTCTGCAAGCTGACTTAGGTCACGCTCAAAGATGAGGTCTCCTCCGTTGCCCAACTGATAAAACTTGTTGTAGGTGTAGTCCATCTGTAAGCAATTGAGAAGAGTAAGTTAGAGGAGTGATCGAGTGTGCCAAATTTTATGTAAGATTGCAAAAAATTTGAGGAACATATGACTCTCTTTTGGAAAGAATTTTTCAAGGATAAGAGTGAGAATAGTGTTTTGATAAATACCCACTTTCTTTGTTTTGGAAACTAAGTTTTTTGCTTCAAGCGTCCATTCTAACTAGGGTCTCCTATGGTCAGGATGGCTCTGATACCAACTTGTCAACACCTGGTTTTTTTAATCCTAGATGCCTGTTATTCCATACCTCGCAATCCCAGGATTACCATTTTTGCGAGACATAACAGAATTGGTACCACAGTACATCATCCATTACAAACCATAATAAAGGTCTTACAAATAAAGGATCTCATGATCCAGTCATAATACAGTTAACGGATCAGAAATTAAATGTAGCGGGGCTTCATCTTCAGGGTCACAGGCAATGCTGATGATGGGAGATGATCCTAGTTGTCATAGACCTCCTGCTGTCCATCATCCTGGTAGTCCTCCTCGTAGTCTGGCCATGGGAATAGCCAGGGACAAAGCCATGAGTACTCTTTAAGTACTAGAAAACTATCACTAACATGTAAAGTGGTTCGAGTAGGAATCCTAAGCTCTAGGTTTATTCGCAAAAAGCCAGGTTTATTTCATACTGAGTTCAGAAGTAAAGAAAACTAGTTTAATGTTATACAATACCTAAGAGGGAACTTAGTTTTCATGTTCACAACCCTATTGTGGTCAAGTCAAAGTCATAGTTCATTTCACAAGTCATTTTGAAAACATCTGACGACGGACCAGTATGGCCACTCCAATTGTCCATGACCGCGCACGTGGCTATTCGAATAGTTTGACACTCTGCAGATGTGGTACACTTTCACCACAACATTCGAAACATCCATTAGGGATAACCCTGAATCATCATACGTAGTATGCGGATAATCAATCCTAACCTTTCAATTACACACCCTAGAATAGGCACCTCCCCTATGAGTTTGGCCTCCCAGCCATGGACATCTGCCATCCTAGGAACTGCATAGGTGGACATTCACATTCACGAGGTAGCCTCAGCTCAAACTCTTCCGCAAGGGAACCCATACTAAGATATATAAACTTCTAGTTAAGCCCTACCCAATTCAGGTATTGTGGTTATACAGTCAAATTGGAATGGTATCGCATTCGAACCCAACCATCAGTTTTTATAAAGGGTCAAGGCTTATGCCTCAACATTTTCATCATCAATTCATCTTGTGTTCATAAGACATGTCAAAACATATCAATCGAATGAATCCTCATTCCATGGTTTTCATAATCACTTTCACCAAGTATTCCCATGTAAAGTGATCAACTTTTATGCTTAGCACTAGCCACTAAAGTTGAGGGTATTCACTAATGAGGGATGCTAATCAGGTGTGACTATCTAAATCTAGTCTTATACCTTTTGATGACATCTAGTTCTAACTACTTAGGCCTAGTTTTATGCTCTTTATGCTATCTATAGTATCTTTCCAAAACTCACAAAGCACTAACTAAAAGTAAAGAACTTTGGTGAAAATAAACGAATAAAGCTTGCAAGTAAAGCTGGGATTTGGTATAATCAAAGTGGCATAACCAAAGCATGCCTAATGCATCTTGCATAGGTTATCTTGCATAGATATCATGCAAATTTCTAGCTTGCAAGTAGGACTTGCATGGTTTAGCTTAGCTTGCCTTGATTTGTAAGGTATTTGAAGTTTTCTTCTTCCTCTTCTTCGTAGTACTCCTCCTCCTCATAGCCTTGGTCGGTACTAGCGTCTATAAATAAATACGAGGTACACAATCACCAAACAATACTTAACTACTTCTATTTAGCACACAAGGGCTCACACTAGATGATCTATCATCAGCACATTCATCACATGAAAAGAAGACCTAGTCTTATCTTTCTTATTTTAGAAATGTAATTTCTACTCATTGAAAAAAAACATAAGATTTAATATTCTCCAATTAAAATATGGGATCATGTTGACACATGTCATCACCACATATTTCTAACACTTGGGAATGTGATTTAAAGTGGTGGTCATATTTTATAAAGTTTAAACTTACCATTTTATACAATTAAAATGACTAGAAATTCCCATAGAGCATTCTTTTTGTTCTAGTCCAAGATCACTGCATGTAAACCTAAATATTTTTACATATTCAGATAGATCTTGTCAAATGTGATTTTTGAGAGTTGGAATAAACTCAAAAGCATTTATGGTTGATTTTTGAAAAATGTTTGAGTGTGGAAAAGTCTCTCTCTTGTTATTTTTTACTATAGGTGATCTATAATTTCAAATGGTTTGAATCCAACGGGCTTGGATAAATATTTTCAATACCTTTCTAGCAAAATTTGTATCATGCAATTTGGTTCATTACATCTCCTTGAATTGTTTTTTGAATCTACTAACAGAATCTAGTTTGAACTAAAATGGAAAAGGATGATTTGAATCACTGGGCTACGCGCGGGAACGATACTGGGCCGGCCCAACTGCACTGCGCGTGCAACGGGCTGCTGACAGGGGTTTCCCATGCATCAGCGGATCATTCTAACCGAAGCGGTATATTTCAATCTCAGCCGTGTGATTAGACTAAGATCTACGGCTAACGATCGTCGTCTCCGGTGGGCAGCTCCAGCGAGACCGAACCCTAACGCAATGGTGGGGGTACGCGGTGGCTCACCTAGGCTCTAGGTAGGGTCGGTGATGGGGGCGAACGACATTTTTGAAGACGGCAGTTCGAACGGTGGTCACAGCGGCTCCTAGGGTGGCTCCAATCAATACCTTCTCTCCTCCTCTACAGCGGCGGACTCCGGCCAAATTTCGGCAGGTTGGTTAATGACCCACAAGTATAGGGTATCGCAACAGTCTTGGAGGGTAGTATTACCTAATTTATTGATTCGACACAAGGGGAGCCAAAGAATACTTGCAAGCCTTAACAACTGAGTTGTCAATTCAGCTGCACCTGGTAATAGTTCTTACTTACAGAAGTTTATCAGTAGCAACAGTTTGTAGTAGCACCAGCAGCAGTAAAACACGAGCAGTAGTAATAGTAATAGCAAACAGTAGGATATGAGCACGGTAGGCATAGGGATGGATGGACGGGCATTGCATGGACGAGACTAAACATGTAACTTCAAGATCTAGGGCAATTGCAGATAAATAAGAATAAACATCCAAGTACTAAACAATCATAGGCATGTGATCCATATATAGTCATGCGTGCTCACAATGAGAACTTGCACAACATCTTTTGTCCTGCCAGCCCGTGGCAGTGGGGCCTCAAGGAAACTACTAGCAATTAAGGTGCTCCTTTTAATAGAGCATCGGAGCAAAGAATTAACACTCCGTGAACACATGTGATCCTCGCATCACAGCCATCCCCTCCGGTTGTCCCAATTTCTGTCACTTCGGGGCCTTTGGATCCGGACAATGATATGTGTACACAACTTGCAGATAAGATCACAAACAATACTATCATAATGATTCAATAATAAGTTCAGATCTGAGATCATGGCACTCAGGCCCTACTGATAAGCATTAAGCACAACAAGTTGCAACAAATTCAAATAGCACTAATAGAGATACTAGGCATCATGCTCTAACAATCTTATTCGATTACATGATAGAACTCATCCAATCCCTACCATCCCCATAGCCTATAGAGGGGGATTACTCACTCATGGATGAGGGAAACATCGATGGTTGATGGAGAGGCGTTGGTGATGACGATGGCGATGATCCTCTCCAAATTCCCCGTCCCGGCAGGGTGCCATAATGGAGTTTCTGGATCCTAATCGCTGTTTTTGGTGGCGGCGCAGCGGAACTCTTTCTAGAAAAACGTCAAACCCCCCTGAGTTTTTAGGTCAAAATGCATCTTATAGGCAAAGAGAGAGGCCGAGGGGTGCCTAGGCTGGCCACACCCCTCCCAGGCGCGGGTGGGCCCACCCGCGCGACAGGGGGTGTGGGCCACCCAGGGCTCCCCTCCGTCTCGCATTCTAGCTCCGTGGATCTTCTAGTGAAATAGGTTTTTTGGCATATTTTCCGGGATTTTTCGTGATAGTTGATTTTCTGCACAAAGACTAGACACCAAGGTAATTCTGTTGAGAACAGCGTCAGTCCGTGTTAGTTGTATCCAAATCACACAAGTTTAGAGGAGAAACAATAGCAAAAGTTTTCGGGAAAGTAGATACGTTTTGGACGTATCAACTCCCCCCAAGCTTAGCTTATTGCTTGTCCTCAAGCAATTCAGTTGAAAACTAAGTGCGATAAAAGAACTTTCATGAACACATTTGCTTCATATGATGTATATATTCTTAGCACAGGAGTAGATACTTAAACCATTCATAATAATAATAATAAGTCTACTCGATAGTCATTGCAAGCTATGCAGAGAAACCAACTCAATAATAATAAGTAGCATGAAACATAAACATAAGCAACATTGCAATGATCATAATAAGGTATGATAGAGTGGTATCTCGCTTTCCTTTGTTGTAGAGCACAATATAAATGCCAAGGCACCTCTGAAGTTCAAGTGAAGACTAGAAGTAAATATATCAGAGGTACAAGTATCAAATTCATGCCATAATTAACCAAGTTTTGAGACAAACACAAGAATGACAACTATGCTCTTAAGAAAGTTCTCATAGAATAAGTGGTGACTCAACAAGGAAGTGAAAAGGTTTTGAAAAGTTTGAAAGGCTTCCAAATGCTGAAAGTAAGGTACTCATTAGCTTTGAGCTCTCATTGCCCTATCATAGGCATCTTTATGTTGTTAATGGTGAAAGTGAGGTCCAATATGAATTATATGCTTGACAGACCATAAAGTGGAAATCCCAAATCCCTTGAGTACGAGGGACGCTCCTCGTGCTACTCAATTTTATTTACCTGTAAGTTCTTGTCATTGTAAATACATGCATATCATAGAGAACCGCCAACGGGGTACCCCTTGCACATGATACAAGAGCTATCCCATAATCAAAATGACAAGGAAAGTAGACAATGAGCATCTTAGCGATCTTTTTATTTACTATTTTCATAGGCTTTTATTGAGGATGCTTCACAGATGCTCATTATGGTAATGCTGCAAGTTTCCACCATGATTAGGCATGGCTTAGGATAGCGGCCCAGGCGTTTCTGTAACACATATATATAACTCCATGAACTCACAAGCTCCCCTTTTATTTCACACCGACGACATCCACAAACAAAAGAGCATGGTATCAACTGGATATGTATCCATAAGTGTTGAAAGCGTTCCCCGTGACAGCACGGTTCTGCTAACTCCCAGCCTATAATTTGCAAGCATATAACTTTCATGGACAGTCACAATGGTTCAGGTTTATTAAGTGCAAGGAATAAAGTGTGCCATCAAGTTCGTGAGAGCTTTACTAACTAACTTTCTCAAAACAGTGAAACATTTTATTTGTAAGAAAACAAGTGAAAGGATCGTATGGGCACATAGAGGGGGGGGGGTGAATAGGTGCTACTTCAAATTTTCTTCATTTTCAAATTAAGGTTTGATAAGAAAGGTAAATTCTCTAGATTATGCAACTAAGGTGAATTTACCTATATGTAAAACAAGCACAAGCTAACACAACACTAAGCAAGAACAAGTAAAGTGCGGTAAAGGATAGAAGTAACCAAAATGGTGGATGCGGAGACACAAGGATTTGTTTCCCATAGTTCCTTCCTTTTGAGGGTAAGTGCGTCTACGTTTGGAGAGGGGGTGGTTTCAAACCACCAACGCCACGAGAGGCCTCCCTTGTTCTCTGATGAATCTCACCCCAACAGGATTGATCCACCTTCCACTATATCGACAACCTTTAAGTTGGAAGTCGACACCTTTACAACAAGTTCGGGGCACACATCCACAACTTAATTGGAGGCTCCCAAATACAAGCAAGCTGTCAAAACAATCAAAGACAAGCTTGTAAGCACCAAATATAGAACTAGGATTTCCAAAGAAAACACTAGAGCAAGGGGCCCTCAAGTGAATGAGGGGGAAATGAAGATCTCTTTTGGTGAAGTAGTAGATCAAGGGATCCTCCTTAGATTCTCCAAAGATCAACGACTTTGGATGGTTGAGTGAAGAGATCTTGACGATTTGGTGGCTCAAATGGATGGGGTGTTCTTAAATGAGACGAGCAACTTTTCCCAAGGTAGGTGGAGGGGTATTTATAGCACTTGGAGAAATATGCCCATTGAGCATTAAATGCACCGATAGTACCGGTACTCAAGCGGTAGTACCGGACACAACCGGTACTACCGGTCAGGTACCGGACTAGGTTCCGAGTATGCGCCACATGGTTGACCTAGCTTCAGTCACCCCCGGACCCACCAAGCAGTGCTACCACCAAGCGGTAGTACCGGTCCTCCGAAGCGGTACTACCGGTCTGGGAGGTAGTACCGGCTCCAGGTACCGGTTGGTACTGAGTGGGAGGGAGAGCTCTTGTCCTCCCTCAGTGTTGCCCGATACAGCCGAGCGGTACTACCATGGTCAAGCGGTAGTACCGCTTGGTGCAAGCGGTACTACCGGATGAGGCGGTAGTGCCGCCCCGTGATACCAGGTGGTACTAAGGATCCACGAAACCTTTCCTTCTCAATCAGATGCGATCGGTACCAGGGAGAGGTAGTACCGGTTGTAACTTCCAGTACTACCGGTCAACACTGGTGACTTTGGCAAGTGCCAATTGTGTGCAATGCATTTTTAGTGCCACAAACTTAAAGTCCTAAGATACACTTAGCACACGATTAAACCGATAGGTGTGTTATCATCAAACATCAAAATCATAAGGATAGGAAGTGCACTTTCAATCTCCCCCTTTTTGGTGTTTGATGACAACACACCTTTGCAAGATAATATTAGGAAGATAATCATGGCTTTTGGAAAATAGAGATGGGGCTCCCCCTGGATGAATAGGATCAATCCTCCCCCTCTATTTTACAAACCCAACAAGAGTGCACAAATAGATATAATAGCATTTGAACGCATACCTTTGCACAATAACTTGTGATGCGAAAAATATTGGCAATATATAGCGCATATCATCACAAGATGGATCCGTGAAATACCCACATAGTTTCAACATACATAGCAGGAGTGGTTCACACATATTTAGTACATAGATTTCACACATAATAGGAGGCAAATAAAGTTCATAAGCGATTAAAAGATCAAAGCAAGAACAAGCTTGTGAATTTCCCATGCAACACCCGCATGCCGAAGGTGCACCTTCTCCCCCTTTGGCATCAAGATGCCAAAAAGGGACAAGAGCAATACTAACGCCCCGAAAATCAATCCTCATCATCATCATAGTCCTCCTCATGGGTTGGTGGAGCACGGTACACGGAAGAGACATCATCATCCTAGTGGGTGTGCTTGGAGATCCATTGGTCTTCAAGAGTGATGTTGTTCTCGGAACCCTAGGAGATGGTCAATCCTTGAGCTTCCATCATGTCTTTCTAACGAGCACATGCTTTCTTGGCATAAACATGAGCCTCATACATGCACTTTTGATTGTCAACTTGGAAGCAAAACACCTTCTTGAGCTTGGCCTCAATCCTCTTGGCCCATGATGGCTGGGCATGCTTGCAACGGGAGACAACATAATCATCATCATGGCCACTGTCTGCATCATCAGAATCAGCCTCAATCACATTGCCATCTTCATACACCACATCACCCTCCACATTGTGAGGCTTAGCATGCTTCTTGATCTTGAGGGCCTTGGACCTGTGGACAACTAGAGGACAAGTGGAAAGGGTCCTGGCAATGGGAGGACACTTGGCAACAATGAGAGCCATGATGTAGGGAGCAAATGGGGGAACCCTCCGGGAGTGAGCCGCAGCGACCATCTCATTCCATATAAAGTCCATCACATCAAGAGGGGTGTTAGAATCGCGGTTGATAAAGGTGTTGAGCAACAGATCAACATAATATCCATGAATCTCATCTTTGTTGCCAGCACGAGGAGCAATGGTCTCACGGAAGATGCGGTGGAGAATGTCATAAGTGGGGAGAAGATCCTTGATCTTGCCAACAACACCGCGGCCCCGGATATAGAGAGGTGCAAGAACATCCTTCTTGGAGGGGTGCTCAAGCATGTGGCAGCGGAAGCCAGAAGGAATGTCACGGCCGCGATCTTCATACCCAGTATTTCAGCAAATTCAGAAAGAGTGGCCTCCTTAATTGCACCTTGAGTCATCCAAGTGATTTTCCAAGTTTTGTTTGTTGAGAAGTGAGCAGTGGCATAGAACTGAGCAATGAGAAGAGGCTCATAGTCATGTTGAAATTCCATAATGGGGAGCAATCCAAGGTGAGAGCAGATTTCTTTAGCCTCAGCAAAATAATCAAGATTCTTGTTGATGTGTTCCATATCAATCCACAGCTGCGGCACAACCATTTGAACATTCTTCAGAAGAACTTCCTTGTACACACGCTCTTGGAAGTCGTTGTATAACAAACTGTCTTCCCTACCCTCATCACGAGCGTGGCCATAGGGATTGTCAACCCTCAGAATCAGATATATCAGACAGTAACTTTGGCCCTAATGGCCCTGAGCTGAAACTCTTGGAGCACCCCGAGGAAGGGGGACGAGGAGTGGGAGCACTGCCACGACCAGTAGACCGCTTGGTGACCCCCTCACGACCCCCACGGCCACCTCGAGAAGCAGGAATCTTCATACGATGGCTAGGCTGAGGCATGACTTCTTATTCTTCGGACTCCGTCTCTTCCTCTTCAATCTCATGAGTTGATTTGGAGCTCTTACGAGCACCCCTAGAATCACCTGCACCTGTGATAGCAAGAGGGAGAACATCAGGGGGGTAAGGGCACAAGAACCCAAAACAAACCACAAAGAATCCAAGATTTAGAGAAGTGTTGTGGTCAGTTGGGACCGGTACTACCGGTGCTAGGAAGCGGTAGTGCCGCACACGAGTGGTAGTACCGGAAAAATTTCCCGGTACTACCGGTCGGGGGGATACATGCCCAGCGAGGGTAGGGCAGGGTCCCAAATTGGCCTCAACACATCCGGGCGGATACATGCCCAGCGAGGGTAGGGCAGGGTCCCAAATTGGCCTCAACACATCCTAAATCGATGATTCTTATAGGTAACAAGGAGTGTATGGCGGTACAACCTCACAACAAGTTTATTTCTTCAAGAATCTAAGCAAGACCGAGACTCAAAGAAGAAAACAAGAGTGAGAGAGAGGGGAGGTTGTACCAGAATCCATGGCGGTGGAGAAGGATCGGGAGCCTGCAAGGAGTCTGAATCCGAGGAGGATCCGGCGAGAGGAGGGCATGGCGAGGCTCCGGTGGCATCAAAAGCTCCAGCAGCGGTAGCGGTTTGTGTGGGGAGCGGGGGGATAATGATGCACTGAAGGGTGCCCCCTCGCGCGACCAACCTATACCTGAAATGCCGACATGTAGTACCAGTGCTGGAAGCGGTAGTACCGGTTGCGAGCGGTAGTACTGGTTCAGCAACCGATAGTACCGGACATACGAATGGTAGTACCGCTCCTGGATAAGTTTCCAGGACACGACCTGGGAACCACCCAGGTCCGGTAGTACCGCCCCTAATCCGGTAGTACCGGTTTACCTGATTCTATAGCCAAGGACAATGGAGGGGTTCTTGTGCGGATTGGATGAGGGTTTTTCGAGGAAGTAGAAAGGCTTGGGTTGAGATAATCACACTGTGTGAAGCACTTGCACTCCGAAATAGGGATAAAGATATCAAAAACCAATGGAGAGTGCATGAAACTAAGATCAACAAAGAATCAACAAATGACAAACACGAGTAAACGCCAGCCTCTCGAATGGGAGAGGGCGGTGGGCTAGGCCACCATGTTTGAGTATACTCGGCTTGGAACCACAAAGATATATCTTGGGTCCATTACCGAAACTCATCATTTAAGCTCACATATCACAAAATGATATTAAGAGGAATGATTTTTGTCGCTTTGGGCATAATGGGGGGGGGGAGATAGTCCAATCAATTAGGACCGCACTCCCCCTATATCCATGCCTACACCTAAACCAAATAAGAGTCAAGACATAGGTGAGTATGCAAGGTGATCAAGTCAAGATCCTTGAATCTATGATATTTAGTTCATTCCTCAAATAGCAAAACCTTGCTTCATCAAGTGGCTTCCTGAAGATGTCGGCAAGTTGATCTTTCGTTGACACATATAATAAATCAATATCACCTCGAGCAACATGATCCCTAATGAAGTGATGACGAATCTCAATATGCTTTGTCCTTGTGTGATCCACCGGGTTGTAGGCAATCTTGATGGCACTTTAATTGTCACATAGAAGAGGCACTTTGTCACAAAGGACACCGCATTCCTTTAAAGTTTGCCTCATCCATAGCAATTGGGTGCAAGCACTAGCAGCTGCCACATACTTGGCTTCGGCGGTGGAAAGAGATATACAATTTTTCTTCTTAGAAGACCAACATACCAAGGACCTACCAAGGAATTGGCAAGCCCCGGATGTTGATTTTCTATCATCCTTATCACCAGCCCAATACGAATCCGTGTATCCACAAAGAGCAAATGTTGACCCTCGAGGATACCAAAGACCATAATATGGGGTATGAACTAAATATCGAAAGATTCTATTGACCGCCATTAAATGGCTTTCTTTAGCAGTCGCTTGATATCTTTCACACACACCTACACTCAACACAATATCGGGTCTAGATGCACAAAGGTAAAGCAAAGAACCAATCATAGACTGGTATACCTTTTGATCCACATCTTTACCATTTGTATTTTGTTCTAGATGAGTCTTTGTAGCCATGGGAGTAGGAGCTCCATTTAAATCTTGCATATTGAATCTCTTGAGCATATCTTGAGTATACTTGTCTTGGTTGAAGAATGTGCCTCCTCTAACTTGTTTGATCTCAAAACCAAGAAATACTCTCAACTCCCCCATCATACACATCCGGAACCTACTAGTCATAAGCTTTGAGAATTCATCATTAAAAGCTTTGTTAGATGAGCCAAAGGTAATATCATAAACATATATTTGGCATACAAAAAGCTCCCCATTGACCTTCTTAGTAAAAAGAGTGGGATCGATTTTCCCAACCTCAAATCCATGGTCAAACAACAACTCTCTAAGATGCTCATACCACGTGCATGGGGCTTGTTTGAGCCCATACAACGCCTTATCAAGTTTGTAGACATGGTTTGGGAAGTTGGGATCCTCAAATCCTGGGGGTTGCTTTACATACACCAACTCATTCAATGGACCATTAAGAAAAGCACTTTCTACATCCATTTGTTGCAACCTAAAGTTATGATGTGACGCATAAGCAAGAAGGATATGGATGGACTCAAGGCGAACCACGAGTGCATATGTCTCTCCATAATCAATGCCTTCAATTTGAGAGAACCCTTGTGCAACCAATCTTGCCTTGTTCCTTACTATAATTCCATGCTCATCTTTCTTGTTTTTGAATATCCACTTGGTGCCTATAACATTACGGCAATCCTTTGGCTTCTGAACTAAATTCCATACTTTGTTTCTCTCAAAGTTTTTTAGCTCTTTGTGCATTGCTTCTAACCAATCCGAAACTTCAAGAGCTTCCCACACTTTCTTTGGTTCAATCATGGAGATGTGTGCTTGGTGCTCACTAAACCTATTCAATTGTACTCTTGTGGAAATGCCTCTCCTTAGGTCACCAACCACATTTTGTAGAGAGTGGTCTCTTAATTCCAACATCCTCACCTTTCTAGCTTCATGACTAGTGTGGATCTCCTTGTTTTTTCTTGGGGGACCCTCTTCATAATTTCGGTCCTCGTCTTGACCATCATCTTTACCTTGATCAACATGGGAATCATTCTCTTCATTAAGATGCAAAGATTGACCTTGGTCTTGATCCGGCACATTTCTAGCATTGAGTTGAGCTTGTCTTAGGGCACTTTGTATGGATCTCCCTTGTGTAATTGACTTGGCACCACTTGACATTCTAGAGATTGGAGACTCAAGCTCTTCCTCACTAGAGTTGTCACCATGATCAACATGTTGAGGGTCCACAACTTGTATTTGGCTTGGGAAATTGTCCTCCTCGGTGGATGGAGCTTGATTATGTTGTGAAGATGAGGGATCCACTTGTGTAGAGCATAGTTCTTCTTGATCCGCCATAAGGGGTTCCTCAACGGGGCGGATATATCCCACACCCATTCTTCCTATGGCATCCTGAGGCATTTCATCATCTGCATCACAAACATCAACACGCCCCCCTTGGGGACCATCATATTCTTCGAAGGTGTCAACACCCGGATTTTAATCCCAGATGCCTGTTATGCCATACATCGCAATCCCAGGATTACCATTTTTGCGAGACATAACAGAATTGGATACCATAGTACATCATCCATTATAAACGATTCATAAGTTCTTACACGAATAGGGATCTCATGATCCAGTTCTTAATACAACATCAAGCAGCGGAATACGTAATAATAACTTGTAGCGTGGCGTGGCTCCATCTTCGGGTCAGGCAATGCCGACGATGGGAGATGATCCTAGTTGTCGTAACCTTCCGGGTCCATCCTCCGGTACTCCTCTTCATAGTCTGGCCATGGGAATAGCCAGGGACAAAGCCATGAGTACTCTTTAAGTACTCGCAAACTAATACTAACAGGTAAAGGGGTTTTTGGATAATAGGACACTAGGCTCTAGGGTTGTTTTGCAAAAGCCAGATTTATCTCTACTAAGTTCCGAAGCTAGTCACAATTTTATAACTCCTAAGTGGGATCTTGTAACTCATGTCACAACTCTGTTGTGGTCAAGTCAAAGTCTCAATTCCTTTCACAAGTCATTTTTGAAAAGTCTGATGGGGGAACAGTATGGCCACTCCAACTGTCCATAACCGCGGACGCGGCTATTCGAATAGTTTGACACTCTGCAGAGATTGTACACTTTCACCACAACATTCGATACATCCGTCAGGAACAAATCCTGAATTCACCATACTCAGTATGCGGATAATCAATCCTAACCTTTCAGTTACACGCCCTAGTATAAGCACCTCTCCTGTGAGTTTGGCCTCCCAACCATGACCAACTCTACACAGGTGGACAATCTTCACAAGGTAGCCTCAGCTCAGACCTTGGCTGTGAGGGAACTAATACTAAGGTATATAAGTTTCCAGTCAAGCCCTACACAATCTTCGGGTATTGTGTGAAGGGAATATGCCCGAGAGGCAATAATAAAGTGGTTATTATCGTATTCCTTATTTATGATAAATGTTTATTTTGCATTCTATAATTGTATTAATACGGAAACATTAATACATGTGTGTTTAATAAACAAAAAGGAAGTTCCTAGTTATGCCTCTCTTATAAACTAGCTCGTTGATTAACAAGATGATCAAAGTTTCCTGATCATGGACATTGGATGTTGTTAATAACAAGGTCACAACATTAGTGTAATGATGTGATGAACATTCATCTGAAGTATAGCATTACGATCAAAATCATTGAGTTTATATTGCTATAACAACTTACGAAGTGATCCTAATCCTTAGACCATGAGATCATATCAATCACTAACACCGGAAGAGTTTCTTGTTGACATCAAACGTCACACCGTAATTGGGTAATTATAAAGATGGCTTCAAAACTACTAAAGTGTTATGTTGAGACTCATGGATAAAGAGTGGAATTTGTTCATCCCGATGACGGATAGATATACTCTGGGCCCTCTCGGTGATATCACATTGATTAGCTTGCAAGCAAGTGATTTGATCACTAGAATATTATATCACAGGAACGAGAAAAGAGTGCATGTCGGTAACGAGATCAAACTAGGTATGGAGATACCGATGATCGAATCTCGGACATGTAAAATATCGTGAAACAAAGGGATTAAGATACTAGCGTAAAAGGTTCACACGATCACAGAAGTCATCGTTGAATGTGTGGGAGTCGGTATGGATCTCTAGGTCCCGCTACTGATTATTAATCGGAGAAGGGTCTCGATCATGTCCGCATTATTCGCGAACCGTAGGGTGACACACTTAAGGGATACCGACACCATTCAGAGCAAATGATATGCCAGAAAAAGAAAAGGAAAGCGCAGGAATTTATTTCACTAGACACCGGAACTGTTTCGGTTGAAATTGCTGAAACTGGTTCTGCATGTGAAATTGAAATGTTGTAAGGGGTTTTATGTGAATGTTTTTTAATTAAAGTAATTAACAAAATTCTGAATAAATAAATAAAAGAGTTTTATTTAAATGAGAGCTTGCATTAAATTTGGTGGAAATTTAATGCATGTGAGTGGATTTTTGAGTGGAGGCTTTTTAATGTGAGTGGAGGCTTTTCATTTTGAGTGAGAGCTCCACCCACATGAATGTGGAAGAGGTGGGGGCAGCCCCCATGGCTGGGCGCCATGCCCCTTGGGTGCCCCCCCTCTCCCCTATAAAAGGCCCCCCTATCCTCCTCTCAAAGCACACCTCCTCGCGAAGGATCTCTCTCCCCCCTTTAGAATTTCCCCATGGTCTCGGATCAGCGAGATACATTTCCCGGTGGCTTTTTCTGAAAGGATTTGTTGCTTCCGCTGCTTCGCTGGAGCGAGGGCGCGGAGGTTGTCAGGGTACCCGTACGTCTGTGCGATCACGGATGCACCACTGCTTTGAGGTGCTGGACTTGATCGTGCTGGACCGGATGGACCAGATGGACTTCATCATGATCTTGAGATCGGCAAGCGTTCGTCTACATCATCCACGAGTACAATCTCGTTAACGCTATTCGGTCTTCGAGGGTATGTATTCTATGGATGTATATCCACCCGTTGCTTGTATCTAGTAGATAGATCTTGGTACATAGATGTTCCCATCGTAGGAAATTTTTTGTTTTCTATGCTGCGAACCCTTCAGTGGTATCAGAGCCGGATCTATGCGTAGATGCTTTGCATGGGTAGTACACATATGAGTATGTGGGCGATGATGATCATTTTATTGCTTCTTAGTTGTACTTTGGATATTGGTGGCATAGTGGGATGAAACGGCCCGGACAAACTTTACATGTCCTCGCACATGAGACCTGTTCCACGCTTGACATGCAACTAGTTTTGCATAAGTGGCTAGCGGGTGTCTGTCTCTCCTACTATAGTCAATATCTAATTTGCAACGAGTTGTCAACAATTTGGTTATCCTCGTTGTGGTTCATGTTCGTAGGTAAGAACGGTTCTATCTTCGAAAGCCCTAAACCACGTAAAATTTGCAATGGATAAATTAGAGGCGTCTAGTTTAGATTGTTGCTGGGCTAGTGTTATGATATGGTGATGTTGTAAGTGGAAGTATGCGATGATACTCTTACAACACATATAGCGTGTAAGTTCCATAGACCTTGGCCTTACACATAAAGGAATGATAGAGATCATACCACGATGCACATGATAGAGATCATATGCGGGAACCATATCATTCCACTAATAAACATGATAGAGATCATATGCATCTTATATTGCTTGTTTGGCATTTTATTAGCATAATAAGATGATCCCTCATTTTGATATCAAGATAAAAATGTGTTCTTCCTTAAGTATGCACCGACAATGTTTCGTCGCTTCAAGACATCACGTGATGATCGGGTGTACTTGAATCCACGAGCATATCTCGGGTGTAAGACAGTTACACACACAAATACTAAGGTTCTTACTTGGCGAGCCTAGCATGTACAGACATGGCCTCGGAACAAGGACCGAAAGGTTAAGCATGAGTCATATGTTTTTGTATGATGACCATATGGATGCTCGCCTTTGAAGCTACACCGACTCACGTGATGATCGGACTTGGTGTAGTGGATTTGGTTCATGTAATCACCAAAAAGGCACGAGGGATGTCGTTTTTGAGTGGGAGTTCATTTCTAATTTAGATTAGTAGAACTCTATTTATCATAAATTAAATCAAAGTGAATTTGCATAATTTGTTGTAGTCATTGGCATTCGTTCACCACCTTATGCATAGTTGTAATTGAGATAATAGAACTATAGAATCTTGGATATATACTTTACGAACTAGTATCGTATTGTGTTGAGTGTCAATCTAAAGTTTAAAGTCCTATTGCAAACTTTCAGCAAACTCTATTTACTCCGTGAAATTTAATAGTTGGTATTGAATCGAGAGTAACAATTCCAATGTTAGTATCTTAAGTATCATGTTTGCCTCCATGATTCTTGATTGTTTTAATATCAAGTTTATATAGGAGCTGAAAGAATTGTTTCAGAAACCATCATGTGTGGCAGATATAATGATATCTGAAACAATGTTTTGGTTGCAATATGATAGAGTATAATATATGTTCTCATATTGGATGAGAATTTATGAAGGTTGGAGATGCTAGACATCCTAATCATCCAAAAGGGTTTTGGAAAGTAATGTTATACTCATGATTCGCCTTTATAAGCTACAGTAGCTAGATCATGAAAGTCATCATGATAAGGATGAATAGAAAATGTATGTAAAGTTTTTACTACACTAAAAGATTACTAAAGAATGGATTTTAAAAGAACTCTGATCATTTGATGATGGTGATCTACTTCAAAGTGCAAGTCCAAAGGTATTATTATTTGAATATACACGTTTTGGACTATGTGTCATGTATATGGCACCACTTTTGTTGTTGATAGATTCTTTTAAAAGGAAAAGGAAATGCTGAAAGAGAATCTATAAAATATATTTGGCAGAAGAGAAAAGATTGGAAATATCCAATTTAGGTATATAGATGATATACATGTTATGGTTGTATTCTTTGCTTGTTAAACAATGTGGTTCTTGAGTATTGGATACCAAATTGGTTGGTATGAAATTTCATACGGAACGACGCAATTCATGAACCACAATGGCCTAAGTAACTAGCAAGAGAATATGTGATGATGTTCATCGAAAACAAACAAACCGTTGTTTGTATTTCTCGTTGACATCAAAGCTTGACTTCAAGATTTGTTTTAATAATTATTATTTAAATCAGGTATTATGAGAACAAAGGTTGTTCAAATAATTACCATATTCCATATTAGATGGATGATTTACAAATCTAGTTGGAGAAATCACATCCATAAAACCTAATGCTAAAATGTCGCAAGACAAATGATTGAAAGATCACTTACGAAGTGACATCGCCGTTTAAATTATATTGGAAAGAAAACATGAAGAATCTCCATATTCATGGATTTTTGGAGTCTTTGATTTGATCAAGTGACGCTTGTAAGACTTTCCTCGGGATAATTAAAACTTCGTTCAAAGGCCAAAGAAGAATGAACGACTAAAATTATTGGAATTTATACATATCGATGTATGTAGTCCATTATGTGTAGTCGTAAGCGATGGGTTTCAACTTCATATACTTTCTTCGGAAATTTGAGTGAATATTCACTTAATGAGAAAGAAGTGTGAAATATTTGAAAATGTTCAAAGACTTTCAAGATGAAGTGAAAATCATTGTAACAAGAAAATAAATGGTTTATGATTTTATCATAAGGGATTTATTTGAGTTACAAGTGTAACAAGAAAATAAATGAATTATGATTTTATCATAAAGGGATTTATTTGAGTTGCAAGTTTAGCAAAACACCTAGATTTACATCTCCCGAAACACCATAGGAGTATGGAGTGTTTGAGATTTGTAATGAAACCTTGTTTGACATGGTTGGATCAAAGGTGTTATTTATAAAACTGCCATTATGTTTTAAAAGGATTAAAGCTTTAGAGACTACCGCTTTTACATTGAAAAGAGCTCCATCTTGATCCGTTGAAATGACACCATGGAAGTTATGGTTTGGGGTAAAACCCAAGTTGTCATTTCTTAAATTTTGGTATGCTAAACATAAGTAAGATGTTTACAACCGAAGCCGGATGAGCATGTCTTTGTAGGTTATTTCGAATAACAATTGGTTATTCCTTCATAACACCAATGACAAAAGGGTTTGTCGCTTGAAACGTGAAGTTTCTTGGAGAAGGAATTTTTCGTAAAAGTTAAGTGGGAGGACAATAGAACTTTGATAAGGTTAACGAACCTTAGCTAAATGTGCTGAGTTGCGCAGTGCTGGAAATCGTTCCGGAGTCTGCCATAATGCTCATAGATTATGTGCCTCAAAGGTTGTGGTCACGGAGATCTAAGTTCTTATTGAACCAAGTCGGTCGGATAAACAATCAAATACTTAGATTTGAGAGTAAATCATTATTGTTTGACAATGATGAACCGACTACATGCAAAGAAGCGATGATGGGCCCTGACTCTGTCAAATGACTTGAAGCCATAAAATCCATGATAGTTCCATACACGAGAAATCAAGTTTTGAACTTGGAAGACCCTCCGGAAAGGTGTAAAAACCTATCGGTCGTATTTGGATCTATAAAGAAACAGACATGGATGTTTCAAATCTATGAAATTGTCGACATGTCATAAAGTACTTTATGACAATGTTCAAGGAGTTGACTATGACAAGATTTGATCTTTCATAGAGATATTTAGTCTGGACGGATTAAAGTAGCAACCACTACATATAATTTGGTATATGGTAGATGAATAAACAAAACAAAGTTCTTCTAAGAGAATGGTTACCTAGGACGTGTACATGACACGGTCCAAAGGGTTTTGTTAATTCAAAGGATGTTAAAAGGGCATGCAAACTTCAATGGTTGAAGTAAGCATCGCGGAGTTGGAATCTTCACCGTGATGAAAAAGGAGTTTTCATCAGGAGACGATGAAGATGCTTGCATTTGCAAGAAATTAAGTGGGAGCGCTGAGACATATTTCTAATACATTATGTGGAGGACATCTTGTTGATTAGAAATGATGTATCTTTTATTGACAAAGGTTAAGAATTTCATTTCGATGAAAGACTTAGGCAAAACCCAAATATTTAGCATGAATGACTATAGTGGATAGACTGTGACGCTAATATGGTTGTGCCAAACGTACATATATGAGATATTGAAGGAGTTCAATATAGAAACGACTAGAAACGGTTCTTGTCGCATGGAAAGGAATTGAATCAAGATTCAAGTGTATCGACAGTTGATAAGTGAAACAAGATTCAAGTGCTTTGACACTTGATGAGTGAAATCACGAGAATGTTTTGATCAATCATACCATGATATATACACATCCAGATATGTCCTATGCTCTAAGTGTTATAAGCAAATACCAGAATGAATCATCAAATGATCATTGGACGATAGTAAGGAAATTCTTATGATCTTGTGGAAGAACTAAGAATATATTTATGTAGAGGTGACAAACAATTACAAATAGTTCATTGTAAAGCGTTACATTGATACTAGTTTTGTCACAAGATACAAATTAAGTTTATCTCAATTTAAACTATAGGTGGCACAATGAAATGGAAAGAAAGTTTCCATGATGGATTTGGAAGAGTTCCAAAGTTAAGACATTGTGACGAATACTACAACAAAAGGCTAAGTATATGACTGCTATAGTAGCAGCAAAGGAGGGAATTTGTGTCAAGTAGTTTGTTATCAAACTAAGATGTGGTTCGCAATGGTCTAACACTAAATATATATTGTGTGACAATAGTATCGACGTGTTTTAAACCCCAAGGAACTAAAGGTCTCACCAAAAGACCAAATTTATACAATGCCATCTCATTGGAGAATGAGTGATGCATGGAGACGCAAAGACATGCAAATACACACGGACCTGAAAGCATCAGATCCTTAGATTATGTTAACCACTTGCAGTTGCGTATATGGAACACCAGAAAGCCATAGGTGTTCAATACGCAAAAGTTTTTAAACTAGATTATTGTCTCTAGTGCAAGTGGGAGACTGAAGGGAATATGCCCAAGAGGCAATAATAAAGTGGTTATTATCGTATTCCTTATTTATGATAAATGTTTATTTTGCATGCTATAATTGTATTAATACGGAAACGTTAATACATGTGTGTTTAATAAATAAAAAGGAAGTTCCTAGTTATGCCTCTCTTATAAACTAGCTCGTTGATTAACAAGATGATCAAAGTTTCCTGATCATGGACATTGGATGTTGTTAATAACGAGGTCACAACATTAGTGTAATGATGTGATGAACATTCATCCGAAGTATAGCATTACGATCAAAGTCATTGAGTTTATATTGCTATAACAACTTACGAAGTGATCCTAATCCTTAGACCATGAGATCATGTCAATCACTAACACCGGAAGAGTTTCTTGTTGACATCAAACGTCACACCGTAATTGGGTGATTATAAAGATGGCTTCAAAACTACTAAAGTCTTATGTTGAGACTCATGGATAAAGAGTGGAATTTGTTCATCCCGATGACGGATAGATATACTCTGGGCCCTCTCGGTGATATCACATTGATTAGCTTGCAAGCAAGTGATTTGATCACTAGAATGTTATATCACGGGAACGAGAAAAGAGTGCATGTCGGTAATGAGATCAAACTAGGTATGGAGATACCGATGATCGAATCTCGGACATGTAATATATCGTGAAACAAAGGGATTAAGATACTAGCGTAAAAGGTTCACACGATCACAGAAGTCATCGTTGCATGTGTGGGAGTTAGTATGGATCTCCAGGTCCCGCTACTGATTATTGATCGGAGAAGGGTCTCGATCATGTCCGCATTATTCGCTAACCATAGGGTGACACACTTAAGGGATACCGACACCATTCGGAGCAAATGATATGCCAGAAAAAGAAAAGGAAAGCGCAGGAATTTATTTCACTAGACACCGAAACTGTTTCGGTTGAAATTGCTGAAACTGGTTCTGCATGTGAAATTGAAATGTTGTAAGGGGTTTTATGTGAATGTTTGTTAATTAAAGTAATTAACAAAATTCTGAATAAATAAATAAAAGAGTTTTATTTAAATGAGAGCTTGCATTAAATTTGGTGGAAATTTAATGCATGTGAGTGGATTTTTGAGTGGAGGCTTTTTAATGTAAGTGGAGGCTTTTCATTTTGAGTGGGAGCTCCACCCACATGAATGTGGAAGAGGTGGGGGCAGCCCCCATGGCTGGGTGCCATGCCCCTTGGGTGTCCCCCTCTCCCCTATAAAAGGCCCCCTCTTCTCCTCTCAAAGCACACCTCCTCGCGAAGGATCTCTCTCCCCCCTTTAGAATTTCCCCATGGTCTCGGATCAGCGAGATACATGTTTCCGGTGGCTTTTTATGGAAGGATTTGTTTCTTCCGCTGCTTCGCTAGAGCGAGGGCGCGGAGGTTGTCGGGGTACCCGTACGTGTGTGCGATCACGGATGCACCACTGCTTTGAGGTACTGGACTTGATCGTGCTGGACCGGCTGGACCACATGGACTTCATCACGATCTTGATATCGGCAAGCGTTCGTCTACATCATCCACGAGTACAATCTCGTTAACGTTATTCGGTCTTCGAGGGTATGTATTCTATGGATGTATATCCATCCGTTGCTTGTATCTAGTAGATAGATCTTGGTACATAGATGTTCCCATCGTAGGAAATTTTTTGTTTTCTATGTTGCGAACCCTACATTGTGGTTGTACGATAAAATTGGAATGGTATCGCATCCAGACAACCATCAGTTTTATAAAGGGCTAAGGCTCATGCCTCAACATTTTCATCACCAAAATCATCAAGTGTTCGGAAACACATGTCCAAATCATTTCAATAGAATGATCCATCATTCCAAGGTTTTCATAACCATTTTTCCACCAAGTATTCCCATCTAAAGTTGATCAAGTTTTATGCTTAGCACTAGCATCTACAGGTGGGGGTAAGCAATAATGAGGGGTGGTAAACTAGTGGAGTTCTAACTAAGTTCAATCTCATGCCTTAAGATGACATCAAGATTATCTAGCTTAGGCCAAATTTTATTCTCTTTATGCAACCTTCAAATATTTTTCTAGTATCTACCAATATCTTAAGTAAACTCTAAGCAAGCTTTGATAAAGAAATAAAGTAAGAAGCTTGCAAGTAAAGCTAGGATTGGTTTATGAAGTGGGTATGATCACATATGCTTAAGGCATATAGTAGGCATAGTAACAAGTATTGGCTTGCATAGGTAAAGTATCTTGCAAGTGTTAGCTTGCATCAATATCAGTATAAGCTTGCAAGTATTGGCTTGCATAGGTATAGTCTCAGCTTGCCTTGTGCAGAGCAGTGGTTGAAGTTCTCCTCGGCTTCTTCTTCGTAGTATCCTCCTTCCTCCTCATATCCTTGGTAGGTACTAGCGTCTATGAATAAATACGAGGTACACAATCACCAAACAATACTTAACTACTTGCAATCATCACACACAAGGGTCCTATAGATGATCTAGCATCATCTCTAACATTACAAGGTTAAGGCTTGGTTTAATTCCTTTTATTTTTAGAAAAGTAATTTCTACTCATTGAAAAACTACTTAAGATTTAATATTCTCCAAACCAAACATGGGATCATGTTGACACATGTCATCACCACATATTATAGTCCAAGGGAATGTGATTTAAAGCGGTGTCACAATTTAATAAGGTTTTACCCTTTTATTCTAATTAATTAAAGTGGCTAGAAATGCCTATGTACCATTCTTTTATTACTTGAACGTTATTTCTGCAAGTAAACCTATATATTTTTATATATTCTGAAAGGTATGGTTAAATGTGATTTTTGAGAGTTGGAATCAACTCAAAAGCTATTATGGTTTAATTTTGAAAAATGTTTGAATGCAGAAAAGCTTCTGCCTTGTTATTTTTACCATGGGTGATCTATAGATCCAAATGACTTGAATCCAACGATCTTGGATTCAGCATTCCCAGACCTTTCTAACAAAATTAGTTTCATTCCATTTGGTGCACTGAATCGATCTGGATTGATTTTTGAAGTTGGGTACAGAAGTGAGTTTGAAATAAAAAGAAAAAGGTTTAATTCAAATAAATGGGCTGCGCGGGAAACGATACTGGGCCGGCCTGCTAAGCGCAGTGCTCCCGCGGGCTGCTTAAGTGGGTGTCCCCACTTGCCAGTGAGACAGGGAGGGGCGAAGCGGTACAGGGCAACGTGGGTCGTTCGATCTGATTCTAATCCAACGGCTGGGAGTCATCGTCGACGCGAGACAACACCGGCGAGAAAGAAACCTAGCGCGGCCAATGAGGGGTGCTAGGGGCTCACCAGGGTGCTGGCGAGGGTCGGCGAGGCGGGCGAACGACGAAGTCGACGACGACGAACTCAGGGGTGGTCGCGGCAGCTCCTGGGGTGGACGAAATCGATGGCTCCCTTCTTCTCCAGAGGCGGTAGGCTCTGGTGAAATTCTGGCGAGGTGGTGCTCGCCTTGCTCCGGGAACGGTGTGGCATGATCAGTGAGGATAGGGGAGTGAGATGGTGTGAAGAAATCGACTGGGGGTGGCCTCTATTTATAGTCGAGCGAGGGGACCGACGGGGCGCATGGTGAGCTCGTCGGGGGCGGTGTTATAGGCGGCTATTGGCATGGGCGACGGTAGGGGACGGTGCGGTGTCTCCTAGCGATGCTCAACGACATGGGGCGGTGCGGCTTGGTGCAGGCAGGCGATGCTCTGCTGGCGGCGGCGTCTTCGGCAGCGGTGGCGCGGCATGGGGCGGTGAACGGGATGTCTGGCGGTCTCTCTGGGTCGGTGGGGATTGTGTATGCATGCGGCGGGCGGCGCGGCGTCTCAGGCTTCGAGGGTGGCGCTCTGGGCGACGCCGCATGTTCGGCCGGCCGGGCGCCGTGCGTGTGGTCGAGCTTTGGCAACGCCGCTGGGGCGATGAGTGGCGGTGGACGGTGTGCCTCCCTGCATCTTGGCTAGGCTTGTGTCTCCTCCTAGCTTGCTGTCGACATGGGGGTGACATGGGTGTGCTCACTGTTCACCATTGATGGCAATGGAAAGCTCACAGTGGTGCTAGTGCTTGGTTAAACTTGCTAGATGATCTACTGAGCTGGTTGTGAGCTAGATAGGGAACCAGTTAGGCAGAATCGCTCACAATAGTGTTTAGGATTGGGCTGATTTGTGTCTGCAACCTGTTTGATGAAATGGCCGCATTAAATCAAGTTTTAAATTTTGAAATGATTTTTGGTGGGTTTGCTAGATTGGTGCTGGTGAGTCTGCAGATGCTTGGGTTTTGAAAGTTGAGCTTGTTTGAGTGGTTTTTGAAAAAGTGGGATCTTCCCATATGATAAAGATTCAATTTTGAATTGCCATTTAAACTATGCATTTGAAAGTTTCTGGATGATCACAAGGTGGGCCTTGATACTTTGTTATGAGTACATTCAAGGGGTGCAAAGATCCAGAAAAGTTTCTGTTAGGTTTTGAAAGTTTGAGACAGCCAAAGTAGGCATGGGAGTTAAATTGGTCAAAATGACCATTCCCTTAATATAGTTGTTTTGATTTACTTGTCTTTAGGAAAAGTGTGGGAAATGTTTTAGATGATGTTTATTTCACCTAAGAAACATTTTACAAGCAATGAAACAATCAAACAAGGTGGTTCCAAAGAATTTCAAAATCCATGCATACACATATGCATGCATTCATAATTTTATTTAGAAAAGTTTTTGTTAACCCTAATTTTGATGATTAGAGTTTGATGATCCAAGATTAGTATTTTTGGGATGTTACAGAAGGTCACACTACAAGATTCTATGACGGCTCCGGAGAGCTTATCATAGATTCTATAAGTGTGATATTCGATACCATAGCCAACAAAAATACCCTCTAATGCTTTAGACTCGAATTTGGACAAACAAACACCATAGAAACACTTACAACCGAACATCCGGATGTAAGATATGTTGGGCTTGTTACCGGTAAGTATTTCATATGGAGTCTTGTTGATTTCTTTGCGGAGGTATAGCCGGTTTGATGCATGGAAAGCGGTGGAGATGGCTTCGGCCCAAAAGTTGTATGGAGATTTAAACTCCGCCAACATGGTCCTAGCCATCTCAATAAGAGTCCGGTTCTTCCTCTCGGCAACACCATTTTGTTGAGGGGTATATGCAGCGGAATATTGATGTTTTATCCCCTCATCACCAAGGAAACCATTCAAGGTGTAGTTCTTGAACTCGGTGGCATTGTCGCTTCTTATTATCAACACGGGGACATTGTATTGACATTGAACCAAGTTGATGAAGTCAATGAAGGTCTTTTGGGTCTCACTTTTCAACTTGAAGAAATATACCCATGAGTATCTTGAAAAGTCATCAACAATCACCAAACAATATTTCTTCCCGCCAAGACTTGCATGAAATGGAGGACCAAAGATATCCACATGAAGGAGCTCCAAGATCCTCGTTGACGAGATGCGGTTCTTTGGCTTGTGGGGAGCATCATGCATCTTTCCTAGAACGCAAGCCCTGCAAACACGATCTTTTGAAAAGGAAACATTTTCTTTTAGTCCAACAATATGGCCCTCCTTGTGGAGACTTTGCAAAGTTCTCATATTGACATGGGCTAGTCGGCGATTCCATAGCCAACCCACATCAGCCTTTCCGAATAAGCACATCGCACTTGTAGTGGTTTGCCCCGAGAAGTCTACCACATATAAGTCATGTTCGACGTACCCAACGAAAGCGACCTTGAGAGACTTGCTCCACATGAGGACCACAATATCATCATCAATAAAGACGGCAAAGCCCCTCTTTCCAAGAGCACGGAATGAAAGTAAATTGTAACCAAGGGTCTCAACAAGCATGACGTCCAGGAGTGTAATATCGTGGGCAACCACTACCTTGCCGAAACCCATTACCTTAGACTTTGACTTGTCGGCGTATGTCACGATTATTTGATCATCATTTGGCATTAAATCCTTGACAATAGACGTGCTTTCGGTCATATGACTTGTGCAACCACTATCAAGTACCCATTTTGACCCGCCGGAAGCATATGTCTACAAAAGATGAAACTAATTTTTAGGTACCCATTTTGCAATGGGTCCTCTTTTGTTAGCAACAAGGGTCTTGGGGACCCAAATAGACCAAGCAATATAACCATCATATGGGCCAACATATTGTGCATACACATCACCATAATAATCACGCATTAGAACATAGTGAGGGTTAGCACTTCCCGCAAAATCATCATGAGACATCCACAATGGCATTGGTTTTCTCTTGTGCGGGCTTGGCCTTCTTCTTCTTGTTGTTCTTATTCTTGGATTTGGAGACAAAGCCAATGCCCCCTTTCTCACCACTAGGCCTTTGCTTACTCAAAAGATCATCAATGGACTTGTTACCTTGTGGAAATGTGGCCTTGGCTAGCTCCCCCTTCAACCTAGCATTTTCTTCAAGAATAGTTGTACTGCTAGAAGGAATGAAATTACTAGGTGAAGGAAAATTGGTCAATTGAGTTTGAAGCATTTCATGGGACATTGTGAATGACAAGAGTTCACTTTCCAAACCCTTGTGATCCTTGTTAAGCAAACTAAAGTCCTCGGCAAGTTTTTCATGAACCACACCAAACTCAATCTTGTATTTTTTAGCCCTCTTGTATTTAGCAATAGCATGATCACGTTATTTGATGAGTCTATTAACAATTATGTGTGACACCCCCGGGATCAGGGCTAAACAAATCCCAGACCTTGGTTTTCACCAGTAGTTGTTGACGATGTAGAGAGAGGGCCTAGGGTCTTCGGTTTTCACCAGTAGTTGTGCAAAACATCTGATGGGAATAATAGATAATAATAATGTATGCATGTAATCGTTAGAGCAAGATAATTATATGTGGGCATTGCATCCATAATTGTTACCGCCTCCGCGGACGCTTATAGCAATAACCTACTAGTCTCATCCATAGAAGAAAGGGAACTAATGATATGCATAGTGATGTCACCGTTAATCCCAAGAAAATCCCTCACATATAGCCGTATTACCCCTTCTGTCATCGGGATTCCCATCCTGCAGATCAGTCATTACTCACACTCCCTTCACCTGGATCAATCCTAGGGGTCTTGGGTACCTGAAAAGTCCTTAGATTGAGGCAACAGAGGGTACTGCAATCATCATGTCATACAAACTAATACATGATCCCATCTATGATAAATAACATGCACAAAAAGCTACATGGCTAGGCCGAAGCCCTTAGCCCAAGGAGAATTACTCACACATAGAGATGAAATCGACAATCATAAACATTGTAATAGAGATCATAAGATTGATAGAAAATAGTCTTACAATGTTGACAATTGGAGAAGAGATCTACAATTACATGTGGTGGAAGATGGCTATGGTGGTGGAGAAGGGTTTAGAGGTTTCGATTTAGATCTATTCCTCTAGTGTGGCGGCTTCTAGTTGCAGGGAGAGTTGGGGTCGAAAAGAAGCGTTGTTTCCCATCACCCGAAGCCTCTTTATATAGGGGTCCCTTCACGAAAGTTGTTCTGTTTGACCTAATGATGTCTATGGCAACTATATGGCCGGAATAATTTTCACGCCGTATAGTTGGTCGTTAAGGCTTATGCCTCCACTTCATGGCTCCTGGTTTCTTTGACGTGTTGGAAATATCGTATCTTTGGCATTTATGTAGTGATTCCCATCATCATACGTCATTATCTGCACAGAGAAAAATAGCAAGAAAGGATTGCATATCCCTTTGATCATTAGGCATTAGTGGCAGGTTTTGAGAGATATTTCATCAAATATATGAATAATATCTAGTATAAATGCGAACGTGGATGGCTAAATTTCACAGCCATCACTACCCTCCATCCTCTGGAGCCTGCGTACACCGCCAAACAGCGCCATTGGCTACACGCCTTTCTTCATGGTGCACGGAGCCGAAGCAATGTTACGCGCCAAAGTACGCAACAAGGCCCCGCGGGTCATCACTTACAGTGAAGCCGAATGAACGGACGCACTCGAAGACACTGTCGACACACTGGAGGAACCTCGCGGCATCATATGGCTACGCCCAAGGTCCTTCGTCGAAGGAGGCCTAGTCCCACGACTTAGGGAGAAAGGACACCTGAAGCTAGATTCACCCTAGGAAGGACCCTATGTGGTCACCATAGTAATCCCAGCTGGCACCTACCGCCTCAAGGACGTCGAATCAAGAGTAGCATACTCCAACCACTGGAACGTCGCACAACTACGACGCTTCTACCCTTAGTCGTCTTTACTTTCAGTAAGGCTATTCAGCCAAAACTTTTACCCCTACTATTCGATGAATAAAAGCTAAGTTCCGTAGCCAACATATTTTTCTCTCTTATGTATATTTACATTCCTAAATATGCTCGGGGGTTGCGCCTCACCCTACGACTTCGTCGACTGACACAATAATGCATCGCCCTGAGTAGATGACCATGTCAGGCTAACGAAAAGGACATGCACATATTTACACCAACAACGCACTACGTGCAAATACACCTTTACAAACCTTACAAGGGCATACAATCCCACTCAAGATTATACATATTTTACATTACTATGTTCAAAACCTGTAGGACTCAACTATGCTGAAGCAGGACGTTGGTCTGCTCGTCGAAGAAGTCCATGATGTCTTCAGCATGGCGAGCCAGTGCAACATAGTGTGGGTGCATGTTCCACGCCATACCATCCGGAGGAGTGGGTGACCCCTCCGCTATTTCTGCCAAATCAACATCCCGACGATGCAGTCGAACAAGCGCCAGCACCGCCTTCACACCCGCCACAAGTTGTTGATGAACAAGATCTTTCACAACGTCTACGCTCCGAAACTTCCCCAACAGCCCCAAGAAACTGGACGGAACTGCATCCAGGGGAACATCGCAGCCCAAATAGACGCGAGTGAAGACCTCGCATGCTTCAAGACCTGAAGCACCTGGTGGACGCGATCTTGAACCATTGCGACAACAGTCGCCCAGTCACGGTCCATCCAAAAGAAGCCTCCGGCCTCCAACCCTCCTGTTGAGTGAGGCAATTGATCCGAATAGCAAGGCGCTCCTTCTCTTCCTGCAAAAGAAGATTGACGACTACAAACAAGAGCAGTAACTCAGAAGCCGCAGAGGTCGAGCCCAGTCAAAAAAAAACACGGACACCCATGATGATTTACATTGGAGTTTCTCGCCGATCTTCTGAAACTCTTCAAGGAGAAATTCTTCTCTTGCAACAACCGCTCCGTCTTGGACTTCCACACATCCGCATGGCCATGAATGATGTGAACATCCTTCTCTAAGCTTCGGATGCGGTCGCGCAATAAAGGCAACTGTGAATCCTTGATTGTCATTGGGGGAGCAACATCCAAGGCAGATCATGTGGCCATAGGGATAACATTCCAAGGGCCCTAGCAGGAGCACAAATAACAAATCATAAGAACAAGTGCAATCAAGAACAGTAGAAGGAATTGCATATATTCACATAAAAAGGACCATCGCGTGTTCGTGTCAAGAGTCATTCAGTACATCACATGTCGACTACAACAAAAGCAAGAACTAAAGGCTACTTAAGAGAAGACCCTAAGGAGCAGCCGCATCCGAAGCAGCCGCAGACTCGGAGGCCCGTGCTGTCAACTGCAACGGGCATCCTGGAGGTGATCTGGCCCAGATTCAACTAGGCGCCAGAGGCCATCGCCATGGCCAGACCAAGGGTAGCACCTACGCCCTTCTGGGTCCTCTTGTAGTTCACCAGCGCATCCCCATCCTGTGCCTTCGCTAGGGATTCAATGTCATCAAGGGCTAGTCCCATGGGGAAGATCTCCCGGTAGAAGCGGCTGAATACCTCCTTGGTCTTCCCCACCATCTCAACGGTGAAGCTGCAACGGTCTTCGACCGTAGCAACTGCATCCGCGAGGGGATCCCTGTGGTCTAAGACATCGCGATCGAATGCAATGCCAGCGTCATCTAAAGAAGGTAGCATGAAGGAATGCTCAGATCAAGCATAAGATGCAAACAAAAATTCAGAAGAGGAAGACAAACGGTGATTAACTAGACAGCGCCTTGGCAGCAGCCATAAGCTGCTCCATCATTACTTTCTCAAGGGAGGCAACAACAGCCATCAATTGCTTCTCGCGCTCTTGGGCCTCTTGCCTGTAGCGCTCGAGAGCCTCCACAACGTCCTTCGCCTTGGTCTCTGCCTGTTTTTCTTCTTTCCAAGAGCATCCAGTTTGTAGAGAGCATTGTTATTTTCATCTGCCAAAAGAAAAAGATAGAAGAATAAGAGGATAAACTACGACACAAATAGTGGAAACATAACGAGAAGTTCAACGCTCACCTTGGAGCTCCTAAAAGATCTCCTCCAAGGACATGTACTGTTGTCCGATGCGCTGCAAATCGCGCATGACAGGCTACAGTGAGAAAATGAAGGTCAGAGCAAACGATGACTTGGGGGATAGTGCATAGAAGTCGAATAATACATACGTGAGCACACGAAGACTCTGAAGGTCTAGTTTGTGTCTTCCGAGCGATAACCACGCGAGTCCTTGGGTTTGAGGAGCTTGACGCTTCGTCGCTAGAGTGGGCCGACATCTTCGGGAGGCCGCAACAACCTTAACACTCATAGCCTTTGACTCCCCAGCCATCTCATCAAGTTCTTCCTTGAAGGATTCGTCTGAGGAGTTCCTCCTAAAATAGTCGAAGCATTCAAGTTATTCGAAGAACCAGCAAGCTAACACTTAGCACATTGAAAACACAAAGTTACCAGGAAACTTACGAAGGAATATCTGAGAGGTTCACGAGCAGCGCCTCCTTTTTCTTCTTCTTGGCTGGCGGCTGAGGAGCCACAGCTCGAAGGGGAACGACAGGAAAAGGGGAGGAGGCACCGTCCCCCGGGTCATGCTTCTCCAGATGAGTATGCCCTTGCGGGGTCAATGGCGTCGAACCATCCAAGCTCTTGCTCCGGTCTCTCATCAGGGAGCGCTCGTTACTATGCTCGGGGGCTTGCAGGCGACTGAGCTTGGGGCACGGTAGATTCCGACTCCACGCCCCACCATCTGGTTCACCGAGAATTCCTCGGGAAGAGGCGGGAACATGCCGGCGATGCTCAGATCCTATGCACCCAGAGAGGATTTCGAATCAATCAAAGCGATACATTAAAATAATTGTCAACATATATATTTCTTGAGGCGTCAAAGGTTCATACCTGAGGAACTGCGTTCCTCGCACTAAAAGGTGCAGTCTATGACTCCACGGGAAGAGGCTCATCAGCCTTGAACTTGACCAGGGGCCGAAGTGCCATGTACAAGTCTGCTGAAGACATCTCCTCCTTTGTCACTCTCATAGGGTCGCTGTCACCGACATACTGAAACATCGGATGAGTCCTTGCTTGGAGGGGCTAAACCCGACGCTTGAGGAACGTCCGGATGATGTCTACTCTGGAGACTTCTTTGCCTGGCACCAGCTAGAGGGTTTCTACTAGCTGGTACAGCTGGTTGATGACTGGGTTTCTGCACCAACAACAGGGTTATTGCAGTACTTGTAGCAGCAAATATTTAAAGAGTTTGTCCCGATGAGAGCTCGGCGAACGGAAACAACACGATCCCGCAGCAATGTTGTCAATGCGGCCACGTTTCGCACCCAAACCTTGGTTTGGAAATATCCTATTCTATAAGTTACCAGGATAAATGAATTTAAGATGATTTGTAACAACTACTACTAGGACCGGAAGAAAACTAGAACAAAAGTAAAACTAGAAAGAGGTGAATGCAATGAGATGAAATATTAATGCTATGATTTATCAAGTAATGTTTTGTATACCGGTGTGCATGATAAGTTCTTATGGAATAGCTATAAACTGTACTTGTGGCGGCCCCTCAAATACCGTTGTCTCCCACCATTGGTAAGTGGCAACCAGACAACTCAACTATCCACACCCTCTTCGGACATGGGCTCTCTTGTAAGAGAATAGTGTATTAAGGTAACAAGACAAATTAAGGTAATAAAACCAGAGCAAAAGCATTAAGTTCTGTCACTTTGGGGTCAAGCAATTCGTAACACTGTACCTATCTATATCATGAGTGATATTGGGGGAACTCTGGGCGGTACATCCTAAGTTGTTATTGCCTCCGCAAATCACTTATAGAAAATATCCTATTAGTTCTACCCATGGAAGAGCATAGACTAATGATAAGTTTTGTGACATACCGTAAATCCCTAGTAAATTCCTCAACAATGGATTGGACGTCTCCAATCATTAGAATAATATCATGAATAGAACAATGTAAAGAGAAAGCACACACATATTAATTAACAAGATTAAACCACACTTCAATTACTCAAATCATCATAACATTAATAAAAGGGGGTTCAAGCCATGTTACAACCCATTCTTGGATGGATTGATGGTGTTGATGGAGATCTGGATCTTAGTGGAGCTGTAGAGGCTATGGAGGCGACACGGCGGCAGGGTGCTGCTCTGGAGGCGATAGATGGGATATTTATCTTTTATATGGTGTATTATTGGGTTGGCTCCTCTCCCTTGACTCCTCCCTCCTTTATATAGGTCTTGGGGGTGCCCTAGGGTTCCCCCAATACCGTCATATGACTTAGTGAAGGTTCTGGAGCTTCTGGGGGCGAAATCCCATATTTTTCGATCCTTTTAGGAACTATACTGCCGGAATTTTGCTTCCCGCCGTATAGTTGCTCGTCAAACCTTCGGGTTCTGTAGTGTTTTGGTCGCTATTTCTTTATACGAACTCTGTTTTGGGTATTATTGGGCTCGTTGGATTCGTCTCGACGAGGGATACAACCTAGTGCTATTGGATCTTTATTTTGAGAAGTTGGAAAAATTAACTTTTTACAACACCTCAAATGGCTAAGTCTGGTCCCTGCAGATCCTCCATACTATGCTCTCTTTGTTCCCTTTGCCTTTGTTTTATCCATAATCATCATCAACACCAACACACATGTCAAAGACAAGGAAGAGGGATAAAATTCTACCTAAACTAATAAATGTGCAAAGCTCATATGAGAATGAATGATAAAGCATGAGATGGGTGGTTGATATGCATAAAATGCTTCTATTAAAGTGTACATAAATTCTATTCATCACTAGTCCACCACTGCAGACTCACCTACAAGAATTTTGTTCGACCACGAGCGCTTTCAGGATATCAGTTTGCTGGCATCGAAGGGGGCCGGCCGTAATTCTGGAGGGCGATTTTGGAGTCATGAAGATAGAACCATTTGTTCCTCCACCCTTGGACGGAATCGCAAAGATAAAAGGAGAAATATTGGATGTTGGGGCGGATGGATATCCCTCATCCGCCCAATTCATAGACTCCTTGGGAGCCCGACTGCCTCTTCAGGGAATAGAGTTTCCTGAAGAGACCAAAGTGCGGCTCGATACCGATCCAACACTCACACAGCATGATGAAACACACAATGTGCAAAATAGAGTTGGGCGTCAACTGATGGAGCTGAAGCCCGTAAAAAAAGAAGCCCGCGAAGAAAGTCATGGCCAGGAAGGGAAAGGCCTCGAACGAGGAAGGCGAGGAAGATAATGACAAACCCTTCAGGAGGACGAGGAATTACCTCGTCAGAAGTGATGAGGACGTCACCCTTCTTCTCCGGCATTAGGTGCAAATCGCGCAGGCGGCGCAACTCCGCCTCCCTCATGGTCGATCGCCGCCAGCTGCCATTTGTGACGCGGCCGGCATTGGAGGTCTTCTTGGCAGCACCCGTGGTGCTTGTCCTGGTGGCAGCGGCGGATTTCTTGGACTTCCCCATCTTGCTAGGGCGATGCGCAGCGCGGTAGGTGAGAAGGAAAGAGGAAGGAAAAGTGCAAAGGACGTCTAGTGTATGGTGCTCGCAAGCTCTGAGAGTGTGAAGGAAAACCAACATCGAAAATCAAGAGCGAATGGTGAAGGGAAAATTACCACGACACCTCGCTGTATAAAACAACAAAGACGACGACGCAGAACCGTCGATCCACTTACCCTAACGTGTGCCCTTCATCCCACCATACACATGGCAGGCATCGCCCGAACCGTCACGAGCACGCCGTCCACTACGCACAGAAATCGAGGGGATGCAGTAATTTTTCAGGTAAACAACGCGTGACTATTCAAATCCCCATCATAAAGTGGGACTCAGGATTGTCTAGTCACATCGCTTCTGCTACCGTAGACAATTGAGCTCACCAAGCATCAGCAATAACGTCAGCAAAAGCAAAAGCCAGCAACGGCTACAAACTTTTGGCTGCAAATAAAAGTACTTACTCGAGTCTATGACTCAACCAACTACTCGAGAGCTACTCCTATCGGGAGATCTGGTGGCGCACCTAAAAATTTGATACGGTCCCCGAGTCAGTCGAAGAACTTCATAAAGCTTCAAGTCCTCCTTCGAGTCTACGACTCCACTATGGACTCGGGGGCTACTCCCATAGGGAGAGCTGGTTGCGTATTCAAAAAAATGACAGCACAGTGTTCTGGGTCATCCGAAGAACCTCCGAATCGCCGTAATACACAACAGATACTTATAAGTCTCTACTTGAGTCTGCAACTCGAACATACACTCGGGGCTACTACCATAGGGAGCGCTGGCCGCGCATCCTCTTAATTACGGAAATAAAATCTTTCGGATCCTTCATGACAACATCTCCTTGGTCACCCAAATGCCTCCGCGGCGATAAACTTTCGGATGTTGCGTCTGTGACACAAAAGTAATACCTATAGATACTTCTGATGGCCTACCAACGCACCCGACTGCACTCTGCTAGTAATATTACGTGTCAGCATGCACGATGAAAAATCACGACGGACGCGTTGGGTACATAACTTAAAACACTAGAATTCGACTCCTGTAAGACCCCTGTGTCCTGAGTCAAATTACGCCAGCAATTTTCTGGATTCGAGTATGGGGACTCGAGTCTAAAGTAGATCATGTTGTTTTGTCCAAAGACAGTTAACTAACCCTGATCCGCCGGGTGAGTCAGGAACACGTATCAACAATCCCTATGAACCATCACATTGAATCAAAACTTGTTCGGATGAACGCACCCAAAAGACTTAAGAGTCTCCAATCGAATCTACGATTCGACTGAACACTCGGGGGATACTGACATGGGTATGCCCTAAGGGTGCCTAATGTTAGCCTACCCAGTACCAGCCTGGTAGGGGACCACATGATTACCCCATGTGGATGCTGAAGTTCGGGAAAGATTTGGTTGACCAAGGCCCATACGGATGTGACTTCTTGGAGAACACGACTAGCTATAGATAGAGTTTCAAAGGGTCCAACCCTAATCTGTAACCGACTCGACCTACCCCGAGACCATGCCTCTCCATATAAGGGTCAGGAGGGCATGGCGAGGAGGTTCTCTTAACTCTCATACCCTAGCATACACGATGCCAGATCCAATCTGTGCACCTTTGTAATCTTCGGTTCCGCCATCAATCAAGAAAAGACATGCAGGAGTAGGGTTTTCCCTCCAGGGTCCTGAACCTGGGTAAACCTCGTGTCCCCATGTTGCGAATCTATTAGCCGTTCCATGATTTCTAGTGTACCCTCTTTCTCCAAAACTCAAGTCCATAACAATGGGCATTGACAAGTCGAACCCTCGTCAAGTTTCATGCTAACTATCAGAACTTCTGAGAAGAAATGATCATCAGTAACTGAGAAGAAATGGTTGTGTTCAGTATTCATGAGAAGTATGTCTTTTATTTTTTGTACCAAACTTGTTGCATCTAGGAAAAATCAAGGTTGCAAGTAATTATTGTGTGTATTTATCTTCGGTTGATTTCAGACATGTTGCAACCAGGAACAACTATGGCTATTAATTTATATATTGTTGCAAAACCAAGAAAAATCATGTGTATTTCTCAAAGATTCATACTAAAATTTGGAAAAAAGAAAGTACGTGCAACCAGGAACAATCATAACTGAAATTAGCTACTTAAAGGTGTTGATGGTATATATAGGTACTAGTTAAATAGGTTCGATCACAACCATCACATGTTACTTAGATATAACCTTACTAGTAGTACTTAATTATAGAACCAACAATAATATATCCTAGGGGGGGAGCAAAGGCAACACGGGGCAGCGACAAGCAGCAGGAGGTGGTGACATGCAGTATGCAGAGGGAGCTAGTAAGGGCACCTTCTGTTTCTCCTGGGAGCAGGCCGTAGAGCGATTGCACCGAGGTTGGAATACTTGCTTAGGTATACCATGAAGGCAGCGTGCTTTGCCTTCGTATGAGCCGAACGCCATTGTACTCCCTGGGCAATGCTCCTGGCATGACGCATGATGTTGTTTAGGTCTTTTGCAATGATTCTAGTACAGAAGGGGCACTTGTACCTGCCAAGATCTCGGCGGAAGGGAAACCTCCCATTCTTCACCTGCTTCAGAATGTGCAGGCTTTTTGTGTGCCTGTACGTCATGCCTTCATCGACATCATTATCTCTTTCCTATGAATTAGCAAGTATAGATAAGGAGTCAGTGAATGAAATTTAGTACTACACCATAAAACCATGAGTCCAAGCTAGGATCGGGCTTTGTCGAGGGATTAATCATAGCATGTATATGCACAAGTTGAACCAACTATGAACAAAACTAGACTATTAACATAGATTTGTTTGCATGCATATATGAGTGCTACGTAAAATCATACCCCCTCCACGGTAAAAACATTTCACAATTGTTTTCCAAATTTGAATGATTCTACATGTTTTAGTGTATAGATATATCCAAAAATTACAACAAATCTCCGAGACATCCTTTTTTAAGACACATGGAGTAATTCTTTCTATGCATCTTATCAGTAATATTGGTACAACAAAAAGTAGTTATGACTAACAACTACTCCCTCTAGTCTATATTAACAGACTCAACTTTGTCTAGATATGAATGCATCTAGTCTAAATACTAGACTAGATTCGTATGAATCTAGATAAAGACGAGGCCATTAATATATGGATCGGATGCAGTAGTCTATTCAATTTGAACAATAAGAATATGTTAGTCCTAACTAAATATACCCGGTTAATTAGGAATTCAGGAATTTTTGGTTCCTAAATACTCACTATAAATGGACAAGATATCATACACATGTATCATTCGAATGCATTTGTTCAAATGCGTACACAACTTATTATAACAGAGATCAGACGATCCATTATTTAATATATACATTGATATACATATACATATATATATATATATATATGACTCCACTTGAACAAATTAAAACCGAAATTTAATGTGTTAAATCTCAGAACCTTACTTTTGAACTCCATTGGCTTTCATTTATGAAATGTTAAATTTCAGTTTTTTTACAATCAGGAGCTCGTATGATAAGTATATATATGCCTTCTTTCATGCAATATGCCTTCTTTCATGCAAATCAAACTATAATTGACAACATGAACTCAACCTAATATGATAACTCCATATGAAATTATAGCACTAGAACGTACATCGGGTTCAAATCAAACTAAAAAATAAGGGTCTGGAAGTACTACTAGTGGCAGATGAAAGCAAACTAGAAATTAATGTGTGCATAGAACTACGTACTAGGGGCAGATCAAAACAAACTACAAAATATGTGCGCATATAGAACTAATAGGGCAGATCAAAACAAATCATTTAATCAAACTATAAAATCAGAAAACCCCATCAAAATATGAACAGTAAACTCTACATTCAAAGTAGTTCAGATCTAACCTCCAATTCTCCGTCGCTGACCTCCTTCTTGAATGCAAACGGATCAGTGGGTTCATCCTCACTATCGTTGCTAAAATCATAGATAAACTGTTGCACCACCGGATCTGCAACCGCTGCTTCTTCCTCATCGACATCCGCTGCTTCCTGCTCGACGAGGACCTTCGCTGCCTCCTCGTCGATGACATTCGCTGCCTTGCCGACCACCAATCTTGTTCTCTTCATCGTCGTGCTGGCGATGCAAGGGTTTCGTTGGAGTGGAGAGTGGAATGGGGGAGGTGATGTGGGTGATGGTCCTTTAAATGCTCTCGGGAGATGATGGGGCATTTTGGGCGGTGGTAGCGCACGAGTTTACGGTTTTGTAGTTTAGGGGTAGGGGAAATCGTATACGTGTCAATGTAAAACATAGGAGTGGGAAATCATGTGTGTATGCCATAAAGCTGTTATCCCACTCGATTTCTTTTCCATTAAATCATTTTTATTCATATATCTCTAACCATCTCACTAGATCAAATTCTTCATAAAAAATGGGATGATACATTTTCACATCATAGCCTCGGTGGCTGCTTCACAAAGTAAGCCCTTTTTCGACACGGGGAAAAGTAAAATGGATTTTTCGTGCATTGTTTTTAAAAACTTCGTGAAGCAACATTGTTCGCCATCACAAGATACACGCGTATGCGTAATATAGGTGCAATGAAACAAACTATTCCATGGTTGTGGTCATGACCTAGCTCATTTGCCTTGAAAACCATGAATCCTCGAAGGCGACAGGCGATTTCTGTGACCATTTTTTTAGAATATTCCTCGTCTGCCATGTCTGTTATTTTTGCCTTGAAGCAGGCAACATAAAATGACAATGTGAAAAGGTTTCACATGTTTTGATTTTTTTTGAATTTATAAGGCTGGTTTCGATATTCTGCCGGGATTCGCTGCGTAGTTATGTTAGGGTTCCTGCCTATGTGCCTGGTCTTGATATACTCTTGTTGGATCTCTGAAGAAATGTTGTGTTTTGTACCTGTAAATGATTTTTTTTGGAAAATTCTCGATATAGCTACGAGGTAGCTCTAGGCTAAAATTTATCCCCCCTCCTACTAGACCGGCGGAAGCTAGTTTATATCGTGGGGGTTGCGCCGAGAGGTTCTATCCGAAGCCAATTTGTGAATTGGCCACTAGGCCCTCTAGTATTTATAAAAAATGGGGTGATACATTTTGATAAGTTGGAAACGTATCTATAATTTTTGATCCTCCATGCTTGTTTAGTATCTACTTTGCTTTACTTGTTTACTTGCTGCAAACCATTACCTTCCACACCATACATTTAATCGTTTGTTGCAGCAAACCGGTGAGCTTGACAACCTCATTGATTCGTTGGGGCAAAGTCTTGAGTTTGTGTTGTGCAGGTCTCCACGTTGTTTCCAACACCTGTGTGACGTTTCTTTCCTCCTTCTGGTTCGATAACCTCGGTCTCAACTAAGGGAAGACTTGCTGCTTGCTGCTTCACAACTTACTCTTGGGGTTTCCAACGAAGCGCTTCCACGTCAAACACCAGGATCCATCAAGCTTTCTGGTGCCGTTACTGGGGAATCTACTTCAACCTCTTCCACCTCGTCAAGCGATATCACATTTTCACATCAAAGCCTCGGTGGCTGCTTCACAAAATAAGCCCTTTTTCGACACCGGGAAAATGGAAAATGGATTTTTCGTGCATTGTTTTCAAAAACTTCATGAAGCAACATTGTTCGCCATCACAAGATACATGCGTATGTGTAATATGGGTGCAATGAAACAAACTATTCCATTGTTGTGGTCATGACCTAGCTCATTTGCCTTGAAAGCCATGAATCCTCGAAGGCGATAGGTGATTTCTATGACCATTTTTTTAGAATATTCCTCGTCTTCCATGTCTGTTATTTTTTCCTTGAAGCAGGCAACATAAAGTGACAATGATTTTTTGGAAAATTACTGAGATAGCTACGAGGTAGCTTTAGGCTAAATTTTAGCCCCCCTCCTGCTAGACTGGTGGAAGCTTGTTTATATCACGGGGGTTGCGCTGATAGGTTCTGGCTGAAGCCAATTTGTGAATTGGCCACTAGATGCCCTCTAGTATTTATAAAAATGGGGTGATGCGTTTTTACATCACAGCCTCCGTGGCTACTTCACAAAATAAGCCCTTTTTTGTGTACCGGGAAAATGGATTTTCCATGCATTGTTTTCAAAAACTTCTTGAAGCAACATTGTTCGCCATCACAAGATACACGCGTGTGCAGAATATGGGTGCATTAAAGAAAACTATGCCATGGTTGTGGTCACGACCTAGCTCATTTTCCTTGAAAGCCATGAATCCTCGAATGCGGTAGGTGATTTTTGTGAACACTTTTTTTATAATAGTCCTCGTATGCCATGTTTGTTATTTTTGCCTTCAAGCAGACAACATATATAAAATGAAAGTGCATGAAGGTTTCACAATTTTGAATTATTTTGAATTTCTGAGGACGGTTTTGAGATTCTGCCGAGATCCGCTTCGCAATTATGCTAGGGATCCTGCCTATGTGCCTGGTCTTGCTAATATCTTGTTGGATCTCTGAAGAAATGCCATGTTTTGTACCTAGAAATGATTTTTTGGAAAATTCCCGAGATAGCTACGAGGTTGCTCCAGGCTAAATTTTAGCCCCCTCCTACTAGACCGGCAAAAGCTTGTTTATATCGCGGGGGTTATGCCAAGAGGTTCTAGCCGAAGCCAATTTGTGAATTGGCCACTAGATGCCTTATATTATTTATAAAAATGGGGTGATTAATTTTCACATCACAGCCTTGGTGGCTGCTTCACAAAGTAAGCCCTTTTTCGGCATCGGGAAAATAGAAAATTGATTTTCCGTGCATTGTTTTCAAAAACTTCATGAAGCAACATTGTTCGCCATCAAAATATACACCCGTGTGCGGAAAATTGGAGCATTGAAGCAAACTATTCCATGGTTGTGGTCACCATTTGCCTTGAAAGCCAAGAATTCTTGAAGGCGGTAGGTGATTTATATGAACACTTTTTAAGAATAGTCCTCGTATGCCATGTCTGTTATTTTTGCCTTCAAGCAAGCAACATATATAAAATGAAATGTGCCAAGGTTTCACATTTTTTGAATTTATTTGAATTTCTGAGGCTGGTTTTGAGATTCTGCCAAGATCAGCTGCGTAGTTATGCTAGGTTTCCGGCCTACGTGCCTGGTCTTGCTAATCTCTTATTGGATCTCTGAAGAAATGCCATGTTTTATACCTAGAAATTATTTTTTGGAAAATTTCCAAAATAGATACGAGGTAGCTCTATGTTAAATTTTATCCGCCATCCTACTAGACTGGTGGAAGCTTGTTTTTATCGCGGGGGTTGCACTGAGAGGTTCTAGCCGAAGAAAATTTGTGAATTGGCCACTATATTCCCTCTAATATGTATAAAAAATGGGGTGATGCATTTTAACATCACAGCCTCGGTGGCTGATTCACAAAGTAAGACCTTTTTCGGCACCTAGAAAATGAAAAAATGCATTTTCCGTGCATTGTTTTCAAAAACTTCATGAAGCAGCATTGTTCACCATCACAAGATACACGCATGTGCGGAATATAAGCGCATTGAAGCAAACTATGTCATCATTGTGGTCATGACCGTGCTCATTTGTCTTGAAAGCCATGAATCCTCGAAGGAGGTAGGTGATTTCTATGAACACTTTTTTAGAATAGTCCTTACGTGCCATGTCTGTTATTTTTGCCTTGAAGAAGGGAACATAAAATGAAAATGTGTGAAGGTCTCAGTTTTTTTCTTCTGAATTTCTGAGGCTGGTTTCGAGATTCTGCCGAGATCGGCTACACAGTTATGCTAGGGTTCATGCCTATGTGCCTGGTCTTGCTAATATCTTGTTGGATCTCTAAAGAAATGCCATGTTTTGTACCAGAAAATAATTTTTTGGAAAATTCTCGAGATAGCTACGAGGTAGCTCCAGGCTAAATTTTAGCCTCCCTCCTACCAGACCAACAGAAGCTTTTTTATATCGCAGGGGTTGCGCCGAGAGGTTATATCCGAAGCCAAATTGTGAATTGGCCACTAGATGCCCTCTAGTATTTATAAAAAAATGGGGTGATACATTTTCACATCACAGCCTCGGTGGCTGCTTCACAAAGTAAGCCCTTTTTCGGCACCAGGAAAATGGAAAATGGATTTTTTGTGCATTGTTTTCAAAAACTTCATGAAGCAACATTGTTCGCCATCACAAGATACACGCGTATGCGTAATATGGGCGCATTGAAGCAAACTATGCCATGGTTGTGGTCACATGACCTAGCTCATTTGTCTTAAAAGCCATGAATCCTTGAAGGCGGTAGGTGATTTCTATGAACACATTTTAGAATAGTCCTCATATGCCATGTATATTATTTTTCCCTTGAAGCAGACAACATATATAAAATGACAATATGTGAAGGTTACACATTTTTTGAATTTCTGAGGCCGGTTTTGAGATTCTGCGGAGATCCGCTACGCTGTTATGCTAGGATTCCTGCCTATGTACCTGGTCTTGCAAATCTCTTGTTGGATCTCTGAAGAAATGCCATGTTTTGTATCTGGAAATGATTTTTTGGAAAATTCCCGAGATATCTACATGGTAGCTCCTGGCTAAATTTTAGACCCCCTCCTACTAGACCGGTGGAAGCTTGTTTATATCATGGGGGTTGCGCCGAGAGGTTCTAGCTGAATCCAATTTGTGAATTGGCCACTAGATGCCCTCTAGTATCTATAAGAAATGGGGTGATGCATTTTCAAAGAACAGCCTCGGTGGATTCTTCACAATGTAAGCTCTTTTTGGCACCGGGAAAAGGGAAAATGGATTTTTCTTGCATTGTTTTCGAAAACTTCATGAAGCAACATTGTTCGCCGTCACAAGATACATGTGTTTGCAGAATATGGGCGCATTGAAACAAACTATGCCATGGTTGTGGTCATGACCTAGCTCACTTGCCTTGAAAGCCATGAATCCTCGAAGGCGGTAGGTGATTCCTGTGAAAACTTTTTAGAATAGACCTCGCATGCCATGTCTGTTATTTTTTCCTTGAAGAACGGAACATAAAATGACAATGCGCGATGGTTTCACATTTTCTGATTTATTTTGGAATTTCTGAGGCCGGTTTTGAGATTCTGTCGAGATCCACTTCACAGTTATGCTAGGGTTCATCCCTATGTTCCTGGTCTTGCTAATATCTTGTTGGATCTCTAAAGAAATGCCATGTTTTGTACCTAGAAATGATTTTTTGGAAAGTTCCAAAGATAGCTACGAGGTATCTCTAGGCTAAATTTTAGCCCCCCTCTTACTAGACCAGCGGAAGCTTTTTTATATCGTGGGGGTTATGACGAGAGGTTCTAGCCGAAGCCAATTTGTGAATTGGCCACTAGATGCTCTCTAGTATCTATACAAAATGGGGTGATGCATTTTCACATCACAGCCTCGGTGGCTGCTTCACAAAGTAAGCCCTTTTTCACTACCGGGAAAATGCAAAATGGATTTTCCATGCATTGTTTTCAAAAACTTCATGAAGCAACATTGTTCGCCATCACAAGATACATGCGTGTGCGTAATATGGGCGCATTGAAGCAACTATGCCATGGTTATGGTCATGACCTAGCGCATTTTCCTTGAAAGCCATGAATCCTTGAAGGCGTAGGTGATTTCTGTGAATACTTTTTTAGAATAGTCCTCGCATGCCATGTCTGTTATTTTTGCGTTGAAGCAGGCAAGATAAAATGATAATGTGCGAAGGTTTCATATTTTTTGAATTATTGAGGCCGGTTTCAAGATTTCGCCGAGATTCACCGCGTAGTTATGCTAGGGTTACTACCTATGTGCATGGTCTTGTTAATGTCTTGTTGTATCTCTAAAGAAATGCCATGGATTGTACATGGAAATGATTTTTTTGGAAAATTTGAGAGATAGCTACGAGGTAGCTCCAGGCTAAATTTTATCCCCCTCCTGCTAGACCAGAGGAAGCTTGTTTATATCGTGGGGGTTGCACCGAGAGGTTCTATCCGAAGACAATTTTGAATTGGCCACTAGATTCCCTCTAGTATCTATAAAAAATGGGGTGATGCATTTTCCCATCACAGCCTCGGTGGCTGCTTCACAGAGTAAGCCATTTTTCGGCACCGGGAAAATGGAAAATGGATTTTTCGTGCATTGTTTTCAAAAACTTCATGAAGCAACATTGTTCGCCATCACAAGATACACTTTTTGTGTGTGGAATATGGGTGCATTGAAGCAGACTATGCCATGGTTGTGGGCATGACCTAGCTCATTTGCCTTGAGAGCCATAAATCCTCGAAGGTGGTAGGTGATTTTTTTGAACACTTTTTAGAATAGTCCTCGCATGCCGTGTATACTATTTTTCCTTGAATTAGGAAACATAAAATAAAAATGTGCGAAGGTTTCAAATTCTTTGTTTTTTTAATTTATGAGGCCGGTTTCAAGATTCTGCCGAGATCCTCTTCGTAGTTCTGCTAGGGTTCCTGCCTATGTGCCTGGTCTTACTAATCTCTTGTTGGACCTCTGAAGAAATGACATGTTTTGTACCTGGAAATGATTTTTTGGAAAACTCGAGAGAGAGATATGAGGTAGATCCACGCTAAATTTTAGCCCCCTCCTGCTAGACCGGCGGAAGCTTTCTTATATCACGGCTGTTGTGCCGAGAGATTCTAGCCGAAGCCAATTTGTGAATTGGCCACTAGATGCCCTCTAGAATTTATAAAAAATGGGGTCATATATTTTCACTTCACAACCTCGGTGGCTGCTTCACAAAGCCCTTTTTCATCACCTAGATAATGGATTTTCCATGCATTGTTTTCAAAAACTTCATGAGGCAACATTGTTCACAATCACAAGATACACGCGTGTGCGGAATATAGGCGCATTGAAGCAAACTATGCCATGGTTGTGGTCATGAGCTAGATCCTCGAAACCCTAAAACATGGGCCTCCATGCCCATCGGAGATCCACGGTCTATAATTTTTCATACCACACCTTGGCCATACTTCACCTATACCAATATTTTGGCACATATCTACATAATAGATTTTTTTGCTGATTTTTTTGTTCAGTATTTGTTATTTTCTTCAGAAGGTACCCTTTGTAACTAGTGTCATATATGATTAATTTTTTTGAGCCACCCATCACGCAATAGACGGCCAGGATACGACAACCAATAAAGGGGATGATATCCAATTTTCTTCACCTTTCCATCCTTCCCCTCCTCGACTCGTTGTTGTATACCGCTCCCCAACTTGCCGCCGTCCGCCCCACCTCCACTCGCCACCGTCCGCCTATTCCACTAGCCGCCATTCACCCGTCCTCACCATGCCGATGTTCGTCCCTCCAGTAGACAACTAGCCATCCCCGTAGCCCGTACCCTAGCCCATCCTCACCTTCCCAGCCGATTTTCCACCACGCCGTGTCAAGATCGAAGGTCTGAAACCTTGCCGTCAACCTCATAGACAATGTCAACACCCGGATTTTTAATCCCAGATGCCTGTTATGTCATACATCGCAATCCCATGATTACCATTTTTGCGAGACATAACAGATTGGATATGACAGTACATCATCCATTACAAACCGTACATAAGGTCTTACAACAAATAAAGGATCACATGATCCAGTCTTAATACAATCACATCAGCAGAATAATAATATAACGGTAGCATGGGCGAGACTCCATCTTCATGGTCACAGGAAATGCTGACGATGGGAGATGATCCTAGTTGTCATAACCTTCCTATGGTCCATCCTCCTGATAGTCTGGCCCGGGAATATCCAGGGACAAAGCCATGAGTACTCTTTAAGTACTCGCAAACTAATACTAACAAGTAAGGGGTTTCAGTAGGAATACCAAGCTCTAGGTTGTTTTGCAAAAAGCCAGGTTTACCTTAACTAAGTTCAGAAGCAAATAAAGCTAGTTTAATATTTTATAACACCTAATTGGGAACTTAGTTTTCATGTTCACAACACTGTTGTGGTCAAGTCAAAGTCATGATTCATTTCACAAGTCATTTTGAAAACGTCTGACGACGAAACAATATGGCCACTCCAACCCTCCATAACCGCGGACGCGGCTATTCGAATAGTTTGACACTCTACAGAGGTGGTACACTTTCACCACAATATTCGATACATCTGTCAGGAACAATCCTGAATTCACCATACTCAGTATGCGGATAATCAATCCTAACCTTTCAATTACACGCCCTAGTATAGGCACCTCTCCTATGAGTTTGGCCTCCCAACCATGACCATTTGTCATCTTAGGAACTGCATAGGTGGTCAATATTCACGAGGTAGCCTCAGCTCAAACCTCGGCCGCAAGGGAACCCATACTAAGGTATATAAACTTCCAGTCAAGCCCTACCCAAATTCGGGTATTGTGGTTGTATGGTAAAATTGGAATGGTATCACATCCAGATACAACCATCAGTTTTGTAAAAGGGCTAAGGCTCATGCCTCAACATTTTCATCATCAAAATCATCTGGTGTACAAGAACACATGTCAAAGCATTTCATTAGAATGACTCATCATTCTAAGGTTTTCATAATAATTTTTACCAAGTATTCCCATCTAAAGTGATCAAGTTTTTATGCTTAGAACTAGCCACTAAAGTTGGGGGTAAACACTAATGAGGTGTGATAATCAATTATGACTTATCTAAGTTCAATCTCATGCCTCAGGATGACATCAATATTTATCTAACTTAGGCCAATTTTTATGCTCTTTATGCTACCTTTAATAATATTTCTTAAATCTCCAATTCACTAAGTAAACATAAATAAAAAGCTTTGATAAAGAAATAAAATAACTAAGCTTGCAAATAAAACTGGGATTTGGTATCATCAAGTGGTATAGCCAAGGCATGCCTAATGCATTGCATAGGTTAGCTTGTAGGTTTAAGCTTGCAAGTATGACTTGCATGGTTTAGCTTAGCTTGCCTTGTGTAGTGCAGTGGTTGAAGTTCTCCTCTGCTTCTTCCTCGTAGTAGTCTCCTTCTTCTTTGTATCCTTGGTCGGTACTAGCGTCTATAAATAAATACGGAGTACACAATCACCAAAAAATAATTAACTACTCTAATTGGCACACAAAGTCTTATACTAGATGATCTAGCATCATCACTATTATTACAAGTGTTAATGCAAAAATCCTATTTATTTTATTTTAGAAAAGTAATTTCTACTCATTGAAAAACTACTTAAGATTTCATATTCTCTAACTAAAACATGGGATCATGTTGACACATGTCATCACCACATATTTCAGTACTTGGGAATGTGATTTAAAATGGTGTTACAATTTAATAAGGTTTAACCTTTTTATTTTAATTAATTAAAGTGACTAGAATGCCTATGGGGCATTCTTTTATTACTTGTCCACTATTACTGCAAGTAAACCTAGATATTTTTATATATTTAGAAAGGTCTTATCAAATGTGATTTTTGAGAGTTGGAATCCACTCAAAAGATTTTATGGTTGAATTTTGAAAAATGTTTGAATGCAGAAAAGTCTCTGCGTTGTTATTTTTACTATAGGTGATCTATGATTCCAAATGGTTTGAATCCAATGGGCTTGGATTAAGAATTTATATACCTTTATAACACAATTGGTTTCATGCAATTTGCGTCAGTGAAACTCTCTGGATTGAATTTTGAATCTACTGTGAGAACTAAGTTTGAAATTAAATAGATAAACCTAATTTCAAACGAACTGGGTCACGCTGGAAAGTTAACTGGGCCGGCCCACTGCGCATAGCGTGCGCGGGCAGTTTAAGTGGTTGTCCCCAGTAGTCAGTGAGACAGGGGTGTGAAGTGGTATGGGGCTACTACAACCGTCGGATTAGATGTAAGATCTACGACTGACGGTCGTCGTCCACGCCTGAACAGAACGCGACGAGCACGAACCCTAGTGCGGCCAGTGGGGGTCTGAGGCGGCTCACCGGGGCTCCGGCGATGGTCAGCGATGGGGGCAAACGACAAAGTAGACGACGGCGATCCTCCTGGTACTTGCGGCTCCTCCTGGGGTAGCTCCAATCAGTGGCGTCCTTCTCCTCCAGCAGCGGCAAGCTCCGGCGAAATTCTGGCAACCTGGTGCTCGCCTTGCTCCAGGGAAGAAGTGGGGTGGTTCTGAGAGAGAGGGGAGTGGAATGGTGTGCTGAATTCGAACCGGGAGGCCTCTATTTATAGTGCGACGAGGGAACCAAAGGGTGCGGGCTGAGCTCGTCGGGGTCGACTTCACAGTGAGCTAATGGCATGGCCGAAGGTAGGGGACGGTGCGCTTCCTCCTAGCGAAGCTAAACGGCTTGATGGTGAGGCGTGGGGCGGTGCGGTGCGGTCGGAACACGTCGACACTCTAGGAGGCACCGACGGCAGTTTTAATGGCACACCACGGCTACAGGTCACGCGGCGGCCAACAGGGATGTCTTGGAGGTTCCTGGGGCGGTGGTGATCACGTACGCAAGCGGAAAAGGCGGGGCGAAGTCTGTGCGAATGTGTCGAGCGCGGTGCTCTGGCGTTCTCTCGGCATGGTCGTAGAGAAAATTGTCGTGTGTGTTCTGGGTGGTCCAGTGGCTAGCAGGGCGCGAGGGCCGGATAGGGGATGGCAGTGGATGGTGGAGTGCCTGCTAGACAAGGTTGGCAAGGCTGGTTAGGCTTCTACCTTGATGTCGACATTGGGGGTGGCAAGTGTGCTCAGCCATGGTGACCATTGATGGCATGGTCGAGTTCACAGTGAGCTAGAGCTGGTTAAACAAGTTAGATGATCTACTGAGAGTGTAGTGAGAGCTAGAGAGGGAACAAGGTTAGCACATACACCACTAACAATAGTGTGTGTTGTTTAATTTGATTTGTGCTCAGAAGGTGTTTGATGAAATGGCCGCAAGAGATTTAAATTTGAATTTTTGGATGAAACTTGGTGGGTGCAATGGTCACATACTAGGTAGTCTCTGGTTGCTTGGATTTGTCAAGGTGCACTGGTTTGGTTGGGTTATGAGAAATGGTGATCTTCCCATATGAACTAGATTCAAATTTCAAATGTCATTTGAATAATGTTGCCAAATGTTTCTGTGGGTTTGCAAAGTGGGCTTGGGTTCACTTTCACTTGGTCTAGCAAGGGGTGAAAAGAAATGGATTTGTTTCTGTTTGAAATCTTAGACTAGAAACAATCAAAGTGGCCTAGTGAGCAAGATTGGCAAAAATGACCATTTCCTTGTTTTATTTGTTTTTGAATTTCTCTTGATTTGTTTCTGCTTGTAAATGATTTAGATGATGTTGTTTTCATATTTAAACCATTCCTTGCTAATCACAACAATCACAAAAGTCCATGCATGCATTCATACATTCATCACATACACACATGCACTCATAATGATTTTAATTAACAAAAGTTTTTGTTAACCCTAATTTTGGGGTATTGGAAATGATAACCTTGATTAATATTCTTGGGATGTTACAAACCTTCCCCCCTTAAACAAAATCTCGTCCCGAGATTTGAAAAAAAAACTAGGATTTAAAGAGACCGGGAAACTCCGTCCTAATGTAATCTTCTCGCTCCCAGGAAGCTTCTTCTTCAGTATGGTTACTCCACGGAATCTTGAGAAACTTGATACTCCGGGTCCTGGTGGTTCTAAAAGATTCCTCCAAAATATGTATGGGTACTTCGGGATACGTCAGGTCATTGTTGATCTCTATAGTTTGTTGATCAATATTCTTAAAAGCTTCGGTCTTCTCCGGGACTTCTAGGCATTTGCGCAGTAACGAGATATGAAACACATTATGCACTGCTGACATCTCCTCTGGCAGTTCCAGTTGATACGATACTTCTCCTCCACGATTCAAAATCTTGAAGGGTTCGATATATCTGGGGGCTAACATTCCTTTGAGCTGGAAACGTTGCATTCCCTTCAAAGGTGACACTTTGGGATACACAAAATGTCCGATATTGAAAGCAAGGTCTCGACATCTCTTGTTGGCATAACTCTTCTGTCTGGATTGGGTGGTCTTGAGGTGCTCATGGATCTTGTGAACTTTCTCTTCTTCTTCTCATAGGATGTCGGGTCCGAAAATCTGACTCTCTCCTACTTCCGACCAATTCAAAGGGGTACGACACTTCCTTCCATACATGAATTCAAATGGGGCCATTTGCAAACTAGCTTGATAACTATTGTTGTACGAAAATTCTGCAAACGACAGACAGTCTTCTCATTTAGATCCATATTCTAGCACACCGGCTCTCAGCATATTTTCGAGTATTTGATTTACTCGCTCCGTTTGTCCATCAGTCTGAGGGTGATAAGCTGTGCTAAAATCTAGTCGGGTTCCTAATCCTTCTTGGACTTTCTTCCAAAATCTCTAGGTGAACTGAGTTCCTCGATTCGACACAATGTTCTTGGGGACTCCATGCAAACTGACTATTCTAGCAATGTACAACTCTACTAGCTTCAAACTCTGATAAGTGGTCTTGACTGGTAAGAAATGAGCGACTTTGGACAGTCTGTCCACTATGACCCAAATAGAGTCATTTTCTCTACTATATGTAGGCAAACCGGTGATAAAATATATTCCAACTGAATCCCATTTCCATTCCGGAATCTACAATAGTTGCAATAGTCCTGTGGGTCTCTGATGTCCCGCCTTGACTCTCTGACAAATATCACACTTGGCTATGTAGCTTCCGATTCTTCTCTTCATCTTATGCCACCAAAATTGCTCCTTCAAATCCTGATACATCTTAGTTCCTCCGGGGTGGATAGAATAAAGAGTATCATGGGCTTCTTTCAGAATAGCTTGCTTCAATTCTGATTCTGCTAGCACACAGATACGTCCTTTGTACCACAAAACTCCTTATTCATCCTTGGTGAATATGGATACCTTCCTTGTACCAATACGACATTTGATTCCGTTGATACTAGCATTTCCTTTCTGTGCCTCCTTAATCTGACTGATCAAAGTGGGTTGAAGTTCTATGCTAGCCAAAAATCCTTCACTAACTAATTCCATTCTGAAATCTTCCAACTCCTTGTGCAAACTTGGTTGCTTCTTCAGAATCATGGAGTTCAAGCGACACGACAATCTGCTAAGGGCATCTGCTACCACATTGGCTTTATCGGGGTGATAGTGGATGTCCAGATCATAGTCCTTGATTAACTCTATCCATCTCCTTTGCCTCATATTCAGCTCCTTCTGAGTGAAAATGTACTTCAAGCTCTTGTTATCCGAATAAATCTCACAAACTCATGTTGCTTCAGTTGTCGGGATAGATAACATATAACTTTGCCTTCTTGCATAAGCACACATCCGAGACCGATCTTAGATGCGTCACAAAACACATCAAAAGGCTTCATAATATCCGACATGATCAAGATTGGGGCTGAAATCAATCTCTTCTTAAGCTCTTGAAAACTCACTTCACATTTGTCCGTCCATTCAAACGTCTTATCCTTCTTCAACAATTGGTTCATTGGCCTTGCGATGCTCGAGAGTCCTTCTACGAACTTGCGGTAGTATGCCACTAATCCGAGAAATGCACGAACTTGGATTTGAGTTGTTCGGGATTTCCATTCTTCAACATCCTTAACCTTGGCGAGGTCAACGGCAATTCCTCCGGCTGATACAATATGTCCGAGGAATCCTACTTCCTGTAACCAGAATTCACATTTGCTAAACTTGGCATACAACTGATGCTCCCTAAGGGTTCCAAGGATGGTCCTCAGGTGTAGCTCATGTTCTTCTTATGATTTGGAATAGATCAGAATGTTATCTATGAACACAATGACAAAATTATCCAGGAAGTCCATAAAAATCTTATTCATGAGTTTCATGAAATAAGCGGGGGCATTGGCTAATCCAAAATACATGACAGTGTACTCATACAGTCCATATCTGGTGGTAAAGGCGGTCTTTGGAATATCCTCTGTGCGAATCTTGAGTTGATGATAACTAGTTCTAAGATCAATCTTAGAAAACACTTTGGCACCGGTCAAACAAGTCTTCTATCTTTTGTAGTGGGTACTTGTTCTTGATGGTGACATCATTAAACTTCTGATAATCCGTACACAAACGGTTACCTCCATCCTTCTTATCCACAAACAAGACAGGTGATCTCCATGGTGATGCACTTGGTTGAATCAATCCTATCTCCACCATGGCATCTAGTTGCTTCTTCAGTTCCACTAATTCAGACGGGTTCATACTATAATGTCTCTGGGCTATGGGTCCGGTTCCAGGGATTAGTTCAATGATAAACTCGATATCCTGATCTGGGGGCATACCGGGCAAAACATCTGGAAATACGTCGGGGTATTCACGGACTACTCTAACTTGGTCAATGGTTGGTTGGGCTAGACTCTTGTTGCACTTGAATTGACGGGGCAAGGTTTCAGATTCATGCTCTACTGATATTCCGGCTGTACTGGTCATGGTTATGGATTTCTTGGCACAGTCGATTAATCATTTATGTTTCGACATCCAATCCGTTCCTAGTACTACTTCCAAACCTTTAGTTCCAAATACTATTAGATTAGCATAAAAATCTATGCCATGGATTCGGATAGGTACGGCCTTCCAAATTTGTCTAGCTTTGGTGGTTGAACCGGGTATTTGAACGATCATGACATGCTTCAATTTTGTTGGTTGAATCTTACTAGTGCATGCAAATTCTTCGGTAAAAAATGAGTGCGATGCTCCAGAATCAAACAACACTCTTGCAAGTACTGAGTTAACAGAAAACTTACCCAACACGACATCTGGAGCTTCTTGGGCTTCTTCAGCATTCATGAGAAACATACGGCCGTTGCGATCAAGCGAATTCCCTGGGGAAAATCTTCTTCTAGGTTGAACATGACGCTGCTGCTGAGCTGGGGCATTCACATTGGGGGCTGCTGCAATCTTCTTGGGGCACTCATTGGAATAGTGACCATTGGTTCCACATTCATAACAAGTCACCTGAGACTTCTCCTTTCCAGCAACAAGCACAGCATTGCTTCCAGTCCTTGGGGAAGTATTGGTATTGGTGGCAACATTGTTGTTGTTGAACTTGGGCGGTGCACGATTGAAATTGTTGGAGTTGCCGGGGTTATTGTTGTTGTGGTTTCCTCCGGGCCTTGGGTATCCTCCTCCATGGTTGGTATAGGTTGGACGGTTCATCGGGGGTCTATTTTTTCTTGGGGCAAATCCGGTAGACGGGTTGGGGCAATACTTTGGGGTATGGTGGGTTCCTGGTTGATGCATCATTCGACGCTTGCGGTTCTCATTGGCTTGGTTGATCTTGCCTTCCATATGGATTGAAGAACCCACTAAGGCTTCAATGTCAGCAAACGGGATATTGACTAACACCGTCTGCATCTCATCATGCAGACCATTCAAGAATCTCTCCTTCTTCTTGGCTTTAGTGTCAATCTCATCCGGTGCATATCTAGCCAATGACAAAAATTTGTCACGGTACTCAACTAATGTCATCCTCCCTTGCTTCAGTTCTCTAAATTTATCTCTCATCCTCTTGATTAAACCCGGTGGCACATGGGTTCGGCTAAACTTGAGTTTGAATTCATCCCAAGTCATCATATGTCCTCCATTCATGGTGCGAACGCGGTTCCACCAAGCTCTTGCATCTCTGGCCAGATAGTGAGTGGCAAACAGTACTTTCTCGTTGGCCTCTACTCTTGCAACTTCTAAGTTCTTCTCCATGGTTTGCATCCAATCATCTGCATCTAAGGGCTCTTCAGATTTAGTAAAGATGGGTGGGTTGGTGTTCTCAAAGTTCTTGACTTGGATCCATGGTTGTCCTGGTTTCCATGGCCTTGGTTGTTGTTGGCCATCTAGGCTATGTGCTAAAGGGTGGCTAAGTTGGCTTGACGTTCATCTCTTTCAGCTTCGTGGTCCGAAACCAACATTTGCAAGATTTGCAGCATTGGGTCCGGGGATTAACTACTTCCTCTGTGAGGCATCTGAAGATTGAGATAGATCATGAGATAAGAGGGAAATTTCTAAGGTTTAGGGTTTTGTTTTTGAAAAAAATTTAAAGTTTGACTCAGTTTTTTCTAGCAACTTGCTTTTCATTCATTCATAACACACCATACAAACACACACCACAACAAGGAAAATAGATGGTTTTAAGAACCATTCTGTGAAACTACGATACAGTGGGACCGGATACAACTCACTAATGCTAGTGCTCAAGTGCTACAACTCCTCGGAATCGGTGGCTTCATCCTCCTCCTCATCATCATCAATGAAGGCGAAGTCATCCTCATCGGTGAAGAAGTCCATGGCTTGATCCTCCAGGAAGTCATCATCGTCACTGAGGTAAGAGTAGAGGTCTCCACAGATATCCTCCCCTGCATTCTCCCTCTCCTCAAGCTGCATGTCCCTCTCGTGGATGGTCTCCTCCAAGTCTGTTATCCTGTGACGAAGGAGGGCAATGATGCGCTCCTTCTTGTCAAACTGACGGCGACGAGACTTGCGATCCTTCACTAGCATGGAGATGGTCTGGTCCTTCTTAACTGCGATGGCGTAGTTGTGGTTGGCGTAGGAGCGGGCATTGTCTAACTCCTTCTGCCGGTCATACATCATGAAGCTTAGATGGTCCACTTGATGCTTCAGATCTGGGTGACGTGGTACCTCCAGTGGCTGTCCCATAGCATCACGCCTTGGATAGAACTTGAAGTGGATGCCCTTGATTTGATTGATGCTTTTCCCACACAGACGGGCAAGAGCTTCCTGCATTGCCCTGGCAAGTCCATCTAGCCAGTTGTTCTCTCTTAAGGTGAACTGAATTCCCTCTATAGTGGGGGCTTCAATCTTCCCTCTGAGACTTGCAACAATCAGCCATTGCAATTCTCGTCCTTTCTGATCGTTGAACTGGTCTCCAAAGAACTCAGGGTGCGGGCTCTCCAGAAGTTCCGAAAGCTAGTCCAAGTCACGCTCAAAGATAAGATCTCCTCCATTTCCCAACTAATATAACTTGCTATACTTCACGTACATCCATAAGAATGTAGGATGAGTAAGTTAGTAGAGTGATCAAGTGTATCAAATTTTATGTAAGTTTGCAAGAATTTTTGAGGAACGTGAATTTTCATGAAAGAATCTAAGTGATAAGAATGAGAATAAGTTTTTATAAATACTCACTTCCTTTGTTTTGAAACTAAGTTTTTGATTCAAGTGTCATTCTAACTAGGGTCTCCTATGGTCAGGATGGCTCTGATACCAACTTATCAACGCCTGGATTTTTAATCCCAGATTCCTGTTATGCCATATATCGCAATCCCAGGATTACCATTTTTGCGAGACATAACATATTGGACATCACAGTACATCACCCATTACAAACCATACATAAGGTCTTACAACAAATAAAGGATCACATGATCTAGTCTTAATACAATCACATCATCGGAATAATAATATAACGGTAGCATGGGCGAGACTCCATCTTTATGGTCACAGACAATGCTGACATTGGGAGATGACCCTAGTTGTCGTAACCTTCCTGCGGTTCATCCTCCTGATAGTTCTCTTCATAATCTGGCCACGGGAATAGCCAGGGACAAAGCCATGAGTACTCTTTAAGTACTCGCAAACTAAGACTAACAAGTAAGGGGTTTGAGTAGGAATACTAAGCTCTAGGTTGTTTTGCAAAAAGCCAGGTTTACCTTAACTAAGTTCACAAGCAAAGAAATCTAGTTTAATATTTTATAACACCTAAGGGGGAACTTAGTTTTCATGTTCACAACCCTGTTGTGGTCAAGTCAAAGTCATGATTCATTTCACAAGTCATTTTGAAAACGTCTAACGACGAAACGGTATGGCCACTCCAACCGTCCATAACCGTGGACGAGGCTATTCGAATAGTTTGACACTCTGCAGAGGTGGTACACTTTCACCACAATATTCTATACATCTGTCAGGAACAATCCTGAATTCACCATACTCGGTATGCGGATAATCAATCCTAACCTTTCAATTACATGCCCTAGTATAGGCACCTCACCTATGAGTTTGGCCTCCCAACCATGACCATTTGTCATCTTGGGAACTGCATAGGTGGTCAATCTTCACAAGGTAGCCTCAGCTCAAACCTCGGCCACAAGGGAACCCATACTAAGGTATATAAACTTCCAGTCAAGTCCTACCCAAATTCGGGTATTGTGGTTGTACGGTAAAATTGGAATAGTATCACATCCAGACACAACCATCAGTTTTGTAAAAGGGCTAAGGCTCATGCCTCAACATTTTCATCATCAAAATCATCTGGTGTTCAAGAACACATGTCAAAAAATTCATTAGAATGACTCATCATTCTAAGGTTTTCATAATCATTTTTACCAAGTATTCCCATCTAAAGTGATCAAGTTTTTATGCTTAGAACTAGCCACTAAAGTTAGGGGTAAACACTAATGAGGGTTGATAATCAAGTATGACTTATCTAAGTTCAATCTCATGCCTCAGGATGACATCAATATTTATCTAACTTAGGCAAATTTGTATGCTCTTTATGCTACCTTTAATAGTCTTTCTAAAATCTACAATTCACTAAGTAAACATAAATAAAAAGCTTTGATAAAGAAATAAAATAAATAAGCTTGCAAGTAAAACTAGGATTTGGTATCATCAAGTGGTATAACCAAGGCATGCCTAATGCATTGCATAGGTTAGCTTGTAGGTTTAAGCTTGCAAGTATGACTTGCATGGTTTAGCTTAGCTTGCCTTGTGTAGTGCAGTGGTTGAAGTTCTCCTCTGCTTCTTCCTCGTAGTAGTCTCCTTCTTCTTCGTATCCTTAGTCGGTACTAGCGTCTATAAATAAATATGAAGTACACAATCACCAAACAATATTTAACTACTCTAATTGGCACACAAAGGCTTATACTAGATGATCTAGCATCATCACTATTATTACAAGTGTTAAGGCAAAAATCCTATTTATTTTATTTTGGAAAAGTAATTTCTACTCATTGAAAAACTACTTAAGATTTCATATTCTCCAACTAAAACATGGGATCATGTTGACACATGTCATCACCACATATTTCAGTACTTGGGAATGCCATTTAAAATGGTGTCACAATTTAATAAGGTTTAACCTTTTTATTTTAATTAATTAAAGTGACTAGAAATGTCTATGGGGCATTCTTTTATTACTTGTCCACTATTACTACAAGTAAACCTAGATATTTTTATATATTCAGAAAGGTTTTATCAAATGTGATTATTGAGAGTTGGAATCCACTCAAAAGATTTTATGGTTGAATTTTGAAAAATGTTTGAATGCAGAAAAGTCTCTGCGTGGTTATTTTTACTACAGGTGATCTATGATTCCAAATGGTTTGAATCCAACGGGCTTGGATTAATAATTTCTATACCTTTCTAACACAATTTGGTTTCATGCAATTTGGTTCAATGAAACTCTATGGATTGAAATTTGAATCTACTGCCAGAACTAAGTTTGAAATTAAATAGATAAACCCAATTTCAAACAAATTGGGTCACGCGGGAAAGTTAACAGGGCCGGCCCACTGCGCACAACGCGCGCACGGTCGGTTTAAGTGGTTGTGCCCACCAGTCAGTGAGACAGGGGGTGTGAAGGGGTACATGGCTATTACAACTGTAGGGTTAGATGTAAGATCTATGGCTGAGGGTCATCGTCCATGTCTGAACAGAAAGCGACGAGCATGAACCCTAGCGTGGCCAGTGGGGGTCTAGCATGGCTCACCAGGGCTCCGGAGATGGTCGGCGATGGGGGCAAATGACGAAGTCGACGACGGCGATCCTCCTGGTACTTGTGGCTCCTCCTGGTGTGGCTCCAATCAGCGGCGCCCTTCTCCTCCAGCAGCGTTAAGCTCCGGCGAAATTCTAGCAACCTGGTGCTCTCCTTGCTCCGGGGAAGAAGTGGAGTGGTTCTGAGAGAGAGGGGAGTGGAATGGTGTGCTGAATTAGAATGGGGGAGGCCTCTATTTATAGTGCGGCGAGGGAACCGAAGGCTGCGGGCTGAGCTCGTCGGGGTCGGCTTCACAGTGAGCTAATGGCATGGCCGAAGGTAGGGGATGGTGCACTACCTCCTGGCGAAGCTAAACGGCTTGATGGCAAGGAGTGGGGCGGTGCGGTGCGGTCAGAACACGTCGATGCTCTGGGCGGCATCGAAGGCAGTTTTAATGGTGCATCGCGGCTACGGGTCGCGCGGCGGCGAATGGGGATGTCTGGGAGGTTCCTGGAGCGATGGTGATCACGTACGTGAGCGGAGAAGGCGGGGCACGGTCTATGCGAGCGTGTCGAGCGTGGAGATCTGGCGTGCTCTCGGGATGGTCGCAGAGAAAATGGTCGCGTGCGTTCTGGGTGGTCTAGCGGCTAGCAGGGTGCGAGGGTTGGACAGGGGGTGGCGGTGGACAATGGAGTGCCTGCCAGACATGGTTGGCGAGGCTGGTTAGGCTTCTAGCTTGTTGTCGACGTTGGGGGTGGAAAGTGTGCTCGGACATGGTGACCATTGATGGCATGGTCGAGTTCACAGTGAGCTAGAGCCGGTTAAACAAGTTAGATGATCTACTGAGAGTGTAGTGAGAGCTAGAGAGGGAACAAGGTTGGCACATACACTGCTCACAATAGTGTTTGTTGTTTAATTTGATTTGTGCTCAGAAGATGTTTGATGAAATGGCCGCAAGAGATTTAAATTTGATTTTTTGGATGAAACTTGGTGGGTGCAATGGTCACATACTAGGTAGTCTCTAGTTGCTTGGATTTGTCAAGGTGCACTGGTTTGGTTGGGTTTTGAGAAATGGTGATCTTCCCATATGAACTAGATTCAAATTTCAAATGTCATTTGAATAATGTTTCCAAATGTTTCTGTGGGTTTGTAAAGTGGGCCTGGGTTCACTTTCACTTGGTCTAGCAAGGGGTGAAAATAAATGTATTTGTTTCTGTTTGGAACCTTGGACTAGAAACACTCAAAGTGGCCTAGTGAGCAATATTGGCAAAAATGACCATTTGCTTGTTTTGTTTGTTTTTGAATTTCTCTTGATTTGTTTCTACTTGGAAATGATTTAGATGATGTTGTTTTCATCTTTAAACCATTCCTTGCTAATCACAACAATCACACAAGTCCATTCATGCATTCATACATTCATCACATACACACATGAACTCATAATGATTTTAATTAACAAAAGATTTTGTTAACCCTAATTTTGGTTGATTGGAAATGATAACCTTGATTAATATTTTTGTGATGTTACAGACAAGATCTGCCACCTCTCTATTCACCTCTCCTTCAAGGTCTCCGTACTCTCCGTGCACTTTGCCATCAAGGTCTGCCCACTCGCCGACAAGGTACGCCCACTCGCTGTGCACTTCACCGACAAGTTACGCCACCTCGCCGTGCACCTAGTTGACAAGGTCTTCCAATTGTCTGTGCACCTCGCCATCAAGGTATGCCCCTATCCTTCAAGGTATACCTAATCGTCGTGCACCTCGCCGTCCACCTAGTATACAAGGTCGACGTCCACATCGTTGACAAGGTCTGCTACCAAGGTCCACCGACAAGCATTCATGCCATGACTCAAGCTTTACGCCAAGAAAAGCAGTAAGCAAAAGGCCCCACAGCCTAAAGGCAAGGAAGCACTCACCTAGCTTTTCTGTTGTTTGATGTATATGGTTATATTGTTTGTTTATTGGTTATATTGCTTTTTGCATACTGATAATGGTTGCATTATCTTGTTTGTTATATTATTTAGAAGCTTCTTGTAGCATAATGATAATTGTGTATGGTTATATTGCTTGTTGCATACTGATAATTGTCTTACCCTTCTTATTATTGTGTCAACACCCGGGTTTTTAATCCCAGATGCCTGTTATGCCATACATCGCAACCCTAGGATTACCATTTTTGCGAGACATAACAGAATTGGATACCACAGTACATCATCCATTACAAACCATACATAAGGTCTTACACAAATAAGGATCTCATGATCCAATTCTTAATACAACTTCAATCAGCGGAATACATAATAATAACGGTAGTGTAGGCAAAGCTCCATCTTCGAGGTCACAGGCAATGCTGATGATGGGAGATGATCCTAGTTGTCGTAACCTTCCTGGGGTCCATCCTCCAGGTACTCCTCTTAATAGTCTGGCCACGGGAATAGCCAGGGACAAAGCCATGAGTACTCTTTAAGTACTCGCAAACTAATACTAACAAGGAAAAAGTGTTTTTTGGATAATAGGACACTAGGCTCTAGGGTTGTTTTGCAAAAAGCCAGATTTATCTCTACTAGTTCAGAAGCAAGAGAAGCTAGTCACAATTTTATAACTCCTAAGTGGGATCTTGTAACTCATGTCACAACTCTATTGTGGTCAAGTCAAAGTCTCAATTCATTTCACAAGTCATTTTGAAAACATCTGACGGGGGAACAGTATGGCCACTCCAACTATAAATAATCGCGGACGCGGCTATTCGAATAGTTTGACACTCTGCAGAGATTGTACACTTTCACCACAACATTCGATACATCCGTCAGGAACAAATCCTGAATACACCATACTCAGTATGCGGATAATCAATCCTAACCTTTCAATTACATGCCCTAGTATAAGCACCTCTCCTGTGAGTTTGGCCTCCCAACCATGACCAACTGTCATCTTGGGTACTGCACAGGTGGACAATCTTCACAAGGTAGCCTCAGCTCATACCTTGGCCCTGAGGGAACTAATACTAAGGTATATAAGTTTCCAGTCAAGCCCTACCCAATCTTCGGGTATTGTGGTTGTACGATAAAATTGGAATGGTTTCTCATCCAGACAACCATCAGTTTTATAAAGGGCTAAGGCTCATGCCTCAACATTTTCATCACCAAAATCATCTGGTGTTCGGAAACACATGTCAAAACATCTCAGTAGAATGATCCATCATTCTAAGGTTTTCATAACCAATTTCACCAAGTATTCCCATCTAAAGTTGATCAAGTTTTATGCTTAGCACTAGCATCTACAAGTGAGGATAAGTACTAATGAGGGGTGGTAATCTAGTGGAGTTTCAACTAAGTACAACCTTATATCTTAGGATGATATCAAGGTTTCTAACTTAGGCCAAATTTTATGCTCTTTATGCAACCTTCAAATATATCTTTCTAGAATCTAAGTTAAAGCTTTGATAAAGAAATAAAATAGGAAGCTTGCAAATAAAACTAGGATTGGGTTTTCAAGTGGGTATGATCACATATGCTTAAGGCATATAGTTGGCATGGTAACAAGCAAGTATTAGCTTACACAATTGCAAGTATAAGCTTGCATGGGTCAACTTGATTAGTAAGGCTTGATAAAGTAGAGTATCTTGCAAGTGTTAGCTTGCCTTATGCAGAGAAGTGCTTGAAGTTCTCCTCGGCTTCTTCTTCGTAGAATCCTCCTTCCTCCTCGTATCCTTGGTCGGTACTAGCGTCTATAAATAAATACGATGTACACAATCACCAAACAATACTTAACTACTTGCACACATCACACAAAAGGGTCCTATAGATGATCTAGCATCATCACTAACATTACAAGATTAAGGCTTGGTTTAATTCCTTTTATTTTTAGAAAAGTAATTTCTACTCATCGAAAAACTACTTAAGATTTAATATTCTGCAAACCAAACATGGGATCATGCTGAAATATGTCATCACCACATATTTTAGTCCATGGGAGTGTGATTTAAAGTGGTGTCACAATTTAATAAGGTTTTACCCTTTTATTTTAATTAATTAAAGTGGCTACAAATGCCTATGTGCCATTCTTTTATTACTTGGTCATTATTTCTGTAAGTAAACCTATATATTTTTATATATTCTGAAAGGTATGGTTAAATGTGATTTTTGAGAGTTAGAATCAACTCAAAAGCTATTATGGTTTTAATTTGAAAAATGTTTGAATGCAGAAAAGCTTCTGCCTTGTTATTTTTACCAAGGATGATCTACAGATCCAAATGACTTGAATCCAACGGGCTTGGATTCAGCATTCCCAGACTTTTCTAACAAAATTGGTTTCATTCAATTTGGTTCACTGAATCGACCTGGGTTGATTTTTGAAACTGGGTACAGAAGTGTGTTTGAAATAAAATGGAAAAGGTTAAATTCAAATAACTGGCTGCGCGGGAAGCGATACTGGGCCAGCCTGCTAAGCACAGTGCTTCCGCGGGCGGTTTAAGTGGCTGTCCCCACGCGTCAATGAGACAGGGGGGTGCGAAACGGTATGGGGCGATGTGGTGCGTTCGATCTGGTTCTAATCCAACGGCTGAGGGTCATCGTCGACGTTGGGCAACGCGCCATGAGATGAAACCTAAGCGCGGCCGATTAGTCGTTGGGGGCTCACCGGGGTTCAGGCGAGGGTCGGCGAGGCGGGCGAACGACGATGTCGATGACGGCGAACCTCCTGGTAGCGGCAGCTTCTCCTGGGGCGGCTCCAATCGCTGGCGCCCTTCTTCTCCAGCAGCGGCGGGCTCCGGTGAAATTCTGGCGCTGCGCTGCTCGCCTTGCTCCGGGAACAGGGTGGAATGATCAGTGAGGAGAGGGGAGTGAGATGGTGTGCTCAATTCAGCTGGGGGTGGCCTCTATTTATAGTGGCGAGAGGGGACTGACGGGGTGCACGGTGAGCTCGTCGTGGTCGACGGTACAGAGGGCTATCGGCGTGGGCGACGGTAGGGGGCGGTGCGGTGCTCCCTGGCGATGCTCAACGACACGGTGGCGAGACGTGGGGCGGTGCGGTTTGGTCCAAACGCGACGGTGCCCTGCGCGTTCCCGACGGAGAATTTAATGGCGCACAACGCGCGTGGTCCGCGGAGGCGAACGAGCGTGTCTGCGGGGTTGCTGGGACGGTGGTGATCACGTATACACGCGGCGAGGGCGGCGCGCGGTCTGTGGGCGTCGGTCGAGCGTGGCGCACGGGGCGTGCTCTCGGCATGGTTTCTGGCGAGCTGGGCGCGGTCCGTGCGTGTGGTCCAGTGGCTGGCTGGACAGGGAATGGCGGTGGGGTGTTGGCTTGCTCCCAGACATGCTGGCTAGGCTTGTTTCCCCTCCTAGCTTGCTGTCGACATGGGGGTGAGAAGGGTGCATTCGGCCTGCTCACCATTGATGGCAATGCCAAGCTTACGGTGATGCTAAGGGTGTGCAATTGAGCTAGATGATCTACTAAAACCTAGTTGTAACCAGAGAGGGAACAAGTTAGGCTTCAATCACTGCTCACAATAGTGTTTGGATTTTGTTTGATTTGTGTCTACCAAGTGCTTGATGAAATGGCTGCAAGAAGTCAAGTTTTGAATTTTGAAAAGATTTTTGGTAGTTGTGCTAGGTTGGTGCTGGTGAGTCTGCAGATGCTTGGGTTTTGAAAGTTGAGCTTGTTTGAGTGGTTTTTGAAAAAGTGGGAACTTCCCATATGATAAAGATTCAATTTTTAATTGTCATTTAAACTATGCATTTGAAAGTTTCTGGATGATCACAAGGTGGGCCTTGATAACTTGTTATGAGTACAATCAAGGGGTGCAAAGATCCAGAACAGTTTCTCTTAGGTTCTAAAAGTTTGAGACAGCCAAAGTAGGCATGGGAGTTAAATTGGTCAAAATGACCATTCCCTTATGTTATTTGTTTTGATTTACTTGTCATTGGGAAAAGTGTGGGAAATTTTTAGATGATGTTTAATTCACCTAAGCATCCATTTACAAGCAACGGAACACACAAACAAGGTGGTTCAAAAGAATTCAAAATGAAATGCATACTCACATGCATGCTTCCAAAATTTTACTTAGAAAAGTTTTTGTTAACCCTAATTTTGATGATTAGAGTTTGATGATCCAAGTTTAGTATTTTTGGGATGTTACATATTGCAACCAATTGGTGAATTTTCCAGTCTGTAACCAATTGTTGCATTACTTTGGATGCTTCCTGGCATGTCTTATGTTAAGAGTATAAGTTGTTCATAGTGTACTATTTTACATAATGGTTACTATAGGAAAATGAACACCATAGGATATATTTTTCTTAATTGCATATTTAATTGCATGATAGCATGTTACTAGGCTATGTCTCCCCACTATGACATGCCTTAAGATTATCTCCATTGTGAGCAGTGTCATAGGTCTGAAAACATATACACCATCATGTAGGTTGGTCACAGTGAGAAGTTTGTACACCAGTATCCTGTGTACGATACTAGTGTATAATACTAGCTAGGCTACCCATAGTAGGAGTAGCATGCAATCCACATTGCATTTTTTTCTGTTTCGTCATATGTCTTATGATCAGAAGTATAAATTGGTTATAGTGGACCTATCTCCAACATATGTTGCATTTTCAGTCGTATTTGGAGTTGCTGATGCAACCCATGCAAGAACGTAGGCTAAAAACCATCATCAGAAACAATGAGAGGATGCAACAACTGTGTAGGACATGTATAGTGGAAGGTGCTTGGAGTGTTGCTTAGAAAAATAATCCAAGTTTTTTTTGTAATAACCAGTTCTTAGCATGTGTTGTTGCATCACTAACTGTATTCTCCGCTCCCCTAGAAGTATCAAGAATGAAGGCTTTAGACACGGTTACATTATCCTGTGTGTTGCATTAGTTTGACAGCATATGATCTTTGTCTACATTTCTCATGTCGTGACCTGTTAAATGATGTGTACTATGTAACATAGCTTGGTATCGCACCCAGTTTCATGTTTCTAGATTAATTGGAGTTCTTTATTCATGTTAGATCCAAAAATACTACGGACGGAAGAAAGTCGGACCAAAACCATCATGAGCAACAGTCCATGGATGCAACGACTTGGTATTAGGTTCATAGCTAGTGTTGTTGCATCGCCAACTGTATTATCCCCCAAAAAGTGCAGCAGCGACGGCTCTACACCTCAGTATGATCCTGAGTGTGGGGGAGATACTAGTGAAGGTGACCTATCATGTGATGAAACAGTAGTCACTGAGGAGACTGGGCTGCAGGTAGTCCCCTTACCTGCTAGTTCACCATATTTTTCAAGATTTCTCCACAACTAAGGTACTTCCTACTCATCTTGTGTGGAATTGTTTGCTTATTGTTTTTACCATATATTTTGTGCCTCTTTAGCTTCCCCAATTTAATTGTACATGCGAAATGTGTAGCTTAAGCAGAGGAAATTCAAGAAGACAAGTGCCAAGGTAAAGATGGCTCCTGGTTATGGTGGATCAACTCGCAAGCGCGTCGTGACAGGAATATCTCGGGACCCATAAAATGAGAGAAACACAAGATCCAAGGGGAATCCTCTAAAAGGAGTACTTCCACCTCCAAGTTCCACACGACAAATAACAAAAGTGCCAAAGCCCAGGACCCATTCGCAAGAAGCTCCAAGTGCATCATAGAAAGTTTCCAAAGCCGCACTTCCTGATGCCTGGAAAACGACCAAAGATGGACTTCCGGGTGCCATAGATGCAGCTAGAGATGCACTTAATTTATCCGTGCTAGTTGCCAAGGATGTAGTTCCTGATGCCAGCCAACTGGCCAAACCTTCAGTTCCCAATGCCGGGCAAGTAGCCAAAGCTTCAGTTCCTGATGCCCACCAAGTGGCTAGAGATGTAGTTCCTGATGTTGTCCTAGTGGCTAAAGCTGCAGTTCATGATCCCCACCAAGGCGAGAAGCCAGCAGCCAACAATCTACCACCTACCTAGGACGATAAGGCAGCTTCCCAAGACAAGCAATGAGATGCCCAAGGAGAGTTGGCAGCTTACCAACATGAGCAGCACTCTGCCCAAGGCGAGTTCCCTACTTCCTCCGACCTACCCCAAAGCCGGCATCCACTTCCCCAAAGCCAGCAGCCACACCCCCAAAGCCAGCAGCCACGTACGCACAGACAATAGATGCCTCACCAAAGCTAGCCGCCACGTACCCAAGGCCTAAAACCACAACCCCCATCCCGCCTTCCGCTGGCACCACCCAATACCAACCTGCCACATCTCCAAAAAAAGCACCACCTTCCCAAGGCAAGCTGGTAGCTGGCCAACACGAGCAGCACTCTACCCAAGGCAAGTTGTCCACTCCATCCAACCTGCTGGTATGTCGGCTGCCACCTTCCCAAAGCAAGAAGCCACATACCCATGTACAACAGCTTCATCCCCAAAGCCAGCCGCCACATACCCAAGGCCTAGAACCACAACTCCCATCCTGTTGTCCGCTAGAACCTCCCAAAGCCAACCTGCCACCTCTCCAAATGAAGCAGCCACCTTCCCAAGGCAAGCTTGCAGCTTCCCGACATGAGCATCACTCTTCCCAAGGCGAGCTGTCCACTCCCTCCGACCTACTGGTAAGCCGGCCACCACCTCCCCAAAGCCAGCTACAAGCTCAACAAAGCCAGTAGCAAGCTACCCAAATCCCGCTACCACATAACCAAAGTGAGTTGCCACATACCCATTGACGGCAGGTTTCTTCCCAATGCCAGCCGCCACAAACCGAAGGCCTAGAACCACCACCCCAAACCCGCAATCCGCTGGCACCTCCCAATCCCAACCTGCCACCTATCCAAATGAAGCAGCCACCTTCCCAAGGCATGAAGTCCCCATCCTGCTGTCCACGACCATCTCCCAAAGGTGACTTGCAACCTCTCCAAAGCCAGCAGCCAACTCCCAGCCATCTGTGGGCACCTCCCCAAAGCAACCTTGCAGCGTCCGAAACTGATTGGTTAGCTACCCAAGACGATGTGTCACCTACCAACATTTGTTTTCGTTTGCCAATGCCGAAGAGTCGGGTACCCAATTTGAGGGTCAGGGGTCAACTACACAATATTATGGGTCAGCTACGAAAGATTGGGACTCTGATCTTACCCATGAAGATCTGCATGAAGACTGGACTGATTGGTCTCAGCCTATAGGTAATGTGTTTAACAAATTGCTTGCTCTACAGCAATCCATTTAATTTATTCATATTACTGTGGAACACTAAATCAACACATTGTATTGTTGTAGATTATTATGGGTACAATCATTCTCATCACACTGATCCACCTTGTTCTGAAGACATGGAAACCCGACATTCTGAAGATATAGTTTTCATGACGATCGTAAAGTGATGTCTAGGGGGAAAATATGGGGAAGAGGTTTGACAAGATGTCCAAAGGAGGGAGGATTTCACTTACCGTTCCTCCAGGAAGAACTAGACCAGCAGAGCCAGACATTGCTGCCAAGTTTGCCACTGAGTGTGTAGTAACAGTCAGGACTCGCATGCCTATCTTCCCTCACTAGAAAGAGTACAAGGAGAGGGAGGATGTGAAACTAGATTTCAGAGGCGCAGTTTCTGTATGTTTTATAACTCATCTCTTCTTTGCCTTTCCATTTTCATGTTCATGCTAATGCTGATGCTCCATGTTTTGCTTCAACAAAATCTTGCCATGTACACAACTCTTCCTGACGTGAAGAAGTCTTGCGACATTCATTTTATTAAGCATGCAAGAAATCAACGCCACCATATGAAGAAGAATTATTTTGATAACTTCCCTCTAAACAAACTTACAAGGAAATGTCCTGATTAAGTGAAACAAATAACCAATGAGCAATGGTGCATGATTTGTGGATACTTGGTCTGACCCCAGGAAACAGGTCACTTTGTGCTCAGTCTTCTACTCTTACTGTCTGGGTTTGAACTATTTCACTAGAAATGCCTCTTATACTACATTCTCTCTCTTTTCTGTGTAGAGTACTTGTTTACAAAATAAGAAAAACAGGGGAATGTTCTGTACCCTGTTGCCATAGGTTCTCGTAGCTACGAGGTTGTGTGCAATGACAAGGACAATGCCTTTGAACTCTTCAAAAAGACGCATCACAGCCAGAAAAATGGCTACACTAACATTGTTAAGGATGCAATTGTAAGTCCTCTATGATACTTTTCATATTTGTAAAATCCAATGTCCTCTTCGTCTCCGAAGTGTATAAAATGTGGTTGTAATTTGCATGTTGTTTTCCTAAAGTTCAGTTCTATTCCACAAACTGCATGCCGTCATTTAGAACAAGATGTCTCCATCTATTTTAGAAAATGGCATTGATGAAGAACAACTTTCTACCACTGAGGCTGTGCACTTTGCACTCTTCAAGAACAACAAGAGAAAGTCAACGTCCCTAAAGAACATCAGCCTCTATCCAAGTACTTCAAGACGAAGTAGGCCTGGCCTTGAAACGGAACTGGATGATGAGAGAGCAGGCAGTGACAAACCGCGCTCTACCATAGTGGAGTTACAGAAAGCCAAAGAAACTGCCGAGGCATATGCATTATCTCCACGACAAGCAAGACATGAGGAACAAGAAAGAAGAGTTGCAGGCTAAAAAATACCATTCAACTGACTTTCTTCAGCAAGTGTTGTCTCAGATGGCTCAGTAGAAGAAGCAGCAGCTTCCGCTTTAGCAGTTGCAAGGTAAGTCAACTAGTGGTTGAAAGTTGAGTTTTTGGTGACCAAGGAATGTTTACTAGTGTGGAAAAACTTGTGAGGATTTTTGGACAGGGAAACTTGTGAAGTGGTGGTTGAAACTTGTCATTTTGTGGTCAGGGAAAGTTAACTGGTGTGGAAACATGTGAGGCTTTTGGCTTTCGCAGGTTCGGACGAATTTATGTGCAAACTGGTCCTCAAATTTCTTATCAAATTATGTCATTTGATGCATCTAGAGTGAAATGGGACAAAAACGATTAGGGCTAGTAGAATTTTACACGCAACCATTACGAGCACAATGGCCCCTGACGCCATCTCGCATCCACGATGAAAACGAAATCCTCTCGTAAGTACATGACGGAATATATCCGTCACATATAAACGCCCATGTGGCCCGCTTTCATTGGTTAGCGACCTAGACGAAAATAGAAACATCAAGGCCAACAATGATACATGTCCCGTTCTGGTTATCCCACGCGGCGTCGTCCAAGTAATCCATGTGTCAGCATGCCGAAGATAGGTGGCAACAAAAATAAATTCATCACAGACCTGATGACATCAGGAACGACATTGATGACGACAGGAACGAGATGTTTGACGCCATGGATGCTCCGAGAACGGAAACAAGTCGCAACAAAAACAAAACGTCATGACGATGATGACGTCACTTATGGCTGGAGCGACGTCACTAATGACCAGCGGCGCTGTTAGCCACGTGGCGCTAACCATAACGAAAAAATGTCACGGCCAATTGGGCCTAGGCTGGGTTGGTCCCATTGATCGCGACGAAAATTAAGGACGTCACGGACGGCCGTGACGTTTTCAGACGGGAAAAACGTCATGGATCAGATTATGACGTGAGGTTTATGACCCTTTTTTCATCACAAAAATCGCCGCAGATGGTGATTTGCAATGTTTTGCCACTGATCCACGACGATATCAGATCATCATGGACCATCCAGATTCTTGTAGTGTATCCAACGCTCAGATCCGAAAGTGAGTTAAATCCATCTTTAAGACAGAGATGACCGAGACATGTGAGTGGGGCATGTATCCTTTCAACCGAGAGAACCCCATACCCAAGGTTACCTTTTCCCGAGTTATATTCACCAAACCAAGCGCTATGTTGGCTCACCTGCCTATTTGACACTTTTGTATCCCTTTGTGCATAAATTCCTCCAGCAAACTATCGAGGATACCCGGAATCTGGCCCTCACTTGGGGCAAGGATCACGAGACCTCGGATTAGGAAGAGCCAGACTCTGAGGAGTTCATGCCTATCCCGGATCCCAACTACGGCCGACCCTCTGGTAAGACTTCTGTCTTAAGGGACTGGCCATACGATGATGATGATTGTGAGATTCTCAAGGTATTTATCTGATGCCCCTCTCATATGCCTATCCGGCTGATTGTACCCTAGCAAACCCAGCTGGTCAGGTGCACAACGTGGCCCCTGTTGCCGTGGGAGGACAAGGTCCAATTAGGAAACACACTGCGAGATCTACTCTGTCGGCTGAATCTCCTAGGGCCAGGAAAAGGATTAAGAGGGCCGCCAAGAGAGCTCCTCGTCCAAAGGAGGCACCATCCATTCCCTCGGAAGTTTTTTCCTAAACTATGTTTGTAACTCTTGTTTCTCTCTATCTCTTCTGACCCATTCCATCTTATTTTTTTACCTTGGCAGGGCTCCTTAAAATATCCCTCAGAACGGATGTAGCATGGCCTGTTTGATCCTTAGGGCACCCTCGCCTCCACCCTGCGACGATACTTAGGTTCCTAGCTTGGTCCGAGGTGACTCCTCTCCTGCGCCAAATAATAGTCCATCTCGGCAGGAGGGAGAGAGCGTGAGCACAGATGGAGGTGGCACCTCCGAGGATATGGCCATGTAGAATCTACGAGGTGATTCGTCTGCCCTAGAAACAGAAGATCATGGCGCCAATAGTTCTGGCGTCGAACTAGTCTCAATTGAGGTACCCATTGGCCCGGACCCAGCTCAGCCTCAACCCCCACCGCAAACAACACATGTGCCAACTCCAAGCCAGCAGTAGCAAACACTACCAGCATCATCCGAGTCTTTCAAGACTTGGCCATAAGATCAGCCTTGCTAGATCCCTCGGTCTAAATCTCAACCGAGTTCGCCATCTCAGCCTCTGCCAACCTCGTCAATAGAATCTTGGCCGGCCAAATCTCAGCTGCAAGCCAATCCCCCTACCAAGTAGAAGAAGGACGATCCACGACCAAAGCGCTCCAAAACAAGACTGGGGAAACAGCTTCCCAACCATCTGTTGACACTATGCTGCAGAAAGGTGCTTCTCCTTCTATCTCGGCCGCATGCAATCAAATTGTATTGCACACTAGCCCGACAGCTGCAATGGCGGCCTATAAAGATTCGGCTAAGAAGGGATTTGTCTTAACTCAAACTCCGAGCGGTTAAAGCCTCGGCTCTCTTGCTAAGTATGCCGATAACTAGAATAATGCTGATTTCGACGAGGTTAGCTCTAGCCACCCTTTTCCTCAGAATTTTGGTCCGGCCAAGATTGGTGATAGGATGTTAAGTGCTAGCAAAGTCATAGCTTATGCCAGGAAGATGATGGAGGCAAATATCTCGGCTACACTTTTACACTTGCAATAGATAATATATAACCATTAGTCCCCGAGCCTCTGGGGAGTAAGATATTACTCGGTCAGATGCTCCCTTAGGTTAGCACTTAGAATCTCAACCTTATTGAAACTCAGTATATCCGAGGTATAAAGCCGAGTCATTATAACTTAGTCATAATTTCCTTTAGAATTGAATATCCATCCACCTAGATTCGGATCGAGTTTACTCGGTTCGAATCTTGAGTAGTTTTTGAATATCTAGCCACCTAGATTCTAATCGAGTTTACTTGAGTAGTTTTTGAATATCCAGCCACCTAGATTCGGATCAAGTTTACTTGGTTTGAAACTTGAGTAGTTTTTGAATATCCAGCCACCTAGATTTGGATTAAGTGGTATTTGAATATCCATTTTTCTCAAAATCTAATATCCGTGTCTTTTAGATTTGCCACAACCGGCGTACTGATGACCCACAAGTATAGGGGTGTATCGTAGTACTTTTGATAAATAGGAGTGTCGATCCCAACAAGGAGCAGAAGGTGTTGACTAGTGGTATGGAGTAGGAAATCTCTGTAAATACTTAGCAAACAGATTTTTAGGGGTTTTCTGAATAAGCAAGGAAATAAAGTGCAAACAATAAAGACAACAAATAATTGCAGAAAGTGGCCCAATCCTTTCTTAGCAAAGGAAAAGCCGGTGGAAATACTTATAAGGACCAAACGTTCTCGAGGACTGATACGTCGGAAACGTATCTATAATTTTTGATGCTCCATGCTTGTTTACTATTTACTTTGCTTTGCTTTGTCCACACTTTGAGGTGTTTTTATAGGTTTTCTGGTACTAACCTATTAACAAGTTTCCACAGTGCCAGTTGCATGTTTTGTTCTGTTTTTGGTTCCAGAAAGGAAGAAAATGAATATTCTCGGAATTGGACGGGACAAAAGCCAAAGTCAATATTTTACCATGGGGAACACGAAGCCAAAGTACGAGACGGAGGAAAACCACCAGGGGGCCACACTGTTGGAGATATGCCCTAGAGGCAATAATAAATGTAGTTATTATTATATCTTTGTGTTTATGATAAATGTTTACATTCATGCTATAATAGTATTAACAAGGAAACATTAATACTTGTGTGATTTGTAAACTTAATTTGAAGTCCCTAGTAAAGCCTCTGTATAATACTAGCTTGTTGGTTAATAGATGATTGTGGTTTCCCTATCATGAATATTGAGATGTTATTAACAACAAGATCATATCGTTAGGAGAATGATATGGTGGACATACTCCTATAGATAAGCGTAGCATAAAGATCAAGTCATTTTAATAGTTCAATTGCTATATGCTTTCTGATACATAGTAACCTAATTCCTTCGACCATGAGATCATGCATATCACCTTTACCGGATGGTTGCTTTGATGACATCAAACACCACTCATGAATGGGTGGCTATAAAGGTGGCATTGAGTGTTCGGAAAGTATTGGTTGAAACACATGGATCAAGAGTGGGATTTGTCCATCCATATGACGGATAGATATACTCTGGGCCCTCTCGGTGAAATGTCATCCAATTAGCTTGCAATCATGTGACTGGCTCACAAGGGATCACATATCACGGAGCGAGAAAAGAGTACTTATCGGTAGCGAGGTTGAACTAGGTATGCAGAGATAAGCGATCATAACCTCGGATAAGTAAACTATCATGAGACAAAGGGAAATTGGTATCGTATGTAAGTGGTTCATTCGATCACAAAGTAATCATAGAAATATGTAGAGCCATATGAATTTCGATTCCTCTATTGGTTATTGTTGGGAAGTGTCTCGATCATGTCCGCATAATTCACGAACCGTAAGGAGACACACTTAAGGATTGACGTTGTTTGAGTAGTTATGGAATGATGAGAAAGAGACCGAATGTTGTTGAGTCTCGGATGGGATCCGAGGATATCCGGAATGGTCCGGAGAATAAGATTCATATATGGAAAGTCCCGTTTGAGTTGGGGAATGGTTCGGTGTTTTCATCGGGAATGTTCTAGAAAGTTCCGGAATGTCCGGCACTCCGGAGGGGAAGGGTACATGAATGTGTTATATCAAGTTGGTATGATTGCATCATGTACTAAGTGTCATCGCTGAACAAAATAGAGGGTTTATTCAAATCCTAGTTTGAAAAGTCAAACGGCTATTTTTGGGAAGTGGGAAAGGAGGAGGAAACCGAGTTGGGGAGGAGTCCCTCCTCCCCACTGCCGGCGCACCACCAAGCCGAGTTGGGGAGGGACTCCCCTCCCCTTGGCCGGCCCCTTCCACCTATAAAAGGAGGGGCAGGGCTCCCCTCCTAGACACAAGTTCCCTACCCCGCAAAACCTAGCCGCCGGCGCCGCCACCTGCTGTCGCCGCCGCCTAGCAAACCTAGCCGTCGGACAAGCTCCCTCCTCGGCGTGTCTAAACTCTAGATCATCGAGGGCTCTCTCATAGTCCACCATACTCGCTCCGTCTTAAGGCGAAGCCCTGCGAGATCTCCCCTCTACTTCCGGTACCACGCCGTTGTGCTGCCGGAATCGCGAGGAGAGTGCTACAACCTTCACTGCCTGCTAGAACAAGGGAGAGGAAGGTCTTCGTCGAGTACCGAACGTGTGACCATTGCTGAAAGCTTCGGAGCATGTGCCGGAAGGATCGTCTACGCGATCTTGAGACCGGAAAGAGTACGACTACATCACCCACGAGAATCCGCTCTCGTTAAACACTTTGGAATCTTCGAGGGTGAGTTATTCTATCGACTCGTTGCTTTAATCTAGTAGATAGATCTTGGCTTGTTTGTTTGTATGCGGTAGAAATTTTTTGTTTTCCATGCTACGAAACCCTACAGTGGTATCAGAGTCGTGTCTATATGTAGATCTGTTGCACGAGTAGAAAACAATGGTCATTGTGGGCGTTGATGCTTTTATTGTCGATTGCTTCTTGTGTACTTTGCATCTTGCGGTATGTTGGGATGAAGCGGCCCGGGCTAACCTTACATGACATCGTTCATGAGACTTGCTCCACGCTTGTGCTGGAATTATGCCCTAGAGGCAATAATAAAGGTGTTATTATTATAATTCTTGTTCATGATAATGTTTATATTCCATGCTAGAATTGTATTAAGCAGAAACTTTAATACTTGTGTGGTTTGTGAACAACACCGTGTCCCTAGTACGCCTCTATGGACTAGCTCATTGATCAATGATGGTTAAGGTTTTCTAACCATAGACATGAGTTGTCAATTGATAATGAGATCATATCATTGGGAGAATGATATGATGGACATACCCAAACTAAGCGAAGCAATTAGATCGTGTCATCGTGTTCGTCTTTGCGAAGCTTTTCTTATGTCAAATATTGTATTCCTTAGACCATGAGATAATTCAAAATCAAGAGACTCCAAAAGTCCATCAGAATGGAGTTTCTTCATGCGCTTTACACCAATATGACCTAGACGACAGTGCCACAAATAAGTAGTATTATCACTATCTACTTTGCATCTCTTAGCCTCAATGTTATGGATGTGTGTTTCATCCCTTTCGAGATTTAGAAGAAATAAACCATTCACAATAGGTGCATGACCATAAAAGATGTTACTCATATAAATAGAATAACCATTATTCTTCGATTTAAATGAATAACCGTCTTGCAATAAACAAGATCCAGAAATAATGTTCATGCTCAACACAGGCACATAATAACACTTATTAAGGTTTAAAACTAATCTCGAAGGTAAAACTAAGGAGAGCGTGCCAACGGCCATCACATCAACTCTTGATCCGTTGCCAACGCGCATCGTCACCTCATCCCTCGCAAGCCGCCGTCTATTTCGTAGCTCCTGTTTCGAGTTACAAATATTAGCAGCTGAACCGGTATCAAATACCCAGGCACTACAACGAGGGCTAGTAAGGAAAACATCAATAACATGTATATCAAATATACCTTTGATGGTGCCAGCCTTCTTGTCCGCTAAGTACTTGGACGATTCGCTTCGATGACCCTTGTCCTTGCAATAGAAGCACTCAGTGTCCGGCTTAGGACCAGACCCGAGCTTCTTCTCAGCAGGGGCAACGCGCTTGCCGCCGCCTTTCCTGAAGGGCTTCCTTGCACCCTTACCTTTCTTGAAGGTGGGGGGCTTGTTAACCATCAACACATGATTATTCTTTTTGATGTTCACCTCCGCTACTTTCATCTTAGCAAAGAGCCCAGTGATCATATCAGTTGAACCAATCTGATTGTGATCAACTACAGAACTTTCTTAGCTAGGAGTGTCAATCTTGAGCTCCTCTGGAATCTTGCAGTCCAGTTGCTCAAGGCGTTGAGTGTAGCCCGACATCTTAATGGCGTGCTCACTAACGGAACTCCCTTCCTCCATCTTGTAGTTAAAGAATTTCTTAGAGATCTCATATCTCGAGCGGGCTTGAGTCTGAAACATGTTTTTCAGCTCCTCGAGAATCTCAAAGGGCCCGGCGAACTCCTCAAAACGATTTTGAAGATCCGATTCCATAGCAAACAACATGGCGATCTTAATCAAATCATAATCATCCTTGCGCGACTGATAAACAGCTTTTTCATCAGCCGGCGCATCTATAGCAGGGGCGTCACCTAGCGCTTTCTCAAGGACATAGTCCTTTTGTCCGCCAACGAGAATGATTCTCAGAATGCGGAACCATTTGGTGAAGTTAGACCCATTGTTTCTAAGCTTTTCTATCTCAGCAAAAACGTTGAAGTTGAAGTTGGACTTGGCCATGTGATCTACAGTATTAGACTACAAGATGAACTACAAGTTGGACTTGGGCAAGTACAATTTAGACTATGTTCATGATAAATAGTTCAACTTAATCAAATTACTAGATGAACTCCCACTAAATTCAACATCCCTCAAGTTGTTTAGTGAACACGATCCAAATTCACCACACCTAATCCGATCATCACGAGAAGAGATGTGGTTTCAATGGTGGACAACGAAGTGTCGATCATATCATTCATATGACTCATGCTTAACCTTTCGGTTCTTGTGTTCCGAGGCCATGTCTGTACATGCTAGGCTCGTCAAGTTAGACCCAAGTATTTCCGCGTGTGCAAAACTGGCATGCACCCGTTGTATGTGAGCGTAGAGTCTATAGCACCCGATCATCACGTGATGCTTGGACACGACAAACTTTCGCAACGGTGCATACTTGGGGAGAACACAGTTTTTATCTTGATCTTTAAGTGAGGAATCATCTTATAATGCTACCGTCGCGATCTAAGCATAATAAGATACATAAAAGGATAAACATCACATGCAGATAACTTTATGTGACATGGTATAGCCAATATTCGCGCAATGATCTCCATCTTGTGCGTTCCGGCATGATATCCATCACTCCACCATGATTGCCTCCACCACGAATAGCAACTACAACTATTGCTAACTACTTAGCGATAAAGTAAAGCTATTTCATGGCGTATAAGAAGTTGACTCGCAGGTCATACACAATTATAAAGACAACCATATGGCTCCTGCCGGTTGTGTACTCATCGACATGCAAGTCGTGAAACATTACAAAACATGATCATCGCATACAATATACACATCACATCTTGGGCCATACCATATCACAGAAAACACTCCCTGCAAAAACAAGTTAGACGCCTCTACTTTGTTGTTGCATGTTTTATGTGGCTTATGGGAGTAGATGCTAAGAACGATTCTTACCTACGGAAAGCCACAACGGTGATATTATGGTTGCCAAACTCCGGTGTTAATCCCATGACAACTATAGTGAGAGAAACTGACATCCACCAGCCACATGTGTGGAACAAGCCACACGTCAAGTGCGGAGCCGGTCTCGCGAACGACGTCGCGTAAGGTTGGCCTGGACCACTTCAATCTCACTATCCCGCATCATAAGAAGAACACAAACAAGGGGCTTGCAACAGAAAACATCAACGCCCGCAACAACCATGTTGCGTTCTACTCGTGAAACACATCTACGCATAGATCTAGCTCTGATACCACTGAAGGGTTTCGCGGCATAGTAAATCAAAATTTTCTACGGATGAGAACAGAGGGAAAGCCAAGATCTAATCTAGGATATGCAATCAACGAGAGAGATTGGATTAGATCTTCATACCCTTGAAGATTACTGCAGGAGCGTTAAATCGGAACGTGGGTCATGTAGTCGTACTCGCTTCTCCTCCTCGCGATCCGATCCGATCTAGCACCACAAGTGGTGGTGCCTCCGTGAGATGCACACGTGCGGCACCTCGACGTCTCCTCCTTCCTTGGTCCAGCAAGTATGGTGGAGAGATGGGTTGGATCTACAACGCGACGGCGCGATGCAATTGGTGGAGAATTTCTGCAGGCTTCGCCTACAAGCGATCGGGAGGGAGAGGAGGCGGCAGCAGGCTGCTAGGGTTGGAGGGAAGGTGTAGGGGGGTTGTGCGCCCCAGCCCTCTATATATAGTGGGATGGGCGCAGCTAGCCCTCCCCCAAGCCAAGGCCGGCCCCAAGGAGGAAGAGTGGGGGCAAAAGCCCCCTTCTAGAAGCTCTATCTAGAGTTTAAACCTCTCTTGGCCGGCTAGGCCCTATGGGGCCTTGTGCCCCTAGCCCAATGCGGCCAGGGCACTCCCTCATAGGCCCATGCCCCCTCCCGGAAGGTGGGGCCACGTTGGTCCCCTTCCGGAAGGTTCTAGAAGCTTCCGGTACAATACCGATTAACCCGGAACAATTCCGAACTCCAAAAACTGCACTGCCTTATATGAATCTTATTCTCCGGACCACTCCGGAACCTCTCGTGATGTCCCGGATCCCATCTGAGACTCCGAACAAAAACTCATAAACCAATTATCCAATCTATCATAGTGTCGAGACACGTTAAGTGTGTGACCCTGCGGGTTCGAGAATATGCAGACATGATCTTCTATCAATAATCAACAGTGCAGAAACCCATATTGACTCCCACACATTCATCGATGATCATATCGGATGAACCACGATGCCAGGATTCAATCAATCCCATATATATATTCCGTTCGTCTCGCGATATTTTTACTTGCCCGAGATTTGATCGTCGGTACCGACATACCTAGTTCAATCTCGTTCACAACAAGTACTTTACTCGTTCCGTAATCCGATATCACTTTGTGATTAACTCCTTAACCACATGCTTGTAAGCGGTGTTGATATCGATTACCGAGTGGGCCCGAAGTATATCTCTCCGACTTGGGAGGGACAAATCCCATCTCGATACATACAACCCAACAGATACTTTCCGATCACCTGAGAGACACCTTTATGATCACCCTCTCATAGGATGACGTTTGATGACCTCAAAGCTTTCTTACGATACCAGGGAGTTGTATTATCTCATGGTCTAAGGAATACAATATTTGACATAAGAAAAGCTTCACAAAGACGAACACGATGACACGATCTAATTGCTTCGCTTAGTTTGGTCATCCATCATATCATTCTCCCAATGATATGATCTCATTATCAATTGACAACTCATGTCTATGGTTAGGAAACCTTAACCATCATTGATCAATGAGCTAGTCCATAGAGGCGTACTAGGGACACGGTGTTGTTCACAAACCACACAAGTATTAAAGTTTCCGCTTAATACAATTCTAGCATGGAATATAAACATTATCATGAACAAGAATTATAATAATAACAGCTTTATTATTGCCTCTAGGGAATAATTCCAACAGTCTCCCACTTGCACTAGAGTCAATAATCTAGTTTACATCTGGCAACCATCTCACACCCATGGCACTGAGGTGCTGATCATGTTTTACACGTGGAAGAGGTTTAGTCAATGGATCTGCGACATTCAGATCTGTATGTACTTTGCTAATCTTCAAATCTCCATCTGCTATATAATCTCGGATTATATGAAACTTGCGGTTGATATGCTTGGTCTTTGGATGATATCTTGGTTCCTTAGCGAGTGTTATGGCGCTAATGTTGTCACACAATATCTCCAGTGGGTCCAATGCACTTGGAACCACGCCAAGCTCAGTGATGAAGTTTCTGATCCAAACTCCTTCACTTGACGCTTCTGCAGCAGCCATGTATTCCGCTTCTACTGTAGATCCCGCGATCACGCTTTGCTTGCAGCTTCTCTAGCTCACAGCTCCTCCATTCAAAATATAAACGTATCCTGTCTGAGATTTGGAATCATCCTTGTCGGTGTCGAAACTAGCGTCGACGTAACCTTTTACGATGAGCTGTTCATCACCCCCATAGACTAAGAACATTTCTTTAGTCCTATTTAGGTACTTTAGGATGTTCTTCACGGCTGTCCAGTGTTCCACTCCTGGATCACTTTGATACCTGCTCGTCAAACTAAGAGCATTGGACACATCCGGTCTAGTACATAGCATGACATACATGATAGAACCTATGGCCGAGGCATAAGGCACTTTGCTCATAGCTTCCCTATCATTTACCGTAGCTGGACACTGAGCCTTGCTCAATATCTTACCTGACAACATAGGCACTGAACCTTTCTTTGCCTTATCCATTCTGAACCTTTTCAAAACTTTGTCTAGGTATGTACTCTGGATCAGGCGTCTTTGTCTATCTCTATAGATTTTGATGCCCAATATATAAGCAGCTTCACCTAGGTCTTTCATTGAAAAACACTTGTTCAAATAACTCTTCACATCGTTAAGCATGTTAATGTCATTTCCAATAATCAATATGTCATCCACATATAGTACCAGAAATGTCACCGAGCTCCCACTCACTTTCTTGTAGATACAAGCTTCGTAGCAATTTGGAACAAATCCAAAGCTCTTGATCACTTGATCAAAACGAAGGTTCCAACTCCGAGATGCTTGCTTTAGTCCATAAATGGAATGCTCAAGCTTGCATACTTTATCAGCATCCTTAGGATCAACAAAACCTTCGGGTTGCATCATATACAACTCTTCATCAATGTTTCCATTGAGGAACGCAGTCTTGACATCCATCTGCCATATTTCATAATCATGAAACGCAACAATTGCTAATAAAATCCGAATGGACTTAAACATCGCTACGGGAGAGAAAGTCTCATCGTAGTCAACACCTTGAACTTGTCGAAAACCTTTCACGACAAGCCGTGCTTTATGGATGATAACATTACCATCCGCGTCCGTTTTCTTCTTGAAGATCCATTTGCACTCAACGGCCTTTCGGTCGCTAGGAGGGTCCACCAAAGTCCATACTTGGTTTTCGCTCATGGATCCCAATTCGGATTTCATGGCCTCTAGCCATTTCTCAGAGTCTAGGCTCATCATCGCTTCCTCATAGTTCGCAGGTTCACTTTCTTCTACCAACAAGACAGTCAAGACAGGGTTGCCGTACCACTCAGGAGGGGCACGCGACCTTGTCGACCTGCGACGTTCGATGCTTGACATCGTCCAAGCTTCATGATCCTTGTCATTTGCTTCCTCTATTGTTGGTGCAAAGTAATGGAACAATTTCAGGTGCTGCGCTACTCTCCAATTCAAGAGAAGGTTCAATAACCTCGTCTAGCTCTACTTTCCTCCCACTCACTTCTTTCGAGAGAAACTCCTTCTCAAGAAAGGAACCATTCTTTGCGACAAACACTTTGCCTTTGGTTCTGTGATAGAAGGTATACCCTATAGTTTCCTTAGGGTATCCTATGAAGACGCATTTCTCCGCTTTGGGTTCGAGCTTGTCCGGCAACAACTTCTTGAAGTAAGCTTCGCATCCCCAAACTTTAAGAAACGACAACTTAGGTTTAGCACCAAACCACAGTTCATACGGTGTCGTCTCAACGGATTTAGATGGAGCCCTATTTAAAGTGAATGCAGCGGTTTCTAATGCATAACCCCAAAATGATAACGGCAAATCAGTAAGAGACATCATTGATCGGACCATATCTAATAGGGTTCGATTCCGCTCGACACACCATTGCGCTGTGGTGTTCCGGGTGGCGTGAGTTGTGAAACGATTCCACTTGCTTTAAGATGCGTGAGAAAATCATAACTCAAATATTCACCTCCACGATCGGATCATAGAAACTTAATCTTTCTGTTATGATGGTTCTCCACTTCATTCTGAAATTCTTTGAACTTTTCAAACGTTTTAGATTTATGTTTCATTAAATAGATATACCCATATCTACTTAAGTCATCGGTAAAAGTGAGAAAATAGCGATATCCACCGCGCGTCGAAACACTCATCGGTCCGCATACATCGGTATGTATGATTTCCAACAAGTCCGTTGCTCGTTCCATCATACCGAGAAGCGGGTTTTGATCATCTTGCCCATGAGGCATGGTTCGCATGTGTCAAATGATTCAAAATCAAGAGACTCCAAAAGTCCATCGAATGGAGTTTCTTCATGCGCTTTACACCAATATGACCTGAGACGATTGCCACAAATAAGTAGTATTATCACTATCTACTTTGCATCTCTTAGCCTCAATGTTATGGATGTGTGTTTCATCCCTTTCGAGATTTAGAAGAAATAAACCATTCACAATAGGTGCATGACCATAAAAGATGTTACTCATATAAATAGAATAACCATTATTCTCCGATTTAAATGAATAACCGTCTTGCAATAAACAAGATCCAGAAATAATGTTCATGCTCAACGCAGGCACATAATAACACTTATTAAGGTTTAAAACTAATCCCGAAGGTAAAACTAAGGAGGCGTGCCAACGCCATCACATCAACTCTTGATCCGCTACAACGCGCATCGTCACCTCATCCCTCGCAAGTCACCGTCTATTCCGTAGCTCTGTTTGAGTTACAAATATTAGCAATGAACCGTATCAAATACCGGGCACTACAACGAGGGCTAGTAAGGAAAACATAAATAACATGTATATCAAATATACCTTTGATGGTGCCAGCCTTCTTGTCCGCTAAGTACTTGAGACGGTTGTGCTTCAGTGACCCTTGTCCTTGCAATAGAAGCACTCAAAGGTCCCTTAGGACCAGACCTGAGCTTCTTCTCAGCAGGGGCAACGCGCTTGCCGCCGCCTTCCTTGAAGGGCTTCCTTGCACCCTTACCTTTCTTGAAGGTGGGGGGCTTGTTGACCATCAACACATGATTATTCTTTTTGATGTTCACCTCCGCTACTTTCATCTTAGCAAAGAGCCCAGTGATCATATCAGTGGAACCAATCTGATTGTGATCAACTACAAAACTTTTGTAGCTAGGAGTGTCAATCTTGAGCTCCTCTAGAATCTTGCAGTCCAGTTGCTCAAGGCGTTGAGTGTAGCCCTACATCTTAATGGCGTGCTCACTAATGGAACTCCCTTCCTCCATCTTGTAGTTAAAGAATTTCTTAGAGATCTCATATCTCTCAGAACGGGCTTGAGTCTGAAACATGTTTTTCAGCTCCTCGAGAATCTCAAAGGGCCTGGCGAACTCCTCAAAACGATTTTGAAGATCCGATTCCATAGCAAACAACATGGCGATCTTAATCAAATCATAATCATCCTTGCGCGACTGATAAACAGCTTTTTCATCAGCCGGTGCATCTATAGCAGGGGCGTCACCTAGCGCTTTCTCAAGGACATAGTCCTTTTGTCCGCCAGCGAGAATGATTCTCAGAATGCGGAACCATTTGGTGAAGTTAGACCCATTGTTTCTAAGCTTTTCTATCTCAGCAAAAACGTTGAAGTTGAAGTTGGACTTGGCCATGTGATCTACAGTATTTGCAAGTACAATTTAGACTATGTTCATGATAAATAGTTCAACTTAATCAAATTATTAGATGAACTCCCACTAAATTCAACATCCCTCAAGTTGTTTAGTGAACACGATCCAAATTCACCACACCTAATCCGATCATCACGAGAAGAGATGTGGTTTCAATGGTGGACAACGAAGTGTCGATCATATCATTCATATGACTCATGCTTAACCTTTCGGTTCTTGTGTTCTGAGGCCATGTCTGTACATGCTAGGCTCGTCAAGTTAGACCCAAGTATTTTCGCGTGTGCAAAACTGGCTTGCACCCGTTGTATGTGAGCGTAGAGTCTATAGCACCCGATCATCACGTGATGCTTGGACACGACGAACTTTCGCAACGGTGCATACTTGGGGAGAACACAGTTTTTATCTTGATATTTAAGTGAGGAATCATCTTATAATGCTACCATCGCGATCTAAGCATAATAAGATACATAAAAGGATAAACATCACATGCAGATAACTTTATGTGACATGGTATAGCCAATCTTCGCGCAATGATCTCCATCTTGTGCGTTCCGGCATGATCTCCATCACTCCACCATGATTGCCTCCACCACGAATAGCAACTACAACTATTGCTAACTATTTAGCGATAAAGTAAAGCTATTACATGGCGTATAAGAAGTTGACTCGCAGGTCATACACAATTATAAAGACAACCATATGGCTCCTGCCGGTTGTGTACTCATCAACATGCAAGTCGTGAAACATTACAAAACATGATCATCGCATACAATATACACATCACATCTTGGGCCATACCATATCACAGAAAACACTCCCTGCAAAAACAAGTTAGACGCCTCTACTTTGTTGTTGCATGTTTTACGTGGCTTATGGGAGTAGATGCTAAGAACGATTCTTACCTACGGAAAGCCACAACGGTGATATTATGGTTGCCAAACTCCGGTGTTAATCCCATGACAACTATAGTGAGAGAAACTGACATCCACCAGCCGCATGTGTGGAACAAGCCACACGTCAAGTGCGGAGCCGGTCTCGCGAACGACGTCCTGTAAGGTTGGCCTGGACCACTTCAATCTCACTATCCCGCGTCATAAGAAGAACACAAACAAGAGGCTTGCAACAGAAAACATCAATGCCCGCAACAACCATGTTGCGTTCTACTCGTGAAACACATCTATGCATAGATCTAGCTCTGATACCACTGAAGGATTTCGCGGCATAGTAAATCAAAATTTTCTACGGATGCGAACAGAGGGAAAGCCAAGATCTAATCTAGGAGATGCAATCAACGAGAGAGATTGGATTATATCTTCATACCCTTGAAAATTCACACAGTAGAACGTTCGTCGAAACGTGGGTGATGTAGTCGTACTCGCTTCTCCTCCTCGCGATCTGATCCGATCTAGCACCACAAGTGGCGGTGCCTCCATGAGATGCACACGTGCGGCACCTCGACATCTCCTCCTTCCTTGGTCCAGCAAGTATGGTGGAGAGATGGGTTGGATCTACAACGACGGGCGTGCAATTGGTGGAGAATTTCTGCAGCAGGGCTTCGCCTACAAGCAGTCGGGAGGGAGAGAGGAGGGCAGCAGGGCGGCTAGGGTTGGAGGGGAAGGTGTAGGGGGTTGGTGCTCCCCCAGCCCTCTATATATAGAGGGGTGGGCGCAGCCCTATCCCCTCCCCCAAGCCAAGGCCGGCGGCCCCAAGGAGGAAGAGTGGGGGGCAAGGAAACCTCCCCTTCTAGAAGCTCTATCTAAAGTTTAAACCTCTCTTGGCCGGCTGGGCCCTATGGGGCCTTTTGCCCCTGGCCCAATGCGGCCAGGGCACTCCCTCATAGGCCCATGCCCCCTCCCGGAAGGTGGGGCCACGTTGGTCCCCTTCCGGAAGTTTCTAGAAGCTTCCGGTACAATACCGATTAACTTGAACAATTCGAACTCCAAAACTGCATGCCTTATTTGATTCTTAGTCTCCGGACGATTCCGGACCCTCTCGTGATGTCCGTGATCGCATACGAGACTCCATACATAAACTCTTATACCAATTATCCATTCTATCCTTGCGTCGAGACACGTTAAGTGTGTGACCCTGCGGGTTCGAGAATATGCAGACATGATCTTCTATCAATAATCAACAGCGGGGTATGGAAACCCATATTGACTCCCACACATTCATCCATGATCATATCGGATGAACCACGATGCCAGGATTCAATCAATCCCATATATATATATTCTCTTCGTCTCGCGATATTTTTACTTGCCCGAGATTTGATCGTCGGTACCGACATACCTAGTTCAATCTCGTTCACAGCAAGTACTTTACTCGTTCCGTAATCCGATATCACTTTGTGATTAACTCCTTAACCACATGCTTGAAAGCGGTGTTGATATCGATTACCGAGTGGGCTCGAAGTATATCTCTCCGACTTGGGAGGGACAAATCCCATCTCGATACATACAACCCAACAGATACTTTCCGATCACCTGAGAGACACCTTTATGATCACCCTCTCATAGGATGACATTTGATGACCTCAAAGCTTTCTTCCGATACCAGGGAGTTGTATTATCTCATGGTCTAAGGAATACAATATTTGACATAAGAAAAGCTTCGCAAAGACGAACATGATGACACGATCTAATTGCTTTGCTTAGTTTGGGTCTGTCCATCATATCATTCTCCCAATGATATGATCTCATTATCAATTGACAACTCATGTCTATGGTTAGGAAACCTTAACCATCATTGATCAATGAGCTAGTCCATAGAGGCGTACTAGGGACACGGTGTTGTTCACAAACCACACAAGTATTAAAGTTTCCGCTTAATACAATTCTAGCATGGAATATAAACATTATCATGAACAAGAATTATAATAATAACAGCTTTATTATTGCCTCTAGGGCATAATTCCAACACAGACATGGTCTCGGAACACGGATCACCGAAAGGTAAAGCATGAATCATATAGTAGATATGATGAACATGTCGATTGTTCGCCACTGAAACTATATCAACTCTCGTGATGATCAGTGTTGATGTGGTGGATTTGGTTCGTGTGATCACTAAAACAATGTGAGGGATATTGTTTTGAGTGGGAGTTCACCTAGATTAATTTTATTATTAATTTGAACTCAATTTGTCATAAACTTAGTCTAAACTATTGCAAATATTTTGTAGATCAATGGCAGCCCCTACCATCAATTTTAATGCGTTCCTAGAGAAAGAAAAGTTGAAAAACAATGGAAGCAACTCATGGATTGGTTCCGCAATTTGAGGATTGTCCTCACCGGTAATTTGACCTATGTGCTGGATGCACCGGGTGACCCACTGCGGCTGATGCTTCCGATGAAGTAAAGAATGTTTACCTCACTCGAAGACTCGATCTCCACAGTTTAGTGTGCTATCTTGTATGGTTTAGAATCAGAGCTTCAGAAAAGGTTTGAGAATTCAGACCCATATGATATTGTCGAGGATCTCAAATTGATCTTTGAGACTCATGCAGCAATTGAAATCTATGAGGCTTCTGAAAAGTTCTTTAACTGCAAGATGGAAGAGGGCAGCTCCATCAGTGAGCATGTGCTTAAGATGTCTGGGCACGCAAACAAACTTCAAAGCTTGGGTATAGTGATTCCTAATGCTTTGGGGATTTACCGCGTTCTCCAATCACTACCACCAAGTTACAAGAACTTTGTGATGAACTACAACATGCAAAACATGAACAAGACGTTTCCAGAACTCTTTGCCATGTTGAAATCTGCAGAAGTGGAAATCAAGAAAGAGCACCAAGTGTTGTTGGTCAATAAGACCACCAAATTCAAGAAAGGCAAGTCTAAGGAAGGACACTTCAAGAAGGGTGGTAAGAAAGTTACCATGCCGACGAAGAAGACCAAGGCTGGACCTAAGCCTGATACTGAGTGCTTTTACTGCAAGGGAGAAGGTCACTGGAAGCGGAATTGCCCAAAGTACTTGGCGGATTTGAAGAACGGCAACATCAAGAAGAAAGGTATATCTGATATACATGTTATTGATGTGTATCTCACTAGTACTAAGTAGTAGTGCACAGGTATTTGATCTTGGTTCGGTTGCTCATATTTGTAACTCAAACAATGCAGAATAAACGGAAGCTAGCGAAGAACGAGGTGACGATGCGGCGTTGAAGCGGATCAAAGGTTGATGTGATCGCGGTCGGCACGCTACCCCTTCATCTACCATCGGGATTAGTTTTATACTTAAATAATTGTTATTTGGTGCCTGCGTTAAGCATGAACATTATATCGGGATCTTGTTTATTGCGAGACGGTTACTTGTTTAAGTCCGAGAATAATGGTTGTTCGATTTATATGAGTAATATGTTTTATGCACATGCACCTTTGATAGATGGTCTATTCTTGTTGAATCTCGATAGTGGAAATACACATATTAATAACATTGAGGCTAAACGTTTGAAATCAAGCGATAACTCGACCTATATGTGGTAATCGCTGTCTTGGTCACATTGAGTGAAGCGCATGAAGAAACTCCATTCGATGGACTTCTTGAATCACTTGATTTGAATCACTTGAAAGATGCGAAGCATGTCTGATGGGTAAAATGACTAAGACTCCATTTTCTGGTATGATGGAGCGAGCTACGGACTTATTGGAAATCATACATACCGATGTGTGTGGTCCAATGAGTGTAGCATCGCGCGATGGTTATCGTTATGTTCTTACCTTCACGGATGACTTGAGTAGATATGGGTATATCTATTTCATGAAACATAAGTCCAAACTTTCGAAGTTTAAGGAATTTCAAAGTGAGGTAGAGAATCAACGTAACAAGAAGATTAAATTTCTACGTTCTGATCATGGAGGTGAATATCTAAGTTACGAGTTTGGCGAGCATTTGAAGAAATGCGGAATACTTTCACAATTGACACCGCCGGGAACACCACAGCGTAATGGTGTGTCCGAACGTCGTAATCGAACTCTCTTAGATATGGTTCGTTCTATGATGTCACTTACAGATTTACCGCTATCATTTTGGGGTTATGCATTAGAAACAGCCGCATTCACTTTAAATAGGGCACCATCTAAATCCGTTGAAACGACACCGTTTGAATTATGGTTTGGGAAGAAACCTAGATTGTCGTTCCTTAAATTTTGGGGATGTGAAGCCTATGTAAAGAAGTTACAGCCGGACAAGCTTGAACCCAAAGCGGAAAAATGCGTCTTCATAGGATACCCAAAGGAAACTATTGGGTATACCTTCTATCATAGATCCGAAGGCAAAATCTTCGTTGCCAAGAATGGATCCTTTCTAGAGAAGGAATTTCTCTCGAAAGAAGTGACTGGAAGGAAAGTAGAACTCGATGAGGTTGTCGAACCTTCTCTCGAAATTGCGAGTAGCGCAGCACCGGAAGAAGTTCCTGTGGTGCCTGCACCAATAAGAGAGGAAGCTAATGATGATGATAATGAAACTTCGGTTGAAGTTGCTACAGAGCCTCGCAGGTCAACAAGAACTCGTACCACTCCAGATTGGTATGATCCCGTTATGAGTGTCATGTTGGTGGACAACACCGATGACCCTGAGACATATGAGGAAGCGATGATGAGCCCAGATTCCAATAAATGGCAAGAAGCCATGAAATCCGAGATTGGATCCATGTACGAAAACCAAGTATGGACTTTGGTGGATTTACCGGATGGCCGGAAGGCTGTCGAGAACAAATGGATTTTCAAGAAGAAAACAGATGCTGATGGTAATGTTACTATCTATAAAGCTCGACTTGTCGCAAAGGGGTTTTGACAAATTCAAGGAGTTGACTACGATGAGACTTTCTCACCAGTAGCGAAGCTAAAGTCTGTGAGGATTATGTTAGCAATCTCTGCATATTATGATTATGAGATATGGCAGATGGATGTCAAAACAGCATTCCTCAATGGAGACATTGATGAAGAGTTATATATGATGTAACCCAAAGGTTTTGTCGATCCTAAAGATGCTAACAAGCTATGCAAACTTCAACGGTCCATCTATGGATTGAAGCAAGCATCCCGAAGTTGGAATCAACGTTTTGATAAGGTGATCAAAAGTTTTGGTTTTATACAAACTTATGGAGAAGCTTGTATTTACAAGAAAGTGAGTGGGAGCTCTGTAGCATTCTTAATGCTATATGTAGATGACATATTGTTTATTGGGAATGATGTAGACCTTCTTAATAGTGTCAAGGAATATTTGAATAATAGTTTTTCAATGAAGGATCTTGGCGAAGCAACTTACATATTTGGACAAAGTTCTAAAGAGGTTTGGAATGGAAGATAGCAAGAAAGGGTTCTTGCCCATGTTGCCCAATACGACCTTGAGTAAAACTCAAAGTCCGACATCGGCAGAAGATAGAGAAAGGATGAGTAAGACTCCCTATGCCTCAGCCATAGGATCTCTAATGTATGCCATGCTATGTACTAGACCCGACATTGCATATGCTATTAGTTTAACTAGCAGATATCAAAGTGATCCAGGAGTGGATCATTGGACAGCGGTCAAAAACATCCTTAAGTACTTAAGAAGAACTAAGGATATGGTTCTTTCTTATGGAGGTGATGAACAACTCGTTGTTAATGGTTACACCGATGCTAGTTGGAACACCGATCCGGATGATTCTAAATCACAATCTGGATAGGTATTTATTTTGAATGGTGCAGCAGTTAGCTGGAGGAGTGCAAAGCAAAGCGTTGTGGCGAGATCTTCAACCGAATTGGAATACATGGCTGCTTCGGAGGCTTCACAAGAAGCGATATGGATGAAAGAGTTCATTACAGAGCTGGGTGTGGTTCTTAGTGCGCTGGACCCAATGTCTATCTACTGTGATAACATGGGCGCCATAGCCAATGCGCAAGAACCAAGGTCACACAAGAAGCTGAAGCACATCAAGCTACGTTTTCACGCTATTCGAGAACATATCCAAGAAGGGGATATAAAGATTTGCATAGTACACACAGATCTGAATGTGGCGGATCCGTTGACTAAACCTCTCCTGAGGGCAAAACATGACCAGCACCAAACTGCCATGGGTGTTCGGTATATTACCATGTAATCTAGATTAGATGACTCTAGTGCAAGTGGGAGACTGTTGGAGATATGCCCTAGAGGCAATAATAAATGTAGTTATTATTATATCTTTGTGTTTATGATAAATGTTCACATTCATGCTATAATAGTATTAACAAGGAAACATTAATACTTGTGTGATTTGTAAACTTAATTTGAAGTCCCTAGTAAAGCCTCTGTATAATACTAGCTTGTTGGTTAATAGATGATTGTGGTTTCCCTATCATGAACATTGAGATGTTATTAACAACAAGATCATATCGTTAGGAGAATGATATGGTGGACATACTCCTATAGATAAGCGTAGCATAAAGATCAAGTCATTTTAATAGTTCAATTGCTATATGCTTTCTGATACATAGTAACCTAATTCCTTCGACCATGAGATCATGCATATCACCTTTACCGGATGGATGCTTTGATGACATCAAACACCACACCGTGAATCGGGTGGCTATAAAGGTGGCATTGAGTGTTCGGAAAGTATTGGTTGAAACACATGGATCAAGAGTGGGATTTGTCCATCCATATGACGGATAGATATACTGGCCCTCGGTGAAATGTCATCCAAATAGCTTGCAAGCATGTGACTGGCTCACAAGGGATCACATATCACGGGAACGAGAAAAGAGTACTTATCGGTAACGAGGTTGAACTAGGTATGCAGAGATACCGACGATCATAACCTCGGATAAGTAAACTATCGTGAGACAAAGGGAAATTGGTATCGTATGTAAGTGGTTCATTCGATCGCAAAGTAATCGTAGAAATATGTGGGAGGCATATGAATTTCCAGATTCCTCTATTGGTTATTATTCGGAGAAGTGTCTCGATCATGTCCGCATAATTCACGAACCGTAGGGAGACACACTTAAGGATTCGACGTTGTTTGAGTAGTTATGGAATGATGAGAAAGAGACTGAATGTTGTTCGGAGTCTCGGATGGGATCCGGGATATCACGAGGAGATCCGGAATGGTCCGGAGAATAAGATTCATATAAGGAAAGTCCCGTTTCGGAGTTGGGGAATGGTTCCGGTGTTTTCATCGGGAATGTTCTAGAAAGTTCCGGAATGTCCGGCACTCCGGAGGGGAAGGGTACATGAATGTGTTATATCAAGTTGGTATGATTGCATCATGTACTAAGTGTCATCGCTGAACAAAATAGAGGTTTTATTCAAATCCTAGTTTGAAAAGTCAAACGGCTAGTTTGAAAGTCAAACGGCTATTTTTGGGAAGTGGGAAAGGAGGAGGAAACCGAGTTGGGAAGGAGTCCCTCCTCCCCACCGCCGGCGCACCACCAAGCCGAGTTGGGGAGGGACTCCCCTCCCCTTGGCCGGCCCCCTCCACCTATAAAAGGAGGGGCAGGGCTCCCCTCCTAGACACAAGTTCCCTACCCCGCAAACCCTAGCCGTCGGCGCCACCACCTGCTGCCGCCGCCGCCTAGCAACCCTAGCCGCCGGCCAAGCTCCCTCCTCGGCGTGTCTAAACTCTAGATCATCGAGGGCTCTCTCATAGTCCACCATACTCGCTCCGGCTTAAGGCGAAGCCCTGTGAGATCTCCCCTCTACTTCCGGTACCACGCCAGTCTTGCGGAATCGCGAGGAGAGTGCTACAACCTCCGCTGCCTGCTGGAACAAGGGAGAGGAAGGTCTTCGTCGAGTACCGAATGTGTGACCGACTGCGGAAGCGCTGCCGGAACGCAGCGCCGGAAGGATTGTCTACGCGATCTTGAGACCGGAAAGAGTACGGCTACATCACCCACGAGAATCCGCTCTCGTTAAACACTTTGGAATCTTCGAGGGTGAGTTATTCTATCGACTCGTTGCTACAATCTAGTAGATAGATCTTGGCTTGTTTGTTTGTATGCGGTAGAAATTTTTTGTTTTCCATGCTACGAAACCCTACAGTGGTATCAGAGCCGTGTCTATATGTAGATCTGTTGCACGAGTAGAACACAATGGTCATTGTGGGCGTTGATGTTTTTATTGTCGATTGCTTCTTGTGTACTTTGCATCTTGCGGTATGTTGGGATGAAGCGGCCCGGGCTAACCTTACATGACATCGTTCATGAGACTTGCTCCAGGCTTGTGCTGGAATTATGCCCTAGAGGCAATAATAAAGGTGTTATTATTATAATTCTTGTTCATGATAATGTTTATATTCCATGCTAGAATTGTATTAAGCGGAAACTTTAATACTTGTGTGGTTTGTGAACAACACCATGTCCCTAGTACGCCTCTATGGACTAGCTCATTGATCAATGATAGTTAAGGTTTCCTAACCATAGACATGAGTTGTCAATTGATAATGAGATCATATCATTGGGAGAATGATATGATGGATGCGGACAAACTAAGCGAAGCAATTAGATCGTGTCATCGTGTTCGTCTTTGCGAAGCTTTTCTTATGTCAAATATTGTATTCCTTAGACCATGAGATAATACAACTCCCTGGTATCGGAAGAAAGCTTTGAGGTCATCAAACATCATCCTATGAGAGGGTGATCATAAAGGTGTCTCTCAGGTGATCGGAAAGTATCTATTGGGTTGTATGTATCGAGATGGGATTTGTCCCTCCCAAGTCGGAGAGATATATACTTGGCCCTAATCGATATCAACACCGCTTGCAAGCATGTGGTTAAGGAGTTAATCACAAAGTGATATCGGATTACCGAACGAGTAAAGTACTTGCTGTGAACGAGATTGAACTAGGTATGACGGTACCGACGATCAAATCTCGGGCAAGTAAAAATATCGCGAGACAAAGGGAATATATATATGGGATTGATTGAATCCTAGCATCGTGGTTCATCCGATATGATCATTGATGAATGTGTGGGAGTCAATATGGGTTACCAGACCCCGCTGTTGATTATTGATAGAAGATCATGTCTGCATATTCTCGAACCTGCAGGGTCACACACTTAACGTGTCTCGACGCTAGGATAGATTGGATAATTGGTTTATGAGTTTTTGTTCGGAGTCTCGGATGGGATCCAGGACATCACGAGAGGTTTCGTAATGGTCCGGCGAATAAGATTCATATAAGGCAGTGCAATTTTTGGAGTTCGGAATTGTTCCGGGTTAATCGGTATTGTACCGGAAGCTTCTAGAACCTTCCGGAAGGGGACCAACGTGACCCCACCTTCCGGGAGGGGGCATGGGCCTATGAGGGAGTGCCCTGGCCACATTGGGCCAGGGGCACAAGGCCCCATAGGGCCCAGCCGGCCAAGAGAGGTTTAAACTCTAGATAGAGTTTCTAGAAGGGGGGGTTTCCTTGCCCCCACTCCTCCTCCTTGGGGCCGGCCTTGGCTTGGGGAGGGGTTAGGCTGCGCCCACCCCTCTATATATAGAGGGCTGGGGCACCAACCCCACCTTCCCTCCAACCCTAGCCGCCTGCTGCCCTCCCTCTCTCCTCCCTCCCGCTTGTAGGCGAAGCCCTGCTGCAGAAATTCTCCACCATATACACCACGCCATCGTGTTGTAGATCCAATCCGTCTCTCCACCATACTTGCTGGTCCGAGGAAGGAGGAGACGTCGAGGTGCTGCACGTGTGCATCTCACGGAGGCACCGCCACTTGTGGTGCTAGATCAGATCGGATCGCGAGGAGGAGAAGCGAGTACGACTACATCACCCACGTTCCGACGAACGTTCCGCTGTGCGAATCTTCAAGGGTATGAAGATCTAATCCAATCTCTCTCGTTGTTTGCATCTCCTAGATTAGATCTTGGCTTTCCCTCTGTTCGCATCCGTAGAAAATTTTGATTTACTATGCCGCGAAACCCTTCAGCTTGACATGCAACTTGTATTGCATAAGTGGCTTTGCGGGTGCCTGTTTCTCCTAGCATAGTTAAGATTCAATTTGCAACGGGTGATTAACAATACTAGTATCAATGTTGTGGTTCATGTTCGTAAGTTAGAGCGACACTTATTGAAAGCCCCAAACCACGTAAAACATGCAAAGAAAGTAGAGGCGTCTAACTTTGTTTTGCAGGGGTGTGCTGTGATGTGATATGGCCATGATTGTGATTATATTTGATGTATGCAATGTTCCTTATTGTAAGTTGGCAACCGGCAGGAGCCATATGGTTGTCTTTAATTTTTGTTAAGACCAGCGTGTCTATTCAAAGTAGTTGTAATAGTTGAAGCCGGTGGACGACAACCATGGAGAAGCGTCATTGACCTTGATGCAATGCCGGTGATGATAGAGATCATGTTCGTGCTAGAAGATGGAGATCGGAAGCACAAAGAAGAAAGGCCATATCATATCACATATTATGAATTGCATGTGATGTTAATCCTTTATGCATCTTGTATTGCTTAGTAGACGACGGTAGCATTATAAGATGATCCCTCATGCACATGAATTTCAAGTCATAAAGTGTTCACCCTTAGTTAGCACCGTTGCTAAAGCTTGTTGTTTCGAAGCACCACGTGATGATCTGGTGTGTTAGATTCCGCAAGTGTATACAACGTGAGCAAGCCAGATTTGCTCATGCGGAAACTAAGGTTTGATCTTGACGAGCCTAGCATGTACAGACATGGTCTCGGAACACGGATCACCGAAAGGTAAAGCATGAATCATATAGTAGATATGATGAACATGTCGATTGTTCGCCATTGAAACTATATCAACTCTCGTGATGATCGGTGTTGATGTGGTGGATTTGGTTCGTGTGATCACTAAAACAATGTGAGGGATATTGTTTTGAGTGGGACTTCACCTAGATTAATTTTATTATTAATTTGAACTCAATTTGTCATAAACTTAGTCTAAACTATTGCAAATATGTTGTAGATCAATGGCAGCCCCTACCATCAATTTTAATGCGTTCCTAGAGAAAGAAAAGTTGAAAAACAATGGAAGCAACTTCGCGGATTGGTTCCGCAATTTGAGGATTGTCCTCACTGGGTAATTTGACCTATGTGCTGGATGCACATTGGTGACCCACTGCAGGTGATGCTTCCGATGAAGTAAAGAATGTTTACCTCACTTAAGACTCAAGACTCCACAATTCAGTGTGCTATCTTGTATGGTTTAGAATCGAGCTTGAAAAGGTTTGAGAATTCAGACCCATATGATATTGTCGAGGATCTCAAATTGATCTTTGAGACTCATGCGGCAATTGAAAGCTATGAGGCTTCTGAAAAGTTCTTTAACTGCAAGATGGAAGAGGGCAGCTCCGTCAGTGAGCATGTGCTGAAGATGTCTGGGCACGCAAACAAACTTCAAAGCTTGGGTATAGTGATTCCTAATGCTTTGGGAATTTACCGCGTCCTCCAATCACTACCACCAAGTTACAAGAACTTTGTGATGAACTACAACATGCAAAACATGAACAAGACGTTGCCAGAACTCTTTGCCATGTTGAAATCTGCAGAAGTGGAGATCAAGAAAGAGCACCAAGTGTTGTTGGTCAATAAGACCACCAAATTCAAGAAAGGCAAGTCTAAGCAGAAGGGACACTTCAAGAAGGGTGGTAAGAAAGTTACCACGCCGGCTAAGAAGACCAAGGCTGGACCTAAGCCTGATACTGAGTGCTTTTACTGCAAGGGAGAAGGTGACTGGAAGCGGAATTGCCCAAAGTACTTGGCGGATTTGAAGAACGGCAACATCAAGAAGAAAGGTATATCTGATATACATGTTATTGATGTGTATCTCACTAGTACTCGTAGTAGTGCCTGGGTATTTGATACGGTTCTTGCTCATATTTGTAACTCAAACAGTGCTGCAGAATAAACGGAAGCTAGCGAAGAATGAGGTGACGATGCGCGTTGGAAACAGATCAAAGGTTGATGTGATCGCGGTCGGCACGCTACCCCTTCATCTACCATCGGGATTAGTTTTATACTTAAATAATTGTTATTTGGTGCATGCGTTAAGCATGAACATTATATCGGGATCTTGTTTATTGCGAGACGGTTACTTGTTTAAGTCCGAGAATAATGGTTGTTCGATTTATATGAGTAATATGTTTTATGCACATGCACCTTTGATAGATGGTCTATTCTTATTGAATCTTGATAGTGGAAATACACATATTAATAACATTGAGGCTAAACGTTTGAAATCAAGCGATAACTCGACCTATATGTGGCACTATCGTCTTGGTCACATTGGAGTGAAGCGCATGAAGAAACTCCATTCCGATGGACTTCTTGAATCACTTGATTTCGAATCACTTGAAAGATGCGAAGCATGTCTGATGGGTAAAATGACTAAGACTCCATTTTCTGGTATGATGGAGCGAGCTACGGACTTATTGGAAATCATACATACCGATGTGTGTGGTCCAATGAGTGTAGCATCGCGCGGTGGTTATCATTATGTTCTTACCTTCATGGATGACTTGAGTAGATATGGGTATATCTATTTCATGAAACATAAGTCCGAAACTTTCGAGAAGTTTTGTGGAATTTCAAAGTGAGGTAGAGAATCAACGTAACAAGAAGATTAAATTTCTACGTTCTGATCGTGGAGGTGAATATCTAAGTTACGAGTTGGGCGAGCATTTGAAGAAATGTGGAATACTTTCACAATTGACACCGCCGGGAACACCACAGCGTAATGGTGTGTCCGAACGTCGTAATCGAACTCTCTTAGATATGGTTCGTTCTATGATGTCACTTACAGATTTACCGCTATCATTTTGGGGTTATGCATTAGAAACAGCCGCATTCACTTTAAATAGGGCACCATCTAAATCCGTTGAAACGACACCGTTTGAATTATGGTTTGGGAAGAAACCTAGATTGTCGTTCCTTAAAGTTTGGGGATGCGAAGCCTATGTAAAGAAGTTACAGCCGGACAAGCTTGAACCCAAAGTGGAAAAATGCGTCTTCATAGGATACCCGAAGGAAACTATTGGGTATACCTTCTATCATAGATCCGAAGGCAAAATCTTCGTTGCCAAGAATGGATCCTTTCTAGAGAAGGAATTTCTCTCGAAAGAAGTGACTGGAAGGAAAGTAGAACTCGACGAGGTTGTCGAACCTTCTCTCGAAATTGCGAGTAGCGCAGCATCGGAAGAAGTTCCTGTGGTGCCTGCACCAATAAGAGAGGAAGCTAATGATGATGATCATGAAACTTTGGTTGAAGTTGCTACAGAGCCTCGCAGGTCAACGAGAACTCGTACCACCTCAGTTGGTATGATCCCGTTATGAGTGTCATGTTGGTGGACAACACCGATGACCCTGAGACATATGAGGAAGCGATGATGAGCCCAGATTCCAATAAATGGCAAGAAGCCATGAAATCCGAGATTGGATCCATGTACGAAAACCAAGTATGGACTTTGGTGGACTTACCGGATGGCCGGAAGGTTGTCGAGAACAAATGGATTTTCAAGAAGAAAACAGATGCTGATGGTAATGTTACTGTCTATAAAGCTCGACTTGTCGCAAAGGGGTTTCGACAAATTCAAGGAGTTAACTACGATGAGACTTTCTCACCAAAATGAAGCTAAAGTCTGTGAGGATTATGTTAGCAATCGCTGCATATTATGATTATGAGATATGGCAGATGGATGTCAAAACAGCATTCCTCAATGGAGACATTGATGAAGAGTTGTATATGATGCAACCCAAAGGTTTTGTCCATCCTAAAGATGCTAACAAGCTATGCAAACTTCAACGGTCCATCTATGGATTGAAGCAAGCATCCCGAAGTTGGAACCAACGTTTTGATAAGGTGATCAAAAGTTTTGGTTTTATACAAACTTATGGAGAAGCTTGTATTTACAAGAAAGTGAGTTTGAGCTCTGTAGCATTCTTAATACTATATGTAGATGACATATTGTTGATTGGGAATGATGTAGACCTTCTTAATAGTGTCAAGGAATATTTGAATAATAGTTTTTCAATGAAGGATCTTGGAAGCTACATATTAGGCATAAAGATTTATAGAGATAGATCAAGACTCCAAATATCATTGTCACAAAGTACATATTTGGACAAAGTTCTAAAGAGGTTTGGAATGGAAGATAGCAAGAAAGGGTTCTTCCCCATGTTGCCCAATACGACCTTGAGTAAAACTCAAAGTCCGACATCGGCAGAAGATAGAGAAAGGATGAGTAAGACTCCCTATGCCTCAGCCATAGGATCTCTAATGTATGCCATGCTATGTACTAGACCCGACATTGCATATGCTGTTAGTTTAACTAGCAGATATCAAAGTGATCCAGGAGTGGATCATTGGACAGCGGTCAAAAACGTCCTTAAGTACTTAAGAAGAACTAAGGATATGGTTCTTTCTTATGGAGGTGATGAACAACTCGTTGTTAATGGTTACACCGATGCTAGTTGGAACACCGATCCGGATGATTCTAAATCACAATCTGGATACGTATTTATTTTGAATGGTGCAGCAGTTAGCTGGAAGAGTGCAAAGCAAAGCGTTGTGGCGAGATCTTCAACCAAATCGGAATACATGGCTGCTTCGGAGGATTCACAAGAAGCGATATGGATGAAAGAGTTCATTACAGAGCTGGGTGTGGTTCCTAGTGCGCTGGACCCAATGTCTATCTACTGTGATAACATGGGCGCCATAGCCAATGCGCAAGAACCAAGGTCACACAAGAAGCTGAAGCACATCAAGCTACGTTTTCACGCTATTCGACAACATATCCAATATGGGGATATAAAGATTTGCAAAGTACACACAGATCTGAATGTGGCGGATCCGTTGACTAAACCTCTCCCGAGGGCAAAACATGACCAGCACCAAATTTCCATGGGTGTTCGGTATATTACCATGTAATCTAGATTAGATGACTCTAGTGCAAGTGGGAGACTGTTGGAGATATGCCCTAGAGGCAATAATAAATGTAGTTATTATTATATCTTTGTGTTTATGATAAATGTTTACATTCATGCTATAATAGTATTAACAAGGAAACATTAATACTTGTGTGATTTGTAAACTTAATTTGAAGTCCCTAGTAAAGCCTCTGTATAATACTAGCTTGTTGGTTAATATATGATTGTGGTTTCCCTATCATGAACATTGAGATGTTATTAACAACAAGATCATATCATTAGGAGAATGATATGGTGGACATACTCCTATAGATAAGCGTAGCATAAAGATCAAGTCATTTTAATAGTTCAATTGCTATATGCTTTCTGATACATAGTAACCTAATTCCTTCGACCATGAGATCATGCATATCACCTTTACCGGATGGATGCTTTGATGACATCAAACACCACACCGTAACTGGGTGGGAATAAAGGTGGCATTGAGTGTTCCGAAAGTATTGGTTGAAACACATGGATCAAGAGTGGGATTTGTCCATCCATATGACGGATAGATATACTCTGGGCCCTCTTGGTGAAATGTCATCCAATTAGCTTGCAAGCATGTGACTGGATCACAAGGGATCACATATCACGGGAACGAGAAAAGAGTACTTATCGGTAACGAGGTTGAACTAGGTATGCAGAGATACCGACGATCATAACCTCGGATAAGTAAACTATCATGAGACAAAGGGAAATTGGTATCGTATGTAAGTGGTTCATTCGATCGCAAAGTAATCGTAGAAATATGTGGGAGCCATATGAATTTCCAGATTCCTCTATTGTTATTGTTCGGAGAAGTGTCTCGATCATGTCCGCATAATTCACGAACCGTAGGGAGACACACTTAAGGATTCGACGTTGTTTGAGTAGTTATGGAATGATGAGAAAGAGACCGAATGTTGTTCGGAGTCTTGGATGGGATCCGGGATATCACGAGGAGATCCGGAATGCTCCGGAGAATAAGATTCATATATGGAAAGTCCCGTTTCGGAGTTGGGGAATGGTTCCGGTGTTTTCATCGGGAATGTTCTAGAAATTTCCAGAATGTCCGGCACTCCGGAGGGGAAGGGTACATGAATGTGTTATATCAAGTTGGTATGATTGCATCATGTACTAAGTGTCATCGCTGAACAAAATAGAGGGTTTATTCAAATCCTAGTTTGAAAAGTCAAACGGCTAGTTTGAAAGTCAAACGGCTATTTTTGGGAAGTGGGAAAGGAGGAGGAAACCGAGTTGGGAAGGAGTCCCTCCTCCCCACCGCCGGCGCACCACCAAGCCGAGTTGGGGAGGGACTCCCCTCCCCTTGGCCGGCCCCCTCCACCTATAAAAGGAGGGGCAGGGCTCCCCTCCTAGACACAAGTTCCCTACCCAAGAACCCCTAGCCACGGCTGCCGCCACTTCGCCGCCGACGCCTAGGTCAGCGCCGCCCTTAGCAACCCTAGCCGCCAAGCTCCCTCCTCGGCGTGTCTAAACTCTAGATCGCCGAGGGCTCTCTCATAGTCCACCATACTGCCCGCTTAAGGCGAAGCCCTCGAGATCTCCCTCTACTTCCTACCACGCCACAGCTGCCGGAATCGCGAGGAGAGTGCTACAACCTCCGCCTGCTGGAACAAGGGTGAGGAAGGTCTTCACGAAAATTTAACGCGGTGAACGATCATGAAGCGCTGCCGGAACGCAGCGCCGGAAGGATCGTCTACGCGATCTTGAGATCGGAAAGAGTACGACTACATCACCCACGAGAATCCGCTCTCGTTAAACACTTTGGAATCTTCGAGGGTGAGTTATTCTATCGACTCGTTGCTACAATCTAGTAGATAGATCTTGGCTTGTTTGTTTGTATGCGGTAGAAAATTTTTGTTTTCCATGCTACGAAACCCTACACACACCCCTAGCCACGTGGGTAGGCCCACCCAACGCCTTGGGGGGGTGCAGCCGCCCTGGTGGCCCCCATGCCTCGCCTCTTTGCCTATAAGAAGCCCTCGATGCAAAAACCCTAGACACCCGATCAAAACTCCACAAAATCGTCTGTAGCCACCGCCACCATCGTCCCTAGATCGGGGATCTGAAGCTCTTCCCGGCACCCTGCCGGAGGGGAGATCATCCCGGAGGCCTTCTTCTTCATCATGCCAGCCTCCGGTATGAAGTGTGAGTAGTTCCACCTTGGACTACGGGTCCATGTAGTAGCTAGATGGTTGTATCTCCTCCTTGTGCTTTCATGTCTAGATCTTGTGAGCTCCATTCATGATCAAGATCTAATCTATTTGTAATCATGCGTGTTGTGTTTGTGGGGATTCGATGGATATTGAGATTACTATGTCAGATTGATTAATGGTTTTGTCTATTTGATTCTATCATATCTGTGTTGTTAGTGATATTGCATGCTCTACGTTGTTAGTAGCTATCTTGTCCAAGTAGTTGCTAGTGACTCCAAGAGGGGGTATTTATGCTCGATAGTGGGTTCATCCCTCTACTCAATCAAGGGAAGTGACAGAAATCACTACGGTTGTAAATGTGATGTTCCCACTAGGGAGAAAACAAAGATCTCTTGTTCATGGAACAAGTGGATTATTTACCTTACACACTATTTTTAAAGAAGTTGTCTATTGCTTGCAACTTAATACTGGAGGGGGTTCGGATGATAACCCAAAGGTGGACTTCTAGTCATAGACGCAGCTGGATGGTGATCTATGTATATTGTTGTATTTCCCAATCGAATCTCATAGGATCTTTTTGTCTAGTATTGCATTGTTATGCCTTGCTCATTCCTGCCAATTGCCCTGCTGTAATTTGTTTACCCAGCATGCCATGTTTGTTTATTTAAGGAGAACACCTGTCACATCCCAAGATTTTCCAAATCTTGTAATGTGAAAAATAAATGAATAAAATAAAACTTTGTTGATTTTCAGGGTGAGAAGAAACTTTTTGATTCCAATTGGAACATTTCAAAACCTATTTGGATCAAATAAAATCCTAAAGGGATTTAAAAAGATAAATAAACAATAAAGTTAAAATATTTGGAAATATCATTTTGAATCTTTTAATAAAAAGTTTTGGCTTTCAAATGAAAAGAAAGGAATTTAAATAAGGATTATTTTATAAGCCAAATTAAAACTTGGACAAGCCTTTAAAATAAAATATTTCTAATTGATAAAAATAGTAAAGGTTTATTTGAAAATAAAATAATAAGGATTTAATATCCAAATTTATTAAAAATAAAGGTTTTACTATTTTAATTAAAACATCAAAACTTATTTATTTCTTTTAAACAAGTTTTCCAAGTATCCTTTATTTCCAAATAAAACCTACTGATTGGTTTTGGTATCATTTTTAGATTTCAAAAGGAGTTTTTAAATAAATCAAATCCTATTTTGATTTAATAAACAAGGTCTATTTATTTAATTAATAATGGACCCTAAAATAAAAATATTATTTTATTTTTGAGATTTTGGTTTATGTTGTTAAACAGAACCAAATTCAATTGTAAAGTGTGATGAATGTTTGAATTGATTTGAATGTGGATTTGTAGTTTGAATTTCAAAACAGAAAATAGAATCAGAAAAAGAAAAAACAATCAGGAAGAAAAAAATAGAATGGACACAGCCCAGCCAAACCCAGCCAGCCCAGTACCAGCAGCTTCTCTCTCCCGAAACGAAACACCACACTTAAACCCCAACAGACCTCGACTGGTGGACCCCTCTCCCTATCTCTCTCCTTCGCTGACGAAGCGGACCCACGCAGCCAGCTCACTCTCTTCTTCCTCGCGCAGACGACGCTGGCCGTTTCCTGCCGTTGATGCCGCGGTTAAATTCGCCTTAACGCCTTCACCATTACTCGCGATGAACACGTCCTTTTAATCGCCTGCGCCTTCTCCTCCTTTCCCCTCAAACACCGCAGCACAAGAGCCCCTAGGCTGCCTCAATTCGAGCTCGCAATGCCATTGCTCCGACCACCGTCTCCAGTCAATTCTGGCGAACCACTGCCGCCCCTCACCTCCCCAACCACACGAGCTTACTCCACAGCCTCTGGCGCTTCTGCCTGTACCTTCCATTCAACCGCGGGCGCTCCAGAACATCGGCTCCATCTTCAACTGAGCACCGCCGCGTCTGCGCCTTACTCTGGCGAGTTCCCTAGGTAGTATCCGACCGCCCCTCTCATTCTCCTTCATGCACGCGTCATCGCCTCGACCATGCGCATCTAACCATGCTCTCGGTTTGCCCCCTTGTGATCTGTAGCGTCGACCCCGACCACGAACAGGACCATCTGACGCCAGCGACTCCCGTGACGATTACTCCGCCCCTCGGCGCCCTTGCTTCCTCGAGAGCACCTTGAGCACCACCATGACCACGCGTACACGGTGAGACCCTCCCCTGTCTTCTTTGCTTCCTAGAACCGCCGCTAGCCCACCGTCCGAGCGAGCACTGCCGTCTGCCGCTGCTAGCGCCGCTAGTTACTGGTTGAGCTGTTGTGGGCCGTGCGATGCAAATCGTCTGGCTAGGAATAGAACCTGAGCGAAGCGGTATGGGTCGTTCTGAGCTGTGCGATCTTTTTAGATCCAACGAACCGCAGAGGCTAATCCGCACGAAGCGGTACCGTCCAATAAGAAAGCGACACGTGGCCAGTCTTCGATTTAAAAACAGATTTGAAATCAGATTTGTTTGCAGATTTGAAACCCTTGTAACTTTTGATCCACACGTCCAAAAATTACAAACTTGATATCAATGGAATCAGTGGAACAAGCCCTAGCCAACCATGCAATTTGTTTAGTAAAAAGCCTCTGTTAGATTGTTTGTTTTTGCAGAAACATTTGTATGCTTGTTTAGATTAGAAAAATTATTCAAAAATGTTTTTGAGGTTGAAATCTTGGAAAATTAGTTTGTGGTGAACTTACTGACCCTAGGAACCAACCCATGGATTTAAAAATGAATTTGGTGAAATTTAGGATGGATTAATTGATTTAGTCCATTTCTAGCCAAATAAAAATGTTGCTTTTGTTATGAAAATGTTTTTAGAGTAAAAACTTTGGGAAAATGATTTGGATCAAACCTACTGACCCTAAACACCAAGTTTTGAGAATAAACAACTTATTTGGTGAACAAACATAAAGTTTTGCTTTGATAAAAACATTCTCCACCACATAAAATAATGAAAGGATTTAAAAATGGTTTATAGACAAAACCCTTTTGCAAATGACTTTGCCACTTTAGAAAATGACCACTTTGGACCTTACAAAGTGTAGAGCCTAGTAGAAACCACATTGGCAAATAAAACAATCTTTTGCATGCTTGCATGCATGACTAAGTTCCTATTATTTATGTGTGTTGATTGTTTGATTATTGGTTGGAATGCTAGTTGATATTGTGTTTGCTTGATTGATTGTAGTGAAGTTAGAAAAGTGTGAAACTAGATAGATCAAGAAGTGAACCATCATTCCCTACCAAAAAGGCAAGTTACACTATCATCTAAAGTCCTACTATTTTCATTATACTTAGTGGATTTTGAAACATGCATGAAAAAGAATTTCTATACTTATGCTATGCTAGATCCTAATAGGATACCATATACATTCCTTAGTGAAAACAATGTAGTTATTACATGCTTAGCCATGCTATATTTTGAAAAGAGATACATGATGAGATTTTATGAAGTTGAGAAAAGGACTTGTGTGTTTATATAATAAAACAAGGACTCAATGAATCACCTGGGTGGACAAGGATACTTTGAGTTTTTGACAAGGTGGCAACAAAAGGAACCATGTCTATGGCAATCTCTTTGTGTTGTGAACCAAAAGAAAACCACCCAGGAAACTTAGAGATGGAACATGTTTCTCCAATTGTGGCTTTCGTGTACAACCACATGCTACTTATGGCTTTGGCTTGGTCAACTACATTGGGAAGACCCATGCATTGTCTTCAGGTTACTGAAAATGAGGAACTTGTAATCCTACATGGGTACTGAAGACAAGCTAGCAATGGTGTATGGGAGGACCCTCTAGAAAGACTTCGTCACATTCTCAATCTGCCGGTGCTCCATCTTGGTGAGCACTTATCCAGCGGCCACTGGTGGCAACAAGATGAGATTGTGACATGTGGGTAAAGTGTACAACTTCTGCAGAAGATAATAAAAATCTAAGTACTTAGCCGTGTCCCCGGTGATGGACAATACTGAGCAACTAAAGATTGAGGCTATGGGAAATCTCGACATTCTAATTTATAAAAGAAAAAATTTTAAGTGACAACAAAAGACTTGATGCACTTGGGGGTACCAAGGAGCTCAAGAGATTTTGATAAAACTTGATGCACTTGGGGGTACCAAGGGGCTCAAGAGATTTTTGACAAGGACTTGAACACTTGGGAATTTACCAAGGAGTTCAAAGGATTTTTGATAAAGAGATTTGACAAAAGATCAAGACCATTTTGAATAGATAGGATAAACTATTGCTTTCTGCAAATGAGCCTAAAACCCTACTTAGCCAAATATGCATGTAATGATAGGATCCACTTATATTCAACCTAGTAGTGAAATTTTCCAATACAATTCAAATGTATTGACCCTTGTGGCTGTAACTTGTAATGTTGCAGGTTTGATTGTTTTTAGTGAAGATTGATTGATTAGGATTACAAAGTCTACAACCAACATGTCTGCCTGTGGCACTTTGAAGATGAAGGACCCCATGCTTATAGATTTCTGCTGCAATGTAATGTAATAGCCAAATGAGCTATGTAAGATGTAATAAAATTATCTTATTCCTGGTTATAAAGTTGTATTATGACCTTTGTTTCTTGATATTACATCTTAACTGTGGATGCTAGCTATTGATCCAGGGACTAGCATTGTAAAAACAGGGGACTCCACCTTATATTATTTAAAGGTTGGGACCCTCCCTCTACAACACCTCTAGTGAACTATGGACCCCGGTCCAATGTTTACTATTGATACATCTTCTGCTGTTACTATTTACTTGCTGCAACCCATCATCACCTTCCACACCATATAGTTAATCATTTGTTACAGCAACCGGTGAGATTGACAACCTCACTGTTCGTTGGGGAAAAGTCTTGATTTTGTGTTGTGCAGGTTTCCACGCTATTTGCAACACCTTTGTGACATTCCTTCCTCCTACTGGTTCGATAACCTTGGTTTCTTATTGAGGGAAGACTTGCTGATGTGCTGCTTCACACCTTTCTCTTGGGGTTTACCGAAGAAGTGCTCCACGTTAACAAGTAGTCATCAACAAGTTTGTTGGCGCTGTTGTCGGGGAGGCTAAGGACATCTTCACAAGGGGATTCCTCCTCAAACTTCTTCTTTACTTTGTTTTTAGTTTGCTTAGTTTCTTTTGCTTGGGTTTTTTGCCTCTTTTTATCAAAAACTCCAAAAAAAAATAGTCTAGTTTGGTTTGCTTTCTCTTATCAAAAACACAAAAAAATTAGTTCCTGCTCTAGATGCTGCTGTTTTTGGCTTGCTCCATTTTTGCCAAAATGATCTTTTCTGATAACACCAAGTTGTGTGACTTCACTAGCACAAACAACAATGATTTCCTTAGCACTCCTATTGCTCCACCTGCTCCTGATGCTACCTTTTATGAAATTAAGCCTGCTTTGTTGAATCTTGTGATGATAGAGCAATTTTGTGGTGCTAGTTCTGATGATGTTGCTGCCCATATCAATAGCTTTGTTGAACTTTGTGAGATGCAAAAGTATAAGCATGTAGATGGAGATATTATTAAGCTCAAGCTATTTATTTTCTCCTTGAGAGGAAAAGCTATAGAATGGTTGCTATCCTTGCCTAGAAATAGCATTGGTTCTTGGATTAAGTGCAAGGATGCTTTCATTGGAAAGTACTACCCTCCTGCTAAGATTATATCTATGAGAAGTGACATTAGAAAATTTAAACAACCTGATAATGAACATGTTGCTCAAGCTTGGGAAAGAATTAAATATTTGGTTAAGAATTGTCCCACTCATGGACTTACTGCTTGGATGATTATCCAGACTTTTTATGCAGGTTTGAACTCCTCTTCAATAAACTTGTTGGATTCAGCTGCTGGAGGTACCTTTATGGGCATCACTTTGGGTGCTGAAACAAAACTCCTTGATAATATGATGGTTAATTACTCTGAATGGCACACTGAGAGAGCTCCACATGGTAAGAAGCTAAATTTTGTTGAAGTAACCTCCTCTTTGAGTGATAAGATTGATGTTATTATGGCTATGCTTGTTAATGGGAAATATCCTTTAGATCCAAACAATGTTCCCTTAGCCTCTTTGGTTGCTCAAGAAGAGCAAGTTGATGTGAACTTCATTAGAAACAACAATTTTGGCAACAATACTTATGGTAATAACTATAGGTCTTATCCACCTAATAATGGAATTGCTTATCATGGTAGATCTGGAATGCCTAGTAAAGATAGGATTCTAGAAGTTGAAAGATCCACTAAAACTTTATGCAGATGCAATATGAGCAAAATAAGATATTCACTAAAAATATGGAAGAACAATATGTTATCTTGAAAAACATTAGTCATCAGCTTGAGAATCTGAATAGAGAAATTCCTAGTTTACAGTCAAAAATTGTGAGTGCTAAGAAGAATATTTCCTCTTTGTCTGAAGCACAGTCCTCCTTGATTAATAAAATGGCTGCTAAACCTGAAACCTTGGAAAGTACCTTTGCTGCTACTCATGCCATACACGTTACTATTGATGAAAATGTTAGACTGTTAGCTCAACTTCATGCTAAGTTGGAAAGGGAAGATGAAATTGATAGAAACAATAGTGTGTGCACCATCACTAAAATGGATACCACTAAACCACAAGAATTCCCTATTCCTCCTCCTAAAATGCCTAAGCCTAATGAGTCTACTACTAGTGATGCTAAGTTTGATTTTTATCTTGATGGTTGCAATATTTATGAAGTGATTTTGTTCCTGCAAAAGCTTGCTAGAAGTCCTGATGCTAGTGATATGCATGTTGCTTTCACCAAACACATTACAGATGCTCTTGTTAATATTAAGGAAGAGAAGTTAAAACACAAAGCTTCTATTCCTAGGAAAGTAGAAGATAGTTAGGAACCCATTATTAATATGCAAGTGAATGACTTTGATCTCAAAGCTTTATGTGATCTTGGTTCTAGTATCTCTATTATGCCTAGGAAGATTTATGAAATGCTTGATTTACCAATTTTAGAAGATTGTTATTTGGATGTCCCACTTAATGATAATGCTAAGAAGAAACTCATTGGGAGTATTAATGATGTTATCATTATGGTTAACAATGCTTATGTCCCTGTTGATTTCTATGTTTTGGATGTTGAATACAATGCTTCTTGTCCTATTACTTTGGCAAGACCTTTTCTTAGAACCGTTGGTGCTATCATTGATATGAAAGAAGGCACCATTAAATATCAATTTCCATTCAAGAAAGGTATTGAACACTTCCCTATGAGGAGAGAGAAGTTGATTTTTGCTCCTCCTTTGAAAGCAAGGTTTGATGTTAATGCTTCTTCATTTGAGAATACTTGATTTCTTCTTCTTGTGCCTAACTTAAAGACGTTAAAGAAAAGTACTTGTTGGGAGATAATCCAAGAGTTTCCTTGAGTCTTGGAAGTTATTAATTCAGTAATGACCACACCTTATCCTTTTTGTTTGCTTTTTGTGCCAAGAATGACCTCTAATGAGAGGGAAGTAAGATTTGGGGAGTTGGTGTCCCAAAACAGATTTTTGTCCTCCACCATAAAAAATCGTGAGGAGTCTCTGTAAGTCAGATTGATCTGAAAATTTACAAATAAGTCCCCTGGTATGTTAGATAACATTCCTTAGTTCAACACTTTTTTATTTGAGCAACAGAAGATTTTTGAAAAAATCGGTTTCTACCTGCTGGTCTGTTTTGACAGATTTCTGCCATTATTTGCATTTGCTTCTTATTGATTCCTTTTTGGGTTCTTTTTGGGGAAATTGAGCTTTTTGAAGGAGTTGCTACAGTATCTTGTGTTTTTTGTGAAAATGTTTGCTGTTCTAAAGCTAAACCCAAAGGTCTATTATCTTTTGAATACACTAATGTTGCTAATGAAGATTGTGTGAAGTTTTGTATGAAGGAAAATTTTCAGGTGTAGAGAGAGAATGATGTAATGAGATGAAGAATGGAAAAAGCTCAAGCTTGGGGATGCCACCCCGGTTTCACCCCAAGAAATATCCAAGAGGTACAAGCGTCAAAGCTTGGGGATGCCCAAGGCATCCCCTTCTTCATCAATAAAAAGCTCAGGTCTTTCTAGACACTTCGTTTTTATTGTTTCATGCACTGTTGTGTTGTTCTTGGAGCGTCTTAGTTTTTGTTTGCTTTGATTAGTTTTTTTATTTTGTTTTAATAAAGTATTTTGGACCCCCGTTCTCACTGTGTTGTTTGAAATAAGTCGATTGGTGTTGGAAAGGAGTAGAAAGTTATTGCTTGAAAGTGCAAGAGGAGCTTGCATTGACTGTGACTTAGACTTTAGCATGACATGGTAGGTGTTGATTTGACCTTATGCTTAGTGATTATTGCTGTAGCATGACTTGTTCCAAACAATTGGGATTTCTTAGGTGTGCCTTGAAAGAATCATGCGTTGTTTTAGCATACAAAAGCATAGTATTGTGGTATTTTCCTTTGATGCTTTGTTTGGGTTGACTTGGCACATGCTCACACCATGTTATGACTAAGAACAAGTCACATAGCCTCTATGTTAATTTAGTCCTTGACTTGTAGTACCATTCTATGCTTTGATTAGTAATGTTTTGTCGCTCTGCATGATTATGGCCATTATTGCTCTCTTAGTTGGTTACTCCCAGTCTTTTGCTAGCCTCCACTTGTATGAGTAAGCTCTACACATGCTTCCAACTCCCAACAAACCAAGTTATTCCAAAGTGTCCACTATAAATTCCTATGCATGGTGTGTTACACCATTCCAAGTACATTCTTGTTTTCAGCTATCTTCCAATTAAAAAGTATTTTGTTATGTGAAAACTTAGTGATTAAAGCCCTCACAAACTTGATGGCACACTTTATATTCCTTGCCCCTAATAAAATTGAACCATTGTGTCATCAATGTTGTATATGCTTGCACTTATATGTTGGAATTAGCAGAACCATGTTGTCATGGGGAACGTTTTCAACATTGCACTTGTACTTTGTACACGGTTGATATCATGCTCTTTTTTCTATGGATGTCGCCGGTGTGAAATAAAGAGGGATCTTGTAAGTCCATGGATTTATGTATTTTGTGTTAGAGAAACGCCTGGTCCGCTAGCCTAATCCATGCCTAATCATGGTGGAAACTTGCAGCATCACCATAATGAGCAATCTATGAAGCATCCTCAATAAAAATCTATGCAAATAGTAAATAAAAAGATCGTTGAGATGCTCATTGTCTGCTTGCCTTGTCATTTTGGTTATGGGAGAGCTCCTGTACCATGTGCAAGGGGTACCCCGTTGGCGGTTCTCTATAATACACATGTACTTACTATGACAAGAACTTACAGGTGACCAAAGTTGAGTAGCATGCGGTGCGGCCCTTGTATTCAAGGGACATGAGATTGCCAACTTATACTTTGTCAAGCATATACTCCATCTTTGTTCACTTTAACCTTAATCACTTAAAGATGCTTATGATAGGGGCAATGAGGGCTGAAAGCTAACAAGTACCATAATTTTTGGAAGCTCTTTTTGAAACTTGAAATCCCTGCTACCCTTTATGAAGGTCCTTTCTTCCACTATTATATTGAGTCTCCACCTTCTACCTTTAGGCACCAGTTAACAGAGCATAGTTGTCATTCTTAGTTCTATGTGCAGTGTCCCAAAACTTATTGATTGATGCATATTGTTGATATTGCTTGTTCTTGTGCTATTTGTATCTAGTCACTCTTATGAACTTTGAAGGTGTCATATGCATCTATTTGCTACTCTATGAGGGACAAGCTGAATGCCACTATGCTATGTTTTATGTATGTGAAACAAACAAACATTTTTCAATGCATGTTATTCATGATCTTTGTTTATAGCATTTCATGTTGCATGCATAATTACTTTGTCTTATTGTTAGAACTCCATCTTTCATGTACATGTTTAGAGTTCTTTGATTCCATCTTTTAATGCTTGCAAATGGTTTGATCTTGGTTTTGATGGTGCATGTCACCTCAAAAATTATTCTTTTATCACTTACCTACTCAAGGACAAGCAGGAGTTAAGCTTGGGGATGCTTGATACGTCGGAAACGTGTCTATAATTTTTTATGCTCCATGCTTGTTTACTATCTACTTTGCTTTGCTTTGTCCACACTTTGAGGTGTTTTTATATGTTTTTTGGTACTAACCTATTAACAAGTTGCCACAGTGCCAGTTGCCTGTTTTCTTCTATTTTTGGTTCCAGAAAGGTAGAAAATCAATATTCTCGTAATTGGACGGGACAAAAGCCAAAGTTAATATTTTACCGTGGGTAACACGAAGCCGAAGTACGAGACGGAGGAGACCCACCAGGGGGACACACCCCCTGGACACACGGGTGGGACCACCCCGTGCCTGGGGGGTGCAGCCGCCCTGGTGGCCCTCCAACCTCTCCTATTCGCCTATAAGAAGCCCTCGACACCTAAACCCTAAGTACTCGATCAATATTCCACGAAACCGTCTATAGCCACCGCCACCATCGTCCCTAGATCGAGGGGTCTAAAGCTCTTCCCGACACCCTGCCGGAGGGGAGATCATCCCAGAGGACTTCTTCTTCATCATGCCAGCCTCTGGTATGAAGCGTGAGTAGTTCCACCTTGGACTATGGGTCCATGTAGTAGCTAGATGGTTGTATATCCTCCTTGTGCTTTCATGTCTAGATCTTGTGAGCTCCGTTCTTGATCAAGATCTAATATATTTGTAATCATGCATGTTGTGTTTGTGGGGATCCGATGGATATTGAGATTACTATGTCAAATTGATTAATGGTTTTGTCTATTTGATTCTATCATGTATGTGTTGTTTGTGATCTTACATGCTCTCCGTTGTTAGTAGCTATCTTAGACAAGTAGTTTCTAGTGACTCCAAGAGGGGTATTTATGCTCGATAGTGGGTTCATGCATCTACTCAATCAAGGGAAGTGACAGAAATCTCTATGATTGTAGATGTGATGTTGCCACTAGGGAGAAAACAATGATCTCTTGTTCATGGAACAAGTGGATTGTTTACCTTACACACTTTGCTTAAAGAAGTTTTCTGTTGCTTGGAACTTAATACTGGAGGGGGTTCAGATGATAACCCAAAGGTGGACTTCTAGTCATAGATGCAGTTGGATGACAATCTATGTATATTGTTGTATTGCCCAATCTAATAGCATAGGATATTTTTGTCTAGTATTGCATTGTTATTCCTTGCTCAGTCCTGTCAATTGCCCTGCTGTAATTTGTTTACCCAGTATGCCATGTTTGTTTATTTAAGGAGAACACCTCTAGTGAACTATGAACCCCGGTCCAATGTTTACCATTGATACATCTTCCACTGTTACTATTTACTTGCTGCAAACCATCATCACCTTCCACACCATAAAGTTAATCCTTTGTTACAGCAACCGGTGAGATTGACAACCTCACTGTTCGTTGGGGAAAAGTATTGAGTTTGTGTTGTGTAGGTTTCCATGTTGCTTGCAACACCTTTGCGACGTTTCCTTCATCCTACCGGTTCGATAACCTTGGTTCTTACTGAGGGAAGACTTGCTGCTGTGCTGCTTCACACCTTGCTTTTGGGGTTAACCGACGAAGTGCTCCACGTCAACACGGTGTCATCAAGGACACATGGGAATTCTGTCAAGTGCTTTCACTTCAAATAGCTGAGTAGTCTTCTTTGGTGTTGTAAGTGTTGTGTGGGCTAATGTACCGACCTTACTTGTACTAATACATACTTGTGATTAAACCCCCTGCAAGCATCCACAACTACAGGAAAGTAATTAAAATATAAACCTAACCACAGCCTTAAACTCTGAGATCCTACGCTCCCTTGTGCAATGGTGTCCTAACAGGAGTTCATATTTCTGTCACTCCGGCAACCCCACAATTAGTAGCCAAATACACAATGCATTCCCCTAGGACCATAAATGGTGAAGTACCATGTAGTCGACGTTCACATGACACCACTAGAAGAATAGCACCACAACTTGGATAATAAATATCTCAACATAAATCCACTACTAAAAACATGACTTCTCTCATGTCCTCAAGAACTAGACGAACTACTCATAAGACATCATATGGATCAAGATGAAAGATGATATGGTGATGAATAACAATCTGAACATAAACAATAATCCAATGGTTCCACTCACAAGCATCAACTACAATAGTAATCAACAGCGGGAAAGTTTCCCCTCAGATATATGCAAGTATTCAACACGATTGTTACAGCAGTACGGAGTGGTGATGATGGTGATAGTGGAGATGATGGTGTGGATGATGATGATGATGATCCCGATGAAGTCTAGCTTGTTGATGGTGTTGATGGCGACGATCTCCCCTCTCCGGGAAGGAATTTCCTTGGCAAAAATCTGTCTGCCGGAGAGCTCTTTCTCTCTCGGTGTTTTCCGCCCCGCAGAGGCAGCGGAATCTTTCTGTGGTTGCTCCGTGTATCTTAGGGTTTCGAGGATAATATATAGGCAATAGGGCGGATTCGGAGGCCGGCCAGGTGGGCCACACCCACCCGAGGCGTGGCCCAAGGGGGCCCGCACCTAGGGGGTGTGGGCCCCCTGTGGCCCAACTCCGCCTCCCCTTCTGGCTTCCTTTGTCTTTTCGGAAAATATGATTTTCCAATATTTTTTTGATCTTCGCGAAATTTCAACAAAACACCTCTTTTTCCATCAGAATCCTAACTCCGGCAGTTAATTCTCCAAGAATCATCCAACATGCAAAAACAAATGAAAAGACATAAGTATCACCTCTTAATATGAAATATATCAATGAATAGAGGCAAATTATGATATAGAATGGTGATGCAAATTGTACGTATCAACTCCCCCCCGAGCTTAGACCTTCGCTTGTCCCCAAGCGAAAACTGAGCTCAGTAAACATGTCCACAGGTTTATGGAGTGAAGTGTCGATAAAAGAATACGGACAAGAAGCATCACTTACCATTACACAACTCATAGAAGAAGCAAACTCACCATTATGTAACTTAGCTTGAGATGCATAAAGATAAATCATAATTGTAATTGTCAAACTTTTGTTCTTGTTTAGAGAACAGTTGGCAAATAGTTTCACAAAGAAGCTTTTGAAGAATTTTCACAACAAGAGTACTCTTTGCTCAAACATAAAAGGTTTCTCACAATGACGGCTTTCAAAGTAACACTCAATAGATAAGAGTTTTGTGCAAACAAGGAAGATAGAGAACATGATTGAATAAATCATCATATGAATGCTTGAAACACAACAACTCAAATGCTTGCTAGAGATAGAGGGGAAAAAGGTTTACTAACTCAACTTAGAAAATAGGAGAAAGGTCCTTCATAGAAGGAAGCAGGGATTTCAAGTCATAAAGAGCTTCCAAAAGATTATGGTACTTACTAGCTTTGAGCCCTCATTGCCCCTATCATAAGCATCTTGAGGTGCTTAAGGTTAAAGTAAACAAGGATGGAGTATATGCTTGACGAAATATAAGTTGGCAATCTCATGTCCCTTGAGTACGAGGGCCACTCCTCATGCTACTCAACTTTAGTTACTGGTAAGTTCTTGTCATTGTAAGTACATGTGTATCATAAAGAACCGCCAACAGGGTACCCCTTGCACATGATATAGGAGCTATCCCATAATCAAAATGACAAGGCAAGCATACAGTGAGCATCTCAGCGATCTTTTTATTTGCTATTTGCATAGGTTTTTATTGAGGATGCTTCACAGATTGCTCACTATGGTTATGCTGCAAGTTTCCACCATGATTAAGCATGGCTTAGGCTAGCGGCCCAGGCATTTCTCTAACACACATACATAACTCCATGGACTTACAAGCTCCCTTTTATTTCACACCGACGACATCCGGAAACAAAAGAGCATGATATCAACTGGATAAGTATCCATAAGTGTTGAAAGTGTTCCCCATGACAGCACGGTTCTGCTAATCCCAATGTATAGATACAAGCATATAAAACTTCGCTGACACAATGGTTCAAGTTTATTAGGGGCAAGAAAATAAGGTGTGCCATCAAGTTCGTGAGAGCTTTACTAACTAGTTTTCACATAACAAAACAATTTTTAATTAGAAAGATAGATGAAGGTTGAGAATTTGCTTGGAATAGAAATAATCCTAATAGGTAGGTATGGTGGACACAAATGGTACGGTTTTGGTTCGAAGGGATTGGATGCATGAGAAGTATGCCTTCTCAAAACAGATTTTTGGCTAGCAAAGATGGGTAGAAAGCAAAAGAGTTGAAGGAAACAAGCAAACCTACAAGTGATAAAGCCAAACATGCAATCTTTCTTGAAGACACAAAAGATCTTAAATAAATAATACCAAGCTTATGAACCAATCAAGAAAGAAAATAGATGATACAAAATACCTGTAAGCTTTTTCTCTTTTCCTTTCAAACCTCAAAAAGTGTTGCTACTGACTAGAGCTCGGTTTGCCAAAAACAATTTAGATCTACTTGATGCTCCCAAAGTGATACCAATACTGATCAACAAGATCAATCATATAATAGAGATTGCAAACTAAAATAAGAAGTGCAAAAAGTAAAAGGTGAAGCTTCTCATTAATATTCCATAAAGGCACTCACACCAAGGGATACATAGATAGCCAACTAAAGGAGAGATACTTCCACAATGCAAACCAACCTATAAAATAACTTCTCTACCAAAGATATGAATCTACTAAAAAGGTAAAAGATAAAAGATAATGATGTGATACCGCGGCACTCCCCCAAGCATGGAACAAGCCAAGGGGATGCCAAACCTGATGACGAATTACTCCTTCGGTGGTGTGGTGTTCCCTTGTCATCATCAGACTTCCAAGGTAAAGGTTCCCCATCCAAAAAGGATGTCTTGGTTTCCACAATCCTAAAACTAGTAGTAGAGCTGATGCGATTAAATCTAGCCTCATACTCACAGTTTTGATTTTGTATGTCGTAGAGCTATGCTTGTAATTGGTTGGTGGTCTAATGAAGCGAGAAGATTTCATCTCGGAGCTCAACAACCTCCTCATTGTGCTTGGCAATGAGTTCTGAACTTATCTTATGGATGACATCCACTTCGCATCCGCTATCTTTTTATACCTGAAAAGTTCCTGCTCCAATGCTTCCATCCTGTCTTCTAGACTGCCTTCTCCCTTGGGGCCTTGAACTTCTTTGATCTGCACCTTCCCATCCTTGATAATCAACTCCTTAGGATGAATCTTCAACTCATACATATATGGGTTGATGACATCCGCGGAGGAATCCTCTATGGGTGATCCAGAGGAAGACATTGTAGCTCCAAAACTGAGAACCTGCCTGACAGAAACAGATCGAAATATAAACACGATGAGAACACGATACACGAACCTTGGGGGATCCGGGGGTATATATTACGAAGTTTCAATGCATAAAGAAGGTACTGTGTGAAAACGAGGCGGGAACGGAGTTTAGGGGGCTCACACCCCCTCCAGGCGCGGCCAGCTGGGGGCCCGCGCCTAGGGTGGGTGTGGCCACCCTGGCCTCCGTTTCCTCCTCTGTTTCGTCTCATAACCCTCCGTATGTAATAAAAACATCAAAAATATAAAAAGATTAGGCTTTCACGAACCTTCAGTTTTCACCACTTTTTACCTATTCAAAGACGGACTTTGCAGATTCTGGTGTTTGGTTTCTAATAAATTCTTCCGGAGTCACCATTTGAATAATATCAACATCTTCATTATAAGAATCTCCAGAAATATAATGTTTGAGCCTTTGACCATTCACCACCTATGTAGTGTTGTCCTTTAAATAAGATATTTTGATATCCCCTGAACGATTCACTTCCTCAATAACAAAAGTTCCTTCCCATTTTGAGAGTAGTTTCCCTGCAAAAAAATCTTAGACGAGACCTATACAAAAGAACTTTCTCACGAACATGGAACTCCCTTTTGAGAATTATCCTATCATGCCATCTTTTTACTTTTTCCTTAAAGAGTCTAGCAATTTCATAAGCTTCACTTCTCCACTCATCTAAGGTACTCAAGTCAAGCAATCTTTTCTCACCAGCAAGTTTAAAATCTCTATTCAATTCTTTCACTGCCCAATAAGCTTTGTGTTCTAATTCTAGAGGCAAGTGACAAGCTTTCCCATAAACAATTTTGTAAGGAGACATCCCCATAGGATTTTTATAAGCAGTTCTATAAGCCAATAAGGCGTTATACAAATTTTTAGCCCAATTATTCATGGATCTATTGACAGTCTTCTGCAAGATAGATTTAATTTACCTATTCGAAAGTTCTACTTTACCACTGGTTTGGGTGTGATAAAATGAAGCAATTCTATGGTTAACATCATATTTAGCAAGAGTTTTCCTAAAACCACCATGAATAAAATGAGAGCCTCCATCAGTCATGAGATATCTAGGCACACCAAACCTAGGAAAAATAACATCTTTAAGTATTTTTAAAGAGGTCTTACCATCAGCGTTGTTTGTAAGTATGGCCTCTACCCACTTTGTAACATAGTCAACAACAACAAGAATATGAGTATACCCTTTTGAAGGGGGAAAAGGACCCATAAAGTCAAATCCCTAAAAATCAAAAGGTTCAATAACAAGAGAATAATTCATAGGCATTTCATTGCGTCTAGAAATGTTACCAACTCTCTGACATTTGTCACAAGATAAAACAAACTTCCTTTCATCCTTGAAAAGGGTAGGACAATAAATTCCAGATTGTAAAACTTTTTGTGCAGTCCTATCCCCAGCATGGTGTCCTCCATAAGCACTGCCATGACATTTCCTCAATATCTCTTGTTGTTCATACTCTGGAACACATCTTCGCATAATACCATCTACTCCTTTATATAAATGTGGATCATCCCAAAAGTAATGCCTCAAATCATAAAAGAATTTTCTTCTTTCTGAGCTGTAAAGGTTGGAGGCAAATACTTGGAAACAATAAAGTTAGCATAATCAGCATACCAAGGACTTGCATGCGGGCTTACCCTTATTGCAGCCAACTGTTCATTTGGAAAACTATCATTAACAGGCAAAGGGTCAAAAGAAATGTTTTCCAAACGAGATAGATTGTCAGCAACAGGCTTTTCAGCACCTTTCCTATCTATAATATGCAGATCAAAATCTTGTAAAAGCAACACCCATCTAATAAGCCTAGGCTTAGCGTCTTTCTTTGTCATAAGGTACTTAATAGCAGCATATTCAGTATGAATAGTAATCTTTGAATCAACAATATAGGATCTAAACTTATCACGAGCAAAGATTACAGCTAAGAACTCCTTTTCAGTAGTAGCATAATTCTTTTGATCATAATGAATAACATTCAACTTCTTATCAACATGTTTCCCAAGAACAGCACCCATAGCAAAATCACTAGCATCACACATAATTTCAAAAGGTAAGCTCCAATCAGGTGGTTGAACAATAGGATCAGTAGTCAAAGCTTTCTTCAATTTTTCAAAAGCTTCCTTACAATCATCATCAAAAACAAAAGGCACATCTTTTTGAAGAAGATTAGTAAGGGTCTTTGAAATTTTGGAGAAATATTTAATAAACCTCCTATAGAAACTAGCATGACCAAGGATACTACGAATACCTTTTATATCCCTAGGACAAGGCATCTTCTCAATTGCTTCAATTTTGTCTATGTCTACTTCAATACCTCTTTCAGAAATTTTGTGTCTAAGAACAATCCCTTCCTTAACCATGAAATGGCATTTCTCCAAATTAAGAACAAGGTTAGTTTCTTCACATCTCTGCAAAACTTTATAAAGGTTGTGCAAACAATTATCAAAAGAAGTTCCATAGACAGAGAAATCGTCCATGAAAACCTCCACAATTTCTTCATAAAAACCATGAAAGATAGCAGACATACATCTCTGAAAGGTAGCAGGAGCATTACATAAACCAAAAGGCATACGCCTATAAGCATAAGTATTATAAGGACAAGTGAAGGTGGTTTTCTCTTGGTCTTGTGCTCTCACCGCAATTTGAGAGAACCCAAAATAACCATCAAGAAAACAAAAGTGAGTCTTTTTAGACAACCTTTCTAGCATTTGATCAATAAAGGGCAAAGGATAATGATCTTTCTTAGTAACTTTATTAACCTTTCTAAAATCAATGCACATCCTATACCCAACCACTATTCTTTGGGGTATAAGCTCATTACTTTCATTAGGCACAACAGGGATTCCCCTTTCTTTGGGACACAATGAACAGGGCTAACCCATTGACTATCAGCAATAGGATAAATAATACCAGCGTCAAGGAGTTTTAATACCTAATTTCTTCCACATCCTTCATCTTAGGATTTAAACAGCGTTGGTGTTCAACAAATGGTTTTGCATTAGGTTCTATATTGATAGCATTCTAACATATAGTAGGAGAAATCCCTTTTAAATCATCAAGAGTATAACCCATAGCTCCTCAGTGTTTCCTCAATATTTCCAATAACCTCTCTTCTTCCTTTCCTGGAAGTTTAGAACTAATAATAATAGGATAAATTTTCTTATCAACTAGATAAGCATATTTAAGATCATCAGGTAGAGGTTTTAATTCGAAAACGGGGTCCCCTTTAGGTGGTAGTGTGGTACCCAAATCTTCCATAGGCGGATTATGCTTAAGTAACTCTGGTTGACGAAGGAAAACCTCGTAAATCTCATTTCTTTCCTTCATGAAGACCTCGCTTTCATGATCTTCCATAAACTGCAGCAAGGCATTGTTAGGAGCAAGAGAAATAGCAGAAAGTTGTTAAACCTTAAAATCCTCATTAGGAAATTCATTTTATAAGGAGTTTTAGCAAATTTGGAAAATTAAACTCATAAGACTCTCCATCAAACTTAGTCAAAACTTTTTGTTTCCTACAATCTATGATAGCCCTACAAGTATTCAAGAAAGGTATACCAAAGATAATAGGGAAGGTTTTACTAGCTTCAGAACCAAGTACAACAAAATCAGCAGGATATTTAATCTTACCACAAAGAACCTCCACATCTCTTACAATGCCAATGGGACAGACTGTCTCTCAATTAGCAAGGTGAATAACCACATCAATATCCTCAAGCTCATAAGGGCCAATTTATTCATAACTTCCCTGTAAAGCTCATAAGGAATAGCACTAGAACTAGCACCAATATCACATAAACCATAATAGAAATGATCACCAATTCTAACAGAAAGCACAGGGACGCTAGATTTTCTAGCTTTCCTAGAATGAGAGATAATATTAGAAGCGTCTTCACAGAAGACAATGTGCTCATCCTCTATATTTTTAGTGACAAGATATTTCACAATAGCTACCACAGGTTCCATGTTTATTTTCTCATCAGGTTCCACAGTTTTCTTTGCACTTTTGCTAACCAAATTAGCAATGACAGAATGTTGCTTTACCTTAGCAGGAAAAGAGATTTTCTCAACATAAAGTTCAGGAAAAATAGGATCAAGAGTACAAACTTCAATGCTAGCAGGAACATGGGTAACAATATCTTTATAAGGAGCATGGTACTTGTCCCACTCCTTTTTGGGAATTTCAATATAAGAGGCAAAGACCTTAAAACACTTTGCAAGAACTTGAGAATCAAGACCATACTCAGTACTAATATCACGGAAGTCATCAGTTCCCATAAAGGATTTAATGCATTCATAATCATAGTTTATACCTGACTTTCTTCCTTTGTCATTCTCCCATGCTTCATTGTTCTCTTGAATACGTCTAGGAGATCTCATTTAGTTTCTTCCTTCATACCCAACACAAGAAGCATCTAGTAAATATTTATCATGAAGAGAAAGCCTAGCATAAAAGTTATTGATAATAATATTGTTAGGGAGTTCATGAATAGGACATTTAAGCATTAGTAACTTCAATCTCCCCCAAGCTTGAGATGTACTCTCTCCATCACGAGGCCAAAAGTTATATATCAGATTCCTATCCTTATGAATCTCACTGGGAGGATACAATTTAGAATAAAAGAGAGGTAATATTTCCTCCCATTCCATGGATTGTCCATTTTTCAGCAGTTTATACCATTCTTCAGATCTTCCTTTCAATGATATAGAGAGTAACTTCTTCACCTATTCAGTTGTGATACATGCACACTTAAACAACCCGCATAATTCATGGATAAAAAGCAAGTGATCACCAGGGTAGACAGTTCCATCCCCTAAATAATAATTATCCATAACACGATCAACCATACTTGTAGGTATCTTAAAAGGATCTATCTCAACAAGTGGTGGTTCATCTACTACCCTAACAGTGGTAGTAGTTTTCCCAAACAGAAAACCAAGTGGGTTATCCATATTGGAAACAAAGTAACAAACGGAAATAAAAAGCAATACTCATAGTAGAAGTTTCCTTTACCAGTTCCACTCTCCAATAGCGCTTCACTCCCCGGCAATGGTGCCAGAAAATAGTCTTGATGACCCACAAGTATAGGGGGTGTATCGTAGTACTTTTGATAAATAGGAGTGTCGATCCCAACGAGGAGCAGAAGGCGTTGACTAGTGGTATGGAGCAGGAAATCTCTATAAATACTTAGCAAACAGATTTTTAGGGGTTTTCTGAAGAAGCAAGGAAATAAAGTGCAAGCAATAAAGACAGCAAACAATTTCAGCAAGTGGACCAATCTTTTCTTACCAAAGTACAAGCCGGTGGAAATACTTATAAGGACCAAACGTTCTCGAGGACACATGGGAATTCTGTCAAGTGCTTTCGCTTCAAATAGCTGAGTTGTCTTCTTTGGTTTTGTAAGTGTTGTGTGGGTGAACCTTTGATAATGTACCGACCTTACTTGGACTAATACATACTTGTGATTAAACCCCTTGCAAGCATCCACAACTACAAGAAAGCAATTAACGTATAAACCTAACCACAGCCTTAAACTCTGAGATCCTACACTCCCTTGTGCAATGGTGTCCTAACGGGGGTTCAGGTTTCTATCACTCCGGCAACCCCACAATTAGTAGCCAAATACACAATGCATTCCCCTAGGCCCATAAATGGTGAAGTATCATGTAGTCGATGTTCACATGACACCACTAGAAGAATATCACCACAACTTAAATACTAAACCATTGAATAATTTCTCAACACAAATCCACTACTAACAACATGACTTCTCCCATGTCCTCAAGAACTAAACGAACTACTCATGGGACATCATATGGATCAAGATCAAAGATGATATGATGATGAATAACAATCTGAACATAAACAATAATCCAATGGTTCCACTCACAAGCATCAACTACAATAGTAATCAACACCGAGAAAGTTTCCCCTAAGAACTATGCAAGTATTCAACACAATTGTTACAGCGGGATGGAGTGGTGATGATGGTTCTGGTGGAGATGATGGTGTGTATGATGATGATGATCCTGATGAAGTCTAGCTTGATGATGGTGTTGATGTCGACGATCTCCCATCTCCGTGAAGGAATTTCCCTGGCAGAAATCTATCTGCGAGAGAGCTCTTTCTCTCTTGGTCTTTTCCGACCCGCGGAGGCGGCAGAATCTTTCTGTGGTCGCTCCCCCGTGTATTAGGGTTTCGAGGAGAATATATAGGCGAGAGGGTGGAGCCAGATGTGGGCCAGGTAGTCCACACCCCCTGTAGGAGCGGCCTGGGGGTGGCCCACGCCTGGGGGGTGTGGGCCCCCTGTGGCCCATCTCCACCTCCCCTTATGGCATTCTTCATCTTCCAGGAAAATATGGTTTTCTGTAGTTTTTATGGTATTTTTCTGATCTTCACGAAATTTCATCAAAACACCTCTTTTTTCATCAGAAACCTGACTCCGGCATGTTCATCCTGCAAGAATCATCCAACATGCAAAAACAGATGAAAAGACATAAGTAACACCTCTTAATATGAAATATATCAATGAATAGAGGAAAATTATGATATAGAATGGTGATGCAAATTGGACGTATCACGTACTGCCGAATTTCAAAGACTCCTCTTTTCTCACAGGAGCCTCTCCACCAAATACAAGAAAGTGCTGCTTGTGTTGAAGAAAACAGGTATATCTTTGCTTCATTGTTTCACATACTCTTTTCCTTCTTGATCAGCCGAACTAACTTATGATTTATATCTTGCTAGCCGGGTTAGATTCCCATAACAAGGAGCTAAAGAAGCGCATTTCCGACCTGGAAGGTACCTCGCTGCTATACACCTCATCTTTTCTCTTTGCCCCTTCTTGGCTTGCCTCGTGATTTTTATCTTGGCTCAGCCGGATCAAAAGCTTTTACAGAGTTTCATCAGGATTGCATTTCTATGCCTGAAATGATGACCAATTTTCTCGAACAAGAAGGAGAATACCAAGCAAAGATGAAGGGGAAAGATGATGAGATCTCTCGGATCCGTGCCGAAAATGACAATCTGAAGAAACTCTAGAAATATGAGCTTGATAAACTTGACCAGGAGTTCACCGAGGAGAAGAGCCGACTCACCCTCTAGATGGAGAAGGACAAAGAGCTGATCCAAGCGGCCGAGGTCAAGTTTTACTCGGTAAATATTGAGCTCGAGAAGCTTAATAAGAAGCATGCTGGTTGGTTGACTGAGCTTACTCGGATCCACATCGTCATGTGCTGTGAGTTCCTCTCTTGTTCTCTGTTTCTATCCGACGTTTCTATTACACTGTCTGTTTCTTTCATTTACTTGTGAATTTTTGCTCAATTTCTCAGATAACTTTCCAGAGTCAAAGGTTCGGGGTGCCACTGCCTTCCAAAAAGATCGGCTGCAGAGAGGCGAATCCAGCAACCCCTCCTCTACCTAAAAAATTATGATTTCTTGGTCAGCCCACAGCCAGCCTTAAGCCCATGAAGACCTTTGGGGTTGATCTTATGGATGCCACCGTCCGAGTATTCCATACTCTCTAGCCAACTGAGCCTAGACCCAAGCATGTCACAAAAAATGGTCGAGAGACTGATGGATTATGAGACGCGGGTTAACTTATGAAGGGAATCTGCTGCATGGGCTGGTGCTGACATAGCTTTGTCCTTTATGTTGTCATGGTACGAAGGTATCAACCTAGATACTCTTAAGAACATGTGCACATGCGCCAAGTGGACGACTGATCTAGAATTTATCCAGTTGCGCCAAGCTCGAGCCTATCAATTGATCAAATATGCCAACAACCATGCTTAGAATGAAGGGCCTAGTTTCCTCGATGATGTTGACAACAAATACATTGAAGAAGATTCCAACGAGGAGGAAGAAAATCCGGATGAGGACGAGGAAAACTTGGAAGATCAAGCAGAAGCCGAGGCTCCCACTCCTGAAGCTGATACTCCTACTCTGGAAGCTGAGGCTCCTACCTCTAAGGCTCCTACCTCGGAGGCTAAGGCCCCTACCTCGGATACTGCCATTACTCCTCCAGTTGTTGATGATTCGGCTCCCGCTGCTCCTTAGGCAAGAAAAAACATGAAATTTCATTAAATCCCCGGTTTGCCGGGAGCAGAATGTAACATACAGTTTAAGTTGTTTTTATACTTCTATGCTTGTTTATGTGGGATCCTTTTGGGCTGAGTCCCTGAGTTTCATTTTATTATTTGATCAATTCTATGATCCGTCTCATGTCTACCATTTTTTGGCGTTCGACTTATGAGTCCAAAATCAAAAAAATCAAATTAACAATACTTTGAAATTTCGAAAATGAGCTCATAGTGATTTGACATAATAATAAATAAAGTAAATGCAGAGGTTAGTAAAAAACAAGTGTCAGCTCGCTTATTTTTCATTCCTTAGTTGTTTTTCATGTGTTTGGCATCGCCAACTTTTCTCTTGCTTGCCATGAAGCCTATTTTTTGACAGCAGCAAGTCAAAGAGTGGGCCTTTTTTCCCGACAAATTAATAATCCACCTAAGGGTTAAGTATTCTAAGATAGCCGACATATAAAAAGTAAATACAGAAAAAGACAATTTCTACTAAGGCAGTCCCCGAGTTATTGCTCGAGGTGCCTAGGTTTCATTAATTATCTCATTGCCGACATACAATTCGACATATGAGAGTTTGAGATACATACACTTCTACTAAGTGTAAAATGGACGAAGGAGAGCTACATTCCATGGCCTTTTCAACTCTTTTCCTGACCTGTCTACCTTATTCTTCTCCTGTGCTTGAGCATCTATGAGATAGTATGCATCACTGTGTAATGCTTTGCTCACGATAAATGGTCCATCTCATGGAGGTGATAGTTTATGCATGTCGGCAGTACATTGCACTAGCCGAAGCACCAAATCCCCTTCCTAAAAGACTCGAGGATTTACTTTCTGGCTATGATAATGCCAGAGATTCTGTTGATGTATGGCGGATCTGGACAATGCCAATTCTCTTGCCTCTTCCAGCATATCAACATCATTTTGCCAGGCCTCTTGTACTTCAGCTTCTGTGTACTGGGTGACCCTAGGATAACCATGCGCTAGGTTGGCTGGCAATACAGCTTCTTTCCCATATACCAGAAAGAATGACGTATATCCCATTGATCGATTCAGAGTTGTCCTTAGGCTCCATAGTAATGCTAGAAGTTCTTCAATACAACACCCCGCTGATCTTTGTAGTGTCTTAATGAGCCAGTGTTTTATCCTAGATATTACCAACCCATTGGATCTCTCCACTTTCCCGTTCGATGCGGGATGTGTGACTAATGTAACATCAAGTCTTACATGTTTATCTTGGAAGAATAGAGCAAATGCTCCCTCGGCAAAGTTGATGCCATTGTCTGTTATTATACTATGTGTATCCATATATCAGGATGATATCCTTGAGGAATGATACAGCTGTGGGACCATCACACTTTCTTATAGGCCTAACCTCAATACACTTCGTAAACTTGTCAACCATGACCAATATATGAGTCATGTTGCCTCTGGCCGGCTTAAATGGCCCAACCATATCCAAACACTATACAGCAAATGGCCAAGTGATAGGTATAGTTTTTAGTTCAGAGGATGGTGTATGTATCTTGATCGAGTACCTATGATAGCCATTGAATTTTTTTCACAAGTTCTTTAGCATCGTGCAAAGCACTGGGCCAGTAAAATCCATGTCGAAAAGCATTGGACACCAAGGCTCTAGATGAGGAATGATGCCCACATTCACCTTGATGGATATCTCGAAGAATTTCTCGCCCCTCTATCGGATCAATACATTGATGTAGGACACTGATAACACTCCTTTTGTATAACTCTCCATTTATTATGGTATAGGCTTTTGACCTTCTTTGGATTTGTCTAGCGAGCACCTCATCACCTGGTAAAGTTTCATCCTTCAAAAAATTCAAGATTGGTTGTGCCCATGCTGGTACCACACGGGCCAGGAGAATCACCTCATCAACTTACGTCAGATCTGCCAACATAACTTCTAGCGGACATGGATAAACAGTCCCCAGGCTTTGCGGAGCAAGTCCCCGGGTTTTGCGAGGCAGTCCCCGAGTTATTCGCGTCACTCCTCCAATCAATATCCATTGGGACAACATCATACCCCGGAGTGGCTGGGATATGGATTGACTCAGATTCTAGTAACGGGATAATGAATGGTTTTCTGAGGTGCTCCAGAGCTATGCCTGGCACCATAAATTGCCTTCATGAGCCGATTTTGGACAATGTGTTGGCTTCATCATTCTATGCTCGAGGTACGTGGTGGAATTGACATCCCTCAAAGTACCCACTAATTTTTTTGCATGTGAAATCTATATAAGGACATGTTTGCATCCAGGGTGTATCAATGACCCGTCACTTGCTACACTACCAAAGCACTCAATCCGACGTATTCCAATATCCTTTGATACTTTCAATCCATGCACAAGTGCTTCATATTCGGCAATATTGTTTGACGCGGCGAAATGTATCTACACCACAATTTTAGTCGATCTTTCTTAGGCGAGGTAAGCACTATCCCGACGCCTAATCCTGTTCTCAGTTTTGATCCATCAAAATTCATTATCCAGTAATTAGAGTCAGGCAAGGGCGGGTCATATTGCATTTCATCCCAATCAACAAAAAAGTCGGCCAATGCTTGGGACTTGATTGCATCTCGCCTATCAAAATATTGGCATATGGAGTTAGCTCAATAACCCATTTGGCAATTCAGCCACTTGCATCTTTGTTACCCATTATCTTAGATATTGGTGCTTAACATATTACCTTAAAAATAATGCTTAAGCTTTTTGGCTGCCATATAAACGCCATATGCCATTTTCTAATAATGTGGGTAGTTTTTATTTGAAGAAAAAGGTACTTCACTTACATAATATACCGGCCTCTGCACCGACTTACCCTCTTTGTCATGCTCCACCACTACCACGGCACTTATGACATGGTTGGTTGTTGCTATGTAGAGAAACATTGCTTCCTTGGATAGTGGTGAGGCCAACACTAGTGCAGAGGATAACATCTTTTTTAATTCATGAAAGGCACTATTGGCCTGCGGTGTCCAGATGAACTTGTCCGACTTTTTCATTAACTGGTATAGAGACAATGCCTTTTCTCCCAGCCGACTAACGAAGCGACTCAGTGATGCCAGGCAACCATTGAACTTCTGAACATCATTGAGACACTTCGGCAGTTCCATGCGCTCAACAATGTGGATCTTAGTTGAATTAGCCTCTATACATCGGCTTGACAAGAGAAATTCGAGTAATTTTCCTGCCGAGAAACTGAAGGTGCACTTTTTCGGGTTAAGCTTCATTCAGAATCTTCTTAGATTCGCGAATGTTTGTCGGATATCATCTAGGAGGGTATAAACTTCCTTGGTTTTTAACACCACATCATCGACATACACTTGGACATTTTTGCCAATTTGATCATGCAAACTTTTTTCATGCACCTTTGATATGTGGCACCTGCATTGCGTAAGCCGAATGGCATGGTGCGATAGCAATAAGCCTCGTACGGCGTAATAAAAATATTTTTTATTTGATGAGCTGGTTTAACGGTATCTGGTGGCGCTACAAGGAATTTATTAATACATGACCCTCCATTTTCGTCACTGAATCATCGTTGTTTATAATATATGACGATCTTCTGACGAAAAACGTATTGTCAAAAACTGAGCGTCAGTAATTGCATACAACGATATTTTTTGCAAAATCGTCATAATCGTCTATGACGATATTAGATTGGCATAACCTCTATGACGATCCAATATCATCACTGACAGTCTAGCCTAGCCACGTTAGAGCCTACGTGGCCAATATGATGTGGAAAAATTGTGATGAAATGAGATCGTCGTAATACAAATTCAGTCTGGTATAGTTTGGTCAGTTATATGGGTCAAGCCCATTAATATGGCCTTTTTATGTTGTTCACCGTAGCATTTTAGGATCTCTTTTTTTAGGGCTTTAGCCTTTTAGATCCATTCCTATTTCTATTTTCAGCATTTTCTAACATGTAGAATTTATCCCATTTATTATTTCAGATCAATTCTTTTATCTAAATGGGCAAAGACCAATACCAGTTCGTCTCCTTTTTTGATCCTATGCTCCCAATTCTTTGGGCCTATGGCCCTTCTATAGCTTGGCCACTAAATTTAGATCCAATTGCAGTAATAGAAACAAGATTCACAAATAACCAATTGTATATAGAAGAACCAATTGTAAACAAGTCACATTCACATTCCACACGATAGTCAATATGAGATCAATATGAGATTCACAAACAACCATATAGAGGTCACAACCATACACATGTCACACAATAGTAAAAAATGAACTAGCCTAGCCAGAATTTTGACAGAACATATAATCCGCTTAACCAAAAGGTTTATCCCTCCAGTGTGGTATTGTTCCTTGGCAATGACAGGCTGATACAAAACATCTAGACATTCAAAGAAAACAAATAATATGATTAACAAGATAAATAATAAGGTTCGCTATTGACACGGTTCAAAACATGCATGTCGGTGTTCTTACTCATTGACGAGGTGAGCCAGGCTACTGCATTGTTGCTTCCACAAGAGATGATTCCCTTATTCTCCATTATGTTACTTAACTCCAAACAAAAACATCCTTATGCATAGTGCCTACACTCAAAAAATAAGAATCATACGGCTGTTTGTGGCTTGCCATAACAAATATGAATAAGAAAGACACTGCTAGAACACTACAGCTACTCTCATGTCCTTAGAACCAAGTACCTGCTTCTAAGTAGCCAAAATAAAAAGGTAAATTAACACAGTGAAGTCACTCACAAGGACCTTATAACTCACTAGACAACATACAGAGAACAAGATAATTGCAAAGGAACAAAAAAAAGTGTGGGACGATCAATTATATCATGATCAAGCAATTACCTCCTCTAGAATTTGCCACAACCAATACACACCTTATTAGAAAAAGATTAGGAAGTACAATAGATAATTTTCCACAACCAATACACACTAGATTGTGGTTGTACAAAACAAGAAACAGCAGTGATGCTTACATCAACATACTAGTCATAAATCGGCAAGAAACAACAGTCATGGTAAACAACATCAATGTTTTCATTCAACATACTAGTTGTCAAGACCCGGATTTTTAATCTCAGATGCATGTTATGTCGTACATCGCAATCCCAGGATTACCATTTTTGCGAGACATAACAGATTGGTACCATAGTTTATTATCCATTACAAACCATAATAGTCTTACAAATAGTTGATCTCATGATCAAGTCTGATTACAATCAAAGCAGCGGAATAATAATAGTAGTAGCATGGTCATGGCTCCATCTTCAGGGTCACAGGCAATGCTGACGATGGGAGATGATCCTAGTTATCGTAAGCGTCCTGTTGTCCATCATCCTCGTAGTCTCCTTCATAGTCTGGCCATGGGAATAGCCAGGGACAAAGCCATGAGTACTTTGAAGTACTCGCAAACTTTCACTAAAGCAGTAAGGCCATTCCAACAATAATCTTAAGCTCTAGGTTTGTTTGCCACAAGCCAATTTTATTTCAACCAGTATCTAGTAGTAAAAACCTAACTTTTGTTGTCTAAGTTACTTAGGTGGGAACCTAGCTTCATTTCCACAACTTGTGGGGTCAAGTCAAAGTCATAATTCAAGTCACGAGTTATTTTGGAAAACATCTGACAACGGAACAGTATGGCCATCCAACGATCCATAACCGCGGGCGCGGCTATTCGAATAGTTTGACACTCTGCAAAGGTGCTACCCTTTCACCAAAACATTCGATACATCCGTCAGAAACAATCCTGAATCATCATACTCGGTATGCAGATAATCAATCCTAACCTTTCAATTACACACCCTAGTATAGGAACCTTGCCTATGAGTTTGGCCTCCCAACCATGACTATCTGTCATCTTGGTAACTGCATAGGTGGACAGTCACAATCACAAGATAGCCTCAGCTCACCTCGTTCCGCGAGGGAACCCATACTAAGACACATAAACTTCCAGTCAAGCCCTACCCAAATTCGGGTATTGTGGATCTATGGTAAACATTGGAATGGTATCGCATCCGAACCCAACCATCCGTTTTTATCAAAGTCAAGTCACATACTTCCTTCACCATCATCTTCAAGTCATTGTGTCCATAACACATGTCAAATCATTTCAATAGAATGACTCATCATTCTAAGGTTTTCATAACCATTTGTTCCCATCTAGTGATCAAGTTTATTTTAGCACTAACATATATCAAATGGGTGTGTCACTATTTGAGGGGTATCAACTAGTATTTCTACCTACATCGCTCTGAGCTCTTGAGGGCACTTTCCTAATTATCCACTAATCATCAATTAATTAACTACGAAACAACTTTGCGAAAAGTAAGGCTTGAAAGTAAAACTGAGATTTGATATAATAAAAAGGGGGATCACAAAGGGCTTGCAAGTGAGACTTGCATAGAATAGCATGCATAATGTAGCTTACATGGTTTAGCTTAGCTTGCCTTGATTGGTAAGGTGGTCGAAGTTCTCTTCCTTGTCTTCATAGAATTCTTCCTCGTCATAGCCCGGATTGATACTAGCGTCTATAAATAAATACGAGGTACACAATCACCAAACAATACTTAACTACTTCTATTCATCACACAAGGGTCACAGTAGATGATCTAGCATCATCTCTATCATTACAAGAAAAGGGTGATAAGATTTTATTTATCTTATTATTATTTTAGAAAAGTAATTTCTACTCATTAAAAAGTTACTTAAGATTTAATGTTCTCCAATGCAAAATATGGGATCATATTGACACATGTCATCACCACATCTTATAATACTTGAGAATGGGATTTAAAGTGGTTAGCCTAATTTATAAAGCTTCACACTATTTTTTAATAATATTTAAGTGGCTAAAAATGACTAGAAAGTCATTCTTTAATTTTGGGTCTAGGACTACTGTATGTAAGTATGTAGATTTTTACATATTAAGAAAGGCCTTGTCCAATATGATTTTTGAGAGTTGGAATCAACTCAAAATCACTTATGGTTGATTTTAGAAAAATGTTTGAAGTACTAAAAGCTACTGTCTTGTTATTTTTACCAAGGGTGATCCATAGTTTCAAACTGTTTGAATCCAACAGGAGTGATCAGATATTTTCATCTAATTTCAAACGAAATTGGATTCATTCAATTTGGTGCAGTGCATCTCTCTGAATTGATTTTTAAAGTTCACTACATAATGGGATTTTCAAATAAAAGATAAAACTAAGTTTAAATCGACGGGCTGTGCGCGGGAATGCTAATGTGCTGGCCCAACTATGCAAAACGCGCATAGCGGGCTGCTCCGGGGCTGGTCCTACCTATCAGCAACTAATCAAACGCGAAGCAGTATCAGCGAATCTAGGCCTTACGATTAGAGCGCGGTCAATGGTTGAGCGTCGTTGTCTCCATCACAGGGCACGCACGAGTCAGAACCCTAGCGCTATGGCGGGGGTTGGCGGGAGCTTACGAGGGCTCCAGCTAGGTGCAGCAATGGGGGCGAACGAACGAGTCAATGACGGCGGTTTGAACGATGGTCGTGGAAGCTCCTGGGGTGGCTCCTAGCTTTGGCTCCTTCCTTCCTCTGCAGCGGCGAACTCCCGTGAAATTTCGACGAAGTGGTGCTCGCCTTGCTCCAGGGTTGGGTCAGAGAGGTTCCTGTGTGAGAGAGGAGTGGAATGGTGTGCGTTTTGGGGTCGAGGAAGGACTCTATTTATACTATGACGAAGGAGGCACGGCGGCATGGCTCAGGCTCGACGGCGACGCAATTACAGTGAGCTATAGGCATGGCCAAGGGAATAGGTCGACGCGGTGCTTCAGGGAGAACGTCATACGCACAGTGGCACGGCGAGGCGTGGTCTAAATCGTTGTGGAACATCCGTGCTCTGTGACTATACTGGCGGCATTCGTCACGGCATACGGTGGTCACAGCGATCGCGCGGTCAAACGATCATGTCGTGGAGCTTGCTGGAGTCATGGCGGACGTAGTGACGCAAGGTGAGAGCGATGCGTAGCATGTGCACACAGGATTGCTATGTTCTCTAGCGCGGCGACCGGCATGGTTCAGTGTTAAATGGGCACGGCTTTGTTGGCGTCTCCTCAAGCTGTCTTTGGTCGGGGCATGGACAGGCAGAGGCGGTGAGGTCAGGGCTACCTACTAGACATCGTGGGAGAGGGAAGCGTGGTCTGTGGCATCATTTCCATGTCGGGGTGGCAAGGTGAGCTTGGGTACCGTTTTGCACGGGTCAAACGGTGAGTGATAGGAGCTCCATTGCACAGGCTAGTACTGGGTGAGTTAAGGGAACAACTTGTGAGCTCGGTGAGGTCAGAATGGTGAGCAAAGGATTGATCAAAAAAAGTGAGTAGTTGTTGAGTTTGTACCGTGATCACCAAGTGTTCGATCAAATGGCCGCAAGAACTAAACCATCACATTTTCCAATGGTTTTTGGTGGGTGTTCTGGTACTAATCTTGGTAGTCTCTGGGTGCAATGGTTTGCTAAGTGGTGAAGGTTTGAGTGGTTTTCCAAAAATGACTATCTTGATACATAAGATAGATTCAAATTTTAATTGCCTCTCAAAATAGTTTGAAAATGTTTATGCAAAGTTGGAAAGCTCCATTGGGTTTAGTGTCACTAGGTATAGCAAGAGGAGAAAATAAATGGGAAAGCTTTTGTTTGAGAGTAGTTGCTAGAGATGCTCAAAGTGAGCTAATGGTTAACTTGGGAAGAAATGACCATTAGGTCATATGCTTCATATTTTTATTTTCTTTTGTTTTTACATGATTTGATAGTGATGAAATATATCGATTCCAGCCAACGATGACACTATGACTTCAATTCGATTGATTCTTAACAAATTAGTATTTGCAATTTGTGAAGGGCGTTCTCTCTATATAATTATTTTCTTTGCGAGATCTTTTACTTTTTTTATCATGTGGGAGTTAGAATTAATTCATGTTTACTTACTTTTATCCATGTGGGGGGAGAGGCGTTTATATTTAGTTACAAAATTTATTTTATATACTGCGGGCGATTCCATTTTTTTTCTTAATCGGAGTTCTGGGTATGGGCTTATATGGTTCCAATGAATCAGGATTATATTTGGAAAGATTAATTAATCAATCTTACCAAGCAACCTTGGAAATACTTTTATATTTTGGCTTCCTTATTGCTTATGCTGTCAAATTGCCGATTATACCCCTACATACGTGGTTACCAGATACCCATGGGAAAGCTCATTATAGTACATGTATGCTTTTAGCGCAAATCTTATTAAAGATGGGAGCATATGGATTGATTCGTATCAACATGGAATTGTTACCTCATGCTCATTATCTATTTTCGCCCTGGTTGGTAATAATAGGAGCTATCCAGATAATCTATGCAGCTTCAACTTCTCTTGGTCAACGAAATTTCAAAAAAAGAATAGCCTATTTCTCCGTATCTCATATGGGTTTCATAATTATAGGAATTGGTTCCATAAAAAACATTGGACTCATTTGAGCTATTTTACAAATATTATCCCATGGATTTATTGGTGCTACACTTTTTTTCTTGGCAGGAATGGCTTCTGATAGAATGCGTCTTGTTTATCTCGAAGAACTTGGGGGATATCTATCCCAATGCCGAATTTGTTTACTATGTTTAGTAGCTTTTCAATGGCTTCTCTTGCCTTACCAGGAATGAGTAGTTTTGTCGCAGAATTAGTAGTCTTTTTTGGACTAATTACTAGTCCAAAATTTCTGTTAATGCCAAAAATGCTAATTACTTTTGTAATGGAAATCAGAATGATATTAACCCCTATTTATTTATTATCTATGTTACGCAAGATGTTCTATGGATACAAGCTATTTAATGTTCCAAACGCAAATTTTGTGGATTCTGGACCACGGGAACTCTTTATTTTAATCTGTATCTATTTACCAATAATAGGTATTGGTATTTATCCAGATTTAGTTCTCTGCCTATCCGTTGACAGGGTAGAGGCTCTCTTATCCAATTATTATCCTAAATAGGGTTTTTAATTAGTCCGCCCTATTACTATTAATGCAGAAAAAAGTAAAAAGTCTAATTAGATCTTTTTTATTTTATGTGAGAATCCTTTGAGAGGGCGTTCAAAGGGTTCTCAAATAAAACAAAAAAAGTAAAAACATGCATTTCATGAAGGTTTCATTTTATGTAATCATTTATGTGTTTTGTGACACCCTCGGGATCACGGCTAAACAAATCCCAGACCTCCGTCTGACATAATCTTAACCTTGAGCTCGAGAATATCCAGTGAAGAATCGATAACACATCAGTGACCCTACGACACAAAAAATATTATAGCAAACTCATAACTGAGCGAAGAACCAAAATATTACAAGCAGAGGTCACTAACCACAAACATCAAACAACAGAAGTCAAATTATGCTATTAAGTATAGCAAACTTAACAAATGGCCTAAGAGGCCTGAAGCATAATGATGACGTCCCATTCCATAGATTCCAGGCTGTCGACCGGGAACCCCAAGCTACTCGTCGATGTCGATGCCGTACCAAACTCATCTTCTATGGTAACACTTACTCTGCTGCAAAAGTATCAACAAAGCAAGGGTGAGTATAGGGTGTACTCCGCAAGACTTATGGCTGGTGGAGTTGTTTTGCATAAAGCCATCTTTGTTTATAAAACAAGAAGGAGGAGAAGCTCGTCTAATCAGAGTGTTTGGTATAAGAAAATGACATCTCCAAAGCATTGATCATCTTCTTTTGATATCCACCAAGTCATCATCAAACCTGATCTAGGATCACCCCCTCGTACCCAAGAGGAAGCATCCTTAAGCACCCATTAGTTTGCCAAGTTTTACGATTATCTTATTCTTCTCTATGATCCCACGTCCATTCCCAAGTCATCCATAACCACAGACACGGCTTTTCGAAAAGATTAATACCCTGCAGGGGTGTACAACTTTACCCACACGCGTTGACCGACTCTTAGCGTCACTTGACACACTTCCTTGGTGTGCTAATAGAGGGTGGTCGACCGAAACCTTTCCCTTGCTTTTGCCTAATCCATGAGTCACCAGAAGGGCTCCCGGCTGCGGTAGTTGGCCATACTCCTAGGCGGTCCTCGACTCTGTGTAACTGGATCTAGTTCAATGTCGAGCATCCTTCACCTGGCCACGTCCTATATGCTTGCACTTTCCAAAACCTTTTTCCATGCGGGTGTCAAATAAATCCTCAAACTACGGACTCATGGATCATACTAGGCAAGTTGGGGTCAAGGGGGTCCCCATAAACCCCCGGTGTGGTTGTACGCTCGTCTTGGTTCAAGAGGCAAGAACCTCGGGTCCTAAGGGTGGCAAGTATGGGACTGCAAAAACCACAACCCTTGTGGCCTCCCGTACAAGCCTTAGCATGTTTAACTCAAATCATCTGTCATACCACGTTCTCCTGTCCAACTAGGTTCATTTCGGAGCTCGGAACCATCAACCAAGTGAATCAACAGAACTACTAAAGCATGGCTAAGCACAACAGATAAAGTAGCTCTAGTAGCCCTCACAAAGCCAAACCCTAGTTATGCTAGGAGCAGTGGATCAGGGATTATAGGTTCAAAGAGAACATGCATCAGATAGGATCACTCTATCTATCGATAAAAGACCTTAGAATCGTATGCACATGGCAAGAATTTAAATACTTTGAAAGCATATGATTCATATGTATGTGTGGGGCTTCGCTTGCCTTTGCCTATTGATACCGAATAGAGATCTTCAGATGCATCATCTTGACTTGTTCGATAAATACAAGGATATAGCTCTCCAGGGTTCATGTTGTTGGCATTGTTCGTCGATGCCCTTCGATGGTCTTGATCTCGATCTTCATTCTTGGACTCGATCTCGATTCCGATATCGTATTCTACCGAAGAAGAACCAAACACCGGAAAGAGAGGGGAAACAATCAACACATGGCATCGATGCAATGCTCAATCAAGTATGATGATATGACAAGTTAAAAGTTGTTGAATTGTAACCCTAAACATGCTCGACCATTTTAAACAGGGTCCCAGAGGTGCAAACCCTAGAATAGGGGATCCTCGGAATCACCAGTGGGTTTCATTCTTTTCTTCTAATTATACTTGTCATGAGAGTTGGTTAACAATGCATGATTATATCTTAAATAGATAGATCTCATTTTTCTGAACATTTTGATATATTATTTGTATTTTTATGATTTACAGATAATTAGTTATTGAATTTACAAGATTTAAATCATTTTCTGGAATTATTAAACCCTTTTAAAATAGTTACTGCACAAGGATAATGTCAGCTCGGGGTCGCGTAAAACTTTCATCACTAGGAGATGGTCTAGCCCCAAAGACTGACTGGTGGGGTCCAGGACACATATGCAACCACGCTGGCCGAGCAGGGTTAGCGCCCACATCACGGCCCCATGGGTGCCACGCGGGCGACACGCCAGCGCCACCTGGACTCGCTCAAGAGCACATCAGACAACGTCGGAGACGGAAGAGGAAGGCGCACGGGCAAGCGATACTATGTGTTCTAGACGCAGACAACAGAGGCGAGTCTAAAGAGGGCGGCGCCGCTGCTAAGTGGCCATCGGAGCGAGGAGCACGTCGACGTCCGACGGCGGCGCTCAGCTAACTATGGTGGCAGAGCATTACAGCGTGCGAGAGAGTAGGAGGAGGGGTCGAGGAGAATTGGGTGCTCACCCTGAAGCTAAATAACGTGATTGTGAGGCCGTAGGCGGACAGGGGTGATGGCAATGGAGGCGACGGCGCTCATCGGTGTCGGGGAAGACAGCCTTGATTGCGGCGACAGAGGGCATCCCAGCGAACAATCTTAGGCGAGGAAGGAGAACAGGCCGAGACAGAGGTAATAGTGGCCTCAGATGGGCGAGGGGAGGCCGGAGTCGGCGGCGATTTGAAGTCGACCTAGGTTAGGGTTTCGGGATTGCAGCGAGACAAAGGATGAGGGAGGTCGCCCGAGAGAGGGAAGAGGATAGGGATGAGAGGGAGACGTGCACGCCCGTTCTTATCCCTCTACCGACAGCAGACGAATGACGGCGAACAGCGACAAGGATCGGCAGCGGCGCTCACCGAGCTTCCTCGTGAGGAAGGCAATGGGTGAAGGTATGGGCTGGCATGGGTTGCTGTTCAGCAGGGAGTGATCTTGGCGGTAGAGAGAGAAGGGATAGGGAATGGGTTGGCCTGGGCTGCGGCCTGGCTATTTTTTTCTGCCAAAAAGATTTTTCATTTTTCTGTTTTTATTTCTTCTTTGGCAATTTCGAATTCATTTCTGTTTCGAGCATTTTGAAAATACCAGAGGTTTTCAATTATATGAAATACTGCAAGGTCCCTTATAATCCCTTTGGTCTCCACAAATTTTTGTAGTTTTCAAAATTCAAAATTATTTTGAATATGTTTCAAATAGAGAGGGGAAGCTAGGGTTTAGGGTTTTGCTTTAATTTTTCTTAGTTTCATTTTTAGAATATGATGCTCATGCTATGCACATACAAACCCTAATTACTATTAGTAGAAAATAGGGGTGTTACAATTCCATCCCCCTTAAAAGAATCTCGACCCGAGATTCCTAAGTAGGAAGATAGTGAAGGGTTTCGCGGCATAGTAAATCAAAATTTTCTACGGATACGAACAGAGGGAAAGCCAAGATCTAATCTAGGAGATGCAAACAACGAGAGAGATTGGATTAGATCTTCATACCCGGTCAACACAAAGAAGGTGCAGTCCATCCGGACGGACGCCCAAGACGGCTTTGATCACCAATGTGTTCTGAGCCTTGATCTGTGATAAAAGTCTAAGAAATGGCCTTGTTGCTAAGTGTCATCCGAATGGAGCACGTCGGCGAATTACCGGCGGCGTTCCTCCTGACTATAGTGTGAGAAGCATTCGGCGTCTTGAGAGAAGTAGGAAGGGAGGAGTGAGGTAAGCCGGATGCAAAGCCACAGAAGCTACAATAACGTGATTGTGAGCCGTGGGCGGGCTAAGAGTCGGGTGACTGGCAATGGGCGGCGAGGCGGCTCATGCCGGTGTGGGAAAGCGAGGCACTGATTGAGGTCAGGCATCGAACAATCTTAGGCGAGGAAGCAGTAGAGACACTAATAGTGGCCTCCTTCGTGAGGCCGGGTCGTGGCGACTTTAAAATTAGAGCCTAGGTTGGGGTTCCCAAGGGGACCATTGCAGCGAGACAAGGATGAGGAGTGCCGAGAGGGAATCGAGGATAGGGATGCAGAGGGAGGCGTGTGCACGACGTTCTTGTCCACCTCGTGCTCAGAAGCCCGGCTTGACCGGTTAAACATCAGACTGACGAGCGAGCAATCAGGATCGACGTGTACGTGGCTCACATAGATGCTTCTTACGCTGGCTGAGAGGCGACAGTAGGAACGCAGTTTAAAGCAGTATGGGCCGGGTGCATGGGGGTTCACGGGCAGCGGGGAGTGATCTTGTCTGATGTCGACGCAAGGGATAGGGGAATCAAGGCTGGGTAAGCCACAGACTATTTTTACTACGTAAAAGATTTCTCGAGATTTTTACGTTTTTAATTTCTTCATCACAGCAGTTTCAAGATTCATTTAACCCAGTAAAAGCGCGCCTTTTCAAATTATATGAAATCTTGCAAGGTCGTACTTCATCTCCCCGGTCTCCACAAATTTTGTAGAACCAAAGATTCAAAATTAGGGCCAATATGTTTCAAATAGAGAGGGAAGCTAACCTCAAGGTTTGGGGTTTTCCTTTAATTTGGGGTCTTGCGATCATTTTTTAGAATATGATGCTCATGCAAACCGGTGATGCACATACAAAGGCCCTAATTTACTATTAGTAGAAATAGAGTGTTACAAGTTCCATCCCCCTTAAGCAAGAGAATCTGGGCAGAGAGATCTCTAGCCAAATGAGAAGATAGTGAAGGGTTTGGCATAGTAAATCAAATCCTTTGCTGGATACATCGCAGCAGAGGTAAGCAAGATGCTCATGGAGATGCGACCTAACAGATGGCAGAGATTGGAATTGGACGTCTTCTTCCTTGGTACCTGTGAACTGCGACCTCCGGAGCTGTGCGAGGTGACCTCACTAGTCGTGCCAGCTTACTGGCCAGATCCTCGCGTCCAAGTTACCGATCTAGCTACTCACGAGTGGCGCAGTGGTCGCCAATGATCACTGCAGTCAAGGCACCTCGGCGTCTCCTCCTTCCTCGTACCAGCAAGTATCAGGCGGTTGGATCCCTCCTCGATAATCTGCAGCCAGGCGTGGTGTATATGGTGGAGAATTTCTGCGTGAGGGGCTTCGCCTGGCTCTGATCGGGAATGGATGAGAGAGGGAGGAGTCGCCGAGACTGACATTGTCGGAAGGTGTGTGTGTGACGATGTAGTGTGGCCCCGATGGCCTCTTTATATATGAGGGTGGAGCGAACATCCTTCCCAAACCCACGCCGGCTCAAGGAGGAAGAGTGGGGGCAGATTACGCCCCCCTTCTAGAGAGGAATTACATCTGCGCCCAACCCTCTTTGGGTCAATTTGAGGCCCTCATGGGGCCTTGTTACTTTTATGGCCTGTGTGTCCGCAAGAATACGACTCATAGGCCCATGCCCCTCATGGTGGGGCCGTTGATCCCCCCTTCGGAAGCAGACGTATGAATGAGTGGCTTCATGACGTAGATCTTAATCCTTGGAGAACATTATTCCGAACTCACAGAAAGCACCTGCTGCCTATATATGAGCAATGACCCTATCTCCGGGACCGTCAAAATTGCGCCCGTTAATGTCCGGATAATCACGGACGTCCATATGTACAAAAAACTCATAAACAGTATCGGTCTGTCCTAGCGTCAAGGAGACGTTGGGTGTGTGACCCTCTTGAGTTGGCGAAATATGCGGAACATGATCTTTCTGCAATAATCATGCAATGAGGCCTCGAAACCCGCCAAAGCTCCCCACGACAGGTTCATCGATGATCATAACCGGATGAACCACGATGCAGTTGATCAATCACATATATATTCTCTGCTTACGTCTAGACATATTTTACTTTTAGAGCCGATGCATTGGTACAGTATACTGAACTAATCTGGCCCATTATCACTTTAATTCTAGCCTCATAACTACATGGGGGCTCGGCATGATCGGCAAACCGCTAAAGTTTTCGCAAGGAGGATGATCCGCCATTCTCACTACTTCAATGATACCGATAGGGAGACACCTTTGGCTATGCCCATCACCTCTCATAGGATGACGTTTGGGCTGACTCAAAAGCTTCTTAGATGCAGGGGGAGTTGTATTATCTGCATGGTGTTCAACGTGAATCACAATATTTGACATAATCGAAAACGCTTCACAAGATGAACCAAGTGACGATCTGAGTATACAACGAACCTAGGGAATTTTATCACCATATCATTCGTCCGGCGCACCTGATCTCGGATTAAAATTGACAAGGCTCATGTCTATGGTATAGGCAAACGTATAACCATCAAGATCAACGCACTGATCTATGTGAAATCTAGGAAAGGGTGTTGTTCTAAAGCGACACATGAGCTTAAAGAATTTCAGCAATAGGCAATTCTAAAGCATGGAATTATAAACATTATCATGAACAAAAGTTTATAATAATAACGTATCTGCTGTTGAACTTGATACTTTGTGTGGTAATTTCAACGATCTCCCACTTGTCCCTAGAGTCCAATAATTCTAGTTTACTAGCTTCATCAGACCCGATGGCCTTAAGAGTCTTTGATAAATTTTGCGTGGACATGAGGTTTAGTCTGACTGAGATCATGTGACATTCGAGATCTATGATGTATTGCACTGCAAATCAATCTTGCAATTCTCATACGCTGTAATCTCGGATTCATATGCAAAGCTTTTTTGATATGGCAATCATTTAGTGATATCTTGGTTCCATACTTGGTGCACGTATATGGAATGTTGAGGTCATCAATATCTCAGTGGGTGATACTTTGGAACCCGTCTCTCAAAGATCGGTAATCAAGTTGCTATTGTATCAAACTCCTTCCCTTGGTCGGCTTCGACAGCCATGATATATTTCGCTTCTCTTTATGGGTCGCGATCACCGGCTTTGCAAGCAAGTGGTTATGCGGCTTCTCGATACTGGCTCCTCATGAACGGTCAAAACACCTTGCTGTATCCAGATGGTACGAGATTTACGAATCAATCCTTGTCATTGTCAAAACTAGCGTCGGCCGGGGAATAACCTATATACTGACGGTAATCATCACCCATAGATCTAAGAACATCGTGGTTCATCCGATATGATCATCGGCGAATGTGTGAGTCAATATGGGGTTTCGCACTACCGTTGATTATTGATAGAAGATCATGTCTCCATATTCTCGAACTCCGTGGTCACACACTTAACGGTCTCGACGCTTAGGATAGATTGGATAATTGGTTTATGAGTTTTTGTTCGAGTCTCGGATGGGATCCGGGACATCACGAGAGGTTCCGGAGTGGTCCGGAGAATAAGATTCATATAAGGCAAGCAGTTTTTGGAGTTCGAATTGTTCCAGTTAGTCAGATTGTACCGAAGTTTAGAACCTTCCGAAGGGGACCAACGTGGTCCCATCTTCCGGGAGGGGCATGGGCCTATGAGGGAGTGCCTGGGACGACTAAATGGGCCAGGGGGCAAGGCCCCATAGGGCCCAACCGTCTAGAGAGGTTTAAACTCGAGATAGACCTTTTAGAAGGGGGGCTTTCCCCCCACTCCTTATCCTTTGGGCCGGTTGGGATTGGGAGGGGCTAGCTGCGCCCCACCTCTATATAAAGAGGGGTGGGCGCACCAACCCCACACCTTCCCTCCAACCCTAGCCGCCTCACTGCCTCCTCTCTCCCTCCCGATTGCTTGTAGGCGAAGCCCTCCGCAGAAATTCTCCACCAATTGCACCACCGTCGCTTGTAGATCCAACCCATCTCTCCACCATACTTGCTGGACCAAGGAAGGAGGAGACGTCGAGGTGCTGCACGTGTGCAACTCATGGAGGCACCGCCACTTGTGGTGCTAGATCGGATCGGATCGCGAGGAGGAGAAGCAAGTACGACTACATCACCCACGTTCCGACGAACGCTCACCGCGAATCTTCAAGGGTATGAAGATCTAATACAATCTCTCTCGTTGTTTGCATCTCCTAGATTAGATCTTGGCTTTCCTCCGTTTCTCATCCGAGAAAATTTTGATTTACTATGCCGCAAACCCTTCAAAGGGTATCGAGCTAGATCTATGCGTAGATGTGTTTCACGAGTAGAACGCAACATGGTTGTTGCGGCGTTGATGTTTTCTGTTGCAAGCCTCTTGTTTGTGTTCTTCTTATGACGCGGATAGTGAGATTGAAGCGGTCCAGGCCAACCTTACGCTGACGTTGTTCGCGAGACCGCTCCGCACTTGACGGTGGCTTGTTCCACACATGCGGGGTGGATGCCTGCTTTCTCACTATAGTTGTCATGGGATCTACACCGAGTTTGGCAACCATAATATCACCGTTGTGGCTTTCCGTAGGTAAGAATCATTCTTAGCATCTACTCCCATAAGCCACGTAAACATGCAACAACAAAGTAGAGGCGTCTAACTTGTTTTTGCAGGAGTGTTTTCGTGGATATGGTATGGCCCAAGATGTGATGTGTATATTGTATGCGATGATCATGTTTTGTAATGTTTCACGACTTGCATGTCGATGAGTACACAACCGGCAGGAGCCATATGGTTGTCTTTATAATTGTGTATGACCTGCGAGTCAACTTCTTATACGCCATGTAATAGCTTTACTTTATCGCTAAGTAGTTAGCAATAGTTGTAGTTGCTATTTATGGTGGAGGCAATCATGGTGGAGTGATGGAGATCATGCCGGCACGCACAAGATGGAGATCATTGCGCGAAGATTGGCTATACCATGTCACATAAAGTTATATGCATGTGATGTTTATCCTTTTATGTATCTTATTATGCTTAGATCATGACGGTAGCATTATAAGATGATTCCTCACTTAAAGATCAAGATAAAACTATGTTCTCCCAAGTATGCACTGCTATGTAAAGTTCGTCGTGTCCAAGCATCACGTGATGATCGGGTGCTATAGACTCTATGCTCACATACAACGGGTGCAAGCCAGTTTTGCACACGCGGAAACACTTGGGTTTGACTTGACGAGCCTAGCATGTACAGACATGGCCTCGGAACACATGAACCGAAAGGTTAAGCATGAGTCATATGAATGATATGATCGACACTTCGTTGTCCACCATTGAAACCACATCTCTTCTCATGATGATCGGATTAGGTGTGGTGAATTTGGATCATGTTCACTAAACAACTTGAGGGATGTTGAATTTAGTGGGAGTTCATCTAGTAATTTGATTAAGTTGAACTATTTATCATGAACATAGTCTAAATTTTACTTGCAAATACTGTAGATCACATGGCTAAATCCAACTTCAACTTCAACGTTTTCGCTGAGAAGGAAAAGCTTAGAAACAATGGGTCTAACTTCACCAATTGGTTCCGCAATCTAAGAATCATTCTCTTCTGCGGTCAAAAGGACTATGTCCTTGGGAAAGCGTTAGGTGACCCCCCGCGCAATCGCTACGGCTGGTGAGAAAGTTGTCTATCGGTCACAAGAAGATGATTATGGTGTGATTAAGAGCACCATGTTGTTTGCTATGGAACCGAACTTCAAAATCGCTTTTGAAGACTATCCTGGCCCTTTGAGATTCTCAAGAGCTGAAAACCATGTTTGAGACTCAGCCCGCTCGAGAGATATGAGATCTCTGAGAAGTTCTTTAACTGCAAGATGGAGGAAGGGAGTTCCGTTAGTGAGCATGCCATTAAGATGACGGGCTACACTCAACGCCTTGAGCAATTGGAATGCACGATTCCAGAGGAGCTCAAGATTGACAGGGTTCTGCAATCACTCCCTCCCAGCTACAAAAGTTTTATAGTGACTCATAATCAGATTGGTTCCACTGACAATCACCGAGCTCTTCGCAGTGAAGGCCGCGAAGTGGACATCAAAAAGGATAATCATGTGTTGATGGTCAACAAGCCCACCTTTAAGAAAGGTAAGGGAGCAAAGAAGCCCTTCAAGAAGGGCGGCGGCAAGCGCACTGCCCCTGCTGAGAAGAAGCTCAAGTCTGGTCCTAAGCCGGACACTGAGTGCTTCTATTACAAGGACAAGGGTCACTGGAAGCGCAACTGTCCGAAGTACTTAGCGGACAAGAAGGCTGGCACCATCAAAGGTATATTTGATATACATGTTATTGATGTTTTCCTTACTAGCCCTCGCTAGTGCCCGGGTATTTGATACCGTTCGGTTGCTAATATTTGTAACTCAAACAGAGCTACGGAATAGACGGCAACTTAGGGATGAGGTGACGATGCGCGTTGGCAACGGCTCAAGAGTTGATGTGATGGCCGTCGGCACGCTCTCCTTAGTTTTACCTTCGGGATTAGTTTTAAACCTTAATAAATGTTATTATGTGCCTGCGTTGAGCATGAACATTATTTCTGGATCGTGTTTATTGCAAGACGGTTATTCATTTAAATCGGAGAATAATGGTTGTTCTATTTATATGAGTAACATCTTTTATGGTCATGCACCTCTTGTGAATGGTTTATTTCTTCTAAATCTCAAAAGGGATGAAACACACATCCATAACATTGAGGCTAAGAGATGCAAAGTAGATAGTGATAATACTACTTATTTGTGGCACTGTCGTCTAGGTCATATTGGTGTAAAGCGCATGAAGAAACTCCATTCTGATGGAATTTTGGAGTCTCTTGATTTTGAATCATTTGACACATGCGAACCATGCCTCATGGGCAAGATGATCAAAACACCGTTCTCCGGAATGATGGAGCGAACAACGGACTTGTTGGAAATCATACATACCGATGTATGTGGACCGATGAGTGTTTCGACGCGCGGTGGATATCGCTATTTTCTCACTTTTACCGATGACTTAAGTAGATATGGGTATATCTATTTAATGAAACATAAATCTGAAACATTTGAAAAGTTCAAGGAATTTCAGAATGAAGTGGAGAACCATCGTAACAGAAAGATTAAATTTCTACGATCCGATCGTGGAGGTGAATATTTGAGTTATGATTTTCTCATGCATCCTAAAGCAAGCGGAATCGTTTCGCAACTCACGCCACCCGGAACACCACAGCGCAATGGTGTGTCTGAACGCCGGAATCGAACCCTATTAGATATGGTTCGATCGATGATGTCTCTTACTGATTTGTTGTTATCATTTTGGGGTTATGCATTAGAAACCGCTGCATTCACTTTAAATAGGGCACCATCTAAATCCGTTGAGACGACACCGTATGAACTATGGTTTGGTGCTAAACCTAAGTTGTCGCTTAAAGTTTGGGGATGAAGCTTACGCCAAGAAGTTGATGCCGACAAGCTCGAACCCAAAGCGAGAAATGTGTCTTCATAGGATACCCTAAGGAAACTATTGGGTATACCTTCTATCACGTAACCGAAGGCAAAGTGTTTGTCATAAAGAACGGTTCCTTTCTTGATAAGGAGTTTCTCTCGAAGAAGTGAGTGGGAGGAAAGTAGAGCTAGACGAGGTTATTGAACCTTCTCTTGAATTGGAGAGTAGCGCAGACCTGAAATTGTTCCGGTCGCCGCACCAACGATAGAGGAAGCTAATGACAAGGATCATGAAGCTTCGGACGATGCTGCTACTGAACGTCGCAAGTCGACAAGGTCGCGTGCCCCTCCTGAGTGGTACGGCAACCCTGTCTTGACTGTCTTGTTAGTAGATGACAGTGAGCCTGCGAACTATGAGGAAGCGATGATGAGCCCAGACTCTGAGAAATGGCTAGAGGCCATGAAATCCGAATTGGGATCCATGAGTGAAAACCAAGTATGGACTTTGGTGGACCCTCCTAGCGACCGAAAGGCCGTTGAGTGCAAATGGATCTTCAAGAAGAAAACGGACGCGGATGGTAATGTTACCGTATAAAGCACGCTTGTCGTAAAGGTTTTCGACAAGTTCAAGGTGTTAACTACGATGAGACTTTCTCTCCCGTAGCGATGTTTAAGTCCATTCAGATTTTATTAGCAATTGCTGCGTTTCATGATTATGAAATATGGCAGATGGATGTCAAGACTGCGTTCCTCAATGGCAACATTGATGAAGAGTTGTATATGATGCAACCCGAAGGTTTTGTCGATCCTAAGGATGCTGATAAAGTATGCAAACTTCAGCTCCATTTATGGACCAAGCAAGCATCTCGGAGTTGGAACCTTCGCTTGATCAAGTGATCAAGAGCTTTGGATTTGTTCCAAATTGCTCTGAAGCTTGTATCTACAAGAAAGTGAGTGGGAGCTCGGTGACATTTCTGGTACTATATGTGGATGACATATTGATTATTGGAAATGACATTAACATGCTTAACGATGCGAAGAGTTATTTGAACAAGTGTTTTTCAATGAAAGACCTAGGTGAAGCTGATTATATATTGGGCATCAAGATCTATAGAGATAGACAAAGATGCCTGATAGCTTTAAGCCAGAGTACATACCTAGACAAAGTTCTGAAAAGGTTCAGAATGGATAAGGCAAAGAAAGGTTCAAAGGCCTATGTTGTCGTGTAAGATATTGAGCAAGGCTCGGTGTCCAGCTACGGTAAATGATAGGGAAGCTATGAGCAAAGTGCCTTATGCCTCGGCCATAGGTTCTATCATGTATGCCATGCTGTGTACTAGACCGGATGTGTCCAATGCTCTTAGTTTGACGAGCAGATATCAAAGTGATCCAGGAGTGGAACACTGGACAGCCGTGAAGAACATCCTAAAGTACCTAAATAGAACTAAAGAAATGTTCTTAGTCTATGGGGTGATGAACAAATGCGTCGTAAAAGGTTACGCCGACTAGTTTTGACACCGACAAGGATGATTCTAAATCTCGAGGATACGTGTATATTTTGAATGGAGGAGCTGGAGTGGAGAAGCTGCAAGCAAAGCGTGATCAATGGATCTACAATAGAAGCGGAATACATGGCTGCTTGAGCGTCAAGTGAAGGAGTTTGGATCGAAACTTCATCATCGAAGCTTGGCGTGGTTCCAAGTGCATTGGACCCACTAGAGATATTGTGTGACAACACCTGGCGCCATAGCACTCGCTAAGGAACCAAGATATCATCCAAAGACCAAGCATATCAACATGAAGTTTCATATAATCCGAGATTATATAGCGGATGGATATCGAAGATTAGCAAAGTACATACAGATCTGAATGTCGCAGATCCATTGACTAAACCTCTTCCACGTAAAACATGATCAGCACCTCGGCCATGGGTCCGAGATTGTTGCCAAATGTAAACTAGATTATTGACTCTAGTGCAAGTGGGAGACTATTGGAATTATGCCCTAGAGGCAATAATAAAGATGTTATTATTATAATTCTTGTTCATGATAATGTTTATATTCCATGCTAGAATTGTATTAAGCGGAAACTTTAATACTTGTGTGGTTTGTGAACAACACCGTGTCCCTAGTATGCCTCTATGGACTAGCTCATTGATTAATGATGGTTAAGGTTTCCTAACCATGGACATGAGTTGTCGATTAATAATGAGATCATATCATTGGGAGAATGATATGGTGGACAGACCCAAACTAAGCGAAGCAATTAGATCGTGTCATCGTGTTCGTCTTTGCGAAGCTTTTCTTATGTCAAATATTGTATTCCTTAGACCATGAGATAATACAACTCCCTGGTATCGGAAGAAAGCTTTGAGGTCATCAAACGTCATCCTATGAGAGGGTGATCATAAAGGTGTCTCTCAGGTGATCGGAAAGTATCTGTTGGGTTGTATGTATCGAGATGGGATTTGTCCCTCCCAAGTGGAGAGATATACTTCGGGCCCACTCGGTAATCGATATCAACACCGCTTGCAAGCATGTGGTTAAGGAGTTAATCGCAAAGTGATATCGGATTACGGAACGAGTAAAGTACTTTTGTGAGCGAGATTGAACTAGGTATGGCATCAAACGATCAAATCTCGGGCAAGTAAAATATCGCGAGACGAAGGGAATATATATATGGGATTGATTGAATCCTGGTATCGTGGTTCATCCGATATGATCATCGATGAATGTGTGGGAGTCAATATGGGTTTCCAGACCCCGCTGTTGATTATTGATAGAAGATCATGTCTGCATATTCTCGAACCCGCAGGGTCACACACTTAACGTGTCTCGATGCTAGGATAGATTGGATAATTGGTTTATGAGTTTTTGTTCGGAGTCTCGGATGGGATCCGGGACATCACGAGAGGTTCCGGAGTGGTCCGGAGAATAAGATTCATATAAGGCAGTGCAGTTTTTGGAGTTCGGAATTGTTCCGGGTTAGTCGGTATTGTACCGGAAGCTTCTAGAACCTTCCGGAAGGGGACCAACGTGGCCCCACCTTCCGGGAGGGGGCATGGGCCTATGAGGGAGTGCCCTGGCCGCATTGGTCCAGGCGCACAAGGCCCCATAGGGCCCAGCCGGTCTAGAGAGGTTTAAACTCGAGATAGACCTTCTAGAAGGGGGGGTTTCCTTGCCCCCCACTCCTTATCCTTTGGGGCCGCCGGTTTGGGCTTGGGAGGAGTTAGGGCTGCCCCCCTCTATATAAAGAGGGTGGGGCGCACCAACCCTCCACACCTTCCCTCCAACCCTAGCCGCCTGCTGCCCTCCTCTCTCCCTCCCGATTGCCAGGCGAAGCCCTGCTGCAGAAATTCTCCACCAATTGCACCACGCCGTCGCGTTGTAGATCCAACCCATCTCTCCACCATACTTGCTGGACCAAGGAAGGAGGAGACGTCGAGGTGCTGCACGTGTGCAACTCACGGAGGCACCGCCACTTGTGGTGCTAGATCGGATCGGATCGCGAGGAGGAGAAGCGAGTACGACTACATCACCCACGTTCATTTAATGTTCCACAGCGAATCTTCAAGGGTATGAAGATCTAATCCAATCTCTCCCGTTGTTTGCATCTCCTAGATTAGATCTTGGCTTTCCCTCTGTTCGCATCCGTAGAAAATTTTGATTTACTATGCCGCCAAACCCTTCAGCAACATGGCGTTACTTCTAGAAGACATCCAGAATATCACGGACCACCGATATGTCACTTAGTTCGAGAGGGAAACTTGCTTGGTAAGGCAAGATGACATAGTCTCGGAGCTTCGGCACAAGCCTAACTCTTTGACCGAAGAGAGTGCACCAGAATAGCTGACTTGGTAGCACAGTCAAACTTCGCTTAGTGATAGGGTTAGCCATCACGCTAAGAATGATACAAATGTCCTTTGAGTTCAAAGCAATGACAATTGCTAATAATCTCAGATGACCACATTATTACGCACACGCATCATTCATGAGCACGAAAGCTCGAGGAAGGGTGGGTAAATATGTGTAAGAGCATCACTTCATTAAGGGGTCCTGAAACTCAGCACAACCTCTTAGTATAAAAGAGTGTGACACTTTAAGGTAGAACAGAAAGAAGCTATTCAACGCCTCTTGATCTGTGAACTACAACACTTTGACCTGGTCCTAGAAATGACGAGGTACGAGAGTTTGTTTCTCCCGACATCCCGAAATGGTTTGTCTTGACGGACCACAAGAGTATCTTGCATGGAAAGACACCGATGCACATTTACTACTTGGCTACCAACTGGTAGACAAAGGCCAGAAAACAACAAGGGAGAAAGAACATTCTCAGGATAGAATCCCGAGATGTGGATGCATAAGTCAACAATCTTCCAAGAACAAATGCAAAAGAAGGGAGGGTGTGGTAGAGTCACGAATATAGATGTGAGACTCTCGAGGAGTATTCTTGTCGTGATCTATTTGGTCCCATTAAAGAACATCTGCCATAGCTAGTGGTAGGGGAAGTCCTTTATTCGTCACTGTTCAATGGTGACAATATCCACAAGCTTGAAGGCTACACTAGAAGGTACTAGCCATCCTGAGGTAATTTGTGAACATTAACCATAGGGGTCAAAATATGGATCTTGGGTTAAAGGTCAGCTTCATGTACAATATTCACAACACCTGAATCCAGCACAATCGGGGATCTTAGGTTCAAGTCCAAGGGTTAAAACCCAGAGAAAAGAGTAACTACTACTTGAGTGACAAAGCGTACACTACAAGATAGTAATCACGAGGTAGCTTCCAAGAGAAGAAACGACTTCTGAAGTACCCGAACAAATAAAAAGGAGGCACACGAGGCGAAAGGAAACCTCGAGACCTAGAACAGAACATTGAGGAACCATCAACATGATGTTGTGGACCCATAAAATAGAGAGATTATGATAGAAAGAAATCTCTCAGAAGAAACAGAACAAGGGGATCAAGAAACACACACACAACTGACTCTAGAGAACACAACACTAGGTCAAATGGTTGAGAAATGACATGCCTGAACAGGCACCTAACTTTGAAGAAAGAGACGAGATAACAAAACTTTTCCAAATCAACACAAGATAAGATGACCCAGAGTTAGAGCAAAACTGGATAAGGAGTAAAAGAAGCATACCAGAGTTTTCACACATAATTTTCATCTTTGAAAATAGTTTTCACAAGCACTAGACTCAACATCGACCAATAGAAAGGGTTTCCTACAGTCGGTACTGCTCTGGTACCAAAACCTGTGACACCCCCGGGATCATGGCTAAACAAATCCCAGACCTCCATCTGACATAAGCTTAACCTTGAGCTTGAGAATATCCAGTGAAGAATCGGTAACACATCAGTGACCCTACGACACAAAAAATATTACAGCAAGCTCATAACTGAGTGAAGAACCAAAATATTACAAGCAGAGGTCACTGACCACAAACATCAAACAACGGAAGTCAAATAATGCTATTAAGTATAGCAAACTTAACAAATGGCCTAAGAGGCTTGAATCATAACAATGACGTCCCATTCCATAGTTTCCAGGCTGTCGACCGGGAACCCCAAGCTACTCGTCGATGTCGATGCCGTACCAAACTCATCTTCTATGGTAACACTTACTCTGCTTCAAAAGTATCAACAAAGCAAGGGTGAGTACAGGGTGTACTCCGCAAGACTTATGGATGGTGGAGTTGTTTTTCATAAAGCCATCTTTGTTTATAAAACAAGAAGGAGGAGAAGCTCATGTAATCAGAGTGTTTTAAAAGGGGATAAGAAAATGACATCTCCAAAGCATTGATCATATTCTTTTGATATCCACCAAGTCATCATCAAACCTGATCTAGGATCACCCCCTCGTACCCAAGAGGAAGCATCCTTAAGAACACATTAGTTTGCCAAGTTTTACGATTAGGTCATTCTTCTCTATGATCCCACGTCCATTCCCAAGTCGTCCATAACCGTGGACACGGCTTTTCAAAAGTATTAATACCCTGCAGGGGTGTACAACTTTACCCACATGCGCCGACCGACTCACTTCCTTGGTATGCTGACAGAGGGTGGTCGACCGAAACCTTTCCCTTTCTTTTGCCTAATCCATGAGTCACCAAAAGGGCTCCCGGCTGAGGTAGTTAGCCATACTCCCAGGCGGTCCTCGACTCTGTTTACCGGGATCTAGTTCAATGCCGAGCATCCTTCACCCAGTCACGTCCAAAACCTTTTTCCATGCGGGTGCCAAATAAATCCTCAAACTACGGACTCATGGATCAGACTAGGCAAGTTGGGGTCAATGGGGTCCCCATAAACCCCCATGTGGTTGTACCTCGTCTTGGTTCAAGAGGCAAGAACCTCGGGTCCTAAGGGTGGCAAGTATGGGACTGCAAAAACTACAACCCTTGTGGCCTCCCATACAAGCCTTAGCATGTTTAACTCACATCATCTGTCATACCATGTTCTCCTGTCCAACTAGGTTCATTTCGGAGCTCGGAACCATCAACCAAGTGAATCAACAGAACTACTAAAGCATGGCTAAGCACAACAGATAAAGTAGCTCTAGCAGCGCTCACAAAGCCAAACCCTAGTTATGCTAGGAGCAGTATATCAGGGATTATAGGTTCAAAGGGAACATGCCTCAGATAGGATCACTCTATCTATCGATAAAAGACCTTAGAATTGTATGCACATGGCAAGAATTTAAATACTTTGAAAGCATAGGATTCATATGTATGTGTGGGCATTCGCTTGCCTTTGCCTGTTGATACCTAATAGAGATCTTCATATGCATCAACTTGACTTGTTCGACAACCACAAGGATATAGCTATCCAGGGTTCATCTTGTTGGCATTGTTCGTCGATGCGCTTCGATGGTCTTGATCTCGATCTTCTGTCTTGGACTCGATCTCGATTCCGATATCGTATTCTACCAGAGAAAAACCAAACACCGGAAAGAGAGGGGAAACAATCAACACATGGCATCGATGCAATGCTCAATCAAGTATGATGATATGACAAGTTAAAAATTGTTCAATTATAACCCTAAACATGCTCCACCATTTTAAACAAGGTCCGAGAGGTGCAAACCCTAGAATAGGGGGATCCTCGGAATCACCAGTGGGTTTCATTATGTTCTTATAATTATACTTGCCATGAGAGTTGGTTAACAATGCATGATTATAGCTTAAATAGATATATCTCATTTTTCTGAACATTTTGATATATTACTTGTATTTTTCTGATTTACAGATAATTAGTTATTGAATTTACAAGATTTAAATTATTTTCCGGAATTATTAAACCCTTTTAAAATAGTTACTGCACAAGGCTGACGTCAGCTCGGGGTCGCTTAAAACTTTCCTCACTGGGAGCTGGTCTAGCCCCAGAGGCTGACTGGTGGGGTCCGGGACACATATGCAACCACGTTGGCCGAGCAGGGTCAGCGCCCACGTCACGGCCCCATGGGTGCCACGTGGGCAACACGCTAGCGCCACCTGGGCTCGCTCAAGAGCACATCAGACGGCGTCGGAGACGAAAGAGGAAGGCGCACGGGCAAGCGATACTATGTGTGCTAGACGCAGACGACAGAGGTGAGTATAAAGAGGGTGGCGTTGCTGCTAAGTGGTCATCGGAGCGAGGAGCACGTCGACGTCCGACGGCGGCGCTCAGCTAACTATGGTGGTGGAGCATTACAGCGTGCGAGAGATTAGGAAGAGGGGTCGAGGAGAATCGGGTGCTCACCCTGAAGCTGAATAACGCGATGGTGAGGCCGTAGGCATATAGGGGTGACGGCAATGGCGGAGACGACGCTCGTCGATGTCAGGGAAGACAACCTTGATTGTGGCAACAGAGGGCATCCCGACGAACAATCTTAGGCGAGGAAGGAGAACAGGCCGAGGCGGAGGTAATAGTGGCCTCAGATGGGCGAGGGAAGGCCGGAGTCGATGGTGATTTGACATCGACCTAGGCTAGGGTTTTGGGCTTGCAGCGAGACAAAGGATGAGGGAGGTCGCCCGAGAGAGGGAAGAGGATAGGAATGAGAGGGAGATGTGCACGCCCGTTCTTATCCCTCTACCGACAGCGGCGAACAGCGACGAGCAAGCGGCAAGGATCAACGGTTGGCGGCGCTCCACCGAGCTGCTTCCCCTCAGCGAGGAAGAAGACGAAGGCAGGGTGAAACGGTATGGGCCAGGCATGGGTTGTTGCTAGGCATGGAGTGATCTTGTGAGCGTGAGAGAGAGAAGGGAAGGGAATGGCTGTCACTGGCTACGACTATTTTTTTCTGCCAAAAAGTTTTTTCCCTTTTCTGTTTTTATTTCTTCTTTGGAAATTTCGAATTCATTTCTGTTTTGAGCATTTTGAAAATACCAGAGGTTCAATTATGTGAAATATTGCAAGGTTCCTTATAATCCCTTTGGGATCCACAAACTTTTGTAGTTTTCAAAATTCAAAATCATTTTGAATATGTTTCAAATAGAGAGGGGAAGCTAGGGTTTAGGGTTTTGCTTTAATTTTTCTTAGTTTCATTTTTTAGAATATGATGCTCATCCTATGCACATACAAACCCTAATTACTATTAGTATAAAATAGGTGTGTTACGGTGTTAATGTAAATGAACCATAACTATGCAAACCTATTCCTAATAGATTGATACCAAAATAGCAGATCCAAATTATAAGAAATCCTATCGAAGCTACAAGTGACGAATTCGTATCCTTCCAATTTGGATTTGTTCTACTATGTAAATAAATTGCAAATATGGTCCAAGTAATAAATGCCCAAGTTTCCTTAGAATCCCAATTCCAATAGGATCCCCACGCCTCATTAGCCCATACTGTTCCACAAAGAGTACCTATGGTTAAAAGGGTAAATCCTAGACTAGTGACACGGTAACTCCAAGAATCCAAATGCTCCGCTAATTGATATTTGTAATAATTTGGAAATGAAGGAACAGAGGTGCTTTTTAAAGCACTTCTTTTTGCATTAAAATCACTAAAGAATATGTATCCCATTAAAGCAGAGTTGGGTTTTTTGGGGTTGATAGTGGAAAATTCGATAGATAAGTCACCCTTACTGTCCCTTTACAGAACCGTACATGAGATTTTCACCTCATACGGTTCCTCGGTCAATTCTTTCGAAGGGAAGGATTTTCCTCGTTCGAGAGTCTCCGCCCTTCTTCCACTCCGTCCCGAAGACTAACTAAGACCAATTGAGTCATGTTTTCATGTTCTAATTGAACACTTTCCATTTATGATATGATTAAAGGATAAGATTGTTCTTTTACCAAATATATTCGAATCAAATCACGCCTTATAATAAGAAGAAATCTTTCTCGGTATCAATCCCCTTGCCCCTCATTCTTTGAGAATCAGAAGGATCTTTTTCGAGTTTCCATTTCTTCATTTGGAATCTAGGCTCTTCTATGTTCGACTTATTTTTTTTGCTTTATTCTTTATTTATTTCATTTCGATTTTTCCCTCTTCCTCTATCCCTATCCTCTAGGTACAGCGTTTGCATCAATAGAGAACATTTTCCTCTGTATGAATCTATATTATTCCATTCCAATTTCTTCCCGAAATTTCCCAAGAAAAATCCCGAATTGGATCCAAAATTGATGAGTTAATGTGAGCTTATCCATGTGGTTAGGCACTCTTCAAATAGGAATCCATTTTCTAACTGGCTTTCGTGCTTTGGTGAGTCGCCCAAGATCTTTTCGATGACCTATATTGTGTTGAAGGGATATCTATATGATCCGATCGATTGCATAAGACCCGCGGTAGCAATAGAACGGGGAAAGTATACAGAAAAGATAGTTCTTTTCAATTTCGATTATTTATATATTAGTTCGTTTCTATTTCTAGATATCTATTTCTATATATTAGTATTAGTTAGTAGTACTATTCTATTAGTTACCGATCCCAGCTCTGTGAGTTCTTTCTTCCGTGATGAACTATCGGCACCAGTCCTACATTTTTGTTCTCTATGGACCGAGGATAAAGGGGGCTCAGCAGGAAGAGGATTGTACCATGAGAGAAGCGCGGGGGGTCAACCCGCTTCAAATATAGAACATGGATTCTGGCAATGCAACGGAGGATATCCATATCCTATGTACCTAACCCTTCTAGGGGATTCTGTGTCAGAAAGCGTTAATATTTATTTCATTTCATTAAAAATAAGAAGCCAATTTTGTTCATAAGAAGAAAGAGAAGCAGATCTATTCTATACTCGATAAATGCCAATATGCAATGGGTAACTTGGCCAGTTTTGAAAAATGAAGAATAGATCCCTACCCTTCTTTGTTTATCATTTGAATCGTCGATTCCTTTTTCTTTATTCAATCTGTCTTACCTTCTTTATACGTATAACCTTTCAATCTATGTATTATTTCAATCTATGTATTAATATAATCTATACTATTCATATTAATATTCAACTCTTTTGTGCGGATCCTTATTATCTGCCGCTATTCTAATCATTAGGTTTCGAAAGAATTTTCATTTCTTTTCTAAAAAGAAAAAATGTTTTATTTAAAACATTTTTATTTAGTGATTTTAATGCAAAAAGAAGTGCCTTAAAAAGCACCTCTGTTCCTTCATTTCCAAATTATTATAAATATCAATTAATGGAGCGTTCGGATTCTTGGAGTTATCGTGTCATTAGTCTAGGATTTACCCTTTTAACCATAGGTATTCTTTGTGGAGCAGTATGGGCTAATGAGGCATGGGGATCCGATTGAAATTGGGATCCTAAGGAAACTTGGGCATTTATTACTTGGACCATATTTGCAATTTATTTACATAGTAGAACAAATCCAAATTGGAAGGGTACAAATTCGGCACTTGTAGCTTCGATAGGATTTCTTATAATTTGGATCTGCTATTTTGGTATCAATCTATTAGGAATAGGTTTGCATAATTATGGTTCGTTTACATTAACACCTAAATGATTATATAAAATGAAACCTTCATGAAATGCATCGTTTTTACTTTTTTGTTTTATTTGAGAACCCTTTGAACGCCCTCTCAAAGGGTTCTCAAATAAAACAAAAAAGATCTAATTAGACTTTTTACTTTTTTATGCATTAATAGTAATAGAGCGGACTAATGAATTGGGAACCTGTAAATTTCCTGCTCGTTTATTCCTACCACTTAATCTTAATTTATTGTATCTTCCCGGAGTTCCCTCTCCAGGAATTTGGTTTTTATTATTCCAGTATATTACTTTATTTATCCCTTTAATTGATGATCTTTATTTTATTGGAAATCGTGTAAAGATTATTTGGATTTGATACAACTACTTGTGCAAGCATTTTACGATTAAAAATCAATTTCTTCTTGTACAGGTTGTGTATTACTTTACTATAACTATCAAATACTTTATATATCCGTGTTGTTGCGTTTATCCGAGTGATCCACAAACGACAAAAATCCCTCTTTTGCCTACCTCTATCTCGATGAGAGGAAACAAAAGCTCTTTTTACCTGTTGGGTAATCATTCGATTAAGTCTTAAATGAGCCCCCCTCAAGTTTGAGGCAAATGAACGCATTTTTGTTCGTCGTCTCCTGGCTATATATCCTCGCGGAACTCTGGTCACTGAATCAAATTAACCTTAATGAAAAACTAATTATTTCTTTTCTTTTAGCCATTCTTTTTTCCATTAATAAGAAAACTAATTATTCCGATATATAAAATATTAATTTCAATGGCTTTTGCTATAGTAACCTTCCCAACCACGATTTTTTATTACACTCTGTTCAGTTATTTCTATGCGAAATAACAAATTAATTCTAATGATACTATAAAAATAGTGGGTTCCATCGTTTCTATGGTTCCATTTTAAACGGTAAGGCCATCTCTATACACTGGAGCCCTTTCTTTCATCAAAAGGTATTATGAACTTGTATAGTTCACATTCTTTGGCTCTACCTATCCATTATAGAGTAAATATATCTTTTCACAATAGGAGTTATGAAAGTTGGCTAAGTAGCTGACCCTGTTAGTCCGTTCTTTTAAGATAAAAAAGCATAAGCCTTTTTATTATTATTTCCTCCCCTTAATGGATAACCATTTGCTACCAATGGGGGAATTGCTTCTTATTTCCAATTTAGATAATTGGATTTGCACCAAAGGAAACCAAAAATTCCATATACCATAGAAATCTAGGATGGAAAAACTATATCCTATTCATTGGTACCAATCATGGATACTTCCAAAAAAACTATTTGTTTGAAGTTATGATCTGAACGAGTCGCACATACACCCTAGCACATGTTCCTCGACGCTGAGGGCATCCTTTAAGCGCGGCCATTTTTCTAGCATTTCGTATTGGCTGTCTTGCGTTTCTAATAAGTTGTTTAACCGTCGGCATGTTGTATGTGTAGAAAAAAATGGCTTGGTTATCCATCTTAACATGATGATTGATCATCATGAAGTCTTTATATTTCTATTTTCTATTAAATCAAAGAAACCCCTAATTTGGGTCTGAAATAACTTTACAAGAAATCCGGACACTATCAATCCTTAAACATTTCCGGAAACCACACTGGATCAGTATCGTAGTGCTCGTCAGTCATTTCATCCCCTACAATATCGATAAGTCCATAAGCTTTGGCTTCGTCTGCTGACATAAAAACATCCCTTTCCATGTCTTCGGATACAATCCAAAAGGGTTTGCTTGTTCTTAGTGCATAAACTCTTGTAATCATTTCGCAAACTTTGTGTAACTCTTCTACTTCTAATAAAAATTCTGGTGTCCTTGTCCGATAATAAGCACTTTCTTTACACCCATTAGTGTGTAAGGGTTTCAATGCGGACTTTGATGGGGATAAAATGGCTGTTCATCTACCTTTATCCTTGAAAGCTCAGGTGGAAGCCTGTTTACTTATGTTTTCTCATATGAATCTCTTATCTCCCGCTATTGGAGATCCTATTTGCGTACCAACCCAAGACATGCTTATCGGGCTTTATGTATTAATGATTGGAAACCGCCGAGGTATTTGTGCAAATAGATATAATAGTTGCGCAAACTATCCAAATAAAAAAGCCAATTACAATAATAATAATTCTAAGTATATGAAAGATAAAGAACCCTACTTTTATAGTTCTTATGATGCACTGGGAGCTTATAGACAGAAACTAATCAGTTTAGACAATCCCTTCTGGCTACGATGGAAACTGGATCAACGCGTCGTTGGGTCAAGAGAAGTTCCAAATGAAGTTCAATATGAATCTTTGGGGACTTATCATGAGATTTATGCCCACTATCTAACAGTGGGAAATAGAAAAAAAGAAATTCGTTCTATATACATTCGAACCACTCTTGGTCATATTTCTTTTTATAGAGAAATAGAGGAAGCCATACAAGGATTTAGTCAGGCCTATTCATACACTATCTAAACAAGGAAGTTAGATTCGGCGATGCCCCTCCCCTTTTGGGGGGGCATTCCGATTTCCGTAGTATCATCATTTTTGCCACGCGAATCCAGATTGAGTTTAAGGAAATAAAGTTAATTAAATTTTCGAATCACTCACTCAGGCCCATTGTCGAATCCTACTCAGCAATTGTCGAATCCTACTTAGCCAAAAAGGGGGTACTTATGTATGGCGGAACGGGCCAATCTGGTCTTTCATAATAAAGAGATAGACGGAACTGGTATGAAACGGCTTATTAGCAGATTAATAGATCATTTCGGAATGAGATATACATCCCATATACTGTATCAACTAAAGACTCTGGGCTTCGATCAAGCCACTACTATATCGATTTCGTTAGGAATCGAGGATCTTTTAACAATACCCTCTAAGGGATGGTTAGTCCAAGACGCGGAGCAACAAAGTTTTCTTTTGGAAAAACACTATTATTATGAGGCTATACACGCGGTAGAAAAATTATGCCAATCCGTTGAGATATGGTATGCGACAAGTGAATATTTGAAACAAGAAATGAATTCGAATTTTCGGATAACAGATCCTTCTAATCCAGTCTATCTAATGTCTTTTTCAGGAGCCAGAGGAAACGCATCTCAGGTACACCAATTAGTAGGTATGAGAGGATTAATGGCAGACCCTCAAGGACAAATGATCGATTTACCTATTCAAAGCAATTTACGCGAGGGGCTTTCTTTAACAGAATATATAATTTCCTGCTATGGAGCCCGCAAAGGGGTTGTAGATACTGCTGTACGAACAGCAAATGCTGGATATCTTACATGTAGACTTGTTGAAGTAGCTCAACATATTCTTGTGCGTAGAAGAGATTGTGGTACTATCCGAGGTATTTCTGTTAGTCCTCAAAATGGGATGACGGAAAAACTTTTTGCCCAAACACTAATTGGTCATGTATTAGCAGACGATATATATATCGGTTCACGATGCATTGTCGCTCCAAATCAAGATATCGGAATTAGATTAGTGAATCAATTCATAACTGCCTTTCGAGCACAACCATTTCGAGCAGAACCAATATATATTAGAACCCCTTTTACCTGCCGAAGCACTTCTTGGATCTGTCAATTCTGTTATGGCCGGAGTCCTACTCATAGCGATCTCGTAAAATTGGGAGAAGTCGTAGGTGTTATTGCGGGTCAATCAATTGGGGATCCCGGTACTCAACTAACATTAAGAACTTTTCACACTGGCGGAATATTCACAGGGGGTACTGCTGACCTTGTACGATCCCCTTCGAATGGAAAAATCCACTTCACTGAAAATTTGGTTCACCCCACACGTACCCGCCATGGACAGCCTGCTTTTCTATGTTATATAGACTTGCATGTAACTATTCAGAGTCAGGATATTCTATATAGTGTGAGTATTCCCTCAAAAAGCTTGATTCTAGTACAAAATAATCAATATGTAAAATCCAAACAAGTAATTATGGAGATTCGTGCCAAAACGTCCACTTTATATTTTAAAAAGCATATTTATTCCGAAATAGATGGCAAAATGCACCGGAGTACTGATGTTTACCATGCGCCCGAATATCAATATGGTAATCTTCGTCGATTACCAAAAACAAGCGATTTATGGATATTGTCAGTAAGTATATGCAGATCCAGTATAGTGTCTTTTTCACTCCACAAGGATCAAGATCAAATGAATAGAAAGACTCTAAAGTGTCGTAGAAAAAACTATATGTAGTTCTTTCTACCACACTTTAAGATTCCAACCGGATCCTTTCATTTAATACTTGGATTTTTTTATTTAATCCTTTTTGCATTTCTTCAATGATTAATTAGAATTCCAACTTGATTCCCTGCTTCCTAACATGGAGAAGTACTAATGACTATCCGTAGCAGAAGTCACTGTCGAAGGTTTAGTTACGGAAACCCTACCCAATGGAATGTTCCGTGTTCGGCTAGAGAATGACACAATCATCCTAGGCTATATTTCAGAAAAGATCCGCTCTAGTTCTATATGAATACTGATGGGGATAGGGTCAAAATTGAAGCAAGTCGTTATGATTCCAGCAAGGGGCGTATAATTTATAGACTTCCCCATAAAGATTCGAAGCATATCGAAGACTCGAAAGATATCGAAGATTTGAAAGATAGAGAAGATTCAAAGGATTAGGTTTTTGTTTTTTCTAGGGTAATAAATTTGAGGTTCAAAAATTCAAGCGAAGAGACTTATTTTTTCCAAAATATTAGATTCATAGTTTAAGAAAGGATACATAAATATGAAAATAAGAGCTTCCGTTCGTAAAATTTGTACAAGATAATTCTCGTAGCGAGAATGGGATTTCTACAACGATCGAAAACCCCTTAGGTAGAATCTGCGAATAAAACTCAGAATAGAAACCAATTTGGTAATCCAACAATCGATCTTAGTTAGGATGATTAATCGAGTTAATCCAAAAATTCTGCCGATACATTCGAGTAATTAAACGTTTCACAAGTAGTGAACTAAATTTCTTGTTATTACAACTAACAATTTCCACAGGTTCGAAATCATTTAATCCATAATCGTGGGCAAATGCATAAATATACTCCTGAAAGAGAAGTGGGTACACAAAGTATTGTTGACAAGATTTATGTTTTTCTGAATACCCTTCGAATTTTTCCATTTGTATTTCTACTTGAATCAGAGAGAAGAAGCATTTTTTGGTTTATCAAATGATGATACATAGTGCAATATGGTCAGAACAGGGTGTTAGATTTTTTAATACAAACCCTGAAACGAAAGGGAGTCTAATCCACAGATCTTTTTTCGCTCCTTTTCTACACAATTAGTTTATGTTTGTTCTAAATTACAAAAGAGAACAGAATAATTTTTTTATTTTTACAGGCCAATCGCTTTTTTGACTTTGGAATGGAATCCCTTTATCAATATACTGCTTATTTTACACATTCGATCTATAATCAAGAATAATTAGGATTTCTAAAAAAAAGGTCAACTCAAAAATCCAACCTTTCCCCGCATCCGGCACTAATCTATTTTTAACGTCTAATTAGAGCTAGGAATTATTCCAATTAGAAAGTTAAGCTCGTTGCTTTTTATTTTACCAGAATTGGAGCCAGGCTCTATCCATTTATTCACTAGACCCAGAAAATCGTAATTTTTATTCAATTTTATTAAGACATTCTATTTTTTCCATTCATTACCCTTGAGGATCAGTCGTGGTCTTATAGACTCTACCGAGAGTCTGGACGAATTTGTTGCTCTATCCAAATGTGTAAAAGATCATAGTCGCACTTAAAAGCCGAGTACTCTACCATTGAGTTAGCAACCCAGATAAAAAAAGATATGATTTATTCGTGTGTGGTTCCTCCGCACTATCCCTCCCCGGATACCACTAGTGTCCATTAGCCTCATCTTTAGCCTACCCATGACATCTTCCGTGACACCACCATGACAGTTGGCACCCACTATTTGGCCAGCAACGGCACTAGCTGGAGTCATGATCCGGATGGGAAACTTCATCGCATCTAGGGAGCACATCATCTCCAGGCTGGTTCATCAATTCGGCTCACTTGACTATGACAGCGACAATGTTAAAAACTTTGGCAACCTTCCTCTCCCACTCAATGGCATCTTCGTCATCTTTGGCGTGCATAAGGTCTATGTCGCGGTTGACATCTCCTGGGTTCGACGTCTCCTGCGTCTACCCACATCAAGTCGTCGTGGCGGGAGAGCCACCCCTCTACGCGGCTCGCGATCAGCGCATCACTCGTCCCGCCAGCTGCGTAGAGGTGATGATGACCGCGCCATGCGCCGACACTAGCAAAGCCCCGGCCGAAGAAGGGGAGACCACTCCCAAGGTAGCTCGTTCGAGGTTCCCTCTGTTGGAGAGGCCATAGAACATTCTGCAAGAAGCGATAGAGAGCTTGACTACACCGTTAGCTCCTATTGTTGATCCGGCTCAGGCACAGGCCGAGCTAGAGGAGACCTGGCAGAAAGTGCTTGAAGGGGCCAAGAAAGTAGCAGCGGCTCAGCAGGCGTTGAACATCACACTACGTGAGTATGCTAAGGCCAATAATATTAGCACCAGCCCCACTCGTAATGGCATAAAAATTAGAGGAAAGAATCTCATTAGTGATATAGACAAAGAGTATGTGCCAAGGCCGGTAGACTCAGGTAACCTGATGTATGCAGGTTTGTCGAGGTACAATAGCCCGGCAAAGAACTTCAGGGTTGCAGATGCGGAAGCTGCCGATATATCCGCTTTGACCAGCGAGGCCCGGCAAAGGAAGCAATAGAGGGTTAATGAGCTGGTGCGTGATACGTTGGAAATGTATCTATAATTTTTGATACTCCATGCTTGTTTGGATCTACTTTGCTTTACTTGTCCATACTTTGAGGTGTTTTTCATATTTTCTGGTACTAACCTATTAACAAGTTGCAACAGTGTCAGATGCCTGTTTTCTGCTATTTTTGGTTTTAGAAAAGTTAGTAAAGAAATATTCTCGGAATTGGACGGGACAAAGAACAAAGTAAATTACTTTCCGTGGGGAACAAGAAGTCCAGAGGAGAGCCGGAGGGGCCAGACCCACCCCAGGCAAGGGGGCAGGTGGGCCCATGCCTGGCTAGGGTTTGGTGGCCCTGGCCACCTCCCGGTCTTGCCCCTTCGCCTATAAGAATCCCCCGATGCAGAAACCCTGAGTACCCGATCAAATATCCACGAAACCGTCTATAGCCGCCGCCACTATCGTCCCTAGATCGGGGGGATCTGAAGTTCTTCCCGGCACCCTGCCGAAGGGGAGATCATCCCGGAGGCCTTCTCTCCGGTATGATGCGTGAGTAGTTCCACCTTGGACTATGGGTCCATGTAGTAGCTAAATGGTTATATCTCCTCCTTTGTGCTTTCATGTATAGATCTTGTGAGCTCCGTTCATGATCAAGATCTAATCTATTTGTAATCATGCATGTTGTGTTTGTGGGGATCCGATGGATATTGAGATTATTATGTTGGTTTGATTAATGGTTTTATTTTTATGATTCTATCATGTCTGTGTTGTCTGTGATCTTGCATGCTCTCTGTTGTTAGTAGCTATCTTGGCCAAGTAGTTGCTAGTGACTCTAAGAGGGGGTATTTATGCTCGATAGTGGGTTCATGCCTCTAGTTTCCAAGGGAAGTGACAGAAATCTCTTCGGTTGTAGATGTGTTGTTGCTACTAGGGAGAAAACAACGGTCTCTTGTTCATGGAACATGTGGACTGTTTACCTTACACACTTTGCTTAAAGCAGTTGTCTGTTGCTTGCAACTTAATACTGGAGGGGGTTCGGATGATAACCTAAAGGTGGACTTCTAGTCATAGATGCAGTTGGATGACGGTCTATGTATATTGTTGTATTGCCCAATCAGCCTCATAGGATCTTTCTGACTAGTAATTGCATTGTTATGCCTTGCTCAGTTCCTGTCAATTGCCCCGCTGTAATTTGTTTACCCTTCATGCCATGTTGTTTATCTAAGGAGAGCACCTCTAGTGAACTATGGACCCCGGTCCAATATTTACCATTAATACATCTTCCACTGTTACCTGTTTACTTGTTGCAAACCACCATTATCTTCCACACCATACGTTTAATCCTTTGTTACAGCAAACCGGTGAGCTTGACAACCTCACTGATTTGTTGGGGCAAAGTCTTGAGTTTATGTTGTGCAGGTCTCCGTGTTGCTTGCAACACTTGTGTGACATTTCCTTCCTCCTACTGGTTCGATAACCTCGGTTTCTTACTGAGGGAAACTTGCTGCTGTGCTGCTTCATACCTTGCTCTTGGGGTTTCCAATGAAGCGTCCCACGACAAGTACTGGGCGCCATCAAGCTATTTTCTGGCGCCATTGCTCGGGAGGCTAAGGACGTCTTCACTAGGGGAGTCCTTCACTTCCTTTCTCTTTACTTTATTTTTAGTTTGCTTTGTTTCTCTTGCTTGGTTTTTTTTGCCTCTTTTCAAAAAACCCAAAAAAAACTAGTCTAGATTGTTTTGCTTTCCTTATTCAAAAACACACAAAAATTAGTTCCTACTTTGGTTGGTTGTCTGTTATTGCCTTGCTTGGTCATGCTTTCTATCAATGGATAGTTTCTTTGAAACTAGTTCTTATTGGAAAGGTGGGTTCACAGAAGAACAAAAGTATTATTATAAGGAACACCGTTTGTCACAAAAGGGAAACACTTATGGGAACAAATTGATAAGTTTAGTACTATTGCTAGAGAGGTGTGCTCCACTTATAATGTTACTTATTGCTTTGTTAAAGCTTGCTGCTGCAGGAGGTATAAACACCTACCCTTTCAATGTGAGTATAATGATAATGTTACCATATCTTCTTATGTTAAAGTAAATTATGACTTTTATGATGTGGAACAAATTGAAGCATTTGTTGCTTTCAAGGGTGCATTTGAACTTGCTAGTTTGCTTGAAAATGCTGATGATGCACCTTATGAATGTGAGGTTTATGAGATACTTAAATTTTCCTTTGATAATTACAAGGAAGCAAATGGCTATATTCTTGAATATTTTAATAGATGCTTCCCACAAATGGAAGAGACTAATGCCTTGAAGGAGCCTATGGAAGAAGAATTGTTGAAACTGGAAGCTCATTAGATGAAAAAGAGGAGGAGAATGATGAACAAAAGGAGGAAGAATGGATCTACCCATGCCTACCTTCTAATGATAGTAACTCTTTATCCCTTACATTCTAAGATTGTCCCCCATGCTTACCAAAGGAGGATGAATGTTATGTTCCTATGGATTCTTTTGAAATGTCTACTTTGGATAAAACCTGTGGAGGTTTTAATCCTACTGTTTTTGAGCTTGATAGAAATTATGTGTTTGTAGATCATGAAAAGCATGCTTTATGTGATAGCTATATTATTGAGTTTATTCATGATGCTACTGAAAATTATTATGAGAGAGGAAAGTATGGTTGTAGAACTTTTCATTGTACCGAAACACCTCTCTATATGCTGAAAGTTTTTGAAGTTACTCTTGTTTTATCTTCCTATGATTGTCACTTGGTTCTTTGTGAATTTATTTTTGTACAAGATTCTGATGCATAGGAAGAGGTTTAGACTTAAACGTGTTTTGAATTTGCTTCTTGATGCTCTCTTTGACTTCAATTCATATTTCTTATATGAGCATCTTATTCTTGCTTCTTGTGCTAACTTAAAGGCGTTAAAGAAAAGTACTTGTTGGGAGATAACCCAACAGTTTCCTTGAGTCTTGGAAGTTATTACTTCAGTAATGACCTCTCATTATTCTTTTTGTTTGCTTTTTGTGCCAAAAATTACCTCTAATAAGAGGGAAGTAAGATTTTGGGAGTTGTTGTCCCGAAACAGATTTCTGTCCTCCACCAAAAATATTTGTGAGGAGGCTCTGTAACTCGGATTGATATAAAAATTTATGAATAAATCCCCCAGTATGTTAGCTAACTTTTGTTAGTTCAACACGTTTTGATTTGAGCAACATAATATGTTAGAAAAAAATCGGTTTTTACCTGCTGGTCTGTTTTGACAGATTTCTGCCATTATTTCCATTTGCTTCTTATTGATTCCTTTTTGAGTTCTCTTCAGGTAAATTGAGCTTTTTGAAGGAGTTACTACAGTAGCTTCTGTTTTTAGTGAAAATTCTTGTTGTTCCAAAGCTTTTCCAGGGCTCTAATATCTTTTGAATACACTAATGTTGCTAATGAAGATTGTGTGAAGTTTTGTATGAAAGAAAAATTTCAGGTGTAGAGAAAGAATAATGCAATGGGATGAAGAATGGACAAAAGATCAATCTTGGGGATGCCACCACAGTTTTACCTCAAGAAATATCTAAGAGGTATAAGCGTCAAAGCTTGGGGATGCCCAAGGCATCCCCTTCTTCATCAATAAAAAGCTCAGGTATGTCTAGACACTTCGTTTTTATTGTTTCATGCATAGTTGTGTTGTTCTTGGAGCATCTTAGTTTTCGTTTGCTTTGCTTAGGTTTTTTAGTTTTCTAAAGTAGTTTGGACCCTAGTTCTCGCTATGTTGTTTTGCAAATAAGTTTTCTTGGTGTTTGGAAAGGAGTAGTAAGTTCTTGCTTGAAGTGCAAGAGGATCTTGCATTGACTATGACTTAGACTTTAGCATGACATGCTAGGTGTTGTTTTAGCATTATGATTAGTGATTATTGCTGTAGCATGTCTTTTTCCAAACAATTGGGATTGTTTAGTGTGCCTTGAAGAAATTATGCGTTGTTTTAGCATGCAAAAGCATAGTATTGTGGTATTCTCCTTTGATGCTTTTCTTGGGTTGACTTGCACATGCTCACACCATGTTATGACTATGACAAGTCACCATTAGCCTCTATGATCATTTAGTCCTTGACTTGTAGTACCACTCTTTGCTTTGATTAGTTTGCTTTGTTGCATTGCATGATTATGGCCATTATTGCTCTCTTAGTTGGTTGCCCCCAGTCTTTTGCTAGCCTCCACTTGTATGAGTAAGTTCTACTCATGATTCCAACTCCCAAGAAACCAAGTTATTCCAAAGTGTCCACTATAAACTCCTATGCATGGTGTGTTACACCATTCCAAAATATATTCTTGCTTTCAACTATCTTCCAATTAAAAACTATTTTGTTATGTGAAATCTTAGTGATTAAAGCCCTCACGAACTTGATGGCACACTTTATTCCTTGCACCTAATAAACTTGAACCATTGTGACAACTTTGTTGTATATGCTTGCACTTATAAGTTGGAATTAGCAGAACCGTGCTGTCACGGGGAACATTTTCAACATTGCACTTGTACCTTGTTGTACTCAGTTGATATCATGTTCTTTTGTCTATGGATGTCACCGGTGTGAAATAAAGAGGGAACTTGTAAGTCCATGGAGTTTGTATCCTGTGTTAGAGAAACGCCTGGGCCGCTAGCCTAAGCCATGCCTAATCATGGTGGAAACTTGCAGCATCACCATAATGAGCCATCTATGAAGCATCCTCAATAAAAAGCTATGCATATGGTAAATAAAAAGATTGCTGAGATGCTCATTGTCTGCTTGCGTTGTCATTTTGGTTATGGGAAAGCTCCTATACCATGTGCAAGGGGTACCCCGTTGGCGGTTCTCAATGATATGCAAATACTTATAGTGACACGAACTTACCTGGACCCAAAGTTGATTATGCATGAGGTGTGGCCCTCGTATTCAAGGGGCATGATATTGTCAACTTATACTTTGTCAAGCATATACTCTAGCTTTGCCACTTTAACCTTAACCACTTCAAGATGCTTATGATAGGGGCAATGAGGGCTGAAAGCTAACAAGTACCATAATTTTTGGAAGCTCTTTTTGAAACTTGTAGTCCCTACTTCCTTTACAAAAGGCCTTTATTCCACCACTATTGAGTCTCCACCTTTTACCTTTAGGCACCTTTAAGAGAGCATAGTTGTCATTCTGTGTCTAGTGTTCCAAAGCTTATTAATTGATGCATATTGTGTTATTACTTATTCTTGTGCTACTTGTTTCTAGTCGCCCTTGTGAAATTTGTAGGTGTCCTATGCATCTATATTGCTACTCTATGAGGGACAAGCTGATTGCCACTATTCTATGTTTTCTATATGTGAAACAAACAAACGTTTTTCAATGCATGTTATTCATGATCTTTGTTTGTAGCTTGTCATGTTGTATGCATAGTTACTATGTCTTATTGTTAGAACTCCATCTTTCATGCACATGTTTAGAGTTCTTTGATCCCATATTTCAATGCTTGCAAATGGTTGGATCTTTATTGTGAGGGTGCATGTCACCTCAAAAATTATACTTTTTATCACTTACCTACTCGAGGACGAGCAGGAGTTAAGCTTGGGGATGTTGATACGTCGGAAACGTATCTATAATTTTTGATGCTCCATGCTTGTTTAGTATCTACTTTGCTTTGCTTGTCTACACTTTGAGGTTCTTTTTACATGTTTTCTGGTACTAACCTATTAACAAGTTGCAACAGTGCCAGATGCCTGTTTTCTGTTGTTTTTGGTTTCAGAAAAGTTAAAAAAGAATTATTCTCGGAATTGAACGGGACAAATGACAAAGTCAATTACTTTACGTGGGGAACAAGAAGTACAGAGGAGAGCCGGAGGGGCCATCCAGGGGGGCCAGACCCACCCTAGGTGCGGGGGCAGGTGGGCCCGTGCCTGGCTAGGGTTTGGTGGCCCTGGCCGCCTCCCGGTATCGCCCCTTCGCCTATAAGAAGCCCCCGATGCAGAAACCCTGAGTACCCGATCAAATCTCCACTAAACCGTCTGTAGCCGCCGCCACCATCGTCCCTAGATCGGGGGGATCTGAAGTTCTTCCCGGCACCCTGCCGGAGGGGAGATCATCCCGGAGGCCTTCTCTCTGGTATGATGCGTGAGTAGTTCCACCTTGTACTATGGGTCCATGTAGTAGCTAGATGGTTATATCTCCTCCTTTGTGCTTTCATGTATAGATCTTGTGAGCTCCGTTCATGATCAAGATCTAATCTATTTGTAATCATGCATGTTGTGTTTGCGGGGATCTGATGGATATTGAGATTATTATGTTGGTTTGATTAATGGCTTTATCTTTATGATTATATCATGTCTGTGTTGTTTGTGATCTTGCATGCTCTCCGTTGTTAGTAGCTATCTTGGCCAAGTAGTTGCTAGTGACTCCAAGAGGGGGTATTTATGCTCGATAGTGGGTTCATGCCTCTAGTTTCCAAGGGAAGTGACAGAAATATCTTTGGTTGTAGATGTGCTGTTGCTACTAGGGAGAAAACAACAGTCTATTGTTCATGGAACATGTGGACTGTTTACCTTACACACTTTGCTTAAAGCAGATGTCTGTTGCTTGCAACTTAATATTGGAGGGGGTTCGGATGATAACCTGAAGGTGGACTTCTAGTCATAGATGCAGTTGGATGACGGTCTATGTATATTGTTGTATTGCCCAATCAGCCTCATAGGATCTTTCTGACTAGTAATTGCATTGTTATGCCTTGCTCAGTTCCTGTCAATTGCCCCACTGTAATTTGTTTGCCCTTCATGCCATGTTGTTTATCTAAGGAGAGCACCTCTAGTGAACTATGGACCCCGGTCGAATCTTTACCATCGATACATCTTCCACAGTTACCTGTTTACTTGCCACAAACCACCATTATCTTCCACACCATATGTTTAATCCTTTGTTACAGCAAACCGGTGAGCTTGACAACCTCACTGATTCGTTGGGGCAAAGTCTTGAGTTTGTGTTGTGCAGGTCTCCGCGTTGCTTGCAACACCTGTGTGACGTTTCCTTCCTCCTACTGGTTCGATAACCTCGGTTTCTTACTGAGGGAAACTTGCTGATGTGCTGCTTCATACCTTGCTCTTGGGGTTTCCAACGAAGCGTCCCACGACAAGTACTGGGCTCCATCAATGCGCATCGCGAACCAGCAGAACGAAGAGTTACTCAGGGCTAACCCAGCAAGGCTAGGGGGCTCCCATGTCGTTCATTCGGCTGGAGGTGCTCCGGCAAGATCGGCTAGGGTAGCCTCTTCACCTGATACAGTCCCAAGAGCAGATGAGGTAGTAACTTCTAGAAGAAGGAACAAGAAAATGGTGCCCTATGATCCGGTTGTGGCCGGGAAAGGGAAAATTGTGTAGGAAAATGCTGATATAGGAAGTGTTAGCTGAGGTAATGGTGGTCACGAGAACCCCGACAGAGGCAATGCAAGTCAGGAAAACACTGGACGCGGCAATGTTGGCCAGCATAACTAGGCTGGAGCAGGGAAACATCCACCTCAGCAGCATCAGCAGCGACACATACCTCGACAGGAGCAAAGTGAGGGACCAGCAATGCAGAATCAATATGCTCATCCGGCGCAGAATAGATACAATGATGGTTATTCGGCTATGGCCAATGTCGGGTTTCCCAGGCCGGATCACCATATGATAGGAAATGTGATGGGATCGAGTCTGGGAAATAGGAACTTACAACCGGATGATGCAAAACTAAAACTGGAGAGGATATACATGTCAGAGCAGTTGGAAGGACAAGGTCCTCCGGGTCCTCCATGTTTTGGACCCTCGGGTCCTGAGAGAACCACTTGTGCCCAACTTTTAGTTAGACAGGGGAACAAAGACATATGATGGTAGCACCAAACCACAGGATTGGTTAATCGATTATGCCATAGCTGCGAACATAGCTCAGAGAAATATCAGATGGGCGGTGAGGTATGTACCTTATATGCTAGAAGGACCAACTAGGGTCTGGATGAATAATTTGCCAGCAGGAAGTATCAACTGTTGGTTGGATTTTGAGGAGATGTTTGTTAGCAACTTCACCAGTACATACAAGAGGCCAAATAGGCCCCAGCAGCTGGCAATGTGCAAGCAAAGGTCGAATAAAACGGACGATGAGTTTTTGACTTGATGGTGTAACATGTGTAACTCATGTGAGGGAGTGATCGATTCATAGGTGGTCGCATGGTTTGCACAGGGATCCAAATATGGAAGTGTGTTGTGGCAAATACTACAAAGAGATATGCCAACTACGTTGCCCTAGACAATTAAGATTGCAGATTCATATGCATTGTGACCCGACCCAACCTCAGCTTATGTCGGCAGAGCCGAATGAAGAGCACTATGCTCGTGATGGAGCCGGGTCATCCTATAGGAGTAATTTCCGAGGTAAAAGAAGGTACGAACGGCTGGATTTCCAGTATAACTCGAACCATGTTGCAGCTATAAGCCAAGATCGGCTAGGAGCCAGGAGTAACCAGCGACAGAAGAACAGTGCCCAACAATGAACACCGAAGAACGATGGGAAAAAGCAGTGGAATGTTAAACAGAAAAAAGCAGTGGCAGGAGAGGCCGAAGTATACCTATGAGTCTATGTTGGACCAGCCATGCAAGTTTCACACGCCCAATTCGGCTAAACCTGCAAATCACATTACTTGGCAGTGCGCCATATATGCAACGTGCAGTGGGGGACACATGCTCATCTCAGCAGACTCGACCGCAGCTTACAGGAGGAAATGCCCAACAACAACAGCTAGCACTGCCTCCACCACCACGGAGGTATGAGAATCAGGAAAGAAGGGACGTGGTGCACCAAGTGGCTAACCAGAACCAAGGAAAGCAGGAAACCCCCGGTAATGGCGGCCAAAATGAATATAGGGAACATCACCAAAGCTACTGTGTGTTCACCACAGAGGAGAATGATAGGCAAAGTGTGCAGATGCGACACATGGAAGTTAATGCAGTTATGTCGGCAGTGTCGAGGTACATGTGTCAGGGATATGACCCCGGGTACCCCAGAGTTGAGCTATAAAGAGACTCTGAGAAGAAATGAGCAGTTTAATGAAGAGATATGTAGAAGAAAAACACATATGAGGTAAAGGAATATAGAAAAGAACAAATAAAAGGGACAAGGGACATAGCTGGGCCAAATCATTTATAATTCAGCCCAATCCTCGTTCCTGCTGAACCGGATCCATGTTAAACGGGCCGAATTATCTTTATTACTGCCGAATAAAGGAAAAAAGCTTGGCTGGGCCACTAAGTTTCCCGGATGGGCCGAGTTCAGTCACCTCGGCCCACCACGGGCCGTATCATAATGCCTCCTCCGTTCCCGCTTCATCCCCGCGGTCCCTGCGCACCCTGGCACCAGTCAAACTCCCCGCTGAATCGTCCTCGGCGCCACTCGAGTCATCCCCTCGCCAACCTCGTCGAAGCCCCTGGCGTCTTCTCCCGCGGGTGGGACGGCAGAACCAAGATTCGGCCCACCGGGACTTCGAGCACCCCGCTACTACACACCATACCCGGGTGGGCCGGTGCCAACCTCACCTCGGCCGGTCCACCGCGGGATCTTCAACCTCGCCCACTCCAGCCAGGGGGGTCGTGCTACTGATTCAAGCTAGAACTGAAGGGAATATGCCCTGAGAGGCAATAATAAAGTGTTTATCATGTGTATTCCAAGTATATGCTAGATGTTTATTTTGCATGCTATAATTGTATTAATACGGAAACGTTAATACATGTGTGTTTAATAAACAAACAGAAAGTTCCTAGTTATGCCTCTCTCATAAACTAGCTCGTTGATTAACAAGATGATCAAGGTTTCCTGATCATGGACATTGGATGTTGTTAATAACGGGATCACAACATTAGTGTAATGATGTGATGAACATTCATCCGAAGTATAGCATTACGATCAAAGTCATTGAGTTTATATTGCTATAACAACTTACGAAGTGATCCTAATCCTTAGACCATGAGATCTTGTCAATCACTAACACTGGAAGAGTTTCTTGATAACATCAAACGTCACACCGTAACAGGGTGATTATAAAGATGGATTCAGAACTAATAAAGTGTTATGTTGAGGCTCATGGATCGAGAGTGGAATTTGTTCATCCCGATGACGGATAGATATACTCTGGGCCCTCTCGGTGATATCACATTGATTAGCTTGCAAGCAAGTGATTTGATCACTAGAATGTTATATCACGGAGCGAGAAAGAGTGCATGTCGAACGAGATCAAACTAGGTATGGAGATACCGATGATCGAATCTCGGACATGTAATATATCGTGAAACAAAGGGATTAAGATACTAGCGTAAAAGGTTAAAGCGATCACAAGAAAGTCATCGTTGAATGTGTGGGAGTCAGTATGGGTCTCCAGATCCCGCTTCTAATTATTGATCCGAGAGGGGTCTCGATCATGTCCGCATTATTCACGAACCGTAGGGTGACACACTTAAGATACACCGACATCCAATTGGAGCAAAAGTTTCATGCCGAAAGAATGAACAAGAGCAGGAATTTATTTCACTAGATACCGAAACAGGTTTTCGGGTGAAATTGCATAAAGTGGTTATGCATGTGAAATGGAATTCTAGCAAGGGGTTATTTGTGAATGTTTGTCATTAAAGTAATTGACAAAATTCTGAATAAAATAAAATAGTTTTATTTAATGAGAGTTTGCATTAAATTTGGTGGAAATTTAATGGGAATTTGAGTGGACTTTTGAGTGGAGGAAATTTAAAGGGCATTTTGTGAGTGGAGTGTCCACCCACATGAATGAAGGAGGGGAGGGGGCAGCCCCATGGCGTGACCACCCCTTGGGTGCCCCCTCCTCCTATAAAAGGAGCCCCCCTCCTCACTTGTCTCTCACACCTCCTCGTGAAGGATCTCTCTCCACCTCTAGAATTTATCCCCCATGGTCTCGGACTAGCGAGATACATGTTCCCGGTGGCTATTCGGCAAGAAAGAGTTGTGCTTCCGCTGCATCGCTGGAGCGAGGAGGCGGAGGTTTCTCGGTGCCTCGAACGTGTGTGCGAGCACGGATGCGCTGCTGATTTGCGGCCTAGGACTTCCTCTCGATCTTGAGATCGGCAAGAGATCGGCTACATCAACCACGAGTTGAACTCGTTAAGCTTTGTCGGTCTTCAAGGGTATGTTCTCTACGGATATACATCCGCCCGTTGTTTGTATCTAGTAGATATATCTTGGTATGTAGTTCCCATCGTAGGAAAAATTTTGTTTTCTATGCTGCGAACCCTACAGTGGTATCAGAGTCGGATCTATGCGTAGATACTTTACACGGGTAGTACACATATGAGTATGTGGGCGATGATGATCATGTTGTTGCTCCTTTGTTGTAATTTTGGATATTGGTGGCACAGTGGGATGAAGCGGCCCGGACAAACTTTACATGTCCTCGCACATGAGACCTGTTCCACGCTTGACATGCAACTAGTTTGCATAAGTGGCTAGCGGGTGTCTGTCTCTCCTACTATAGTCAATATCTATTTTGCAAGCGAGTTGTCAACAATTTGATTATCCTCGTTGTGGTTCATGTTCGTAGGTAAGAACGGTTCTATCTCGAAAGCCCTAAGCCACGTAAAACTTGCAATGGATAAATTAGAGGCGTCTAGTTTAGATTGTTGCTGGGCTAGTGTTATGATATGGTAGTGTTGTAAGTAGAAGTATGAGATGATACTCTTACAACACACATAGCGTGCTAACTCCATAGACCTTGGATTTACACATATAGGTATGATAATGATCATACCACGGTGCACATGATAGAGATCATCTGCGGGAACCATATCATTTCACTAATAAACATATGATGTTTGATAGCATCTTATATTGCTTGTTTAGCGCTTTGTTAGCATAATAAGATGATCCCTCATTTAAATATCAAGATAAGAATGTGTTCTTCCTTTAGTATGCACCGATTATGTTTAAATGGCTCCAAGACATCACGTGATGATCGGGTGTTCTTGGATCCATGACCATATTTCGGGTGTAAAACAGTTACACACGCGAATACTAAGGTTCTAACTTGGCGAGCCTAGCATGTACAGACATGGCCTCGGAACACGGACCGAAAGGTTAAGCATGAGTCATATAGTTGATATGATGCCCATTTGATGCTCGCCTTTGAAGCTATACCGACTCACGTGATGATCGGACTTGGTATAGTGGATTTGGTTCATGTAATCACCAAAAAGGCACGAGGGATGTCGTTTTTGAGTGGGAGTTCATTCATAATATGGATTAGTTGAACTCAATCTATCATAAACTTAGTCTAAACTTTACAAATTCTGTTGTAGATGGCACCACCTGCTTTTAATTTCAATGTGTTCATGGAGAAAGAGAAACTAGCAATGAACGGTAGCAACTTTACCGAATGGGCCATGAATTTGAGGATTCTCCTCTCTGCTGCACAAAAGCAATATGTGCTAGAAGCGCCGTTAGGCCCCCCACCTTTAGATGATGCCCCTGACGAGGAGAAGAATGTCTATCAGACTCGTCAGGAGGACCACAACTTAGTTCATTGCGGCATATTGTATGGGCTAGAGCCAGAACTTCGAAAGCGTTTCGAAAATGGCAATGCATTTGATACAATGGGTGAATTGAAAATGATTTTCGACACACATGCTGCTGTAGAGAGCTACAATGCTTCAGAAAAGTTCTTTAGCTGCATGATGGAAGAGCACAGCTCCGTTAGTGAGCATGTACTCAAGATGTCGGGTTACGCCGATAAGCTTGTGTCCTTGGGAATATCGATTCCCATTGACTTAGGCATCCATCGTGTTCTGCAGTCTCTGCCACCTATCTATAAGAGCTTCGTGATGAACTATAATATGCAAGGCATGAAGAAGTCTCTCTCTGAGCTTCTGTCAATGCTTAAAACTACAGAAGTGGAGATCAAAAAGGAACATCAAGTGTTGATGATCAATAGGAACACTGGTTTCAAGAAAGACAAGAAGGGAAAACCGAAGGGAAGTAAGGACGGCAAGCCTGTTGTCGTGCCTGAAAAGAAACCCCGAGTTGGACCTAAGTCTGATTCCGAGTGATACTATTGTAAGGGGACAGCCCTTTGGGCATAAGCGCCCCAAGTATCTGGCAGACAAGAAGGTCGGCAAGGCAAACAAAGGTATATATGATATACATGTTATTGATGTGTACTTGACTAGTGCTCGCAGTAGCACCTGGGTATTTGATACCGGTTCAGTTGCTAATATTTGTAACTCGAATCAGGGGCTGCGGAACAAGCGAACGCTAGCAAGGGGTAAGGTCAAGATGCGTGTCGGCAATGGATCAAGCGTTGATGTGATCGCCGTCGGAACGCTGCCTCTCCACTTGCCGTCGGGATTAGTTATAAACTTGAATAAATGTTATCTGGTGCCTGCACTAAGCATGAACATTGTATCTGGATCGTGTTTGATGCGAAGTGGTTATTCATTTAAATCCGAGAACAATGGTTGTTCCATTTATATGAATGAAATCTTTTATGGTCATGCACCGATGATGAATGGTTTATTTCTATTAGATCTCGATAATAATGTTACACATATTCATAATGTTGATGCTAAAAGGATTAAACTAAATGATGATATATCCGCATATATGTGGCACTGCCGTCTAGGTCATATTGGCGTTAAACGCATGAAGAAGCTCCATTCGGATGGACTTTTGGAATCACTTGATTTTGAATCATTTGATACATGTGAGCCATGCCTTATGGGCAAGATGACTAGAACGCCGTTTTCCGGTTCAATGGAACGGGCGATAGATTTATTGGAAATCATACATTCTGATGTATGTGGTCCAATGAGTGTGTCGGCGCGAGGTGGATATCGTTATTTTGTTACTTTCACGGATGATTTGAGTAGATACGGTTATATCTACTTGATGAAACACAAGTCTGAAACCTTTGAAAAGTTCAAGGAATTTCAGAATGAAGTGGAAAATCATCGTAATAGAAAGATCAAATTTCTATGGTCCGACCGTGGAGGTGAGTATCTAAGTTACGAGTTTAGCACTCACATGAAAGAGTGTGGAATTGTTTCACAACTCACACCTGCCGGAACACCACAGCGAAATGGTGTGTCGGAACGTCGTAATCGTAGTTTATTAGATATGGTTCGATCTATGATGTCTCTGACGGACTTGCCGTTGTCATTTTGGGTTTATGCACTAGAAACTGCTGCATTCACTTTAAATCGGGCACCATCTAAATCCGTTGAAAAGACACCGTATGAATTGTGGTTTGGAAAAAACCTAAGCTGTCATTTCTTAAAGTTTGGGGATGCGATGTTTATGTGAAGAAACTTCAACCGGATAAACTCGAACCCAAAGCGGAAAAATGCGTCTTCATAGGATACCCTAAGGAAACTATTGGGTATTCCTTCTATCACAGATCCGAGGGCAAGGTTTTTGTTGCCAAGAATGGATCCTTTCTAGAGAAAGAGTTTCTCGCGAAAGGTGTGAGTAGTCGGAAGGTAGAACTCGAAGAGGTTATTGAACCTTCTCTTCAAAGTATGGCGAGTAGCGCAGGAAGTTGTTCCGGAGTTGGCTCCACACATTGAAGAGGGAACTAATGATAATGATCATGAAACTCCGAAGAGAGTACTACCAAACCTTGCACCAAACGCAGACGTCGCGGCTCCGAAATGTGCGGAAATCTGTCATGAATTTCATGGTTGATGAAAATGATGACCGTGACGTATGAAGAAGCGATGATGCCCGGATTCCAACAAATGGTTAGAAGCCATGAAATCCGAGATGGAATCCATGTATGAAAATCAAGTTTGGACGTTGGGGAATTACCACAACACCGGAAGGCCGTGGCGGAAAAATTGAATTTCAAAAGGAAAACTGATCTTGATGGTAATGTGACCGTCTATAAAGCTCGACTTGTCGCAAAGGGGTTTCGACAAATTCAAGGAGTTGACTACGATGAGACATTCTCTCCCGTAGCGATGCTAAAGTCAGTTAGGATTATGTTAGCAATTGCTGCATATTTCGATTATGAGATATGGCAGATGGATGTAAAAACCGTGTTTCTCAATGGTAATATTGAGGAAGAGTTGTATATGATACAACCAAAGGGTTTTGTCGATCCTAAGGATGCTAACAAGGTGTGCAAGCTTCAGCGATCCATCTATGGATTGAAGCAAGCATCACGAAGTTGGAATCTCCTCTTTGATGAGGTGATCAAAGAGTTTGGATTTGTCCAAACTTATGGAGAAGCTTGTATTTACAAGAAAGTGAGTGGGAGCAATGTGGCATTTCTGATATTATATGTGGATGACATATTATTGATCGGAAATGATATAGGTCTTTTAAACAGTGTTAAAAGTTATCTAAACAGCAAATTTTCAATGAAGGACCTAGGTGAAGCGTCATACATATTAGGCATAAAGATCTATAGAGATAGATCTAGGCGCCTAATAGGGCTATCGCAAAGTACATACCTTGATAAGATTTTAAAAAAGTTTAAAATGGATGGAAGTAAGGAGGGGTTCTTACCTATGTTGCAAGGCAAGACATTGAGTAAGACTCAAAGTCCGGCTTCGGCGGAAGAAAGAGAGATAATGGACAAAGTCCCCTATGCTTCAGCCATAGGCTCTATAATATACGCCATGCTATGTACAAGACCGGATGTGGCACATGCTATTAGTTTGACTAGTAGGTACCAATCGGATCGAGTTGGAACCTTTGGATAGCGGTCAAGAATATCCTTAAGTACTTACGAAGAACTAAGGATATGTTTCTTGTATACGGAGGTGAAGAAGAGCTCGTCGCTAAGTGTTATGTTGGCGCTAGCTTTGACAATCGATCCGGATGACTCTAAGTCTCAATCCGGATCGTTTTCTCATGAATGGCGGAGCGGTTAGTTGGAGGAGCTCCAAACAACCTGTAGTAGGGATCAACAACGGAGGCGAATATGTTCTTTGCTTGAAGCGGCTCGAGAGCGATTTGGATGAAGGAGTTCATAACCGAACTAGGAGTGGTGGCAAACGCGTTGGACCCAATGGTGATCTATTGTGAGAACAATGGTGCCATTGCCAATGCCAAAGAGCCAAGGTCTCATAAGCATTCCAAGCATATTAAGCGCCGGTTTCTCTACATCCGCGAGCATGTCAAGGATGGAGATATAAAGATTTGTAAAGTACATACGGATCTCAATGTAGCAGATCCGTTGACTAAAACTCACCCTAGAGCAAAACATGATCAACAGCAGAACTCAATGGGTGTTAGATTTATCACTATGTAACTAGATTATTGTCTCTAGTGCAAGTGGGAGACTGAAGGGAATATGCCCTGAGAGGCAATAATAAAGTGTTTATTATGTGTATTCCAAGTATATGATAGATGTTTATTTTGCATGCTATAATTGTATTAATACGGAAACGTTAATACATGTGTGTTTAATAAACAAACAGAAAGTTCCTAGTTATGCCTCTCTCATAAACTAGCTCGTTGATTAACAAGATGATCAAGGTTTCGATCATGGACATTGGATGTTAATAATGGGATCACAACATTAGTGTAATGATGTGATGAACATTCATCCAAGTATAGCATTACGATCAAAGTCATTGAGTTTATATTGCTATAACAACTTACGAAGTGATCCTAATCCTTAGACCATGAGATCATGTCAATCACTAACACGGAAGAGTTTCTTGATAACATCAAAGCGTCACACGTAGCAGGGTGATTATAAAGATGGATTCAGAACTAATAAAGTGTTATGTTGAGGCTCATGGATCGAGAGGAATTTGTTCATCCCGATGACGGATAGATATACTGGGCCCTCTCGGTGATATCACATTGATTAGCTTGCAAGCAAGTGATTTGATCACTAGAATGTTATATCACGGGACGAGAAAAGAGTGCATGTCGAACGAGATCAAACTAGGTATGGAGATATCGATGATCGAATCTCGGACATGTAATATATCGTGAAACAAAGGGATTAAGATACTAGCGTAAAGGTTCCACGATCACAAGAAAGTCATCGTTGAATGTGTGGGAGTCGTATGGGTCTCCAGATCCTGCTTCGATTATTGATCCGAGAGGGTCTCGATCATGTCCGCATTATTCACGAACCGTAGGGTGACACTTAAGAGACACCGACATCCAACTGGAGCAAAAGTTTCATGCGAAAGAATGAACAAGCGCAGGAATTTATTTCACTAGATACCAAACAGTTTTGGTGAAATTGCATAAAGTGGTTATGCATGTGAAATGGAATTCTAGCAATGGGTTATTTGTGAATGTTTGTCATTAAAGTAATTGACAAAATTCTGAATAAAATAAAATAGTTTTATTTAATGAGAGTTTGCATTAAATTTGGTGGAAATTTAATGGGAATTTGAGTGGACTTTTGAGTGGAGGAAATTTAAAGGGCATTTTGTGAGTGGAGTGTCCACCCACATGAATGAAGGAGGAGGGCAGCCCATGGCCAGCGGCCACCCCCTTGGGTGCCCCCCTCCTCCTCTAATAGGAGCCCCCCTCCTCACGTGTCGCGCACACCTCCGCGGGACGGCTCTCTCTCCCCCTCGAGAATGTATCCCCCATGGTCTCGGACTAGCGTGCTACATGTTCCGTGGCTATTCGGCAAGAAAGAGTTGTGCTTCATGCATCGCTGGAGCGAGGAGGCGGAGGTTGCTCAGTGCCTCGAGCGTGTGTGCGAGCACGGATCTGGCTGATTTGCGGCGCTAGGACTTCCTCTCGATCTTGAGATCGGCAAGAGATCGTCTACATCAACCACGAGTTGAACTCGTTAAGCTTTGTCGGTCTTCAAGGGTATGTTCTCTACGGATATACATCCGCCCTGTGTTTGTATCTAGTAGATAGATCTTGGTATGTAGTTCCCATCGTAGGAAATTTTTTGTTTTCTATGTTGCGAACCCTACAAGAACAAGACCAACAAGTCTTGTGCCAGTCTTGGGATGCCCAACGCTCAGACTGGCACATGGCATATGGAATATGCCATCGGCATCTAAGAATATGCTAAGGTATATGCCTTAGCATCTCCGAAGATGCCAAGGAATATGCTAAGCATCTCCAGAAGATGCCTAGAATATGCTGAGAAGATGCGAATCGTAGAGAGCAAGACTTGTCCCCTGGGCTCCACTTTATAAGGAGCGCCAGGGGGATCATTGAGAGAGAGGCCCCCGAAGGGCTCCTCTCCTTTCTTCTCACTAGGATCTCTCCTTCTTCTTCCTCCTCCACTCTCACAGAGAGATCTAGATAGAGGCATAGGAAATACAGCTCAAGGAGCATGATTGTAGCCACTAGTATGGCAAGATTATAAGATATTGGATGTAGAGAAAGAGGTGTTATCTCCACATGAGAGCCTCAATCCTAAATACATTGTATTTCTCTTTGTTCCTACGAGTGCGGTCTTCACTGCATCATCCCTCCCCAGATTCCTCCACGTCCATCGGCCCCAACTTTAGCCTACCCATGGCATATCCGTGATACCACCACAACATTTGGCGCCCACCGTGGGGCCTTTTAGTGGCGTTGGTTTGGTTTCATCCGGACGGGAACATCTTCATTAACCTCTTCTTCACAGAGCTCCTTCAGCTTCTCCACGCGAACAGAGAACGGAGAGTCTGACTCAGCAAAGCAGGTAAGACTCAGCAATAATGATTCAAACTCTTCTCCAAGCATACTATAAGTATCAAGTAACTCAGCAAGGCATGTATGACTCAGCGAGAATGACTCAAACTCTTCTCCAAACATATTGTAAGTACCAGATAACTCAGCCACCAACACTCGATCCTTCACCCCGGGGAGAAAATACTCAACCCAGGGACTAGCCAATGTATCCATAGAGTCACCTTTAGATGGAGAGAATGTTATGTCGATTTGGGTCAGTATTTGACTATCTTGTTTATGATTCGGATAGAATTTGAATCAGTTTATTTGTGCTTCGGATCAACCTTTAACTCATCTTACCAGCTTCTCTATGATTCGGATAGAATTTGAATCAATTTATTTATGATTCGGACTAACCTTAAACTCAGCTTACTAGCTTATTTATGATTCGGACAGAATTTGAGTCATCTTATTTATGATTCGGACTAACATTTGATTCAGCTTGCCAGGGTATATTATAACTCGGATTAGTATTTTGACTCAGCTTAGTGGCTTATCTCTGATTCGGACTAAATTTTGATTCAACTTGCCAGCTTGCCAGGTTATGACTCGGATTGATATTTAAGTCATCTTGTCAGGTTATCTCATATCTTGGATGACTATTTGCCAGCATATCATATCTCAAATTGATATCTCAGATCTACCTATTGAATCATGTCTCTCAGTGATTAGCCCTATTATCATATCCCAAAAATTTATCTCGGATTTATATCTCAGATCCATATCAAAGGCAAGTTGTCATCTTCTCATCAGATCAAGTTGTATCTCAGTAAACGAGATAACTCGGATTTGAGTCATATACCTCAGATTTCAGTCAGATGACTCAAACTTGAGACGTAAGTCAAATTTGAGTAAAATAACTCGGATTTGGAAATAGATGAATCGGATTTGAGTCATATACCTCGTATTTTGAGTCAGATGACTCAGATTTGAGACATAAGTTAAATTTGAGTAATATAACTCGGATGTAAAAACAGATGATTCGGATTTAGAAATAGATGACTCGGATTTGAGTCATATACCTCGGATTTTGAGTCAAATAACTCAGATTTGAGACATAAGTTAAATTTGAGTAATATAACTCGGATGTAAAAACAGATGATTCGGATTTGGAAACAGATGACTCAGAATTGAGTCATATACCTCAGATTTTGAGTCAGATGACTCAGATTTGAGACATAAGTTAAATTTGAGTAATATAACTCGGATAAAACCGATGATTCAGATTTAGAAACAGATGACTCGGATTTGAGTCATATACCTCGGATTTTGAGTCAGATGATTAAGATTTGAGACATAAGTTAAATTTGAGTAATAGAACTCGGATGTAAAAACAGATGATTTAGATTTAGAATCAGATGACTCGGATTTGAGTCATATACCTCGGATTTGAGTCAGATGACTCAGATTTGCGACATAAGTCAAATTTGAGTAAAATAACTCAGATTTGAGTCAGATACCTCGGATTTTGAGTCAGATGACTCAGATTTAAGACACAAGTCAAATTTTAGTAGAATAACTCGGAAGAGAAACAAATGACTTGGATTTGAGTCATATAACTCAGATTGGGAATCAGATGACTCAAATTTAAGTCATATAACTCGAACTTTGAGTCGGATTGGAAGCATAAGTCGAATTAAGAAATGTGCAACCCAAACGAGATAAACTCGGATTATCACTTACCCAAAGGGGTTATAAGACCAGAATCAAAGAAGGCCAAAAGTCAAAACTTTCCCAAAGGGGTTAAAAGAGCAGTGCCCAAGAAGGCCAGAACTCATAACTTACCCAAACGGGTTAAAAGAGCAGTGCCCAAGGAGGCCAGAACTCATAACTTACCCAAAAGGGTTAAAAGAGCAGTGCCTAAGAAGGACAGAACTCATAACTTACCCAAAAGGGTTAAAAGAGCAGTGCCCAAGAAGGCCAGAACTCATAAATTACCCAAACGAGTTAAAAGACCGGTGCCAAAGAAGGCCGGAAGTCGTAAACTTACCCAAAGGGGTCAAAAGACCAGTGCCCAAGAAGGCCAGATGTTAAAAAACTTACCCCAAAGGGTTATGTGACAAAGTAGTGTATAAACCGAGAGGTTATGAGTCAAAAGACAACTCAGGGAATATTTAATATAAAGCCTATGCACGACTCCATGAGTCCCACATAGCCTCGGGGACTAATGTTGGGGATATGACCCCGGGTACCCCCAGAGTTGAGCTATAAAGAGACCCCGAGAAGAAATGAGCAGTTTAATGAAGAGATATGTAGAAGAAAAACACATATGAGGTAAAGGAATATAGAAAAGAACAAATAAAAGGGACAAGGGACATAGCTGGGCCGAATCAGTTATAATTCGGCCCAATCCTCGTTCCTGCTGAACCGTATCCATGGTAAACAGGCCGAATTATCTTTATTACTGCCGAATAAAGGAAAAAAGGTTGGCTGGGCCACTAAGTTTCCCGGATGGCCCAACTCGGCCCACCACGGGCTGTATCATAACGCCTCCTACGTTCCCGCTTCGTCCCCGTGGTCCCTGTGCACCCTGGCACCAGTCAAACTCCCTGCTGAATCGTCCTCCACGCCACGCGAGTCATCCCCTTGCCAACCTCGTCGAAGCCCCTGTTGTCTTCTCCTGCGGGTGGGCCGGCAGAAGCCAGATTCGGCCCACCAGGACTTCGAGCACCCCGCTACTGCGCACCATACCCGGGTGGGCTGGTGCCAACCTCACCTCGGCCGGCCCACCGCGGGATCTTTAACCTCGCCCACTCCAGCCAGGGGGGCCGTGCTACTGATTCAAGCCACACCGGCTGGGCCGACATTGGCAAAGTCGGCCCACCACGGGTAAAGCAGCACGTGCCTTCGTTGTCATTCGTAGGCGGGCCAACGGAAGAGAGGCAGGCCCATGGCGGGTCCCCTGACTCGGCCGGGCCTTAGGGATTGACCTGATAGGGCCATATTGACCCGGCTAGACAGCAATATGTCTAGGCCGAATAAGGATGATCCGGCTAGGCCCCTCTGGCTCTGTCTTGGGCTGGACCGGACCAGATTACTCCCAAGACGAATAACCATCCCTCAGTCCGAATTATATTGTCCCACACATCATTTATTCTTCTCCAAATGTATCCTCATGGCCCATTGTGATTCTTCATCAAGCTAGAACAAGACCAATAAGTCTTCCAGTCTTGGGACGCCCAACGCTCAGACTGGCACATGGCATATGGAATATGCCATCGGCATCTAAGAATATGCTAAGGAATATGCCTTAGCATCTCTGAAGATGCCAAGGCATATGCTAAGCATCTCCGGAAGATGCCTGGAATATGCTGAGAAGATGTCAATCGTAGGGAGCAAGACTTGTCCCCTAGGATCCCCTTTATAAGGAGCGCCAGGCGGATCGTTGAGAGAGAGGCCCCCGAAGGACTCCTCTCCTTTCTGCTCACTAGGATCTCTCCTTCTTCTTCCTCCTCCACTCTCACAGAGAGATCTAGATAGAGGCATAGAAAATACAGCTCAAGGAGCATGAGTGTAGCCACTAGTATGGCAAGATTATAAGAGATTAGATATAGAGAAAGAGGTGTTATCTCCACATGAGAGCCTCAATCCTAAATACATTGTATTTCTCTTTGTTCATATGAGTGCGGTCTTCACTGCATCATCCCTCCCTAGATTCCTCCATGTCCATCGGCCCAACTTTAGCCTACCCATGGCATATGCCGTGATACCACCACGACAACATGCATTGGTCAGACCATGATATTACTTGGAGCATCAAGGACCATCCTAGGCTCATGCCAATTCATGGATCGTATGCTTTGGTGTTTGACCCGACGTTTATCGGGCCGAACATCAATGTGAAGTTCTCCAAAGTACTCATCGACAATGGAAGCAGTATCAACATATTATACAAGGATACAACGCAGAAGTTGGGAATCTCGGAAAATATATTGTAGGCAACTAAGACCACTTTTCATGGCATTGTGCCGGGGTTATACTGTTATCCAATTGGAAAAGTTCAGATAAATGTTTTATTTGGCACACGATAAAATTGCAGAACAGAGAACTTGTTGTTCGAGGTTGTGGATCTAGACAGTTGTTACCATTCACTGCTTGGCAGGCCAGCGATGTCCAAGTTCATGGCCAGTACCCACATTGGCTACTTGAAGATGAAGCTACCAGGACCTAATGGGGTTATCACCGTTGTAGGAGACTATAAGAGGTCAATGGAGTGTGCCTCGGCCATATCAAGTCTGGCCGAATCATTGGTGATTACACGAGAGAAAAGGTGGATCCTGGAAGTGGCGGCTCTGGCTTAGTCGGCACAGCTGAATATGCTGGCACTGAGTAACCCGCATGGGAGTGTATCATTCCAGCCGACTAAGGACACAAAGAAGATCCAGATTGATGATTAGTTCCTAGAGCGCACCGTCACCATTGGTGCGGACATGAATGAAAAATAGGAAAGAGAGCTCATCAGCTTCCTCTGTGAGAATCGGGACATTTTTGCTTGGTCCACATAGGACCTGCAAGGTGTGACGAGGGAGCTGGTTGAGCACTCTTTGCATGTCAGTCCTAATGCAAGGCCGGTGAAGCAACCTCTCCGCCGCTTCGCCGAGGATAGGAGAAATATCGTAGGAGATGAAATAGCTTGGCTCCTTAAAGCCGGGTTTCTCATGGAGGTACTTCATCCGGATTGGCTATCAAATTCGGTGCTGGTGGAGAAGAAAAAGGATGACCTGAATGTGGCAGTGGTATGGCGCATGTGCATTAACTACACCAACTTGAACAAGGCATGTCCAAAGGATCCATTTCCTTTGCCAAGAATAGATCAAGTCATTGACTCGTCAGTGGGTTGTGAACTATTATCATTTATAGACGTGTATTCTGGTTTCCACACTATAAAAAATGTGTTTACTTGTGACCTTCTCATAATGACGGGGAATGAAATTATCATACATCTATGACGATTTCGCACAAGATGGTAATAGACCGTTTAGAGAGGTCAAAACACTCTAGAATTACGACGTTTTATGCCCAAATCATCATAATTTCATGAAATGAAATTATCGTAGTCTATGTAATACAGCTTAGGATCTTATTTTTAACCTAATATGACTAATCTAAATTATCATAGTTTCTAAATTAGAACATATTTTTAATCTGATATGACTGTATAGTATTACATACAGTTTTATGCCCAAATCATCGTAAATGAAATTATTGTAGTCTATGTAATAGAGCTTAGGATCTTATTTTTTACCTAATATGACTAATCTAAATTAGAACATATTGATATGACTGGATGGCCACATCAACAGTTAAGTCTACGTGTCATGCACACACGGATCCCCCAGCGAACAAACGAAGCTGCTCACACATATTTTATTAACCAAGATCCATCTCCCTGCCTTACAGGAACAAATGGAAAAAATTGACGCACGTGGGGCTCGAACCCTCCATCTCGCGAACTACCTGGCGACCGATTGAACCACCTGACCACAAGGATAGAGGGACCTTCGTGTAATACTGCCGCGCACAAACTTATTAACTTCAAAACTGTATGTTGGAATTATCCCTTCCTCCTATTATCCTCTTTTTTATTCTTTAAGACTGTGTTGTCTGCATGGGACGGATTCTAAAAAAAAAACTAGGTCCGGGACTGATGATTTTTTTTATGTTTCTTAATTTTTATGTATATATTTTTAAGAAGTCCAAAATAATTTATTTTTATCTCTACATTTTTAAAAAATTCCGGTGGATCTCTGATAAAATAGCATCTTGTGAATCTAAAAATAATTTTTAAAAAAATCACGACTATCAGATCATGCACCCGTGGTTTAAATTGGACCCACTTTCTACCGATTCGGTAGGAATTTGTCTTTTTCACGATGGATGGACGGAAAGGTTTGAGATACCCTGGTTGGGAAATTTTCCATGTAAGGTGGTATAGTATTTTTGAAAAATGGGTTGGTATCATTTTGAAACTTTTATTTGGTGGTTGTTTCAGAAAACACCCCGTTTTTAACACTCGGAAAATGAAAATTGGTTTTTTTGTGCGATGAAAAGAAAAACTTTCTCCTGCAACATTGTTCTCCGTCCCATGATATACATGTGTGCATAATATGGTCAAATTATCACAAACTATGTCATGATTCTAGCCATAACATTGGTTGTTTGTCCTAAAAGCCATGAAACCTCGAACATGATAGCGCATTTCTAAGAAGGTTTTTTCGAGATGCAATCAATATACCAAGTTTGATATTTTTCTTGAATCTATGTCACATAATATCGTGGGAATAGCCACGACAGATGCTACTAGGGGTAGCGAGTAGTAGGATTTGGGGCAAAAGCGATCAGCCATCTGCGGAGCGAGATGAGGGCTAAGACACAGGGTTTTACCTAGGTCCGCCCCCATAGGGTAAAGACCTACTCCTGATATATTGTATTATTGCTTGAGTACAAGGGTGGCGAGCTCGGCGGCTAGAAAGCGAGTCGATGGGGTGTATGATGGAACGTGAGTACAGAGAGTACCCTAGGGATGTTTATATAGGGGTACCTCGCTAGGGTTTATAGATATACAACCAAGTCAGATAAGGACTTGGAAGGTTAACCTAATTCGACTGGGCTTATCTATGCTTCTGGGCATCCAACTCCTAGTTGCTTGGTTCCTCCTTCAGTCATGATCCAGTCGTTGTCCTGCAGGCCCACTCGCAAAGGGCCTGGGCCAGTCGAAAACGTCCTCCTAGGCATACCCCATCCGGCATATCCCCATCAGTCCCAGCTGGGGCCAGGACTAATGGTCCGGAACGGATGGCCTCGAGCCAGCCAGGTCATACGGAACCATAGGTTCCGGCCCGTTAGGGGCCATTAGTCCCGATTTAAGATACAAAACAGGACTAATGGGCTCGGGACCTGCCGCTCGCTACGGGCACCCCCTTTAGTGCTCTGGCCCTATATATATGGCACAACCCCTCCCCCTCTCAACTTTTTTTCCTGGTGGGAGAGGTGGTGGGTTTGTGCTATTTTTTTTCCTATTCATATGCACTAGAGGTGTTTGGTGAAATGCCCGTTAGAGCGATGCGACTTTAGGTCACACAAGACAAACATGATATGAGCTGACCTAGCCACACTTAAGTTTTCTCATCTTTGTTTCCAAGTGTGCTAAAAGGTTAGCAACTATTTTCTCGTTTAGACCGCGTGGTACTAATTTTAGCATCATGATTGCGTTTGATATATATTTGTATGATACAGAACATCCATCCATGGATGTACGGTGATCGACGCTCTGCCGCTTTCAGAGAAGGCGTGTGTTCTTTTCGTCTTGTGGCCGAGGCAAACAAGCGGCGGGATGTTTTCATGTATTGTCCATGTGTTGACTGTAGGAATGAGAAGGCTCATAATTCCGCAAGAGTCATTTATAGCCACCTATTTCGGTCTGGTTTTATGTCCGGCTATAATGTTTGGACCAAGAACGGAGAAAGAGGGGTTGCGATGGAAGACGTCGATGAAGAAGAGAATGATGATGACAACTATCAATCTATATTCCCTGAATACGCCGATACCACAATGAAAGACAATGAAGAAGGAGGTGAAGAACGGGAATCAGATAAGCCCGCTGATGATCTTGGTCGGGTCATTTCTGGATCAAAGTGAGACTGCAACACAGAATATGAGAGGTTTCAGTTCGAGCAGATATTACAGGACCACAATAAATTGTTGTACCCAACTTGTGAAGATGGTCAGAAGAAGCTGGGTAGCACACTAGAATTGCTGAAGTGGAAGACAGAGACCGGTGTGACTGACTTGGGATTTAAAAATTCGCTTGTACTAATGAAGAAGTTGCTTCCAAGAAATAATAAATTGTCCGCCAGTACGTACGAAGCAAAGAAGCTCGTCTACCCTCTAGGATTAGATGTGCAGAAGATACATGTGTGCCCTAATGACTGCATCCTCTACCGTGGTGAGAAGTACGAGAATATGGATAAATGCCCGGTATGCACTGCATTGCGGTATAAGATCAGAAAAGATGACCCTGGTGATGTTGATGGCGAGCCACCCAGGAAGAGGGTTCCTGCCAAGGTGATGTGGTATGCTCCTATAATACCACGGTTGAAACGTTTGTTCAGAAACAAAGAGCATGCCAAGTTGTTGCGCTGGCACATGGAATAACGTAAGAAAGACGGGATGTCGAGGCACCCCGCTGATGGTCGGCAGTGGAGAAAAATCAAGAGAGACTTCCTGGACTTTGCTGGTGACGTAAGGAACTTATGGTTTGGTCTAAATACAGATGGCGTGAATTCTTTTGGGGAGCAGAGCTGCAGTCACAGCACCTGGTCTATGACTCTATGTATCTACAACCTTCCTCCTTGATTGTGTATGAAGCGAAAGTTTATTATGATGTCAGTGCTCATCCAAGGCCCGAAGCAATCCGGCAATGATATTGATGTGTACCTAAGGTCATTAGTTGATGAAATTTTATAGTTGTGGGCCGAACCAGGTTTACGTGTGTGTGGGATAAGCACAGACATGAGCCATTCAACCTACGAGCGTTGCTGTTTGTAACCATCAAGGATTGGCCTGCTCTTAGTAACATCTCAGGACAGACGAACAAGGGATACAATGCATGCACACACTGTTTAGATGAGACTAAAAGTATATATTTGGATAAATGTAGGAAGAATGTGTACCCGTACAATCGCCGTTTTCTTCCGCCCAGACATCCCCTAAGGAAAAAAGGCAAGAATTTCAATGGCGAGGCAGATAATCGGAAGAAGCCTGACCCTCGTACCGCTGCTGATGTATTTGGTATGGTCAAGAATTTAAATGTAATATTTGGAAAGGGTCCTGGAGGACAACCTGTTCCGAAAGACGCCGACAGACATGCACCCATGTGGAAGAAGAAATCTATATTTTGGAAACTATCCTATTGAGAAGTCCATGAGGTCCGCTCTGCAATCGATGTGATGCACCTGACGAAGAATCTTTACATAAATATTCTAGGCTTTCTGGGCTTGTATGGGAATTCAAAAGATACACCGAAAGCACGAAAGGACCAACAACGTCATAAAGGATGATACGGCAAGCATCCAAGGCATTTTCAAGGGTCTGACAGCTATGCTCTTACCAAGGAAGACAAGGAAATCTTTTTTGAAGTACTTTTCAGTATCAAGGTCCCGTCTGGCTTCTCATCTAACATAAAGGGAATAGTAAATATGGAAGAGAAAAAATTTCAAAACCTAAAGTCTCATGACTGCCACGTTCTTATGACGCAATTGCTTCCGGTTGCATTGAGGGGAATTCTACCGAAAAATGTTCGACTGGCCATTGTGAAGGTATGTGCATTCCTCAATGCAATTTCTCAGAAGGTAATCGATCCAGAAAGTCTATCAGGGTTATAGATTGATGTGGTCCAATGTCTGGTCAGCTTCGAGTTGTTGTACCCTCCATCTTTTTTCAATATTATGATGCACCTCCTAGTTCGCCTAGTCAAAGAGATTAGAATTATCGGTCTTGTATTTCTACACGATATGTTCCCCTTCGAGAGATTCATGGGAGTCTTAAAGAAATATGTTCATAACCGTGCTAGGCCAGAAGGAAGCATCTCCAAGGGCTATGGAACAGAGGAGGTCATTGAGTTTTGTGTTGACTTTCTTCCTGACCTTAAGCCGATTGGTGTTCCTGAATCTCGGTGCCTGATCCACATGCATGCAACTCCATGACGACATACCATATATGTCGGCCGGGTCTTCCTGATGCTGTCCGGCCCTGGGTAACCCGGCCGTAACTCGGCCGGTCCTAACATACCTCGGCCAGCTCATGCTTTGGCCTGATCAATACCTCGGTGGGATTTACCTTTAACCATAGCTTGACCCTACCTAGGGTCATCCCCCCAACAAGAGTTGCATAGTTAAGTAGAGGAGAAGCTAGCAAAATCCAACATGAATCGAGTAAGATAATGTCCACAAGCTTATCTTTCAGTAGAAGAATTGACAATTAGAGTACGATAATATTCACAATTAATATGAGGTATCATAGGAAAAATGATTGCATACAAGTACAAAGTAAAAGAAAAAAAGTAGTAAGAAATATTGCTATTGCTTGTGTCAGATTGATTGGATCACAGCACCCCCGCACTGGTGCAAGCCTTCATGAGAGAATAGCAGATGAAAATCCATGCATGGTTCAGATCTATGATTAGATTGTCATGAGGGGCAGTGACTCCAATGCAGAAACGTTGAATCTCTTTACTTTTGGATCTTTGTCCTATATTCAAGTATTCTATACTTTGACTGGAAGATAAAGGTGTGATCCAATCGTGTGTGTTTGCTTTAGCCCTTTGCCATCTGCTCAGCAAACCATGCTTTCCAGTCTGTAACCTTTTCCTCGCCATTTGCCACCTGAAGTAACACGGAAGATAAGAAGCCAGGCTTGAACTCTTTCCTCGTTCCCCTCAAAAGAGAGTACAAGGTTCATACATGAATTATTTATACATCAACCAAGTTTCCAAACTGTCTAGAGCCTAATCCGAACAAATTAGTTAAAATTACTATTCTATGATACCGTGTAGTATTGTATTTTTGGAAAAGTTTGAACTTCTATGAGTTGGATTTTTTATATTCGTCCATGACCATGGAATCGTGTGCACAAAACGTGGCAGCCTCGGTGGTAGAATACTAGATCTGCTGCTGGGTTCATATAACCCTATTGTTGTCGTATAGAACAGCGTATTAGAAATGAATAATTGCCATCAAGCTAGAGCCGTGAGGCTTGTTTGACCTTATTACCTCGAATATGAATTTTGTCTGGGGAATGGCATCCAGGGCCTCCACACAAATTGTAGCAGCATCCTCTTTGCTTATTCTTCCCTTTGCTGCTATGCCCTGCATATTTCATGGACCATATGAAAAAATAGTCTTACCCTTTTTGGGGAACAAGAAATGATTGCCTATATTATATACAACTACTATATGAAAAGTACGTGCATCTCTAACAAAAGGAACCAAGTGGATTAATTTCCCATGACAAACAACATGCTATCAGAGTGTCTTGTCTGGCTCTAGCTCATTGTACACATCTGATTTTTTGGTTACAGTCTTACAACGAGCTAGCAAAGCTGCATAAGTACACAACATTATTAGAGAGGTAAGGTAGATTTTTGTGTGGTACCTCTGTAAAACTAAATCCCCTCTCACCACCAGGAGTAGTCTGGAGAGAAGCACTCCTTATTATCGTACATGGGATCCCAGATGCAAGAACCACCTCTTCATCGCGTTCTGCTAGCTTCCTCAGCTTGCTGTTCATAATAGCTTGGAGACCACCGCTATTTCTGTAGACAGATAGCTGCATTTTTATCAAGATCTCGTATGGACAATGATTGAAACTAGGCGGAACCAGCTAACACAAGGTTACAAGAGAAGATCAAACCTGGGATAGCAGAACAATGTGTTGGACACCCTTGAGGTCAATCAGGTCAGAAAAGAAGCCATCCTGTTAAAACTTTGTAATATAAGTTAAAAGGCAACCAAAGCTTGCACGTGGAAGGGAACTTTTTTTTCTATGAGGAAAGGGAAGTACTGAAGCAGTATGTAAGTATGGAGCACACAACTAAATTACACACATAAACATTTCAATTAGAATGCGGTTAGCTACAATTCAAGAAATCAATCCATAAGAACCACCAGATACACCACACACCTTTTAATTCTAATACATCTACATGGACAATGGCACATGCTCAAATCTGTAAACACAATATCACGTCTCAATAATACCAAAAGGCGGGAAGTCACAAATTCAGTAATGGATTAACATAAATTCATGAGCTTGAACAACGCAGTTATGCGACAAGCGATCAATAACTGTATAAATAATGGAAATAGTAAATTTTATGCTTTGGAATAGCTTCATACATGAATAAAAAAGAGCAATAAGTTTAAAACATACATCAGTTGGACAAATTACAGAACGAACACCCCTTAAAACTTTCTTTGTGAAGGACTTATCTTCAATGTTTCCAACCATGCACTACAAGGCAACCAAAAGAAGGAATGTTATGACAAGTAACTATACTTATCGGAGGAAAATTTACGAAAAAATCACACAAACACAGTTCAAATACACTTACTTCCTTTTTGGATAAATACATTGTTTCTTTTTTTTGGTATAGCATCTTTCATAAAAGTTAGTACATATGTATTTTAACTATGCAATAAATTACCAGAGGTTTCATTGTGAGAGCTACAAACCTCTACATAAGTTCCAAAAGCTTCTTCCGTGGATCGTTTGTCCTTTACCAATGCTTTTATTCTGGCCCTTTTCAGAATAAGTGACAATATCACCATCTGAAAATACAAAAAAAATTAGGTTGAGAAATTGAGAAAATTTAGAGACATGCATAGCTCAAGCTGAACACATACAATTTAGACAAGAGTGATAAACAGTACAATATTCACTAGAAGAAATAGCAACAAAGAAATTATGCATTTTAATAACGAGAAAAATTAAGATGGTGGCTTCTAGGCATATTTAATACCACCAGTTCATCTTTCTGGAATTATTTGAATCCTAATGTGGTTTTCCAATAATTATTTCGAAACAACATTTTGTGTTGGTAGAAATAAAAATTTACAATGCGGAGAAAATCTTATGAAATTCCGAGCCTGGCAATGTAGGTTCGGATACACATGTCACCATGCAAGCTTTTTAGACTAAAGGCATATAGTGCCCAGCTTTAAATTAATAAAGCCCCATGGCCAGAACGGGTTACACCAACATGCTGGGGATATAAGCTTAAATTTATACATACCACATAGATCAGGGCCAAAACAACATGCTGAACATTGAATGCAGCAAGAATATATAATAATATATGATTCAACTAAGGGCACATGATAAGAATAAAATTGTGGTTGACTAGTGATATACTGAACATTGGATAAAATAGCAATTTCTGGAGTAAAGAAGACATGAACTTCAAGAACAAAGCAAACCTGTCCTATCTCGCTATCGCCATTGGTAACTAGGACGGCATCTCGAGGGTCCTTGACATCTACCCTCATCTCAATGTGCCAACAAATAAGAATGGTGAATACAAGACATTTTACATTTATGTATTCCTTCCGACCCAAATTAGTTGACTTGGTTTTGTCTAGATTCGGATATACCTAGCACTAAAACAAGTGTAGATACATCCAAATCTAGACAAATTTAGTCAAGTAATTTGGGTCGAAGGGCGTAATTTTTTTTGTCTATGCACCTAAAGACTGCTCCTCCTCGCCCTCTGCACCCCCATCCTTGGGAAGCAAATCGGGTGCTCCATACCACTTTCTCAACTTTGGACCCCCTGTACAAAAACATTTGAAGAATACAACCTGAGGCAATAGCACAACACTTGAGCGAATAGACTCGATCCAACAAAAGCAGGTTCAGTTTCTGAACTTTGTGCAGATCATTTATTGCCCAATCCGTGTCTCTGAAACACGATCCGAACATGTTAGCAGTTTTTGAGGCGACTAATATTTATCAAACCCAATACTGTTATTCAGAACACATTTTTTGAAATAGAACATTTTTCTTCAGAACGCTGAACATTGGTTCTGAAGCTGACATCGATTTGGAGGTGCAGGAATCGGCCGGAAGCCTGGAGCGAGAAAGATTTGCATTACCCTCGATGTAGTCGAGGATGCGGTCGGTGAAGCTGGCATCGTCCTTGTTCTTGGACCAGACGACGGTGAAAAGCGCCGGCCTCCTCTTCACAGGCGAGAGCAAGGGGCGATTGGGTTTTGTGTGCTTCGAGGCAGATGGACGGAGACGGGGGTGGGGAGCAGGCTGTGGCGCGGAAGGCGCAGAGGAGGGGCGCGCGAACAAGGGAGGCGCGGGCATTTCGAGACGCGTCGGCGGCGAATTTTGCACGCGTGACTGGTCTTGCGGCGAGGAGGAGGATAAGGCGATTGATTGCAAGGGCAGAGAGCCGCGAAATTCCGGTCCTGAATGAATTGCCCCTTCAAAAAATCAAGCTTCGACCGTTATGTTCTCACGAGTGTAAAACAGTCATTGTTGTTACCTCCTCCATTTTGTATCAATCTAGTTAAGTATTTTTGACTAGACACATTCACAACTAGATAAAGTAATATAAACCAAAGGGACTAGAAAGAAGTCTATATAACTCAACAAACAACCAAATGCACAATCCTTCAAAATTGACGCGCCCCCTCTCTCGTAGGTTGTTCCCGCTCGAGCGATCATAGAGGCCCCTAAACCTTATGGGGGAATACCAATTGGATATACCCATGAAGCAGAATCGACTCGTTGAATTAGGCGATTGGAATATACTAGACCCGACTGGCACTAACTGGAGGCCCAACATAACGACTGTATTATACAGCCCACCAAAATACTTGTAAACCCTAGATGGCTGCATATATAAAGCCATCAGGGGCACCCTCACGGGGTACATCATATTAGACATAGTCTCTCCCTCCGCCTACGGCGGCTCCCAAGTAATGAGCTATCCAATCTGCAGCAACGACGAGTTCACGGACACCACTGTTGAAATGACCTAGCTAGTTTATATTAGCTGAAATTTTAGGAAATACTCTGTTCAATTGCTCAATTTATTTATAGACACACTTGTGTAATGCTTGTTTGTCCTGTTCTACAGGTCCACAAGCAATAACATTATATTTAATATCTAATGGTTCGTCCTAAGCAGCGACAAAGCTATCATGTACTGTATATATAGTTCATTCGTAGTTTGCATTCTTGCTCTACAAGTTCTCTTATGATGTTTTTATAATTTTTATGCGGTCCACAGTAACTGCATGTTCATTGTGTAGCTCACCGTAAATTCTGGATCACCCAACGTTTCTTGCATTCTAGGATAAACAACTTCTTCCATATATATTTGTTGAAATGACCTGGCCAGTTTATATTTGCTGAAATTCTAAGAAACACTTTGATTAATTTCTCATTTCATTATAGGCACACTTGTCTAATGCGTGCTTGTCCTTTTCTACAGATTCACAAGAGACGTTATTATATTTCTAATCTGGTGTTGGTTTATCCTAAGCAATGATATAACTATCCTCTACTGTGTAGTTCATTCGTGGTTTGTGTTCCTGCTCTGCAAGTTCTCACATGATGCCATGATAATTTCTGTCTCGTTCATTCTTAGCTACGAAAGTAACTACATGCTTATTGTGTAGCTCACTGTAAATTCTGAGTCACCCAATGTCTCTTGCATTCTAGGTTATACTGTTGCTTTCATATATATTTGTTGAAATAACCTGGCTAGTTTATATTTGCTAAATTTCTAGGAAAGACTATGTTCGATTGCTCAATTCATTTGTAGGCATACTTATGTTATGCTTGGTTGTCTTGTTCTACAGGTTCACAAGCAATGCGATTATATTTCATATCTAATAGTTCCTCCTAAGCAGCGACATAGTTATTCTCTACTGTATATATAGTTGATTCGTAGTTTGCATTCTTGCTGTACAAGTTTTCTTATGATGCTTTTATAATTTCTATGCGGTTCCTAACTACGACAGTAACTGCATGCACATTGTGTAGCTCAGCGCAAATTTTGGGTCACCCAACGTCTCTTGCATTTCAGGATAAATGACTTCTTCCATATATATATTTGTTGAAATGACCTGGCCAGTTTATATTTGCTGAAATTTTAAGAAACACTTTAATTGATTGCTCATTTCATCGTATGCACACTTGTCTAATGCTTATCTGTCCTCTTCTACAGGTTCACAAGAGACACCATTATATTTCTAATATGGTGCTGGTTCATCCTAAGCAATGATATAACTATCTATTACTGCGTAGTTTATTTGTGGTTTGCATTCCTGCTCTGCAAGTTCTCGCATGATCCTATTATAATTTCTGTCTCGTTCATTCTTAGCTACAGAAGTAACTGTATGCCCATTGTGTAGCTCACCGCAAATTTTAAGTCAACCAACATCTCTTGTATTTCAGGATATACTACTGCTTCCATATATATTTATTAAAATGACCTGGCTAGTTTATATTTGCTGAAATTTTAGGAAACACTCTGTTCGATTGCTCAATTCATTTGTAGGCACACGTTTGTAATGCTTGCTTGTCCTGTTCTACAGGTTCAAAAGCAATGTCATTATATTTCATATCTAATGGTTCGTCCTAAGGAGCGACATAGCTATCATCTATATATAGTTCATTCGTGATTTGCATTCTTGCTCTACAAGTTCTCCTATGATGACATTATAATTTATATTCGGCTCATAACTATGAAAGTAACTGCATGCCCATTGTGTAACTCACCGCAAATTCTGGGTCACCTAACGTCTCTTGCATTCAAGGATAAACGACTGCTTCTATATATATTTGTTGAAATGACCTGGCTAGTTTATGTTTGCTGAAATTCTAAGGAACACTTTGATTGATTGCTCATATCATTGTAGGCACACTTGTCTAATGCTTGCTTGTCCTCTTCTACAGATTCGCCAGAGACGCAATTATATTTCTAATCTGGTGGTTCATCTTAAGCAACAACATAACTATCCTTTACAGTGTAGTTCATTCGTAGTTTGCGTTCCTGTTCTGCAAGTTCTGGTATGGTGCCATTATAATTTCTATCTGGTTCATTCTTAGGAAGGACAGTAACTGCATTCCATTGTGTAGCTCACCGAAAATTCTGAGTCAACCAACGTCTCTTGCTTTTTAGGATATACAACTGCTTTCTATATATTTGTTGAAATAACCTGGCTAGTTTATATTTGCTGAAATTCTAATAAACACTTTGTTTGACTGCTCATTCATTGTAGGCATACTTGCCTAATGCTTGCATGCCTTGTTCTATAGGTTCACGAGTGATGCCATTATATTTCGTATCTGGTTCTGGTTCGTCCTAAGCAACGACCCAACTATCATCTACGGTATAGTTTATTTGTAGTTTGCATTCCTGCTCTACAAGTTCTCACATGATGTCGTTATAATTATTTTTAGCTACGGTAGTAACTACATGCCATTGTCTGGTATTTATTCTTCTATATATATTTTTTGAAATGACCTGGCTAGTTTGTATTTGCTGAAATTCTAAGCCACACACATTGTTATATTTCTTGTTTCACGGTAGACACACTTGTTTAATGCTTGTTTGTCCTATTTGTTTAACGTGATGGTGAATATATTTAAACCATTGACCATTAGTAAACTCCAGTTCATAGTCCTATCATATCAGTTAAATGAGTAGTTTGCCTTGTTTGACGTATTAACTTATTATTACTTAGTTTTAGACTGCAATTATTGTTATCGTCACCAAAGAGTAGCTGCAAGATCATGACTCAAGTTTGTTTTCAATATAGATATCACACTCAAAAGGGAGATGCAGGTGATAGATGGAGAAAGCAAATTGAGGACTGCTATCAACTCGATTGTGAATTGAAATGACGATTTTTCTTTCCCTTGAGTTGATAATATGTAATAATTTTAAGTAGTTTGCATTTGATGTAATATCTAGACTAATTGCATAGGCCATGTAGGCATTTAGTTGATTCCGTACACACATAGCGATAGGCGGTACCGTACCTACGCTAGCCAGGTCTATTAGGATACATTATCATGCTCTGTCTTTTCCCGTCTTGTATTAGGCCAACGATGAACAGTAAAAATGCTCACACGTTATACACCTCTTATGATACCGAAATAGGCTTTAGAAATGCAAAAACTGTAAAAGACCGTAAAAGTAACGAGGCCGACCAACGGGCGAGATTAGTAATAGTAACGGGCCATAACAAAGGATGGTGATAAAGCAATAACTTGCCGAAACCATAATAGGTCAAAAACGATATGAGTCGAAGCAGAAGAGACCAAAACCGTAACAGGCTAAAAACAGTAACACTCAATATAGTGGGGGACCAGAAAAATAATGGGCCAGAACATTAAATTGCCAAAATAGTAACAAGCCAGAATAGTAGCAGGCCAGAACAGTAACAGGACGAGTTTGCACCAGGCCGGAACAGTAAGAGGCTGAGTAACTCACAAGGTTAAAACATTAACGGGCCAGAACATGGTCCAGACATTTACAGGCCTCGACGGTAGGGCCCAAAGTTTAGGGTTTAGGATAATGGACCAGAAAGTTTACGGGCCAAAGCGGGCTGGCCAAACGGTCCCATTTCGAATAGTGCAGGGCGGAACACTAACGGGCTTGGATATTTATAGGTTGTGCGAATGGGCCAATTTCAAACAGTGTGTGTGGAAATAGTAACAGGCCAGAAAGTTATGGGCCTGCACCAGTAGGCCAATTTGTAACAGTGAATGACGAAACAGTAACGGGTCACGATCATGTTGGCCTTCCTTAATGTGTCGGCCTACTTAATAATTACCAGGTTTTGGTTGGGTCTATCTTCTACCATGGTTTTATTGACAGTTAACGGCGTTAACTGGTCGTTAATGGCGCTCGTTACGTGGCAGTTTGGATGACGTCAGCAGTTAACACGGCTGGCGAACACATCTACGACGGAACGACTTTTCGTGGCCAAAGGGTGCGATCCGCTACGGTCGAAAAAAACCGTGGTAGATTCATTTGTGACGGGGCTTTTAACACGAAGGGCCTCCGTCGTAGAGGACTCTTCAGCCACGAAAAACAGACCTTTAACCACAAAAATCGTCCGTTGTAAAATGATATTTTTCTTGTAGTGTCTTGCTAATATCTTGTTGGATCTCTTAAGAAATGCCATGTGCTTGTATATATAAATGATTTTTTAGAAAATTCCCGAGATAGCTACAAGGTAGCACCAGGCTAAATTTTTGTCCCCTCTAGCTAGACCGGCAGAAACTTGTTTATATCGCAGGGATTGCACCGAGAGGTTCTATCTCAAGACAATTGGTGATTTGGCAACTAAATTATATCTATTATTTATTAAAAATGGGGTGATGCATTTTCACATCACATACTTGGTGGATGCATCACAAAATAGGCCCTTTTTGGCACTGGAAAAATGGATTTTTCATGCAGAGAATGTGAAAACTTCATGAAGCAACATTGTTTGCCATCACAAGATAGACGCATGTGTGGAATATGGGTGCATTAAAGTAAACTATGCCGTGGTTTTGGTCATGACCTAACTCATTTGCCTTGAAAGCCATGGATCCTCGAAGGCGGTAGGTGATTTCTACGAACACTTTTTTAAAATAATCCCCATATGCCATGTTTGTTAGTTTTGCATTCAACTAGGAAACATGAAATAGAAATATGCGAAGGTTTCACATTTTTTGAAATTTATTTGAGTTTCTAAGGCCGGTTTCGAAATTAGACCTATACCGCAACAGTTAGGGTTCCTGCCTATGTGCCGGGTCTTGCTAATATCTTGTTGGATCTGTGAAGAAATGCCATGTTTTGTACATGGAAATGATTTTTTGTAAAATTTCCGAGATAGCTATGAGGTAGCTCCAGGCTAAATTTTGGTCCCCTCCAACTAGACCGGCACAAACTTGTTTATATCGCGGGGGTTGAGCAAAGAGGTTCTAGCTGGAGCCAATTGGTGATTCGCCAACTAAATGCTCTCTAGTATTTGTTAAAAATGGGGTGATGCATTTTCACATCACATCCTTGGTGGATGCTTCACAAAATAAGCCCTTTTCGGCATCGGGAAAATGGAAAATGGATTTTCTGTGCAGAGAATGTGAAAACTTAATGAAGTAACATTGTTTTCCATCAGAAGATACACGCATGTGCGGAATATGGGCGCATTAAAGCAAACTATGCCATGGTTGTGGTCATGACCTAGCTCATTTGCCTTGAAAGCCATGAATCCTCGAAGGTGGTAGGTGATTTCTGTGAACAATTTTTTAGAATAATCCCCATATGCCATGTTTTTTATTTTTTTATTCAACTAGGAAACATATGATGCCAATGTGCGAATGTTTCACATTTTTTGAAATTTATTTGAATTTCGAAGTCCGGTTTCGAAATTCGACCTATACCACAACGGTTAGGGTTCCTGGTTATGTGCCGGGTCTTGCTAATATCTTGTTGGATCTGTGAAAAAATGCCATGTTTTGTACATGGAAATGATTTTTTGTAAAATTACCGAGATAGCTAGGAGGTAGCTCCAGGCTAAATTTTGGTCTCCTCCAACTAGACCGGCAGAAAGTTGTTTATATCGCGGGGGTTGCGCCGAGAGGTTCTAGCTAAAGCCAATTTCTGATTTGGCAACTAAATGTTCTCTAGTATTTATTAAAAATGGGGTGATGCATTTTCACATCACATCCTTGGTGGATGCTTCACAAAATAAGCCCTTTTCGGCACCAGGAAAATGGAAAATGGATTTTCCATGCAGATAATGTGAAAACTTCATGACACAACATTGTTTGCCATCACAAGATACACACATGTGCGGAATATGGGCGCGTTAAAGCAAACTATGCCACGGTTGTGGTCATGACCTTGCTCATTTTCCTTGGAAGCCATTAATCCTCGAAGGCGATAGGTGATTTTTGTGAACACTTTTTAAGAATAATCCCCATATGCCATGTTTGTTATTTTTGCATTCAACTAGGAAACATAAAATGGCAATGTGTGAAGCTTTCAATTTTTGAAATTTCTTTGGATTCTGAGGCCGATTTCGAAATTCGGCCGAAACCGCAATAGTTAGGGTTCCTGGCTATATGCCGGTTCTTGCTAATATCTTGTTGGATATCTGAAGAAATTCCATGTTTTGTAGATGGAAATTATTTGTTGGAAAATTCCCGAGATAGCTACAAGGTAGCTCAAGGCTAAATTATGGTCCCCTCCAGCTAGACCGGCAGAAACTTGTTTATATCACGGGGTTGCACCAAGAGGTTCTAGCTGAAGCCAATTGGTGATTTGGCAACTAAATGCTCTCTAATATTTATTAAAAATGGGTGCATTTTCACATCACATCCTTGGTGGATGCTTCACCAAATAACCCCTTTTCGACACCAGGAAAATGGAAAATGGATTTTTCATGCAGATAATGTGAAAACTTCATGAAGCAACATTGTTTTCCATCACAAGATACATCCATGTGTAGAATATGGGCACATTAAAGCAAACTATGCCATGGTTGTGGTCATCACCTAGATCATTTTCCTTGAAAACGATAAATCCTCGAAAGCAGTAGGTCATTTCCGTGAACACTTTTTTAGAATAATCCCCATATGCCATGTTTGTTATTTTTGCATTCAACTAGGAAACATAAAATGTCAATGTGTGAAGGTTTCACATTTTTTGATATTTATTTAAGTTTCTGAGGCCGATTTCAAAATTCGTCCGATACCGCAACAGTTATGGTTCCTAGCTATATGCCGGGTGTTTCTAATATATTGTTAGATCTCTCAAGAAATTCCATGTTTCGTATATGGAAATTATTTTTTGGAAAATTCCCGAGATAGCTACGAGGTAGCTCTAGGCTAAATTTGGGCCCCCTCTAGCTAGACCGACAGAAACTTGTTTATATCACGGGGGTTGCGCTGAGAGGTTCTAGCTAAATCCAATGATGATTTGGAAACTAAATACTCTCTAGTATTTATTAAAAATGGGGTGATAAATTTTCACATCACATTCTTGGTGGATGCTTCACAAAATAAGCCCTTTTTGGCACCGGTAAAATGGAAAATGGATTTTCCGTGTAGAGAATGTAAAAAACTTCATGAAGCAACATTGTTTGCCATCACAAGATACACGCATGTGTGGAATATGGGCGGATTAAAGCAAACTATGCCATGATTGTGGTCATGAATTAGATCATTTGCCTTAAAAGTCATGAATCCTCGAAGGCGGTAGGTGATTTCAGTGAACACTTTTTTTATTATAATCCCCATATGCCATTTTTATTATTTTTGCATTCTACTAGGCAACATAAGATGGCAATGTGCGAAGGTTTCACATTTTTTGAAATTTATTTGAATTTCTAAGGCCTGTTTTAAAATTCGGCCTATACCGCAACAGTTGGGGTTCCTGGCTATGTGCCAGGTCTTGCTAATATCTTGTTGGATTTATGAATAAATTCCATGATTTGTACATGAAAATGATTTTTTGGAAAATTCCCGAGATAGCTATGAGGTAGCTCCAGGCTAAATTTTGGTCCCCTCTAGCTAGACCGGCAAAAACTTGTTTATAACTAGGGGGTTGCACCGAGAGATTCTAGAAGAAGCCAATTGGTGATTTGGCAAACTAAATTCTTCCTAGTATTTATTAAAAATGGGGTGATGCATTTTCACATCACATCCTTGGTGGATGCTTCACAAAATAAGCCTTTTCGACACCAGAAAAATGGAAAATAGATTTTTCGTGCAGAGAATGTGAAAACTTCATGAACCAACATTGTTTGCCATTACAAGATATACGCATGTGCGGAATATGGACATATTAAAGCAAACTATGCCATGGTTGTGGTCATGACCTATCTAATTTTCCTTGAAAGCCATGGATCCTCGAATGCGGTAGGTGATTTATGTGAACACTTTTTTTAGAATAATCCCCATATGCCATGTTTGCTATTTTTTCATTTAACTAGGAAACATAAAATGGCAATGTGTGCAGGTTTCACATTTTTTGAAATTTATTTGGATTCTAAGACCGGTTTCGAAATTCGACCGATACCACAGCAGTTAGGGTTCCTGGCTATGTGCTAGGTCTTTCTAATATCTTGTTCGATCCCTGAAGAAATTCCTTTTTTGTACATTGAAATAATTTTTTGGAAAATTTCCGAGATAGCTACGACGTAGCTCCAGGCTAAATTTGGGTCCCCTCCAGCTAGACCGGCAGAAACTTGTTTATATCACGAGGGTTGCGTCGAGAGGTTCTATGTCACATCCCAAATTTTAGATTTGGTCTTGCATATCATTCATATCATTGCATCATGCTTTTCCATGCAAAACCGTCGAGTGAAAAGGTTCGGCGAAACGCCATTTGCAAAACCCTATTCTATTTTGTTACGAGGTTCCTGCGGGAAGCTTTAGTAGGACTAGAGTTGACCACCCTTATAGATTTGTGGTTTCGCTCAAACCTTGGGCCTAGATTGTTCCCCTCGACTGTACGAAACCGTAGGCACAAGAATCGCTCGAATCGGAGCTCGTACGGAGAAGTTGCGGCCGTTTTAGTGAATCGCCGGAAAACGGTCCGAAATTCCGGACCGATTTCCGAATCCGCGTCTAACTCTGCGCGGTTTCAGTTTAGGATTCCGCGCGAAGGGCCGCAAAAGGACCCCACCCGGCCTTGGGATCCGCACCCGACCCCCTGCCCTCGATCGCCCCCGCCGCCATCGCCCCTCCTCGTTCCGCGCGCCGCGCCGCCCCCGGGAACCGCCGCCCAGATGAGGCCGCCGCCTCCTCTCTTCTCCCTCTCTCGCCGCCGCGCGTCCGCGGCCAACCGCCGCCATGCGCCGCCGCGTCGCCCCGCCACCGAACCGCCCCCGCGCGACCCCGCCTCGGCCGCTGCACGCCGCCCCGCCTGCTGCAGCGCGCCCGCATACGCCATGCCAACCGCCGCATCACGCGCATCGCTTAGCCGCTTCTTTGCCGCGCTTGCCGCCGCTTCTGCTGCGTGCGCGCGCGCGCCACTGCGCGCCATGCCGCTTTCTGCGCCAGCGCACACGCACGCACGCGCGCCGCACGCCGCGCCTCACGTACCGCGCCCGCGTTGACGATCTTGAGCCGCTTCGTTGAGCGTCTCTCCGTCCGGCAGAAAGGCCCCGACGCGGAACCGTCCGGAACTCGCCGCACCGTCCGGAGCCCGTTTCGCCGTTTGTTTCCGGTAAGACTGCAGCCATCGTCAGATCTCAGATCAACGGCTTAGATCGTTCGTTGACCGGTCAGACTCAGGCGTTGACTAGTCAGACGCCCAGTCAGCGTCCAGTCAGCAGACGCTTTGACCAGTCAACAGACACAATTGACTGGTCAATTTCGTCAATCCTTTTAGTTGACAGATTTCGATAGAAACTTGTAAATTGCGTAGAAATTAAACCGCTTGGCCAAAATTTGGAAATAAAATATGTGTAGATTCAGTGAGTCGTGTAGAATCTCGCTGTACCTTTGGTTCAGGCTTTTGCAGCAAGGTTTAGTACAGTTTAATCAAACTAGTTAGTGGCCTTTTCGGAGTAATAAATTCGTAGAAAAATACCTGTAGCTCCAAAAATCGCGTATGATATGTCCCTGGATTCAGTGGAACGAGGGGAATCTCATCGTGAATTAAAAAGATAGGCTTACAGTAAAAACTTCTGCAGAAACTGTCTAGTGGCTTTCTGCAGTGTTTTAATTACTCCGGGAGTTTTATAATTCCTTTTTGAGTAATTCCAGTTGGTACTGTTTCTAATCAGCGATGCCTATGTGGTAGAATTTTCCCAAGATTTTACAAACAGTGTTCTACCGGTAGTGAATTATTTGAGTTCTAGCTCTAGTTTGGAGCATTACTTTTGTCTAATAGTTTTCCTAGCGCTAAAACTATTTTTCCATGCATGCAATCGGTAGTATTATGGAATAGGATGTTATGGTGCAGCTGTAGCACCAATTCACTTGTCGTTCTTGCATTCATGCATCATCTTTGTTGCATATTCCTGTGGATTGTTTGTTTATGATTGCAATTGTATCGTGTAGATTGTGACGAGTGCAACGCTTGCTCGTGTGTGGATTGTTCTTCCGACCACTACAACCAAGGCAAGTAGATGCTACTTTGTTCATGATATCGTTCTACTATTTTCTATGCATTGTCGTGTATTTTGTAGATGCATGTGTAGGATGATACTATCGCTATGCTATGTCCTATTATATGGTAGGGCCTTCCTTATAGGTGAACCACCGTTGGTAGATGTGCTTAGCCATGCTATGTTGAACGAGGGCTGGGTTACATCATTGATACCTGTTTCTAAAAGTATTGGTTTGTGAAAATTAAAACAACTTAATCAATGAATCTCCTGGGTGTGATGGTATTGATAATTTTTGGTGGTTTCATTGCGGAAAGGCACCCAGGTATCGAGAGAAATTGATTGGCTTCTTTATTGTGTAGCTTACGTGTATAACCATGTGCCAATAATGGAATGGGCGGTTGGTTGGACTTAGTAGGTTGTGGTAACTCGAACCCGCGTATCCAGAGATGTAGAATTTTGGTAGGTTGGACCGGTGCGCGTCGGGATTGAGGAGCTACTTCCCGAACGGTCTCAACTTGGACTTCTCCCTATCATCACCCAAAATGAGAGTGATGGTACGAGCTGGGCTGACCAAGTCACATGGGTAAAGTGTACTAACCTCTGCAGGGTGTATAATCTAATCGATTACCCGTGTCCCCGGTTATGGACATCTGAGTTGCTTGATATTGATCCCATGACATGTTTCTCGCTCATTCTGATTTCATAATTGTTTTAATATTGTTGGGTTAACTTAATTGGGATCTTTTCAAAGAAAATCAAAACTGTTTATGAAAGTAGGACAAAGGTATTTGCTAATGCAAGCCAGACACAGCTCCACTTGCCAAATATGCATGTAGATGTTAGTACTATTGTCTCCTTTACTAGCTCTACTTGCCATACATTCCATGTATTGACCCTTCGGGGCTGCTATGTTTCATGTTGCAGGTTACTCCGATTCTGAGTAATCGATATAGGCCACGGTACTCCACTCGGCACTTGTTCACTTGTGGGCAATTTGAAGAATGGAGGATTTACTTTAGTTATGTTGCTACCTGAATAATTTGAGCTAGCTTTGAGCTAAGCTTTTATTGTAATAATGGTACTCTGGATCTTTGTTATTCATGATACACGGATATTTTGCTATGTTATTCATCTTACTCTATTATGGGCCAATGAACCGATTCAGGGATTGGCATGTCACATAGAGGCCACGGTCTTTTCAGAACCGGGGTGTTACATTCTAGTTGAAGCCAATTGATGATTTGGAAACTAAATGCTCTCTAGTCTTTATTAAAAATGGGGTGATGCATTTTCACATCACATCCTTGGTGGATGCTTCACAAAATAAGCCTTTTTCAGCACCGGAAAAATGGAAAATGGATTTTTCGTGCAGAGAATGTGAAAACTTCATGAAGCAATATTGTTTGCCATCACAAGATACATCTATTTGTGCAGAATATGGGCATATTAAAGCAAACTATGCCATGGTTGTGGTCATGACCTAGATCATTTGCCTTGAAAGCCATGAAACCTCCAAGGCGGTAGGTGATTTCTGTGAACACTTTTTTTATTATAATTCCCATATGCCATGTTTGTTATTTTTGCATTCAACTAGGAAACATAAGATGGCAATGTGCGAAGGTTTAACATTTTTTGAAATTTATTTGAGTTTCTGAGGCCGGTTTCAAATATTGGCCGATACCGTAACAATTAGGGTTCCTGGCTATTTGCCGGACCTTTCTAATATATTGTTAGATCTTTCAAGAAATGCCATGTTTTGTACATTGAAATTATTTTTTGGAAAATTCCTGAGATAGCTCCAGGATAAATTAAGGCCTCCTCTAGCTAGACAGGCAGAAACTTGATTATATCTCTAGGTTGATTTGGAAACTAAATGCTCTATAATATTTATTAAAAATAGGGTGATGTAGTTTCACATCACATCCTTGGTGGATGCTTTACAAAATAACCCTTTTCGGCACCGGGAAAATGGAAAATGGATTTTTCATGCAGAGAATGTGAAAACTTCATGAAGCAGCATTGTTTGCCATCACAAGATACACACATGTGCGGAATATGGCACATTAAATCAAACTATGCCATGGTTGTGGTCATGACCTAGCTCATTTGCCTTGAAAGCCATGAATCCTCGAAGGCGTTGGGTGATTTCTGTGAACACTTTTTTGAATAATCCCCATATGCCATGTTTGTTATTTTTGCATTCAACTAGGAAACAAAAAATGGGAATGTGCGAAGGTTTCATGTTTTTTGAAATCTATTTGAATTTCTAAGGCCACTTTCGAAATTCGGACTATACCACAACAGTTAGGGTTCTTGGATATGTGCCGGGTCTTGCTAATATATTGTTGGATATATGAAGAAATACCATGTGTTTGTACATGGAAATGATGTTTTGGAAAATTTCCGAGATAGATACGAGGTAGCTCCAGGCTAAATTTTGGTCCCCTCCAACTAGACCAGCAAAAACTTGTTTACATCGCGGGGGTTGAGCAAAGAGGTTATAGCTGGAGCCAATTGGTGATTTGGCAACTAAATGCTCTCTAGTATTTATTAAAAATGGGGTGATGCATTTTCACATCACATCCTTGGTGAATGCTTCACAAAATAACCCTTTTCAGCACCACCAAAATGGAAAATGGATTTTCCATGCAGAGAATGTGAAAACTTCATGAAGCAACATTGTTTTCCATCACACGATACACGCAAGTGTGGAATATGGGCACATTAAAGCAAACTATGCCATGGTTGTGGTCATGCCCTCGCTCATTTGCCTTGAAAGCCATGAATCCTCGAAGTAGGTAGGTGATTTCTGTGAACAATTTTTAAGAATAATCCCGATATGCCATATTTGTTATTTTTGCATTCAACTAGGAAACATAAAATGGCAAAGTGTGAAGGTTTCACATATTTTGAAATTTATTTAGATTCTGAGGCCGGTTTCGAAATTCGATCGATACAGTAGCAGTTAGGGTTCCTGGCTATGTGTCGGGTCTTGCTAACATCTTGCTGGATCCCTGAAGAAATTCCATGTTTTGTACATGGAAATAATTTTTTGGAAAATTCCCGAGATAGCTACGAGGTAGCTCGAGGCTAAATTTGGGTCCCCTCCAGCTAGACCGGTAGAAACTTGTTTATATCGCAGGGGTTGCGCCGAGAGGTTCTAGCTGAAGCTAATTTCTGATTGCACAACTAAATTCGCTCTAGTATTTATTAAAAATGGGGTGATGCATTTTCACATCACATCATTGGTGGATGCTTCACAAAATAAGTCCTTTTCGAAACCGGGAAAATAGAAAATGGATTTTTCGTGAAGAGAATGTGAAAACTTCATGAAGAAACATTGTTTGCCATCATAAGATACACGCATGTGTGGAATATGGGCGTGTTAAAGCAAGATATGCCATGGTTGTGGTCATGACCTAGCTCATTTGCCCTGAAAGCCATTTATCCTTGAAGGCGGTAGGTAATTTCTGTGAATAGTTTTTTAGAATAATCCCCATATGCCATGTTTGTTATTTTTGCATTCAACTAGGAAATATAAAATTGAAATGTGTGAAGGTTTCACATTTTTTGAAATTTGTTTTAATTTCTAATTTCGGTTTCGAAATTCGGCCAATACCGCAACCGTTAGGGTTCCTGGCTATGTGTTGGGTCTAGCTAATATTTTGTTGGATCTCTGAAGAAATGCTATGTTTTGTACATGGAAATGATTTTTTAAAAAAATTCCCGAGATAGCTATGAGGTAGATCCAGGCTAAATTTTGGTCCCCTCCAACTAGACCGGCAGAAACTTGTTTATATCTCGGGGGTTGCGCCGAGAGGTTCTAGCTGAAGACAATTGGTGATTTGGCAACTAAATGCTCTCTAGTATTTATTAAAAATGGGGTGATGCATTTTCATATCATATCCTTAGTGGATTCTTCACAAAATAAGCCCTTTTCGGCACCGGGATAATGGAAAATGGATTTTTCGTGCATAGAATGTGAAAACTTTATGAAGCAATATTGTTTGCCATCATATGGTACACGCATGTGCAGAATATGGTCGCATTAAAGCAAACTATTCCATGGTCGTGGTCATGACCTAGCTCATTTGCCTTGAAAGCCATGAATCCTCGAATGCGGTAGGTGATTTCTTTGAACATTTTTTTAGAATAATTCCCATATGCCATGTTTGTTAGTTTTGCATTCAGCTATGAAAAATAAAATGTCAATGTGCGAAGGTTTCACATTTTTTGAAATTTATTTGAGTTTTTGAGGCCGGTTTCAAAATTCGACCGATACTGCAACAGTCGTGGTTCCTGGATATGTGCCAAGTCTTGTTAATATATTGTTGGATCTATGAAGAAATGCCATGTTTTGTACATGGAAATTACTTTTTTTGAAAATTCCCAAGATAGCTACGAGGTAGATCTAGCTAAATTTGGGCCCCCTCTAGCTAGACCGGCAGAAACTTGTTTATATCGCGGAGGTTGCACCAAGAGGTTATAACCACATCCAATTGGTTATTTGGAAACTAAATGCTCTCTAGTAATTAGTAAAAATGGGGTGATGCATTTTCACATCACATACTAGGTGGATGATTCACAAAATAAGCCCTTTTCAGCATCGAGAAAATAGAAAATAGATTTTTCATGCAGAGAATGTGAAAACTTTATGAAGCAACATTATTTGCCATCACAAGATACACGCATGTGTGGAATATGGGCGCATTAAAGCAAACTGTGCCATGGTTGTGGTCATGACCTAGCTCATTTGCCTTGAAAGCCATGAATCCTGGAAGACGGTAGGTGATTTCTGTGAACACTTTTTAAGAATAATCCCCATATGCCATGTTTTTTATTTTCGGATTCAACTAGGAAACAAAAAATGGCAATGTGCGAAGGTTTCATATTTTTTGAAATTTATTTGAGTTTCTGAGGCCGGTTTCAAAATTCAGCCGATACTGCAACAGTTATGGTTCTTGGCTATGTGCCGGGTCTTGCTAATATATTGTTGGATCTCTGAAGAAATGCCATGTTTTGTACATGGATTTTTTTTTTGAAAATTCCCGAGATAACTACGAGGTAGCTCTAGGCTAAATTTGGGCCTCCTCTAGCTAGACCGGCAGAAACTTGTTTCTATCGCGGGGATTGCACTGAGAGGTTCTAGCTAAATCCAATTGGTGATTTGACAACTAAATGCTCTCTAGTATTTATTAAAAATGGGTGATGCATTTTCACATCACATACTTGGTGGATGCTTCAAAAATAAGCCATTTTCGACACCGGGAAAATAGAAAATGGATTTTTTGTGCATAGAATGTGAAAACTTCATAAAGAAACATTATTATTTATCACAAGATACACGCATGTGTTAAATATGGGTGCATTAAAGTAAACTATGTCATGATTATGGTCATGACCTAGCTCATTTGCTTTGAAAGCCATGAATTCTCGAAGGCGGTAGGTGATTTCTGTGAACACTTTTTAAGAATAATCCCCAGATGCCATGTTTGTTATTTTTGCATTCAACCAGGAATCATAAAATGGAAATGTGCTAAGGTTTCACATTTTTAAAAATTTATTTGAATATCTACGGCTGGTTTCAAAATTCATCCTATACCGCAACAGTTAGGGTTCCTGGCTATGTGTCGGGTCTTTCTAATATCTTGTTGAATCTGTGAAGAGATGCCATGTTTTATACATGGATTTGATTTTTTGGAAATTCTCGAAATAGCTACGAGGTAGCTCCAGGCTAAATTTGGGTCCCCTCCAGCTAGACCGGCAGAAACTTGTTTATATCGCAGGGGTTGCACCAAGAGGTTCTAGCTGAAGCCAATTGGTGATTTGGCAACTAAATGCTCTCTACTATTTATTAAAAATTGGGTGATGCATTTTCACATCACATCCTTGGTGGATGCTTCACAAAATAAGCCCTTTTCGGCACCAGAAAAATGGAAAATGGATTTTCCGTCCAGAGAATGTGAAAACTTCATGAACCAACATTATTTGCCATCACAATATATACACATGTGCAGAATATGGGCGTATTAAAGAAAACTATGCCATGGTCGTGGTCATGAACTAGCTCATTTTCCTTAAAAGCCATGAATCCTCGAAGGCGGTAGGTGATTTATGTGAACACTTTTTTTAGAATAATCCCCATATTCCATGTTTGTTATTTTTGCATTCAACTAGGAAACATAAAATGGCAATCTGCGAAGGTTTCACATTTTTTAAAATTTATTTGGATTCTGAGACCGGTTTCGAAATTCGACCGATACCGCAGCAGTTAGGGTTCCTGGTTATGTGCCAGGTCTTTCTAATGTCTTGTTGGATCTCTGAAGAAATTCCATGTTTTGTACAAGGAAATGATTTTTTTGGAAAATCCGAGATAGCTACGAGGTAGCTCCAGGCTAAATTTGGGTCCCCTCTAGCTAGACCGGCAAAAACTTGTTTATATCACGAGGGTTGCGTCGAGAGGTTCTAGATGAAGCCAATTGATGATTTGGCAACTAAATGCTCTCTAGTCTTTATTAAAAATGTGGTGATGCATTTTCACATCACATCCTTGGTGGATACTTCACAAAATAAGCCTTTTTCGGCACTGGGAAAACGAAAAATGGATTTTTCGTGCAGAGAATGTGAAAACTTCATGAAGGGACATTGTTTGCCATCACAAGATACATCCATGTGTGCAGAATATAGGCACATTAAAGCAAACTATGCCATGGTTGTGGTCATGACCTAGATCATTTGCCTTAAAAGCCATGAATCTTCCAAGGCGGTCGGTGATTTCTGTGAACACTTTTTTATTATAATCCCTATATTTCATGTTTGTTATTTTTGCATTCAACTAGGAGACATAAGATGGCAATGTTCGAAGGTTTAATATTTTTTGAAATTTATTTGAGTTTCTGAGGCTGGTTTCAAAATTCGGCTGATACCGTAACAATTATGGTTTCTGACTATATGCCGGATCTTTCTAATATATTGTTAGATCTTTCAAGAAATGTCATGCTTTGTACATGGAAATTATTTTTTGGAAAATTCCTGAGATAGCTACGAGGTAGCTCCGGGCTAAATTAGGGCTCCTTCTAGCTAGACTGGCAGAAACTTGATTATATCGCGGGGGTTGCACTGAGAGGTTCTAGCTAAATCCAAATGGTGATTTGGCAACTAAATGTTCTCTAATATTTATTAAAAATGGGTGATGTAGTTTCACATTACATCCTTGGTGGATTCTTTACAAAATAAGCACTTTTCGGCACCGGGAAAATGGAAAATAAATTTTTCGTGCAGAGAATGTGAAAACTTCATAAAGCAACATTACTTTTTCCATCACAAGATACACGCATGTGCGGAATATGGACACATTAAAATAAACTACGTCATGGTTTTGGTCATGACCTAGCTCATTTGCTTTGAAAGCCATGAATTGTCGACGACGGTAGGTGATTTCTATGAACACTTTTTAAGAATAATCCCCATATGCCATGTTTTTTATTTTTGCATTCTACTAGGAAACATAAAATGGCAATGATTTTTGGGTCCCCTCCAGCTAGACCGGCAAAAACTTGTTTATATCGCGGGGGTTGCACCGAGAGATTCTCATTGAAGCCAATTTTTGATTGGGAAACTAAATTCTCTCTAGTATTTATTAAAAATGGGGTGATGCATTTTCACATCACATCCTTGGTGGATGCTTCACAAAATAAGCCCTTTTCAAAACCGGGAAAATGGAGTTTTCGTGGCGTGGCGTGGCGTGATGAGGCGGGCGGAGGAGGAGGAGAGTGCGTGTGGAACGCCTCTCCTCACTTCACACCAAGTCATACTAGTGGCAGGAGAGCTCACCTTATAAGTTGCTGGAAATCTCTCCGAACTAGCCTTATGGGACTAAACTTCCACCACTCCTCTTGTCATGGATGGGCCCTTAGGGATTTTTCTGAAATTGTTAGATGAGCATAAAAACTACCACTACAGGATGCGCGTGCTACACCGAGGGCAAAAAGCCGTCGGCATAGACCAAAATGCCCTCGGCGTATGGTACGCCGACGGCTGCCCTCGGCGTAGCCTCCTCGGCAAAGGTCTTCCTCGGCGGAGCACATAGAGGCCGTAGGTGTATCAAAATGCCGTTGGCGTATGCTAAACCGAGGGCAGTGCCCTCGGCGTAGCGGCCGGCGGCATAGCTTGTCGATAGGTTGCAAAAACATTTTTTTTTAAAAAATATTTTTTTTTATTTTTTTTCTCAATTTTTGAATCTTTGAATTGTTTGACTCGCTAATCTCTCACTTTGAACATTTTTAACATAAATTACACTTAATATTTAATTAAATTGCAGACTTGGTAAAACTTTCCGGCCGGTCACCCATCCTAATACTACTCCAGCTCTAGCACGCTTAACTTCCTCATTTCTTCAGAATCTGTTTTCGCAAAGTAATTCATACATTGTTGTCAATATTATGATATCAATCCTATTAACTCTTATATTATTATGTCATATGTTTGTATTTTTTGAAATTACAAAAAATTATTTAAGTAAACATTAATGAATAAGTAAAAATATTATTGAATTCAAATAAAAGTATAATAATTTTACTTTTTGTATTTTTATATTTAATATGGAATAATTAATATCTTTAAATCCGTAAATCGGAAGTCGACAAATAATATGTCTAAATTAATCAAAAAAATAAGAGGAATCAAAATATGATATCCATATCAACTTATCACAAACCCTACATTTTTGAATTAGCTATTTGGTGGTTGCTTCAGAAAATCCCCCTTTTTGCGCTCGGAAAATGAAAAATATCTTTTGTGTTTGATGAAAAGGAAAAATTGCATTGGATCTTTGATAAAATAGCATGTGAACCTAAAAATGATTTTTATAAAAAAAACATGAGCATCAGATCATGTACCTGTAGTTCATATCTGACCCATTTTCTACCGATTCGACGGGAATTTATCTTTTTTACTAGAGGTGGACAGAAAGGTTTCGGATCCCCCTGTTGGGACATTGTTAATATAAGGTGGTCTACTACTTTTGTAAAATGTGGTGGTAGCATTTTAAATTAGCCATTTGATGGCTGCTTCACAAAATCGTTCGTTTTTTGTGCTCAGAAAATGAAAAATGGATTTTTGATGCGACGAAAAGGAAAACTTCCTCCTGCAACATTATTCGCCATCCCATGATGCACATGTATGCACAATATGGTCACATTATTACAAACTATGGCTTGATTCTAGCCATAACATTGGTCATTTGACTCGAAAGCCAAGAAACCTCGAATGAGATAGGTCATTTTGTGAAGGTTTTTTTGAGACATAATCAATATGCCAAGTTTTATATTTTTCCTTCTAACTATGTCACATAATATGACACCACGCGAAAGTTTCACATTGTTTCGATCGTTTTTGAATTTGTTATGCCCGTTTTAAAGTATCGTCAAACTTTGTCGAACGACGGGCATGAAGATTCTTAACTCGGAGCCGAACCTCGCTAAACTTGCATTGGATCTTTGATAAAATAGCATATTATGAACCTAAAAATTATTTTTGTAAATAAACGTGGGCATCGGATCATATACCTATAGTTCATATCTGACCCACTTCCTACCGATTCGGCAGGAATTTATCTTTTTCACCGGAGGTGGACGGAAAGGTTTCAGATTCTCCTGTTGGGACATTGTCCATATAAGGTGGTATATTATTTTTGTAAAATGTGGTGGTAGTATTTTGAATTAGCCATTTGGTGGTTGCTTCACAAAACCGTCCATTTTTTGTGCTCGGAAAATGGAAAATGGCTTTTTGGTGCGACAAAAAGGAAAACTTCCTCCTGCAACATTGTTCGCCATCCCATGATGCACATGTATGCACAATATAGGGACATTATCACAAACTATGCCTTGATTCTAGCTATAACATTGGTCATTTGACCAGAAAGCCAAGAAACCTCGAATGAGATAAGTCATTTTGTGAAGGTTTTTTTGAGACATAATCAATATATACCAAGTTTGATATTTTTCCTTCTAACTATGTCACATATTATAATACCACGCAAAGGTTTCGCAATTTTTGATCGTTTTTGAATTTTTTATGCCCGTTTTAAACTATCGTCAAACTTTGTCGAACGACGGGCATGAAGATTCTTAGCTCGGAGCCGAGCCTCGCTAAACTTGCATTAGATCTTTGATAAAATAGCATATTATAAATCTAAAAATGATTTTTGTAAAAAAAATATGGGCATCGGATCATGTATCTGTAGTTCATATCTGACCCACTTCCTACCGATTCAGCAGGAATTTGTCTTTTTCACCAGAGGTGGACGGAATGATTTCAGATCCTCCTGTTGGGACATTGTCCATATAAGGTGGTCTATTATTTTTGTAAAATGTGGTGGTAGTATTTTGAATTAGCCATTTGGTGGTTGCTTCACAAAATCGTCCATTTTTTGTGCTCGGAAAATAGAAAATGGCTTTTTGGTGCGACAAAAAGGAAAACTTTCTCCTGCAATATTGTTCGCCATCCATGATGCATATGTATGCATAATATGGGGACATTATCACAAACTATGCCTTGATTCTAGCTATAACATTGGTCATTTGACCCGAAAGCCAAGAAACCTCGAATGAGATAGGTCATTTTGTGAAGGTTTTTTTTGAGACATAATCAATATACTAAGTTTGATATTTTTCTTTCTAACTATGTCACATAATATAACACCACACGAAGGTTTCGTATTGTTTCGATCGTTTTTGAATTTTTTATGCCCGTTTTAAACTATATATAATGTTTTATGTTTCACTTAATTTTTATTTACAAATGTGTAATATTTTAGTGTAGATAGATAGATCTTATTTTTCTGCAAATTTTGATATATTATTTGCATTTTTCCGAATTAGAATGATTTAGTTATGATTTTTCAAAGTTTAATAAGGTAAAATAAAAAATAGCTACGCCGAGGACAGCCGTCGACGTAGCATAGGATATGCCGAGGGCAATTCTACACCGACGACTACTTGGCGGGGCTGGCCTGGACGATGGCTACGCCGACGGTCCCGACGTTTGGCCATCGGCGTAGCTTCCTATTCCTGTAGTGTACCCTATATTTCAACAGGTGCTAATTTGAAGGTTTGACTCACCTTTATGCTTTCGGTCACCAAAAGCTTTTCTAGCAATTATCCTAATAATCCTCCAAGCTTGTTCACGACATGGGACATGCACTGTCTTGCAGGTTTCTCCAAAACATCCATGCGATCCCTTGCACACGTGATATTCCTGAACACCAAAATCAGCTCAACAATGAGAACAAAAATATAAAGAAATTAAAAACCTAAAATAGAGAAAGTATTTATTGGAAAGCAACAGGAAGAAGATAAAATTGACAGTTCGAACTAAGAGCACCGTGTGCTCAGAAATTAGAAGCGGGTGAATTTTTTGATTGGTAGTGCTAATAGAAATTTGGCACTGAATAGAACGTGAATGGGAAGAGATGTGTCTTTTAGTCAACAATATCGGCTCTAGGAAAATAATCCAGCAAATCCTTAAGGAGATACGTACACAGGAATGTAAATTCGGTCATGCACTGCAAGACAAAACAACACGATTTAAATCCTTTATTCCAAAACAGAAAAGATAATCTAAGATCCTTGAGGACACATGTGAGACATACTCAAGTGAAAATCAGAAGACGTACATAACACATGCACATATGCAAACATTCACATCAATACACCGTGGGTTCTTTGCACTGTATAACCCCAATTAATTGCTTATTGGAGGAAGAACTGAAGAACACAACAACAATTTTAAAAATAAACTCAGTTATTAACTTCATTTTCCAAAATAAAACTCAGTTATGCACTACAAACGTCAAATTGACCCTCAGACCTAAAGATGCGCTATTTAACGGAGCAACAGAAAGATGGGAGAGCCATTGATACGTAACATCGAACACATGATGGGAAAAAGGCACAAGAGTACATATACAGAGTTCTCAATATATTATACTTCTAATTAATCGCATAGTGTTTCCTCGTTCTAGCCATACTTGCAGGTATGGAATGGGAAAAAAATCCACGAGAGAAGGAAATGAGAAGATGGGAAATAAAGAAGGAATGCCAAGTTCACAGTTCAGGTGTGAGCTCCATCTTTCATTGATTTGTTTGATGGACGGTAGCCGGCGACACGAGCAAGCTGATCAAATCATCAATGATAGAAAGGTTGCCCATATGCGTCTCAAACAATTCCTAGGAAATGGGAAGGCGGCGGCTAACCCTAGCGCCGGGTGTTCTGGCCGGTGGGCCGTTCACTTCGCCGGAAGGATCTCTCGCTTCGCCGGCCGGCTGCTCCTCGGGATTCATGTATGGAAGAAAGTGCCGCACCCCTTTGAACTGGTCGGAAGTAGGAGAGAGTCAGATTTTCGGACCTGACATCCTACGAGAAGCAGAAGAGAAGGTTCACAAGATTCGTGAGCACCTCAAGACAGCCCAGTCCAGACAGAAGAGTTACGCCGACAAGAGACGTCGAGACATCGCCTTCAACATCGGAGATTTTGTGTATCTGAAAGTGTCGCCATTGAAAAGAATGCAGCGTTTCCAACTCAAAGGAAAGTTATCCCCAAGATATATCAGACCCTTCAAGATTCTGAACCGTCCAGGAGAAGTGTCGTATCAATTGGAACTGCCCGAAGAGATGTCAGCCGTGCACAATATGTTCCATATCTCATTACTTCGCAAGTGCCTCGAAGTTCCAGAGAAGACCGAAGTGTTCAAGAATATCGATCACCGTACCATAGAGATCAACGATGACCTGACCTATCCCGAAGTACCCATCTGTATTTTGGAAAAAGCTTTCAGAACTACCAAAACCGGAAGCATCAAGTTTTTCAAGATTTAGTGGAGCAACCACACAGAAGAGGAAGCTACCTGAGAGCGCGAAGATCACATCAGGACGGAGTTTCCAGATCTCTTCAAATCCTAGGTAATCTTTTTTGTCCTTTTTCAAATCTCGGGACGAGATTTTGTTTAAGGGGGAAAGGTTTGTAACATCCCAAAAATATTAAACTTGTATCATCAAACTCTAATCATCAAAATTAGGGTTATCAAAAACTTTTCAAATTAAAAATATGAAAGCATGCATATGTGTAAGCATTTCAATTTGGATTCTTTTGAATTGCCATGCTTGTGTGTTTCTTTGCTTGTAAAATGATTCTTAGGTGAAATAAACATCATCTAAACAATCCCCACACTTTTCCCAAAGACAAACAAATCAAAACAAACAAAATAAGTGAATGGTCACTTTGGCCAATTTAACTCCCATGCCTACTTTGGCTATCTCTAACTTTCAAAACTTAACAAAAACTTGTTTGGATCTTTGCACCCCTTAATAGTACTCATAACAAAGTACGAAGGCCCACTTTGTGATCATCCAAAATCATTCAAATGCATAGTTTAAATGACAGTTTAAAATTGAATCTATTTCATATGGGAAGATCCCACTTTTTCAAAAACCACTCAAACAAGCTCAACTTTCAAAACCCAAGCATCCACAGACTCACCAGCACATGCCTAGAACATCCACCAAAAATCTTTTCAAAATTCAAAACTTGAGTTCATGCGGCCATTTCATCAAACACCTTGCTGACGCAAATCAAACAAATCCTAAACACTATAGTGTGCAGTGATTCTGGCCTAACTTGTTCCCTCTCTGGACACCACTAGCCTTAGTAGATCATCTAACAACCCTAACTAATCACTAGCACCACTGTAAGCTGGCCATTGTCATCAATGGTGAACAGGCCGAGATCACCATTGCCACCCCATAGTCGACAGCAAGCTACGAGCAGCACTAGCCTCGCCAACCTTGTCTGGGAGCAAGCTAGCACTCCACCACCACTCCCTGTCCCAACCGCGAGCAATTCCAGCCACTGGACCACACGCCCGAGCCATGCCAAGCCGCTCTACGAGCATGCCAAGAATGCGCCCCGTGCGCCATGCTCGACCAGCACCCACAGACCGTACGCCGCCCTCGCCGCGTGCACGCGTAATCACCACCGTCCCAGCAACCCCGCAGACACGCCCATTCGCCGCCGCGCGGACCACGCGCGCTGTGCGCCATTAAAACTCCCGTCGGGCACGCGCAGAGCACCACAGCGTTCCGACCGATCAGCACCGCCCCACGCCTCGCCACCACGCCGTTGAGCTTCGCCAGGGAGCATAACACCGCCCCCTACCGTCGCCCACGCCGATAGCCCTCTGTGCCGTCGACCACGACGAGCTCAGCTTGCGCCCGTCAGTCCCTCTCGCCACTATAAATAGAGGCCTCCCCCGCTCGAATTCTTCACACATTTCCACTCCCCTCTCACCCAGAACCATCCCACCCCATTCCCGGAGCAAGGAGAGAAGCGCATCACCGGAATTTGGCCGGAGCTCGCCGCTGCTGGAGAAGAAGGAAGCCATCGATTGGAGCCGCCCCAGGAGGAGCTGCCGATACCAGGAGGTTCGCCGTCGTCGACTTCGTCGTTCGCCCGCATCGCCGACCTTCGCCTGAGCCCCGGGGAGCCTCCCACGACCCCCACCTGTCGCGTTAGGGTTCTGTCTCGCCGGCGCTGCCCGACGTGGACGATGAGCCGTAGCCGTTCAATTAGACTTAGATCGTGCGGCCGATATCGCCTCGTACCGCTTAGCGTTTAAAGAGCCACTAACTGGAACCCCACATCAATTGCGATCACCCAAGAGTGACACACCGGGCCCATTCCATTTCTTCCCAAGCAGCCCACTCGTTTGAATTTAGATTTTTCTATTTTCATTCAAACACAGTTCTATGACTAGTTTCAAAAATCAACCCAACTCGATTCAGTGAACCAAATTGAATGAAACCATTTTTTTTAGAAAAGGTATTGAAATGCTTAATCCAAGCCCGTTGGATTCAAATCATTTGGATCTGTAGATCACCCTTGGTAAAAATAACAAGGCAGAAGCTATTCTGCATTCAAGCTTTTTTCAAATTTAAACCATAATAGCTTTTGAGTTGATTCCAACTCTCAAAAATCACCTTTGACCATACCTTTCAGAATATATAAAAATATATGGGTTTACTTACAGAAATAATGTTGAAGTAATAAAAGAATGCCACATAGGCATTTCTAGTCACTTATTTTATTTAAAATAAAAAGGTTAAACCTTATTAAATTGTGACACCACTTTAAATCACATTCTCATGTACTGAAATATGTGGTGATGACATGTGTTAACATGATCCCATGTTTGGTTTGGAGAATATTAAATCTTAAGTAGTTTTTCAATGAGTAAAAATTACTTTTCTAAAAATAAAATCAATAAGACAAATGCTTTAGTCTTGTAATTTTGGTGATGATGCTAGATCATCTATAGAACCCCTTTGTGTGATGATTGAAAGTAGTTAAGTATTGTTTGGTGATTGTGTACCTCGTATTTATTTATAGACTCTAGTACCGACCAAGGATATAAGGAGGAAGGAGGATACTACAAAGATAAGCCAAGGAGAACTTCAACCACTGCTCTACACAAGGCAAGCCTAATACTACTAGTTGAATGGGCAAGCTAACACTTGCAATTATGAAAGTATATAACCTATGCAATGCCCTAAGCATGCTTGGTTGGACACATTTGATGATACCCAATCCTAGTTTTACTTGCAAGCTTCTACTTTATTTCTTTATCAAAGCTATTATTTAGAGTTTACTTAAGTAAATTGCAGATACTAGAAAGATAATTGAAGGTTGCATAAAGTGCATAAAATTTGGCCTAAGCTAGATAATCTTGATATCATCCTAAGGCATGAGTTTGAACTTAGTTAATCTCCACTGCTTACCACCCCTCATTAGTACTCACCCCCACTTGTAGATGCTAGTGCTAAGCATAAAACTTGATCAACTTTAGATGGGAATACTTGGTGGAAAATGGTTATGAAATACTTAGAATGATGAGTCATTCTACTGAGATGTTTTGACATGTGTTTCTGAACACCAGATGATTTTGGTGATGAAAATGTTAAGGCATGAGCCTTAGCCCTTTATAAAACTGATGGTTGTCTGGATGCGATACCATTCCAATTTTACCGTACAACCACAATACCCGAAGATTGGGTAGGGCTTGACTGGAAACTTATATACCTTAGTATTGGTTCCCTCACGGCCAAGGTCTGAGCTGAGGCTACCTTGTGAAGATTGTCCACCTGTGCAGTACCCAAGATGACAGTTGGTCATGGTTGGGAGGCCAAACTCACAAGAGAGGTGCCTATACTAGAGCGTGTAATTGAAAGGTTAGGATTGATTATCCGCATACTAAGTATGGTGAATTCAGGATTTGTTCCTGATGGATGTATCGAATGTTGTGGTGAAAGTGTACAATCTCTGCAGAGTGTCAAACTATTCGAATAGCCGTGTCCGCGGTTATGGACAGTTGGAGTGGCCATACTGTTCCCCCGTCAAATGTTTTCCAAATGACTAGTGAAATGAATTGAGAACTTGACTTGACCACAACAGAGTTGTGACATGAGATACAAGTTCCCACTTAGGTGTTATAAAATTTAACTAGCTTCTTTGCTTTGGAACTTATTAGAGGTAAATCTGGCTTTTTGCAAAACAACCCTAGAGCTTAGTGTCCTATTACAAAAAAAACCCTTCACTTGTTAGTATTAGTTTGCGAGTACTTAAAGAGTACTCATGGCTTTGTCCCTGGCTATTCCCGTGGCCAGACTATGAAGAGGAGTACCAGGATGATGGACCCCAGGAAGGTTACGACAACTGGGATCATCTCCCATCGTCAGCATTGCCTGTGACCCCGAAGATGGAGCTTCGCCTACGCTACCTTTATTATTACGTATTTCCGCTGCTTGAGTTGTATTAAGAACTAGATCATGAGATCCTTATTTGTGTAAGACCTTATGTATGGTTTGTAATGGATTATGTACTGTGGTATCCAATTCGGTTATGTCTCGCAAAAATGGTAATCCTGGGATTGCGATGTATGGTATAACAGGCATCTGGGATTAAAAATCCGGGTGTTGACAAGTTGGTATCAGAGCCATCCTGACCATAGGAGACCCTAGTTAGACTGGACGTTTGAATCAAAAACTTAGTTTCAAAACCAAAGGAAGCAAATATTTACAAAAACTTATTCCCATTCTTATCACCTTGATTCTTTCATAAAAATTCATGTTCCTCAAAAACTCTTGCAAAATACATAAAATTTGACACACTTGATCACTCTACTAACTTACTCATCCTATATTCTTATAGATGGACGTGAAGTACAGCAAGTTTTATCAGTTGGGGAATGGAGGAGACTTTATCTTTGAGCGGGATTTGGACCAGCTTTCAGAACTTTTGGAGCGTCTGCACCCCGAATTCTTCGGAGCTCAGCTCAATGATCAAGGAGGAGAAGATCTACAGTGGCTAATTGTTGCAAGTCTCCGAGGAAAGATTGAACCTCCCACTGCTGAGGGAATTCAGTTCACCTTAAGAGAGAACAACTGGCTCGATGGACTTGCCAGGGCCATGCAGGAAGCTCTTGCCCGTCTGTGTGGGCAGAGTATCAACCAGATCAAGGGTACCCGCTTTGAGTTTTGCCCAAGGCGTGATGCTAATGAACAACCACTGGAAGCCCCATACCACCCCGAGATCAAGACTCAGTTGGACCACCTTAGCTTCATGATGTACGATCGTCAGCAGGAATTGGACAATTGCCATGACTACTCCAACCACAAGTCCGCCATCATCAAGACGAAGGATTAGACCATCACCATGCTAGCGAAGGATCGCAAGTCTCGCCGCCGTCAACTCGACAAGAAGGAGCGCATCATTGCTCGTCTTTTCCACCGTATCTTTGACTTGGAGGAGACCATCCATGAGAGAGACATGCAGTTGGAGGAAAGAGAGAATGTCGGAGAGGATCTTCGTGGAGACCCCTACTCCTATCTCAGTGATGATGATGATTTTCTGGAGGATTAGGCTATGGACTTCTTCACCGATGAGGATGATTACGCCTTCATCAATGATGATTAGGATGATGAGGATGACGACTACACCGACTCCGAGGAGTAGTAGCACTTGAGCACTAGCGTAGTGAGTTGTATTCGGTACCACTGTATCGTAGTTTCCAGAATGGTTCTTAAAACCATCTGTTTACCTTTGTTGTGGTGTGTGTTTGTATCGTGTGCTATGAATGAATGAAAAGCATGTTGCTAGAAAATCAGAGCCAAACTTTAAAAACTTTTCAAAGTCCCCGAACCTTAGAAATTTCCCTCTTTTCTCATGATCTATCTCAATCTTCAGATGCCACGCGGAGGAAGTGGTTCATCCCCAGACCCGATGTTGCAGATCCTGCAAATGTTGGTTTCTGATTGCGAAGCTGAAAGAGCCAAACATCAAGCCAACCTAGCTACCCTTCAGCAGATAGCTCAGCTATCCCACAACAACCAAGGCCAAGGAAATCAGGATAACCATGGATCTAAGCTCAAGAATTTCCAGAACACCAACCCACCTGTTTTCACTAAGTCGGAAGAGCCCCTAGATGCCGACGATTGGCTGCAAACCATGGAAAACAACCTGGAAGTTGCCGGAGTGGAAGATAATGAGAAAGTTCTATTCGCCACCCACTATCTAGCCGAAGATGCAAGAGCATGGTGGAACAACGTTCGTGCAATGACCGGAGGACAGATGATGACCTGGGAGGAATTCAAGGTCAAGTTCAGCAGAACCCATGTGCCACCGTGTTTGATCAAGAGAATGAGAGATGAGTTTAGAGAACTAAAGCAAGGAAGGATGACCATAGTAGAATACCGTGACAAATTCTTGTCATTAGATAGGTATGCCCCGGATGAGATCGACACTAAAGCCAAGAAGAAAGAGAGATTCCTGAATGGTCTGCATGATGAGATGCAGACTGTGTTAGTCAATATCCCCTTTGCTGATATTGAAGCCATTGTCGACTCTGCAATCCAGATGGAAGGAAAGATCAACCAAGCCAATGAGAACCGCAAGCGTCCGCATGATGCATCAGCCAGGAACCCATCAGACCCCAAGTATCACCCTAACCCATCTCTAGGATTTGCCCCGAGAACCAATAGACCCCCGATGAACCGTTCGACCTATCCCAACCGTGGAAACCCTAGGCCCGGAGGAAACCACAACAACCCCTGCAACTCTGGCAATTTCAACCGTGCACCACCCAAGTTCAACAACAACAATGCTACCGCCAACACCAACACTGCCCCGAGGACTGGAAGCAATGTTGTGCCTGTTGCAGCAAAGGACAAGTCGCAAGTGACTTGTTATGACTGTGGAAATAAGGGTCACTACTCCAACGAGTGCCCCAACAAGAAGAATGCCACAGCCCCCAATGCAAATGCCCCAGCTCAGCAGCAGCGTCGTGTTCAGCCTGGAAGAAGGTTTGGCCCAGGGAATTCGCTCAACCGCAACGGCCGTCTTTTTCTCATGCATGCTGAAGAAGCCCAAGAAGCACCAGACGGCGTGCTGGATACGTTTTCTGTTAATTCAGTACTTGCTCACGTGTTGTTTGATTCTGGGGCATCGCACTCATTTGTCACCGAAGAATTTGCATGCACTAGTAAAATTCAACCAACCAAACTGAAGCATGTCATGATTGTTCAAATCCCCGGTTTAACCACCAAGCTAGGAAAATTTGCAAAGCCGTCCCTATCCGAATCCATGGCATAGATTTTTATGCTAATCTGATAGTACTCGGAACTAAAGGTTTGGAAGTAGTACTAGGAATGGATTGGATGTCCAAACATAAAGGATTGATTGACTGTGCCAAGAAAGCCATAACCATGACCAAGATACAAAGGAATATCAGTCGAGCATATATCTGAAACCTTACCTCGTCAATTCAAGTGCAACAAGAGTATAGCCCAACCTACCATTGACCAAGTCCGGATAGTCCGTGAATACCCCGATGTATTTCCAGATGTTTTGCCTGGTATGCCCCCAGATCGGGATATCGAGTTTATCATTGAACTAATCCCCGGAACAGGACCCATAGCCCAGAGACCCTATAGTATGAACCCGTCTGAACTAGAAGAACTGAAGAAGCAACTGGATGCCATGTTGGAAATTGGATTGATTCAACCAAGTGCGTCACCATGGAGATCACCTGTGTTGTTTATGGACAAGAAAGATGGAGGTAACCGTTTGTGTACAGATTACCGGAAGTTGAATGATGTCACCATCAAGAACAAGTACCCATTGCCCAAGATAGAAGATTTGTTTGATCAGTTGACCGGTGCCAAAGTGTTTTCTAAGATTGATCTTAGAACTGGTTATCATCAACTCAAGATTCGCGCAGAGGATATTCCCAAGACTGCCTTTACCACCCGGTATGGATTATACGAGTATACTGTCATGTCTTTTGGATTAACCAATGCCCCGCTTATTTCATGAATCTCATGAATAATATTTTTATGGACTTCCTGGATAAGTTTGTCGTTGTTTTCATTGATGACATTCTGATTTATTCCAAATCGGAAGAAGAACATGAGCTACACCTAAGGACCATTCTTGGAACCCTTAGAGAGCATCAGTTGTATGCCAAGTTTAGCAAGTGTGAATTCTGGTTACAGGAGGTAGGATTCCTCGGCCACATTGTATCAGCCAGAGGAATTTCCGTTGACCCTGCAAAGGTGAAAGATGTAGAAGATTGGCAAGCCCCAACCACTCAAACCCAAGTTCGTGCATTTCTCAGATTGGCGGGATATTACCGCAAGTTCGTAGAAGGATTCTCGAGTATCGCCAGACCCATAACCCAATTGATCAAGAAGGACAAGAAGTTTGAATGGATAGACAAATGTGAAGCGAGTTTTCAAGAACTCAAGAGGAGATTTATTTCAGCCCCATCTTAATCATGCCGGATATCACGAAGCCCTTCGACGTGTATTGTGATGCATCCAAGATCGGTCTCAGATGTGTGCCAATGCAAGAAGGCAAAGTCATATCTTATCTATCTCAACAACTGAAACAACATGAGCAAAATTACCCAACCCATGACCTCGAACTCGCATCCGTAGTTCTAGCCCTAAAGACATGGAGGCATTACCTGATGGGAAATTGTTGTGAGATTTATTCGGATCACAAGAGCCTGAAGTATATATTCACTTAGAAGGAGCTGAATATGAGGCAGAGAAGATGGATTGAGCTAATCAAGGATTACGACCTGGACATTCACTGTCACCCTGGTAAAGCCAATGTGGTAGCAGATGCCCTTAGCAGATTGCCGTGCCGCTTGAACTCCATGATTTTGAAGGAGCACCCAAGCTTGCACAAAGAGATGGAAGATTTTCGAATGGAATTAGTGAGTGAAGGATTTTTGGCTAGCATAGAACTTCAACCCACTTTGATCAGCCAGATCAAAGAGGCGCAGAAAGGAAATGCTAGTATCGAGGGAATCAAGCGTCGTATCAAGGGATTCACCGAAGACGAAGAAGGAGTTCTGTGGTACAAATGATGCCTTCGTGTACCAGCAGATTCCGAGTTGAAAGAAGTTATTCTGAAGGAAGCTCATGATACTCTTTATTCTATCCACCCCGGAGGAACGAAGATGTATCAAGACTTGAAAGAGCAATTTTGGTGGCATAAGATGAAGAGAGAAATCGGAAGCTATATCGCCAAGTGTGATATATGTCAGCGAGTCAAGGCAGGACATCAAAGACCCGATGGATTGTTGCAACCATTGCAGATTCCGAAATGGAAATGGGATTCCGTTGGAATGGACTTTATCACCGGATTGCCTACTTCTAGTAGGGGAAATGACTCTATCTGTGTCATAGTCGACAGATTGTCCAAAGTCGCCCATTTCTTACCCGTCAAGACCACATATCAGAGTTCGAAGCTAGCAGAGTTATACATCGCTAGAATCGTCAGTTTGCATGGAGTCCCCAAGAACATCGTATCGGATCAAGGAACTCAATTTACCTCGAGATTCTGGAAGAAAGTCCAAGAAGGTTTAGGAACCCTCCTAGATTTCAGCACCGCGTATCACCCTCAGACCGATGGACAGACGGAGCGAGTAAATCAAATACTCAAAGATATGCTGAGAGCATGTGTGTTAGAATATGGATCTAAGTGGGAAGACTGCCTTCCTTTTGCAGAATTTTCATACAACAAAAGTTATCAAACTAGTTTGCAAATGGCCCCATTTGAATTCATGTATGGAAGGAAGTGCCGCACCCCTTTGAACTGGTCGGAAGTAGGAGAGAGTCAGATTTTCGGACCTGACATCCTACGAGAAGCATAAGAGAAGGTTCACAAGATTCGTGATCACCTCAAGACAGTGCAGTCCAGACAGAATAGTTACGTCGACAAGAGACGTCGAGACCTCGCCTTCAACATCGGAGATTTTGTGTATCTGAAAGTGTCGCCATTGAAAGGAATGCAGCGTTTCCAACTCAAAGGAAAGTTAGCCCCCAGATATATCGGACCCTTCAAGATTCTGAATCGTCGAGGAGAAGTGTCGTATCAATTGGAACTGCCCGAAGAGATGTCATCCGTGCACAATGTGTTCCATATCTCATTACTTCGCAAGTGCCTCGAAGTTCCAGAGAAGACCGAAGTGTTCAAGAATATTGATCACCAGACCATAGAGATCAACAATGACCTGACCTATCCCGAAGTACCCATCTGTATTTTGGAAGAAGCTTTCAGAACTACCAGAACCCGAAGCATCAAGTTTCTCAAGATTTAGTGGAGCAACCACACAGAAGAGGAAGCTACCTGGGAGCGCGAAGATCACATCAGGACGGAGTTTCCCGATCTCTTCAAATCCTAGGTAATCTTTTTCGTCCTTTTTCAAATCTCGGGATGAGATTTTGTTTAAGGGGGGAAGGTTTGTAACACCCCAAAAATATTAAACTTGGATCATCAAACTCTAATCATCAAAATTAGGGTTAACAAAAACTTTTCAAATTAAAAATATGAAAGCATGCATATGTGTAAGCATTTCAATTTGGATTCTTTTGAATTGCCATGCTTGTGTGTTTCTTTACTTGTAAAATGATTCTTAGGTGAAATAAACATCATCTAAACAATCCCCACACTTTTCCCAAAGACAAACAAATCAAAACAAACAAAATAAGTGAATGGTCACTTTCGCCAATTTAACTCCCATGCCTACTTTGGCTATCTCTAACTTTCAAAACTTAACAGAAACTTGTTTGGATCTTTGCACCCCTTGATATTACTCATAACAAAGTACCAAGGCCCACTTTCTGATCATCAAAAATCATTCAAATGCATAGTTTAAATGACAGTTTAAAATTGAATCTATTTCATATGGGAAGATCCCACTTTTTCAAAAACCACTCAAACAAGCTCAACTTTCAAAACCCAAGCATCCACAGACTCACCAGCACATCCCTAGCACACCCACCAAAAATCTTTTCAAAATTCAAAACTTGAGTTCATGCGGCCATTTCATCAAACACCTTGCTGATGCAAATCAAACAAATCCTAAACACTATAGTGTGCAGTGATTTGTAGGGATTCGTAGCATGGAAAACAAAAAATTTCTATCGCATACAAACAAACAAGCCAAGATCTATCTACTAGATTGTAGCAACGAGTCGATGGAATAACTCACCCTCGGAGATTCCAAAGTGTTTAACGAGAGCGGATTCTCGTGGGTGATGTAGTCGTACTCTTCCCGATCTCAAGATCGCGTAGACGATCCTTCCGGCTACGTTAAGCAGCGCTCCCAAGAGTCTCGGTCACGTCCGTACTCGATGAAGACCTTCCTCTCCCTTGTTCCAAAGGCGGGGAGGTTGTAGCACTCTCCTCGCGATTCGGCGACAACGGCGTGGTACCGGAAGTAGAGGGAGATCTCGCAGGCTTCGCCTTAAGCGGGCAGTATGGTGGAGTATGAGAGTCCTCGACAATCTAGGGTTTAGACACGCCGAGGAGGGGGCTGGGCGGCTGGGGTTTCACCTAGGCGGCGGCTTGGCGGGCGGTGCCTATGGGCGTGGCTTGGGCTAGGGGTTTAGAGGTGTAGGAACTTGTGTCTAGGAGGAGCCCTTCCCTCCTTTTATAGGTGGAGGGCCGGCCAAGGGAGGAGTCCCTCCCAACTCGGCTTGGTGGTGCGGCGGTGGAGGAGGAACTCCTCCCCCAAGTCGGTTTCCACCTCCCTCTCCACTTCCCAAAAATAGCCGTTTGACTTTCAAACTTGGCGTTTGACTTTTCAAACTGGGATTTGATTAATCCCTTTATTTTGTTCAGCGATGACACCGAGTACATAATGCAATCATACCAACTTGATATAACACATTCATGTACCCTTCCCCTCCGGAGTGCCGGACATTCCGGAACCTTCTAGAACATTCCCGATGAAAACACCGGAACCATTCCCCAACTCCGAAACGGGACTTTCCTTATATGAATCTTATTCTCCGGACCATTCCGGATCTCCTCGTGATATCCCGAATCCCATTCGAGACTCCGAATAACATTCGGACTCTTTCTCATCATTCCATAACTACTCAAACAACGTCGAATCCTTAAGTGTGTCTCCCTACGGTTCGTGAATTATGCGGACATGATCGAGACACTTCTCCGAACAATAACCAATAGAGGAATCTGGAAATTCATATGGCACCCACATATTTCTATGATTACTTTGCGATCGAATGAACCACTTACATACGATACCAATTTCCCTTTGTCTCACGATAGTTTACTTATCCAAGGTTATGATCGTCGGTATCTCTGCATACCTAGTTCAACCTCGTTACCGATAAGTACTCTTTTCTCGTTCCCGTGATATGTGATCCCTTGTGAGCTAGTCACATGCTTGCAAGCTAATTGGATGACATTTCACCGAGAGGGCCCAGAGTATATCTATCCGTCATATGGATGGACAAATCCCACTCTTGATCCATGTGTTTCAACCAATATTTTCTGAACACTCAATGCCACCTTTATAGCCACCCAGTTACGGTGTGGTGTTTGATGTCATCAAAGCATCCATCCGGTAAAGGTGATATGCATGATATCATGGTGGAAGGAATTAGGTTACTATGTATCAGAAAGCATATAGCAATTGAACTATTAAAATGACTTGATCTGTATGCTACGCTTATCTATAGGAGTATGTCCACCATATCATTCTCCTAACGATATGATCTTGTTGTTAATAACATCTCAATGTTCATGACAGGGAAACCACAATCATTCATTAACCAACAAGCTAGTGATGTATAGAGGCTTTACTAGGGACTTCAAATTAAGTTTACAAATCACACAAGTATTAATGTTTCCTTGTTAATACTATTATAGCATGAATGTAAACATTTATCATAAACACAAAGATATAATAATAACCACATTTATTATTGCCTCTAGGGCATATCTCCAACAGTCTCCCACTTGCACTAGAGTCATCTAATCTAGATTACATGGTAATATACCGAACACCCATGGCAGTTTGGTGTTGGTCATGTTTTGCCCTCGGGAGAGGTTTAGTCAACGGATCCGCCACATTCAGATCTGTGTGTACTTTGCAAATCTTTATGTCCCCATCTTGGACATGTTCTCGAATAGCATGAAAACGTAGCTTGATATGCTTCAGCTTCTTGTGTGACCTTGGTTCTTGCGCATTGGCTATGGCGCCCATGTTATCACAGTAGATAGACATTGGGTCCAGCGCACTAGGAACCACACCCAGCTCTGTAATGAACTCTTTCATCCATATCGCTTCTTGTGAAGCCTCCGAAGCAGCCATGTATTCCGATTCAGTTGAAGATCTCGCCACAACGCTTTGCTTTGCACTCCTCCAGCTAAATGCTTCACCATTCAAAATAAATACGTATCCAAATTGTGATTTAGAATCATCCGGATCGGTGTTCCAACTAGCATCGGTGTAACCATTAACAACGAGTTGTTCATCACCTCCATAAGAAAGAACCATATCATTAGTTCTTCTTAAGTACTTAAGGATGTTTTTGACCGCTGTCCAATGATCCACTCCTGGATCACTTTGATATCTGCTAGTTAAACTAACAGCATATGCAATGTCGGGTCTAGTACATAGCATGGCATACATTAGAGATCCTATGGCTGAGGCATAGGGAGTCTTACTCATCCTTTCTCTATCTTCTGCCGATGTCGGAATTTGAGTTTTACTCAAGGTCGTATTGGGCAACATGGGCAAGAACCCTTTCTTGCTATCTTCCATTCCAAACCTCTTTAGAACTTTGTCCAAATATGTACTTTGTGACAATGATATTTGCCTCGATCTATCTCTATAAATCTTTATGCCTAATATGTAAGCTTCGCCAAGATCCTTCATTGAAAAACTATTATTCAAATATTCTTTGACACTATTAAGAAGGTCTACATCATTCCCAATCAACAATATGTCATCTACATATAGTATTAAGAATGCTACAGAGCTCCCACTCACTTTCTTGTAAATACAAGCTTCTCCATAAGTTTGTACAAAACCAAAACTTTTGATCACCTTATCAAAACATTGATTCCAACTTCGGGATGCTTGCTTCAATCCATAAATGGACCGTTGAAGTTTGCATACCTTGTTAGCATCTTTAGGATCGACAAAACCTTTGGGTTGCATCATATACAACTCTTCATCAATGTCTCCATTGAGGAATGCTGTTTTGACATCCATCTGCCATATCTCATAATCATAATATGCAGCGATTGCTAACATAATCCTCACAGACTTTAGCTTCGCTACTGGTGAGAAAGTCTCATCGTAGTCAACTCCTTGAATTTGTCGAAACTCTTTTGCGACAAGTCGAGCTTTATAGACAGTAACATTACCATCAACATCTGTTTTCTTCTTGAAAATCCATTTGTTCTCGACAGCCTTCCGGCCATCCGGTAAGTCCACCAAAGTCCATACTTGGTTTTCGTACATGGATCCAATCTCGGATTTCATGGCTTCTTGCCATTTATTGGAATCTGGGCTCATCATTGCTTCCTCATATGTCGCATGGTCATCGGTGTTGTCCACCAACATGACACTCATAACGGGATCATACCAATCTGGAGTGGTACGAGTTCTCGTGGACCTGCGAGGCTCTATAGAAACTTCAACCGAAGTTTCATGATCATCATCATTAGCTTCCTCTCTTATTGGTGCAGGCACCACAGGAACTTCTTCCGGTGCTATGCTACTCGCAATTTCGAGAGAAGGTTCGACAACCTCGTCGAGTTCTACTTTCCTTCCAGTCACTTCTTTCGAGAGAAATTCCTTCTCTAGAAAGGATCCATTCTTGGCAATGAAGATTTTGCCTTCGGATCTATGATAGAAGGTATACCCAATAGTTTCCTTTGGGTATCCTATGAAGACGCATTTTTCCGCTTTGGGTTCAAGCTTGTCCGGTTGTAACTTCTTTACATAGGCTTCGCAACCCCAAACTTTAAGGAACGACAATCTACGTTTCTTCCCAAACCATAATTTATACGGTGTCGTTTCAACAGATTTAGATGGTGCCCTATTTAAAGTGAATGCGGCTGTTTCTAATGCATAACCCCAAAATGATAGCGGTAAATCTGTAAGTGACATCATAGAACGAACCATATCTAAGAGAGTTCGATTACGACGTTCGGACACACCATTACGCTGTGGTGTTCTCGGCGGTGTCATTTGTGAAAGTATTCCGCATTTCTTCAAATGCTCGCCAAACTCGTAACTTAGATATTCACCTCCACGATCAGAACGCAGAAATTTAATCTTCTTGTTACGTTGATTCTCGACCTCACTTTGAAATTCCTTAAACTTCTCGAAAGTTTCGGACTTATGTTTCATGAAATAGATATACCCATATCTACTCAAGTCATCCGTGAAGGTAAGAACATAACGATAACCACCGCGCGATGCTACACTCATTGGACCACACACATCGGTATGTATGATTTCTAATAAGTCCGTAGCTCGCTCCATCATACCAGAAAATGGAGTCTTAGTCATTTTACCCATCAGACATGCTTCGCATCTTTCAAGTGATTCGAAATCAAGTGATTCAAGAAGTCCATCGGAATGGAGTTTCTTCATGCGCTTCACTCCAATGTGACCAAGACGACAGTGCCACATATAGGTCGAGTTATCGCTCGATTTCAAACGTTTAGCCTCAATGTTATTAATATGTGTATTTCCACTATCGAGATTCAACAAGAATAGACCATCTATCAAAGGTGCATGTGCGTAAAACATATTACTCATAAAAATCGAACAACCATTATTCTTGGACTTAAACAAGTAACCGTCTCGCAATAAACAAGATCCCGATATAATGTTCATGCTTAACGCAGGCACCAAATAACAATTATTTAAGTATAAAACTAATCCCGATGGTAGATGAAGGGGTAGCGTGCCGACCGCGATCACATCAACCTTTGATCCGTTTCCCACGCGCATCGTCACCTCGTTCTTCGCTAGCTTCCGTTTATTCTGCAGACTGCTTTGAGTTACAAATATGAGCAACCGAACCAGTATCAAATACCCAGGCACTACTACGAGTACTAGTGAGATACACATCAATAACATGTATATCGGATATACCTTTCTTCTTGATGTTGCCGTTCTTCAAATCCGCCAAGTACTTTGGGCAATTCCGCTTCCAGTGACCTTCTCCCTTGCAGTAAAAGCACTCAGTATCAGGCTTAGGTCCAGCCTTGGTCTTCTTTGTCGGCGTGGTAACTTTCTTACCACCCTTCTTGAAGTGTCCCTTCTGCTTAGACTTGCCTTTCTTGAATTTGGTGGTCTTATTGACCAACAACACTTGGTTCTCTTTCTTGATCTCCACTTCTACAGATTTCAACATGGCAAAGAGTTCTGGCAACGTCTTGTTCATGTTTTGCATGTTGTAGTTCATCACAAAGTTCTTGTAACTTGGTGGTAGTGATTGGAGGACGCGGTAAATCCCCAAAGCATTAGGAATCACTATACCCAAGCTTTGAAGTTTGTTCGTGCCCGCACATCTTAAGCACATGCTCACCGACCAGCTGCCCTCTTCCATCTTGCAGTTAAAGAACTTTTCAGAAGCCTCATAGCTTTCAATTGCCGCATGAGTCTCAAAGATCAATTTGAGATCCTCGACAATATCATATGGGTCTGAATTCTCAAACCTTTTCTGAAGCTCCGATTCTAAACCATACAAGATAGCACACTGAATCGGAGTCTTGAGTCTTCCGAGTGAGGTAAACATTCTTTACTTCATCGGCAGCATCAGCTGCAGGTGGGTCACCCAGCGGTGCATCCAGCACATAGGTCAAATTACCAGCTGTGAGGACAATCCTCAAATTGCGGAACCAATCCGCGAAGTTGCTTCCATTGTTTTTCAACTTTTTCTTTCTCTAGGAACGCATTAAAATTGATGGTAGGGGCTGCCATTGATCTACAACATACTTGCAATAGTTTAGACTAAGTTTATGACAAATTGAGTTCAAATTAATAATAAAATTAATCTAGGTGAACTCCCACTCAAAACAATATCCCTCACATTGTTTTTAGTGATCACACGAACCAAATCCACCACATCATCACCGATCATCACGAGAGTTGATATAGTTTCAATGGCGAACAATCGACACGTTCATCATATCTACTATATGATTCATGCTTTACCTTTCGGTGATCCGTGTTCCGAGACCATGTCTGTACATGCTAGGCTCGTCAAGATCAAACCTTAGTTTCCGCATGAGCAAATCTGGCTTGCTCACGTTGTATACACTTGCGGAATCTAACACACCCGATCATCACGTGGTGCTTCGAAACAACAAGCTTTAGCAATGGTGCTAACTAAGGGTGAACACTTTATGACTTGAAATTCATGTGCATGAGGGATCATCTTATAATGCTACCGTCGTCTACTAAGCAATACAAGATGCATAAAGGATTAACATCACATGCAATTCATAATATGTGATATGATATGGCCTTTTTTCTTTGTGCTTCCGATCTCCATCTTCAAGCACGAACATGATCTCCATCATCACCGGCATTGCATCAAGGTCAATGACGCTTCTCCATGGTTGTCGTCCACCGGCTTCAACTATTACAACTACCTTGAATAGACACGCGGGTCTTAACATAAATTAAAGACAACCATATGGCTCCTGCCGGTTGCCAACTTACAATAAGGAACATTGCATACATCAAATATAATCACAATCATGGCCATATCACATCACAAGACACCCTGCAAAACAAAGTTAGACGCCTCTACTTTCTTTGCATGTTTTACGTGGTTTGGGGCTTTCAATAAGTGTCGATCTAACTTACGAACATGAACCACAACATTGATACTAGTATTGTTAATCACCCGTTGTAAATTGGATCTTAACTATGCTAGGAGAAACAGGCACCCGCAAAGCCACTTCTGCAATACAAGTTGCATGTCAAGCGTGGAGCAAGTCTCATAAACGATGTCATGTAAGGCTAGCCCGGGCCGCTTCATCCCAACATCCCACAAGATGCAAAGTACACAAGAAGCAATCGACAATAAAAGCATCAACGCCCACAATGACCATTGTGTTCTACTCGTGCAACAGATCTACATATAGACATGGCTCTGATACCACTGTAGGGATTCGTAGCATGGAAAACAAAAAATTTCTATCGCATACAAACAAACAAGCCAAGATCTATCTACTATATTGTAGCAATGAGTCGATGGAATAACTCACCCTCGAAGATTCCAAAATGTTTAACGAGAGCGGATTCTCGTGGGTGATGTAGTCATACTCTTCCCGATCTCAAGATCGCGTAGATGATCCTTCCGGCGCTGCGTTCCTGCAGCGCTCCCGCAGTTGGTCACACGTTCGGTACTCTACGAAGACCTTCCTCTCCCTTGTTCCAGCAGGCAGGGGAGGTTGTAGCACTCTCCTCGCGATTCCGGCAGCACAACGGCGTGGTACCGGAAGTAGAGGGGAGATCTCGCAGGGCTTTGCCTTAAGCCGGAGCGAGTATGGTGGAGTATGAGAGAGTCCCTCGACAATCTAGGGTTTAGACACACTGAGGAGGGGGCTAGGCCGGCGGCTAGGGTTTCACCTAGGCGGCGGCGAGTGCCCTAGGGCCGGTGGCGGCTATGGAGGCGGCGGCGGCTTAGGGCTAGGGTTTAGAGGTGCAGGAACTTGTGTCTAGGAGGGGAGCCCTGCCCCTCCTTTTATAGGTGGAGGGGGCCGGCCAAGGGGAGGGGAGTCCCTTCCCAACTCGGCTTGGTGGTGCACCGACGGTGGGAGGAGGAACTCCTCCCCCAAGTCGGTTTCCACCTCCCTCTCCACTTCCCAAAAATAGCCGTTTGACTTTCAAACTTGGCGTTTGACTTTTCAAACTGGTATTTGATTAATCCCTTTATTTTGTTCAGCGATGACACCGAGTACATAATGCAATCATACCAACTTGATATAACACATTCATGTACCCTTCCCCTCCGGAGTGCCGGACATTCCAGAACCTTCTAGAACATTCCCGATGAAAACACCGGAACCATTCCCCAACTCCGAAACGGGACTTTCCTTATATGAATCTTATTCTCCGGACCATTCCGGATCTCCTCGTGATATCTCGAACCCCATTCGAGACTCCTAACAACATTCGGACTCTTTCTCATCATTCCATAACTACTCAAACAACGTCGAATCCTTAAGTGTGTCTCCCTACGGTTCGTGAATTATGCGGACATGATCGAGACACTTCTCCGAACAATAACCAATAGAGGAATCTGGAAATTCATATGGCGCCCACATATTTCTACGATTACTTTGCGATCGAATGAACCACTTACATACGATACCAATTTCCCTTTGTCTCATGATAGTTTACTTATCCGAGGTTATGATCGTCGGTATCTCTGCATACCTGGTTCAACCTCGTTACCGATAAGTACTCTTTTCTCGTTCCCGTGATATGTGATCCCTTGTGAGCTAGTCACATGCTTGCAAGCTAATTGGATGACATTTCACCGAGAGGGCCCAGAGTATATCTATCCGTCATATGGATGGACAAATCCCACTCTTGATCCATGTGTTTCAACCAATACTTTCCGAACACTCAATGCCACCTTTATAGCCACCCAGTTACGGTGTGGTGTTTGATGTCATCAAAGCATCCATCCGGTAAAGGTGATATGCATGATCTCATGGTCGAAGGAATTAGGTTACTATGTATCAGAAAGCATATAGCAATTGAACTATTAAAATGAATTGATCTTTATGCTACGCTTATCTATAGGAGTATGTCCACCATATCATTCTCCTAACGATATGATCTTGTTGTTAATAACATCTCAATGTTCATGACAGGGAAACCACAATCATTCATTAACCAACAAGCTAGTGATGTATAGAGGCTTTACTAGGGACTTCAAATTAAGTTTACAAATCACACAAGTATTAATGTTTCCTTGTTAATACTATTATAGCATGAATGAAAACATTTATCATAAACACAAAGATATAATAATAACCACATTTATTATTGCCTCTAGGGCATATCTCCAACAGTCTCCCACTTGCACTAGAGTCATCTAATCTAGATTACATGGTAATATACCGAACACCCATGGCAGTTTGGTGTTGGTCATGTTTTGCCCTCGGGAGAGGTTTAGTCAACGGATCCGCCACATTCAGATCTGTGTGTATTTTGCAAATCTTTATGTCCCCATCTTGGACATGTTCTCGAATAGCATAAAAACGTAGCTTGATATGCTTCAGCTTCTCGAGAGCACCATTGCCACCCCATAGTCGACAGCAAGCTACGAGCAGCACTATCCTCGCCAACCTTGTCTGGGAGCAAGCTAGCACTCCACCACCACTCCCTGTACCAGCCGCGAGCAATGCCAGCCACTGGACCACATGCCCGAGCCATGCCAAGCCGCTCTGTGAGCATGCCGAGAGCGCGCCCCGTGCGCCACGCTCGACCAGCACCCAAAGACTGTACGCCGCCCTCGCCGCGTGCACGCGTAATCACCACCATCCCAACAACCCCGCAGACACGCCCGTTCGCCACCACGCGGACCATGCGTGCTGTGCGCCATTAAAACTCCTATCGGGCACGCGCAGAGCACCGCAACGTTCCGACCGATCAGCACCGCCCCACGCCTCGCCACCACGCCGTTGAGCTTCGCCAGGGAGCACATCACCGCCCCCTACCGTCGCCCACGCTAATAGCCCTCTGTGCTGTCGACCACGACGAGCTCATCTTGCGCCAGTCGGTCCCCTCTCGCCACTATAAATAGAGGCCTCCCCCACTCGAATTCTTCACACCATTCCACTCCCCTCTCACCCAGAACCACCCCACCCCATTCTCGGAGCAAGGCGAGCAGCACATCGCCAGAATTTGGCCGGAGCTCGCCGCTGCTGGAGAAGAAGGAAGCCATCGATTGGAGCCGCCCCAGGAGGTTCGCCATCGTCGACTTCGTCGTTCGCCCGCATTGCCGACCTTCGCCTGAGCCTCGGTGAGCCTCCCACGACCCCCACCTCCCGCGTTAGGGTTCTATCTCGTCGACGCTGCCCGACGTGGACGATGAGCCGTAGCCGTTCGATTAGACTTAGATCGTGCGGCCGATATCATCCCGTACCGCTTCGCGTTTAAAGAGCTACTGACTGGTGGAACCCCCCTGTCAGTTGCGCCCCGTGCCACGGAGTGACACTGGGCTGGCCCATTTCCCCTTCCTGTGCAGCCCACTCGTTTGAATTTAGATTTTTCTATTTTCATTCAAACACAGTTCTGTGCCTAGTTTCAAAAATCAACCCAGCTCGATTCAGTGAACCAAATTGAATGAAACCAATTTTGTTAGAAAGGTCTTGAAATGCTTAATCCAAGCCTGTTGGATTCAAATCATTTGGATATGTAGATCACCCTTGGTAAAAATAACAAGGCAGAAGATTTTCTGCATTCAAACTTTTTCCAAATTTAAACCATAATAGCTTTTGAGTTGATTCCAACTCTCAAAAATCACCTTTGACCATACCTTTCAGAATATATAAAAATATATGGGTTTACTTACAGAAATACCGTTGAAGTAATAAAAGAATGCCACATAGGCATTTCTAGTCACTTATTTTATTTAAAATAAAAAGGTTAAACCTTATTAAGTTGTGACACCACTTTAAATCACATTCTCATGTACTGAAATATGTGGTGATGACATGTGTCAACATGATCCCATGTTTGGTTTGGAGAATATTAAATCTTAAGTAGTTTTTCAATAAGTAGAAATTACTTTTCTAAAAATAAAATCAATAAGACAAATGCTTTAGTCTTGTAATTTTGGTGTTGATGCTAGATCATCTATAGAACCCATTTGTGTGATGATTGAAAGTAGATAAGTATTGTTTGGTGATTGTGTACCTCGTATTTATTTATAGACGCTAGTACCGATCAAGGATACGAGGAGGAAGGAGGATACTACGAAGAAGAAGCCGAGGAGAACTTCAACCACTGCTTTACACAAGGCAAGCCTAATACTACTAGTTGAATGGGCAAGCTAACACTTGCAATTATGAAAGTATATAACCTATGCAATGCCCTAAGCATGCTTGGTTGGACACATTTGATGATACCCAATCCTAGTTTTACTTGCAAGATTTTACTTTATTTCTTTATCAAAGCTATTATTTAGAGTTTACTTAAGTAAATTGTAGATACTAGAAAGATAATTGAAGGTTGCATAAAGAGCATAAAATTTGGCCTAAGCTATATAATCTTGATATCATCCTAAGGCATGAGTTTGAACTTAGTTAATCTCCACTGCTTACCACCCCTCATTAGTACTCACCCCCACTTGTAGATGCTAGTGCTAAGCATAAAACTTGATCAACTTTAGATGGGAATACTTGGTGGAAAATGGTTATGAAAACCTTAGAATGATGAGTCATTCTACTGAGATGTTTTGACATGTGTTTCCGAACACCAGATGATTTTGGTGATGAAAATGTTAAGGCATGAGCCTTAGCCCTTTATAAAACTGATGGTTGTCTGGATGCGATACCATTCCAATTTTACCGTACAACCACAATACCCGAAGATTGGGTAGGGCTTGACTAGAAACTTATATACCTTAGTATTGGTTCCCTCATGATCAAGGTCTGAGCTGAGGCTCCTTATGAAGATTGTCCACCTGTGCAGTACCCAAGATGACAGTTGGTCATGGTTGGGAGGCCAAACTCACAGGAGAGGTGCCTATACTAGGGCGTGTAATTGAAAGGTTAGGATTGATTATCCGCATACGGAGTATGGTGAATTCAGGATTTGTTCCTGACGGATGTATCGAATGTTGTGGTGAAAGTGTATAATCTCTGCAGAGTGTCAAACTATTCGAATAGCCGCGTCCGCAGTTATGGACAGTTGGAGTGGCCATTCTGTTCCCCCATCAGATGTTTTCCAAATGACTGGTGAAATGAATTGAGAACTTGACTTGACCACAACAGAGTTGTGACATGAGATACAAGTTCCCACTTAGGTGTTATAAAATTTAACTAGCTTCTTTGCTTCGGAACTTAGTAGAGGTAAATCTGGCTTTTTGCAAAACAACCCTAGAGCTTACTATCCTATTACAAAAAACCCCTTCACTTGTTAGTATTAGTTTGCGAGTACTTAAAGAGTAATCATGGCTTTGTCCCTGGCTATTCCCATGGCCAGACTATGAATAGGAGTACCAGGATGATGGACCCCAGGAAGGTTATGACAACTAGGATCATCTCCCATCGTCAGCATTGCCTGTGACCCCGAAGATGGAGCTTCGACTACGCTACCTTTATTATTACGTATTTCCGCTGCTTGAGTTGTATTAAGAACTAGATCATGAGATCCTTATTTGTGTAAGACCTTATGTATGGTTTGTAATGGATGATGTACTGTGTTATCCAAGTCGGTTATGTCTCGCAAAAATGGTAATCCTGGGATTGCGATGTATGGCATAACAGGCATCTGGGATTAAAAATCCGGGTGTTGACAATCGGGCTTGCTTTCTCCGCCAATGGTCAAGACTCCAGTGCTCAGAAGAAGGGGATCTTCATCTCCGTTGCCCTTGCGACATGGAGTGCAGCTTTCGGCGGGGCTAGGATGAAGGCCTGGAATGGACCCCTGCCTCCTAGGCGCATCTCGGTGCCGCCGGTGTTAGGGTGTTTTCTGGTGGCGGCGCTGGAGAAGACGAAGGCTATGCTAGCGGATACAGCTGCGATGAGGGCTGACGTGGGTGTTGAGGTGGCTGAGCATGCTGATGTGGAGGCCATGGTGGACCGGGCTGCTGACAGAACCGAGTCAGACTCCGCCTTGGTTTTCTCGTGGACTTGGATCGCTAATAGGGTGCGTTTGGCCTGGTTCAGGGGAACCCTAAGTTAGGATAGATCGATGTCGCCGCTGGTCCCGTCTTTTGCATCTCCTGGTCCTCGCCGTCTGTGTCGTCTTCGCCTAGTTCGTCCTCTGCCTTCATCAGGTCCTCTCCCTTTTCGGTGCGTGAAGGGCAATCTTTTGCTGAGGTGCTAAAATCTCCTCTTGCTACCATGACGGGGAAAAGCTCCGATAACCCGAGAGGGCCGGTGTCGGCGCAGCTGCCGCGTGGTCCGGCCTCGAACGTTTCGCCTCCGGCCGTGGTGCCTGCTCAACCTGCTGTTCCTTCAGGCCCTGGGGTCTTCGCCGGTCAAGCGCATGTGTGTGTGCCGCCGGGGATGTCGTTTCCTCGACCGACCGGTTTCCCGTCAGGGATTCAGTTCTGACCTCCTGCGGCTTACCTTGCGGCATCCCAAGCTGCACAGCTTCAGCCTCTTCAGGCTCTGTATTGGGGTCAGCCCTTCGCGCATGCTTTGTTTGCAGGAGGGTTGCAAGGTGGGGTTTTCCCTGGTGGACAACCCATGGGGGCAGCTCCCAATGCACAGCACTTTGCTGCAGGAGCATCGACTATGGTGGCAGCTGCACCGAAGCGTAAGAAGAAGAAACCAGTTCAGAGTTAGCCGCAGCCGCAGGTTCAATAGCCTCAATTTCAGCAGCAACCAAGTTTGCTGGGGCAGCAGCCTTTTGTGTACACGCCACCGTTTCTGGCCCCAGGTCAGTTTCAGCAGACTCCTACTGAAGTGCCGATGCAGTACTCATCTCAGATGGGCACGCCGACGCTGCCTTAGGTCGTGGCTGATTCTGCTGTTGTGGCCAAAAAGAATAAGAAACTGGTACGGTGTTGGAAGTGTGCGGTGGACACTCATGCCTCTAAATATTGCAAAGTAATTCATTATTGCTATATTTGTGATGTGGAGACTCACCCAACTTTGAGGTGCCCTGTCCTTAAGCAGCCCAGGCCTGTTGCATCTATGACTGGAGTGGGCATAATCTGACTTTGTTTGCACAAGTTCCAGATTCTATGGTTCGCAAGGTTGATGGGCCTAGTAAGACTCCTATTGCTCTGGTTCAGGTGTCTGGTGAAGCTGTCACAGCGGAGGTGGTGCAAAAAAAATTGAGCGGAGGTGCCCAGTCCGGTCTCAATGGAAGTGGGAGGCTCTCAGTTATGAGGAGAATCCTTTTTTAGTCAGTTTTCCTAGTGCTTAAGATTTGGACAGGGTGGATGGGAGTCAATTTTCTATGCCTCTTGGTAAGACCCAGCTGTCTGTTACTACTTACAAGGCGCAGGAGGTACCTCACAAATGCGAGCTAGAGCAGGTCTGGTTGCACGTCGAGGGGGTCCCCCATTCTTTGCGCTCCTTCCTTGGCGCAAAAACACCGCGCTTCTGGGTAAATGTCTTTTCAAGCTAATCACATAAGAAGGTGTCTGGCAAACCATTTTATGGAGGAAATATGTTGGCTCCAGAGCTGTGTCTCAAGTGGTTTGGAAACCCGGTGATTCACATTTCTGGGCTGGACTAATGGCATCCAAACAACAATTCTTCCGTTTTGGTGTTTTCAATATTAAGGATGGATCGCAGATTAGATTCTGGGAAGATAAGTGGCTTGGCCAAAGTTATCTTCGGGAACAATATCCAGCTCTATATTCAATTGTTAGACATAAAGGAGATACTCTTTCCATTGTATTGGAATCCAATCCTCCTAATATATCTTTCAGAAGAAGTCTCTTAGGCCCCAGACTAGTATCTTGGAACAATCTCTTATTAAGATTAGCCATGGTACAATTGTCTGAGGGTATCGACGAGTTTTAATGGAATTTGGTACAGACTGGAAAATTTACTGTCGATTCTATGTATAGAGCTTTGATCCAACCTAACATTCCAGTCGATGCTAACTATAAAATTTGGAAGATGAAAATGTAGGGTTCGCAGCATAGAAAACAAAAATTTTCCTACGATAGGAACAACTATGTACCAAGATCTATCTACTAGATACAAGCAACGGGTGGATATACATCCATAGAATACATACCCTTGAAGACCGTATAGCATTAACGAGGTTGTACTCGTGGATGATATAGTCGAACGCTTGCCGATTTCAAGATTGTGATGAAGTCCATCTAGTCCAGCCAGTCCAGCACCATCACGTCCAGCACCGCAAAGCAGTGGTGCATCCGTGATCGCACACACGTCCGGGTATCCCGACAACCTCCGCGCCCTCGCTCCAGCGAAGTAGCGGAAGCAACAACTCCTTCCAGAAAAGCCACCGGGAACATGTATCTCGCTGATCCGAGACCATGGGGAATTTCTAAAGGGGGAGAGAGATCCTTCGCGAGGAGGTGTGCTTTGAGAGGATGAGAGGGGGGCCTTTTATAGGGAGAGAGGGGGCACCCCAAGGGGCATGGCGCCAGCCATGGTGGCTGCACCCACCTCTTCCACATTCATGTGGGTGGAGCTCCCAATCAAAATGAAAAGCCTCCACTCCCATAAAAGAGCCTCCACTCAAAAATCCACTCGCATGCATTAAATTTTCACCAAATTTAATGCAAGATCTCATTTAAATAAAACTCTTTTATTTATTCAGAATTTTGTTAATTACTTTAATTAACAAACATTCACATAAAACCCTTGCTAGTATTCAATTTCACATGCAGAACCAGTTTCAGCAATTTCAACCGAAACAGTTTTAGTGTCTAGTGAAATAAATTCCTGCGCTTTCCTTTTTATTTCTCTGGCATATTATTTGCTCCAAATGGTGTCGGTATCCCTTAAGTGTGTCACCCTACGGTTCGCGAATAATGTAGACATGATCGAGACCCCTCTCCGATCAATAATCAGCAGCGGGACCTGGAGATCCGTACTGACTCCCACATATTCAACGATGACTTCTATGATCATGTGAACCTTATACGCATGTAACTCAATCCCTTTGTCTCGCGATATATTACATGTCCGAGATTTGATCATCGATATCTCCATACCTAGTTTGATCTTGTTACCGACATGTACTCTTTTCTCATTCTCGTGATATAACATTCTAGTGATCAAATCACTTGCTTGCAAGCTAACTAATGTGATATCACCGAGAGGGCCCAAAGTATATCTATCCGTCATCAGGATGGACAAATTCTACTCTTGATCCATGAGCCTCAACATAACACCTTCGTAGCACTGAACCCATCTTTATAGTCACCCTGTTATGGTGTGACGTTTGATGTTATCAAGATACTCTTCCGGTATTAGTGATTGACATGATCTCATGGTCTAAGGACTAAGATTACTTTATATGATGTTATAGCAATATAAACACAATGACCTTGATCGTAATGCTATACTTCGGATGAATGTTCATCACACCATTACACGAATGTTGTGACCTCGTTATTAACAACATCCAATGTCCATGATCAGGAAACCTTTGATCATCTTGTTAATCAATGAGCTAGTTTATAAGAGAGGCATAACTAGGAACTTCTTTTTTATTTATTAAACACACATGTATTAACGTTTCCGTATTAATACAATTATAGCATGTAAAATAAATATTTATCATAAATAAGGAATACGATAATTACCACTTTATTATTGCCTCTCGGGCATATTCCTTTCAGAAAATACCCCTTAAAACGAAGATATTTGCTTGGTATCTCCAAAATGGAGTCATTCTTACGAAGGATAATCTTGTCAAGAGGAATTGGCATGGAAGTATACAATGCGTGTTTTGTCACCATAATGAGACAATCAAACATTTATTCTTTCATTATAAATTTGCTCGAGCTATATGGTCAATCATCCAAGTAGCCTCTGGTTTATTTCCTCCTCGTTCGGTTGCCAATATTTTTGGTAACTGGTTGCATGAGATTGAGGATAAATTTGAGACATTATTTAGGGTGAGAGCGCTTACCATTATTTGATCGCTTTGACTATGTAGAAACGATAGGATTTTTAATAACATCTTTTCCTCTATTCTGCAGGTTATTTACCGAGCCACGGCTATCCTCCGGTCATGGACTACTCTTCGGCGTATGGAGTTCCGCGATTTATTTGTGGAGAGGTGTACGTGATTAGAGGACACGTCGAGGGATATTTTCTCCCGACATGGATGACAGCGTGACATGCGGCTAGATACAGCATAGTTGGAGCAAGGATTTAGCATTCTTTTATTGTAATTTTCGTAACTTGGTTTGGTTATTTGTCGTGTGATTGATCGGTTGTGTGCATCTTAACTATGCAGAGACCGGGTGTAAACATTGCTATAAGTAATAAATCGCCCATTTCTATAAAAAAATGCGTCTCATGCCATCACCCCATTATCCCGTCCTACACGCCATCGTTGTCGATTCGACGCCCGAGCCGCAGGGCCAACTATTGCCGTTGTTGTCTTTGCTCCGCCCTGCAATTCACGGTCGAGAAGGAGGGGATAGACAGGGACGAATGAACATGGCGTTCCAGGCAGGGTGGGTGGAGGAGGCCGGAGCAATTGAAGAGGTGGAGCAAGGGGAGGAACGGCGGCGGACATGGGAAGCAGCGGAAATCGGATCGGGCAGGAGAGTACAAGGAAGTAAGTTATATGGAGGACCAAATCCACGTCCATGCGCCGTAATTTTCTCGGGAGAACTAACTGGGCAAAGGCAACGCATGGCTGTGATGCTACCTATGTTTGGTGACCCCATTTGAGTGGCCACGATCTAATGTTTGATCTTAAAGTGAGCGATCAACTCCAATTTAATCGTAAAGATATTTTTAAAATATTCTTATGCAGTTTTCAAATTGTGGTCAAATGGCACAGTGTACTTTTTAAAAAAAATTCTTATTATGTAGGTTGCGGACTTTAGTGGGAAACCAAGAGCTGCTAGTTTCATCGCCGGAGGTATGTTCTTCCTCGTCCCAGCGTCATTCGCCAGTGATACCAGATCTCGAGTTGCCGGTGCTAGTCCCTTCAACTTCTGCAGCTTGCCAGAGTTGGGACCGACCGAAATTTCCCTCCACGATCATCCGATCGGCACTGCATAGGTAGACCAACCACGATCTCGGCGATTTCAAAACGGTGGGCCAAACAGGCATAAGGCCAAATGCCAATCAAATAGTTGTACAAGGCTGGTTCACAAAGTGGGTCGTAAGGGCCCCTTGACCACGCCCAAAGGTTTTTTTTTTTTTTTTTTTTTGAGAAATCACAGCCGCCACTTTATTATGTGATAATGTTCATAGGTATACAATACTCATCTGGCGTTTGACCGGGCCAGACGTGGCGACCGAAATCACGCAAAACAGAGGACCTGGATAATCCATGTGCCTCGGTATTAGAAGATCTTCGCTAGTGCAAAAAGGATGCCTCGACGAAGCCTGAAGATCTTGACTTTATTTCTTTCACCACGCTACTGAATTTACCCATATACTTTCCATCAAGACTATTTATCACTTCCTTGCAGTCAGACTTTGATCCGTGTAAGCTGAAGGTCAGCCGCAAGGGCCAAAGCCTCACGGCATGGTGTTGCTTCCAAGGTTGCAGGCTCAACCATGCCAGACATCACCAGAGTCAAAGCTCCTAGGAAGGTACCCTCCGATGATCTGCACACTGCAGCTACGGAGCCGACACCTCCCGTCTTCTTTACCGCTGCAAGGTGAGAGATGACTAGTTCATGGAGGGTAGCCTGGTGCATGTTACCATTCGCTATAGTAGGCTTGGAAAGCATCACGAGCTTTTGTGTTACAATAGGACGGTTCTGATCGTTTGTCTCACTTTCTTTGGTTTCTGAAGTTCTCATTATAAGTTCTACTTGACACTATCTACGCGTCACAATAGCCCTTTCATCATCAAGCCTAGACAGGACTTACTAAAACCAGTACAGGCAGATGTAGAATCACTTCTGGATCTTCAGAAGTGTAGCTTCTGTTATTCTCATTTGTTTTTAGTCACTGGTGGTTATTTTCAATCAGAACATGGGAATCCATGAGAAATATTGTCTTGCGGTGAACGAGAACTAACCTATCTAACAGATCGATACATCTGAGGGGAGATATCTTTCGGAGTGTCACACTGGAATCCATATAGATGTACTTATCAGAAAGAGTTAATGACCTGATAGATGTATAACATGCTTTCTATTCCAAATAATTTTGGAAATTCATGTTTTTTTCTTATTAGTAAAAGATAACTAGCTTGACAATAGAAGTCCATTGTCTTCCAACAAACCAGAACTTCTCGCCTTTTCGCTAATATCTTCAAAGACCTATTTATTGTATATGCAAGTCCCATTTGTACATGAATGATGTCAATCTAGTTGTTTCGAGAGACTCAAAATTTATGGACTAATTTGATTCCAGGTTTTGCCTGCTTTATAATTAGATTCAGCAGCATTTTCTTTAAATAATGTTGGTGTCCCCCCCACCCCCCGCGATCGATTTCCGTTGAAGAAAGCACCCAAGGAAACATCTGAAATAATGATAACCAAAGTCACTGTCCATCTACCTTCTGCTCTCCGAAACTACACGCTAAAATACGTCTAGATACACCCCTTTCACAAAAGCTAAATTTTTTTATATTTTGAAACAGATGGACTACTTCAACTGTCAAAATTGGGAAATTGGACTGAACTTGGCTACAACATCTACATCTTCAACAGAAGGGATACCCATGTCCATGACATAGTAAGTTCCATGTTAAACTGGTGAGCGGATCCTCAATAATTGCATGGATCAACTAGTACATCGTCACTGAACATTTTCATATATTGGACCTTAAAAGAGCTGGTAAGAAGAACTCATAAATGTTACAAGTTGAGAGACAACCGGTTCATACAGGGCACCCCAATGCCTTCGCTATGGTAGGCTTGGAAGGTCTCGGGAGCTATTGTGTTGCATGCAGTAATTCACCTGCATTTATTTGGTTGTTTTTGGCATCTAAATGTTTCAATATGGAAGTATTGTAATTTTTGTTGCATCTTCCACCCATGACATAGCTCTGGATATTAGTATGGTCAGATGTAGGAAACAATGCCATGCCCGGTCTTCAATAAAGTGTAGTTTACGTTATTACCATGGTTTCATGAGTAATCTGGATCATTTGTGACCCTTCTCAATCGGAACCTAGAAACCCACAAAAAATATTGTCTTCGGTCTCACCACGAGGTCAATCAGAACTAACTTATGTGATCGATCGATAGACTTGATAGGAGATACTTTTCAGAATGTGACATTGGAATAATAAAGCTATGTTTGTCGGGAAAAAGTGGATGATCTAGATGTAGAATATGTTTTCCCATTAATTCCAAATGATTTCAGAAATTCGTGTTTTTTCCTATCATTCAAACGAATTGATAAGAGATTTCGATTTCACAATATACTCCATTGACTTCTAGCAAGCCATAACTTCTGACTTTCCTAATAGATATTCAGAGACCTTTTTCTAACAGTTAACATTTTAAGAGCTTTACATTTGATTCTAATCGGCAAATAAATTCTTAACGGTGATTGGAACATTGTAGGCAAAAAAGGAAAAACTAACAAATAAAGGCATATAATTTACATGCTTGTGAGGTTGCACGCACAAACAAGGCACATGCATCACTCCATCAGTTGAAGGTCCAGATAATTCTAAACTTCGCACACCTATACTACTTAATCAGCTAGGAATTTTGTATCCTACTCTACACTGATGAGAGCACAACATGCTGCAGTAAACGCTCGTTGGCAATGATAGCCCACCGTCGACCTTCCCTCCATAATGCACATGACAACCCCATAATCAGCCAACATGATAACATGTGAACCTTAGCAATTTTTTATACATGCAAGTGAAATTTGTACGTGAGTGATGGCAATTAGGTTGCTCGGTTTTTTGGTAAGACTCTGAACTTGTGGACTAATTTGACCCAAGGTTTTGCTTACTTTATAATTAGATTCAGTGCACTACAGGAACGGCACGCTACACAGAGGGCAAAAAGCCGTCGGCGTAGGCCAAAATGCCCTCGGCGTATCCTACGTCGACGGCAGCCCTCGGCGTAGCCTCCTCGGCAAAGGTCTCCCTCGGCGGAGGCACTTTTGCCCGTCAGCGTATGCTACGTCGATGGCCTTGCCCTCGGCATAGTCCCGTCGGTATAATAACGGAGGTCGTAAAAAATCCAAAAAAAATCATTGAATTTTTTTTTCAACTTTTTAAAATCTTCCGCTCGGTCACCCATCTTAGCACTACTCCAGCTCCAGCACGCTTAACTTCTCAGTTCCTTCTGAATCCGTTTCCGCAAAGCAATTTATACCTAATTATCAATACTATGATATCAATCCTATTAACTCTTATATCATTATGTCACATGTTTTTATTTTTTGAAACTACAAACTCTTATTTAAGTAAACAGCAATGAATAAGTAAAAATATTACTGATTCAAATAAAAATACAATTGAATTCAAATAAAAATATAATAATTTTACTTTTTTATATTTTTATATTTAATATAGAATAATTTGTAGGGTTCGCAGCATAGAAAACAAAAAAAATTCTACGATGGGAACTATGTACCAAGATCTATCTACTAGATATAAACAACGGGCGGATGTATATCCGTAGAGAACATACCCTTGAAGACCGACAAAGATTAATGAGTTAAACTCGTGGTTGATGCAGACGATCTCTTGCCGATCTCAAGATCGAGAGGAAATCCTAGCGCCGCAAAACAGCAGCGCATCCGTGCTCGCACACACGTACAAGACACCGAGCAACCTCGGTCTCCTCGCTCCAGGGATGCAGCGGAAGTACAACCCTTTCTTGCCGAATAGCCACCAGGAACATGTATCTCGCTAGTCCGAGATCATGGGAGATAAATTCTAGAGGAGGAGAGAGATCCTTCACGAGGAGGTGTGAGTGAGAGAGAGGAGAGGGGTGCCTTTTATAGGAGGAGGGGGGCACCCAAGGGGGTGGCCGCCGGCCATGGGGGCTGCCCCCTCCCCTCCTTCATTCATGTGGTGGACACTCCACTCACAAAAAATCTCTTCAATTCCCTCCACTCAAAATCCCACTTAAAATTGCTATTAAATTTTCACCAAATTTAATGCAAACTCTCATTAAATAAAATTTCTTTTTTATTTATTCAGAATTTTGTCAATTACTTTAATGACAAACATTCACATATAACCCCTTGCTAGTATTATATTTCACATGCAAAAATACTTTCTGCAATTTCACCCAAAAACCTATTTTGATATCTAGTGAAATAAATTCATGCGCTTGTTATTCTTTCCAGCATGAAACTTTTGCTCCAATTGGATGTCAGTGTCCCTTAAGTGTGTCACCCTACGGTTCGCGAATAATGCGGACATGATTGAGACTCTTCTCCGATCAATAATCAGAAGCGGGACCTGGAGATCCATACTGACTCCCACACATTCAACGATGACTTTCTTGTGATCGTCGGAACCTTTTACGATAGTATCTTAATCCCTTTGTTTTACGATATATTACATGTCCGAGATTCGATCATCGGTATCTCCATACCTAGTTTGATCTCGTTACCGACATGCACTCTTTTCTCGTTCCCGTGATATAACATTCTAGTGATCAAATCACTTGCTTGCAAGCTAACCAATGTGATATCACCGAGAGGGCCCAGAGTATATCTATCCGTCATCGGGATGAACAAATTCCACTCTTTATTCATGAGCCTCAACATAATACTTTAGTAGTTCTGAATTCATCTTTATAATCATCCAGTTACGGTGTGATGTTTGATGTCATCAAGAAACTCTTCCGGTGTTAGTGATTGACATGATCTCATGATCTAAGGATTATGACCGCTTCATAAGTTTTGTTAGCAATATAAACTCAATGACTTTGATCGTAATGCTATACTTCGGATGAATGTTCATCACATCATTACACTAATGTTGTGATCTCATTATTAACAACATCCAATGTCTATGATCAGGAAACTATGATCATCTTGTTAATCAACGAGCTAGTTTATGAGAGAGGCTTAACTAGAAACTTTCTGTTTGTTTATTAAACACACATGTATTAACGTTTCCGTATTAATACAATTACATGCAAAATAAACGTCTATCATATACTTGGAGTACACATAATAAACACTTTATTATTGCCTCCCAGGACATATTCCCTTCAGTCTCCCACTTGCACTAGAGACAATAATCTAGTTACATAGTGATGTATCTAACACCCATGGAGTTCTGGTGTAGATCATGTTTTGCTCTAGGGGGAGTTTTAGTCACCGGATCTGCTACATTGAGATCCGTATGTACTTTATAAATCTTTGTATCTCTATCCTTGACATGCTCGCGGATGGAGTGAAACCGGCGCTTAATATGCTTGGAATTCTTGTGAGACCTTGGTTATTTGGCATTGGAAATGGCACCATTGTTGTCACAATAGATTAGCATTGGGTCCAACGCGTTTGCAACCACACCTAGTTCGGATATGAACTCCTTCATCCGAACTGCTTCCTGAGCCGCTTCCGAAGCAACAACATATTCGGCCTCCGTTGTTGATCCTGCCACCACGGGTTGTTTGGAGCTCTTCCAACTAACCGCTCTGCCATTCATGAGAAATACGTATCCGGATTGAGACTTAGAGTCATCCGGATCGGTGTTAAAGCTAGCATCGACATAACACTTAGCGACGAGCTCTTCTTCACCTCCGTATACAAGAAACATATCCTTAGTTCTTTGCAAGTACTTAAGGATATTCTTGACCGCTTTCCAGTGTCCTGAACCTGGATCCGATTGGTACCTACTAGTCAAACTAATAGCATGTGCCACATCCGGTCTTTTACATAGAATGGCGTACATTATAGAGCCTATGGCTGAAGCATAGGGGACTTTGTCCATTATCTCTCTTTCTTCCGCCGTAGCCGGACTTTGAGTCTTACTCAATGTCGTGCCTTGTAACATAGGTAAGAACCCTTTCTTACTTTCGTCCATTTTAAACTTCTTTAAAATCTTATCAAGGTATGTACTTTGTGATAGCCCTATCACCTAGGTCCTTCATTGAAAATTTGTTGTTTAGATAACTTTTAACACTGTTTAAAAGATCTATATCATTTCCGATCAATAATATGTCATCCACATATAGTATTAGAAATACCACATTGCTTCCACTCACTTTCTTGTAAATACAAGCTTCTCCATAAGTGTGGACAAATCCAAACTCTTTTATCACCTCATCAAATAGGAGATTCCAACTTCGTGATGCTTGCTTCAATCCATAGATGGATCGCTGAAGCTTGCACACCTTGTTAGCATCCTTAGGATCGACAAAACCTTTTGGTTGTATCATATACAACTCTTCTTCAATATTACCATTGAGAAACGCGGTTTTGACATCCATCTGCCATATCTCATAATTGAAATATGCAGCAATTGCTAACATAATCCTAACTGATTTTAGCATCGGTACGAGAGAGAATGTCTCATCGTAGTCAACTCCTTGCATTTTTTAAAACCCTTTTGCGACAAGTCGAGCTTTATAGATGGTCACATTACCATCAGCATGAGTTTTCCTTTTGAAAATCCATTTATTCTCCACGGCCTTTCGGTCGTGAGGTAAGTCCACCAAGTTCCAAACTTGATTTTCATACATGGATTCCATCTCGGATTTCATGGCTTCTAACCATTTGTTGGAATCCGAGCTCATCCTCGCTTCTTCATACGTTGCAGGGTCATCATTTTCATCAACCATGAAATTCATGACAGGATTTCCGTACAGCCCGGGAGCTGCACGCGTCCTGCTAGACCTGCGAGGTTTGGTAGTGCTCTATTTCGGAGCTTCATGATCATTATAATTAGTTCTCTCTTCAACTGGTGAAACCAACTCCGGAACAACTTCTGGCGCTGCGCTACTCTCCATACTTTGAAGAGAAGGTTCAATAAAATCTTCGAGTTCTACCTTCCGACTACTCACACCTTTCGCGAGAAACTCTTTCTCTAGAAAGGATCCATTCTTGGCAACAAAAACCTTGCCTTGGATCTATGATTGAAGGAATACCCAATAGTTTCCTTAGGGTATCCTATGAAGACGCATTTTTCCGCTTTGGGTTCGAGTTTATCCGGTTGAAGTTTCTTCACATAAACATCGCATCCCCAAACTTTAAGAAATGACAGCTTAGGTTTGTTTCCAAACCACAATTCATACGGTGTCTTTTTAACGGATTTAGATGGTACCTGATTTAAAGTGAATGCATCAGTTTCTAGTGCATAACCCCAAAAATCACAACGGCAAGTCCGTCAGAGACATCATAGATCGAACCATATCCAATAAAGTACGATTACGACGTTCCGACACACCATTTCACTATGGTGTTCCGGTAGGTGTGAGTTGTGAAACAATTTCACACTCTTTCATATGAGTACTAAACTCGTAACTTAGATACTCACCTCCACGGTCGAACTGTAGAAATTTGATCTTTCTATTACGATGATTTTCCACTTCACTCTGAAATTCCTTCAACTTTTCAAAGGTTTCAGACTTGTGTTTCATCAAGTAGATATAACCGTATATACTCAAATCATCCGTGAAAGTAACAAAATAACGATATCCACCTCGCGCCGACACACTCATTGGATCACATACATCAGAATGTATGATTTTCAATAAATCTGTCGCCCATTCCATTGAACCTGAAAACGGCGTTCTAGTCATCTTGACCATAAGGCATGGCTCACATGTATCAAATGATTCAAAATCAAGTGATTCCAAAAGTCCATCTGAATGGAGATTCTTCATGTGTAACGCCAATATGACCTAGACGGCAGTGCCACATATATGCGGATATATCATCATTAAGTTTAATCTTTTTAGCATCAATATTATGAATATGTGTAACATTATTATCGAGATTCAAAAAAATAAACCATTCATCATCGGTGCATGACCATAAAAGATTTCATTCATATAAATAGAACAACCATTGTTCTCGGATTTAAATGAATAACCACTTCGCATCAAACACGATCCAGATACAATGTTCATGCTCAGTGCTGGCACCAGACAACAATTATTCAAGTTTATTACTAATCCTGACGGCAAGTGGAGAGGTAGCGTTCCGACGGTGATCACATCAACGTTTGATCCATTGCCGACACGCATCTTGACCTCACCCCTTGCTAGCGGTCGCTTGTCCGCAGCCCCTGATTCGAGTTACAAATATTAGCAACTGAACCGGTATCAAATACCCAGGTGCTACTGCGAGCACTAGTCAAGTACACATCAATAACATGTATATCATATATACCTTTGTTTGCCTTGCCGTCTTTCTTATTTGCCAAATACTTGGGGCAATTGTGCTTCCAGTGGCCAGTCCCCTTACAATAGTAGCACTCGGTATCAGACTTAGGGCCAACTCGGAGTTTCTTTTCAGGCATGGCAACCGACTTGCCGCCCTTGCTTCCCTTCCGTTTTCCCTTCTTGTCTTTCTTGAAACCAGTGTTCTTATTGATCATCAACACTTGATGTTCCTTTTTGATCTCCACTTCTGCAGTTTTAAGCATTGACAGAATCTCGGGGTGAGACTTCTTCATGCCTTGCATATTATAGTTCATCACAAAACTCTTATAGCTATGTGGCAGAGACTGCAGAACACGATGGATGCCTAAGTCAATGGGAATCGTTATTCCCAAGGACATAAGCTTATCGACGTAACCCGACAACTTGAGTACATGCTCACTTACGGAGTTGTGCTCTTCCATCATGCAGCTAAAGAACTTTTCTGAAGCATTGTAGCTCTCTACAGCAGCATGTGTGTCGAAAATCATTTTCAACTCACCCATTGTATCAAATGCATTGCCGTTTTTGAAACACTTTCTAAGTTCCGGCTCTATCCCATACAATATGCTGCAATGAACTAAGTTGTGGTCCTCCTAACTAGTCTGATAGACATTCTTCTCCTTGTCAGGGGCATCATCGAAAGGTGGGGGGCCTAGCGGCGCTTCTAGCACATATTGCTTTTGTGCAGCGGAGAGGAGAATCCTCAAATTCATGGCCCATTCAGTAAAGTTGCTACCGTTCATTGCAAGTTTCTCTTTCTCCATGAACACATTGAAATTAAAAGCAGGTTGTGCCATCTACAACAGAATTTGTAAAGTTTAGACTAAGTTTATGGTAGATTGAGTTCAACTAATCCACATTATGAATGAACTCCCACTCAAAAACGACATCCCTCGTGCCTTTTTGGTGACTACATGAACCAAATCCACTACACCAAGTCTGATCATCACGTGAGTCGGTGTAGCTTCAAAGGCGAGCATCAAATGGGCATAATATCTACTATATGACTCATGCTTAACCTTTCGGTCCGTGTTCCGAGGCCATGTTTGTACATGCTAGGCTCGCCAAGTTAGAACCTTAGTATTCGCGTGTGTAACTGTCTTACACCCGAAATATGGTCGTGGATCCAAGAACACCCGATCATCACGTGATGTCTTGGAGCGACGAGAACATAATCGGTGCATACTAAAGGAAGAACACATTCTTATCTTGATATTTAAATGAGGGATCATCTTATTATGCTAATAAAACGCCAAACGAGCAATATAAGATGCTATCAAACATCACATGTTTATTAGTGAAATGATACGGTTCACGCATATGATCTCTATCATGTGCACCGTGGTATGATCACTATCATACCTTTATGTGTAAGGCCAAGGTCTATGGAACTTACACGTTATGTGTGTTGTAAGAGTATCATCTCATACATCTACTTACAACATCACCATATCATAACACTAGCCCAGCAACAATCTAAACTTGACGCCTCTAATTTATCCATTGCAAGTTTTACGTGGCTTAGGGCTTTCGAAGATAGAACCGTTTTTACATACGAACATGAACCACAACGAGGATAACCAAATTGTTGACAACTCGTTGCAAAATAGATATTGACTATAGTAGGAGAGACAGACACCCCCTAGCCACTTATGCAAACTAGTTTCATTGTCAAGCGTGGAACAGGTCTCATGTGCGAGGACATGTAAAGTTTGTCCGGGCCGCTTCATCCCACTATGCCACCAATATCCAAAATTACAACTAAGAAGCAACAACATGATCATCATCGCCACATACTCATATGTGTACTACCCGTGTAAAGCATCTATGTATAGATCTGGCTCCGATACCACTATAGGGTTTGCAGCATAGAAAACAAAAAAATTCCTACGATAGGAACTATGTACCAAGATCTATCTACTGATACGAACAACGGGCGGATGTATATCCGTACAGAACATACCCTTAAAGACCGACAAAGCTTAACGAGTTAAACTCGTGCTTGATATAGTCAATCTCTTTCCGATCTCAAGATCGAGAGGAAGTCCTAGCGCCGCAAAACAGCAGTGCATCCGTGCTCGCACACACGTACAAGAAACTGAGCAACCTCCGCCTCCTCGCTCCAGCGATGCAGCGGAAGCACAACCCTTTCTTGCCGAATAGCCACCGAGAACATGTATCTCGCTAGTCCGAGACCATGGGGGGTAAATTCAAGAGGGGGACAGAGATCATTCACGAGGAGGTGTGAGTGAGAGAGAAGAGATGGGGTGCCTTTTATAGGAGGAGGGGGGCACCCAAGGGGTGGCCGCCGGCCATGGGGGCTGCCCCCTCCCCTCCTTCATTCATGTGGGTGGACACTCCACTCACAAAAAATCTCTTCAATTCACTCCACTCAAAATTGCTATTAATTTTCCACAAAATTTAATGCAAACTCTCATTAAATAAAACTCCTTTTATTTATTCAGAATTTTGTCAATTACTTTAATGACAAACATTTAAATATAACCTCTTGCTAGTATTCCATTTCACATGCAAAAACACTTTTTGCAATTTCACCCGAAAACCTGTTTCGATATCTAGTAAAATAAATTCCTGCGCTTGTTATTCTTTTTGGCATGAAACTTTTTCTCTAATTGGATGTCAGTGTCCCTTAAGTGTGTAACCCTACGGTTCACGAATAATGCGGACATGATCGAGACCCTTATCCGATCAATAATTAGAAGCGGGACCTGGAGATCCATACTGACTCTCACACATTCAACGATGACTTTCTGTGATCGTCGGAACCTTTTACGCTACTATCTTAATCCTTTTGTTTCACGATATATTACATGTCCAAGATTCGATCATCGGTATCTCTATACCTAGTTTAATCTCGTTACCTACATGCACTCTTTTCTCGTTCCCGTGATATAACATTCTAGTGATCAAATCACTTGCTTGCAAGCTAACCAATGTGATATCACAGAGAGGGCCTAGAGTATATCTATCCGTCATCGGGATGAACAAATTCCACTCTTTATCCATGAGCCTCAACATAACACTTTAGTAGTTCTGAAGTCATCTTTATAATCATCTAGTTACGGTGTGATGTTTGATTTCATCAAGAAACTGTTCCGGTGTTAATGATTGACATGATCTCATGGTCTAAGGATTAGGACCACTTCATAAGTTGTTATAGCAATATAAACTCAATGACTTTGATCATAATGCTATACTTCGAATGAATGTTCATCATATCATTACAATAATATTGTGATCTCGTTATTAACAACATCCAATGTCTATGATCAGAAAACTATGATCATATTGTTAATCAATGAGCTAGTTTATGAGAGAGGCTTAACTAGGAACTTTCTGTTTGTTTATTAAACACACATGTATTAACGTTTCCGTATTAATACAATTATAGCATGCAAAATAAACATCTATCATATACTTAGAATACAGATAATAAACACTTTATTATTGCCTCTGAGGGCATATTCCCTTCATAATTAATATCTTTAAATCCATAAATCGGAATTTGATAAATAATATGTCTAAATTGATCATAAAAAATGAAAAGAATCTAAATATGATATCCATATAAACTAATCACAAATCTCCGTTTTTGAATTAGCTATTTGGTGGTTGCTTCAGAAAATCCCCCTTTTTTGTGCTCGGAAGATAAAAAATGGCTTTTTGGTGCGACGAAAAGAAAAACTTGCATTGGATCTTTCATAAAATAGCATATTATGAACCTAAAAATTATTTTTGTAAAAAAACATGAGCATTGGATCATGTACATGTAGTTCATATCTGACTCACTTCCTACCGATTTGGAAGGAATTTATTTTTTGCACCAGGGATGGACGGAAAGGTTTCGGATCCCCCTATTGGGACATTATCCATATAAGGTTGTCTAGTATTTTTGTAAAATATGGTGGTATAATTTTGAATTAGCCATTTGCTGGTTGCTTCACAAAACCGTCCGTTTTTTATGCTCGGAAAATAAAAAATGCCTTTTTGCTGCGACAAAAAGGAAAACTTCCTACTGCAATATTGTTCGCCAGCCCATGATGCACATGTATGCACAATATGGGCACATTATAACAAACTATACCTTGATTCTAGCCATAACATTGGTGATTTGACCCGAAAGCCAAGAAACCTCAAATGAGATAAGTTATTTTGTGAAGGTTTTTTTTAGATATAATCAATATACTAGGTTTGATATTTTCATTGTAACTATGTCACATAATATGACACCACGCAAATGTTTCGTATTGTTTCGATCGTTTTTGAATTGTTTATGCCCGTTTTAAACTATCGTCAAACTTTGCCGAACGATGGGCATGAAGATTCTTAGCTCAGAGCCGATCCTCGCTAAAGTTGAATTGGATCTTTGATAAAATAGCATATTGTGAATCTAAAATGATTTTTGTAAAAAAAACTTGAGCATCAGATCATGTACATGTAGTTCATATCTGATCCACTTCCTACCGATTCAGCAGGAATTTATCTTTTTCACCAAGGATGGACGGAAAGTTTTCGGATCCCCTTATTGGGACATTGTCCATATAAGGTGGTATAGTATTTTTTTTAAATATGGTGGTAGCATTTTGAATTAGCCATTTGGTGGTTGCTTCACAAAACAGTCCGTTTTTTATGCTCGGAAAAAAATAGCTTTTTGCTGCGACGAAAAGGAAAACTTCCTCCTGCAACATTGTTCGCCATCCCATGATTCACATGTATGCACAATATGGGCACATTATCACAATCTATGCCTTGATTCTAGCCATAACATTGGTGATTTGACCCAAAATTCAAGAAACCTCGAATGAGATAGGTCATTTTATGATGGTTTTTCAGACATAATCAATATACCAGGTTTGATATTTTTCCTTGTAACTATGTCACATAATATGACACCACGCAAAGGTTTCGCATTGTTTGGATCGTTTTTGAATTGTTTATGCCCGTTTTAAACTATCGTCAAACTTTGTCGAACGACGGGCACGAAGATTCTTAGCTCGGGGTCGAGCCTTGCTAAACTTGCATTGGATCTTTGATAAAATACCATATTGTGAACCTAAAAATTATTTTTGTAAAAAAACATGAGCATCGGATCATGTACATGTAGTTCATATCTAACCCACTTCCTACCGATTCTGCAGGAATTTATCTTTTTCACCGGGGGTGGACGGAAATGTTTCGGATCCCCTTGTTGGGACATTGTACATATAAGGTGGTCTAGTATTTTTTTTTAAATGTGTTGGTAGCATTTTGAATTAGCCATTTGGTGGTTGCTTCACAAAACCATCCGTTTTTTATGCTCGGAAAATGAAAAATGGCTTTTTGCTGCGACGAAAAGGAAAACTTCCTCATGCAACATTGTTCGCCATCCCATGATGCACATGTATGCACAATATGGGCACATTATCACAAACTGTGCCTTGATTCTAGCCATAATATTGGTGATTTGTCCTAAAAGCCAAGAAACCTCAAATGAGATAAGTCATTTTGTGAAGGTTTTTTTAGACATAATCAATATACCAGGTTTGATATTTTTTTTATTATAACTATGTCACATAATATGACACCACGCGAAGGTTTCGCATTGTTTCAATCGTTTTTGAATTGTTTATGCCTATTTTAAACTATCGTCAAACTTTGTCGAACGGCGGGCATGAAGATTCTTAGCTCGAGGCCGATCCTCACTAAACTTGAATTGGATCTTTGATAAAATAGCATATTGTGAATCTAAAAATGATATTTGTAGAAAAAAACATGAGCATCCGATCATGTACCTATAGTTCATATCTAACACACTTCCTGCCGATTCGGCAGGAATTTATCATTTTCAGCAGGGGTGGACGAAAATATTTCGGATCCCCCTCTTGGGACATTGTCCTTATAAGGTGGTCTAGTATTTTTGTAAAATGTAGTGGTAGCATTTTGAATTAGCCATTTGGTGGTTGCTTCACAAAACCGTCCGTTTTTTATGCTCAGAAAATGAAAAATGGCTTTTTGCTGCGACGAAAAGGAAAACTTCCTCATGCAACATTGTTCGCCATCCCGTGATGCACATGTATGCATAATATGGGTACATTATCATAAACTGTGCCTTGATTCTAGCCATAACATTGGTGATTTGACCCGAAATCCAAGAAACCTCAAATGAGATAAGTCATTTTGTGAAGGTTTTTTTAGACATAATCAATATACCAGGTTTGATATTTTTATTGTAACTATGTCACATAATATGACACCACGTGAAGGTTTCGCATTGTTTCGATCGTTTTTGAATTGCTTATGCCTGTTTTAAACTATCGTCAAACTTTGTCGAACGGCGGGCATGAAGGTTCTTAGCTCGGGGCCGAGTATCGCTAAACTTGAATTGGATCTTTGATAAAATAGCATATTGTGAACCTAAAAATGATTTTGTAAAAAAAACATGAGCATCGGATCTTGTACCTGTAGTTCATATATGACCCACTTCCTTTCGATTCGGCAGGAATTTATCTTTTTCACCAGGGGTGGACGGAAAGGTTTCAGATCCCCCTGTTGGGACATTTTCCATATAAGGTGGTCTAGTATTTTCGTAAAATATGGTGGTAGCATTTTGAATTAGCCATTTTATAGTTGCTTCACAAAACCGTCCGTTTTTTGTTCTCGGAAAATGAAAAATGGCTTTTTGCTGCGATGAAAAGGAAAACTTTCTCCTGCGACATTGTTCGCCATTCCATGATACACATGTATACACAATATGGGTATATTATCATAAACTATGCCTTGATTCTAGCCATAACATTGGTCATTTGATCCGAAAGTCAGGAAACCTCGAATGTGATAGGCCATTTTGTGAAGGTTTTTTTAGACATAATTAATATACCAGTTTTGATATTTTTCCTTATAACTATGTCACATAATATGACACCACGCGAAGGTTTTGCATTGTTTCAATCGTTTTTTAATTTCTTATGGACGTTTTAAACTATCGTCAAACTTTGCCGAACGACGGGCATGAAGATTCTTAGCTCGGGGCCGTGTCTCGCTGAATTTGCATTGGATTTTTTATAAAATAACATATTATGAACCTAAAAATGATTTTTGTAAAATAAACATGTGCATCAGATCATGTACCTGTAGTTCATATCTGACCCACTTCCTACCGATTCGGCCAGAATTTATCTTTTTTATCAAAGGTGGACGGAAAGGTTTCGGATCCCCTTGTTGGGACATTGTCCATATAACATGGTCTACTATTTTTGTAAAATGTGGTGGTAGCATTTTGAATTAGCCATTTGGTGGTTGCTCCATAAAACCGTCTGTTTTTTGTGCTCGGAAAATGAAAAATGGATCTTTGATACGACGAAAAGGAAAACTTCCTCCTAAAACATTGTCTGCCATCCCATGATGCACATGTATCAGAATATGGGCATATTATCACAAATTTTGCCTTGATTCTATCCATAATATTGGTCATTTGATCCGAAACCTAAGAAACCTCGAATGAGATAGATCATTTTGGAAAGGTTTCTTCAGACATAATCAATATACCAAGTTTGATATTTTTCTTTATAACTATTTCACATAATATGACACCACGAAAGGTTTCGCATTGTTTCGATCGTTTTTTAATTTCTTATGCCCGTTTTAAATTATATATAATGTTTTATGTTTCACTTATTTTTTTATAAATATGTAATATTTGAGTGTTGATAGAAAGATCTTATTTTTTTGCAAATTTTTATATATTATTTGTATTTTTCCGAATTAGAATAATTTAGTTATAATTTTTCAAAGTTTAATAAAGTAAAAAGAAAAATAGCTACGCCGAGGGCAGCCGTCGGCGTAGCATAGGATACGCCGAGGGAAATTCTACGCCGACGACCGTGGAGGGGAGCTGGCCTGGACGATGGCCGTCGGCGTATCTCCCACCCCTCGGCGTAGCTTTCTGTTCCTGTAGTGGTGATACCAGAATACATTTTATCAAATAATGTCGGGGTTTTCCCACTACCAATTTCTATCACGGAAACAACCCAATAAATTTTTTTGGTATGATGACACTCGCATGCATTTGCATCTACCTTATATTTTAGTATCAAATTTTGAAGTGGCATTGAATAATTGACTAGAACATTTACGACTTCAGTTGGAAGGATATATGTAGGACCATGGTGTTGCAAGTTCACACTGAATTTGACGGTAGGTGCTGAGTAACTGCATGATCAACCAGCGCATCCTCACTCCATACTCCGGTCCGTAAAAGAGCTGAAGCATTCTGAGATGTTGCAAGCTGAGAGATGAGCAATTAATGAAAGGCATCAGGGAGCTCTTGTGTTGTATGAAGCAGTGATCCAGTATGTATAGCTATTTTTTTATTTCAGAAGCTTCCGATGGAAGTTATATTAAATACCATGGACGTATTGTAATGATTTTGCATCCTCCATCCAAGACAGGACTTACAAAAAAATCGTCAAAAAACCATCACTTTTTGGCAGATTTGTTGCAATTCGCGCTAAAACGGGATTGAGATCTAGGTGACACCAAAACTGACAGTAGGACCCACTTGTCGGGCTGACATGGCGACGCGGGTCAACCGTGCTGACTACTATTTTGCATGCAGGTCCTCAAGTTCTGAAAGGAAATTATGCACGGTTCCTGGCGTCCCGCAGATTTAAAAAAAAACTATTTATCTAAAACGTTCGTAACTTTTGAATATAGATTCAAATAGAAAAAAAATTAATACGAAAAATGCTCAGAAATGTTTGAAATTTTGAATGTAAACTTGGTTCACTATTTTAGATACCTAAAATATGCAAACAATTAAAAATACTTTTATTAATAATGCAAACTTTAAAAATTCATAACTTTAGTTATATGACTCCAAAAAATATAAATAATATGTCTAAATTTATTATAAAAATTCAACCAATCCATTTCTAACATTCTTCATGCATGTATCAGATCGGTTTCTCGTTGATGTTATAATCGATTGATATTGATATAAATATATATATGTACGTATAAAATAGTCTACCATTATAAACTTTAAATATTCATAACTTTTGTTATATAACTCAAAATAATATAGATAATATGTCTAAATTTATTAGAAAAAATCAACCAATCCATTTCTGACATCGATTATGCATGAATCACATCTACTTATTTTAGATGTTATGATCCATTGATATCCGTATAAATAATATGTCTATACTTATTAGAAAAATCCAAGGATCCATTTCTAACATCCTTCATGCATGTATCTGATCCATTTCTCTTGGATGTTATAATCGATTAATATTGGTATATGTATGTATGTATGTATGTATGTATGTATGTATATATGTATGTATGTATGTATGTATGTATGTATGTACAAAACAATGTACCTTATAGTACTAGCACACATATAACATTATTATTGAATATGTATTTGAATCGTAATTATAGACAAGCATGACGTCTCCTATGTGCCGCTTGCTAGCTATCGATTCATCGGTCCATCTTGATCGAGAGAGCATATATACACGAGCACGATGCATTATTTTTAAAATGCACGGGCTGCAAACTAAACAGGTGGCGTGCACACAACATCGAGGGCATGACTCGGGTGATGAATTATTTGTTTATACATACATGCATGATGACGGCCTTTAGACCGTACGTACGTGCTCTAACGACGCAAATTGATAGTTTGTTTGTCGATCTATGTAGACCGGACGTATCGTGATCTAACTACAAATCGATAGTCTATCGATCTATATGTACCTACCGGCCTTGACATATATACACGTACATATCGGTCACCTATGGCGTATGCAAAAAGAAATAGAAAGAGACTCTAAAATAGGTTATATTTGTACGTACATATATACTGATATCAATGGATCATAACATCTAAAATAAACGGATGTGATTCATGTAGAATGGATGTCAGAAATGGATTGGCTGATTTTTTCTATTAAATTTAGACATGTTATTTATATTATTTTGAGTTATATAACAAAAGTTATGAATATTTAAAGTTTATAATGGTAGACTGTTTTGTACGTGTATATATATATATCAATCGATTATAACATCAATGAGAAATGGATCTGATACATGCATGAAAGATGTCATAAATGGATTGGTTGGATTTTTATAATAAATTGAGACATTATTTATATTATTCGAAGTCATATAACTAAAGTTATGAATTTTTAAAATTTGCATTATTAATAAAAGCATTTTTGATTGTTTGCATATTTTAGTTATCTGAAAATAGTGAACCAATTTTATATTCAAAATATTCAAACATTTCCGAGCACTTTTCATGTTAAAAGTTTTTCCATTTGAATCCGTATTCAAAAGTTATGAACGTTTCAAATAAATAGGTTCTTTTAAAAAAAATGCGAGGCTCCAGGAACCCGTGCATAATTTCCTTTTAGAACTCAAGGACCTGCATGCAAAATAGTAGTCAACGCGGTTGACCTACGTCGCCATGTCAGCCCGACAGGTAGGTCCTACTGTCAGTTTTGGTGTCAATTGGATCTTATTCACGATTTAGCGCGAATTGCAATAAATCTGCCAAGAAGTGGTGGTTTTTTGCGATTTTTTATAAAGTGGTGGTTATTCGAACTTTCAGCCGAAATGTGATAGTTTTATGCTAATAGCTCATAAAAACACGTGTGACGGCTGACCTACGATAAATTGAAGTGTACCTCCGGTTATTCAAAGTGTCTCATGAATATTACATGACACTGGAGCCGTTTCTCGACCGAGATGTAAGAATCAACTTTGCCTTCAATCTCACCACTGAGTCGATCAAAATTAACCCATGTGACATATTGATAGACTCGAGGGGAAAGTTTTTAGAGTGTGATAATATAGCTGCATCTGGTTGGGGAAAAAGTTAATGATCTTATATATATGCAATGCCTTTTTATGTATATTGTGCTCCTAATCCATTTATCAATCCACCGCTTAATTGTTTTGTATGAATATCTTATATTGAATGTCTTTTTTTACACGAGTGGTGTCATTTACTTCCTTCGTTTTAAAATAGATGTTTTAGGTTTATGAAGAAAATGTATCTAGACTTGTTTTAGTGTGTAGATTCACTTCAAATATTAGTGAACCTACATATTAAAAGTAGTCTAGATACATTTGCTTCATAAAGCGAAAACATCTTATATTTTGAAACGGAGGAAGTAGTTGCTAACTTTGTAGTGATACTCTGAATTCGGTGGACTAATTTGATCCCGGTGTACGGTCACTTCATGACTAGACTCATTGATATCCAACGATATTTTTCTAAAAATAACTAGAGGATTACCTCGTCACCGACTTATACATTAAAGATACTACTCAAGGATATTTTTGAAATAATCACAGACAAAGGCTTTTTCCATCTACCTTCTTATTTAGTGAGTCGAAATATAAAAGTTGTGCTGAATGATTGACTAGAGCATTTACGACTTCAACCAAAAGGATATATACATGTCCATGCTATAGTAAGTTCCTCACTCCATATTTAATCTGTTTTAGTCCATAAAAGAGCAGCTGGGCATTCAGAAATTCTGCAAATTGAGAGACGGATAGTCCATGGAGGGCACCAGGGCACAACATGCATGTACATTCGTTGCGCGTTGCGCTAGGCATGGAAGTCATCAGGAGCTCTTGTGTTGCATGCTTGAACTTCTTAGTGTTTGTTTACTTGGGTTTGCCTTCTTGAGTTTGGACCACATCGACATATTGTAATTGTTTTTGCATCTTCCACTCAAGACATGACTATAGAAACTAATATAGGCAGATGCATGAACCAAGCGTTATGGCTGGATTATTCTTAGTGTGCATGCCTCCGTGGAACCGCAAGTGGCGCTGGCAGACTTCAACCTCAAGAACCCCAGAGACCTGAACCACATCTCCATCATGGATAGTTTGGACATGCACATAGACTTCTCCTGCAGCACCGGCGGGAATGATAGCGTCATCTGGTGCAAGGACCCTAGCTGCACCAACGCCAACCACAACCTCGGTGACGGGAAGTACACTACGGGAATAACAAGATAGGCTGACGGCCTTTTTATACACCGACGGTTCCGTCGGCGTAGCTTGATGGCCGTCGGCCCAGTTTTGCCGTCGGCGTATGATAAATAGGCCGACGGCGTAGTATATTAGGATAACGAAAGAGTGATGGCGTCAAGTCTACGCTGACGGCTAGCCATTTTTCTTTTTTGTCACATTAATCTTAGAAAAATCATAACTAAATTATTTAAATTCAGAAAAATACATATAATATATCAAAATTTGCAGAAAAATAAGATCTATCTATATAAACTAAAATATTACATATTTGTTTTCAAAAATATATATAAAAAATATAAATACTCTCGTATAACATATTTTTTATTTTCCGAGTGCAAAAAATGGGGTGTTTTGTGAAGTAACCACCAAATTAAAGTTTCCAAATGATACTACCCTATTTTTTCAAAAATATTAGACCATCTTGAATGGACAATTTCCCAATCTGGATATCTCAAACCTTTTCGTCCATCCCTCTAAAAAGACAAAATCCCGTCGAATCGGTAGAAAATGAGTTAGATTTGAACTACAGGTACATGATATGATGCTCATGATTTTTTGCAAAAATCATTTTTAGGTTCACGACATGCTATTTCATCAGAGATCTAATGCAAGTTTAGTGAGGCACAGCCTCGAGCAAAGGATCTTCCTGCCCCTCGATTTAGAATGTTTGACGATAGTTTGAAATGGACATAAAAAATTTAAAAACGATAGAAACAATGCAAAACCTTCACGTGATGTCATATTATGTGACATAGTTGCATGAAAAAATACCAAACTTGGTATATTGATTGTGTCTCAAAAAAACCTTCACAAAATGACCCATCTCAATCGTGGTTTTCTGGATTTCAGGTCAAATGACCAATGTTATTGCTAGAATCGTGGTATAGTTTATGATAATGTGCCCATATTATGTACGCATATGTATCATGGGATGGCGAATAATGTTGCAGGAGGAAGTTTTCCTTTTCGTCGCACAAAAAAGTCATTTTTTTATTTTCCGAGTGCAAAAAAACGGGATGTCTTGTGAAGCAACCACCAAATGAAAGTTTCAAAATGATAATACCACATTTTTCGAAAATACTAGACCATATTGAATGAAAAAAATTCCCAACCTGGGTATCTCAAACCTTTCTGTCCACCCCTCATGAAAAAGACAAATTTCTGCCGAACCAGTAGGAAATGAGTTAGATTTGAACTACAGGTACATGATATGATGCTCATGATTTTTTGCAAAAATCATTTTTAGATTCACAATATGCTATTTCAACAGAGATCTAATGCAAGTTTAGTGAGGCTCAGCCCCGAGCTAAGAATCTTCATGCCCCTCGATTTAAAAAGTTTGACGATAGTTTGAAACGGGGATAAAAAATTCAAAAACGATCGAAACAATGCAAAACCTTCGTGTGGTGTCATATTATGTGACATAGTTGCATGGAAAAATACCAAACATGGTAAATTGTTTGTGTCCCAAAAAAACCTTCACAAAATGACCTATCTCAATCGAGGTTTTCTGGATTTCAGGTCAAATGACCAATGTTATTGCTAGAATCGCGATATAGTTTGAGATAATGTGCCCATATTATGCATACATGTATATCATGGGATGGCGAACAATGTTACAGGAGGAAGTTTTCCTTTTCATCGCACCAAAAAGCCATTTCTCATTTTTCGAGTGCAAAAAATGGGGTGTTTTGTGAAGCAACCACCAAATGAAAGTTTTAAAATGATAATACCACATTTTTAAAAAATACTAGACCACTTTGAATGGACAATTTCCCAATCGGGATATCTCAAACCTTTCCGTCCACCCCACATGAAAAAGACAAATTCATGCCGAATCGATAGGAAATGAGTTAGATTTGAACTATAAGTACATGATATGATGCTCATGATTTTTTCCAAAAATCATTTTTATATTCAAAATATGCTATTTCATCAGAGATATAATGCAAGTTTAGTGAGGCTCAACCCCGAGCTAAGAATCTCCATGCCTCTCGATTTAGAAAGTTTGACGATAGTTTGAAACAGGCATAAAAAATTCAAAACCGATCGAAACAATGCAAAACCTTCACATGATGTCATATTACGTGACATAGTTGCATGGAAAAATACCAAACTTGGTATATTGATTGTGTCTCAAAAAACCTTCACAAAATAACCTATCTCAATCGATTTCTAGATTTCAGGTCAAATGACCAATGTTATTGCTAAAATCGTGATATAGTTTGAGATAATGTGCCCATATTGTGCACACATGTATATCATGGAATGGCGAACAATGTTGCAGGAGGAAGTTTTCCTTTTCGTCGCACTAAAAAGCCATTTCTCATTTTCCGAGTACAAAAAACGGGGTGTTTTGTGAAGCAACCACCAAATGAAAGTTTCAAAATGATAATACCATATTTAAAAAAAAATACTATACCACTTTGAATAGACAATTTCCCAACCGAGGTATCTCAAACCTTTCCGTCCACCCCTCATGAAAAAGACAAATTCTTGCCGAATCGATGGGAAATGAGTTAGATTTGAACTATAGGTACATGATATGATGCTCATGATTTTTTGCAAAAATCATTTTTAGATTCATAATATGCTATTTCATAAGAGATCTAATGCAAGGTTTCCTTTCTGTCGCACCAAAAAGCCATTTTCTATTTCCCGAGTGCCAAAAAACAGGGTGTTTTATGAATCATGACATAGTTTCGGTTGGCCTAATATTAAAAAGTTACGATATATAATTAAATAGATGATAGGGATGTCATATTTAGATTTCTCTCATTTTTCTGATTGATTTGGATATATTATTTGTCGAATTATGATTTACGGATTTGTAGATATGAATTATTCAATTTTAAATGAAAAAAGACAAAATAATTAAAATTTATTTTATTTTTATTTGAATTCAAGATTATTATTACTTATTCATTGTTGTTTACTCAAATAATTGTATGAAATATAAAAAAATAAAGACGACTAACATTATAGTCTAATGGTTAATAGGATTGATATGATAATATTCACAATAAGTTCTAATTTCTTTATCGGAAGCTCATGTGGAAGAAATGGAGAAGTTAAGCATGCTGGGGCTGGAGTAGTATTAGGATGGGTGACCGATTGAGAAGTTTGACTAATTGTACAATTTAACTTGAGACTAAGTGTACTTAGAATTAAAAATATACGTATGAGATTAACAAGTTAAACAATTCAAAAATGTTAAAAAATTTGAAAAAGAAATGATTTTTTTTTGAAAAATCTAGGCCGACGGCAAATTCGTCGGCGTAGCCAAACGGCCGTTAGTCATCTAGGTGGGACCCATACGGTCTACGCCGACGGCAGCTATATACGCCGACGGAAAATGGGGCTACACCTACGGGCCCGACGGCCATACGCCGACGCACAGCCGTCGGACCAGCCTACGCCAACGGGATTTAGGGACTACGTCGACAGGACCCGGCCATCGGCGTATTCAGCTTCTCCTGTAGTGGTACCGCAGATACCAAATCGACAACAACTATGAGGTCGTATTCTGCCAATCCACATGATGAGACCTGCACACATACATGCATGACATCGGCATGGCCATGGCACGGCCAGCTCCATCAACCATTTCATCATATGATAATATCGCTTCTCAGCAAATATATGGGAAATAAACTGATGAATGTATGTGTGCAATCTCCTAGTGTTTGGTTTATGCCTTTAGAGCTGGTAGTGATCTTAGTAATCTTTATTTATTAAGTTGAATCAAATCTTCTATATCTAAATAGTAAACCCCCACTACAAGGAATTCTCTGCAATTTGGTGCAGCCACGTCACCTTAATAGTTTGGGCACTCTTTAATTTAGGCCAGGTAGTAAAGCCTGGATATTCTTGCTAGACAAAATCCAGTCACCACGTTCAGGTCACCATATTTTGATTCAACAGTCCCACTTCTCCTCCTTCATCACTCCCGCCGCATATTTCGTTCTATCTTCTCGCCCAATTAGTAACGGAAGACATTAAATCTGCATGGAATCTGCAATCAATTGCATTACTCCGATTTTCTCTCCACTATCGGGACGAACAGCCAATTCATCTCCCCATCCTCCTTAACTCCTTGCATATACTCGCATTCAACTACATCGTTTGCACTTTCCGGCTCCAATATTCACGGTATTCATCCTCCTTCCCCACCGTCCTCCATACTCTGTCAAGACCACCCAATAGAGCAGCCATCTTCCTCCACATGCTATCAGGGTTGACTAGAGGCGAGAAACTAACACGTAACACGATCGTTGGACAAAGCAGTCTGCCGCAGGATTATCTCCTGGTAAGGTATCAGATCAGTTGATTGTTCAATACAATTTGCCTAATTTTTCAAATTTAATCTTGCAGATTCTCTGATCCATCTGGGAATCTCTTAGATCAATTTATTTATTGGTGGAATTCTTGACCAATTGAAGGATGTGACCACCTACATGCTACATCTTCATATCCTTTTCGTTACCTCTTTCAAGCTGCTATCAACTATTAAAGAGCTAATTTGTTGTCTGATGGTTTTTTCTTGAAGATTATGGCCTACCAGGTAATCATAACTTAAAACTTAGGCCGTATGAGTATATTGATTGAGATTGATATTCAGTGTTTCTGATCAGGTTTGTTGACCTACACGCGTTGTTTAATTTGGGTCATTCTCTTCTAACTCGACCATTGTATTCTTAGGAAACTGAGCTGAGAGGCGAAAGCATACCTTCAAAACTCTATTGTTTCTTTTTGTATGATGTATGCCAGTTACTTCCACAAAGTTGTATTTTTTAATGGTTTTATTTTTCAGGAACAATGTATGAAGAATGCGTGCGGCCATATGTTGTACATTGTTACAATATCTGATAGGAGATTAATGTCAATATTCTCGGTTACAAATCCCTATGTGGTAAGTCAGTAGTATGTCTGTTAACACATATGAAAGCCTAGCTAATGTGTGGATTTGGAGTTCTATGCCAACTTAGTAAGTCCATTCGGAGGCAAGTGCTACAAAATAAGCCGTTAATAGTTCTTCACAAGATTTTCTCTTTGGTAGTCAAGGTGCCATAAGGACGTCATTTGGAAGAGAGTCTCGATCTGAATGTATGACTATGGATGATCCCATATTTCATGTTTCTGTTATCACCTTTTGATGCTCTATTTATACTAGATATCTTAATAAAATAGAATATAGTAGTTTCTATTAGGAGAGCATACAAAAATTTGGTTTATCTTGAAAATAGTAAGATTGGTGTTAACTTCAGTATTTGTAATATAGAATATTGTAGGTTTGCTGATCAGATTTTCTGAACGTTTAATATTAATGGACCGAATGCATCTAGGGGTACATTATCACACAGTAGTTTGTTTCTTCACATGGGTTAGTCGCTCAATTGTTTAGTCTATAAATCCCGCTGCAACGCGCGGGGTTTCATCTAGTATCTATAATAGGAGCAACACCATTCCGCTCCTGACTTGAAGGTGTAGCGGACTACGTCTCCACGCTAGCGGGGTGTTTTATTTCCCTTTTAGGTTATTTTCCACTGTCTTCTTTAGTGATGATGAGGGGGCATATCCTGAAATCAGAATATGATCCTCCCAGCCTTATTCTTACTCCAGTGGTGTGTCTAGCACCTGTTAGAGGGCTCTGGAGTTATGGTTCCAACAGATCTTCTAGAAACCAGTCAGTTTTCGTGTTCGTTGGTGAGGTTTCAAGTCAGTCTCTTCTGACCTATGTTGTCATTATTGATGCTAGTCTGGTGCGTTGGTTTTTTGGAGGCTTATTACCACGACAACTTCCCGTCTATCTACTACAACAATCTCTATAATGACAATCTTGTATGCTCACTTCATGACAGACTATATGCAATTCTACAACAATTTTGTACTCTCCGTCTTCTGCAGTGATACTCAGAATTTTGTGGACTAATTTGATCCCAGTGTACGTTCACTTCATGACTAGACGCAATATCCAAAGACATATTTAAAAAAAAATAACTAGAGGTTTCCCTCGTCACCTAACTACTCAAGGATATTTTTTGAAATAATCACACCCAAAGGCTTTTTCCATCTACCTTCTTCTTTATTTATTGTCAAAATATAGAAGTTGTATTGAATATTTGACTGGAACATTTACAACTTCAACCAAAAGGATGTCCATGCTGTAGTAATTTCACACTGAATTGGAATTCATGTACTGCATAATTGCATGGATCTACTAGTACATCTTTCTCGCTCCATAATTTTAATCTGTTTTGGTCCATAAAAGAGCGGTTTAGCATTCAGAGATTCTGCAACTTGAGAGACAGATAGTTCATGGAGAGCACCCCACCAGTGCGTGCGCCTTCGTTGCGCTATGCTTGGAAGTCATCGGGAGCTCTTGTGTCGCATGCACGACCTTTTGAGCGTCTATTTACTTGCTTCTACTTCTTGTGTTTTGACCCCATGGACATATTGTCATTGTTAACCCGAGACAGCACAGTAGAAACTAAAATGGGCAGATGTACGAAACCTGCATCATGGCTGGATTATAATTCAACCTCAGGAACGCCACAGACATGGACTATATCTCTGTCACGCACGACTTGAACATGCCCATGGACTTCTACTTCATTAGTTTTTGGTGGTCTCTGACAGAGATGAGGTTACCGTTTGGTAGTCTCACGTGGACTAAGAAAATCTGGATACTACACTACACTGCTTACAAGTTGCCGCACAGTTGTAAACACGATCGTCGACAATGAGCGTCCGTGCACACGGTCCTGATGACTGGCCATTGGCGATCTTCGCTTGACTATTTGTTCAAGATGGCACATGAAAATCCCTCTTAATTATGGCACCATCAGTCACAGTCACGCGCCACACGGTGAATTCCAGGTCAAAAAACATATGAAAATCTCCATCAAGGGAAAGGTGTGGCAAAACCTTTCTGACCAAGGGTTTTTATTTTTCTGAGTACACTATCATTTGCCCATCTTCCACTCCAGTCTCTTTGGTTGGTGCTTTTGGAGCTGATAATGACCATACTAATATTGTTATATGTGAAGTTGAGCGAGAGTTTTTCTTAAACTTCAGGTTACAATTGTATTGGTCTCTGAGAGTCATCTTTCATTGGTAACGACGGAAATTTTTGCTTTTCTTTTCTTCCTCATTTGATGGTGCGATTGAGATCCAAAATCTCAGAAAATCTGGGATGTTACACTACAATGATCCACACAGTTGTAAAAACCATGGCCGATAGCACCGTCCTCGTCAATAATCACCGCCACCGGCCACAACCATGCATCCCCTGCATAGATTTTTCAAACGGCCCATGACAAGCCCTTATAACTTTTTCACACTTCATACTCTCTTGATCAACCAGTCATCTCTTTATCCTACCCTACACCGGTGCGAAACTATACCATGTTACCGATGACAGGAGGTTGACCTTCTTTTACTAGTTTTAATTACATATATGGCGCATGCAATCTTTCTTAATTCAGTATCCATCAACCACCAGACACACGCGAAGGTCAGGTCGGAAAAACATAAGGAGAAATCCAACAAGGGGAAGATAAGAAACTTTCTGATGAAGGCTATCCAGCTTCAGGCATGTGTAGTCCATGCACTGCGGCTACACATTTTTTTTTCCGAAAAGGGAAATAAAACTCCGGCCTCTGCATCGGTAGATACACACAGCATTGCATCACTGGCTTGAATAGTGTTACACAAGATGATTTTTAATTATTCTGGGCATTTTTGTAATTTAATGTTTCTAGATCATCCACAAGGATTTTTAAAGTGATTTCCATGTGTAAAAATTCAAGCATAAAAGTTCATTGTCATCCAATAGATCGTTTAATTTTCATTGATTTCGCCATGCACCTAACTTTTTGCATGCTTAACAGCCTATCGTATTTGCAATAGATTACAAACATGCCAAAAGGAGTTCCATAGCACTTGAGTTTTGTCAACATTTGGTTGGCACAAAAGGAAGAAAATACATGTACTATACCTTGTCAGGTTAACCATTCAGATTGCTAATTAATAGGCCAAACAGAACATTGGTAACCGCTCTACTTAGTCAAACTAAGGGCCCCGAGAGAATTCCGAACTTCAGTGACATGATCTAGCAACATTTGCACATAAGGTGATTACAGATGTGATGCCTAAGTACAAATACTTATCTTAACGTGATGTTTTTTTGATATCAAAGAAAACATCATTTTATCTTGTCAAAACAATTGTTATTCTCAATAATTATCAAGAAGTGACGTCTAATTTTATATTATTGTGACTTCAAACTTGGGGTGAAGCTTTTAGTACTTGTATTTAACTTTCTCATACGACTCGAACATGTTCTTTAGTCAAACTAGTAATTTGGTTCTTGGGGAATGCATACGATGTGATTCAACCAAATTTGGTGAGCTCTGCTTAGGACTGCAATTTGTGTGCTTGGTCGCACGCACCCAATGTGACATGCGCCACTCTGAGTACGTTTACACTTGTACAATTTATATTCTCCTTTCAAGGACTTCTGTTTTTTGGCATGATAATTATGTGTGTTTTCCTACCAATTGTGCTGCCTATTCCGTATAGAAAATAATCCGCCGCATAATCGTTTTGGATTCTTATCTTATATGCAATTCCTTTTTTGAGTGATGTCATTTGGTTGCTAACTTTGAATTGATACTCTGAATTTTGTGGACTAAATTGATCGTTGTACGCTCACTTCATGACTAGATTCAGTGATATTCAAAGACTTCTTTAAAAAATAATTAGAGGAAACCCTCATCACCGACTTACATTAAAGAAACTACAGAAATATATATTTTGAAATAATCCCACCGAGAGGCTTTTTCCTTCTACCTTCTTCTTTATTGTCGAAAGTTAAAAGTTGTATTGAATAATTGACTAGAACATTTACGGCTTCAACCAAAATGATATAAAACATGTACGTGATGTAGTAAGTTCCACACTGAATTGGAATTCATGTAGTGCATAATTGGATGGATCTACTAGTACATGCTGGCTCCATATTTTGAGCAGTTGAGCATTGTGAGAAATTCTACAAGCTGAGAAATGGATAGTTCATCGAGAGCACCCCAGCGCATGTACCTTCATTGTGGTAGGTTTGGAAGTCATCGGGAGCTCTTGATCCTCTCGGCTTACATGCTGGACTTTTTGATCGTATATTTTGTTGGTAACAGTAGCATATAGCCCGGATGATAGCCATGGGATGATGCCTGCGGCCGCAATACTAGGTTGTACTTACAAATTCTTCTATAAGAGTAGTATGAAGCAAGCGTCGTAGTGGCCGGATTATTCTTCCCATGAATATTCTGATTCACTTAGGCGTTCCTTGTCAATCAAAACCTGAAAATCGACGGCTATGTCGGATGAGGTGGGTCCACCGAAAAGAGGAGCTCCCTAGAGGCGATCGGTTGGCGATCGCGATAGTGCTAGGGTTTTCTCTCGAGGGTGGGGTTTCTCGGCGGCGGAGGTGATCTCGACTGCGAGCAATCCTCGGCGCGACGGTGTGGGGCGTCTCCTGGGCTCGATGCTGGTGCAGCGCGGAGGGTCAGGGTTTCGTATGGCATCTCCGAGGCGATCTGGTTCAAGGGGTGGTGGTTCGTCTAGAACCCCATCTAGGTCACCGATCAAATCTAGAGCGGAGGATCTGGCTGCGGGGCTCTCTGCTCGCATGGGGGAGCTGCTGCTGACGGATAAGGAGGCCACGGGGTTGGTTGTCAAGGGAGTTAGATCGGATCAGGTGCCGCGTCCCCGGTGGGCGGTGGTGGGGAAGGTATGTTCACCTCGGAAGTTGATCATCGGTGCCTTAGAAAGGGCGATGCAGCGAGTGTAGGGGCTCCATCGGCCTGCACAATTCATAGACATTGGCGACAACCGATTTCTGGTAAGATTCTCGTCAGAGGGGGACTGGAAGCATGCGTTGAGGAGTGGACCTTGGCAGTTCGACTTCAATGTTGTGTTGATCAAGGATTATGATGGGTCCATACGTCCATCAGATATGGCTTTTGACTCGCTGGAATTGTGGGTGAGAGTTTTGGATCTCCCAATGGATATGATGAATAGAGCGTATGGGGAGCTGATTGGAGGCTGGTTAGGACGTTTTATTTCTGTCGATGTTGATGAGGATGGGATGGCATGGGGCAAAGAACTCCGTATAAGAGTTGCTGTTCGGGTGGATCAACCTCTCATACGAGGAGTTTCTCTGAAGGAGGATGATCCTGAGGTTGAGGGGAAGTGGTTTGACATAAAATATGAGCGTGTGCCGCACTTTTCCTTCGAGTATGGGCGCTTAGTGCATCCAGACCAAGGGTGTGATATGGAGAAGGCTGGGGTTAAGCAGTGGGGAGAATGGCTACGTGCATCTCCGAGGAAGAGCCATAAGCCCCCGTTGGCTGCGCGTCCATCAGTGTCTGCGGGCAGCTACTGTAGCCAGTCTGTTGGAGCGGAGAAGAGATATGGAGGGGGAGTGGTGATCAGGGATTTACCTCCTCGTAGGAACCTGTCTTTTAATCATACTGCGTCAAGCTCGTCCTGCACTGGCGGGATGGATGACTCGAGGAAGGAGGGGAGTGTCGGATCGAGCCCAGTCAAGAACCACGGGGTTCGGGCGCAGGAGGGGAGCTCTGGTAATGACCCGATGGAAGTGGGCAACAAGAAAGGCAGGACTGGTATCTATGTGCGCAAGCCAAGGATGCAGGTAGGAGATAGCATTGAGGGGACTCGTTTACCCCTGAACCCAAGAAAGAAGAGAGACACCAAACAGGTGTGGCTGCCGGTCCGAGTTCAAGTGCTCGAGGAGGAAAACCCAGAGATGGCGGGGAAGCGACAGCGCACCTCGTCGGTGTTTGACAAGATTGTTGACCCCGCAGTTGATTCGGAGTCAGTGTTTAACAGAATCGTTGCCCCATCGGCGGACCCTGCGAGGCGGGGCCGCCAGGGACAATGAATATCCTAAGCCTTAACTGCCGTGGTTTGGGGTTGGACCCGGCAGTAGGCGAACTTCGTGACCTGATAAGGTCATGCAACCCAAGGGTGGTCTTTTTATGTGAAACGAAGAAGAAAGCTAGAGCCATGGATAAAATCAAATGGAGCTTAGGCTACAAGAATGGAGTGGCGGTGGACCGTGTGGGGTGAAGTGGAGGGCTAGCGTTGTGGTGGAGAGATGATGTAGATGTGTCTGTCCGACTGTGGTGTCAATATTACATTGATGCCAAAGTCTGCTATGAAGGGAAGTCTTGGAGGTTTTGCGGTTTCTACGGAGAACCGAGGACAGAACAGAGGCAGAAATCTTGGGAGATGATTCGCTTCTTGAGAGCGCAAGACGAACTGTCGTGGCTCTGCGCCGGGGACTTTAATGAGATGCTCTCCAGGGAGGAATAGAGAGGTGGAAATTTGAGAAGTGAAACACAGATTGCTGCTTTCAGGGAGTGTCTGTCAGATTGTGGCCTAAACGGCATGGGGTTCAAGGGGTATCCGTACACTTGGAGTAATAATAGGGAGGGAGATGACAATATCCAGGTGCGGTTGGACAGAGGGACGGCGACGGCGTCGTTCCTGGAAATGTTTCCGGGATCCTACGTCGAACATATTCCAACAGAGGAGTCTGATAATGCAGCTCTACTTATCAGGGTTTGTGACGGCGGTGCCCAACAGTTGAACAAGAAGCCTCGAGACTTCAGCTTTGAGGAGATGTGGATGAAGCATGAAGGGTACGAGGACATGATCAAGGTGGCGTGGGAACGAGGTGATGTTGGAGGGGCAGGTGATGGCGGCCCGTGTCAAATGCTGTGCCAAAGACTGCATGAAATGACGACACACATGAATAGATGGAGCTTGGAAGTATTCGGTTCAGTACGGGCAAAAATCAAACTTCTTAGGGGGAAGCTCGAGGCTGCTCGAGCGGATGCTCTTCATACGGGGTCCTCACTGGAGGTCCGTGAGATTGAGGAACAAATGCATGCTATCTTTGAGAGGGAGGAAATTATGTATAAGCAACGCTCAAGTCAGGAATGGTTAAAGGCCGGGGACCGTAATACCCGCTTTTTCCAGAACCGTGCGTCTCACAAGAGACGAAAAAATACTGTTCGTGGCCTGCGTCGAGAAGATGGCACCCTTTGTACGACTAATGAGGAAATGAGGGAGAGGGCACTGGCCTTTTTCCATTCGCTATACAGCACGGAAGGTTCTGATCATGTAGATCGGGTTCTATCTATAATTGAGCCTTTGGTTAATGTGGATATGAACAGCCAACTCACTGGAGTTGTCTCTGACGCGGAGATTGAGATTGCTCTGTTCCAGCTGGGGCCAACCAAAGCTCCAGGTCCAGATGGCCTGCCGGCCTTATTCTACCAAAGACACTGGTCTTTTCTGAAACCTCTGGTTTGTGGGGCGGTGAGAGATTTTATTGATGGAAAAGATTGCCCGGCTGATTTCAATGATACAGTTCTGGTTCTGATCCCCAAAGTTAACATGCCGGAGTTACTTTCACAATTCCGGCATATCAGTCTTTGTAATGTGCTTTACAAAATAGCATCCAAAGTGCTAGCAAATAGGCTAAAAAGGATCCTCCCCATTCTTATTTCTGAGGAGCAAAGCGCTTTTGTCCCGGGTCGGCTAATTACAGACAATGTTCTTATTGCTTATGAGTGTGTACATGCTATCCGGAAGAGGAAGAGGAAGAGGCCACTCTGTGTTGTCAAGCTAGATATGATGAAGGCCTATGATCGAGTCGAGTGGGGTTTTCTGGAGCAGATGATGTTGCGGATGGGCTTTGATCAACGGTGGGTGGATATGATCATGCGATGTGTTCGTACATCGAGGTTTTCTGTCAAACTTAATGGGGAGATTTCGGACCGCTTCCTTCCATCCAGGGGGCTGCGACAGGGTGATCCTATCTCCCCATATCTGTTCCTTTTCTGTGTGGAGGGTTTCTCGGCGCTCCTTCGACAGGCTCAAGTGCAGAGAGAGATTGGTGGTGTTTCCTTTGGTACGGCTGGGCCAACCATCACACACCTCCTTTTCGCTGATGACAGTGTGGTGTTCTTAGAGGCTAGCGCTGAAAGTATGATGGCCCTCCGACGGATCCTAAGTGATTATGAGGTTGCTTCGGGCCAAAGAGTGAACCTCCAGAAGTCCGTGGCTTTCTTTGGGAAGGGTTGCGTGGAGGGAACAAAACAAGGGCTGATGGATGTTATTGGGATGGGAAGTGAGGCGCTGTCAGAGAAGCACCTCGGTCTACCAACAGTGGTTGGCCGATCCAAGGAAGGGGACTTCAAATATCTGTCGGAGCAGTCGTGGCGCAAGGTGCACGGCTGGAAGGGCCAAGGGCTGTCAATGGAGGGGAAGGAGACTCTAGTTAAATCGGTACTACAGGCTGTTCCTACATACCCTATGGGGTGCCTTTTGCTCTCAGAAAACCTGTGGCGACCTTGAGTCTATCACTAGCAGGTTTTGGTGGGGGGCAAAGGATGGGAAGCGGAAAGTGCATTGGATTAGCTAGGATAGAATGTGTCTGCCGAAGAAGAAAGGAGGAATGGGTTTTAGAAGCTACTCAGATTTCAACCTGGCCCTCTTGGCCAAGCAGGCGTGGAGAATTCAGACAAACCCGAGCTCTCTTTGTGCTCGTGTTCTGTGTGCGCGGTACATTAGAGGGGGGGACTTTTTAACGGCAGAATGTCCTAAGGGCGCGTCATTTACATGGCGGAGTGTCTTACACGGTAGAGATTTGTTGAAGGGGGGTTTGATTTGGCGGGTGGGAGATGGGTCGAAGATTGATGTTTGGGAGCAGAATTGGATTCTGAGGTCTGGCCTCAAACGCCCACTGGGGCATAAACCAAACAAGACGGTTGGCAAGGTTAGTGAGGTGCTGCTCCCTAATGGGCAAGGTTGGAACCTGACAAAGCTTAATGAGATATTCTATGAGAGGGATGTCGAGGATATTCTGAAAATTCGCGTAGGTTGTGCTGGCACCGGAGATTATTCTGCATGGAACTACACCAAAAACGGGATTTTCACAGTCAAATCGGCGTACCATATTAGGATGCAAGTTAAGCAAAACCAGCTTGGGAGGCCGGGGTCTTCTTCGTCCTGCGACGAACACAAAGGATGGCTCAATTTGTGGGCAGCCAATGTCCAAAGAAAGCTAAGATCCATGTCTAGAGGCTCATCAAGAATGGCTTGGCTGTTGGCGAGGAGCTGGAGTATAGAAAGATTAAGATGGGTGTGGTATGGTTGATATGTAACCGTGCAGAATCTCTTATGCACAGGTTTTGGCTTTGTCCACACTCGGTATGCATGTGGAAGGAGCTGAGGGAACTCACTGGAGCTCCTCTCCTCGCTCCTGCCGTGGATGGGATGTCCAGGACGACTTTACAAGACTGTGTTCTGGAATGGTTGAGTAAGATGGACGACTCGGAGTCCGCGCTCGATGTACAAGTTGTGGCTAGCTCGCAACGATGCTCGGGAGGAACCGCGCTTAGCTGACCCGACAAGGTTGGTGCAACGGGTGTTGTTTCTCGTGGAGGAGTGGGCAGGATTAAAGCCCCCAGCGGCTCTGAAACCTACTCCTCCCGTGGTGCCCTGGCAACCACCGGATGAGGGGTGGCTCAAGGCTAATGTTGATGGTGCGTTCTTAGCAAGTTCAGGACAGGGAGGGTGTGGCGTGATTATTCGAAATCACCATGGCGGGTTTGTGGTAGCAGCCAGCCATTTTTTTGTGCTCTATTTCTGATCCTGAAGGAGCTGAGATTATTGCGTGCAAAAGGGCCTTGGAGCTGGCCAAAGAGAAGGGCATCGTCAAGGTTTGTCTCGAATCTGACTGCATGGAGATTGTGATGAAGCTACGGCAAGCCGAGCTGGACAGGTCGGTGCTTGGGCCTATTGTGGAGGATGTTAAAGCTCTACTCCGGGAATTCGGTGATTACTCTATCAGGCATGTGCATCGTTCAGGCAATAAGGTGGCACATCACCTAGCGAAAGTAGGCTGCGAAAATAATGGTTGTAACACCTGGTTGGAGGATCCACCAGCGTCTGTTGTACATTTGTTGACGCCTAAATGCGCGATTTGAATGCAGCCAGTTTCAATCTTAAAAAAAAAAACCCTAAAAATCGACAAGAAATATTGCCTTGGATACCACCCTCGGCATGCCATTAAGGACTAACATATGCGAAAGATCATTAGACTTGAGGGAAATGCTTTTCTGAGTGCAACATTGAAATTAATATAGCGACGTTGTCAGAACTAAAAAAAGTAGAATATAGCCCTTCTTTTTTCTTCTTATCATCCAAGGATAATGTTAAGCGACTTGGTCCAATGTTTTCCAACTTGTGGGTTTTCTTTATTATCTTGAAACCTATGTTGATTTTTGAAAAAAAAAAGTAGAATTCAGGCATAAAACTTATTGTCATCCAATGGATTTTTATTACTTTTGATTTTCTTTGATTTTTTCATGTACCTAACTTTTCTTCCAGTTTTATATTGTTTTGACTTCAAACTTGACCTGGAGATTTTTAGTTCTTGTATTTAAGGACATGTCCAGCGTATTGATCCATTTCAGACACCAAATGTGTCTATTTTGGCCTGTATCGGTTGGTCCATGAACAGGACAGAGGCTTTTGTCCTTAGTTGGTCAGTTTTTGGCAGGGTCCCAGCGACGTAACCCATTTGGTCTGTCATGGCCATTTTGGTCTATTTTTCTCACATTTCAAGAAATTTACCTATTTCGGACCCAAAAACAACTGTGTAGTTCACAATCAAAGAAATTTTAAATGTTTACAAGTGAAACATAGTTCACGATCAAACATAGCTCACAAATAAATAAACTTTGAGGTGATGCCTAGTGACTTCTTATGTGAGCCCACGTATGCTCAATCAAATCCATTTGAAGTCTGATTGTGAGTCTTTCGATCATGGATCTCATGATACACATGGAGGAACTCATCAAATGATGTTGGCACTGGCGTCTGCTCAACCAGTTGATCCTCAATTCCCACCCTTGGTCATAGAGTCTATCATTACTCTCATTCTCAACGACATGATCATACATGCAGTCATCACCTTCCGCATAGTCTCATTGCTTCATGTTCTAGCAGGACATCAAACAATAGCCCACCTAGATTGGAGCACACCAAATGTCCGCTCTGTATCCTTCCTACAAGCCTCTTGTTCTTTTGCAAACCTAGCACATTTCTCATCACCAGGACGGATTGTCTTCATAAGTGTTGTCCGATCAGGATAGATGTCATCGACTAGATAATACTCTTTGTTATATGGATGTCCATTGATCACACAGTAACATAGTATCGACAGTATTTGACTCTCTCAGTTAAACACACCCATGTCAGCAATTTTTGTGCTTGGTCGCATGCACACAATATGGCATGCACCAGTCTTAGTACGTATACACATGTACAAGTTAAATGCTCCTTTTAAGGACTTACGTTTTTTGGATTGATAATTGTGTATAATGTGCTACAATTGTGCTGCCTATAATGTGCTACCAATTGGGCGGGGGAGGGTGTGCTCTAGACTAAAATATATTATATTTCTGAACGGAGCGAGTAGTGGATCTGTGGGTCCAGACCATTTTATATTAATGGATATAAATTAGTCTAGACTAGATAACCGAACTTTGACGAATGAGAATCTATTTCCTGTTGTTGACCTAGCGCGGTCTAGGGAGAGGTTGCTCGCCTGAGTGGGCCGGACACGGAGAGGAGGCGAGTGGGTGGGCTGGCTAGCGAGAGGAGTCCCGCGAGTGGGCTAGCCAGCGGAGTAGGCGCACGGGTGGGCTGGTCCAGAGCCGCGCGATGGTAAGTCTGGTCAGGTTGGCTGGCAGAAAAAAAATGACATTATCAATGACAGACTTTTATAGATGCATGTCACTAATAAATTATCCTTTTTAGCCGGTCCTCACAAAAGATACGATGTTGGGCCTGTCACTACTACAAGTATTCTTAGCGACAGGCATTTATAGATGTCCATAACTAAATAATTGTTCGGTTCGGTCAGCCTCCGCAAAGGGTATTAGTGACAGTCAAATTGTATGCGCCTGTCACTAGTGTTTTATTGACAGACTTATTTTTGCCCGTACTAGGAATACTTACTAGTGACAGACATAGTTTTGCCCGTCACTAACTACCTGGAGGCTATAAGCCTTTCTGCAGTAGTGCATGTCAGACTCTAATCTCTGCAATCCAAGCCTGAGCAATCCAAAACACACCCGTTCATTTAAGCCATATGGATCACCTAAATTTCAAACTCAACAAAAGAGAACATCTAAATCATACATGATACTACATAAAAATTCAATATTTTTGTAGTCCTAAATACTGTCACATATATCCCGAAACTTGACAGTTCTTACAACTTTTTTAGACCACTATGCAATGGATAAACATGAATAATTACCTTTTTTATATTTTTTATAGTCTTGCACACTGCAACATATACTTCACAATCTAACAGCACGTAACATGCGAATCCAAACTGTTATGCAATGGAATATATATGGTATCGAAGCAAGGCGCAAACATTAATTCTAGTGACCCAAGTTTCTTCAAGAACAAAAAGATTTCAGAAGCTGCACTTCCTCCATTATGTGATGGTTATCAACACAATGATCTTCATATCTGCAGATTTCAAAGTAAAGAAGATAAAAGACAGTCAGCACAATTTTGATTTACAAAATTACAGGTCACCATACACTTGTTAAGATGGGTACCGAATATGATTTAAAAGTTGTGATGAAAGTAATACGCTACTGTCATGTTCCTAGTCTTTATTGCTTACTTAGAAAGAGAGAGCTAAGAGATTAAACATGTGTATGTTAGTTGACGGCCTAACTGAGCATAGATTCTTCTAGAAGTGACACCAGAGATACAATCGCCATAACGGGCAGACGGACGGACGAACATAGAAAATTATGAAAGCTTATTCAATAAGGGGTTGCGTGTCGGTCGCCCTCGCCAACACGCTGCCCCGTCGCCCCGTGGCCACTAGTCGCGTGGTCTTTCCTTTTTTAGTGGATCGGGTGGTCTCTGTCTGTCGTGGATAATTTTCACGGGTGAGGTGGAGAGTTTTTTTCAAGCCTTGTTAGTGAAAGGTGGATTTCATTGGTTGGGCTAACTTTTCGTCTGGGAATAAACAAACGACAAATTTTGGTGTGCTGGAAAAAAAATTAGTCGGCTTGGAAAACCAGGACTGGACCATAATTCAGCTCAATCCATGTCTCTCGTGGACTAAATGAACGAGGCCTAAGAGTAACTCTAGAAGATGCGCTATATCGCGGCACGCTAAAACTGGTTTGCAGTGTGTGTCATCCTTATTTAGCGTGAGACACATGTTTATCCTTCGACGGAAGCGCTAAAAAAGCAGCGCGCCAAAAATTGCCAACGTCCCCCCCCCCCTCCCTCCATCAGGCGCGCTAAAATGCAGCGCCACGGACGACTGGCACAAACAAGTCTCACAACCAACAATAGGATGAACAAGATCAAACAAACCCAAATAATTCACCAATAAATTGTCTAGTTATTATTACAACACAAAAAAATAATAGAACAAATACAACAATTGTTCACCGACATATACAACAAGGTTTTCATCACCAATATAACAAAAAAATCATCAAATCAACAAACATTCAAATAAAATAGGTACTATCGTTTACCATTCCAATTCCACCACTCCTCTATTAGATCTTTTTGAAACTTATCATGCACTTCATTGGACCGTTGAAGAACATTGATGTCATTGCATGACCCGGGCATTCCAAATAATGCATGTCAAATCCAAGTCTTATAATCTGCCACGGCTTTAAGGATGATAGTGGAATCCTTCTTGTGCCTTTTGAATTGTCCATGCCAAGCCGCAGGACAATTCTTCCAACTCCAGTGGATACAATCAATAGATCCAAGTATTCCTGGAAAACCTCGAGCCTTGTTCTCCTCCAAAATCCTAGCTGTGTCTGCATCATTGGGGGATCTAAGGTAGGTGGGGCAAAACACCCGCACAACTGCAACAATGAAGCGCTTGACACACTCGATGGCTTGGCTCTCACCCATAGACAAATGGTCATCAACTAGATCCGCCGGTATACCGCATGCCACCATGCGCAAGGCGGTGGTCACCTATTGGTAGCTGCTATGCCCAAGTTCTTTGGCGGCATTCCTCCTTTGCTCAAAATAAGGTCATACTTATTCACCTCCTCCGATGTGGTCTTGAACAAGTTGATGCTCATCCTAACACAGCGACGAAAGTAGCTCTTCGGATATATCGGATGTTTATTGAAACACATCCGCATAAACCTATTGTGGTCGTCAATTCTTTCCCTCCACAACTTGCATCTACCAAAAACTGAGCCACCGCGCTTTGGTTCTCTGTTGGCGCGCCAACACAATAGCATGACCATATTTTCTTCTTCCTCAATCTCTAGTTCATCATCGGATGAATCGTATGACATCTACAAACATGTAATAAAAATTGACTCGGGTACCAATGTTGGACAAAAAATGCACCGGCGCACAGCAACATACCTTGCAGCGATTTCGCCGAGCACTTCGCGTGCACCATGTAGCGCCGAAGCTCGAGGAGGAGGACATGCACGACATCGCGTAGGGACTAGCTGGCGTGGCGGGAGTGGCGCGTGGCGGTGCAGTGTGGGGGCTAGCGACGCGCGACGGAGGCACCTCGTGACCGCACCGGAGAGCTCGCAGAGGTGCGGCTGAAAGAGCATTTCCTATCCCTAGTCATTTTGGTGTTTTATAACAACACATATTTCGGACTAATTATTTGCCAAGTGTATCGCAGGTGCATTAAAAAAGGCTTGGCAATGATTAAACAACCGTCCAGAAACTTTCTGCCTGGTGCGGTACCAAAAAGCTATAGTACCGCTTTTTGCTACCGGACGCTGCGGTAGATTGTGATCAGTTGCTAAAAAGCCACTGCTGGGCTATGTACTAAAAAGCGGTAGTACCGCATTTTAGTACCTAACGTGACTGCAGCTTTTTAAACACTTGTCAAAAGATACTGCCCTCTTCGGTACTAAAATGCGGTAGTACCGGATTTTAGTACCGTGCGCAGCAGAGCGTTTTTCCAACCTATAAAAGGCCACTGCTCACCCCGGTACTAAAATGCGGCAGTAACGCATTTTAGTACCTGGCGTGGCAGTAGCCTTTTGTATGTTGGCAAAAGCCACTGGCTGCCTAGGTAGCAAAATGCGGTGGTACCGTATTTTGCTACCTGGCGTGACAGAGAGTTTTTTCGACCAAGTTGCTGATTCCACTGCGCGTCCGGTAGTACCGGTTGCCACTTGCGGTACTACCGCTTTACGGTAGCACCAAGTGTGGTACCGCTGTGGCCAGGGCTTATGAAGTTTGAAAGTTGGTCTTCCGGTACCAGGTCTGATAGTACCGGAGTTCTCCGGTAGTACCGCTTGCACTTCCAGTACTACCGCTGCATTAATGGCTGCAACGTCTAGATCTCTTGGAGGGTTATAAATACCCCTCCACCTACCTTGGGACAAAGTGCTCATCCACATTAAAGTCAAGACCACCATTGGAGCCACCAAATCTTCAAGATCTCCTCAATCCACCACCCAAAGTCTTTGATCTTTGGGGAATTGAAGGTGACATGGTTATACCCTACGGGTACGTGACTTCAGCATACCTGGTCCAGCCCAAGGAAGGCCCACAGCAGACATACGCTGGCCCATGAAGATTTTCGGGTGGCCAAGGCCCATGACGCCTTCGGATCCTTGGAGAGCAAGACTAGCATAGATAGGAAATTCAAAGGGGTAAAACCCTAGAACCTGTAACCGACTAGGACTATGCCCGGGACCTGCCTAAGTCTATATAAAGGCCAGGAGGGCACGTCCTAGATCGGTCGACTCATACTTTCGCATACGCATCTCCACGCCAGATCGAATCTGCGCACCCTGTAACCTTCGGTTCCGCCGTAATCAAGAGCAGACAAGCAGGAGTAGGGTTTTCCCTCAGGGCCTAAACACAGGTAAATCTCGTGTCCCCTGGTTGCTTGTCTGTTAACCGTTCCACGATCTCCAGCATCCCCATCTTCTCCAAAACCCAAGTCCATAACAATGGGCATTGATGAGATTAAACCTCGTCAATTGGCGCCGTCTGTGGGAATCGGGGCTGCTGATTGTGCAATCGTGACGGTCCCGACCCGATCAATCTACAACTCTGTGGCGACGGAGAGTCACCTCCTCTTCGGCGCTTTCGACTTCACCGCCCACTCGCCGGCCACCATGAAGGACTTCGAGCCCGTAGGCGACGGACTCGAAATCTTGTTCGGGAGCTTCTGCTTCCAGGTGGGGCAAACTGGCACCCTCCGCCTTCCTGAGCGGGTGCCCCTACCATCAATCAGGCCCTCCTCGTGGGCTCCACACCCTGTGCTACGCACATCACCATCGATAGATGAGTCCTATGACAGCAACAGCTGCAACTCCGATCTGTGTGATCCACCTTCGGATGAAGGGACCTACGGTTCTGGATTCGAAAGCTGCGGCAGCAGCGGACCAATCTACGAGCGCTACCAATGCGCCGTAGTCATCCAGGAATAGCAAACACCTAACCCGCCGCCCAAGACGAACCCCAACCCGCAGGGCAGAAACGGCGGAAACGGCGAGAACAGAAGAAGCCAGTCCCCCCCCACCCGACGGGGAAGACAACGGCCACGTCATACAACTTAGCAAAGAAGGATGGGTCCAGGCACGTCGCGCCGTGGCAGGCGACATAGTCCTACCTGCAGACGCCTCACGTGAACTACTGATGGCATACCACTTCCTCCTCATCGAGGAGCACAAGAAGCAAGTCAAGATGCAGGAGACGCTCGACAAACGCAAGCAAGCAGCCTCCGAGTCCAGCGCGCGACGAGCTGCGCTCTCCGCCATGGCACCCGGATCTAGCACAAACGGAAACCAGGGAAACTAGCACCGCTCTCGGGTGGAGAACATGGATCCCAGGGAACGTCGTGATGTGACCCGAACTCTCCACACATCGTTCATGGAGATGGATGCCGACGGCAACATCATCCCGAAGACACCGCAAGCTGCGATCATGGCAGACACTGCGTATCTCGCGGCCCACCCACCTCCGGAGGGGGACCCGAAAAGAGCCATGCATAAGTCCGCACTCACCAGACTCGGACTTGTCGGAGCTGCGCTCCACGAAGACACTCCTGCGGAGCCGAAGAAGAAAGCTCCGGCCAGGCACGACCGGAGCCCCACCCCTTCATCCGAAGAGGAAGAAGAACACGACCTTCCTCGAAGGAAGAAACTCAGCGTCACCGTCGCCGACTATGGCGCCGAGCAGCGCTTACACAACGCAAAATCGATAAAGCGCGAGCCAAACGTGCATGCTCATCTGAATCCGAGATGGACGAAGACGAAGGAGAACTCTGTGGAGCCCGATGCTTCAGCAGATCTGTTCGGTGAACACAGATGCCACGCAATTTCAAGCTTCCTTCGGATACTCCGAAGTTCAACGGCACGCAAGATCCAAAATCCTGGCTCAGTGACCATCTGTCATCCGTCAAGCTGCACGGCGGTAACAAAGAAACCGCCATGCAATGCCTTCAGCTGCAGCTGACAGGCGCGGCGCGGGTCTGGCTCAGCAGCCTATCATCAGGGTCCATCTGAAGTTGGGAGGAGCTAGCTTACAGCTTCATCCGAAATTTCAAGGGCACTAGCAAGAGGCCCGCCTCAATCGAAGAGTTGCGAGCCTGCACTCAGAGAACGGGTGAATCTATTCGCTCGTACATACTACGCTAGTCTACCACCAAGAACTCCGCAGCACACATCTCCGAAGAGAGGGCCATCGACGCCTTCAGAGATGGCGTTAAACGCCAAGATTTCAAGGAGGAACTTGGGCGCGTGAAGCCCAAGACACTCGACCACCTCATGGACATCGCCAACAGGTGGGCCGACGGCGAAGATTGCATTCACTGAGCACAATCGGATGAAGAGGATGACTACGGCCGAAGACGGGAACGCCGCAGCAAGAGGAGATCGCGCGTCTACGAGGACCGCGACGGACCCGACATGGTCGCGGCCGGCTACGCCGACCGCTGCAACGACAACAGCCGCAATAGTGGAGGATACCGCGGAGGAAACTTCCGCGACAATGACGCCAAGCGCGATCGTGGCAACACGCGACGCGACAAGCGGACCCTCAGCATCGACAAACTTTGGTCCATGCACCATCCACTTCTACATTGAAAAGCAGGATGGCAAAGAAAGCTAGCCACATGCTCAAGGGCGCGCGAGTTCGAAACTCGGCGAAAGCATGTGCGAATGAGGCGCAAGCCCCAATCCCTACGTTGAGCGCACTGCGCGAAAATAGCACATGGAGCTCCTCCGCCACCTATCGGAGGCCCAAACCAACCAATCGCACCGGCGAACAACGCCGGGATCGGGTACCCCACGAAAGGAGCACTAAATATGATCGGAAGGCGGAAGGGCGCCCGAATAGGGTGCGAAGAAAATCACTCGACAAATCAACTTGGCTGTGGCAACTCCGCTGCAATCCACAGTACCTCAGCGAATCGAGTCCTGCATCACATTCACTCATGCGCGGATCACCTTGCGGATCCCTCACCAGGTCATCCTGCCACAGTGCTGGAGGCGCAGATCGGAGGCTTGAGATGAGTCGCGTCTTCATGGACGGCGGCGGCATCAATCTAATGTTCGCAAGAACTCTAGCAGCAATGCGGATCCCTAATGCAGCACGATCGAACACAACGTTCCACGACATCGTTCCAGGGAAGGGCATATTCCCCCTGGGCAAAATAGGGCTCGATGTCATCTTCGGGAAGCCGGACAACTTCCGGCAGGAGCTACTCGAATTTGAAGTGGTGGACTGGCCGTCACAATACCACGCCATCATGGGGCGTGTAGCATTCGCAAGGTTCCTGGCCGTCCCACACTACGCATACCTACTACTCAAGATGCCAGGACCAAGGGGCGTCATCACAGTCCACGGGAGCTTCACCCGATCGGACCAATGCGACAGGGATTTCAACAAAATCTCCCAGTCTTTCGGCATGCAAGACGAGCTCGTAAGGCTCCGTGAGGTGACGGACAATGGGGCACCCCCAGTCACAAGGCAGAACGCACCTGACATGTCCTTCGACTCCACCGTCAACACCAAGAAAATGCAGGTCCATCCGACGGATGCCTCCAAGACGGCCCTGATCGCCAACAACCTCAGCTCCGCATAGGAAGGCGCGCTCGTCGAATTCCTCCGTGAGCGCTGAGAAATCTTCGCCTGGTGTCCTGCGGACATGCCAGGAGTTCCCAGGGAATTCGTCGAGCACGCACTCAACGTCTTTCCAGACACCAAGCCAGTCAAGCAGTCCATCCGGAGACTGTCCGAGCCACGAGCCGAAGCTATCGGCAAGGAAATCAATAGACTACTCGCTTCAGACTTCATCAGGGAAATCAAGGAAAGTGAGTGGCTTGCAAATACAGTGATGGTCCCGAAGAAGGACACGGACATCCTGCGGATGTACGTGGACTTCACGTCACTAAACAAGCATTGCCCAAAGGACCACTTCCCTCTTCCCCGAATCGACCAGATCATCGATTCGACTGCAGGTTGCGAGAAACTCTCCTTCCTCGACGCCTACTCAGGCTATAACCAGATCCGACTCAAGGTTGAAGATCAGGAGAAAACGGCGTTTATCACACCGTTCGGAGTATTCTGCTACAACACAATGCCCTTCGGGCTAAAGAACGCAGGTGCCACGTACCAGCGATGCATGCAGGCCTGCCTCAAGGACCCGATCGGTCGCAATGTCCAAGTCTATGTCGACGACATAGTAATAAAAACCAAGGAGGCAAGGATACTTATCCACGATCTCCACGAGACGTTCGACAACCTTGATCGCTACAAGATCAAGCTCAACCCCGAAAAGTGCGCCTTCGGCGTCCCATCAGGTCAGCTGCTTGGATACTTCATCTCTCAACGAGGGATCGAGGCGAACCCGAAGAAAATCAAAGCCATCATGACGATGGAGAAGCCGAAAAAACTCAAAGGCGTCCAGCAACTCGCAGGACGAGTAGCGGCGCTAAGCAGATTCATCAGCCGCATGGGCGAGAAGGCCCTACCATTCTACCAGCTGCTACGCAAAGCAGATAAATTCGAGTGGATGCCGGAAGCCAACGACGCATTCGAAAGCCTCAAATGGCTTCTCTCCACCTCGCCCGTCTTGGTCACGCCAAAGGAGCGCGAGCCTCTACTGCTGTACATATCAGCCACACATCAGGTGGTCAGCACCGTGCTAGTGGTCGAACGACCCGAAGAGGGCAAGACCCACGGGGTCCAACGCCCAATCTACTACCTCAGCGAGGTACTCACACCAACAAAACAGAGGTACCCTCACTACCAGAAACTCGCCTACGGCATGTTCATGACGGCTCGGCGGCTGAGTCATTACTTCCAAGAGCACCAAGTGATGGTCGTCAACGAGGCACCCCTAAACAGCATCCTGAACAATCCAGAGGCCACAGGACGAGTGGCCCTGTGGGGCATCGAACTGTCACCCTTGGACATCGTCTACGAGAAGCGACTCGCAATCAAATCTCAAGTCCTTCCGGACTTCCTGGTACATTGGATGGAGTTGCAGCTGCCAGACACCCGGATATGTCGCGATCATGGGACGATGCACCAGCGGCTCAAGCGAAGCGGAGCAGGAGCAGGGGTCATACTGACCTGCCCGCAAGGCGACAAAATGAAGTACGTCCTTCGGATGAAATTCCGAGCCTCCAACAACGAGGCCGAATACGAAGCCCTCATCCATGACATGAGAATGGCAAAGATATGCGGCGCAAACGCGCCTGGTCATCTACGGTGACTCCAACCTCGTCGTCCAGCAGACGATGAACGAGTGCGACGCACACGCCGAAAACATGATCGCGTACCGCGCGCTCTGCCTTTTCGAAGGAGAATTGACGGTTGCGAGCTTGACGCGTCGGAAGGAAAGCGAGGAAGGCAGCAGACTCGCCAATATCGTCTCCACTTGCGCAAAGGTGCCACCAGGTGTGTTCCTCAAACAGATCTGCGTGCCATCCATCAAGCGGAAATTCATCAAGGCATCACTCGAAGAAGCAGAACACTCGGGGGCAACGCTGCCCGAAGGACACGAAGGACCCGAAAAACTGGACACAGAGGTAGCCATGGTCAACCTAATGCAGGTCATGGCAGTCGAAGAAACTTGGACGCGACCATACCTCCAGTTCTTAATAAACGGAGAACTGCCTGACAGCCCGACAGATGCCTGGCGCATATCTCGCCGGTCAAAAGCCTTCACCCCATCAACGGCGAGCTGTACAAGCGTAGTATTACAGGTGTACTACAAAGTTGCGTCACCATCGGTGACGGGAAAGCCATCCTGATGTGGACATCCCTACTATTGATACAACCGTTGTATCTACAGCAACACACATACAAGGACCCATCACAAGATCTCGTGCCAAACAACTTAACTATCAGGTACTTTCGTTTCTTGGAACTATTCCTCACATACATGAGAATATGATGCTGCCTAAATCAGATGTATTTCTTACTCTTAGGAATGATGGACCAAGCATGGATGAGAGGGACAAGCATTGGAGCATGGCCATGCATGGAGATGGCAGCAAGCATGTGATGATCCAAGAGAAGGCCACGGATGAAGATTTCAGAACTTTGAGGCCTCCATAATGAAGAAAGAAGGCTTGGACGAAATATTCAAGATCAATACTTTACGAATTCGTCCATAGCTTAATATGGTGCTGTGACACCTTTATTTTGGGCCAGGCCCATGTAATTTTCGCAGGATTTTAATTAGCCACTTTTTAGAGTCCGTATTTGAGGGGAAAAGGACTTTTAGGGTTGGATTCGGCCACCACTTCCATGGCTGGCCGAAAATACTCCCCATAGCCGACCCCCTAGACTCGGATTTTGTTTAGACATTAAGTTAGCCATAGTCGCAACCGCCAAGGCTCGGCGTCATGAGAGGCCTCTTGTACTTCGCACCTATTCAGGATCCCACCTCTTCAATAAAGCTTTCCTCTTAATTCCGCAATATCTTGATTGCAATATTGGTTCTTACTTGTTCTCGATTTCAGGTAGGAATTAAGACCCTCGCTGGTCAGGCTGATCGTGTTCCCGCAGGATCGATAACCTCCAGGAGATTGGCCTAGCGATTGCATTGGCGCTCGTGCTCGCACGTGTAGTCGGATCGTCAAGCCCGAACTCCACCAAATCGACTATCTTCATCTCATCGAAAGATCGGACACCTTTGCCCTATCAAGTGGTATCAGATTTCAGGTTGCTCGGTGAGATTTTACTATTTTCGTAGATTAGATCTGTTTTTACCTATAAACCCACGAAAAAGCCAAAAACACAGTTAGAGTTTAGATCCATCCCATAACCAATCTACGCCTCGCATTATCTTTTCAGTTTTTGCATTGTTCAATTTGTGTCTACATCGTCGCGTCGAGTTGCTGGTCTTAGTGTCTCCTCCCTTAGAGTTTCGAGTTCTGATCATAGTAGTCACCGCCACACTCGCCGATCACCGCCACCATATTCCACCACCATATTCCGCCGCCATATACCCTACCACCATAAACCCTAATACTCCGCCATCGCCTTCCTACCGCGACACAGATCCGATCAGTTTCCTGTCGTGGTACGAGTCCGAGTAGAGTTATTGTTTCCTTGTTATTTGTTTTTACTCTCTTTCTTTGTTGTTTCCGTGTTAAGCTAAAGTCCGTGTCGAGCTAAGAGTCCGGTCGTAAGTCCAGAAGGAGAGCAAAAAAAAAAGAGTTTGGAACCGCCTCCGAAAAAAATTTCTGGCTATACTAGTTTTTGACCCCGGGGATCACTTTTCTCCATCGGCCGTTATAGCGATATATTTTTGGCGCCGGCGCGCTTTCCGGAGCAAAATAAAAAATTTCAAAAAAAATTTTTGGGGCTAACCTATTTTTAGACCCCGTAGATCAGTTCTAGACACTCACCATCATAGTGATTTTCTGCATCTCGGTTCGCTTTTCAGGGTGCCATATCATCATACAGTGCTTGTTGTGTCGCGTCGTGACATCGTTGGTGATCTAGGCTCGCGTCTCTAGTACGGTCTAGCCTAGGACCAGCACAGTACCGTCGTTGAGCATTCTTTCAACTTTTGCATTGCTGTTTTGATAATTGATAACCCCCTTGCTAAGCCTTCCCAGAGATCCACAGATATTCTCCACGTGCGGTGTTTCGACTCCTGGTAATCGCTTGGTTCAATCTCTGGACCCACTGATCCTCGCGGTTGCACATCGCCTTTTCCTGCTGTTTGGTAAGAACTTGTAAGAGCTTCGTATATTGCTTGACGGATTACGTGTGACTTCCACCATATTTCCGTACTATATATCTGTGTTTTTTAAGGACTAACCATGACAGATACTTGGCGGAACCCTACCACAATGACGAACGAAGAACTACATGCCCACTTCTCCGCGCTCTTGGTCAGTCACGCTGAAGACGTGGATACGCGCCTCGGGGAGTTTGACACCAAGCTCACCAACGCCATGGACAAGATCGATGGACTCGAGAAATCCTTCAACGCCAAGCTTGACGTTCGGTTCAAGGAGCTTTTGAACCGATTGCCCGCACCCGCACCGGCACCCACACATAGTGCACGGCGCATCCCGGTCACGGGTCGGACTGCTGGTTCGGCTGCAGCCGCACCCCCGGCGGCTACCGCTGCGGCTGACGCTCCTCAGACTTCCGCTGCGGCTGCTGCTGCGACATTGGGGACAGACGACGGGTACTACTACGACCACGACGACGACGATCTGTTTGACGACGAGGTTGAACAACCTCCACAGGTACCTGCTGGCCGTCCCCGACATTACTACCGCAACGCTCGTCCACCGGTACGTGATGATGATCATGTTGCAAAGCTTAAATTAAATATTCCATCTTTTGAGGGTAAATATAATCCTGATGCATATCTTACATGGGAGATGGAAGTAGAACAACGTTTTGCATGCTTAAAATATCCTGAGAATATGCGTGTTAGTGCTGCTACATGTGAATTTACTAAATTTGCTTCCCTTTGGTGGTCTGAGTATTGTCGTTTAAATCCTACTACTATTCCTAGTACTTGGACTGCTTTAAAAACTGCTATGCGTGTTCGTTTTGTACCTCCACTTATCAACGTGATTTACTAAAGAATCTGACACGTTTAGAGCAAGGGAAAATTTTGGTAGAAGAGTATTATCAGGAATTGCAAACGGGGATGGTTCGGTGTGGTCTTGTTGAATCTAATGAACAAATGCTTGCACGTTTCTTTGGTGGATTAAACAAGGACATTTAGCACATATTAGATTATAAGGAATATAATTCTATCACTCGTTTGTTTCATCTTGCTTGCAAAGCTGAACGTGAAGTGCAGGATCGCCAAACACCATGGAGGAGGACTAATAATTCTGCAGGTCGCACATCCTCTTGGATATCCCGACAATCAGTGCCTCCTCGTGATTCGCCACTAGCTACTACCACATCCAAGGCCACCACAAGATTTCCAGCTGCTCCTCCACCATCATCCAATGCTCCTGCTCGTAGTGCATCTTCTATGGCTTCCACGGGTAAGACAAAGGATATCCAATGCCGCAAGTGCTGGGGTTTTGGTCATATTGAGAGACAGTGCACAACACAACGTGTGATGATGGTGCGAGAAGATGGTCAATACGATTCAGCGAGTGACTTCGATGAAGATACTAGCCCTTATTTCTGCTCGAGATGGAGACAATTCTGATGTTGATGAAGAGCCAGAGGTAATGGGAGCTGAAGCTGCTGATCAATACAAGAGCTTAATTACACAACGTGTGTTGAGTGTGCAATTGAGCAAATCTGAGCAAGATCAACGCCACAACCTGTTCCAAACACGTGGTGTTGTCAAGGAAAGACCTATACGGATCATCATTGATGGAGGGAGTTGTAATAATCTGGCGGTGTTGACATGGTAGAGAAGCTTGCGCTTCAACAAGACAACGCCCACATTCATATTACATCCAATGGTTTGAGAGTTCTCGCAAGATCAAGGTAACAAGAACGGTACGCGTGCATTTTACTATTGGTACATATTCTGATTTTGTTGATTGTGATGTTGTACCTATGCAAGCTTGTTCTTTGTTACTTGGTAGACCATGGCAATTTGATAGAGAATCTGTTCATAATGGAAAAACTAATCACTATTCTCTTATGCATGATGGAAAGAAAATTGGTCTAAAACCTATGACTCCCGAACAGATTTTAAAAGATGATCTTGCTAGAGCTAGTAGAGCTAAAACTGAGGAGAAAAATAAAAGTGAGAATCAGATTGTTGCTGCAGATTTTATACCACCAAAGAACACTAAATCTGATTCTACACATGCTACTGAAATTCGTTTGAAGAGTCCATGTATGCTTGCAAATAAAATTGATATTGTTGAACTAGATGTAAACAATACTCAATGTTATGCAATTGTCTGCAAAGAGGTTTTGTTTTCATTTGAGGATATGCCTCCTTCTTTGCCACCATTTGCTAACCTTTTGCAGGAATATGAGGACGTCTTTCCCGCTGAGTTGCCACCAGGACTACCTCCTATTAGAGGAATTGAGCACCAAATTGATCTAATTCATGGTGCCACGTTGCCCAACCGCGCGCCATATAGAACCAATTCAGAGGAGAGAAAGGAGATACAACGCCAAATTCAGGAACTACTCGACAGAGATCATATTCGTGAGTCTCTTAGCCCTTGTGTTGTTCCTATTATTTTGGTACCTAAGAAAGATGGTTCTTCGCGCATGTGTACTGATTGTAGAGCTATCAATAATATTACTATTCGATATCGTCATCCTATTCCACGTTTAGATGACATGCTTGATGAATTGAGTGGCTCTACCATGTTTTCTAAAGTTGATTTGCGTAGTGGTTACCACCAAATTCGTATGAAATTAGGAGATGAATGGAAAACAACATTTAAAACTAAGTTCGGTTTATATGAGTGGTTAGTAATGTCGTTTGGTTTAACTAATGCAACTAGCACTTTCATGAGATTAATGAACGAAGTTTTACGTGCTTTTATTGGACGTTTTGTGGTAGTCTACTTTGATGATATTCTGATTTATAGCAAATCTTTAGAGGATTATTTGGACCATTTACGTGCTGTTTTCAATGCTTTACGTGATGCACGTTTGTTTGGTAACCTTGAGAAGTGCACCTTTTGCACCAATCGAGTTGCGTTTCTTGGCTATGTTGTTACATCACAGGGTATTGAAGTGGATCCAGCCAAGATTGAAGCTATTGAGAATTGGCCGCAACCCAAGACGGTCACACAAGTGAGGAGTTTTCTTGGCCTCGTTGGTTTTTATAGGCGCTTTGTGAAAGACTTTGGATCAATTGCCGCGCCGCTAAATGAGCTTACCAAGAAGGATGTGCCCTTTGTTTGGGGCGATGCACAACAACAGGCCTTCGACATATTGAAAGATAAGCTAACACATGCTCCCTTACTCCAACTTCCTGATTTTACTAAGACTTTTGAGCTTGAATGTGATGCTAGTGGAATTGGTTTGGGAGGGGTGTTATTACAAGAGGGAAAACCTGTTGCATATTTTAGTGAGAAATTGAGTGGGGCTAGTCTGAACTATTCTACTTATGATAAAGAATTATATCGTTGGTTGGACATTAGAAACTTGGCAACATTATCTATGGCCTAAGGAATTTGTTATTCATTCGGATCATGAATCTTTGAAGCATATTCGTAGTCAAGCTAAGTTGAATCGTCGTCATGCAAAGTGGGTTGAATTTATTGAGTCTTTTCCTTATGTTATCAAACACAAAAAGGGTAAAGATAATATTATTGCTGATGCTTTGTCACGCCGTTATGCTTTGTTATCTCAACTTGACTTCAAAATATTTGGATTGGAAACTATTAAGGAACAATATGTGCATGATGCTGAATTTAAAGATGTGTTGCAGAATTGTAGAGATGGTAGAACTTGGAACAAGTTAAGTCTTCAATGATGGATTTGTGTTCGTGCTAACAAACTATGCATTCAGATAGTTATGTTCGTCTTTTGTTGTTACTGGGAGGCGCATGGAGGAGGATTGATGGGACACTTTGGTGTCAAGAAGACGGAGGATGTTCTTGCTGCACACTTCTTTTGGCCCCGTATGCGTCGAGATGTTGAGAGATTTGTGGCATGCTGCACTACTTGTCAAAAAGCTAAGTCTCGCCTTAATCCACATGGTTTATATATGCCTCTTCCTGTTCCTAGTGTTCCTTGGGAGGATATTTCTATGGACTTTGTTTTGGGATTGCCACGAACACAGAAGGGGAGGGATAGTATTTTTGTTGTTGTGGATCGGTTTTCTAAGATGGCACACTTTATTCCTTGTCATAAAACGGATGATCTTTGCGCATATTGCTGATTTATTCTTTCGTGAAATTGTTCGTTTGCATGGTGTGCCAAATACTATTGTCTCTGATCGTGATACTAAATTTCTTAGCCACTTTTGGAGATGTTTATGGGCTAAGTTGGGGACTCAATTGCTCTTTAGTACTACATGTCATCCCCAAACTGATGGTCAAACTGAAGTAGTAAATAGAACTTTGTCTACTATGTTGCGGGCTATTTTAAAGAAGAACTTAAAATTGTGGGAAGAGTGTTTACCTCATATAGAATTTGCTTATAATCGTTCGTTGCATTCTACCACAAAGATGTGCCCATTTGAGATTGTGTATGGTTTTTTTCCTCGTGCACCTATTGATTTATTGCCTTTACCTTCTTCGGTGCAACATAATTTGGATGCTACACAACGCGTTGAATTGATATTAAACTTGCATAAGACTACTAAATATAACATTGAACACATGAATCCTAAGTATAAACTTGCTGGGGATAAAGGGAGAAAGCATGTTGTGTTTGATGTTGGCGATCTTGTTTGGTTACATTTGCGTAAAGATCGTTTTCCTGATTTACGCAAGTCTAAGTTAATGCCACGTGCTGCTGGTCCCTTTAAGGTGTTAGAGAAAATAAATGATAATGCATATAAACTTGAGTTGCCTGCAGACTTTGGTACGGTTAGTCCTACGTTTAACATTGCAGATTTGAAGCCTTACTTTGGTGAGGAAGATGAGATTGCGTCGAGGACGACTTCAATTCAAGAAGGGGAGCATGATGTGGACATTCCTACTATTGATACAACCGTTGTACCTACAGCAACACACATACAAGGACCCATCACAAGATCTCGTGCAACACACATACAAGGACCCATCACAAGATCTCGTGCCAAACAACTTAACTATCAGGTACTTTCGTTTCTTGGAACTATTCCTCACATACATGAGAATATGATGCTGCCTAAATCAGATGTATTTCTTACTCTTAGGAATGATGGACCAAGCATGGATGAGAGGGACAAGAATTGGAGCATGGCCATGCATGGAGATGGCAGCAAGCATGTGATGATCCAAGAGAAGGCCACGGATGAAGATTTCAGAACTTTGAGGCCTCCATAATGAAGAAAGAAGGCTTGGACGAAATATTCAAGATCAATACTTTACGAATTCGTCCATAGCTTATAATGGTGCTGTGACACCTTTATTTTGGGCCAGGCCCATGTAATTTTCGCAGGATTTTAATTAGCCACTTTTTAGAGTCCGTATATGAGGGGAAAAGGACTTTTAGGGTTGGATTCGGCCACCACTTCCATGGCTGGCCGAAACCCCACCTTTTCGCCCTTAAATACTCCCCATAGCCGACCCCATAGACTCGGATTTTGTTTAGACATTAAGTTAGCCATAGTCGCAACTTCGCCAAGGCTCGAGCATCGCAGAGGCCTCTTGTACTTCGCACCTATTCAGGATCCCACCTCTTCAATAAAGCTTTCCTCTTAATTCCGCAATATCTTGATTGCAATATTGGTTCTTACTTGTTCTCGATTTCAGGTAGGAATTAAGACCCTCGCTGGTCAGGCTGATCGTGTTCCCGCAGGATCGGTAACCTCCAGGAGATTGGCCTAGCGATTGCATTGGCGCTCGTGCTCGCACGTGTAGTCGGATCGTCAAGCCCGAACTCCACCAAATCGACTATCTTCATCTCATCGAAAGATCGGGCACCTTTGCCCTATCACATCCTCCAAGATATCCACGAGGGCATCTGCGGCCATCACGCAGGCAGCCGCTCCCTTGTCGCCAAAGCTCTACGAGCAGGATTCTACTGGCCAACGGCCATGAGCGACACAAAGGACATCGTCCGAAGATGCAACGGATGCCAACGGTTCGCCGACAAGCCGCACGCACCTGGGTCCGAGCTCAGACCCATACCCATAGCCTGGCCTTTTGCTCAATGGGGCCTCGACATGATTGGTAAACTGCCAAAGTCCTCGAAAGGGGGACACATTTACCTACTGGTCGCAGTCGACAAGTTCACCAAGTGGATCGAGGCCATGCCGGTTACCAACCAGAAAGGCAAAACTGCCGTCAAGTTCTTCGAGTCCATTGTCTACAGGTTCGGCGTACCGCATAGCATCATCACCGACAATGGATCGAACTTTATCTCCAAGGAATTCCAGGACTTCTGCGAAGGCCTCGGGATCAACATCACGTACGCCTCAGTGGCCCACCCGCAAACGAACGGGCAAGTGGAAAAGGCCAACGGCCTAATCGGCGTCGGCATCAAGAAGCGCCTCATGAGCCCACTCGAACGGAAAGCAGGAGCCTGGACGAAAGAGCTACCATCTGTCCTATGGAGGTTGCGGACCACGCCAAACAGCTCCACAGGCTACACACCGTTCTTCATGGTGCACGGAGCTGAAGCCGTGCTGCCAGCCGAAGTACGCCACCAGGCCCCTCGGGTCGTCGCATACAGTGAAGCCGAATCCACGGCTGTACTCGAAGACGTCGTCGATACACTCGACGAAGCAAGAGACATAGCAGCAGCTCGATCAGCGGTGTACCAGCAGAGTCTCCGCAACTACCATAGCTGCCGGCTGCGCCCAAGGTCCTTCGTCGAAGGAGACCTCGTCTTGCGACACAAGCAAGAGCGACCGAATAAATTCGAGTCACCATGGGAAGGACCCTACGTCATCACCGAAGTCATCCCAGGTGGCGCCTACCGCCTCAAGCACGTGGAGTCTGGAGTCGCATACTCCAACCCATGGAACATCTCGCACCTGCGATGATTCTATCCTTAGCAACCCACCCCCTTTACTTTCAATAAGGCTTTCAGCCAAGGCTTTTCAGCCGAACAATATACTTTCTCCATTACGATATAAATAAAGCTAAGTGTCTCGCCCCAAACTTCAGTTTGCTATTTTGCAACTTTACTTTATGCTACAAACGCACTCGGGGGCTCCCCCCCACCTCGCGATTTCATCGACTGAGGATCAAGCGTGTACACCTGAGTAGCTGACAACGTCAGGCAAACGAAAAGGACACGTACTCAATCAAATCACTGCGTGCTCACAACAAACAAACCTTTACAACAAAGGGCACAACACGCACAGCCGAAATATACAAATTTTACATCTATCTCTTTTTTCAGGTTCTACCTATTCCGAAGAATAACCTGAGCACGCTGCTCAAACAAATCTACGACCTGTTCGGCATACTGTCTTACAGCTGCGTAATGTGGACGCATGTCCCACTCATCACCATGAGGCCGAAGAGGTGGCCCAGCGGCCACAGCAGCCAAATCTACATCAGGCCGGTGCAGCCTCACAAGAGACAAAGCAGCCTTCACTCCTGCGACGAGCTGCTGCCGCACCAACTCCTTGACATTGCTCACATTCCGAAATTTCGACAGAAGACCCGCAAGGCTCGTCGTCATGGCATCCAAAGGAAACATAACATGCAACACCGAGGCAAGCACCTGGCGGAGCACCCGCGATACCTGGTGCACACGATCCTGCACCGTTGCCAGAGCCACGGCACGGTCACGATCCATCCAGAAGAAGCCACCGGCCTCCATGTCATGTTGAGTCAAGAAATTGACCCGAACAGCGACACGCTCCTTCTCTTCCCTCGGAGAAAGGTTCGCACCTGCAACAATTGCAACAAATAAGCGCAAAGCCAGCAGGCTCATCCGAAGAACCGAGCTACAGCTCGAACCAAAGAACAACTTACATTGAAGCTGCTCGGACAGCCGAACCAGTTCCGCCATCAAGTACTCCTCTCTGGCCACACCACGATCCGCCTTGGACTTCCACACATCGGCATGACCGCGCAACCCAAGCAACTCCCTCTCAAGACTACGCACACGATCCCGAAGAAAAGCGAGTTGCGAGGAATTATCCAAAGATGGTCGCAGCGGCATTGCGGACGAGGTGTCAACAGGGTCAGCACCCGAAGGAACCTAGAGAAGCAGAAAAAAGAAAGGGACACAAACATTCAGACAATGGTAGAGCATAACTCAGAAGAATTCATTAAACATATAAGGCCACTATGTGGCACAAGGATTGTGTTCTTCAAAATATTTACAGCAAAAGCAGGCTACAAACTATCCTACGTCTACAACGCCTAAGACGCGGCACCCTGAGTCGCCTCGGAGCCGGACTGCCTAGCTTTGGCCCCGCCCTGCTGCCGCAGTGCATACTCAGACAGCAAATCAATGAGCTTGGGCCCATATCGCTTGCAGTGAGTAGAGTAGGCAGCAAAGGCTACCTCGGATCCATCTGCGGTCGTCGGCATCCGGGAGGTGATCTGGGGCAGGACCAGCTCCGCTCCAGCCGCCAAGGCCATCGCCAGCCCGACAGACGTGTCGATGCCCTTCTGCTTGTGCTTGTACGCCGCATGCGCTTCGGCTGACAAAGCCTCCGCCAGAGCATCCACATCATCGAGGGCCACGCCCTTAGGGACAAGCTCCTTGTAGAAGCGGCCAAGGACCTCCTTCGCCTTGGCAAGGGAGCTGACGACGGTGCTGCAGCGATCTTCGACCGCCACAGTAGCATCATCTAGAGCACTCCCGTGCTCTAGAGCACCGCGGTCAAACTCGATGCCTGCAGCATCTGAGACAAAAAAAAAGAAGAAGAGAAGACATGAAGAAAAGTAGCACAGAAGAAGACAGGAAACACGAAGAAACAAGCACAAATACAGCACTTACCCAAAATAGCCTTGGCAACAGCCATGAGCTTCGTCGCCAACTCTCTTTCACGAGCAGCCGCAACGGTGGCCAGCTGCTCCTCACGATCCGCGGCCTCCTGCTGCAGACGCTCCTTCGCTTCGGCTGCCTTAGTCAGCTCTAGCTCGAGGCGTTCCTTCGCGCCAACGGCGGCCTCGGCCTTCTGCTCCGATTGACCAAGGCTCTTCTTGAGAGCATCGACCTCACGGAGAGAAGTATTATGCTCCTCTGCATTCAAAACAAGCAAGCGTCAGAAAACAGGACCAGAATAAATAAGAAAGGCACCAAAAGGCAAACAGGTACCTTGAAGCTGCCGAAGTTTAGCCTCCAGCACCAGACGCTCCTGCACTAGCCGCTTGGCCTCCTGCACAAAAGGCTGCAGAAAAAGAAATAGCAGTAAGAAAAAGGACTTGGGGGCTACGCCCAACACAAAGGAGTAAAAGCAAAATTCGCACACGAAGACACTCGGGGGCTCCCCCCGTGGCACGAAGCAAAGGTACTCACATGCTCGGATGGCGACTCCGAAGACCCGCTGGCGAAATTCTGAGGCGCAACCACCTGCACCTCCTGCATAGGAGGATTCGGAGCGGCGCCTCCCGAAGTCGCCACCGTCTGAGGAGGAGGAGGAGACGCAATATTCGACTCCCCCATCATCTCCGCACCATCGCTGGAGGAGTCGCGGGAGGAATGCCTGCATATGAAGCAATCAGCACAAGTGCAACGTCAAGAAAAAAGGACAGTAATATAACAAGAAACTTACAAGCCCAGCGAGCTCAGGTCGAAGACAGGAGGAGTCCTTCGGGCTCTCTTCTCCTCTTTCTTCTCTTCCTTCTTCTCCTCCTTCTTTTCTTCCTTCTTCCGCTTCGCTGGCGGGTGCGGCGCTACAGCCCGCACAGGAATGGCAGGAATGGGAGAGGAAGAACCTCCATGACCGTCATCATGACGATCCAGGCACAGAGGGTTTCTGGGAGTCAGAGGAGTCGAGGCATCCGAAGACTCGATGGAGCTCCGTGATCGTTTGCGTGTATGGTCCTCACTCGACTCGTCGGCATCTTCGGCCGGAGATCGTGCCGACGGCAGTTCAGACACGGACTCCACCACCTCATTATCCGGGGCATTCGGATACCTTTTAGGCAATGGCGGTACCATGCCCGGCACCTTGAAGCTCTGCAAAATCAGAAGGGACTTTGTTAGCAAACAAAAGAAAACAAATACGCAGTCGACAAAAAGCGCTACGCGCACGAATCTACACCTGCGGAACGGCCAGCGTCGCAGAAAACGGCGGAGTCAGCGACTTCCCAGGGATTTCCTCTCCGGCCTTGAACTTCAGCGAAGGGCCCTGTCAAGATCCCCCTCGGAGATTTTCTCAGCCGAAACCCTCGTCGGATCACGGCGCCCAGAATAAAGGAACATCGGGTGCGCCCTCGCTTGGAGAGGCTGCACCCGACGCTCGAGAAACGTCCGGATGATGTCCACGCCATTCACTTCCTTCTCCGGAATTAGCTGGAGATCCTCCACCCGACGGTAAAGGGCCTCTATCTCCGCCACCTCGCCATCCAAAATTTTGTTTTTCCAAGACCTTTTCGGCTCAATCATCTGGGAGGGGTCAAAAGGAACAAGACCAAAATCTTGCCCAGGCACTACGGAGTCGCGGATATAAAACCATCGCCTCCGCCAGTATTGGACAGATTCGGACATGGAAAAAGAAAAGAAGAGAAGATTTGGACTAAGGGAGATGATGCAACCCCCAATGGGATACACACCATCCGAACCAGACTGCCTCTTCACGGAGTAAAGCTTCCGGAAGAGGCCAAAGTGCGGCTCAATGCCAAGCCAGCACTCGCAAAAAGTGATAAAACAAGCAATGTGGAGAAGGGAGTTGGGCGAAAGATGATGCAGCTGGATGCCATAGAGAAAGAGCAGCCCACGAAGGAAGTCGGATCGAAGGAAAACCCACGATAACGAAGGCAAGAAACATAACCCGATACCCAGCTGGGGACGGGATTACTCGCTGTCGGGAGTCTGACGGCCTCCCTATCTTGTGGGATCAGACCCCGCTCGCGAAGCTTGCGGAGATCTCTCTCACGCGTCTCTGATCGCCGCCAGCCACCGTCGGTGACACGGGTAGCGGCGGCGCTTTTCTTTCCTCCGGCGGCGCTAGTACCAACGGCAGACGAGGATTTCTTCGGTTTCCCCATTACGCTACGGCGGCGCCGGTGGTGAAAATGCAGAAGGGAAGACGGAAATGTGGAAGGAAATCCCAGCGCGCAGCAAGAATCGCTAGAGCACAAGGAGGCAGTGAAAACAAGAACTGATGCGGTGAAAACAAACCGCGGATTTCCCCAAAGATTATAACAACGAAGACGACGCACGGCAGCCGTCCATCCAGAAGACCTAACGCTAACGGCAGATCTGACCATACACGTGTCAGCATCACAACGAACCGTCGTTACCACGCCGTCCACTACGCGCGGAAATCGAGGAGACGCCGTAATTATCTCCACAACCCGTGTGACCGGTCAATTCAAAGACATCAAGTGGGACCAGCTGTCATTCAAGTCATCTTCGGCGTAGCGACGCTGAGGTCATTGATCGTCCAAAGATCGATGTCATCAAAAGCTATACTAGCACCAACTACAATTCTTTGGCTCCACAGCTAAGAGTACTCACTCAAATCTTCGATTCGACTAAATACTCGGGGGCTACTCCTATCAGGAGCGCTGGCCAAGCACCCGAAAGATGAATAAAGACAAAGTATTTCTTCGAGTCCTACGTCGAGTATACGACTCCACTACGGACTCGGGGGCTACTCCCATAGGGAGGATGGATTTAAGCATCCGAAAATTTTTGTGTCCTACGGACCTAATAACTGAACAATGCTAGAACTAAAGTCTCCGCTCAAGTCTACGACTCGAACAGACACTCGGGGGCTACTCCCATAGGGAGCGCTGGTCGCGCACCCTATGAAATCTTCGACTGCGATCTTTCGGATCAGCATGCAAAAACTATTCGGCAACTCTGCCCCAACAAAACGCTGAGTGAGCAACGATCTCCTTGGCCACCCGAAGCACCTCCGTGGTGACAAATGTTCGGATGTTGCGTCTGCGATGCAAATATAAGACCTGCAGATATCATCTGATGGCCTGGAAACGCACACGACTGCGCTCTGCTAGTATAAATCCGTGCCAACAGGCGTGATGAAAAATCCCGACTGACGCATTGGGTACATCAATTAAAAACACTGGAATTCCACTCCTGTAAGTCCTCCGCGGCCTGAGTCGAATTATGCCAGCATATGTTCCGGGTTCGAGTTAAGGGACTCGAACCTGAGGAAGATCGTGTTGTTTCGTCCTAAGAGCTTAATCGACCCTAATCCGGGTGAGTCGCACACGTATCAATAATCCCTACACACGTATCGTTAATACATAGTTGCACCGAAGGATTGAAGAGTCCTCACCGAATCTACGATTCGATCGATCACCGGGGATATCGACATGGTGATACCCTACGGGTACGTGACTTCAGCATACCTGGTCCAGCCCAAGGAAGGCCCACAGCAGACATACGCTGGCCCATGAAGATTTTCGGGTGGCCAAGGCCCATGACGCCTTCGGATCCTTGGAGAGCAAGACTAGCATAGATAGGAAATTCAAAGGGGTAAAACCCTAGAACCTGTAACCGACTAGGACTATGCCCGGGACCTGCCTAAGTCTATATAAAGGCCAGGAGGGCACGTCCTAGATCGGTCGACTCATACTTTCGCATACGCACCTCCACGCCAGATCGAATCAGGCACCTCAGAACCTTCGGTTCCGCTTGTAATCAAGAGCATAAGCAGGAGTAGGGTTTTCTCCGGGCCTGAACTCGTAAATCTCGTGTCCCCTGGTTGCTTGTCTGTTAACTGTTCCACGATCTCCAGCATCCCCATCTTCTCCAAAACCCAAGTCCATAACAATGGGCATTGATGAGATTAAACCTCGTCAGAAGGAGGAGGCCCCGATCTACTACTTCACCAAAAGAGATCTTCATTTCCCCCTCATTTCATTGAGGCCCCCTTTGCTCTAGTGTTTTCTTGGAAACCCTAGTTCTTGCTTCGGTTCTTACAAGCTTGTCTTTGATTGCTTTGACAGCTTGCTTGTATTTGGGAGCCTCCAATTAAGTTGTGGATGTGTGCCGTAAACTTGTAAAGGTGCCGGCTTCCACCTTGAAGGTTGCCGATATAGTGGAAGGTGAATCGATCCTATTGGGGTGAGATTCATCAGAGAACAAGGGAGGCCTTTCGTGGTGCTGGTGGTTTGAAACCACCCCCTCTCCAAACGTAGACGTACTTCCCCTCAAAAGGAAGGAACTACGGGAAACAAATCCTTATGTCCCCGCGTCCACCACTTTGGTTACTTCTATCCTTTACCACACTTTACTTACTTGTTCGTACTTTGTGTTGCGGTAGCTCTTGCATAATTGTCATATAGGTAAATTCACCTTAGTTGCATTATCTAGATAATTTACCTTATTTTCAAACCTTAATTTGAAAAAGAAGAAAATTTGAAGTAGCACCTATTCACCCCCCCTCTAGGTTCCCATACGATCCTTTCAATTGGTATCAGAGCCTCGGCTCTTTATTTGGGCTTTACCGCCTAAGAGAATATGGGTAGCAACGATGGTGATGGTGGTGGTGAGCCGACCCCGGTGACCATGGAAGATCTCAAAAACTTGGAAACAAGATTGAGATCTTCCTTGGTCAACGAAGTTAAGAAGATGCTTGAGCAACTTCTTAAAGACAAAGAAGGCTCATCACCCCCATCTCCTCAAGAGGATCAACCATCCGTTTTACCTAAAGGGAATACGTCAGTATCCCCTGAGGGTATGATGGTGGGGGGTAAACAAGACAACACTAATTCCTCCACACAACTTCATGGGGGGAAGGGTGAGCACCGTGATTCTTGGTACTCTTCCGATCCTCCCGTCCCTCACCCTCATGTGTACAATAGGGGTGACCCACCTAAGCTTGAAGAGTCTGCTACTTTTGCTCAATGGCAATCACTAATGAGAACTCATGTGCGCAGCTCTTGCATTGAACTATGGAACATCATCGAGCATGGACTCTTTATTGGGGATCCAAACAACTTGACAAGAAGAGAGGTTGTCAATAGTCAACTCAATGCCACTGCTTTGCATATGATTCAACAAGGATTGGGGACAAAGGATTATCCACACATTGAGCACTTTGGCATTGCCAAGGAAGTTTGGGATGCCCTCACCGTATTGTTTGTTGGAAATGAGAGTATGAGGAGGAACCGATATGATGCTCTAAGCAATGAAGCCGAAGGCTTCTACATGAAAGAAGGTGAAGATCACGAAGACATGTACCGAAGACTCAAGACAACCGCCACCGCTTTCAGAAATGTGGGTGCCTCACATGTGGATGATGCATGGATAAAAAGGAAATATGTGAGTGCACTCATGCCTTTTGAGCCCACCGACTTGAAGATCCTACAAGGAAGACACAACTACCATCTCATGACCTCAAATGAAGTTATGCAAGAGATGGCCGCCTTCGAAGTAGCCGCTAAGAATGCCAAAGATGCTCGTGCTCGTGCCCTTGGTATGAGCAATGTTGTCAATGTTGCATTGAAGGCCAAAGTTGTGGACCATGGGGATGAAGATGATAGTGATGAAGGCCTCTCCATGGACCATCCCGATGAAGTCAAGATTGCTCATGGTCAATATATGGCCTTCTATGCAAAGAACTTTTGGAAGAACCCCGCCAAGGCCAAGATGGAAATGCAACGGAGAAGCAACCCAAACGGGAAAAGAGAGAATACCACTAGGTTGAGAACTTGCTTCAATTGTGGTGACCGCTATCACTTTGTGGCAAGTTGCCCCTATGAGAAGAGAGAAGATCATGGTGGTAAACTTTTGTTGAAGAAGACTCTCAAGGCACCTTTCAAGAAACCTTTCATCAAGAAGAATCCCATCAACAAGAAGTCGGGAGAAATTGTCTTGATCACTCATGAAGAATACTCCTCCGACAATAAAGATGATGAAGATGAGGAAGATGAAACTTCTAATGGTGTGGTTGCTTTAGCCACCACTTCTACTCCGACATTCTCACTCTTCGATTCTCCAAATGAGAACTCTCCCACCAAGAACGTCACTTGCCTTATGGCAAGAGGAACGAAGGTATCCTCATCATCCCACTCTACTCCCTTAGATAATGATGAAATTGATGATGAGATGTCTCTTGATGTTAAAAAGGAATTAATTGCCTTTGATGAGTTTATGACTAACCTAGAAGGAGATGCTAAGTTACACTTTGGAAACATCTTAGATCAACTTTCACATACTCAAGAGCTTCTAGATGTAAGATGTAAACTTGGGCATGAACACTCGATTGAGCTAGAGGCTTTAAACAATGCTCTAGAAGAAGAACAAGAAACTAGGTTGTCACTTGAATTAAAACTTAAAGGGCTTGATGAGGCCAAAGACATTATTGTTAACAAACTCATCAAAGAGTGTGATCATGCTATTGCTAAATACAAAAGGGCTAAAAAGGACAAGATTGAGTTTGGTGTGGTTCATGAAAAACTTGCCGAGGACTTTAGGTTGCTTAACAAGGCCCACAAGGCTTTGGAGAGTGAACTCTTGTCACTCACAAAGTCCCATGAAACGCTTCAAACTCAATTGGCCAATATTCCTTCACCTAGTAACTTTATTCCATCTAGTAGTACAACTATTCTTGAAGAGAATGCTAGGTGGAAGGGGGAGCTTGCTAAGGCCACATTTCCACAAGGCAACAAGTCCATTGATGATCTTTTGAGCAAGCAAAGGCCTAGTGGTGATAAAGGGGGCATTGGTTTTTTCTCCAATACTAAGAAGAAGAAGAACAACAACAACAACAACAACAATAACAACAACAACAACAACAACAACAACAACAACAACAACAACAACAACAACAACAACAACAACAACAACAACAACAACAAGAAGGCCAAGCCTGCACAAGAGACCAACAAGACCATTGTGGATAGTAAGACCACAAGTGGTAAAACTATGTCTCATGATGACTTTGTGGGAAGTGCTAACCCTCACTATGTTCTAATGCGTGATTATTATGGTGATGTGTATGCGCAATATGTTGGCCCATATGATGGGTATATTTCTTGGTCTATTTGGGTTCCCAAGACCCTTGTTGCTAACAAAAGAGAACCCATTGAAAAATGGGTACCTAAAAATTAGCTTGATCTTTTGTAGACTTATGCTTCTGGAGGGTCAAAGTGGGTGCTTGATAGTGGTTGCACAAGTCATATGACCGGAAGCTTGTCTATTGTCAAGGAGTTAAAGCCAAATGATGATCAAATCACCGTGACATATGCCGACAAATCAAAGTCTAAGGTAATGGGTTTTGGCAAGGTTGTGGTTGCTCATGACATTACACTCGTGAACGTCATGCTTGTTGAGACCCTTGGATACAATTTACTTTCAGTCCTTGCTCTTGGAAAGATGGGCTTTGACGTCTTTATTGATGTTGATATTGTGGTCCTCTTGTGGAGCAAGTCTCTCAAGGTCGCTTTTGTTGGGTACGTCGAACATAACTTGTATGTGGTGGAATTTTTGGAGCAAACCACTACAGGTCCAATGTGCTTATTCGGAAAGGCCGATGTGGGTTGGCTATGGCATCGTCGACTAGCCCATGTCAATATGAGAACTTTGCAAAGTCTCCATAAGGAGGGCCATATTGTTGGACTAAAAGAGAATGTTTCCTTTGCCAAAGATCGTGTTTGCAGGGCATGTGTTCTAGGGAAAATGCATGACGCTCCTCACAAGCCTAAGAACTGTATCAAGTATACCAAGATCTTGGAACTCCTCCATGTGGATCTCTTTGGTCCTCCATCTCATGCAAGTCTTGGTGGGAAGAAATATTGTCTGGTGATCGTTGATGATTTCTCAATATACTCATGGGTATACTTCTTCAAGTTGAAAAGTGAGACCCAAAAGACCTTCATCGACTTCATCAACATGGTCCAACGACAATACAATATTCCCGTGTTGATCATAAGGAGTGATAACGGCACCGAGTTCAAGAACTACACCTTGAATGATTTTCTTAGTGATGAGGGGATAAAACATCAATATTCCTCTGCATACACCCCTGAACAAAATGGTGTGGCCGAAAGGAAGAACCGGACTCTTATTGAGATGGATAGGACCATGTTGGCAGAATTTAAATCTCCATACAACTTTTGGGCCGAAGCCATCTCCACCGCTTGCCATGCTTCAAACCGGCTCTACCTCCATAAAGAAATCAACAAGACTCCATATGAAATTCTTACCGGTAACAAGCCCAACATATCTTACTTCCGGGTGTTCGGTTGTAAGTGTTTCTATCTCATAAAAGGTGTTCGTTTGTGTAAATTCGAGTCTAAAGCATTAGAGGGTATTTTTGTTGGCTATGGTCTCGAATCTCACACTTATAGAATCTATGATAAGCTCTCCGGATCCGTCATAGAATCTTGTAGTGTGACATTCAAAGAATATGATGGTCCCCAAGGGGGGCGTGTTGATGCTTGTGATGCAGATAATGAAATGCCTCAGGATGCCATAGGAAGAATGGGTGTGGGATTTATCCGCCCCGTTGAGGAACCCCTTATGGCGGATCGAGAAGAACTATGCTCCACTCAAGTGGAGCCCTCATCTTCACAATCTCAACATGCTCCATCCACCGAAGAGGACATTGACTCAAGCCAAAGACAAGATGTGGACCCTCAACATGGTGATCAAAGTGACAACTCTAGTCAAGGAGAGCTTGATTCATTCGCCAGGCTGTCAGGTGGTGCCAAGACAATTTCTCAAGGAAGATCCGTACAAACTGCTTTGAGACAAGCTCAAATTGATGCTAGAAGAGCACTTGATCAAGACCAAGGTCAATCTTTGCCTCCCAATGTAGAGGATGATTCCAATGATGATCAAGGTCAAGATGATGGTCAAGACGAGGATCAAAATGAAGAAGAGGGTCCCCCAAGAAACAACACGGAGATCCATGCTCGTCGCGAAGCTAGAAAGGAAAGAATGTTGGAATTAAGAGACCACACTCTACAAAATGTTGTTGGTGACCTCAGGAAAGGCATTTCCACAAGAGCACAATTGAAAAGGTTCAGTGAACATCAATCTCACATCTCCATGATTGAACCTAAGAAAGTGTGGGAGGCTCTTGAAGATTCGGATTGGTTGGAAGCAATGCACAAAGAGCTCAACAACTTTGAGAGAAACAAAGTATGGAAGTTAGTTGAGAAGCCAAAGGATTGCCGCAATGTTATTGGAACTAAGTGGATATTCAAGAACAAGCAAGATGAGCATGGAATTATAGTAAGGAACAAGGCTAGATTGGTTGCACAAGGGTATTCTCAAATTGAAGGAATTGACTATGGAGAGACTTATGCACCCGTGGCTCGCCTTGAGTCCATCCGTATCCTTCTTGCTTATGCGGCACATCATAACTTCAAGTTGCAACAAATGGATGTAGAAAGTGCATTTCTTTATGGCCCATTAAATGAATTAGTATATGTTAAGCAACCCCCGGTATTTGAGGACCCCAACTTCCCAAACCATGTCTACAAACTTGTTAAGGCGCTCTATGGGCTCAAGCAAGCCCCACGCACGTGGTATGAGCACCTTAGAGAATTATTGTTTGAACATGGATTTGAGGTTGGGAAAATCGATCCCACTCTTTTTACTAAGAGGGTCAATGGGGAGCTTTTTGTATGCCAAATATATGTTGATGATATTATCTTTGGCTCGTCTAACAAAGCTTTTAATGATGAATTCTCAAAGCTTATGACTAGTAGGTTCCGGATGTCTTTGATGGGAGAGTTGAGAGTATTTCTTGGCTTTGAGATCAAGCAAGTTAGAGGAAGGACATTCTTCAATCAAGCCAAGTATACTCAAGATATGCTCAAAAGATTCAAAATGCAAGATTTAAATGGAGCTCCTACTCCCATGGCTACAAAGACTCATCTAGAACAAAATCCAAATGGTAAAGATGTGGATCAAAAGGTATATCGGTCCATGATTGGTTCTTTGCTTTACCTTTGTGCATCTAGACCCGATATTGTGTTGATTGTAGGTGTGTGTGCAAGATATCAAGCGGCTCCTTAGGAAAGCCATTTAATGGCGGTCAAGAGAATCTTTCGATATCTAGTTCATACCCCATTTTATGGTCTTTGGTATCCTCGAGGCTCAACATTTGCTCTTTGTGGATACACGGATTCGGATTGGGCGGGTGATAAGGATGATAGAAAATCAACATACGGGGCTTGCCAATTTCTTGGTAGGTCATTGGTATGTTGGTCTTCTAAGAAGCAAAATTGTATATCTCTCTCTACCGGTTTAGTATGTATGCCGCTAGTGCTTGCACTCAATTGCTATGGATGAGGCAAATTTTAAAGGAATACGGTGTCCATTGTGACAAAGTGCCTCTTCTATGTGACAATGAAAGTGCCATCAAAATTGCATACAACCCGGTGGATCACACAAGGACAAAGCATATTGAGATTCGTCATCACTTCATTCGAGATCATGTTGCTCGAGGTGATATTGATCTATCCTATGTGTTAACCAAATATCAACTTGCCGATATCTTCACGAAGCCACTTGATGAAGCAAGGTTTTGCTACTTGAGGAATGAACTAAATATCGTAGATTCAAGGAGCTTTACTTGATTATCTTGCACGCTCACCTAATCCTCGACCCATATTTAGTTTAGGTGTAGGCATGGACATAGGGGGAGTGCAGTCCTAATTGATTGGACCATCCCTCCCCCCATTATGCGCAAAGTAAACAAAATCATTCCTCTTAATATCATTTTGTGATATGTGAGCTTAATGATGAGTTTCGGTAATGGACCCAAGATATATCTTCGTGGTGCCAAGCCGAGTATACTCAAACATGGTGGCCTAGGCCACTGCCCCCTCTCAATCGAGAGGTTGATGTGCTTACTCGTGTTTATCACTTTTGAATTGGTTCTTACTCGTGTTTGTCATCCTCTAGTTGGTTTTGTTCTTTTGGTCGTGCACTCACATTTGGCTCTCCATATGTTTTTAGTAATTTTTGAGTGCATTGGCCCATATCAGTGTGACTCTCTAAACCCATGCCATTCTTATCCCCCGACAAAACTCATCTACTCTGCACAAGAACCTTCCATTCTATGTATCTTGGCTCTCGGTCCTGATGGTTACAGTACTACCGGTTCTCACTAGCGGTACTACCGCCAAACGGTACTACCATAAATGACTAGCGGTACTACCGCTTCTGGATCAGTTTCCAGGGTCCTGTCTGGAAACTTCCCAGGTGCGGTACTACCGGTAGTTGTCTACGGTACTACCGCATAGAGGTACTACCTCTCGTGGCTCCGGTACTACCGCTTGTGCGTGTCAGTTAAGATTGGAGACGGGGGAGAGGCACCTCTCAGTGCCTCATTAGTTCCCCGTCTCCACTCCTCACCAGCACTGCCGCCGGAGCACGAGAACGCCGCCGGAGCCCCGCCCCTTTCTCCTTTTCCCGGATCCACACCGGATCCGGCCTCCTCGCGGGCTCCTCCTTATTCTCCACCGCCATGGACACCGGTACTACCGCCCTCCTCCTCTTCTCACTTGTTTTTTCCATTGAATCTAGGGTAACTTTGATTCTTGGCTAAAACACGTATTGTTGAGGTTGTACCGTGTGCTATATACTAGATCTACCACTTTGTCCGATGGAATTCTTGTTTTACAACAAATTTACTGCCCGTACATGGATTTCTGTCTCAGATCTACACTGTGGTCTCGGGCCGGTAGTACCGAGAATCTTTTTCCGGTACTACCGCTTCGTGGTACTACCGCCGGTGCAGGTCCGATACTACTGCCCTGTACTGATAGCAATTTTTTTAAACCAAGAGTTCCATCCTCTGTTTGCCTCGGGTTCTTGTGCCCTTACCCCTATGCTAACTCCCTCGTTCTTTCATAGGTGCAGGGGGTTCCCGGGGATCGCGCAAACGCTCCAAAGCTCACCATGAGATCGAGGACTATGAGTCAGAGTCAGAGACTGAGTCAGAAGAGGAGGTCATGCCTCAACCTAGCGCCCGTCTGAAACTGCAAACAACTCATGGTCGTCGGGTGGGGGGGTCAAGCAAAGTGCTGGTCGTGGTAAAGCTCCTCCATCTCATCCTCCCTCCGGTCCTCGCAAGAGCCACAGTTTAGGGCCATCTGGGCCAAAGCTGCTATCTGATTTGTCTGAGTCAGAATTTCATGACCTGCGGGTTGTCAATCCATATGTGGCTGCTCGCTCTCATGCTCGGTAAGGTAGCCTCTTATTTACGCAGTTCCAGGAGCGGGTGTTCCATGAGATCCTCATGAAAGATGACAAAATGGTGGTCTCTCAAAAGTGGATCGAGATGAATCATGTGAGGAAGAATCCGCAATACTTTGGTGAAGCTCTTGAGATTTGCACCAACATTGGCTTGCTTCCCATCATGGAGTTCCAGTGCAACTATGATCCCATGCTCATTACTCAGTTCTATGCAACCGTTCACTTTGCCAAGAATCAGACTCGGACTCTCACCTGGATGACCGAGGGTGTTGTCAAGCAAGCAACGTTGGCTGAGTTCGCGGCTATTCTCGGGTACGAAGACCGTGGCAAAGACACTCCCGTTGGCTTTCGGTGCCATGACAATGATTGCCCCAAGAAGAAGGATGCTCTTGCACCACTGTACATCAGGGGGCGTGACATCCCTGGAAAGATCAAAGGGCTTCTACCTACATATGACATCTTGCATCGCATCTTCCGTGAGACCGTCGCCCCCTGTGCTGGGAATGTTGATGAGATACATGCCTTCATGGTGGATATTATGCTCGCCACCTTTCACCACCGTGACTCTGGCCTACCTATGGATGTGATGGATGTTATTTGGAATGAAATGGTCTGTGCCACTTTTGAAAGGAGGGTGCCTCCTTTTGCTCCGTATATCATGGCTCTCATTATTAGCAAGTGCCCTGTGATTGCCCATGACTTGCCTTCTCTTCGCCTTGTCACTCACCGCCACAAGAATCTGTTGATCAAGACCCATCTCAAACCATGCAATGCCAATGGTCAGATTGTTGATGAGGATGGGAACCCTGTTGTGGAGGAATCCGGTGATGCTGATGATGCCCAGCAGGATGCTGACTTTGTGGTCTCAAGCCCGCTCAGCCATCTTGGGCCAAGAGGTTTGAGGCCAAACTCAAGAAGATATTCTGCCTCCAAGTGGACAATCAGAAACGCATGTACGAGGCCCATGTCTATGCCAAGAAGTCATGTGCTAGTTAGAAGGAAATGATGGAGGCTCAAGGTTTGACCATCTCCAAGGGCTCCGAGAACAACATTACCCCAGAAGACCAATGGACCTCCAGGCACAGCCACTGGGATGATGATGCCACCTCCTCCTTCCGTGCCCCGCCAAATCATGATGATGCATGGGAGGATTATGATGGCGAGTGATCTCCGAGATGTTAGTGTTGCTCTTGTCCCCTTTTTTGGCGTCTTGATGCCAAAGGGGGAGAAGTTGTACATTAGGTATGCGGGATTTGCGAGGGAAAAGTCACAAGCTCGTTCTTGCCATTGATTTTTATTCGCTTGTGAACTTTATTTACTTGCCTCTTATTATGTGTGACTTATTATGTGTGAACTAACTATTTGTGCTATGTATGGTGAGACTGTGTGGTTATCATATGGATCCATCTTGTGTGTAATATGGCTATTCTCATTTGGATCCATCTTCTGTGGTGTATGTGACGACCTTCCCCATTCCTAATCGATATTGGTCATCACATGTTATTTAGCAAAGGTATGTGCTCTATGTGCGACTTCTACTCCCAGGTAACTTATTGATAGAATGGGGCTTGATTCTACATATCCAGGGGGAGCCCCATCTCTATCTTGTCGTCATTGGATTACCCTCAAAATGTGTGTTGTCATCAAACACCAAAAAGGGGGAGATTGAAAGAGCATTTCCTATCCCTAGTGATTTTGGTGTTTTATAACAACACACATTTTGGACTAATTATTTGCCAAGTGTATCGCAGGTGCATTAAAAAGTCTTGCAATGGTTAAACAACCGTCCAGAAACTTTCTGCCTGGTGCGGTACCAAAAAGCGGTAGTACCGCTTTTTTGCTACGAATGCAGATTGTGATCAGTTGCTAAAAAGCCACTGCTGCGCTAGGTACTAAAAAGCGGTAGTACCGCATTTTAGTACCTAGCGCGACAGTAGCTTTTTAACCACTTGTCAAAAGCTACTGCCCGCTCCGGTACTAAAATGCGGTAGTACCGGATTTTAGTACCGTGCGCAGCAGAGCCTTTTTCCAACCTATAAAAGGCCACTGCTCACCCCGGTACTAAAATGTGGTAGTACCGCATTTTAGTACCTGGCGTGGCAGTAGCCTTTTGTATGTTGGCAAAAGCCACTGGCTGCCTAGGTAGCAAAATGCGGTGGTACTGCATTTTGCTATCTGGCGTGACAGAGAGTTTTTTCGACCAAGTTGCTGATTCCACTGCGCGTCCGGTAGTACCGGTTGCCACTTGCGGTACTACCGCTTTACGGTAGCACCAAGTGTGGTACCGATGTGGCCAGGGCTTATGAAGTTTGAGAGTTGGTCTTCCGGTACCAGGTCCGGTAGTACCGGAGTTAGTACCACTTGCACTTCCGGTACTACCGCTGCATTAATGGCTGCAATGGCTAGATCTCTTGGAGGGGTATAAATACCCCTCCACCTACCTTGGGACAAAGTGCTCATCCACATTAAATTCAAGACCACCATTGGAGCCACCAAATCTTCAAGATCTCCTCAATCCACCACCCAAAGTCTTTGATCTTTGGGGAATCGAAGGAGGAGGCCCCTATCTACTACTTCACCAAAAGAGATCTTCATTTCCCCCTCATTTCATTGAGGGCCCCTTTGCTCTAGTGTTTTCTTGGAAACCCTAGTTCTTGTTTTGGTTCTTACAAGCTTTTCTTTGATTGCTTTGACAGCTTGCTTGTATTTGGGAGCCTCCCATTAAGTTGTGGATGTGTGCCCTAAACTTGTAAATGTGCCGACTTCCACCTTGAAGGTTGCCGATATAGTGGAAGGTGAATCGATCCCGTTGGGGTGAGATTCATCGGAGAACAAGGGAGGCCTTTCGTGGCGTTGGTGGTTTAAAACCACCCCCTCTCCAAACGTAGACGTACTTCCCCTCAAAAGGAAGGAACTACGGGAAACAAATCCTTGTGTCTCCGTGTCCACCACTTTGGTTACTTCCATCCTTTACCGCACTTTACTTACTTGTTCGTACTTTGTGTTGCGGTAGCTCTTGTATAATTGTCATATAGGTAAATTCACCTTAGTTGCATTATCTAGAGAATTTACCTTATTGTCAAACCTTAATTTGAAAAAGAAGAAAATTCGAAGTAGCACATATTCAACCCCCCTCTAGGTGCTCATACGATCCTTTCAGCGGCGGAGGCAGGAAGCCTGGTCGACTACTATGACGATCTCACGCAGGCGCGGCGGCGGCGGATTTACTGCCGCGGCGGATGGAAAAGCGCCATCAATGGCGAATCTTGCGGCGGCCGCCGGGGTTGGTGCAATGGCAATGGGAAAGGGGAGAGCGTGGGCGCGGACAGAGTTTTCCTCTGGTGGTTGGCCTTTCACGAGCGGACGGGAGAGATAGCGCGCGCTTGACTCGGGCCGTCAATTTTGGGTCGCTGTGCGTGCGAATATAGCGCACCCGAATATAGGGTCTCTGCTGGAGGGCACTAATGGGCCGCACGTACGCTATATCGGCAGTTAATTTAGTGCAGGCGCCATATAGCGCCTTTGCTGGAGTTGCTCTAAGGATACGCGAAAGATCATTAGACTTGGTGAAGATATTTTTCTGAGTGCAACATTGAAATAAAAATAGCTGTGTTTCTCCAAAAAAAAAGTAGAATCTAGCTACGTTTATCTGAAATTAGGCTCCTTTTCTTCTTATCATCCAAAGATACTGTTAAGCAACTTACTCCAATGTCTTCCAACTTGTGGCTTTTCTCTATTATCTTCAAACCTATGTTGGTTTTTGTCATCTTTTTTCTTCTCACACTATCACCCTATATATCTGCGTACCTGGCTCCATATCAGCCATTTGATCACATGATAATATTGCGTCTCTGCAAATGTACGGGAATAAATTCATGAATAGATCATTTGGATTTATCTCAACAATCTTCTAGTGTTTGGTTGCTGACTTGCTGCATTTGGAGTATGGTGATGATGATCTTAGTAATATTGTTATATATGTATAGTTGCACCAGATATTTTCTTAAATGTCAGGTTACCATTGGATTGCAATGTCTGAAATTCAGCTTTGATTTTCATCTTCATTTTTTAAGGGTTCAATAGAGAGCCAAACGGCTCACTAGAATCTTCAATGAGCATTTATCGTGGCGTTCACCGGAGAAATGCCTGGCCGATCAAGCAAGTAAGAAATGTGACAAAATTAAGAGGAATTGTCATGTGCCATCTCAAAAAACCTAGTCACGGGAAGCCGTGGTGGTGGCCGGTATTCGACAATGGACTTGTGAACTCGGCCATCCCAATAGTTTTTCCAAATGGCACACGACAATCCTTGATAATTCTTTAGCCATCAGGTATCACAAAAATGACAATTGACAGGTCCAAAAACATATGAAGAAATCCACCAAGGGGAAGATAATAAACTTTTTGACGAAGCCTTTCCATCTAGACCACACTACCATGTGCACTTCAAGTATTCCAGTTCTTTTTTTTTACATAAGCATTCCAGTTCTACATATACAGTTTTCTTGTTGTTTAACAAAAAGGAGGAAGGGCCATCAGCGGGAACAACTGAACTGGACGGTTCATTCAACATGAAACTTACAAACATATCAAGAAAAGCAGTTACTTTGTCTCAAAATTATACTACTTGGCTACCAACAGCCACAAATCAATGCAATGTTGGTGCTATACTAGGAAAAACAAATCTCTACACATGGGCGGTCTAACACGAAGAATCACACGAGGCATAATCCGGACGACCAAGGACTCATATGACTATTCGCACAAGTAAGCACTTTGGTGGCACCTGCCTTATATCCCCACTTAACTGGTCCACATCAAAGAATTGGTGATTAAGAATCTGGAGTTCAGCATCAGCGATGAAGAATCTGCAAGGGCAATGAATCATTTCAGTCCTAGTCGGACCGTCTAGATTGAAGCACGCCAAATGCCCGCTCCATATCCTTCCTACAAGCATCTTGTTCTTTTGCAAACCTCACGCATAATTCATCACTAGGATTGTGGATTGTATTCATAAGTTTTGTCCAATCAGGATAGATGCCATGACCTAGATAATACTATTTGTTTTCTTTAAAGAAATATCATTGGTTATATGGATGGCCATTGATCACATATTATCGGCAATATTTGGCTCTCTTGGGTAAACACACTCATGTCAACAATTTTCATGCTAGGTCGCATGAACACAATACGGCATGCATAACTCTAAGTATACACAAGTACAAGTCATATGCTCCTTTCAAGGATTTATGTTTTTTGGATTGATAATTATGTATACCGTGCTACCAATTGTGCTGCCTATTCCATTTATAGAAAAAACAATGCTTACTCGTTTTGGATGATTATATTATATGCAATGCTTTTTTACATGAGTAATGCCATTTAGTTGCTAACTTTGCAGTGGTGCTAAGAATTTTGTGGACTAATTTGATTCCGGGGTAGGGTCACTTCATGACTAGATTTATCGAAATCCAAAGACATTTAACTAGAGGATTCCCTGTTCACCGACTTACATTAAACACACTACTCAAGTATATTTTTTAAATAATCACGCCCAAAGCCTTTTTTTTTCATCTACCTTCCTCTTTATTGTTTGAAAGATAAAATTTCTATTGAATAATTAACGAGAACATGTATGACTTCAACCAAAAGGATATATATACATGTCCATGATGTAGTAAGTTCCACACTGAATGTGAATTCATGTACATAATTGCATGGATCTACTAGTACCCATACTCACTTGATATTCTGATCTGTTTTGGTCAATAAAAGAGCAGTCGGGCGTTCAGAAATTCTGCAAGTTGAGACTGATGATAGTTCATGGAGGGCACCTACCTGCGTTGCGGTAGGTTTGGAAGTCATCAGGAGCTCCTGTGTTGCGTATTGGACATTTTGATCGTCTCTTTGGTTGGGAACAGTAGCATAGCATGAATGATAGGGGAGCCGGCTGCACTAGCGTAGCTCTTGCTAAGTTAGGAGCCAAACTTAGCCAATATTAATCGTGTAAACGAAGGTGGGTGGCAACATTGCAGCAATGGCACCCTAAATCGCTGGAGAAATCCTAACTCTCCCTGCAAGCGTGAAAGCACTGTGCGGCAAGGGAGAGCACACTACAAACCTGGAAGAGCCGAACGATCATCATCGGCGGAAAGCTCTTGAATAGGAAGAAGTATAGAAAACTCCAGGGAATAGAGAGGAGAGTCGTTGGATGTCCTTTGAATAGTTGATATTGGGTAAGTTGGTACTACGAAGCAAGCGAATTGTTGCTGGATTATTCTTCCCATGAATATTCTTGGTCACTTGAGGCACCACTTGTTAATAAAAACCTGAAAATCAACAACAAATATTTCCTCGGATACCACCCCGGTCACACCAGCTCATTAAGAGCTTGTTCGTTTTGGTGGGATTTAATCTATGCGTGGAACCAATCCAGGCTTGGATTGGATGAATCCCATACCATCATCCAATCCATGCCAGACTCTAATCTCTGCAAACCAAGTCTGAGCAATCCAAAACACATCCGTTCGTTTAAGCCACATGGATCATCTAAATTTTAAACTCAACAGAAGAGAACATCTACATCGTACATGATACAACATAAAAATTCAATCCTTTTTTTAGTCATAATACTGTCACATATATTCCAAAACTTGATAGTTCTTACAACTTTTCAAGACCACTATGCAATGGATAAACATGAATAATTACATTACATATAGTCGTTCTTTTTTATAGCCTTGCACACTGCAACATATACTTCACAATCTAACAGTACGTAACATGCGAATCAAAACCGTTATGCAATGATCTCAAAAAAAACCGTTATGCAATGGAATATATATGGTATCGAAGCAAGGCGCAAACATTAATTCTAGTGACCCAAGTTTCTCCAAGAACAAAAATATTTGAGCAGCTACACTTCCTCCATTATGTGATGGTTTTCAGCACAATGATCTTCATAGCAGATTTCAAAGTAAAGAACATAAAGATAGTCAGCACAATTTTGATTTACAAAGCTATAGGTCACCATACACTTGTTAAGATGGGTACTGAATATGATTTAAAAGTTGTGATCAAAGTAATACGCTACTGTCATGTTACTAATCTTTCTTGCTTACTTAGAAAAAAGAGAGCTAAGAGATTAAACATGTATATGTTAGTTGACTGCCTAGATTCTTCTAGAAGTGACACCCAGAGCTACAACCACCGTAACGGGCAGACGGACAGACGAACATAGAAAATTAAGAAATCTTATTCAATAAGGGGGCGTGTGTCGGTCACCGTCACCACGCCGCTGCCCCGTCGCTGCCAGTCACATGGTCTCTCTCTTTTTTTAGTGGATCCCGTGGTCTCTATCTGTCGTGGATAATTTACAAGGGTGAGGTGGAGAGAGTTTTTTCCAGACCTTGTTGTAGAAGGTGGATTGGATTGGTTGGGCTATTTTTCCGTCTGGGAATAAGTGGGCTGGAAAAAATTCATCCGGCTTGGAAAACCAAGATTGGACCACAATCCAGCTCAATCCATGTCTCCCGTGGACTAAATGAACGAGGCCTAAGAGTAAATCCAGCAAAGGCGCTATATCGCGGCGTGCTCAAACTGGTTTGCAGCGCGTGTCATCCTCGTTTAGCTCGCGACACACATTTATCCTTCGACGGAAGTGCTAAAAAGGCAGAGCGCCAAAAATTGTCAACATCGCCCCCCAGTAACCGGCGCAAACAAGTCTCGCAGCCAACAATAGGATGCACAAGATCAAACAAACCCAAATAATTCAACAATAAATTGTCTAGTTATTATTACAACACAAATAAATAATAGAACAAATACAACAATTGTTCACCTACATATACAAGGTTTTCATCACCAATATAACAAATTGTTTTTCATCAAATCAACAAACATTCAAATAAAATAGGTACTACGGTTTGCCATTCCATTTCCACCACTCCTCTATTAGATATTTTTGAAGCTCATCATGCACTTCATTGGACCGTTGAAGAACATTGATGTCATTGCATGATCCGGGCATTCCAAAGAATGCATGCCAAATCCAAGTCTTATAATTTGTCATAGATTCAAGGATGATAGTGGAATCCTTCTTGTGCCCTTTAAATTGTCCATGCCAAGCCGCATGACAATTCTTCCAACTCCAGTGCATACAATCAATAGAGCCAAGAATTCCTGAAAAACATTGAGCCTTGTTCTCCTCCAAAACCCTAGCCGTGTGTGCAGCATTGGGGGCTCTAAGGTAGGTGGAGCCAAACACCCGCACAATTGCAACGACGAAGCGCTTGACACACTCGATGGCTTGACTCTCATCCATAGCCAAATGGTCATCAACTAGATCCACCGTTATACTGTATGCCACCATGCGCAAGGCGGCGGTCACCTTTTGGTAGGTGTTATGCCCAAGTTCTCCGACGTCATTCCTCCTTTGCTAAAAAAAAAAGGTCATACTTCTTCACCTCCTCCGCTATGGTCTTGAATAAGTTGATGCTCATCTTAAAACAGCGATAAAAGTAGCTCTAATGGGGGCCCTCAAACTACTTGATGATATACTACTAAATATGATATCTCATTGCAATTATCTCAATTTTAATCATAGACATGCTAATAAAATTTTATATAACCATGAACAGACGTTGTAAAAAGGATGTAAAGAATTGGAGATCATGAAAGAGTTTGAGCATTGAGAAGGCACTAAGCACCACCCTGATTATAGATAAACCTATCTTCTAGAGCCTAGCAAAATCGACACTTAATTCGATTTTATTAGACTGGATGGATATTATTCATAGGGAATTTGCTGAAATTCAGAATCAGAAATCACAGTGCAACAACTTCGAAATTTAGAATCAAAACTGAAGCATTCTCAATGATTTATCAAATGTGCAACCACTGTTATCGTCGTCACCACTATTACCATGCTACGATTGGCTAATCAGCTAAATGCTTGGTTATCCAGCAAATCCGATCCAAACATTTACATCATGGAACCCTTTATCTGTTGGGAGCACGATGTTTCTGAACACGACCACCTCTAGGATCTTTGCAAATATCTCTAAAACCTTCACTTTATTCTTCGGATATTCAGATCCGGGGCACGCCGCCACCTTGACAGCCACAAAGACATCAGACCATGCTCCGACACAGTAGGCTGCAAGGCATTTCATCATCTCCAGCTTGCCCAGGACCCAACATATCCAGGAGATATGTGAGACGAGACAATGGAAGTCCTGCTGAAGCTCGCTATCAATGTTGCCGTCAGTTGTCCCCATCTGCTTGATCAGTGCAGAATTTTTTAAATCATTGAACTTGTTCATTAAACCTGCGACCTAATCCTTCACCCGAGACTTCACAGTGTCACCGACGTCAACTTGACAAAGTCGACTGTTTCGTCTAAGTTGAGCCTGTAGGCGTTGTTGTCTCAGCCACTATCATTTGATTCGAACTGTAAGTAAGATCTCCTCACGTGCTGCTCTTTCATGCCTCGTTCTCTGAAAAATTGCTCATGTTCTCCCCATTTCTAGCCAGAAAACAAATTATAGAAGCAAAATGTTGCTGGTAGACAGTTCCTGGACAATGTGAATAAAGGCAGGAACTGTCTACCAAAAAATACTAAGTATTGAGTAAATTTGGCAAGTACTAAAACTAAGACTACATTATCTATTCTTGATTCTAAGAAGAAAAGATTGGATTACTTTAACATTTGTACCTGACTGCCAGTGTTGAGGGATGCTAGCTTAGTTATCGTGTTGGGAACACCTACTACGGAGATTGTCATCATCTTTTGTCCAATCTTTAGTTCCTGGAAATAATATTTGGTTGAAGGACGGGACACATATCAAACAACTTCTTATAAGGTATCTGAAGTAATCTCTGATGGAATATTTTAAGAAAATAATTAATTGAGCACAATGGAAGCCCAATTACTTGCCAGTTCACAAATACCTTCTTCAAGTCGGGTACCTCCAGAACCGCTTCCAGGTTCAACATGGGCTCCCCCATTCACTACATTTGTCACCTGTATTTGAACGACTCCTCTATGGCCAAGACCTGCAATGTCATAACAACATTTCATGATGAAACAAAAGTAAAAAAAAACTTGAGTTCAGCTTGTTTAGAATGACCTTTCATCATAAGGTGGCGACAGACGCATCTTGCTGGAAGAGAACCTGCTGTTGACGATCTCGTGTACCTTAAGGCTCTTTGTGAACCCTCCCTAGCCTGTGGCGCAGAACGAGTCAACTTTGTTTAAAAAAATATGGGAGAGTGAACTTTCTAAGCCAGAAACTGAAATCCGGCTCATAGATGATGAATCAACAGCAAAATTATAATGTAAAAATGACATGGAGTAATATGAAAAAAGAAAATCCTTGTCCTCTACTTTTATAAAAGTAAGTTTCTCATGATATACTGCATGAAATGAATAGGAAGACAATGAAAAATTATATATCATGAAAATACCCAGCGCAAACTTAACTGTGGGCACTCGACACCATTCTAAACTTAAGAAATTTGGCAGGCTTGCATATTTTCAGAGCCTAGCCTTTATGATATTACCAGAAATTTAGATCCTCTCACATGTGGTGGTGAATCTATTATCAGAATGGTTATGGGAAATTTATGATATTCCAAGTTTCGAACTTCTCTTTGTAGCTCCCCTTAAGTGGTGATCATGAGCAATAAGAAACCTCAAGGTAGTATATAGTAGTACTGTATTTTGTATTCTTATTCATGGAAATGAAGCACAATATAACCTCACAATGAGTGAAGGAAAATGCAAGAACAAATTGATTTTATCGGCATATGTCCTTGGAAATAAAGTTATCAAATCGTTACTTCTAATGGCAAAAAGGTCATCTTAATTTATGATCAAAACCCCATCCCGAACTCCTTTGCTAATCTCTAAATCAGTTATACTTGATAACAATTTAATAATAGTTCATTGAAAGAATAAGGACAAATCCAACAACAGGATCAATCAGTACCTGGATCCCTGCTTGTATTGCATATTTCCATGAAATAATACTGGATATAAATACTTGAAACTTGACAAGCGAAATGCGAGTACCAGCATATGATTGTGATCCCTCAAGATATCTGTGGTAGTATAGATATTCACCCATATTTAAAATCAATGATTTTAAATTGTAGCATTTCTTGTCCTGGAAGAAAAGAGAGAATCAGTAATCTTAGTAAAATAATTAACGGAAAAAAAATTCAGAAATTGGATATACATATGAGTAATACATTGATTTGGCGGATTATATCAGTCGTGTTCTCTGTTTTTATAATAGGAAAGGGATACTACATCCGTACAGATTATATACATGGATTCAGCCCCATCAGCTGCACAAGAATAGAACTGGTCATGTACATGCATTGCCCGCGTCTGTACCCACATGCTCGTCCACGATGCAATTAATCTTCGTAGCTGAGCGCTTTGTACTGCTACTCTTTAACCAAAATGAATTCCCTAACCTGCTAGTCGATAGTGCTGGTACCCTAAACACCCAAACGTGAACGCCCCCTTCCTCCATGCAGTGGGCGCTAGATCTAGTGGCCAACTTGTAACACCCCCGGTCACTCCGGACCGACGGCTGTCACTTCTGGCAGATCAATAGGATCTCTAGACTAACCCTACAGATCAATACTAGTCTTTTCTGTGCACTTTATCCTCACTCGTGCGCACCCGGTACCCACTTCCCGGTCGGTCACCCATCCTAGAATTGCTCTAGGCCAAGCACGCTTAACCTTAGAGTTCTTTTCGAATGAGCTTCCAGAAAAAAAGTTGCAACTTGTTGGTATGGGTTTCCTATCAATCCTATTGAGCCATGCGCCAGGGTCTCACATACACCCACCCTTAGAAGATCGACGTCCTCGTCGATCAACCACAAGCCAGGAACATCCCCTTTTGGCACACGTCTGTGCGTCCAGTGCCGGCACATGTGCCATGCCGTATCCACTCCGGGCCACACGCGCCATGCGCCATATGTCCGCCACTGACCCACACACGCCCATGTAACCGCAAGGGTCGGCTCTGATACCACTTGTAATACCCCCGGTCACTCCGGACCGACGGTTGTCACTTCTGGCAGCTCAATAGGATCTCTAGACTAATCCCACAGACCAACACTAGTCTTTTCTGCGCACTTTGTCCTCACTCGTGCGCACCTTCACTTCGGTCACCCATCCTAGAATTGCTCTAGGCCAAGCACGCTTAACCTTAGAGTTCTTTTCGAATGAGCTTCCAGAAAAGAAGTTATAACTTGTTGGTATGGGTTTTCTATCAATCCTATTGAGCCATGCGTCAGGGTCCCACACAACACCTAGCCATGTCCTGTAGGGGTTCGTAGCAAGGAAAACAAAAAATTTCTATCGCATACAAACAAACAAGCCAAGATCTATCTACTAGATTGCAGCAACGAGTCGATGGAATAACTCACCCTCGAAGATTCCAAAGTGTTTAACGAGAGCAGATTCTCGTGGGTGATGTAGTCGTACTCTTTCCGATCTCAAGATCGCGTAGACGATCCTTCCGGCATCACGTTCCAAAGCGCTCCCGTAGTCGGTCACACGTTAAATTTTCGGCGAAGACCTTCCTCTCCTTGTTCCAGGCAGCGGAGGTTGTAGCACTCTCCTCGCGATTCCGGCAAGACTGGCGTGGTACCAGGAAGTAGAGGGAAATCCTCAGCAGGCCTTAAGCCGGTGCGAGTATGGTGGAGCTTATGAGAGAGGCTATTAGTGGTCTAGTAATTAGACACACCAATTAGAAGGCTCTAAACCAATTAGAAGGCTCTAAACCGAAATAGCTCTAAACCGGGGTTTAGGTCTAGGGTTTAGTTTAGAGGATAGGAACTTGTGTGTAGTAGGAGGGGAGCCCTGCCCCTCCTTATATAGGTGGGAGGGGCTGGCCGGCCAAGGGGAGGAGTTCCTCCCCAACTCGGCCTTGGGAGGTGCGCCGGCCAAGGGGAGGAACCCTCCTCCAACTCGGCCTCCACCAATCCTCCTCTTTTCCCACTTCCCAAAATTGCCGTTTGACTTTCAAACTAGCCGTTTGACTTTTCAATTTAGGATTTAAATAAACCCTTTATTTTGGACAGCGAGAACACTTAGTACATGATGCAATCATTCCAATATGTAATGACACATTCATGTACCCTTCCCCCTCCGGAGTGCCGGACATTCCGGGACCTTCTAGAATGTTCCCGATGAAAACACCGGAACCATTCCCCAACTCAAAGCAGGACTTTCCTTATATGAATCTTATTCTCCGGACCATTCCGGATCTCCTCGTGATATCCCGGATCCCATCCGAGACTCCGAACAACATTCGGTCTCTTTCTCATAATACCATAACTACTCAAACAACGTCGAATCCTTAAGTGTGTCTCCCTACGGTTCGTGAATTATGCGGACATGATCGAGACACTTCTCCGAACAATAACCAATAGAGGAATCTGGAAATTCATATGGCTCCCACATATTTCACGATTACTTTGCGATCGAATGAACCACTTACATACGATACCAATTTCCCTTTGTCTCACGATATGTTACTTATCCGAGGTTATGATCGTTGGTATCTCTGCATACCTAGTTCAACCTCGTTACTGATAAGTACTCTTTTCTCGTTCCCGTGATATGTGATCCCTTGTGACCAAGTCACATGCTTGCAAGCTAATTGGATGACATTTCACCGAGAGGCCAGAGAATATCTATCCGTCATGTGGATGGACAAATCCACTCTTGATCCATGTGTTTCAACCAATACTTTCCGAACACTCAATGCCACCTTTATAGCCACCACATTACGGTGTGGTGTTTGATGACATCAAAGCATCCATCCGATAAAGGTGATATGCATGATCTCATGGTCGAAGGAATTAGGTTACTATGTATCAGAAAGCATATAGCAATTGAACTATTGAAATGACTTGATCTTTATGATACGCTTATCTATAGGAGTATGTCCACCATATCATTCTCCTAACGATATGATCTTGTTGTTAATAACATCTCAATGTTCATGATATGGAAACCACAATCATCTATTAACCAACAAGCTAGTATTATATAGAGGCTTTACTAGGGACTTCAAATTAAGTTTACAATTCACACAAGTATTAATGTTTCCTTGTTAATACTATTATAGCATGAATATAAACATTTATCATAAACACAAAGATATATAATAATAACTACATTTATTATTGCCTCTAGGGCATATCTCCAGTCTCCCACTTGCACTAGAGTCATCTAATCTAGATTACATGGTAATATACCGAACACCCATGGCAGTTTGGTGTTGGTAATGTTTGCCCTCGGGAGAGGTTTAGTCAACGGATCCGCCACATTCAGATCTGTGTGTACTTTGCAAATCTTTATATCCCCATCCTGGATATGTTCTCGAATATCGTGAAAGCAGCTTGATATGCTTCTTGTGTGACCTTGGTTCTTGCGCATTGGCTATGGCGCCCATGTTATCACAGTAGATAGACATTGGGTCCAGCGCACTTGGAACCACACCCAGCTCTGTAATGAACTCTTTCATCCATATCGCTTCTTGTGAAGCCTCCGAAGCAGCCATGTATTCCGATTCAGTTGAAGATCTCGCCACAACGCTTTGCTTTGCACTCCTCCATTAGCTTCTGCACCATTCAAAATAAATACGTATCCAGTTGTGATTTAGAATCATCCGGATCGGTGTTCCAACTAACATCGGTGTAACCATTAACAACGAGCTGTTCATCACCTCCATAAGAAAGAACCATATCCTTAGTTCTTCTCAAGTACTTAAGGATGTTTTTGACATTGTCCAATGATCCACTCTGGATCACTTTGATATCTGCTAGTTAGACTAACGAGATATGCGATGTCGGGTCTAGTACATAGCATGGCATACATTAGAGATCCTATGGCTGATGCATAGAGTCTTACTCATCCTTTCTCTATCTTACGCGATGTCGGACTTTGAGTTTTACTCAAGGTCATATTGGCAAACATGGGCAAGAACCCTTTCTTGCTATCTTCCATTCCAAACCTCTTTAGAACTTTGTCCAAATATGTACTTTGTGACAATGATATTTGGCGTTTCGATCTATCTCTATAAATCTTTATGCCTAATATGTAAGCTGCTTCGCCAAGATCCTTCATTGAAAAACTATTATTCAAATACTCTTTGACACTATTAAGAAGGTCTACATCATTCCCAATCAACAATATGTCATCCACATATAGTATTAAGAATGCTACAGAGCTCCACTCACTTTCTTGTAAATACAAGCTTCTCCATAAGTTTGTATAAAACCAAAACTTTTGATTACCTTATCAAAGCGTTGATTCCAACCGGGATGCTTGCTTCAATCCATAGATGGACCGTTGAAGCTTGCATACCTTGTTAGCATCTTTAGGATCGACAAAACCTTTGGGTTGCATCATATACAACTCTTCATCAATGTCTCCATTGAGGAATGCTGTTTTGACATCCATCTGCCATATCTCATAATCGTAATATGCAGCGATTGCTAACATAATCCTCACAGATTTTAAGCTTCGCTCTGGTGAGAAAGTCTCATCGTAGTCAACTCCTTGAATTTGTCGAACCCTTTTGCGACAAGTCGAGCTTTATAGACAGTAATATTACCATCAGCATCTGTTTTCTTCTTGAAAATCCATTTGTTCTCGACAGCCTTCCGGCCATCCGGTAAGTCCACCAAAGTCCATACTTGGTTTTCGTACATGGATCCAATCTCGGATTTCATGGCTTCTTGCCATTTATTGGAATCTGGGCTCATCATCGCTTCCTCATATGTCTCGGGGTCATCGGTGTTGTCCACCAACATGACATTCATAACGGAATCATACCAATGGAGTGGTACGATTTCGTTGACCTCGAGGCTCTGTAGCAACTTCAACGAAGTTTCATGATCACCATCATTAGCTTCCTCTCTTATTGGTGCAGGCACCATAGGAACTTCTTCGGTCTTGCGCTACTCGCAATTTCGAGAGAAGGTTCGACAACCTCGTCGAGTTCTACTTTCCTTCCAGTCACTTCTTTCGAGAGAAATTCCTTCTCTAGAAAGGATCCATTCTTAACGAAGATTTTGCCTTCGGATCTATGATAGAAGGTATACCCAATAGTTTCCTTCGGGTATCCTATGAAGACGCATTTTTCCGCTTTGGGTTCAAGCTTGTCCGGCTGTAACTTCTTTACATAGGCTTCGCATCCCCAAACTTTAAGGAACGATAATTTAGGTTTCTTCCCAAACCATAATTCATACGGTGTCGTTTCAACGGATTTAGACGGTGCCCTATTTAAAGTGAATGCGGCTGTTTCTAACGCATAACCCCAAAATGATAGTGGTAAATCTGTAAGTGACATCATAGAACGAACCATATCTAAGAGTTCGATTCTGACGTTCGGACACACCATTACGCTGTGGTGTTCGGCGGTGTCAATGCGAAAGTATTCCACATTTCTTCAAATGCTCGCCAAACTCGTAACAGATATTCACCTCCACGATCGAGCGTAGACATTTAATCTTCTTGTTACGTCGATTCTCTACCTCACTTTGAAACTCCTTAAACTTCTCGAAAGTTTCGGACTTATGTTTCATGAAATAGATATACCCATATCTACTCAAATCATCCGTGAAGGTAAGAACATAACGATAACCACCGCATGATGCTACACTCATTGGACCACACATCGGTATGTATGATTTCCAATAAGTCTGTAGCTCGCTCCATCATACCAGAAAATGGAGTCTTAGTCATTTTACCCATCAGACATGCTTCGCATCTTTCAAGTGATTCAAAATCAAGTGATTCAAGAAGTCCATCGGAATGGAGTTTCTTCATACGCTTCACTCCAATGTGACCAAGGCAGCGATTGCCACATATAGGTCGAATTATCGCTTGATTTCAAACGTTTAGCCTCAATGTTGTTGATATGTGTATTTCCACTATCGAGATTCAATATGAATAGACCATCTATCAAAGGTGCATGTGCATAAAACATATTACTCATATAAATCGAACAACCATTATTCTCGGATTTAAACAAGTAACCGTCTCACAATAAACAAGATCCTGATATAATGTTCATGCTTAACGCAGGCACCAAATAACAATTATTTAAGTATAAAACTAATCCCGATGGTAGATGAAGAGGTAGCGTGCCGACCGCGATCACATCAACCTTTGATCCGTTTCCTCGCGCGCCGTCACCTCGTTCTTCACTAGCTTCCGTTTATTCTGTAGCTCCTGTTTCAGTTACAAATATGAGCAACCGAACCAGTATCAAATACCCAGGCACTACTACGAATACTAGTGAGATACACATCAATAACATGTATATCAGATATACCTTTCTTCTTGATGTTGCCGTTCTTCAAATCCGCCAAGTACTTTGGGCAATTCCGCTTCCAGTGACCTTCTCCCTTGCAGTAAAAGCACTCAGTATCAGGCTTGGGTCCAGCCTTGGTCCTCTTCGTCGGCGTGGCAGCTTTCTTACCACCCTTCTTGAAGTGTCCCTTTTGCTTAGACTTGCCTTTCTTGAATTTGGTGGTCTTATTGACCATCAACACTTGGTGCTCTTTCTTGATCTCCACTTCTGCAGATTTTAACATAGCAAATAGTTCTGGCAACTCTTTGTTCATGTTATGCATGTTGTAGTTCATCACAAAGTTCTTGTAACTTGGTGGTAGTGATTGGAGGATGCGGTAAACCCCCAAAGTATTAGGAATCACTATACCCAAGCTTTTAAGTTTATTCGCGTGCCCAGACATTTTAAGCACATGCTCACTGACGGAGCTGCCCTCTTCCATCTTGCGGTTAAAGAACTTTTGAAGCTTCATAACTTTCAATTGCCGCATGGGTCTCAAAGATTAATTTGAGATCCTCGACAATATCATATGGATCGACTCTTCAAACCTTTTCTCAAGCTCGATTCTAAACCATACAAGATAGCACACTGAACTATGGAGTCTTGATTCTTCCGGCGAGGTAAACATTCTTTACTTCATCGGTAGCATCAGCAGGTGGGTCACCTAGCGGTGCATCCACATAGGTCAAATTACCTGTGAGGACAATCCTCAAATTGCGGAACCAATCCGAAGTTGCTTCCATTGTTTTCAACTTTTCTTTCTCTAGGAACGCATTAAAATTGATGGTAGGGGCTGCCATTGATCTACAACATATTTGCAATAGTTTAGACTAAGTTTATGACAAATTGAGTTCAAATTAATTAATGAAATTAAACTAGGTGAACTCCCTCAAAACAACATCCCTCACATTGTTTTAGTGATCACAGACCAAATCCACTACATCAACACCGATCATCACGAGTTGATATAGTTTTAATGGCTAACAATCATCATGTTCATCATATCTACTATATGATTCATGCTTTACCTTTCGGCGATCCGTGTTCCTGAGGCCATGTCTGTACATGCTAGGCTCGTCAAGATCAAACCTTAGCTACCGCATAAGCAAATCTGGCTTGCTTACGTTGTATTCACCATGAATCAAAGACACCCGATCATCACGTGGTGCTTGAGCGACAAGCTTTGTAGCAGTGCATACTAAGGGTGAACACTTTAGGACTTGAAATTTATGTGCATGAGGGATCATCTTATAATGCTACCGTCTACTAAGCAATACAAGATGCATAAAGGATTAACATCACATGCAATTCATAATATGTGATATGATATGGCCTTTCTTCTTTGTGCTTCCGATCTCCATCTTCAAGCACGAACATGATCTCCATCATCACCGGCATAGCATCAAGGTCAATGACGCTTCTTCATGGTTGTTGTCCACCAGCTTCAACTATTACAACTATTTTGAATAGACACGCAGGTCTTAACAAAATTAAAGACAACCATATGGCTCATGCGGTTGCCAACTTACAATAAGGAACATTGCATACATCAAATATAATCACAATCATGGCCATATCACATCATCAGACACCTGCAAAACAAAGTTAGGCCTCTACTTTCTTTGCATATTTTACGTGGTTTGGGGCTTTCAATAAGTGTCGTTCTAACTTACGAACAAGAACCACAACATTGATACTAGCATTGTTGATCACCCGTTGTAAATTGGATCTTTACTATGCTAGGAGAAAGCAGCACCCATAAAGCCACTTATGCAATACAAGTTGCATGTCAAGCGTGGAGCAAGTCTCATGAACGATGTCATGTAAGGTTAGCCCGGGCCGCTTCATCCCAACATACCGCAAGATGCAAAGTACACAAAAAGCAATCTACAATAAAAGCATCAATGCCCACAATGACCATTGTGTTCTACTCGTCTGTGATCTACATATAGACACGGCTCGATACCCTTTAGGGGTTCGTAGCAAGGAAAACAAAAATTTTCTATCGCATACAAACAAACAAGCCAAGATCTATCTACTAGATTGCAGCGAGTCGATGGAATAACTCACCCTCGAAGATTCCAAAGTGTTTAACGAGCGATTCTGTGGGTGATGTAGTCGTACTCTTTCCGATCTCAAGATCGCGTAGACGATCCTTCGGCGCCACGTTCCGCAGCTCCGTAGTCGGTCACACGTTAAATTGACGAAGACCTTCCTCTCCCTTGTTCCAGCGAAAGCGGAGGTTGTAGCACTCTCCTCGCGATTCGGCGGCCTGTGGCGTGGTACCCAAGTAGAGGAAATCCGCAGGCTTCGCCTTAAGCCGGTGCGAGTATGGTGGAGCTTATGAGAGAGGCTATTAGTGGTCTAGTAATTAGACACACCAATTAGAAGGCTCTAAACCAATTAGAAGGCTCTAAACGAAATAGCTCTAAACCGGGGTTTAGGTCTAGGGTTTAGTTTAGAGGATAGGAACTTGTGTGTAGTAGGAGGGAGCCCTGCCCTCCTTATATAGGTGGGAGGGCTGGCCGGCCAAGGGAGAGTTCCTCCCCAACTCGGCCTTGGGAGGTGCGCCGCCAAGGGAGGAACCCTCCTCCAACTCGGCCTCCACCAATCCTCCTCTTTCCCTTCCCAAAATTGCCGTTTGACTTTCAAACTAGCCGTTTGACTTTTCAATTTAGGATTTAAATAAACCCTTTATTTTGGACAGCAAGAACACTTAGTACATGATGCAATCATTCCAATATGTAATGACACATTCATGTACCCTTCCCCTCCGGTCTTGGGACATTCAGGACCTTCTAGAATGTTCCGATGAAAACACGGAACCATTCCCCAACTCCGAATCGGGACTTTCCTTATATGAATATTATTCTCCGGAACATTCCGGATCTCCTCGTGATATCCAGTATCCAATACGAGACTCCGAACAACATTCGGTCTCTTTCTCATAATACCATAACTACTCAAACAACGTCGAATCCTTAAGTGTGTCTCCCTACGGTTCGTGAATTATGCGGACATGATCGAGACACTTCTCCGAACAATAACCAATAGAGGAATCTGGAAATTCATATGGCTCCACATATTTCTACGATTACTTTGCGTCGAATGAACCACTTACATACGATACCAATTTCCCTTTGTCTCACGATATGTTACTTATCCGAGGTTATGATCGTCGGTATCTCGCATACCTAGTTCAACCTCGTTCTCGATAAGTACTCTTTCTCGTTCCGTGATATGTGATCCCTTGTGACCAAGTCACATGCTTGCAAGCTAATTGGATGACATTTCACCGAGAGGGCCCAGAGAATATCTATCCGTCATGTGGATGGACAAATCCCACTCTTGATCCATGTGTTTCAACCAATACTTTCCGAACACTCAATGCCACCTTTATAGCCACCCTGTTACGGTGTGGTGTTTGATGACATCAAAGCATCCATCCAGTAAAGGTGATATGCATGATCTCATGGTCGAAGGAATTAGGTTACTATCGTAAAGCATATAGCAATTGAACTATTGAAATGACTTGATCTTTATGCTACGCTTATCTATAGGAGTATGTCCACCATATCATTCTCCTAACGATATGATCTTGTTGTTAATAACATCTCAATGTTCATGATAGGGAAACCACAATCATCTATTAACCAACAAGCTAGTATTATATAGAGGCTTTACTAGGGACTTCAAATTAAGTTTACAATTCACACAAGTATTAATGTTTCCTTGTTAATACTATTATAGCATGAATATAAACATTTATCATAAACACAAAGATATATAATAATAACTACATTTATTATTGCCTCTAGGGCATATCTCCAACATGTCCTTCCTCCATGCAATGAGCGCGGACTCCAGTGGAAGTGGTTCGAACCGGACGCTCGCAAGGCTTGTCTGGGGCTACGGAGGCAATGAATTGGGGCGAGATGGAAGCGGTGGTTCACGTGAAGGTTAGGGCAGAGCAGCATGGCCGGAGATTGCGCGGCGATGATCTAGGGATGAGCGGCGATGAGGGGCAGGGGCCATGAGCTCGTGGCGGTGGACAGCGGATATAGGGAAACATACATCGACACATCGCACATCAGAGGTGGAACCAGACTGGCGTGCAGGGTACATGAGAGTCGTGGTGGCGATCACAGGGTTTGTTTGGGCGAGTCTCGATGGCTAGGGTTAGCCCCACGTAGGTTGGAATAGAGAGGCGAGGCTAGGACCGTGCTGTGAGTCTGCTTGGACCATTTGGGCGCATGCGGGGCGAGCGAAGATGGACGAAGCGATGGAACGAAACACTCTTCTGGCAGGAAATAGAACACGAGATTTAGATAGTAGAGATAAGTAGTAGAGATTTACTATGTCGTGTAACTTGTCGTGAGGCTAGCATGTTTGCTATGCCTAGTTAATGGAATCTTGGAGTTCCTGGTAAAAAAAAAGATAAATAGTAGAGATTTAATGCAAATAATAATCCATTTCTGCAATATAGCTCGGGCAATCATATTTAACCACTTGAAGAGGAGTCATGAATAGCTTATGAAATATTCAAACATGGGTAAATAAAGTCAAAGCAGAGTATCTCTTGCCTTTAATCCAAACAAAACACATACACATAACCTTGCATAACTCAGTCTTGTCAATTAGGATCTGCACCTAGAAAATATAGGGAGCATAGAGAATTAGGCAATAGAACAACTGCAATATTGCAACAAATTGATACCTTTTTTAGGCTCCAATAATCACCAGAAGGAACCTATGAGTGATGATGCATTGTGAATACGTTCAAACCTGGTGTAACATAGATGTATTCCCTTAAAACGGGTGTCCCTATAAGTTGGATGGAAACTCAAATATTGCTGCTTTTTATCACCACAGATTCAGAGTATCAAAAGAATCACATGCCTCTGACTCTGCAACTCACACCAGCAAAGCAACTAATATCACAACCAGTAACAAAGACAATACAGTTTAGCTCTTAATATTTAGAAGTCCACCCAAGCATGGCAGCCATCTGCCTTCTCTTGCCTTGCATGTTCAGAAAATCAGAAGCCAACCTTGAGTCCTTGACTCTACAAAAGACAAGAGTTTTGTACAAAGGATCAACAAACAACACCTAAAGCAAACAATATCATTATATTGCTTTCTTATGAATCAATGCAATCAATCAGTGACTACCTTGTGGAGGAAAAAATAAACTCTACTTGATTGTAAAATATTGAGAATGCTATTATCCATATTAAAGAATATATGTGTAAGAAGGAATCTATCTGAACCTGTCGTCTAGCAGTTGCAGGATGTCATTTCCAAGAGCCTAATCACACGCCATGGCCTCGAAATCCCTGTAGGATTTTCTTCTACCTCTATGAAGGATCAGGTGTAACTGTTAGAAACTTATTCTGCATATCCATAAATTAGGCAGTACTCCAGTAAAATATATAATCATTGTGGCATCCATATATTACATGCTATATATGTCTAGCAGGCTAGGGAACATTGGCATCGAAAGAATAGATGGCTTGCTGATTCCACTTCATTTTTTATTGGCATGGAAAGAAGTTCCGTGAAGCATTATCATTGCATTTATTTTGTAATCGGAGTGCCAAAAAAAGACTGCTTTAAATGATACATGACTTCCAAAGCCACCGGAAACTTGACTACATTGTTGAATTTTCTTACCCTAGAAGAAAACTACATCACGTGTTCAGGATTGTCTTTGTGAGACTTAGATAGGTGAGTTAGATTTTCATAGAACCATATTTTGCTGGGTTTCATAAATCGATTAAATCATGCACAATCTTCGCAATCTCCTGCAAGGTGAGAAATGTCCACAAACCAAATCATCTACAATTGGTTTGAACAAACTGCAAATTGACTACACCAAAAATGTCAGCGAACTAATCTCATGAGAAGTGCTAAAAAATAAGAGGAGGACGATGAAACTTCTCGTTGTCACAAAGTTTTTATGATGGAAGAAAACATGAAATGATTTAGTAAACTTTGTATGGGCAGTAAGAGAACCTAATCAACTCTAGTGAAATGAAGTACGGAACTACTAAAGCAAATATTTACCAATATGGAGGAGGTACAAACCTTCGCAGGTGTTCTGCTTGCGATATTTATAACTCTGGAACATCGTCGGTCATCCGCATCTGAGCTTAGGGTGCGCGGCTGAAATGTGCAAGCCTGTGGAGAGGAACGGCGGCGGCGGCTTATGCGTACCGGTTGCACGGATGGTGATTAGTGTGCAGGGATGCCGGACCCTGTCGTCGAGGAGCATATGAAGCCATCGATCTGCGGACGGGCGGGCGGTGCAGGGGAGGGGCAGGAAGAGAGGGTTCCGCTGCTGGCCGGAAGGGGAGGGTGGTGCCGGTGGGCGAGTTGGTAGGGCACCGCCGGTGTCCTGAGGAGGAGGGCACTGCTGGTGGCTGTTCCAGGGGACGGAGGCGGGGATTCAAGAGTCAGGAAGGTGTTGAGATCGGGAAGAGATGAGAATCCATTCAAGTAAGGAATAGAGGGGGCGGATGATACGCATATGACCGCGTAGGTCGGTATTTTTTCCCTCGCAGTACGAAGTGAAGAAGCGGACTAAACAACGAGCAAACGCGGTCGCGCCAGAACAGATCGTCTTTTTTAGGTAGTAGAGAAGTACGGAGGGACAAAGCGGACGAAACAACAAACAAAATGCGTCGCGGCACAACACGGAACATATCGTCTTTTTTAGGTAAGTAGAGAAGTACAGAGGGACGAAGCGGACGAAACAACGAGCGAAACGCGGTCGCGGTACAACATGGAACAAATCGTCTTTTTTAGGTAGTAGATAAGTACGGAGGGATGAAGCGGACGAAACGCGATCGCGGCACAACACGGAACAGATCGTCTTTTTAGGTAGTAGAGAAGTACTGAGGAACGAAGCAGACGAAACAACGAGCGAAACACGGCCGCGGCACAACACGGAACCGATCGTCTTTTTTAGGTAGTAGAGATACATCCGCGTAAACCTATCGTGGCTGTCAATTCTTTCCCTTCACAACTTGCGTCTACCAAAAACCAAGACACCACCGTTTTGGTTCTCCCTTGGCACACTAACACAATAGCATGATCATATTTTCTTCTCCCTCAATCTCTAGTTCATCATCGGTGTATGACCTCTACAAACATGTAATAAAAATTGACTCGGGTACCAATATTGGACAAAAATTGCACCGACGCGCGGCAACATACCTTGTGGCGATTTCGCCGAGCACTTCGTGTGCGCCATGTAGCGCCAAAGCTCGAGGAGGAGGACATGTGTGGCGGCACGTAGGGACTGGCTGGCGCGGCGGGAGTGGCGCGGGGGCTAGCGACGCGCAACGGAGGCACCTCGCGACCGCACCGGAGAGCTCGCGGAGGCGCGGCGGAGGCAGGGAGCCTGGTCGACCGCCATGGCGAGCTCGCAGAGGCGCGGAGGCGGCGGATTTACTGCCAGGCCGGAGGAAGAAGCGCCACCGATGGCAAATCTTGCGGCGGCTGACGGGGTTGGTGCAGTGGCAATGGAAGAAAGGGGAGAGCGCGGGCGGGGACAGAGTTTTCTTCTAGCGGTTGGATTTTCGCGAGCGAGCAGGAGAGATAGCGCATGTTTGACTCGGAGCGTCAATTTTGGGTCGACGCAGGGAGGAAAATGACGTGCGCTGAAAAAAAATAGAGCGCACCCGAATATAGCGCCTCTGCTGGAGGGCACTAATGGGTCGTGCATACGCTATATCGGCAGTTAATTTAGCGCAGGCACCATATAGCGTCTTTGCTGGAGTTGCTCTAAATACGCGAAAGATCATTAGACTTGATGAAGATATTTTAATTTCTAAGTGCAACATTAAAATAAAAATAGCTGCGTTTGTCAGAAAAAGTAAAATCTAGCTACGTTTATCTGAAATTCGACTCCTTTTCTTCTTATCATCCAAACATACGGTTAAGCGATTTACTCCAATGTCTTCCAACTTGTGGCTTTTCTCTATTATCTTCAAACCTATGTTGGTTTTTGTCATGTTTTTTCTTCTCCTCACACTATCATCCTATATATCTGCGTACCTGGCTCCATATCAGCCATTTGATCACATAATCAGGGGCGGGCCCAACTTGTATATTCAGCTGAATACCCAAAAGTTTTGGCAAAACTTCTAAATTATATGATGTGTCTTATATTTTAGTATGCTTGTATAGAAAATTGATTGGAATTTTAGCACAAGTATGCATGGGTGTAGTTGGTTAGGACAAATGTTTACAAGCCAATTGATCACAAGATCAAGTGCTACTCCTGCACATTTTTTGTTATTTTTTCCTTCATTTTTTACTATGAATACCCATTGTGAAATTCCTGAGTCCGCCACTGCACATAATAATATTGTGTCTCCGCAAATATACGGGAATAAACTGATGAATAGATCATTTGGATTTAGCTCAGCAATCTTCTAGTGTTTGGTTGCTGACTTGTTGCATTTGGAGCATGGTGATGATGATCTTAGTAATCTTGTTATATATGTATAGTTGCACCAGATATTTTCTTACATGTCAGGTTACCATTGGATTGCAATGTCTGAAATTCAGCTTTGATTTTCTTCTTCATTTTTTTAATAGTTCAATAGAGAGCCAAACGGCTCACTAGAATCGTCAATGAGCATTTATGGTGGCATTCACCAGAGAAATGCCTGGCCGATCAAGCAAGTAAGAAATGTGACAAAATTAAGAGGAATTGGCATGTGCCATCTCAAAAAACCTAGTCACCGTAAGCCGTGGTGGTGGCCGGTATTCGACAATGAACTTGTGAACTCGGCCGTCCCAATAGTTTTTCCAGATGGCACACGACAATCCTTGATAATTCTTTAGCCATCAGGTATCACAAAAATGACAACGACAGGTCCAAAAACATATGAAGAAATCCACCAAGGGGAAGATAAGAAACTTTCTGACGAAGCCTTTCCAGTCCAGACCACACTACCGTGTGCACTTCAAGCATTCCAGTTGTCTTCTTGTTGTTTAACAAAAAGGAGAAAGGGCCATCAACAGGAATAACTGAACTGAACGGTTCACTCAACAGGAAACTTACAAACATATCAAGAAAAGCAGTTACTTTGTCTCAAAATTATACTACTTGGCTACCAACAGCCACAAATCAATGCAATGCTGGTTCTATACTAGGAAAAACATACTCTCTACACATGGGCGGTCTAACACGAAGAATCACACGAGGCATAATCTGGACGACCAAGGACTCATATGACTATTCACACAAGTAAGCACTTTGGTGGCACCTGCCTTATATCTCCACTTAACTGGTCCATGGCAAAGAATAGGTGATGAAGAATCTGGAGTTCAGCATCAGCGATGAAGAATCTGCAAGGGCAATGAATCATTTCAGTCCTAGTCTGACCGTCTAGATTGGAGCACGCCAAATGCTCGCTCCATATCCTTCCTACAAGCACCTTGTTCTTTCACAAACCTCACGCATTTTTCATCACTAGGATTGTGGATTGTCTTCATAAGTATAGATGCCATGACCTAGATAATACCATTTGTTTTTTTGAAAGAAATACCATTTGTTACAGGGAAGGCCATTGATCACATAGTATCGGCAATATTTGGCTCTCTCGGGTAAACACACTCATGTCAACAATTTGCATGCTAGGTCGCATGAACACAATACGACATGCACAACTCTAAGTATACACAAGTACACGTCATATGCTCCTTCCAAGGATTTGTGTTTTTTGGCTTGATAATTATGTATATCGTGCTACCAATTGTGCTGTCTATTCCATTTATAGAAAAAAACAATGCTTACTCGTTTTGGATGATTATCTTATATGCAATGCCTTTTTACATGAGTAATGCCATTTAGTTGCTAACTTTGCAGTGGTGCTTAGAATTTTGTGGACTAATTTGATTCCGGGTACGGTCACTTCATGAGTAGATTCAGCGAAATCCAAAGACATTTAACTAGAGGATTCCCTCGTCGCCGACTTACATTAAAGACACTACTCAAGTATATTTTTAAAATAATCACACCCAAAGCCTTTTTCCATCTACCTTCCTCTTTATTGTTTGAAAGAAAAAAATCTATTGAATAATTAACTAGAACATGTATGATTTCAACCAAAAGGATATATATACATGTCCATGATGTAGTAAGTTCCACATTGAATTGGAATTTATGTACATAATTGCATGGATCAACTAGTACACATACTTGATATTCTGATCTTTTTTGATCAATAAAAGAGCACTCGGCCGTTCAGAAATTCTGCAAGTTGAGACCGATGAAAGTTCATGGAGGGCACCGTCGTGCACCTACTTGCGTTGCGGTAGGTTTGGAAGTCATCAGGAGCTCTTGTGTTACATATTGGACATTTTGATCGTCTCTTTGGTTGGGAACAGTAGCCTAGTCCGGATGATAGGGGAGCCAGCTGCACTAAAATAGCTCTTGCTAAGTTAGGAGCCTAACTTAGCCAATATTAACTGTTCAAAGGCCATCCAACGGCCCTTCTGTAATCTACAACATTTTGCTCAACTGATGAGAAGGAAAGAGCAATGTTGTGCTGCTGCGGGTGGACATAGGCATGCAGAGATCCTAACTCTCATGTCAGAAATTTGCGTGCTTGGTCGCTGCGTAAAGGAAGGTGGCAGCATTACAACAATGGCTTCCTGAAACGCGGGAGAAATCCTAACCCGCTCTGCAAGTGTGGAGACACTTTCCAGTAAGGCAGAGCACACTGCGACGCAGAAGACCAGCGAACGAGCACCATCAGTAGGAAAGCTCTTCAGATTGTTGCTTGTTTTCTATCTCAGCAGGAAGAAGTAAAGAAAACTCTAGGGAATGGAGAGGAAAACCGTTGGATGGCCTTTGAACGGTTGATATTGGGTAAGTTAGTACGATGCAAGCCTATGGGAATAAACTGATGAATATATCCTTTGGATTTATCTTAGCAATCTTCTAGTGTTTGGTTGCTGCCTTAGCTGATGATGATCTTAGTAATTAATCGTTGATGATGATCTTAGTAATTAATCTTGTTATATATGAAGTTGCACCAGATATTTTCTTAAACGTCAGGTTATCATTGGATTGCAAGGTTGAAAGGTCCAATAATGGACCGCGCGTCTTAAATCCGCTTGTCGCCAGTGGCGGGATCTCCTTTACCTGGCGCTTGGGGCTCCCTCGCGGGCGGCGGCTCTTGGCGGCGGTGCAGATCGGGTGGCGTGGAATTCGACTGACGGCGGGGCTTCTGGCTGGCGGCCCTCGGTGCGGCGTGGTGGCGGCACCCTCCCCCGGCGTCGGTGCTTCTGGCTGGCGGCCCTCGATGGCCGTCGCCCGGCCGGGGACGGGAGTTGCTGCAGCGGCGCAGCTAGGCCTCCGGGGGCGAGCCAGGGCGCCATGACGAGCGAGGCAGAGCGGGTAGGTGCGACCCTGCGGCGAAGGACGGCGGCTCCGATGGCCTAGCTGCAGCAACGCGGCGGCGGTACTGACAGGGCCCGATCTGGGCCTGGCCGGGCCTAATCTGGGCCTGGCCGGGCCTGATTTAGGCCTAGTCGGTACGGCTGCTGCGCCCGGACGGCAATCACCATGTGTGATGGAGGGATGTCCCCCTCCCCTAAGCTGTCAGGTGGCTTCCTTCCAGTGGTCGCTGACCTTCTTCTTCCTCCTCGTCGGTGCGTTGTGGCGTTGTTCGGAGACCGGGCTCGAGTTCGTGGACGCCGGGGTGGCGGCTCCGGAAGGTGGACTGCGGTCGGTTCTTTGGCGAACCCCGTGGTAGTGGTGATGGTTCCCTTCTTCGGCCATGTGGATGGCGAGGAGCGGACTTTGGGAGACTTTGGTGCTGACGTCGTTTTGGCTTCGACAGCTCCCGGATCGCGTGTCGGAAGCGGTTCGGGGCGGTGGGCATGGGCGGGTGTGACGGAGCGGCTTGGAGGTTTTCCGGCGAAGCTCGGTGCTTTGCTTGCGTCGGTGGCGGTGCCAGCGGGTATCGTTACCCTCGGAGGGGCGCCGATGCGGCGACCTTCTCCGTGATAAGGCTCCGGGTGAAAACCTTTGACTATCGGTCTCGATGGCGGCGGCGTGATGCGTCGTTACCCTCTTGGGGGCGTCGTCGTGGAGCCCCCGGCTCTTCTTGATCCCAGGGCATTGTCTTCGGTGGCGGGTCGTGGGCTTCCGTGTTTTTCTCTTGTTTATCTTGATCTGCTGTGAAGGGGTCTCCCCATCACCTTGTATCAGTTCGGCCGATGTGGCTTTATTTATAAAGCGGGGCGAAAGCCTATTTCGAGAGAGATCATTGGATTGCAATGTCTGAAATTCAGCTTCGATTTTCTTCTCCATTTTTTATGGTCCAATAGAGAGCCGAACGGCTGACATAGACTGAAAAATCACGGTTACCACATTAACTGCTTTGGAGTTGCCACACCATTGTAAACGCCACGGTCAACAAGCCATCGCCGTCGACGAGCGTGTAGAGTACGAAATGTGGCAAAATTAAGAGGGCTTGTCATGTGCCATCTAAAAAACTAGTCAAGGGAAGCATTGGTAATGGCCAGTGATCTTCAATGAGCGTGTGAACTCAGCCATTCCAATAGTTTTTCCAGATGGCGCACGTCAATACTTGAGCATGTGAACTCAGCCATCCCACTAGTTTTTCCAGATGGTGCACGGCAATCCTTGTTAACTATGTAGCCATCAGGCATCGCCAAAATGAGGACAGGTCCAAACACATACGAAGAAACCAATCAAGGGAAAGATAAGAAACTTCCTGAGTCCGGATGGCAATGGGTACCCGTCGCCCGTTAACCCGCCGGGTACCCGCATTAAATGGAGGAGGGTCTGGATGGGAAAAAAAACCCATGGGTCTCTTAATGGTAAAATCTGTGACCCAACGGTGGAGGCGGGTATGGAGGTACGAAACCCATACCCGTTAACCCGTAGACCCGTCATAGACAGGTAGAGCCACATGTTATGTGCTTGTTAGACCTTTTAATTGTGATAAACCTGCTGGACATGTACTTTTTATTTTAATATTTGTACTTGTTATTGTTAATTGTGATGGACTTGTTAAATGCAACAAGGTGCTGTCAAAATTTTATACATAATATACAATTTGCTGTTAAATTTGTATGCTCTAGTTCAACTTGACGGGTACCCATCGGGTCACGGATACCCGTCACGGGGCGGGTCTGGTGGAGTTTAGGACCCGTCGGCAGATATGGAGGCGGGTGGTGGTGGCGGGGAGAGGTGGCGGAGGCAGGGAGAGGTGGCGGAGGCGGGTATGGAGGTCACAAACCCGCCTCCATACCCGGTGGGTGCCACCCATATTCCTGAGGCCTCGTTCGTTTAATCCACTAAATGCATAAAATGGTTTGGATTGATCGTTTAATCCACTAAATGCATAAAATGGTTTGGATTGAGACTCGATCCTGAAAATCCAGTCCGGGCCGAACGGCTGGAAAAGATTAGGAAAGGGATTAACCGGGCTTGTTGTGGTTTGGGTGGAGGGTTGGGATTAACCAAATCCATGCGTGGATCGATTCCACGTTTGGATCCAATCCAAGCAAAACGAACAGGACCTGGGGAAGCCTTTCCAGTTCCAGACCACACTACCGCGTGCACTTCAAGCATTCCAGTTCTACATATAGTCTTCTTGTTGTTCAACAAAAAGCAGGAAGGGCCATCAACAGGAACAACTGAACTGAGCGGTTCACTCAACAGGAAACTTACAAACATATCAAGAAAAGCAGTTACTTTGTCTCAAAATTATACTACTTGGCTACCAACAGCCACAAATCAATGCAATGCTGGTGCTATACTAGGAAAAGCAAACTCTGTACACATGGGCGGTCTAACAAGAAGAATCACACCGAGACATAATCTGGACGGACGACCAAGGACTCATATGACTATTCGCATAAGTAAGCACTTCGGTGGCACCTGCCTTATATCTCCACTTAACGGGTCCACAGCAAAGAATTGGTGATGAAGAATCTGGAATTCGGCATCGGTGATGGAGAATCTGCAAGGGCAACCAACACATCATTTTAGTCCTCGTCTGCCACTCAATGAAATGGGGATGGGAATGGGAATGTATCATGAGGAAGTAGATTCAGGGGCAACGAGTGGGCCTGACCTCGACGTTTGGCATGGCAATGAGGTAGATACGGTGAAACTCAAGTGCTCTTGTCAGCGGTTTTTGTTGAAGGCAGTGTTCCGAATATATGGTCCCATAGGGTTGATGTTATTCCAAAGCCCTTGTTTTGAATTCTGAAGTGGTGGTTCAGATGGTATTTCTGGTGCACAGCAGAATGAACATGTAAGTACAGAAAGAGATAAGCGTGTTTCGATGAGCTTCTCATTGAAATAAGCACCTTGAGATGTTTCGCTGGATCAAATGAGGGATGGGCATGATGCAGGTAGTAGTGTGTGCAATCATAGATCACATAACCCAACAGACCACCTCCAAACACGCCAGGAGTGGTAGATGTGGTAGTGAAGAGCTTGACTAGACTCCAGAACTGGATGAACATAGCAGAACACCATTAAAATGTAATACATGGTAGAAGTTACATACTAGAAGAAGAATCATAAGGAAAGCAGCATAGAACAAATGCAGGAAGTTTCACTATGCTTTATTTGATGGGCATGTGAAGTTGATGGGTACCACTAACAGTGTCCTCCTGATTTAATCAACGAGGAAGATTATTTACCGGATAGCACAATATGGCGGCAGCAGTTGGTGGGAACACAAGTCGAAGTCCATCCATTGGATGCTTGTGATGGCATCCATGAAGAAGGTAATGAGCTGTGTTTGTCCTGCAGGACCCAAACAGCTATGATCAGAAGATGCTCATCTCATCTGTTAGGCTTCAGCGGTAAATGGCAGCACAACTTACCAGTAACTTTTAGTATCTATGTGGAAGAGGTACCGATGCAACGTGTATTCGATCAGTGTCCAGATAAATATTCCTGCCACAACCATCAGCGCCACTTGAGGAACTGTGTGGCCCATTTGGATCGATTGCTTCAGGCACCAGCAGACAACAGGCAACCAAATAAGTGGAACTGCCCACCATTTCGTCCGTGTTAAGAACTGAAATAAACCATTCATCAGATCATAATGTCCAAAGTTTCAAAGAGATAAAGAGAAAAATAAATAAAATATTCACCTCCAATACATCATTGGCAAAAAATCGTGGACCCTCCTTGCTAACAATTGGCTGGTGAACCCAGTCCTGATACTGTTCCTCAAGATGACCAACCTAGAAAATCACAACCAGATATTTGAGTACATACTCAAATAGCAGACCTTGATTTTCAAATGCACCAACATACATAGCAGTGAAATCGAAGAAATCAAGAGCTTCACAATTTGATGGCAAAATGATAAAAATATTACTTTATACATCTTGGAGATTTGCCAAGAATATGCTTAAGAACTGATAACGCTTGCAGGTACCGAACTCTTGGTAATCAGTACACTACCCTGACATAATTCTTTGGAAAATCCACTTACCCAACTATTTTTTATGTAAAAAAATAATATATAAAACCAATATGCCAAATATGCTTTCAAAGTTGGAAGAAAAATACGTGATAAAAAATATGGTCTGATTTACCTGAAATACAAGAGGCTTGTCCAAATCTACTGTAAAGGCCTGTGCAACCATTTTCTTGGACAATAATTACCGCACTGCACAAAACAAAAGGTAAGGACACAGGTAATCTGTACAAAAATCAAGCAAGGTAGAGCAAGTAAATGAAACAAAATAGACTCAAACCCAGGACAAGATGAGTCAAACCATGCTTGGAACAAGTGTGTGACTGCTACTTTGTTGCAGTGTGTGCTACCTCTGCTTTTGTACTTTGTCTAAGCTGGGTAATTTTTAATTGACACTCAAGTGATACCACGTTACCATATTTCTGTCAGGATTTGGACCCACCGTCCAGCTCTTAGTTAGTGCACACGATCTTCAATTGGAATTGTTCTCAGACAGCCAGCACATTTCAACTTTTAAACAAAAAAATAAAGGAGCAGAAAGTGGCCATGACGTCCTGGCGTTACTATACTATGAGGATGTTGGGCCCCAAGGCCATTCCTAGTGGTGCCAAATCAGACCTTGATCTCAGCACAACAAATTGAGAATATCTGATGGTCCAGATCACACGATCTGGTTTTAGTCCATATTGGAGAAAAAAAACTAAAATTGAGTTAAAAAAACTGATGTGTTCCAGGTCAAGGTGTGCCACAGCACCACACATTGAAAAGATCATATGGTCCAGATCACAGGATCTGGTTCGGAGTCCATATTGAAGGAAAAGAAAAAACTAAAACTCCAGTTCACAGACAGGTGCACATGGCACCAAGGCTCTCTGCCATGTTACACGATTTCATGCAATTTGACTCCAGGGCATATTCTAATAAGAGCTGTGCAAGAATACAACAAAGAAGCACAGCTCAGAACCGCCTGTAGGGGCATCTCATCCCCCACTGGAATCCAAGAAAAAGCTGTGTGCCGGCTGGGGCATTGCTTAATAATCATAACCCCCATTATTAGAAAAGATTTTGATGGACAATTACTTTAGGCCAAGCTGTGATGTAACATCAGATGTTTCCAACAGTTGGCCAGCTAACTAGACAGCATAATCGGGCATCTCGCTATACCGATTCTTCACCGTGGCACGTAAAAATATCTGATCGCAGAAACAACTGCGAGCATCCTCATAGCAATAACTAGACAGTATAATCAGGCATCTCACTATACCGATTCTGTGGCATGTGAAAATATCTGATCGCCGAAACAACGGCGAGCATCCTCATAGAAAGGAATGCTTCGCCAGGTCCCCATCCCACGCCATTGTAAATTATTCGAGAATCCGAACGTTGAAGAACTGTCTAACTGTGGCAAGCTTAGGGGCGAAGCGAAGAATCTGAAGTCGCTATCAGTAGAAAAAGTTGGTCAGGAACTCCGAATGCTAAATTGCTAGTACTACTACCGTCTACAGCCGGCACCTAGAGTCGTCGCCCTCGACCAGAAATCCCTGACGCGTCAGACTTTTCCCCGGAGGCGAGGCGGCTGTCGGCCAAAATTCCTAACGCGTCACTGAACGCGGCTAGGAAAAGTCGAGCCGTCACAAGGCCGCCACCGCGGCCGCGGCGTCCACGGCGGAGGCCGGCCGGCAGAGCAATGCGGGGTCGGGGACGGATCTAGGACCCGGTCGCGCGCGGATCTAGGGGCCTTTAGTCAGACTCCAAATCAGAACAAGAGAGCGGGACGAACCTGCGGTACGCAATGCCACACGTCGCTGACGCCGACGAGGAAGCAGTGGCCGCCGACGAGCGCGGCTGGTGCCGGTTGACGGCGCGAGGCGCGTGGGCGCGGCTGCGGCTGCCGCTGCTGCTACGAGTCGGGAGCTCGGAGATGCGATGGGATGGGAGGGAGGCGGGGGAAGGGCGGAGGGCGCTTTAGTTATAGCGGAGACGACTCGGTCTAGTCCACTGCTACGGCTCTGCTGGCTGGTGTCATTTTTTCAGATTGCTCCCTGGGCTCTAACCTTTTCACGGATCCATCCGGTCTGGGACCGCTAGGCTGGGCTGCTGAAGTGGTGCAGGCCTTGATGCTGGATTGTTGGGCTTGGTACATGGGATTCCTCGGCCAAATGCTTACACTACCAAGCCCAACCGAACAAAAAGTGAAGGTTCCTCTAAAAGATGGTACTAACTCTAGCTAAAAAAACAAAACTAACAAGTAATTGCTTCTCAAGAGAAATCGAGGAATTGCTATGTCGAGTGTCAAAAATGTCTCTCATCGACTTGCTTGTGATCTCAGAGGCAACAATTGTTATGGATTCTCATGTTTCGACCGAGGAGCGGATCCAACTGCCACATTATCAATGATATGACGGTGACGCTTGGTTGCTACAATTGCCTCTGATGTTGGATAGCGTACGGTATTGGGCGTGAGACGTGACAACCATTAGAATTCATCTACGGTGTTTAAGACAACTTTCACCAAGAACTTCAGGAGTCGAAAACATGTGTGGGCGCTTGTTTCAGAAGTTTGATCAGAAACTTGGCATGAAGTTCCTGATGCCTTCCAAGCCTACCTACCTTAGCGAAGGAACAAGGCTTCCCTCCATGAACTATGGCTACTTTGAGAATTTTTTTAGTGCATCAACTTCTCTTTTATGTGCCAACAAAGACTGAAATGTGAAGATGGGTGTACTAGTAGATCGCCGCAATTGTTATCACTTGTAGTCCAATTCAATGTGGATCTTACAATATCATGGGCATATATACAATTCAATACATCTTTCAAAACTTTGACACTAAAGTAAAAGGTAGATGGTAAATGCATTTGGGTATCATTATTTCAAAAAAAAGTGAGCGAATGATGGGATAAAATTATTCCACAAATTCCGAGTTTATACGCAAACAAAGAAACTAAATGCCATCAACCATCACTCATTTACAAATATACCCACATATATAATAAATCTCTAGGTCCACTAGTTCAAACCAGGAGTTAAGGGCCAAGGTTTCGAGTAAGAACCTTCGTTACTATCGTTACACATTTTTAGTTTTAGTAGCATTTGAAGTTTAGCATATTTCCCCTGGGCAAGAACCTTCGTTACCATCGCGGGTGGTCCCGGTTGACGGCACGAGGCGCGTGGGCACGGCTGCCGCTGCTGCTACGAGTCAGGAGCTCGGAGATGCGATGGGATGGGAGGGAGGGGGCAGGGCGGTGGGCGCTTTAGTTATAGCGGAGACGACTTGGTCTAGTCCACTACTACGGTTCTTCTCGCCCATATCGTTTTTCCAGATTGCTCCCTAGGCTCTTGACATTTTTGTGGATCCATCCGATCTAGGACCACTAGGTCGGGCTGTTGAATTCGTACAAGCCTTTGATGTTGGACTGTTTGGGCTTGATACATGGCGTTCCTCAACCGAATGCTTAGACTACCAAGCCCAACCTAACAAGAAAATGAAGGTTCCTATAAAAAATGGTAAAAAGAAATTGCTTCTACAGAAAAACCTAGATATTGCTTGTGTAAAAATGTCTCTCATCAAGGCTACAATTGTTTATAGACTAGTTTTAGTTGACTTGCTTGTGAGCTCAAGCGCAACTATTGTTATGGATTCTCATGTTTCGACCTAGAAGTGGATCCAGCGACCACATTATTGAAGATATGACGGCGACAATTGATTTCTACAAGTGCTTCTATTGGTATCTCATGTTCATTATTGGGCGTAAGACATAACAACCATTAGAATACATCAACCATGATTAAGACAACTTTCATAGAAAATTTCAGAAGTCAAAAACATATGTTGGCACTTGTTTCTGAAGTTTGATCAGAAACTTGACGTCAAGTTCCTGATGGCTTCCAAGCCTACCTACCTTAGCGAAGGAACAAGGCTTCCCTCCATGAACTGTGGCTACTTTGAGAATTTTTTTAGTACATCAACTACTCTTTTTTGTGCCAACAAAGACTAAAATGTGAAGAGGGGTGTACTAGTAGATCGATGCAATTATTATCACTTGTAGTCCAATTCAATGTGGATCTTACAATATCATGGGCATATATATAATTCAATACATCTTTCGAAACTTTGACACTATAGTAGAAAGTAGATGGTAAATGCATTTGGGTATCATTATTTCAAAAAATATATAACATGAGCAAATGCTGGGATCAAATTACAAATTCTAAGTTTATACGCAAACAAAGAAACTAAATGCCATCAGCCATCACCCATTTACAAATGTACCCGCATATATAATAAATCTCTAGGTCCACTAGTTCAAACCAGGAGTTAATGGCCAAAGTTTTGAGTACCATGGGAATCGTCTAACAAGAACCTTTGTTTCTATCTATACACATTTTATTTTTAGTTTTAGTAACATTTAAAAATTTGTAGATTTTCCCTCGGCTCCAAAATGGTTAGTTTGTGGAGTTGTTTTCTATGAGTGGATTGGATAGAAGCATCTGCATCATAATGTATCAACCATGTATATATAGAGTGGTATTTTTATTTTGTCACATGGGAGTTCCAAATTTTCAATTGAATAACAAAGAATGCATTCTCTAAGATCTAAATTACTAATTGACTAATAAGTTAAAATGATCTGAGAAATTCAAGTACAAGTACAAGAAGCTCCACCAATATATGGCTGAAGACTAAAGAATGTTTTTCCTTGAGCTTCACATCAAGTATGGAGTCATAAGGCATCACAGTAAGTAATTAGTCATTGACATTATCTATTCCTAAAGAGAGTGTCTTTCCTTGAAGCGCTTTCAAATAAGCAGTTTATCTGAACTCACAATTGTGTTCACCTTATGTACAAAGGGCGCTTTGATTAGTCACCGATGTTTTAAATTCTATCAATCTTTAATGTGACATAGTAGAGTTGTTAACCAATGTTCTATTTTACTTAGCAATCTACATGGTTAATCTAACCAGCTAAAACACACATGTGTTTATTTGGTGTGCCAAGAAATATTCGCAAAGCTACATTTCTATGAAATTATGTATGGCATATCAGCAATCTATTATAAATCCGAGCGTCGTTCAAGTGGCTATCTAGAAAAGGTGTAGTGCTTGCATATTAAACGGCTAGATATGTGTTGGAGACATGCCCTAGAGGCAATAATAAAAATGGTTATTATTATATCTTTGTGTTTATGATAAATGTTTACATTCATGCTATAATAGTATTAACCGGAAACATTAATACTTGTGTGATTTGTAAACTAAATTAGAGTCCCTAGTAAAGCCTCTTTGTAATACTAGTTTGTTGGTTAATAGATGGTCGTGGTTTCCCGATCATGAACATTGAGATGTTGTTAACAACAATATCATATCATTAGGAGAATGGTATGATGGACATACTCCTATAGATAAGCGTAGCATAAAGATCAAGTCATTTCAATAGTTCATTTGCTATAAGCTTTTTGATACATAGTAACCTAATTCCTGTAGGGTTTCGTAGCATGGAAAACAAAAAATTTCTATCGCATACAAACAAACAAGCCAAGATCTATCTACTATATTGTAGCAACGAGTCGATGGAATAACTCACCCTCGAAGATTCCAAAGTGTTTAACGAGAGCAGATTCTCGTGGGTGATGTAGTCGTACTCTTTCCAATCTCAAGATCGCGTAGACGATCCTTCCGGCCACGTTAAGCAGCGCTCCGTAGTCGGTCACACGTTACGTGCTGAGCGAAGACCTTCCTCCCTTGTTCCAAGGCAGCGGAGGTTGTAGCACTCTCCTCGCGATTCCGTGACTGGCGTGGTACCGAAGTAGAGGAGATCCATGAGGCTTCGCCTTAAGCCGGTGCGAGTATGGTGGAGCTTATGAGAGAGGCTATTAGTGGTCTAGTAATTAGACACACCAATTAGAAGGCTCTAAACCAATTAGAAGGCTCTAAACCGCTGGCTAAAGCAATTAGAAGCTCTAAACCAAAACGGCTCTAAACCGGAGGTAGAAGATAGGAACTTGTGTGTGTGTGCTAGGAGGCCCTGCCCCTCCCTTTATAGGTGGGAGGGCCGGCCAAGGGAGGAGGAGTCCTCCCCAACTCGGCCTTGAGGTGGGGCCAAGCTTGGGAGGAGGAATCCCTCCCCAACTCGGTTTCCACTTCTCCTCCTCTTTCCACTTTCCAAAACTTGCCGTTTGACTTTCAAACTAGCCGTTTGACTTTTCAATTTAGGATTTAAATAAACCCTTTATTTTGGACAGCAAAGACACCTAGTACATGATGCAATCATTCCAATATGTAATGACACATTCATGTACCCTTCCCCCCTCGGTCTTGGGACATTCAGGACCTTCTAGAATGTTCGATGAAAACACGGAACCATTCCCCAACTCAAAGCAGGACTTTCCTTATATGAATCTTATTCTCCGGACCATTCCGGATCACCTCGTGATATCCGGATCCCATCGAGACTCGAACAACATTCGGTCTCTTTCTCATAATACCATAACTACTCAAACAACGTCGAATCCTTAAGTGTGTCTCCCTACGGTTCGTGAATTATGCGGACATGATCGAGACACTTCTCCGAACAATAACCAATAGAGGAATCTGGAAATTCATATGGCTCCACATATTTCTCGATTACTTTGCGATCGAATGAACCACTTACATACGATACCAATTTCCCTTTGTCTCACGATATGTTACTTATCCGAGGTTATGATCGTCGGTATCTCTGCATACCTAGTTCAACCTCGTTACTGATAAGTACTCTTTTCTCGTTCCCGTGATATGTGATCCCTTGTGACCCACATGCTTGCAAGCTAATTGGATGACATTTCACCGAGAGCCAGAGAATATCTATCCGTCATATGGATGGACAAATCCCTCTTGATCCATGTGTTTCAACCAATACTTTCCGAACACTCAATACCACCTTTATAGCCACCACATTACGGTGTGGTGTTTGATGTCATCAAAGCATCCATCCGGTAAAGGTGATATGCATGATCTCATGGTCGAAGGAATTAGGTTACTATGTATCGGAAAGCATATAGCAATTGAACTATTGAAATGACTTGATCTTTATGCTACGCTTATCTATAGGAGTATGTCCACCATATCATTCTCCTAACGATATGATCTTGTTGTTGATAACATCTCAATGTTCAAGATATGGAAACCACAATCATTTAATCAACCAACAAGCTAGTGAAGTATAGAGGCTATACTAGGGACTTCAAATTAAGTTTACAATTCACACAAGTATTAATGTTTCCATGTTAATACTATTATAGCATGAATATAAACATTTATCATAAACACAAAGATATAATAATAACTATATTTATTATTGCCTCTAGGGCATATCTCCAACCGTCTCCCACTTGCACTAGAGTCATCTAATCTAGATTACATGGTAATATACCGAACACCCATGGCAGTTTGGTGTTGGTCATGTATTGCCCTCGGGAGGTTTAGTCAACGGATCCGCCACATTCAGATCTGTGTGTACTTTGCAAATCTTTATATCCCCATCCTGGATATGTTCTCGAATAGCGTGAAAGCAGCTTGATATGCTTGACTTCTTGTGTGACATTGGTTCTTGCGCATTGGCTATGGCGCCCATGTTATCCACAGTAGATGAACATTGGGTCCGGCACTAGGAACCACACCCAGCTCTGTAATGAACTCTTTCATCCATATCGCTTCTTGTGAAGCCTCAAAACAACCATGTATTCCGATTCGGTTGAAGATCTACGCCACAACGCTTTGCTTTGCACTCCTCCAGCTAACTTTGCACCATTCAAAATAAATCATTATCCAGTTGTGATTTAGAATCATCCGGATCGGTGTTCCAACTAGCATCGGTGTAACCATTAACAACGAAATGTTCATCACCTCCATAAGAAAGAACCATATCCTTAGTTCTTCTCAAGTACTTAAGGATGTTTTTGACATTGTCAATGATCCTCTGGATCACTTTGATATCTGCTAGTTAAACTAACGATATGCGATGTCGGGTCTAGTACATAGCATGGCATACATTAGAGATCCTATGGCTGATGCATAGGAGTCTTACTCATCCTTTCTCTATCTTCTGGCGATGTCGGACTTTGAGTTTTACTCAAGGTCGATTGACAACATGGGCAAGAACCCTTTCTTGCTATCTACCATTCAAACCTCTTTAGAACTTTGTCCAAATATGTACTTTGTGACAATGATATTTGGCGTTCGATCTATCTCTATAAATCTTTATGCCTAATATGTAAGCTGCTTCGCCAAGATCCTTCATTGAAAAACTATTATTCAAATACTCTTTGACACTATTAAGAAGGTCTACATCATTCCCAATCAACAATATGTCATCCACATATAGTATTAAGAATGCTCTGAGCTTCCACTCACTTTCTTGTAAACACAAGCTTCTCCATAAGTTTGTATAAAACCAAAACTTTTGATTACCTTATCAAAACGTTGATTCCAACTTCGGGATGCTTGCTTCAATCCATAGATGGACCGTTGAAGCTTGCATACCTTGTTAGCATCTTTAGGATCGACAAAACCTTTGGGTTGCATCATATACAACTCTTCATCAATGTCTCCATTGAGGAATGCTGTTTTGACATCCATCTGCCATATCTCATAATCATAATATGCAGCGATTGCTAACATAATCCTCACAGACTTTAGCTTCGCTACCGGTGAGAAAGTCTCATCGTAGTCAACTCCTTGAATTTGTCGAAACCCTTTTGCGACAAGTCGAGCTTTATAGACAGTAACATTACCATCAGCATCTGTTTTCTTCTTGAAAATCCATTTGTTATCGACAGACTTCCGGCCATCCTAAGTCCACCAAAGTCCATACTTGGTTTTCGACATGGATCCAATCTCGGATTTCATGGCTTCTTGCCATTTATTGGAATCTGGGCTCATCATCACTTCCTCATATGTCGCAAGGTCATCGGTGTTGTCCACCAACATGACATTCATAACGGGATCATACCAATCTGGAGTGGTACGATTTCGTTGACCTCCGAGGCTCAGAGCAACTTCAACCGAAGTTTCATGATCACCATCATTAGCTTCCTCTCTTATTGGTGCAAGCACCACAGGAACTTCTTCCGGTGCTGCGCTACTCGCAATTTCGAGAGAAGGTTCGACAACCTCGTCGAGTTCTACTTTCCTTCCAGTCACTTCTTTCGAGAGAAATTCCTTCTCTAGAAAGGATCCATTCTTGGCAACGAAGATTTTGCCTTCGGATCTATGATAGAAGGTATACCCAATAGTTTCCTTCGGGTATCCTATGAAGACGCATTTTTCCGCTTTGGGTTCAAGCTTGTCCGGTTGTAACTTCTTTACATAGGCTTCGCATCCCCAAACTTTAAGGAACGACAATTTAGGTTTCTTCCCAAACCATAATTCATACGGTGTCGTTTCAACGGATTTAGACGGTGCCCTATTTAAAGTGAATGCGGCTGTTTCTAATGCATAACCCCAAAATGATAGCGGTAAATCTGTAAGTGACATCATAGAACGAACCATATCTAAGAGAGTTCGACACGATGTTCGACACACCATTACTGTGGTGTTCCCGGCGGTGTCAACTGCGAAAGTATTCCACATTTCTTCAAATGCTCGCCAAACTCGTAACTTAGATATTCACCTCCACGATCAGAACGTAGAAATTTAATCTTCTTGTTACGTTGATTCTCTACCTCACTTTGAAACTCCTTAAACTTCTCGAAAGTTTCGGACTTATGTTTCATGAAATAGATATACCCATATCTACTCAAATCATCCGTGAAGGTAAGAACATAACGATAACCACCGCGCGATGCTACACTCATTGGACCACACACATCGGTATGTATGATTTCCAATAAGTCTGTAGCTCGCTCCATCATACCAGAAAATGGAGTCTTAGTCATTTTACCCATCAGACATGCTTTGCATCTTTCAAGTGATTCAAAATCAAGTGATTCAAGAAGTCCATCGGAATGGAGTTTCTTCATACGCTTCACTCAATGTGACCAAGACGACGATTGCCACATATAGGTCGAATTATCGCTGATTTCAAACGTTTAGCCTCAATGTTGTTGATATGTGTATTTCCACTATCGAGATTCAATATGAATAGACCATCTATCAAAGGTGCATGTGCATAAAACATATTACTCATATAAATCGAACAACCATTATTCTCGGATTTAAACAAGTAACCGTCTCGCAATAAACAAGATCCCGATATAATGTTCATGCTCAACGCAGCACCAAATAACAATTATTTAAGTATAAAACTAATCCCGATGGTAGATGAAGAGGTAGCGTCTTGACCGCGATCACATCAACCTTTGATCCGCTTCCCACGCGCATCGTCACCTCGTTCTTCACTAGCTTCGTTTATTCGCAGCTCTGTTTTGAGTTACAAATATGAGCAACCGAACCGATATCAAATACCAGGCACTACTACGAATACTAGTGAGATACACATCAATAACATGTATATCGGATATACCTTTCTTCTTGATGTTGCCGTTCTTCAAATCCGCCAAGTACTTTGGGCAATTCCGCTTCGGACCTTCTCCCTTGCAAGAAAAGCACTCGATGTCGGGCTTGGGTCCAGCCTTGGTCTTCTTCGGCGTGGTAACTTTCTTACCACCCTTCTTGAAGTGTCCTTCTGCTTAGACTTGCCTTTCTTGAATTTGGTGGTCTTATTGACCATCAACACTTGGTGCTCTTTCTTGATCTCCACTTCGCAGATTTTAACATAGCAAATAGTTACGCAACTCTTTGTTCATGTTACGCATGTTGTAGTTCATCACAAAGTTCTTGTAACTTGGTGGTAGTGATTGGAGGATGCGGTAAACCCCAAAGTATTAGGAATCACTATACCCAAACTTTGAAGTTTATTTGCGTGCCGGACATCTTAAGCACATGCTCACCGACGGAGCTACCCTCTTCCATCTTGCGATTAAAGAACTTTTCGAAGCTTCATAACTTTCAATTGCCGCATGAGTCTCAAAGATTAATTTGAGATCCTCGACAATATCATATGGATCGACTCTTCAAACCTTTTACGAGCTCCGATTCTAAACCATACAAGATAGCACACTTGAACTATGGAGTCTTGATTCTTCCGAGCGAGGTAAACATTCTTTACTTCATCGGTAGCATCACCGCAGGTGGGTCACCTAGCGGTGCATCCAGCACATAGGTCAAATTACCATGTGAGGACAATCCTCAAATTGCGGAACCAATCCAAGTTGCTTCCATTGTTTTTCAACTTTTCTTTCTCTAGGAACGCATTAAAATTGATGGTAGGGCTGCCATTGATCTACAACATATTTGCAATAGTTTAGACTAAGTTTATGACAAATTGAGTTCAAATTAATTAATGAAATTAAACTAGGTGAACTCCCACTCAAAACAACATCCCTCACATTGTTTTAGTGATCACACGAACCAAATCCACTACATCAACACCGATCATCACGAGAGTTGATATAGTTTCAATGGCGAACAATCATCATGTTCATCATATCTACTATATGATTCATGCTTTACCTTCGGCGATCCGTGTTCTGAGGCCATGTCGTACATGCTAGGCTCAAAGATCAAACCTTAGCTACCGCATAAGCAAATCTGCTTGCTTACGTTGTATTCACCAGCGGAATCAAAGACACCCGATCATCACGTGGTGCTTGAGCGACAAGCTTTGGCAGCGGTGCATACTAAGGGTGAACACTTTAGAACTTGAAATTTATGTGCATGAGGATCATCTTATAATGCTACCGTCTACTAATCAATACAAGATGCATAAAGGATTAACATCACATGCACTACATAATATGTGATATGATATGACCTTTCTTCTTTGTGCTTCCGATATCCATCTTCAATAACGAACATGATCTCCATCATCAACTCCATAGCATCAAGGTCAATGACGCTTCTTCATGGTTGTCGTCCACCAGCTTCAACTATTACAACTATTTTGAATAGACACGCAGGTCTTAACAGAAATTAAAGACAACCATATGGCTCCTGCCGGTTGCCAACTTACAATAAGGAACATTGCATACATCAAATATAATCACAATCATGGCCATATCACATCACTGCACACCCCTGCAAAACAAAGTTAGACGCCTCTACTTTCTTTGCATATTTTACGTGGTTTGGGGCTTTCAATAAGTGTCGTTCTAACTTACGAACAAGAACCACAACATTGATACTAGCATTGTTGATCACCCGTTGTAAATTGGATCTTTACTATGCTAGGAGAAACAGCACCATAAAGCCACTTATGCAATACAAGTTGCATGTCAAGCGTGGAGCAAGTCTCATGAACGATGTCATGTAAGGTTAGCCCGGGCCGCTTCATCCCAACATACCGCAAGATGCAAAGTACACAAAAAGCAATCTACAATAAAAGCATCAATGCCCACAATGACCATTGTGTTCTACTCGTGCAACAGATCTACATATAGACACGGCTCTGATACCACTGTAGGGTTTCGTAGCATGGAAAACAAAAAATTTCTATCGCATACAAACAAACAAGCCAAGATCTATCTACTATATTGTAGCAACGAGTCGATGGAATAACTCACCCTCGAAGATTCCAAAGTGTTTAACGAGAGCAGATTCTCGTGGGTGATGTAGTCGTACTCTTTCCGATCTCAAGATCGCGTAGACGATCCTTCCGGCGCCACGTTCCGGCAGCGCTCCCGCAGTCGGTCACACGTTCGGTACTCGACGAAGACCTTCCTCTCCCTTGTTCCAGCAGGCAGCGGAGGTTGTAGCACTCTCCTCGCGATTCCAAGACAACTGTGGTACCTGAAGTAGAGGGAGATCCCAGGCTTCGCCTTAAGCCGGTGCGAGTATGGTGGAGCTTATGAGAGAGGCTATTAGTGGTCTAGTAATTAGACACACCAATTAGAAGGCTCTAAACCAATTAGAAGGCTCTAAACCGCTGGCTAAAGCAATTAGAAGCTCTAAACCAAAACGGCTCTAAACCGGAGGTAGAAGATAGGAACTTGTGTGTGCTAGGAGGGAGCCCTGCCTCCCTTTATAGGTGGGAGGGGGCGTGACCAAGGGGAGGAGTCCTCCCCAACTCGGCCTTGAGGTGGGCGCCCGGCTTGGAGGAGGAATCCTCCCAACTCGGTTTCCTCTTCTCCTCCTCTTTCCACTTTCCAAAACTTGCCGTTTGACTTTCAAACTAGCCGTTTGACTTTTCAATTTAGGATTTAAATAAACCCTTTATTTTGAACAGCAAAGACACCTAGTACATGATGCAATCATTCCAATATGTAATGAAACATTCATGTACCCTTCCCTCCGAGTCTTGGGACATTCCGGGACCTTCTAGAATGTTCCGATGAAAACACGGAACCATTCCCCAACTCAAACAGGACTTTCCTTATATGAATCTTATTCTCCGGACCATTCCGGATCACCTCGTGATATCCCGAATCCCATCCGAGACTCGAACAACATTAGGTCTCTTTCTCATAATACCATAACTACTCAAACAACGTCAATCCTTAAGTGTGTCTCCCTACGGTTCGTGAATTATGCGGACATGATCGAGACACTTCTCGAACAATAACCAATAGAGGAATCTGGAAATTCATATGGCTCCCACATATTTCTCACGATTACATTGCGATCGAATGAACCACTTACATACGATACCAATTTCCCTTTGTCTCACGATATGTTACTTATCCGAGGTTATGATCGTCGGTATCTCTGCATACCTAGTTCAACCTCGTTACTGATAAGTACTCTTTTCTCGTTCCCGTGATATGTGATCCCTTGTGACCCAGTCACATGCTTGCAAGCTAATTGGATGACATTTCACCGAGAGGGCCCAGAGAATATCTATCCGTCATATGGATGGACAAATCCCACTCTTGATCCATGTGTTTCAACCAATACTTTCCGAACACTCAATACCACCTTTATAGCCACCCTGTTACGGTGTGGTGTTTGATGACATCAAAGCATCCATCCAGTAAAGGTGATATGCATGATCTCATGGTCGAAGGAATTAGGTTACTATGTATCAGAAAGCATATAGCAATTGAACTATTGAAATGACTTGATCTTTATGCTACGCTTATCTATAGGAGTATGTCCACCATATCATTCTCCTAACGATATGATCTTGTTGTTGATAACATCTCAATGTTCAAGATATGGAAACCACAATCATTTAATCAACCAACAAGCTAGTGAAGTATAGAGGCTATACTAGGGACTTCAAATTAAGTTTACAATTCACACAAGTATTAATGTTTCCATGTTAATACTATTATAGCATGAATATAAACATTTATCATAAACACAAAGATATAATAATAACTATATTTATTATTGCCTCTAGGGCATATCTCCAACAATTCCTTCGACCATGAGATCATGCTTGAAAGGATACGGATGTCGCCTAGAGGGAGAGTGAATAGGCGATTAAAACTTTTCCTAGAGTGGCTCAACAAGGGCGGAATAAAACTAGTGTTTACTTTGTTAAGCACAACCTAGAACAACTAAGGTTCACCTATGTGCATCAACAACTTATGCTAAGCAATACAAGCAACAAAGTGATAGCAAGATATATATTACTTCAATCACGAAGGCTATCACAATGTAAAGTGCATAAGTAAAGAGCTCGGGTATAGAGATAACCGAGGCATGCGGGGACAACGATATTTTACCGAGTTCATCCCAATATGGAGTACGTCTCGTTTGGAGAGGGGGTGGTATCAAACCACCAACGCCACAAAAGGCCTCCCTTATTCTCCGGTGAATCTCACCCCAACGGGATCGATCCACACTTCCACTATCGGTGCACTTGTCGGTGGCAACCGGAACCTCTCACAAGGTTGGGGCACTTCTCCACAACTTAATTGGAGGCTCCCAACAAACGCCACCAAGGCCACAAAACCATCTAGGGTTCCAAGAACCCAAAAAGGGACAAGCTCTAATGAGTAACTCAAACCAAATCCTCCGAGGAGAACACAAACATGCACCAAATGCAAATGGCAAGAACACCACAAAGGTGTTCAAATCCTTCTCTCCCAAATTCCACCAAAGCTACAAAAGCTTATGGGAGAATAAGAGAGGAATAACAATGGAGGAAATCCACAAAAGACTCCAAGATCTAGATCCCAATATGTTCCCCTCACTTAGAGGAGAGATTGATTGGTGGGATTGTAGATCTAGATCTCCTCTTTCAAATCCCTCAAGAATATGCAAGAATCATAGGAGGGATTGAGAGGAAGCAATCTCAAGAAGGTCAACAATGGAGGGGAAAACTTGCAAGAATGGTTGAGGAACCATTGGGGAAGAAGGCCCCTTATATAGGTCCCTCCAAAATCGAACCGTTGCAGCCCAAAAACGCGATTCCCGGTACTACCGGACTTTTTCCCGGTACTACCAGACTTTCCCGGCACTACCGGACATTTCCTAGGGTTCCTGGCGCTCCAAACACATTTTTCTCTGCGCTCCCCAGTACCAAAATGCGGTACTACCAGACCCCGGTACTACCGGATCCTGGTCCGGTACTACCGATCATCACAGAACGAAAACAACCATAACTTCTGCATCCGGACTCCGATTTCGATGATTTTGGGCTCGTTTCAAAGAGGACAACAACCTCTACAAGATCATGCAAAGAAACATCATAGTCCAGCACGGGAGGATAGATCCAAATGATGAAGTAAAAAACCTTCTACCGCGCTAGGTACTAAAATGCGGTACTACCGTTTTTTGGTACCTAGCCCGGCAGTGGCTTTTGGAAGCTTGTCAAAAACCTTCTGCCATGCTACGTACTAAAATGCGGTACTACCGCATTTTGGTACCTAGGAGGGCAGTGGCATTCGGCAACTTTCCAAAACCTACTTCCGCGCTAGGTACTAAAATGCGGTACAACCGCATTTTGGTACCTAGGAAAATTCAAACCTCTATAACTTTTGATTGGTAACTCCGATCGACCCGATTCCAATTGCGTTGGAAAAATGACGACATGGGCTACCATATGAAAGGTGAAAATATTGGTTATCACCAAGTGAGAATGTATCATGTATAATAATGTGAGATACCTCACTTGGTGAGAAACCGAAAAGCTGCCAAGATCAAAATCGCAACAAGATACAAATGGAAGATCCGATTTTGATGAACAAGAGCTTGTTATGGAGATTACCACAATCTCTATATCATCACATGGATAAGACCAAATAACAACCAAATATTATGATGCAAATATGCAAAGGTTTGAGCTCTCTCCGAACGAAGTGAACGAGTTACTCATTCGAGAGCCCCTCTTGATAGTACAGTTGTCTATCCTAAACCCGGTCTCCCACACACAACATGAGACCGGCAAAAGGAAAAACCTATCAAGATTATACCTTTGCCTTGAGCATTCCACTTGAGCTCGATGTAGACGATCTTGCCGTTCTCAAGATGGAACGCCTTTCTTGATTCCTCATCATCGATCCATGATCACCGAGGATGGCAAGCATTAAACATGAGATCTTCTATATATGGCGCATTTTGAGCTTGCACATCACATCTTATTATACATATCATCGACCTTGAAGCAACATATGCTCCAAGCGATGCCAATGGAAAAATCCTACAAGTATAACTTAATACACATATTAGTCCATAAAGATTGTCATTAATTACCAAAACCACACATGGGGGCCCACATGTTCTTTCAATGCTAATCACCATCACCGGAAGGATGCTTTGATGACATCAAACACCACACCATAACTGGGTGGCTATAAAGGTGGCATTGAGTATTCGGAAAGTATGTGTTGAGGCACATGGATCAAGAGTGGGATTTGTCCATCCATATGACGGATAGATATACTCTGGGCCCTCTCGGTGGAATGTCATCCAATTGGCTTGCAATCATGTGACTGGCTCACAAGGGATCACATATCACGGGAACGAGAAAAGAGTACTTATCCGTAACGAGGTTGAACTAGGTATGCAGAGATACCGACGATCAAAACCTCGGATAAGTAAACTATCGTGAGACAAAAGGAAATTGGTATCATATGTAAGTGGTTCATTCGATCGCAAAGTAATCGTAGAAATATGTGGGAGCCATATGAATTTACAGATTCCTCTATTGGTTATTGATCAGAGAAGTGTCTCGGTCATGTCCGCATAATTCACGAACCGTAGGGAGACACACTTAAGGATTCAATGTTGTTTAGTAGATATGGAATGTTAGTAGGGATACTGAATGTTGTTCGGAGTCTCGGATGGGATCCGGTATATCACGAGGAGATCCGGAATGGTCCGAAGAATAAGATTCATATAAGTAAAGTCCGATTCCGGAGTTCGGGAAAGATTCCGATGTTTTCATCGGAGAGGTTCTAGAAGGGTCTAGAAGGTTTACCGATCCGGAAGGAGAATGGTCCATGAATGTGTCATGGGTAAGTGGAATGATTGGATCATATCCTAGGTCACTTGGTATGGGCATTTGCAAGAGAGAATTAAAGCTCTAAATTGAAAGTCAAACGGGAAGTTTGAAAAGTCAAACTGGAACAATGGTTTCCTAGTGGGAGAAGAAACAAGTCCTTCTCTCAATCCAACTTGGGTTTGGGTTTGGATTCAAACCCACCCCTCCCAAGGATGCCCCCCTCTCATAAATAGAGGGAGAGGGCTGCCCCAACACACCAAGCTCTAGCCCTCCCACACCCGCGTTGCCACCGCCGTCGCGCCGTCGCCGACACCTCCTCCTCCTGGTCTTCTAAACCCTAGATCATCGGAAAACCCTAAATCCACCATAACTCGCACCGGCTTAGGCGAAGCCCTGCGGGATCTATCCTCTACTTCCAACACCACGCCGTCGTGCTGCCGGAATCGCGAGGGGAGAACTACAACCTCCGCTGCCTGCTGGAACAAGGGAGAGGAAGGTCTTCATCGAGTACCGAACGTGTGACCGACTGCAGAAGCGCTGCCGGAATGCAGCGCCAGAAGGATCGTCTACGTGATCTTGTGATCGGCAAGTGTACGACTACATCACCCACGAGAATCTGCTCTCGTTAACCGCTTTGGAATCTTCGAGGGTGAGTGCTTCTATCGACTCGTTGCTACAATCTAGTAGATAGATATTGGCTTGTTTGTATGCATGCGGTAATTTTTTTTTATTTTTCATGCTACGAACCCCTACAGTATGATCATCTATATAACTAAACAACAAATTACAAAAAATATCATCAACAAAGCATCTTGATGGAGACAATAAATTGTAATAAACAAGCATGCACGGTCTTTCAGTTCATAGAAGGAATAGCTAGAGTATCAAAAATACATCTACTGATCATAAAAGACTGTATAGAACATTTATGCCATTTGGTTGTTTAGCTGTATTTTTCGGTGTGCTATCCACTATGTATATTCTGCTCCTTGAAGCTCTATATCATTACCCAAATTCAGTTTGCGCATCTACAACAATTTGTTCAGGAAACATATAACATACAATTGATGGACAGGTTCCTGTTATCTCCTAATCCTATATAGGTATACGAGTAAACAAAATGAGCAGTAGAGGAGAATTCTAACTCGGTATGCAAGTAAACTAAATGAGCAGTAGAGAAGAGGAAATGGTATGATGAAGAAATAAAGACGCTCTTATATATTCCTGGCTAGCTACACACTTGCAGCCGAGCAACATATAGAAGATGGAGGGCACCGGAGGATGCTTGTTGCTCAGAAGCTATCCATTCATCCAATTCGCATTCAAATTTTGAACATAGAGCAACACTTCGATCAAGAAACATAGTTCAACACTGCGATAATTTGATTGAAAGTTTGACAATTTAAACCTAAACATGAACATCTAATCCTCCTAGTCGAAATCGTCATCATCCATAGTATTCCAAAAGTTGGAATCTAGCTAAGGCTCTCTCTTTTTAGATTTACAAGACCCATGACAAAATTTAAAGAACATAACAAGGTAGTAGTCATGAACGGTTTGTTTTTGTTAGCCGCACATCCTAAAGAGTGGCACTATAACTTTCCACTTAGGCCATGTTCGGATATGGTCCAGCTTCTCCAAATTTCGTCGATCCGAAAAATAGCATGCTATTTACCGCCCTATAGCGTATTTGGAGGGTTCACTCTATTTTTTCATTATTTTGCTCGCTATGACGCTATTTTCAAAATGGCATGCTATACCGCACAAAACCATCATAGCATTGGCGCTATTTTCAAACATAGCGTGCTATTTTTGTATTGATGGGTGTGGAGTACGCGAGCATACGATGAGAGTGTGCAATAAGCAAATATTTGTTGTTGAACATAAATGATTGTGCTAAAACATTTATCTATTTTACTCTATCATTTATTCTTGCTAAAATCCTTTACTTTTAAATTATTTTTAAAATAATATTTTAAAATATGGCATGCTATAGCGTATAGCATCGTAGAAGGATCACACTAAAAGAAATAGTGCTATTTTTTCATTGATCCACGGGCGACTCCATGTCTCAGGTGGAGCAGCAACCGTTCGGCCCAGCTCCTCGGTAGAGAATGCTGTTCACGGTTGGGTGGGCCAGTGTTCAGGTGGGCTTTTAGCCAGCTGAGTCAGTTCGTGCGTTAGCAAGGGTAATAAAAGACTTGAATGTTCTAAAAAAAGGTACTACTTCCTCTGGTCCACGCATATGTTATTTAAAAAATCTTTGACCAACAATTTTGATTAATAAAATATGCTATATATGTCCCAGAAAATATATCATTGGAAACTACTTTTAAAGATGAATCTAATGATATAATTTTTGTAATATATTATGTAAAATTTATTGATCAAAATTATTGGTCAAAGTTGTTCTAAAACTATGTGCGCGTCTAATAAACCAGACCAGAGGAAGTATTTTTTTTTCTTTTAGAGATTTTTGCTCTAGCGATATACTCCCTCCGTCCCGGTTTAAAAGACACAATTTACAATTCTCTGGACCCTAGGTGTTCTTTAATTGGTTTATTTTATAGTGTGAAGAATAACATACATGAGGAGAAAAAGAGCCATCAAAGCGTTCATATTTGAATATACATGTGCATGCAAGCATTTTGTTTTGTTCGCACTGGAGTAATTATAGAGATTAAATTTTTTTATATCTAAATATTTTAGGATTGCATAATTTGCAAATTGCGTCTTTCAAGAGTAGCAGGAGGGGAGCAAACGAGGGAGGAATAGTAGACGTGGTCGAATCATTTTCCATTTCGCGGTGGCAATTGAGTATAAATAAAAGATGCTCCACAACCTAAAATAGAGACGGTGCTTCGCGGGCTGGCTACAATGACCTTGTGCTTTGTCTTAGTGACGATAAGAAAGAAGCTATTGGTGCGAAGCGTGCGATCGAACAGAATAGAACAGAACAGAAACTGAACGTCCTTATGTGGTTCTTCTTCTTCTTATTATTATTATATAGATCCACGTCTAATTTAGGTCCGGTGCTATCGCAAGCACCATTGTTTCCAGTTTATATTGACTTCACTCCAGATCCTCACCGGCGGCAATAGCGTGGGACAAACTATCGTCATTAACTTCAAAAGTCCAAAACATGCGCTGGCGCTTGTTTCATAAGTTCGATGAGAAAATTGACGTGAATTTCCAGATGCCTACCAAGCTTACCTACCTTAGGCTGATCATAGTCGGAGTAACTTCACTAGTACTCCCTCTGTTCGGGATTATAGGTCCTACGTGAATACCTAGGTTGTTAATTTGATCAATAAAATATAACTTATATATCATAAAAATTATATCATTAGAAAATATAATCTCTAAAGTTTCTAATGGTATAATTTTTATGCTATAATATTTATATTTTGTTGTTTAAATTAGCAACCTAGTTATCCGCGCGGGGCTTATAATCCCAAACAGAGGGAGTAACTAAGAGTCCAACTCAGCACTTTTGCTTATGTGACAATGAGTTAATAAGAAAAGAGATAGATAGAGTAACTAGCTATGTTACTATAACATCACACATATCAAGGCAAAGTGAGTCTACAACCTAATTAATGTGATATTGCATGTTACCATACTTAAGTTATTTTGTACTATAAAAATAGTAACTTAGACTAGTAACATATGCATGTTACTAGTCTAAGTTACGCACTATGACCAGCCTTAGCCAAGGAATGAGGGTTCCCTCCATAAACTATTCATCTACTTTGAGAATTTCCGAGTGGTTCACCTTCTCTTTTATAGGCCAACACAGATCCTATCCTATATAACTAAGAAAATCACCCCCTAACCTATTTCTTTCAACATGCAGCCTATCCACCTCATCATACGTGCCATGTCAGGCAAAACGTCCTACTTGGCTTTGTTGTCAGCCATGTCAGCCTATTCATCTTCTTTCAATTAGCAACGAAGGGTCGTTAAAAAATACTGTTAGAACTAAAAGAATTGACAGCGAGAGACTAGAATGAATCCTTGTTCTTTATTGATGATGAATGTACAAATATATCTGATCTGCGTTGCTAATATATGTCGGTTCCGAGTCAGTTTTACGGAGGCGCTCAAAACGTTGCCGACGGTTCCCCGTTGTGGCAACTTTCTGTGCGGTTAATACGGAGATTATCTCTTAATTAACGCGTGTTAATTATTCTTAACACTCCCCCTAATCACTGCTTGACTGCACAAGAATTCATCATCTTGACTAAATCTCCTCCAAAAACCCTGTGGGAAAAATGTGAGGAATTGAGTAGGATATGCTGTTAAAACTCCTTCAAACCCAGTGGGAAAATAAGGAGAAAATGGCATAGCATATAATGATTATCGCCTCTGTTAACTCAATATGAAATAAATCCATAGAATCTAGAGGTCAATAAATATGTCATTTATACCATCTTAAAAACCCCGATGGGGAAAATGAATAGTATGACATATGATCTTATGTTGATATTACCTCATTAAAAACCTCAATGAGAACCTGTAAAGTAAACTCATTTAAGGGAAAAAGAGTGTAATATGATGCTTTGAACAAGTATAGTTCAAGAAGATACTCCCCCTGATTCTTGCAAATCTAAGCGTGCATCCGATTCCATGAATATATTTATGGAATGTTGAAGCTAGTAGAGACTTAGTAAACAAGTCAGAGATTATCGCATGATTTGACTTGCAAGATGTTTATTTCCCACTCTTTTGGAGTTCATGAGGATAAAACAATTTAGGGCAATATGCTTAGTGATATTGCTCTTGATGTATCTGTTTGCATCATGCAACACAAGCGCATTATCCTCATAGATAATGGTAGGTGATTCGATAGAACCAATTCCACATGACTTGTATGTGGTTTATCATTCTGTGAGCCACACACATTCGTGATGCCTCATATAATGCAATTATTTCAGAATGATTGGTAGAAGTGGCAACCAGAGTGCATTTGAAGACTTCCATGATATAGCAGTTCCACCATGTAGGAACACAAAGCCGTCTGTGATCGGCATTATGGGGATCGGATAAGTAGCCAACATCGGTGTATCCGATCATATTAGAGTCCAGATTTCTGGGCTGAAAGTATAGGCCAAGATCCTTTGTGCCTTGGAGATATCGAAGACATTCTTGACTCCGACCAATGGCGTTTGGTGGGAGTTACCTTTGTCTAGCAAGTAGATTCACTTTGCAAATGCGAGATCGGGTCTCGTACAATTTGCAAGATACATGAGCGCACCAATGGCCGAGATATGGAACCTCGGGTCCCAACATGTCTTCTCCATCATCCCTTGTCTGACGGATCTTTCCCTACGTCTGAAGAGCGAACCACCATGGGAGTTTTAGATGGATAGGATTTGTCCATATTGAATTTCTCCAATATTTTCTGGATATAGGCAGCTTGGTGTACCATTATTCCTGAGGGAAGGTGCTCGAGTTGGATACCCAAGCAAAATTTGGTTTGACCCAAATCCTTCATCTCAAATTCTGTCTTTAGATGATTGCGTGCTTCATCAATATCTTGTGCATTACCAATGATGTTGAGATCATCGACATACACTGAAATGATGCAAAATCCTGAAGAGGACTTCTTGATGAAGACACATGGACAGTCATCATTGTTGGAGTAACCCTTCTGAAGAAGGAACTCACTAAGTCGGTTGTACCATATCCGTCCCGACTGTTTCAAGCCGTATAAAGACTTGTTCAGTTTTACACAGTACATGTTGCGTTTAGCGCTTGCATTCGGGACAGAGACTCCATTAGGAACCTTCATGTATATGTCCGAATCTAGTGACCCGTAAAGATATACGGTCACGACATCTATCAACTGCATAGATAGACGATTTTGCACTGCCAAAGATATAAGATATCGGAAAGTGATACCACTCATTACTGGAGAATATGTCTCATTGAAATCAATGCCGGGTCTCTGCGTGAAACCCTGTGCTACGAGCCTCGCTTTGTATCTCACCACCTCATTGTTCTCATTCCGTTTCTAGAGGAAAACCCATTTGAATCCCACAGGGAAAACATTGGGAGGTGTTGGTATTGCTTCTGTGAATACCTTCCTTTTATTAAGCGAAGCAAGTTCTGCTTGTATTGCTTCCTTCCATTTAGGCCAGTCGGAGTGTTTCTCACACTCAACGATAGTCCTTGGATCATGATCATTGAGAAGGGTATCAGCAATTGTAGCAGAAAAATAAGTGTCGACAATCATAGACTTACGGTTGAATGATTCTCCAGAATCAATATAGTTGGTGGATATCTCATGCACCCTTGTTGACCCTTCGTGATTTCCCAATACACGTGAGTCTAGGTGTTCCGATGTCCCAGCCAGTGTGTGCAAGCTGGAGCTAGGAGGTTGCCCTTCCACTGGGTGTATACTCTCCATAAGGTGTTTGTCAACGTTGAGCTGACTTGCATTTACTGATTTGGAGGATTTTCTCCTCTCTCTCCTTTGTTGCTTGCGAAGCGGGTTAGGGTCGATGGCGTACTACTCCCCCTCTTCTTAGGATCAGGGAGTTGAGTGGTTTTTGTTGGTACCTCCACTCTTTTGGGCGCATTTCTGGCCGGTTTCCAGGATTTAGTAACACCTTTTAGATCAGTAAATGAATCTGGCATATTATTTGCAAGATGTTGCAAATTGATAATTTTCCGAACTTGGAGTTCGGTCTCTTGAAATGCGTGGATCAGAGGTTGAAATGGCGATAGCATTCCAATCAATTTCCGGGCATTCTTTCTGGTACTTGAAATCTCCCCCTAATGCCGGAAAATGTTCCTCATCAAATATGCAATCAGCGTGACGGGCTATGAATAGATCCCTAGTAAGGGTTCGGTACTTAATAATCGGCGATTTGTACCCCATAGATCCCTAGTTTTCTGTGGGCCCATGGATGTCATTGTGGTGGTGAGATCGGGATGTATGTAGCACATCCGAACTTACGCAGATGGGAAATGCTGGGAGGATTTCCGCATTACCAATTGCGAGGGAAATCTTGTGATATGCGATGAGTCGCAATTGGATTAGGTCGAAGCGTGTAAAACCGCGTGACCCCAACACGGTTGGCAAGCTGCAATTCATTAACAAAGGTCTTGCAATGAGTTTGATCCTCTTTATTAGGGACTCAGCCAAACCATTTTGAGTGTGGACATATGGAGCAGTGCTGAACTTCAATCCCCAAGGCCATGCAATAGTCATTGAAGGCGTGAAGAGAATTCTGCGCATTGTCCATGCGAATTGATTTAATTCGACTTTTTGGATAATGGGCACGTAACAATTACTTCCCTCATTATCTTGGCAAATGCATGATTTCGTGTGGAAAGAAGACACACATGTGACCATCGTGTAGATGCATCAATCAAAACCATGAAATACCTAAATGGTCCAGATAATGGTTGGATAGGACCACAAATATCACCTTGAATTCGCTCAAGGAACTGAAGTGTTTCAACTTGTATTTTGAGGTGCGAAGGCCTCAAAATTAGCTTTCCTGTGGCACATGATGTACACACAAAGTCGATGGTAGGGAATTTGGACTCATGCAAATTGTGACCAATGGAATTGCTAGTAATCTTCCTCATCATCCCGATACCGGAATGGCCTAGGCGATCATGCCAAGTTTGAAATGCATCAACATTCTGGAAGATTACCTTGTAAGCAACATGTTCTACGGGCTTGATGTACGTATAGTACAGTCCGGACGACAGAGAAGGAATTTTTTCAAGTACTTGCTTGCCATATCCGTTATCTTTTGTGAAGAGCAGATACTCTTCTTTGTTGTCTTCATGGGTTTCAATATGAAAACCATTCTTACGGATATCTCGATAACTGATTAAGGTACGTGACGAATCGGGATACAACAAGGCATCCTCAATTGTCACTTGTGTACCGTTTGGGAAGGTAAATATATGGCGTCCGATTGCCAACAATTACCGTATCGCGTCCAGCGATAGTTAAAATATCTCCATTCATCTTTTTCAGAGTCTGAAAATATTTCAACTCTCTCAGTATGGAGTTTGTGGTAGCATTGTCCACAAGGCATAATTCCTCTTCCATCGGATTGTCCCCGTAGAGAGCTATATATAAAAATGAAGAATTTTCAATAAGAAAACCTTATTTAGATACATAGAATACAATCTTTATTATATCAAAGTGCTGATACAATGTACATGACAACAACAATACTTATGTTCTTATTACAACATCACAAATGGACATAAAATAAAATGATCACTAAGGAGATAGTGGGACTAGTCGAAGTCTCCAAACACGTCGTTTGAGGCGTACTCAATCATCATGTTCTCCGTGCTCATAGGATCCTCGACTCTTGGAAGTCATGGTGTTGCTAGGTCCAGGAGGAGCATCTTGCGAACAACCAGCTCCATTGGTGCCATCTGGATGAAGGTTGAAGTTGGCTTCAAACCTTTTCCCCTGAGGTGCCTTGCGTCCTTGGGATTGCTGGTAGAGTATTGCCAGATGCTTTGGGGTCTTGCACTTGTTAGTAGGATGCGTGTAGCATCCACACTTGTCACAAAGCCTAGTTTTGTCATACTTTGGCTTTGCGGTGCCTTTCCCACGGTCCGAGTTTCGAGGCTTCCTGTTCCGGTTAACTTCGCTTACCCTTGAAGTTCGATTGGTTGCCGTTGAAGGCGCCACGAACTTTCTTCCGTTCGCGACATTCATATGAACTTCCGGCAAGGTTGGGAACCAACGGCTGAAACCATTCTTAGCAAGAAGCTCATCATGCTTTTCAGCCTGAAGTAGGATATGAATAAGGTCTGAATAGACCTGGTAGTCGCGAGCGCGGTATTGCTGCTGGAGGAGCCTTTCAGATGGGAGCATAGTGGATAGAGTTTTTTTCTATCTTTTCCGCATCAGTAGGTTCCTTCTCGCAAAAGCGCAACTTGGAACTTATCTTATGAACCTCATGATTGTAATCTCCAACGGACTTGAAGTCCTGGAATCGAAGATGAGTCCAATCATGAAGTGCTTGAGCAGACAAGCGCCTTACGCTTTTCATACCTCGTTTTGAGGGCCTGAAACAAAGTAAATGGGGATTCCTCCTCCAAATACTCGGACTTAAGATCTGGGTGAATATGATGCCTTATAATGTACAAGGCAGCATATTTCTGCTCTTCTCTCAGTGGTGCGGCTCCAGCCGGAAGAGGGTCGTCCGGGTTCTGGATGGCACGCACTATCCCACGGGACGCAAGAGCGATCTTGATGTCCATGGCCCATGTAGGGTAGTTGTGGCCGTTAAGCTCGAGTGAATCGAACTCTTTTCCAGCCATCGGTTATCTACATGGTAAACCAGAGAATATTAATCTACGTTCGGTAAATTAAAATCCATCATGATCATGTTGTAGTGAACTATGCAAAATTAAATGATGACTTCAAGAAGTGGGCTTGAAATCATTAGTGTGAACTTCAAATTGTTAAGTATGACATATTGTAGATAATCTCCGAAGAATATTCGGAGTCCGTCTCGCAGCAATAGAGAGTATAATCTGATGAAATCAGTAGATACTCATACTTCTAATGCCTTATGTCATGACTTAATAAAATGTTTGGAAGAGCACATTGTTAAGCAATCATAGTGTCAAAAATGACAAAATGTAGGCTTTAAACAGTAGTGGTGATAATCCAGCGGTCAAGATGAATCGACCACTACCTTGTGTTCCCAAAACATCAATTTAAAGATATCACTTTTAATTTTGCATACCAATTAGGTGCTTATCGAGTCAAAATGACTCAATTAAGACGATAAATTGATCTATTGCAAGAAATTGAAAATCTCAATTGCAAACTATGAATGTAATAAATCTCAACATGTGCACACACACGGAAATATATTATATCAAATATTTTTGGAATACACATAGTACTCGACAAATAAACAGTACAATGTACTGATTTTGACATAATTTACAACAGACAAATTTACTACTAAGATAGTTGTTAAAAGAAAACTATACTTAGAGTAGCAAACAGACAAATACTAGACAAAACCAGAAGCTGCTAGTACTGCCCTGCACTTGCATGCGTTGTACTTGGCTGCATGCGGCAAAGCAGGAAACCGTTTTTTTTATTCAGTAACGAAACGATAAGGAAACTGGCCACGCGTTGTCCTTGGCCACGCGGTGTCCTCGGCGCAACTGCCCACGCGGTGATCTTATCTGGAGTTGCAGGAAACTGCCGCACCACCACGCGAACTGCCTGCACCAGGAGCCACCGCCGCTGTGAAGGAGTTCATCGTGGCGGAGCTGCTTCGCCGCTGGCCTCCTCGTCGGAGGAGTCACCGGGGAGGAGGATCTGGGCGGCGCCGTTAGTGAGGCCCAGCATGGCTGGGCTCCAAGTTCAGCGCTTGGCGCCGCAGCCGCCGACGGGCTGGGGCGAAGGGCATGAGGCGGCGAGATCCGGGCGGTGAAGGAGGAGAGGCGGTGTTGGGGACGACAGCCTCGGTGGCGCGACCGCATCGCCATGGGCGGCGCTCGTGAAGCTGCGCACGCCGGAGTCCATGGTGAAGCGCGTTGCTCCGGTCGGCGCTGACGGGGCGGCAACGAAGTCGCCCTCGTGCTCCTGGCGGCGCCTCCGGCGGCGGCATCTGGAAGCGGCACGATCTCGGCGACCATGGGGTCGGAGGCGGCTGGCGGCTCGATGGCGTCGGACGGGCCTCCGTCGAAGACGGAGGTGGGCGACAGCTGGCAGCGCCCATGCGGCGAGAGCCGTTGGGGCTGCAGCCGGCGCCCGCGACGTCGTCATCTGGGGCTTGTCCGTGCGCGTCATGCGTGTAGTGGGCAAACTACCGCCCGTGTTCTGGCACCAGAATGGCGGCGGCGGTGGCGCGATCTGGTCGACGTCGTCGCCCCTAACATCAGCGGCGGGCAGCGAAGCCATCCGGGATTGGCGGCGCAAAGCGCGCCGCCCGGGCGCAGCGCCGGCACCACGGGAACGCGCGAGCCATGGCGGCGCTCACGGTAACCTCTGCACCGTGGCGGCGGCAATACTGCCCATCACCGTAGCGGTGGTCGTCAAAGCGAAAGGCGTGGTGGCGAACCCCAATTCCATGGCGGCGTCGGCGGCAGCGGCGACGGAGAAACAGGGGCATCGGACGAGGCATGTTTCTTACCTCTTTTCTCTAATTTCGGTGATCGCCGGAATCCTCGCCGGAGCAGTGCTGATAACGTGTTAGAACTAAAAGAATTGACAGCGAGAGACTAGAATGAATCCTTGTTCTTTATTGACGATGAATGTACAAATATATACAGTCTGCAGTTGCTAATATGTCGGTTCCAGGAGTCAGTTTTTCTGGAGGCGACGCTCCGGAGACGTTGCCGACGGTTCCCGTTGTGGCAACTTCCTGTGCGGTTAATACGGAGACGCGTGTTAATTATTCTTAACAAATACTACCCCACGGTCTGTGCAGCATCCATTGAATCTCCCCCGCAGTAACTGTGGATACGAATCGTCTGTACCGGCAAGGTAAGCGAGCGGCCGTGGATCGGCTTCCTTTTTATTATTTCGTGTCCACCAGCCATACCTCATTTGTGCCCGGCATGCTCAGCACACCTTCCCTCGGTTCTTCCTACCCAAGGTCAAAAGAGCCGCCATCAGCATGCACTCCCAGCGACCTGGACGCTGACCTGCTCGAGAATCCTAGCCGCTGCCGCTTGGCTTGAGGTTTCTTCGCTACCAGCGGCATGTGTGCAAAGTACCGCGGATTGGTCTCCATTATCTTCCTCTTCTGCTATTTCTCCTTGTAGCTTGGATCTATTTAGGCGGTCGTTTTGGCTATGTACCTTTCGATTCACCATAGCAACAAAAAAATCAGGTTCAACCCCTCAAATCCGCTTCAGACTGTCCTTATGTTTCTTAATTCATTCATCTCTATTAAATTTGTATATGGATATGTGTTGCGTTTAGCACCCGATCCTCATTAGATGTTATGTTTTGATCTGTTCTACGTACTTTAATTCAGATTGCCCTAAATACGAAACGTTTTATGTAGTGTCACTGATTTTAACTCATCTTCAGGCTTATGTGTAACTGAAGTCTTGCAGGATGCCAAGCTGAATTTTCATCTTCCTCGCCATCTGATTTGACAGAAGCTCTCAATCTAATAAACATGCTTACCTTTTCCTCACGGATTAACTTCACACAACACATATACGTATTGGAGCATCCTTTGGCATTTCATTATAGGCACTAATCCTTGAGTGCCAACGCGATTACTCCACACGCTCTTCTCACAGCGCCATATTCTCGTGGTGCCCTTTTGGCACTTTCTTTAGATTCCAGTGTAGGCAACGCCACTGTTATCATGCATAATCACCTCTTTCACAACTCTTTTGAAGCAGTCCACTTTTTATTCAGTTCAGCAGTTCAGGATATGAAGTACAACTGCTTTCTTATAATCTTGGTTTTACTTTCAGGGGCTTACAGTGGAAGCATGTATTTTTTTTCTATGTGTTTTCTGTTGGTGAAATCAATTTATTATCCATATCAGATCATGAGAACACGTGCCCTTTCATATTACAATTCTAAGCTTTTATTTGAACCAATGAGGGCCTTACAAATAGCGGATTCCTTACCAGTAGTATGGTCGCCAACAATTTATATTTCTGAAATCTTGGTTAAAAGGGTCAATGCAGTTGTTATGAGTTTATTTAATCTGATCTCATTGTAGTAAAAAGTGGAATCAAGAAATAATTGTATAATAGTGGCTGGGTCTACTCTTTATACCTCTCGCACAGTTATATGAACATCCTAAGGTGTTTTCTCAGTAGTAGCTTCTTTTTTGGCTCCATATTTGATGGCTAGCAAGAGCTCACATTTCTGTGATGTACTTTTGTTATCAGGAACTAAATGGGGTTTACCTTATAACAAGCACTTCTTACACGGCTATGGCTTATACTCATTTTGTTTGATGTAGATCACAATAATTTTAGTATGATGCTACACAATATACAGTTGGAGCATGGGGTTTACCTTATAACAAGCAGTAACTATAAGATCTGACCTCTACTCATTTTATCGGCTGCAGATTAGAATATTTTTGTCTACATTGCTTATACCTACATACTGGTCGAGCTTTCAAGGCTTGATCGATCACGTTAGAGCCAGATAACTAAGGATTTTCAGCCTCGGTTGAAATAAACCTATGAATATAGATGAATGCAGATTGCATTTGCTTTTAAAACTCCCAGTTTGGGTCGCCAGCTTAGTTGGACAAATTATGGTGCCTCCGCTTTTCCTTATTTCAATGTTGTTTCCTTCTAAAGGATAAATTGATGAGCTGTTGATGAATGTATGCAATGTCTTATAGAGTTGTAAAAATTGATGAATGGATGAATGAATCAACTTCACTTGGAAAGATCATCTATGAGCAAAGTTTTGGTTATATTTTTACCCTTTTTTTTTTCTCCCGCATCGTTTCAATAAATACAATATATCTATAATGTCAATTTGATTTCATCTTCTAAGTGGATACTTAGAATTCAACTCATGAAAACTTCCTTGAAATAGGTAAATTGCTATGACAACTACTCAAACTTTTTGGTAAGATAAATAATTATAGTAAATTTAAGGAGATGTTCTCGCAGCAGCGCGCGGGAAATCATCTAGTTGAAATATGAAGAGGAGCGCTGATATACATACGACGCTCGTCCGATGCTAGGTGGCAACCTGGCAACGATTGCCTCACGCGAGAGAATCCATCCTTTCCCTAGCAAAATAGAAGCCCAACACCAAGCCCAGTAGCCAAACGTTTCCCAAATCTGATAAGCGGAGTTGTACATATTTTACGTGTACTCCCTCTGTTTTAAAATATAAAATGTTTTAGGTTTATGGAAATAATTATCTAAACTTCTTTTAGCGTATAGATCTACTTTAAACCTAAGTGAACCTACGTATTAAAAGAAGAAAAATGATATCAATCATCCGAGGGATCGCGTGTTTTGATCCCGGGTCACTTCCACGAGGCGAGCGGCCCACCTGCACTGCACGGACCGCACGGTCTCAACCTTATATCTTCCTCGCAACCGCTACTGCTGTACGACGCGAGGACGCCGCCTCTGCCCAACACGCGCCGCTGCAGCCGTCGCCGTCCCTCCCACTCCTCTTCCGCCGCCACCCCTCCCCCTTCTGCCACCGTCACCGTCCCTCCCCCTCCTCCGCCCGCCTCCGCTGCCGCCTGGCCGTGTGCCTCCCTGGTCGGACCGTCGCCGCTCGCGCCGCCATGAATCGACTGCCGCCGCTGCGCAAGTCCCATCAAGAAGACCTCGTCGGAGTCGATGTCAGCGTCGTCTCCCTTCTCGCAGGCCAGAGCGCGCTGCCGCCCTCCCCTAAATCTCGCCGAAGGTCACGGTCCCCCTCTAAAGCTCACCGGAAAGGCGCCACCGACCTCCACCCGGCAAGCACGACCGCGCAACCGCGCCGACGTAGCCCTGACGCCATGCCTCCTGCGTGGTAGACGGTGTTTTGCAGTGGAGCCATGACACGGTGCTACACAGGCAAGACGTCGGATTTGCTACATTAGCACAAATTCGTTGCTACATAGTCTCCGGCAAAGTCTTCGGCGAGACAATCCTTTTGTCTATTTTTTGAGCGAACCGTTATTTGCTACATGTAGCAAAAGAAGGTTAAAATATAGTAAAAGCCGGACAAAATGTAGCAAAAGCGGGATACAGGACAGAACGTGAAGATCCGGACCGTAGATATATCTTGATCGGACGGCTAGGGACCCGGGGATAAAAAGTTTCCATCCTCCGGGGGAAACATAGCATCGTCCTTAAAAAAATCTAGATACATTTGCTTCACAAAACTAAAACATAAGATATAAAAAATTATTTAAAAAAAAACAAAAGTTAGAAAGCAGAAAGGAAACCCCGAGAAAGAAAATGACGATCTTTAGCGAAGTCCTGCAACGTCGCGCCAGTGTACGGGCTCGTGTCTAGGCTAAAACAACTTGGACGCGCTAATTTGGTAGTTCCATCGATAGTCGTACGCTGATCGTAAGTAAACCGTTGTACGTGAAGCAATTTCGTATGAAGAGGAGATGTACTAGTAGATCGATGCCACTTGCAGTCCAATTCATGTGGAACTTGAAATATGAAGGACATATAAATTACTGAAGGTATATGGTAAATGGCTTGGGGTATCCTTATTAAAAAAAATATAAAGTGAGCAAAAGCTAGGATCAAATTATTCCATAAATTCCGAGTTCTATGCAATATAAGAAACTAAATGCCATCAAATCAACCATCACTCATTTACAAATGGTTCCGCATATATAATAAATCACTAGATCCACTAGTTCAAACCAGGAGTTAATGACAAACGTCTTGAGTACCATGGGAACCATTTGACGAAAACCTTTGTTTCTGTGAATACACATTTTTTTAAGTGACACTTGAAGTTTAGTATTTTCCCCTTGGAGAAGAGTTCATAATAAAATAAGCATCCAAAATGGTTAGCTGGAATTGTTTTCTAGGAGTACATTTGGCAAAAGCATATATAGAGTGGTATTTTTATTTTTTCACGACGAGGGTTCAAAATTTTCAATTGAATAACATGAAATGCATTTCTCTAAGGTCAAATTTACTAGACTGACTAAAGAATATGTTCAACTGGTCTGAGAAAATCAAGTATATGTACAAGATTCTCCAACGGTATATGGACCGAAGACTAGAGAGTGCCTTTTCCTCGAGCTTCACATCAAGTATGAAGTCATAAGGCATCACAACCAATAATTAGGCATCCCCATTGTTTCTGAAGAGAGATTGTTTTAGTGAAGAACTTCCAAAAAAGCAACTTTTCTGAACTTAGGCATCACATATGTGATCACCTTATGCACAGTGCGCCTCGATTAATCACCAAAGTTTAAAATTCTCATGATATTTAATAGGACAATGTAGATTTGCTAACCATTGTTCAATTTTGCCTATAAATCTACATGATTAACCTTACAAACTAAATTACATGTGTTTATTTTTGTGCAAACAAATGTTCGAAAAACTTCATTTCTTTGGAATGGTATATGGCATATCAACAATCTATCATAGATCCGAGCATCGTTCAAGTGGCTAGCTTGAAAAGTTGTATTGCTCAACACATAACTGAATATATGAGTGTGACAGCTTGGTTCCTACGTCTTCTTGTACTAGTATTTGTAGTTCAGTCGTTGTCGTAAGATGCAACAACCATTACAATGCATCAATGTTATTTAAGGAAACTTTAACCAAACAATTTAGAAACCGAAAACATGATATGGCGCTTGTTTCTGATGTTTGATAAGAAACTTGAGGTGGAGTTCCCTGTGGCTTCCAATCCTACCTTAGCGAAGGCACAAGGGTGCCCTCCATGAACCGTTCATCTCCTTGAGATTTTCCGAGTGATTCTCCTGCTCTTTTATGACCCAACAATTGTTGAAATATGAAGTGGGGACGTACCGATAGAGCCATGTAATTACTTGGCACTTGCAGTCCAATTCAATATGGTACTTACAAATTCTTGGACATATATATCCTTTAGTTGAAGTTGTATATGTGCTAGTCATAACACAAATTCAACTTCGACACTAAGGTAGAAGGTATATGGTAATTGTCTTTGGAATCATTATTTCAAAAGAAATTCTATATGTGTTTTTTTATGGAAAAAGTGGTCAGGGAAATCTCTACATTATTTTAAAAAATATCTTTGATATCATTGATTTACAATAAAGTGAGTGAAAGTTGGGATCAAGTCCACAAAATTTTGAGTCTCTCCGCAAACTAAGAAAGTAACTTGCATCAACCATCACTCATTTACAAATGGTCCCGTATATATAATAAATTGCAAGCCCCACTAGTTCAAACCAGGAGGTAATGGCCATTTTGAGCACCATGAGAACCATCTATAAGAACATTCGTTAGTATCAATACACATTGTGTTCGTAGTTTTAGTTACATTTTAACTTTAGAATGTTTTCCCCTTTGCAACGAGGTTATAATAAAATAAACATACAAAATGGTTAATTTGTGGAGTTATTTTGTAGGAGTTGATTGGATAGAATAATTGGCATCACAGTGTATCTTCCATTCATATATTTTTTGAAAAGGAGGTTGAACCCCCGGCTCTCTGAATCAAAATGATGCACACAAGATTTTTATTATATTATTCAACAAAACCTTGATAAAAAATACATTGATCAACCCGAAGCCACCTTCTTAGTGACCATGGTCGCTACACCTACAAGCTAAATGATGGGGTGATGATCGGGCCATGTGCCCTAACCTTGCACCGATTACACACCATCTATTCCGGAGGCCTCACCAAGCGCCCAAAACTGAGCTGGGAGCACAAACCAGTGCAGCTGACTCTCAACGTGCACCACATGTGCACGCTCCACAATTCACTGCTGTCGTATTCCGCCGACCCATCTTCAGTACAGGGATCGACACATTAGACTTGCTAGGCTTAACGTCGGTGCCGCCAAGTTGCCAGACAAGGCCACCTCCCTGCGTGGATACATCATCCCAAGTCCGCCGCTGAGACTCTCCATCGTCAATATGGTAGATGCGACACTGCTTTGTCTTGGTCACCGCACGAGAAGTACACAGAGACCGGCGCCCAGCCACCAAAGCTAACCACTTACCCCTCCTACCGATGAACGTCCCCAAAGACGATGACCCGGGGTAATGACATAGGAACATCGCCATCATCTAATCTGGGAAGCCCGAATCTGCATTCCCCGGAGCACACATGGAATGGAGCAAGAACACGCCCCCACAATGAGGTAATGAGGTAACGAGACCCGCAAGCACGGCGTCTGTTGACGGTTCCAGCCAAGGACAACAGAAGCTTTCGCTGGCATACTCTCACCCGACACTGGATGAACCACCTGATCCTTCTCCACCATCTTCCGCCACGCCCCACAGAAACATCCTCGCCGCAGGGAAATAACCGCAGCAGTGCCACCACAAATTAGGTTCACTCAATTTGCTCCGAACATATACACTAAAAGATGTCTAGATGCATGTGTTTAAAAAAAGAAAAAAAAATTATATTTTGAAACTGGAGGGATTACATGGTTAATCTAACAATCTAAAGAACATGTTTTTATTTGTTGTGCCAACCAATGTTCGCAAAACTACATTTCTATAGGGTTCATTATGGCACACTAGCAATCTATTATAAACCGGAGCGGTGCTCACGAGTGGCTAGCTAGAAAAGGTGTAGTGCTCGCCGATCGAACGGTTTGATGAGCATTTGTGTAATTAAACAACAAACAACATAGTAGAAAATATCACCAACAGAGCATCTTCGAGACAATGAACTGTAAACAAGTGTGCGTAGTCATTTAATTCATGGAAGGAACAGCTAGAGTATTAGCAATACATCTGCTGGTCATAAAAGACTATACAGAGCGTTGAAGGCATTTGGTTGTCTGGCTGGATTTTTAGGTGTGCTTTCTACTATGTAGATTCTGCTCCTGGAAGCTCTATATCGTTAACCAAATTCAGTTTGTACTACTACGACAACTTCTTCAAGAAACATACTATAACATACAAATGATGGACAGATTCATGTTGACTCTTAATCCTAGCTTGGTATACCGAGTAAAAAAAATGGGCAATAGAGAAGAGGAGATGGTATGATAGAGAAAGAAAGACACTCTTTATTTATCCCGAGCTAGCTACGCTTGCAGCCGAGCAACATAGGAGATGGAGGGCAGTGGAGGAATGCTTGTTACGATGGCTATTTATAATGTGCATTTGCATATGAGGTGGTGGGGCAGAGATGATTCAAGCTATAAATTTGAGCCTAGACGTCATATTTGTCTGGGATTTTGCTTGTACTATTGGCTAGCACTCTCCTTTTAGATTTATTTACAAGACCATCACTGATACGTTGGAAACATATCTATGATTTTTGATGTTTTATGCTTGTTTAGTATCTACTTTGCTTTACTTGTCCACACTTTGAGGTGGTTTTACATGTTTTCTGGTACTAACCTATTAACAAGTTGCAACAGTGCCAGATGCCTGTTTTCTGCTGTTTTTGGTTTCAGAAAAGTTAGTAAAGAAATATTCTCGGAATTGGACGGGACAAACGTCAAAGTCAATTACTTTCTGTGGGGAACAAGAAGTCCAGAGGGAGGCCGGAGGGGCCAGCCAGGGGGCCAGACCCACCCCAGGAACTGGTGGGCCCAGCCCCGCGCCTGGCTAGGGTTTAGTGACCCTGGCCGCCTCCTCGGCCTCCCCCTTCTCCTATAAGAAGCCCGCGATGTAGAAACCCTGAGTACCTGATCAAATCTCCACGAAACCGTCTGTAGCCACCGCCACCATCGTCCCTGGATCGAGGGGATCTGAAGTTCTTCCCGGCACCCTGCCGGAGGGGAGATCATCCCGGAGGCCTTCTCTCCGGTATGATGCGTGAGTAGTTCCACCTTGGACTATGGGTCCATGTAGTAGCTAGATGGTTGTATCTCCTCCTTTGTGCTTTCATGCATAGATATTGTGAGCTCCGTTCATGATCAAGATCTAATCTATTTGTAATCATGCATGTTGTGTTTGCGGGGATCCGATGGATATTGAGATTATTATGTTGGTTTGATTAATGGTTTTGTCTTTATGATTCTATCATGTCTGTGTTGTTTGTGATCTTGCATGCTCTCCGTTGTTAGTAGCTATCTTGGCCAAGTAGTTGCTAGTGACTCCAAGAGGGGGTATTTATGCTCGATAGTGGGTTCATGCCTCTAGTTTCCAAGAGAAGTGACAGAAATCTCTTCGGTTGTAGATGTGTTGTTGCCACTAGGGAGAAAACAACGGTCTCTTGTTCATGGAACATGTGGACTGTTTACCTTACACACTTTGCAACTTAATACTAGAGGGGGTTCGGATGATAACCTGAAGGTGAACTTCTAGTAGATGCTGTTGGATGGCGATCTATGGTATTGCCCAATTGAATCTCATAGGATCTTTCTGACTAGTAATTGCATTGTTATGCCTTGCTCAGTTCCTGTCAATTGCCCTGCTGTAATTTGTTTACCCTTCATGCCATGTTGTTTATCTAAGGAGAGCACCTCTAGTGAACCATGGACCCCGGTCCAATCTTTATCATTGATACACCTTCCACTGCTACTTGTTTACTTGTTGCAAACCATTGCCTTCCACACCATACGTTTAATCCTTTGTTACAGCAAACCGATGAGCTTGATAACCTCACTGATTCGTTGGGGCAAAGTCTTGAGTTTGTGTTGTGCAGGTCTCCGTGTTGCTTGCAACACCTGTGTGACGGTTCCTTCCTCCTACTGTTTTGATAACCTTGGTTTCTTACTGAGGGAAAACTTGCTGCTGTGCTGCTTCACACCTTGCTCTTGGGGTTCCCAACGAAGCACTCCTACATCAACTCAGTGCTGCATCAAGCTTTTCTGGCGCCGTTGCCGGGGAGGCTAAGGACGTCTTCACTAGGGAGTTCTTCACTTCCTTTCTCTTTACTTTGTTTTTAGTTTGCTTTGTTTCTTTTGCTTGGTTTTGTTTGCCTCTTTTCAAAAAACCGAAAAAAATTAGTATAGTTTGGTTTTCTTTCTCTATTAAAAAACACAAAAAAATAGTTCCTACTCTAGTTGCTGGTCTGTTATTGTCTTGCTTGGTCATGCTTTCTATCAATGGATGGTTTCTTTGAAACTAGTTCTTATTGGCAAGGTGGGTTCACGGAAAAAGAAAAGTATTATTATAAGGAACACCGTTTGTCACAAAAATGAAAACACTTATGGGAACAAATTGATAAGTTGAATACTATTGCTAGAGACGTGTGCTCTACTTATAATGTTCCTTATTGCTTTGATAAAGCTTGTTGCTGCAGGAGGTATAAACACCTACCCTTTCAATGTGAGTATAATGATAATGTTACCATATCTTCTTATGTTAAAGGAAATTATGATTTTTATGATGTGGAACAGATTGAAGAATTTATTGCCTTCAAGGGTGCATTTGAACTTGTCAGTTTGCTTGAAAATACCGATGATACACCTTATGAACATGAGGTTTATGAGATACTTAAATTTTGCTTTGATAATTACAAGGAATAAAATAGCTATATTCTTGAATATTTTAATAGGTACTTTCCACATTTGTAAGAGACTAATGCATTGCAGGAGCCTATGGAAGAAGAAATTGCTGAAACTGAAAGCCCATTAGATGAAAAAGAGGAGAAGAGTGATGATCAAGAGGAGGAAGAATGGATCTACCCATGCCTACCTTCTAATGAGAGTAACTCTTTATCCCTTACATTATTTGTTTGTCCCCCATTCTTACCAAATAAGGATGAATGTTATGATCCTGTGGATCCTTTTGAAATTTCTACTTTGGGTAAAACCTGTGAAGGTTTTAATTCCACTATTTTTGAGCTTGATAGAAATTATGTGTTTGTAGCTCATGAAAAGCCTGCTTTATGTGATAGTTATATTGTTGAGTTTATTCATGAGGCTACTGAAAATTATTATGAGAGAGGAAAATATGGTTGTAGAAGTTTTGATGGTACTAAAACACCTCTCTTTGTGCTGAAAGTTTTGAAGTTACTCTTGTTTTCTCTTCCTATGCATGTCACTTTGTTCTTTGTGAACTTATTTGTGTACAAGATTCCTATGCATAGGAATTGGGTTAGACTTAAAGGTGTTTTGAATTTGCTTCTTAATGCTCTCTTTTACTTCAACTCATAGTTCTTATGAGAGCATCTTCTCAAGCTATCATGCCTAACTTAAAGGCGTTAAAGAAAAGTACTTGTTGGGAGATAACCCAAGAGTTTCCTTGATTTTTGGAAGTTATTTCTTCAGTAGTGACCTCTTCTTATCCTTTTTGTTTGCTTTTTGTGCCAAGAATGATCTCTAATGAGAGGGAAGTAAGATTTGGGGAGTTGCTGTCCCGAAACAGATTTCTGTCCTCCACCAAAAAATTCATGAGGAGGCTATATAACTCGGATTGAGCTCAGAATTTACGAATAAATCCCCCAGTATGTTAGCTAACTTTTGTTAGTTCAACACTTTTTTATTTGAGCAACAGAAGATGTTCGAAAAAATCGGTTTCTACCTTCTGGTCTGTTTTGACAGATTTCTGCCATTATTTGCATTTGCTTCTTATTGATTCCTTTTTGAGTTCTCTTTAGGTGAATTGAGATTTTTGAAGGAGTTACTACAGTAGCTTGTGTTTTTAGTGAAAAGCCTTGCTATTCAAAAGCTTTGCCAGGGGTCTATTATCTTTTGAATACACTAATGTTGCTAATGAAGATTGTGTGAAGTTTTGTATGAAGGAAAAAAATTAGGTGTAAAGAGAGAATGATGCAATGAGATGAAGAATGGACAAAATCTCAAGCTTGGGGATTCCACCATAGTGTCACCCCAAGAAATATCCAAGAGGTACAAGCGTCAAAGCTTGGGGATGCCTAAGGCATCCCCTTCTTCATCAATAAAAAGCTCAGGTCTGTCTAGACACTTTGTTTTTATTGTTTCATGCACAGTTGTGTTGTTCTTGGAGCGTCTTAGTTTTCGTTTGCTTTGCTTAGGTTGTTTAGTTTGCTTGAATAAAGTACTTTGGACCCCCATTCTCGCTGTGTTGTTTTGCAAATAAGTTTGCTTGGTGTTGGAAAGGAGTAGTAAGTTCTTGATTGAAGTGCAAGAGGAGCTTGCATTGACTGTGACTTAGACTTTAGCATGACATGCTAGGTGTTGTTTTGACCTTATGCTTAGTGATTATTGCTGTAGCATGTCTTGTTCCAAACAATTGGGATTGCTTAGTGTGCTTTGAAGAAATCATGCGTTGTTTTAGCATGGAAAAGCATAGTATTGTGGTATTCTCCTTTGATGTTTTGCTTGGGTTGACTTGGCACATGCTCACACCATGTTATGACTATGACAAGTCACCATTATCCTCTATGATCATTTAGTCCTTGACTTGTAGTACCACTCTTTGCTTTGATTAGTATGCTTTGTTGCACTGCATGATTATGGCCATTATGCTCTCTTAGTTGGTTGCTCCGAGTCTTTTGCTAGCCTCCACTTGTATGAGTAAGTTCTACTCATGCTTCCAACTCCCAAGAAACCAAGTTTTTCCAAAGTGTCCACTATAAACTCCTATGCATGGTGTGTTACACCATTCCAAGTATATTCTTGTTTTCAACTATCTTCCAATTAAAACTATTTTGTTATGTGAAAACTTAGTGATTAAAGCCCTCACAAACTTGATGGCACATTTATATTCTTTGCCCATAATAAACTTGAACCATTGTGACAACTTTGTTGTATATGCTTGCACTTATAAGTTGGAATTAGCAGAACCGTGCTGTCATGGGGAACGCTTTCAACATTGCACTTGTACCTTGTTGTACTTAGTTGATATCATGTTCTTTTGTCTATGGATGTCACCGGTGTGAAATAAAGAGGGAACTTGTAAGTCCATGGAGTTTGTATTCTGTGTTAGAGAAACGCCTGGGCCGCTAGCCTAAGCCATGCCTAATCATGGTGGAAACTTGCAGTATCACCATAGTGAGCTATCTATGAAGCATCCTCAATAAAAAGCTATGCATATGGTAAATAAAAAGATTGCTGAGATGCCCATTGTCTGCTTGCCTTGTCATTTTGGTTATGGGAAAGCTCCTGTACCATGTGCAAGGGGTACCCCGTTGGCGGTTCTCAATGATATGCAAATACTTACAGTGACAAGAACTTACCTGGACCCAAAGTTGAGTATGCATGAGGTGTGGCCCTCGTATCAAGGGACTTGAGATTGCCAACTTATACTTCGTCAAGCATATACTCCAGCTTTGCCACTTTAACTTTAACCACTTCAAGATGCTTATGATAGGGGCAATGAGGGCGGAAAGCTAACAAGTACCATAATTTTTGGAAGCTCTTTTTGAAACTTGTAATCCCTGCTTCCTTTACAAAAAGGCCTTTCTTCCACCATTATTGAGTCTCCACCTTCTACATTTAGGCACCATTAAGAGAGCATAGTTGTCATTCTGTATGCAGTGTTCCAAAGCTTATTAATTGATGCATATTGTGATATTACTTGTTCTTGTGCTATTTGTTTCTATTCACCCTTGTGAACTTTGCAGCTGTCCTATGCATCTATATACTACTCTATGAGGGACAAGTTGATTGCCACTATGCCATGTTTTCTGTATGTGAAACAAACAAACGTTTTTCAATGCATATTATTCATGATCTTTGTTTGTAGCTTGTCATGTTGCATGCATAGTTAATTTGTCCTATTGTTAGAACTCCATCTTTTATGCACATATTTAGAGTTCTTTGATCCCCACTTTCAATGCTTGCAAATGGTTGGATCTTTATTGTGAGGGTGCATGTCACCTCAAAAATTATTCTGTTTATCAATTACCTACTCGAGGACGAGCAGGAGTTAAGCTTTGGGATGCTGATACGTTGGAAACATATCTATAATTTTTGATGCTCCATGCTTGTTTAGTATCTACTTTTCTTTACTTGTCCACACTTTGAGGTGTTTTTACATGTTTTCTGGTACTAACCTATTAACAAGTTGCAACAGTGCGAGATGCCTGTTTTCTTCTGTTTTTGGTTTCAGAAAAGTTAGTAAAGAAATATTCTCGGAATTGGACGGGACAAACGTCAAAGTCAATTACTTTCTGTGGGGAACAAGAAGTCCAGAGGGAGGCCGAAGGGGCCAGCCAGGGGGGCCAGACCCACCCCAGGCGCTGGTGGGCCTAGCCCCACGCCTGGCTAGGGTTTAGTGACCCTGGCCGCCTCCTCGTCCTCCCTCTTCGCCTATAAGAAGCCCGCGATGCAGAAACCCTAAGTACCCAATCAAATCTCCACGAAACCTTCTGTAGCCGCCACCACCATCGTCCCTAGATCGAGGGGATCTGAAGTTCTTCCCGGCACCCTGCCGGAGGGAAGATCATCCCGGAGGCCTTCTCTCCGGTATGATGCGTGAGTAGTTCCACCTTGGACTATGGGTCCATGTAGTAGCTAGATGGTTGTATCTCCTCCTTTGTGCTTTCATGTATAGATATTGTGAGCTCCGTTCATGATCAAGATCTAATCTATTTGTAATCATGCATGTTGTGTTTGCGGGGATCCGATGGATATTGAGATTATTATGTTGGTTTGATTAATGGTTTTGTCTTTATGATTCTATCATGTTTGTGTTTTTTGTGATCTTGCATGCTCTCTGTTGTTAGTAGCTATCTTGGCCAAGTAGTTGCTAGTGACTCCAAGAGGGGGTATTTATGCTCGATAGTGGGTTCATGCCTCTAGTTTCCAAGGGAAGTGACATAAATCTCTTTGGTTGTAGATGTGTTGTTGCCACTAGGGAGAAAACAACGGTCTCTTGTTCATGGAACATATGGACTGTTTACCTTACACACTTTGCTTAAAGTAGTTATTTGTTGCTTGCAACTTAATACTAGAGGGGGTTTGGATGATAACCTGAAGGTGGACTTCTAGTCATAGATGCAGTTGGATGGGGGTCTATGTATATTGTTGTATTGCCCAATCGAATCTCATAGGATCTTTCTGACTAGTAATTGCATTGTTATGCCTTGCTCAGTTCCTATCAATTGCCCTGCTGTAATTTGTTTCCCCTTCATGACATATTGTTTATCTAAGGAGAGCACCTCTAGTGAACTATGGACCTCGGTCCAATCTTTACCATTGATACACCTTCCACTGCTACTTGTATACTTGTTGCAAACCATTGCCTTCCACACCATACGTTTAATCCTTTGTTATAGCAAACCGATGAGCTTAACAACCTCACTGATTCGTTGGGGCAAAGTCTTGAGGTCGTGTTGTGCAGGTCTCTGATACGCCCAATTTGCATCACCATTCTATATCATAATTTACCTCTATTCATTTATATTTGTCTTATTATGAGGTATCACTTATGGCTTTTCATCTGTTTATGCATGCTGGATGATTCTTGGAGGATGGACTGCAGGAGTCTGGATTCTGATGGAAAAGAAGGTGTTTCGGTGCAATTTTGCGAAGATCAGAAAATACCAGAAAAATATGGAAACATATTATTTTACCAGAAGACGAAGGAAGCCAGAAGGAGGGACAAAGATGGGCCTCAGGGGGCCCCCACCCCCTAGGCGCGGGCCCACTTGACCCCGCGCCTAGGGAAGGTGTGTCCACCTGCCCGGCCTCCGACTCCACATCTTCTCCTATATCTTCCCTATGGAACCCTGTAACATCCCAAAAATACTAAACTTGGATCATCAAACTCTAATTATCAAAATTAGTGTTAACAAAAACTTTTCTAAATAAAAATATGAAAGCATGCATGTGTGTATGCATTCCAATTTGAATTCTTTTGAACCACATTGCTTGTGTGCTTCTTTGCTTGTAAATGGATTCTTAGGTGAAATAAACATCATCTAAACAATCCCCACACTTTTCCCAAAGATAAATAAATCAAAACAAACAAAATAAGGGAATGGTCATTTTGACCAATTTAACTCCCATGCCTACTTTGGTTGTCTCTAACTTTCAAAACTTAACAGAAACTTGTTTGGATCTTTACACCCCTTGATAGTACTCATAACAAAGTACCAAGGCCCACATTGTGATCATCCAAAAACATTTGAATGCCTAGTTTAAAGGACAGTTCAAAATTGAATCTTTATCATATGGGAAGATCCCACTTTTTCAAAAACCACTCAAACAAGCTCAACTTTCAAAACCCAAGCATCCACAGACTCACCAGCACCTACCTAGCACACCCACCAAAAATCTTTTCAAAATTCAAAACTTGAATTCTTGCGGCCGTTTCATCAAACACCTTGCAGATTCAAATCAATCAAATCCTAAACACTATTGTGAGCAGTGATTTGAGCCTAACTTGTTCCCTCTCTAGCTCACAGCAACCTCAGTAGATCATCTAGCAAACCTCACTAAGCACTAGCCCCACTGTAAGCTTGGCAATGTCATCAATGGTGAACAACCGAAGCTCACCATGCCACCCCAGTGTGGACAGCAAGCTAGGAGCAACACTAGCCTCGCCAACCTTGTCTGGGAGCATGCTAGCACCCCACCGCCACTCCATGTCCCAGCCGCGAGCGTTGCCAAACCCTGGACCACATGCACAGACCGTGCCCAGCTCGCCAGCAACCATGCCGAGCATGCGCCAGAGCGCCACCCTCGACACACGCCCACAGACCGCGCGCCGCCCTCGCCGCGTGCTTACGCGATCACCACCATCCCAGGAGACCGCCAGATATCCCCGTTCGCCGCCCCATGGCTCACAGCCACCGCTCGCCGTCGAAGACGCCGCCTCTGCCGCGCAGAGCATCGCGTGTTCCAGACCGTTTGACACCTCCCCTACACGCGCATTAAAGCCGTAGAGCATCGCCAGGAGACCACCGAGCGATCACCACCGCCGGCCATGCCTCTAGCAGCCCGTAGCCATGTCGCCACCATCGCCTGCCCATCCCGTTCGGTCGCGTCGTTGAGACTATAAATAGAGGCCTCCCCCGCTCAAACTCTTCACACCATTCTACTCCCCTCTCCTCACTGATCGTTCCACCCCGTTCCCGGAGCAAGGCGAGCAGCGCTTCGCCGGAATTTCACCGGAGCCCGCCGCTGCTGGAGAAGAAGGGGGCCAGCGATTGGAGCCGCCCCAGGAGAAGCGGCCGGTACCAGGAGGTTCGCCGTCGTCGACTTTGTCGTTCGCATGCCTCGTCGACCCTCGCCTGAGCCCCTGTGAGCCTCCCACGACCCCCACCTGCCGCGTTAGGGTTCTGTCTCACCGGCGCTGCCCGACGTGGACGATGAACCAGAGCCGTTGGATTAGAACTAGATCTAACGCACCACATTGTCCCGTACCGCTTCGCACCCCCCTGTCTCACTGACGCGTGGGGATAGCCACTTAACCTGCCCGCGTAAGCGCTGTGCTTCGCATGCCGGCCCAATATCGTTTCCCGCGCAGCCCATTTGTTTGAATTTGGATTTTTCCATTTTCATTCAAACACACTTCTGTACCTAGTTTCAAAAACCAACCCAGATCGATTCAGTGAACCAAATAGAATGAAACCAATTTTGTTAGAAAGGTCTAGAAATGCTGAATCCAAGCCCGTTGGATTCAAGTCATTTGGATCTGTAGATCATCCTTGGTAAAAATAACAAGGCAGAAGCTTTTCTGCATTCAAACATTTTTCAAATTTAAACCATAATAGCTTTTGAGTTGATTCCAACTCTCAAAAATCACATTCAACCATACCTTTCAGAATATATAAAAATATATAGGTTTACTTACAGAAATAATGTTCAAGTAATAAAAGAATGCCACATAGGCATTTCTAGTCACTTATTTAATTAAAATAAATGGGTAAACCTTATTAAATTGTGACACCACTTTAATCACATTCCGATGGACTAAAATATGTGGTGATGACATGTGTCAACATGATCCCATGTTTGGTTTGGAGAATATTAAATCTTAAGTAGTTTTTCAATGAGTAGAAATTACTTTTCTAAAACAAAAATCATTAAGTCAAGTGCCTTAGTCTTGTAATGGTAGTGATGATGCTAGATCATCTATAGAACCCCTTTGTGTGATGATTGAAAGTAGTTAAGTATTGTTTGGTGATTGTGTACCTCGTATCTATTTATAGATGCTAGTACCGACCAAGGATACGAGGAGGAAGGAGGATACTACGAAGAAGAAGCCGAGGAGAACTTCAACCACTGCTTTGCACAAGGAAAGCTTATGCTTGAAATTATGCAAGCTAACACTTGCAAGATACTCTAATGATGCAAACAAACACTTACTTGTTACCATGCCAACTATATGCCTTAAGCATATGTGATCATACCCACTTGTTACCCAATCCTAGTTTTACTTGCAAGCTTTCCACTTTATTTCTTTATCAAAGCTTTCACTTAGAGTTTACTGAAGTAACTTGTAGATTCTAGGAAGATACTTGAAGGTTGCATAAAGAGCATAAAATTTGGCCTAAGTTAGAAACCTTGACATCATCCTAAGATATGAGGTGGTACTCAGTTGAAACTCCACTTGTGTATCACTCCTCATTAGTACTCACCCCCACTTGTAGATGCTAGTGCTAAGCATAAAACTTGATCAAATTTAGATGGGAATACTTGGTGAAAATGGTTATGAAAACCTTAGAATGATGGATCATTCTACTGAGATGTTTTGACATGTGTTTCCGAACACCAGATGATTTTGGTGATGAAAATGTTGAGGCATGAGCCTTAGCCCTTTATAAAACTGATGGTTGTCTAGATGCGATACCATTCCAATTTTACCGTACAACCACAATACCCGAAGATTGGGTAGGGCTTGACTGGAAATTTATATACCTTAGTATTGGTTCCCTCACGGCCAAGGTCTGAGCTGAGGCTACCTTGTGAAGATTGTCCACCTGTGTAGTACCCAAGATGACAGTTGGTTATGGTTGGGAGGCCAAACTCACATGAGAGGTGCTTATACTAGGGCGTGTAACTGAAAGGTTAGGATTGATTATCCGCATACTGAGTATGGTGAATTCAGGATTTGTTCCTGACGGATGTATCGAATGTTGTGGTGAAAGTGTACAATCTCTGCAGAGTGTGAAACTATTCGAATAGCCGGGTCCGCAGTTATGGACAATTGGAGTGGCCATACTGTTCCCCCGTCAGATGTTTTCAAAATGACTTGTGAAATGAATTGAGACTTTGACTTGACCACAACAGAGTTGTGACATGAGATACAAGTTCCCACTTAGGAGTTATAAAATTGTGACCAGCTTCTCTTGCTTCTGAACTTAGTAGAGGTAAATCTGGCTTTTGCAAAACAACCCTAGAGCTTAGTGTCCTATTACAAAACCCCCCTTCACTTGTTAGTATTAGTTGCGAGTACTTAAAGAGTACTCATGGCTTTGTCCCTGGCTATTTCCGTGGCCAGACTATGAAGAGGAGTACCAGGATGATGGATCCCAGGAAGGTTACGACAACTAGGATCATCTCCCATCGTCAGCATTGCCTATGACCCTGAAGATGGAGCTTCGCCTACGCTACCTTTATTATTACGTATTTCCGCTGCTTGAGTTGTATTAAGAACTGGATCATGCGATCCTTATTTGTGTAAAACCGTATGGTTTCTAATGGATGATGTACTGTGGTATCAAATTTTGTTATGTCTCGCAAAAATGGTAATCATGGGATTGCGATGTATGGCATAACAGGCATCTGGGATTAAAAATCCGGGTGTTGAAAAGTTGGTATCAGGGCCATCCTGACCATAGGAGACCCTAGTTAGACTGGACGTTTGAATCAAAAACTTAGTTTGAAAACCAAAGGAAGCAAATATTTACAAAAACTTATTCCCATTCTTATCACCTTTATTCTTTCATGAAAATTCATGTTCCTCAAAAACTCTTGCAAAATACATAAAATTTGACACACTTGATCACCCTACTAACTTACTCATCCTATAATCTTATAGATGGACGTGAAGTACAACAAGTTTTATCAGTTGGGGAATGGAGGAGACCTTATCTTTGAGAGGGATTTGGACCAGCTTTCGGAACTTCTGGAGCGTCCTCACCCCGAGTTCTTCAGAGCTCAGCTCAATGATGAAGGAGGAGAAGATCTGCAGTGGCTAATTGTTGCAAGTCTTAGAGGAAAGATTGAACCTCCCACTGCTGAGGGACTTCAGTTTACCTTAAGAGAGAACAACTGGCTCGATGGACTTGCAAGGGCCATGCAGGAAGCTCTTGCCCGTCTGTGTGGGCAGAGTATCAACCAGATCAAGGGAACCCGCTTTGAGTTTTGCCCAAGGCGTGATGCTAATGGACAACCACTGGAAGCCCCATACCACCCCGAGCTGAAGACTCAATTGGACCACCTTAGCTTCATGATGTATGATCGTCAGCAGGAATTGGACAATTGCCGTGACTACTCCAACCACAAGTCTGCCATCATCAGTACGAAGGATCAAACCATCACCATGGTAGCAAAGGATCGCAAGTCTCGCCACCGTCAGCTCGACAAGAAGGAGCGCATCATTGCTCGTCTTCGCCACCGTATCTCGTCTTTGGAGGAGACCATCCATGAGAGAGACATGCAGTTGGAGGAAAGGGAGAATGCCGGAGAGGATCTTCGTGGAGACCCCTACTCCTATCTCAGCGATGACGATGATTTTCTAGAGGATCAGGCTATGGACTTCTTCACCGATGAGGATGACTTCGCCTTCATCAATGATGACGATGATGATGAGGATGATGACTACACAGACTCCGAGGAGTAGTAGCACTTGAGCACTAGCGTAGTGAGTAGTATTCGGTCCCACTGTATCGTAGATTCCAGAATGGTTCTTAAAACCATCTGTTTTTCTTGTTTTGTGGTGTGTATTGTATCGTGTGCTATGAGTGAATGAATGAAAAGCAAGTTGCTAGAAAATCTGAGTCAAACTTTAAAAACTTTTCAAAATCCCAGAACCTTAGAATTTCCCCTCTTTTCTCATGATCTATCTCAATCTTTAGATGCCACACGGAGGAAGTGGTTCATCCCCGGACCCGATGTTGCAGATCTGCAAATTCTGGTTTCTGAACGCGAAGCTGAAAGAACCGAACGTCAAGCCAACCTAGCCACCCTTCAGCAGATAGCCCAGCTAGCCCACAACAACCAAGGCCAAGGAAATCAGGACAACCATGGATCTAAGCTCAAGAATTTCCAGAATACCATCCCACCTGTTTTCACTAAGTCAGAAGAGCCCCTAGATGCCGACGATTGGCTGCAAACCATGGAAAATAACCTAGAAGTCGCCGGAGTGGATGCCAACGAGAAAGTTCAGTTCGCCACCCACTATCTAGCTGTAGATGCCAGAGCATGGTGGAACAGTGTTCATGCAATGACCAGAGGACAGATGATGACCTGGGAGGAATTCAAGGTCAAGTTCAGCAGAACCCATGTGCCACCAGGTTTGATCAAGAGAATGAGAGATGAGTTCAGAGAACTGAAACAAGGAAGGATGACTGTAGTGGAATACCATGACAAATTTTTGTCATTAGCTAGGTATGCCCCGGATGAGATCGACACGGAAGCCAAGAAGAAAGAGAGATTCCTGAATGGTCTGCATGATGAGATGCAGACTGTGTTAGTCAATATCCCTTTGCTGATATTGAAGCCCTAGTCGACTCTGCTATCCAGATGGAAGGAAAGATCAACCAAGCCAATGAGAACCGCAAGCGTCGCATGATGCATCAGCCAGGAACCCATCAGACCCCAAAGTATCGCCCTAACCCATCTCCAGGATTTGCCCCAAGAACCAACAGACCCCCGATGAACCGTCCGACTTATACCAACCGTGGAAACCCTAGACCCGGAGGAAATCACAACAACCCCGACAACTCTAGCAATTTCAACCGTGCCCCACCCAAGTACAACAACAATGCTACCGCCAACACCAACACTGCCCCGAGAACTAGAAGCAATGTTGTGCCTGTTGCAGCAAAGGACAAGTCGCAAGTGACTTGTTATGACTTTGGAAATAAGGGTCACTACTCCAATGAGTGCCCCAACAAGATGAATGCCAATGCCCCCAATGCCAATGCCCCAGCTCAGCAGCAGCGTCGTGTTTAGCCCGGAAGAAGATTTGCCCCAGGGAATTCGCTCAACCGCAACGGCCGTCTTTCTCATGCATGCTGAAGAAGCTCAGGAAGCGCCAGACGTCGTGCTGGGTATGTTTTCTGTTAATTCAGTACTTTCTAGACTGTTGTTTGATTCTGGTGCATCGCACTCATTTGTCACCGAAGAATTTGCATGCACTAGTAAAATTCAACCAACCAAACTGAAGCATGTTATGATCATTCAAATTCTCGGATCAACCACCAAGGCTAGGCAAATTTGCAATGCCGTCCCTATCCGAATCCATGGCATAGATTTTTATGCTAATTTGATAGTACTCGGAACTAAAGGTTTGGAAGTAGTAATAGGAATGGATTGGATTTCCAAACATAAAGGATTGATTGACTATGCCAAGAAAGCCATAACCATGACCAGTACAACCGGAATATCAGTCGAGCATGTATCTGAAACCTTACCTCGTCAATTCAAGTGCAACAAGAGTATAGCCCAACCTACCATTTACCAAGTCCAGATAGTCTGTGAATACCCCGATGTATTTCCAGATGTTTTGCCCGGTATGACCCCAAATCGGGATATCGAGTTTATCATCGAACTAATCCCCGGAACTGGACCCATAGCCCAGAGACCATATAGTATGAATCCATCGGAACTAGATGAACTGAAGAAGCAACTGGATGCCATGTTGGAAATTGGATTGATTCAACCAAGTGCGTCACCATGGAGATCACCTGTCTTGTTTGTGGACAAGAAAAATGGAGGTAACCGTTTGTGTACGGATTATCGGAAGTTGAATGATGTGACCATCAAGAACAAATACCCATTGCCCAAGATAGAAGATTTGTTTGATCAGTTGACCGGTGCCAAAGTGTTTTCTAAGATTGATCTTAGAACAGGCTATCATCAACTCAAGATTCGTGCAGAGGATATTCCAAAGACTGCCTTTACCACCAGATATGGATTGTATGAGTATACAGTCATGTCTTTTGGATTAACCAATGCCCCCGCTTATTTCATGAATCTCATGAATAAGATTTTTATGGACTTCCTGGATAAGTTTGTCGTTGTTTTCATCGATGACATTCTTATTTATTCCAAATCAGAAGAAGAACATGAGCTACACCTAAGGACCATTCTTGGAACCCTTAGAGAGCATCAATTGTATGCCAAGTTTAGCAAATGTGAATTTTGGTTACAGGAGGTAGGATTCCTCGGTCACATTGTATCAGCCGGAGGAATTGCCGTTGACCCCGCAAAAGTGAAAGATGTCGAAGATTGGCAAGCCCCAACCACTCAAACCCAAGTTCGTGCATTTCTCGGATTGGCGGGATATTATCGCAAGTTCGTAGAAGGATTCTCTAGTATTGCCAGAACCATGACCCAATTGCTGAAGAAGGACAAGAAGTTTGAATGGACCGACAAATGTGAAGCGAGTTTTCACGAACTCAAGAGGAGATTGATTTCAGCCCCAATCTTAATCATGCCAGATATCACGAAGCCCTTCGACGTGTATTGTGATGCATCCAAGATCGGCCTCGGATGTGTGCTAATGCAAGAAGGCAAAGTTATATCTTATCTATCTCGACAACTGAAGCAACATGAGCAAAATTACCCAACCCATGACCTCGAACTCGTAGCCGTAGTTCTAGCCCTGAAGACATGGAGGCATTACCTGATGGGAAACCGTTATGAGATTTATTCGGATCACAAGAGCCTGAAGTATATATTCACTCAGAAGGAGCTGAATATGAGGCAGAGAAGATGGATTGAGTTAATCAAGGATTACGATCTGGACATTCACTATCACTCTGGTAAAGCCAATGTGGTAGCAGATGCCCTTAGCAGATTGCCGTGCCGCTTGAACTCTATGATTTTGAAGGAGCAACCAAGATTGCACAAAGAGATGGAAGATTTTCGAATAGAATTAGTGAGTGAAGGATTTTTGGCTAGCATAGAACTTCAACCCACTTTGATCAGCCAGATCAAAGAGGCGCAGAAAGGAAATGCTAGTATCGACGGAATCAAGCGTCGTATCGGTACAGGCAAAGTACCCGGATTCACCGAAGACGAAGAAGGAGTTCTGTGGTACAAAGGACGCCTTTGTGTACCAGCAGATTTGGAGTTGAAAGAAGTGATTCTGAAGGAATCTCATGATACTCTTTATTCTATCCACCCCGGAGGAACGAAGATGTACCAAGATTTGAAGGAACAATTTTGGTGGCATAAGATGAAGAGAGAAATCGGAAGCTATATCGCCAAGTGTGATATATGTCAGCGAGTCAAGGCAGGACATCAAAGACCCGCTGGATTGTTGCAACCCTTTCAGATTCGTAATGAAAATGGGATTTCGTTGGAATGGACTTTATCACCGGATTGCCTACTTCTAGTAGGGGAAATGACTCTATCTGGGTCATAGTGGACAGGTTGTCCAAAGTCGCCCATTTCTTACCCGCCAAGACCACATATCAGAGTTCGAAGCTAGTAGAGTTGTACATCGCTAGAATAGTTAGTTTGCATGGAGTCCCCAAGAACATTGTATAGGATCGAGGAACTCCGTTTACCTCGAGATTCTGGAAGAAAGTACAAGAAGGTTTAGGAACCCGCCTAGATTTTAGTACCGCGTATCACCCTCAGACCGATGGACAAACAGAGCGAGTAAATCAAATACTCGAAGATATGTTGAGAGCATGTGTGTTAGAATATGGATCTAAGTGGGAAGACTGTCTGCCGTTTGCAGAATTTTCATACAACAACAGTTATCAAGCCAGTTTGCAAATGGCCCCATTTGAATTCATGTACGGAAAGAAGTGTCGCACCCCTTTGAACTGGTCGGAAGTAGGAGAGAGTCAGATTTTCGGACCCGACATCCTACGAGAAGCATAAGAGAAGGTTCACAAGATTTGTGAACACCTCAAGACAGCCCAGTCCAGACAGAAGAGTTACACCGACAAGATACGTCGAGACCTCGCCTTCAACATAGGAGTTTTTGTATATCTGAAGGTGTCGCCATTGAAGGGAATGCAGCGTTTCCAACTGAAAGGAAAGTTAGCCCCTAGATATATCGGACCCTTCAAGATTCTGAACCGTCGAGGAGAAGTGTCGTATCAATTGGAACTACCCGAAGAGATGTCAGCTGTGCACAATGTGTTCCATATCTCATTACTTCGCAAGTGTCTCGAAGTTCCAGAAAAGACCGAAGTGTTCAAGAATATCGATCACCAGACCATAGAGATCAACGATGACCTAACATATCCCGAAGTACCCATCCGTATTTTGGAAGAAGCTTACAGAACTACCCGAATCCTGAGCCTCAATTTTCTCAAGATTCAGTGGAGCAACCACACAGAAGAGGAAGCTACCTGGGAGCGCGAAGATCACATCAAGACGGAGTTTCCCGATCTCTTCAAATCCTAGGTAATCTTTTTTGTTTTTTTTTCAAATCTCGGGACAAGATTTTGTTTAAGGGGGGAAGGTTTGTAACATCCCAAAAATACTAAACTTGGATCATCAAACTCTAATTATCAAAATTAGGGTTAACAAAAACTTTTCTAAATAAAAATATGAAAGCATGCATGTGTGTATGCATTCCAATTTGAATTCTTTTGAACCACCTTGCTTGTGTGCTTCTTTGCTTGTAAATGGATTCTTAGGTGAAATAAACATCATCTAAACAATCCCCACACTTTTCCCAAAGACAAATAAATCAAAACAAACAAAATAAGGGAATGGTCATTTTGACCAATTTAACTCCCATGCCTACTTTGGCTGTCTCTAACTTTCAAAACTTAACAGAAACTTGTTTGGATCTTTACACCCCTTGATAGTACTCATAACAAAGTACCAAGGCCCACATTGTGATCATCCAAAAACATTTTAATGCCTAGTTTAAAGGACAGTTCAAAATTGAATCTTTATCATATGGGAAGATCCCACTTTTTCAAAAACCACTCAAACAAGCTGAACTTTCAAAACCCAAGAATCCACAGACTCACCAGCACCTACCTAGCACACCCACCAAAAATCTTTTCAAAATTCAAAACTTGAATTCTTGCGGCCATTTCATCAAACACCTTGCAGATTCAAATCAATCAAATCCTAAACACTATTGTGAGCAGTGATTTGAGCCTAACTTATTCCCTCTCTAGCTCACAGCAACCTCAGTAGATCATCTAGCAAACCTCTCTAAGCACTAGCCCCACTGTAAGCTTGGCAATGTCATCAATGGTGAACAGCCGAAGCTCACCATGTCACCCTAGTGTGGACAGCAAGATAGGAGCAACACTAGCCTCGCCAACCTTGTCTGGGAGCAAGCTAGCACCCCACCGCCACTTCCTGTCCCAGCCGCGAGCGTTGCCAACCCCTGGACCACATGCACAGACCGTGCCCAGCTCGCCAGCAACCATGCCGAGCATGCGCCAGAGCGCCACCCTCGACACACGCCCACAGACAGCGCGCCGCCCTCGCCGCATGCTTACGTGATCACCACCATCCCAGGAGACCGCCAGATATCCCCGTTCGCCTGCCCATCCCGTTCGGTCGCGTCGTTGAGACTATAAATAGAGGCCTCCCCCGCTCAAACTCTTCACACCATTCTACTCCCCTCTCCTCACTGATCGTTCCACCCTGTTCCCGGAGCAAGGCGAGCAGCGCTTCGCCGGAATTTCACCGGAGCCCGCCGCTGCTGGAGAAGAAGGGGGCCAGCGATTGGAGCCGCCCCAGGAGAAGCGGCCGGTACCAGGAGGTTCGCCGTCATCGACTTTGTCGTTCGCATGCCTCGTCGACCGCCGAGCCCCCTGTGAGCCTCCCACGACCCCACCGCCGCCGCGTTAGGGTTCTCGCCTCCCGCCCCGACGTGGACGATGAACCGAGCCGTTGGATTAGAACTAGATCTAACGCACCACATTGCCCGCATCAGCACTGTCTCACCGACGCTGGGGGACAGCCACTTAACTCCTGCCAGCGTGGCTTCGCAGGCCGCCCAAGATCGCTTCCCTGTGACCCATTTGTTTGAATTTGGATTTTTTCCATTTTCATTCAAACACACTTCGGTACCTAGTTTTAAAAATCAACCCAGATCGATTCAGTAAACCAAATTGAATGAAACCAATTTTTTTAGAAAGGTCTGGAAATGCTGAATCCAAGCCCGTTGGATTCAAGTCATTTGGATCTGTAGATCATCCTTGGTAAAAATAACAAGGCAGAAGCTTTTCTGCATTCAAACATTTTTCAAATTTAAACCATAATAGCTTTTGAGTTGATTCCAACTCTCAATAATCACAAACCATACCTTTCAGAATATATAAAAATATATAGGTTTACTTACAGAAATAATGGTCAAGTAATAAAAGAATGCCACATAGGCATTTCTAGTCACTTATTTAATTAAAATAAATGGGTAAAACCTTATTAAATTGTGACACCATTTTAAATCACATTCCCATGGACTAAAATATGTGGTGATGACATGTGTCAACATGATCCCATGTTTGGTTTGGAGAATATTAAATCTTAAGTAGTTTTTCAATGAGTAGAAATTACTTTTCTAAAACAAAAATCATTAAGTCAAGTGCCTTAGTCTTGTCATGGTAGTGATGATGCTAGATCATCTATAGAACCCCTTTGTGTGATGATTGAAAGTAGTTAAGTATTGTTTGGTGATTGTGTACCTCGTATCTATTTATAGATGCTAGTACCGACCAAGGATACGAGGAGGAAGGAGGATACTACGAAGAAGAAGCCGAGGAGAACTTCAACCACTGCTTTGCACAAGGAAAGCTTATGCTTGAAATTATGCAAGCTAACACTTGCAAGATACTCTAATGATGCAAACAAACACTTACTTGTTACCATGCCAACTATATGCCTTAAGCATATGTGATCATACCCACTTGTTACCCAATCCTAGTTTTACTTGCAAGCTTTCCACTTTATTTCTTTAGCAAAGCTTTAACTTAGAGTTTACTGAAGTAACTTGTAGATTCTAGGAAGATACTTGAAGGTTGCATAAAGAGCATAAAATTTGGCCTAAGTTAGAAACCTTGATATCATCCTAAGATATGAGGTGGTACTCAGTTGAAACTGTAGGGGTTCGTAGCATGGAAAACAAAATTTTCTATCGCATACAAACAAACAAGCCAAGATCTATCTACTAGATTGTAGCAACGAGTCGATGGAATAACTCACCCTCGAAGATTCCAAAGTGTTTAACGAGAGCAGATTCTCGTGGGTGATGTAGTCGTACTCTTTCCGATCTCAAGATCGCGTAGACGATCCTTCGGCGCCAGCGTTCCAGCGCTCCTTGATCGGTCACACGTTCGGTACTCGACGAAGACCTTCCTCTCCTTGTTCCAGCAATGGAGGTTGTAGCACTCTCCTCGCGATTCCGGCAGCACAACGGCGTGGTACCGGAAGTAGAGGGGAAATCCCGCAGGGCTTCGCCTTAAGCCGGTGCGAGTATGGTAGAGCTTATGAGAGAGGCTATTAGTGGTCTAGTAATTAGACACACCAATTAGAAGGCTCTAAACCAATTAGAAGGCTCTAAACCGAAATAGCTCTAAACCGGGGTTTAGGTCTAGGGTTTAGTTTAGAGGATAGGAACTTGTGTGTCTAAGGAGGGGAGCCCTGCCCCTCCTTATATAGGTGGGAGGCCGGCGGCCAAGGGGAGGAGTTCCTCCCAACTCGGCCTTGGGAGGTGCGCCCAAGGGGAGAACCCTCCTCCAACTCGGCCTCCACCAATCCTCCTCTTTTCCACTTCCCAAAATTGCCGTTTGACTTTCAAACTAGCCGTTTGACTTTTCAATTTAGGATTTAAATAAACCCTTTATTTTGGACAGCAAGAACACTTAGTACATGATGCAATCATTCCAATATGTAATGACACATTCATGTACCCTTCCCCCTCGAGTCTTGGACATTCAGGACCTTCTAGAATGTTCCCGATGAAAACACGGAACCATTCCCCAACTCCAAACGGGACTTTCCTTATATGAATCTTATTCTCCGGACCATTCCGGATCACCTCGTGATATCCGGATCCCATCCGAGACTCAACAACATTCGGTCTCTTTCTCATAATACCATAACTACTCAAACAACGTCAATCCTTAAGTGTGTCTCCCTACGGTTCGTGAATTATGCGGACATGATCGAGACACTTCCGAACAATAACCAATAGAGGAATCTGGAAATTCATATGGCTCCCACATATTTCTCGATTACTTTGCGATCGAATGAACCACTTACATACGATACCAATTTCCCTTTGTCTCACGATATGTTACTTATCCGAGGTTATGATCGGTATCTCTGCATACCTAGTTCATCCTCGTTCGATAAGTACTCTTTTCTCGTTCCGTGATATGTGATCCCTTGTGACCAAGTCACATGCTTGCAAGCTAATTGGATGACATTTCACCGAGAGGGCCAGAGAATATCTATCCGTCATGTGGATGGACAAATCCACTCTTGATCCATGTGTTTCAACCAATACTTTCCGAACACTCAATGCCACCTTTATAGCCACCTGTTACGGTGTGGTGTTTGATGACATCAAAGCATCCATCCGATAAAGGTGATATGCATGATCTCATGGTCGAAGGAATTAGGTTACTATGTATCGAAAGCATATAGCAATTGAACTATTGAAATGACTTGATCTTTATGCTACGCTTGTCTATAGGAGTATGTCCACCATATCATTCTCCTAACGATATGATCTTGTTGTTGATAACATCTCAATGTTCATGATAGAGAAACCACAATCATCAATCAACCAACAAGCTAGTGAAGTATAGAGGCTATACTAGGGACTTCAAATTAAGTTTACAAATCACACAAGTATTAATGGTTTCCTTGTTAATACTATTATAGCATGAATGTAAACATTTATCATAAACACAAAGATATATAATAATAACTACATTTATTATTGCCTCTAGGGCATATCTCCAACAGTCTCCCACTTGCACTAGAGTCATCTAATCTAGATTACATGGTAATATACCGAACACCCATGGCAGTTTGGTGTTGGTCATGTTTTGCCCTCGGGAGAGGTTTAGTCAACGGATCCGCCACATTCAGATCTGTGTGTACTTTGCAAATCTTTATATCCCCATCCTGGATATGTTCTCGAATAGCGTGGAAACGCAGCTTGATATGCTTCAGCTTCTTGTGTGACCTTGGTTCTTGCGCATTGGCTATGGCGCCCATGTTATCACTGATGATAGACATTGGGTCAGCGCACTTGGAACCACCCAGCTCTGTAATGAACTCTTTCATCCATATCGCTTCTTGTGAAGCCTCCGAAGCAGCCATGTATTCCGATTCAGTTGAAGATCTCGCCACAACGCTTTGCTTTGCACTCCTCCAACTAACTGCTGCACCATTCAAAATAAATACGTATCCAGATTGTGATTTAGAATCATCCGGATCGATGTTCCAACTAGCATTGGTGTAACCATTAACAACGAGCTGTTCATCACCTCCATAAGAAAGAACCATATCCTTAGTTCTTCTCAAGTACTTAAGGATGTTTTTGACCGCTGTCCAATGATCCACTCCTGGATCACTTTGATATCTGCTAGTTAGACTAACAGCATATGCGATGTCGGGTCTAGTACATAGCATGGCATACATTAGAGATCCTATGGCTGAGGCATAGGGAGTCTTACTCATCCTTTCTCTATCTTACGCGATGTCGGACTTTGAGTTTTACTCAAGGTCGTATTGGGCAACATGGGCAAGAACCCTTTCTTGCTATCTTCCATTCCAAACCTCTTTAGAACTTTGTCCAAATATGTACTTTGTGACAATGATATTTGGCGTTTTGATCTATCTCTATAAATCTTTATGCCTAATATGTAAGCTGCTTCGCCAAGATCCTTCATTGAAAAACTATTATTCAAATACTCTTTGACACTATTAAGAAGGTCTACATCATTCCCAATCAACAATATGTCATCCACATACAGTATTAAGAATGCTACAGAGCTCCCACTCACTTTCTTGTAAATACAAGCTTCTCCATAAGTTTGTATAAAACCAAAATTTTTGATTACCTTATCAAAACGTTGATTCCAACTTCGGGATGCTTGCTTCAATCCATAGATGGACCGTTGAAGCTTGCATACCTTGTTAGCATCTTTAGGATCGACAAAACCTTTGGGTTGCATCATATACAACTCTTCATCAATGTCTCCATTGAGGAATGCTGTTTTGACATCCATCTGCCATATCTCATAATCGTAATATGCAGCGATTGCTAACATAATCCTCACAGACTTTAACCGCTAGCTACGGTGAGAAAGTCTCATAGTCAACTCCTTGAATTTGTCGAAACCCTTTTTGCGACAAGTCGAGCTTTATAGACAATAACATTACCATCAAGATCTGCTTTCTTCTTGAAAATCCATTTGTTCTCGACAGCCTTCCGGCCATCCGGTAAGTCCACCAAAGTCCATACTTGGTTTTCGTACATGGATCCAATCTCGGATTTCATGGCTTCTTGCCATTTATTGGAATCTGGGCTCATCATCGCTTCCTCATATGTCTTGGGGTCATCGGTGTTGTTTACCAACATGACATTCATAACGGAATCATACCAATCTGGAGTGGTACGAGTTCTCGTTGACCTCCGAGGCTCTGTAGCAACTTCAACCGAAGTTTCATGATCACCATCATTAGCTTCCTCTCTTATTGGTGCAGGCACCATAGGAACTTCTTCCGGTGCTGCGCTACTTGCAATTTCGAGAGAAGGTTCGCCAACCTCGTCGAGTTCTACTTTCCTTCCAGTCACTTCTTTCGAGAGAAATTCCTTCTCTAGAAAGGATCCATTCTTGGCAACGAAGATTTTGCCTTCGGATCTATGATAGAAGGTATACCCAATAGTTTCCTTCGGGTATCCTATGAAGACGCATTTTTCCGCTTTGGGTTCAAGCTTGTCCGGCTATAACTTCTTTACATAGGCTTCGCATCCCCAAACTTTAAGGAACGACAATTTAGGTTTCTTCCCAAACCATAATTCATATGGTGTCGTTTCAACGGATTTAGACGATGCCCTATTTAAAGTGAATGCGGCTGTTTCTAATGCATAACCCCAAAATGATAGTGGTAAATCTGTAAGTGACATCATAGAACGAACCATATCTAAGAGAGTTCGATTACGACGTTCAGACACACCATTCTGTTGTGGTGTTCCCGGCGGTGTCAATCTGAAAGTATTCCACATTTCTTCAAATGCTCGCCAAACTTCGTAACTTAGATATTCACCTCCACGATCGAGCGTAGAAATTTAATCTTCTTGTTACGTTGATTCTCTACCTCACTTTGAAACTCCTTAAACTTCTCGAAAGTTTCGGACTTATGTTTCATGAAATAGATATACCCATATCTACTCAAGTCATCCGTGAAGGTAAGAACATAACGATAACCAACTTAGCGATGCTACACTCATTGGACCACACACATCGGTATGTATGATTTCCAATAAGTCAGAGCTCGCTCCATTATACCGAAAATGGAGTCTTAGTCATTTTACCCATCGGACATGCTTCGCATCTTTCAAGTGATTCAAAATCAAGTGATTCAAGAAGTCCATCGAATGGAGTTTCTTCATACGCTTCACTCCAATGTGACCAAGGCAGCGATTGCCACATATAGGTCGAGTTATCGCTTGATTTCAATCGTTTAGCTTCAATGTTATTAATATGTGTATTTCTACTATCGAGATTCAACAAGAATAGACCATCTATCAAAGGTGTATGTGCGTAAAACATATTACTCATATAAATCGAACAACCATTATTCTCGGATTTAAACAAGTAACCGCCTCGCAATAAACAAGATCACGATATAATGTTCATGCTTAACGCAGCACCAAATAACAATTATTTAAGTATAAAACTAATCCCGATGGTAGATGAAGAGGTAGTGTGCGAGCGATCACATCAACCTTTGATCCGTTTCCACGCGCATCGTCACCTCGTTCTTCACTAGCTTCCGTTTATTCTGCAGCTCTGTTTGAGTTACAAATATGAGCAACCGAACCAGTATCAAATACCCGAGCACTACTACGAATACTAGTGAGATACACATCAATAACATGTATATCAGATATACCTTTCTTCTTGATGTTGCCGTTCTTCAAATCCAAGTACTTTGGGCAATTCCGCTTCGGTGACCTTCTCCCTTGCGGTAAAAGCACTCAATGTCGGCTTGGGTCAGCCTTGGTCCTCTTCGTCATGGTAACTTTCTTACCACCCTTCTTGAAGTGTCCCTTTTGCTTAGACTTGCCTTTCTTGAATTTGGTGGTCTTATTGACCATCAACACTTGGTGCTCTTTCTTGATCTCCACTTCGCAGATTTTAACATAGCAAATAGTTCGCAACTCTTTGTTCATGTTCTGCATGTTGTAGTTCATCACAAAGTTCTTGTAACTTGGTGGTAGTGATTGGAGGATGCGGTAAACTCCCAAAGTATTAGGAATCACTATACCCAAACTTTGAAGTTTATTTGCGTGCCCAGACATCTTAAGCACATGCTCACTGACTTGAGCTACCCTCTTCCATCTTGCGCTTAAAGAACTTTTCGAAGCTTCATAACTTTCAATTGCCGCATGAGTCTCAAAAATTAATTTGAGATCCTCGACAATATCATATGGGTCTGACTCTTCAAACCTTTTCTGAAGCTCCGATTCTAAACCATACAAGATAGCACACTGAACTATGGAGTACTGATTCTTACGAGCAAGGTAAACATTCTTTACATCATCTGTAGCATCAGTGCAGTGGGTCACCTAGCGGTGCATCCAAGACATAGGTCAAATTACCAGGTGAGGACAATCCTCAAATTGCGGAACCAATCCGAAGTTGCTTCCATTGTTTTTCAACTTTTCTTTCTCTAGGAACACATTAAAATTGATGGTAGGGGCTGCCATTGATCTACAACATATTTGCAATAGTTTAGACTAAGTTTATGACAAATTGAGTTCAAATTAATTAATGAAATTAAACTAGGTGAACTCCCACTCAAAACAACATCCCTCACATTGTTTTAGTGATCACACGAACCAAATCCACTACATCAACACCGATCATCACGAGAGTTGATATAGTTTCAATGGCGAACAATCATCATGTTCATCATATCTACTATATGATTCATGCTTTACCTTTCGGCGATCCGTGTTCCTGAGGCCATGTCTGTACATGCTAGGCTCGTCAAGATCAAACCTTAGATACCGCATAAGCAAATCTGGCTTGCTTACGTTGTATTCACCCGCGGAATCAAAGACACCCGATCATCACGTGGTGCTTCGAAGCAGCAAGCTTTGTAGCAGTGCATACTAAGGGTGAACACTTTAGAACTTGAAATTTATGTGCATGAGGGATCATCTTATAATGCTACCGTCGTCTACTAAGCAATACAAGATGCATAAAGGATTAACATCACATGCAATTCATAATATGTGATATGATATGGCCTTTCTTCTTTGTGCTTCCGATCTCCATCTTCAAGCACGAACATGATCTCCATCATCACCGGCATAGCATCAAGGTCAATGACGCTTCTTCATGGTTGTCGTCCACCAGCTTCAACTATTACAACTATTTTGAATAGACACGCAGGTCTTAACAGAAATTAAAGACAACCATATGGCTCCTGCCGGTTGCCAACTTACAATAAGGAACATTGCATACATCAAATATAATCACAATCATGGCCATATCACATCATCGCACACCACAAAACAAAGTTAGACGCTTCTACTTTCTTTGCATATTTTACGTGGTTTGGGGCTTTCATAAGTGTCGTTCTAACCTACGAACAAGAACCACAACATTGATACTAGCATTGTTGATCACCCGTTGTAAATTGGATCTTTACTATGCTAGGAGAAACAGGCACCCGCAAAGCCACTTATGCAATACGAGTTGCATGTCAAACGTGGAGCAAGTCTCATGAACGATGTCATGTAAGGTTAGCCCGGGCCGCTTCATCCCAACATACCGCAAGATGCAAAGTACACAAAAAGCAATCTACAATAAAAGCATCAACGCCCACAATGACCATTGTGTTCTACTCGTGCAACAGATCTACATATAGACACGGCTCTGATACCACTGTAGGGGTTCGTAGCATGGAAAACAAAAATTTTCTATCGCATACAAACAAACAAGCCAAGATCTATCTACTAGATTGTAGCAACGAGTCGATGGAATAACTCACCCTCGAAGATTCCAAAGTGTTTAACGAGAGCAGATTCTCGTGGGTGATGTAGTCGTACTCTTTCCGATCTCAAGATCGCGTAGACGATCCTTCCCAGGCGCCAGCGTTCCATAGCGCTCCCTTGATCGGTCACACGTTGATTTTCGTGAAGACCTTCCTCTCCCTTGTTCCAAAGCAGCGGAGGTTGTAGCACTCTCCTCGCGATTCCTGGCAACCTGGCGTGGTACCAAGTAGAGGGAAATCCCGAGGCTTCGCCTTAAGCGGTGCAGTATGGTGGAGCTTATGAGAGAGGCTATTAGTGGTCTAGTAATTAGACACACCAATTAGAAGGCTCTAAACCAATTAGAAGGCTCTAAACCGAAATAGCTCTAAACCGGGGTTTAGGTCTAGGGTTTAGTTTAGAGGATAGGAACTTGTGTGTCTAAGGAGGGGAGCCCTGCCCCTCCTTATATAGGTGGGAGGGCTGGCCGGCCAAGGGGAGGAGTTCCTCCCCAACTCGGCCTTGGGAGGTGCGCCGGCCAAGGGGAGGAACCCTCCTCCAACTCGGCCTCCACCAATCCTCCTCTTTTCCCACTTCCCAAAATTGCCGTTTGACTTTCAAACTAGCCGTTTGACTTTTCAATTTAGGATTTAAATAAACCCTTTATTTTGGACAGCGAGAACACCTAGTACATGATGCAATCATTCCAATATGTAATGACACATTCATGTACCTTCCCTCCGAGTGCCGGACATTCCGGGACCTTCTAGAATGTTCCCGATGAAAACACCGGAACCATTCCCCAACTCAAACAGGACTTTCCTTATATGAATCTTATTCTCCGGACCATTCCGGATCACCGTGATATCCCGGATCCCATCCGAGACCAACAACATTCGGTCTCTTTCTCATAATACCATAACTACTCAAACAACGTCAATCCTTATGTGTCTCCACGGTTCGTGAATTATGCGACATGATCGAGACACTTCTAACAATAACCAATAGAGGAATCTGGAAATTCATATGGCTCCCACATATTTCTACGATTACTTATGATCGAATGAACCACTTACATACGATACCAATTTCCCTTTGTCTCACGATATGTTACTTATCCGAGGTTATGATCGTCGGTATCTCTGCATACCTAGTTCATCCTCACATCGATAAGTACTCTTTCTCGTTCCTGATATGTGATCCCTTGTGACCAAGTCACATGCTTGCAAGCTAATTGGATGACATTTCACCGAGAGGGCCCAGAGAATATCTATCCGTCATGTGGATGGACAAATCCCACTCTTGATCCATGTGTTTCAACCAATACTTTCCGAACACTCAATGCCACCTTTATAGCCACCCTGTTACGGTGTGGTGTTTGATGACATCAAAGCATCCATCCAGTAAAGGTGATATGCATGATCTCATGGTCGAAGGAATTAGGTTACTATGTATCAGAAAGCATATAGCAATTGAACTATTGAAATGACTTGATCTTTATGCTACGCTTGTCTATAGGAGTATGTCCACCATATCATTCTCCTAACGATATGATCTTGTTGTTGATAACATCTCAATGTTCATGATAGAGAAACCACAATCATCAATCAACCAACAAGCTAGTGAAGTATAGAGGCTATACTAGGGACTTCAAATTAAGTTTACAAATCACACAAGTATTAATGGTTTCCTTGTTAATACTATTATAGCATGAATGTAAACATTTATCATAAACACAAAGATATATAATAATAACTACATTTATTATTGCCTCTAGGGCATATCTCCAACAGAAACTCCACTTGTGTATCACCCCTCATTAGTACTCACCCCCACTTGTAGATGCTAGTGATAAGCATAAAACTTGATCAACTTTAGATGGGAATACTTGGTGAAAATGGTTATGAAAACCTTAGAATGATGGATCATTCTACTGAGATGTTTTGACATGTGTTTCCGAACACCAGATGATTTTGGTGATGAAAATGTTGAGGCATGAGCCTTAGCCCTTTATAAAACTGATGGTTGTCTAGATGCGATACCATTCCAATTTTACCGTACAACCACAATACCCGAAGATTGGGTAGGGCTTGACTAGAAATTTATATACCTTAGTATTGGTTCCCTCACGGCCAAGGTCTGAGCTGAGGCTACCTTGTGAAGATTGTCCACCTATGAAGTACCCAAGATGAGAGTTGGTCATGGTTGGGAGGCCAAACTCACAGGAAAGGTGCTTCTACTAGGGCGTGTAACTGAAAGGTTAGGATTGATTATCCGCATACTGAGTATGGTGAATTCAGGATTTGTTCCTGACGGATGTATCGAATGTTGTGGTGAAAGTGTACAATATCTGCAGAGTGTCAAACTATTCGAATAGCCGCGTCCGCGGTTATGGACAGTTGGAGTGGCCATACTGTTCCCCCGTCAGATATTTTCAAAATGACTTGTGAAATGAATTGAGACTTTGACTTGACCACAACAGAGTTGTGACATGAGATACAAGTTCCCACTTAGGAGTTATAAAATTGTGACTAACTTCTCTTGCTTCTGAACTTAGTAGAGGTAAATCTGGCTTTTGCAAAACAACCCTAGAGCTTAGTGTCCTATTACAAAAACCCCCTGCACTTGTTAGTATTAGTTGCTAGTACTTAAAGAGTACTCATGGCTTTGTCCCTGGCTATTTCCGTGGCCAGACTATGAAGAGGAGTACCGGGATGATGGACCCCAGGAAGGTTACTACAACTAGGATCATCTCCCATCGTCATTGCTCGTGACCCAAGATGGAGCTTACCTCACGCTACCTTTATTATTACGTATTTCTGCTGCTTGAGTTGTATTAAGAACTGGATCATGCGATCCTTATTTGTGTAAAACCTTATGTATGGTTTGTAATGGATGATGTACTGTGGTATCCAATTCTGTTATGTCTCGCAAAAATGGTAATCCCGGGATTGCGATGTATGGCATAACAGGCATCTGGGATTAAAAATCTGGGTGTTGACAAACCCTAATCCTAGGGGGCGATGAATTATAGATTTCCGCTGCCTCTGGGGGGCGGAAAACACCGAGAGAGAAAGATCTCTCCAACAGACAGATTTCTGCCGAGGGAATTCCTTCCCGGAGAGGGGAGACCATCGCCATCAACACCGTCATTAAGCTAGGCTTCATCGGGATCATCATCATCCACACCATCATCTCCACCAGCACCATCACCACCACTCCGTCCCGCTGTAACAATTGTGTTGGATATTGCTTAGTTCATTAGGGGAAACTTTCCCGGTGTTGATTACTATTGTAGTTGATGCTTGTGAGTGGAACCATTGGATTATTGTTTATGTTCAGATTGTTATCCATTATCATATCATCTTTGATCTTGATCCAGATGATGTCTTGTGAGTAGTTCATTTAGTTCTTGAGGACATGGGAGAAGTCATGTTGTTAGTAGTGAATTTGTGATGAGTTATTATTCAATGGTTTAGTATTTAAGTTGTGGTGCTATTCTTCTCATGGTGTCAAGTGAACGTCGACTACATGACACTTCACCATTTATGGGCCTAGGGGGATGCATTGTGTATTTGGCTACTAATCGTGGGGTTGCCGGAGTGACAGAAACCTAAACCCCCGTTAGGACACCTTTGCACAAGGGAGCGTAGGATCTCAGAGTTTAAGGCTGTGGTTAGATTTATATCTTAATTACTTTCCTGTAGTTACAGATGTTTGTAGGGGATTTAATCACAAGTATGTATTAGTCCTAGGAAGGGCGGTATACTAGCACAGGTTCACCCACACAACACTTACGAACACCAGTGAAGAGTACTCAGCTATTTGAAGTGAAAGCACTTGACAGAATTCCCATGTGTCCTCGAGAACGTTTGGTCCTTATAAGTATTTCCACCGGCTTGTCCTTTTCTAAGAAAGGATTGGGCCACTTGCTATGTTTGTTCGTTACTTCTGTTACTGGCTCTTTGTTTTGTTGCCTTGTCAGAAAATCACTAAAAATCCGTTTGCTAAGTATTCACAGGGAACTCCTGCTCCATACCACTGTTCAGCACCTTCTGCTCCTCGTTGGGATCGACACTCCTATTTATCAAAAGTACTACGATACACCCCCTATACTTGTGGGTCATCAAGACTATTTTATGGCGCCGTTGCCGGGGAGTGAAGCGCTATTGAAGAGTGGAACTGGTAAGGGAAACTTCCACTGTGATTATTGCTCTTGCTACTACTTATTACTTTGTTTCCAATATGGATAACCCACTTGGTTTTCTGTTTGGGAAAACTACTACCGCTGCTAGGGTAGTAGATGAACCACCTCCTGTTGAGATAGATCCTTTTAAGATACCTACAAGTATTGTTAATAGTGTTATGGATAATTATTATTTAGGGGATGGAACTGTCCATCCTGGTGATCACTTGCTTTTTATCCATGAATTATGCGGGTTATTTAAGTGTGCAGGTATCACAACTGAACAGGTGAATAAGAAGTTACTCTCTATATCCTTGAAAAGGAGAGCTGAAGAATGGACAATCCATGGAATGAGAGGAGATGTCATCTCTCTTTTACTCTAAATTTTATCCTCCCATTGAGATTTATAAGGATAGAAATATTATATACAACTTTTGGCCTCTTGATGGAGAGAGTACAACTCAAGCTTGGGGGAGATTGAAGTTACTAATGCTTAAATGTCCTATTCATGAACTCCCTAACAATATTATTCTCAATAACTTTTATGATAGGCTTTCTCTTCATGATAAATATTTACTAGATGCTTCTTGTGCTGGATCATTCACACGTATGAAGGAAGAAGATAAATGGGATCTCTTAGACCATATTCAAGATAACACTGAAACTTGGGAGAATGACAAAGGAAGAAGGTCAGGTATAAACTATGATTATGAATGCATTAAATCTTTTATGGGAACTGACAACTTCCGTGATATTAGTAATAAGTTTGGTCTTGATCCTCAAGTTCTTGTAAAATGTTTTAATAACTTTGCCTCTTTTATTGAAATTCCCAAGAAAGAGTGGGACAAGTACCATGCTCCTTATAAAGACATTGTCACCCATGTTCCGGCTAGCACAGAGGTTTGTACTGTTGATCGTATTTTGCCTAAACCTTATGTTGAGAAAACCTATTTTCCTTCCAAGGTAAGGGAGCACTCTATTTGGCTAATGTGGTTAGCAAAAGCGCAAAGAAAACTGTAGGGTCCGACGAGCTTATTGATATTGAGCCTGTAGTAGCTATTGTGAAAGATCTTGTCACTAGAAATATAGAGGATGAGCATATTGTCTTCTGTGAAGACGCCACTAATGTTGTTTCTCATCCTAAGAAAGTTAGAAAAGCTAGTGTCCCTGTGCTTTCTGTTAAAATTGGTAGTCATAGCTACTATAGTTTATGTGATATTGGTGCTAGTTCTAGTGCTATTCCTTATGAGCTTTACAGGAAAATTATGCATGAGATTGGTCCTTGTGAGCTTGAGGACATTGATGTGGTTATTCACCTTGCTAATAGGGAGCAAGTTTGCCCCATTGGCATTGTAAGAGATGTGGATGTCCTTTGTGGTAAGATTAAATATCCTGCTGATTTTCTAGTACTTGGTAAAGAATCTAGTAAAACATATCCTATTATCTTTGGTAGACCCTTTCTGAACACTTTTGGGGCTATCATAGATTGTAGGAAGGAAAAAGTTTTGACTAAGTTTTCTGGAGAGTCTTATGATTTTAATTTTTCCAAATTTGCCAAAACTCCTTATGAAAATGAACCGCCTGATGAGGATTTTAGGGTTGAACAACTTTCTGCTATTTCTCTTGCTCCTAACAATGCCTTGCAGCAGTTCATGGAAGATCATGAAAGTGATGCCTTCATGAAGGAAAGAAATGAGATTGATGAGGCTTTCCTTCGTCAGCCTGAGTTACTCAAGCATAATTTACCTGTGGAAGATTTGGGTACCACACTTCCACCTAAAGGGGACCCTATTTTCGAATTAAAACCTTTACCTGATGATCTTAAATATGCTTATCTTGATGACAAAAAGATATATCCTGTTATTATCAGTTCTAAACTTTCAGGAAAGGAAGTAGAAAGGTTATTGGAGATATTGAAGAAACACCAAGGAGCTATGGGCTATACTCTTGATGATTTAAAGGGGATTCCCCTACTATATGTCAGCATGCTATTAATATAGAGCGTGATGCAAAATCAGTTGTTGAGCATCAACGTCATCTAAATCCTAAGATGAAGAATGTGGTAAGAAATGAGGTATTAAAACTCCTTGATGCTGGTATTATTTATCCTATTGCTGATAGTAAATGGGTTAGCCCTATTCATTGTGTTCCCAAGAAAGGGGGGATAACTGTTGTGCCTAATGAGGATAATGAGCTTATACCCCAAAGAGTAGTGGTTAGGTATAGAATGTGCATTGATTTTAGAAAGATTAATAAAGTTACCAAGAAATATCATTATCCTTTGCCCTTTATTGATCAGATGCTTGAGAGGTTGTCCAAAAAGACTCACTTTTTCTTTCTTGATGGTTATTCTGGGTTTTCTCAAATTGCTATGAAAGCACAGGACCAAGAGAAAACCACTTTCACTTGTCCTTATGGTACTTATGCTTATAGCCGTATGCCTTTTGGTTTATGTAATGGTCCTGCTACCTTTCAGAGATGCATGTCTGCTATCTTTCATTGTTTTTGTGAAGAAATTATGGAGGTTTTCATGGACGATTTTTCCGTCTATGGAACTTCTTTTGATAACCGTTTGCACAACCTTGATAAAGTTTTGCAGAGATGTGAGGAAACCAACCTTGTTCTTAACTGGGAGAAATGCCATTTCATGGTTAATGAAGGGATTGTTCTTGGACACAAGATCTCTGAAAGAGGCATTGAAGTTGACAGAGCAAAAATTGAAGCAATCGAGAAGATGCCTTGTCCTAGAGATATCAAAGGTATTCGTAGTATCCTTGGTCATGTTGGTTTGTATAGGAGGTTTATTAAAGATTTCTCCAAAATTTCAAAGCCCCTTACTAAGCTTTTTCAAAAAGATGTACCTTTTGTTTTTGGTGATGATTGTAAGGAAGCTTTTGAAACTTTGAAGAAAGGTTTAACAACTGCTCCTATAGTCCAACCACCTGATTGGAGTTTACCTTTTGAAATTATGTGTGATGCTAGTGACTTTGATATGGGTGTTGTCCTTGGACAGCGTGTTGACAAGAAGTTAAATGTCATTCATTATGCTAGTAAGACTTTGGATGCTACTCAAAAGAATTATGCTACTACAGAAAAGGAGTTCTTAGCTGTAATATTTGCTTGTGATAAGTTTAGACCTTATATTGTTTATTCCAAGGTTACTATTCATACTGATCATGCAGCTATTAAATACCTCATGACGAAGAAGGACGCTAAGCCTAGGCTTATAAGGTGGGTGTTACTTTTGCAAGAGTTTGATCTGCATATTATGGGTAGGAAAGGTGCTGATAATCCTATTGCTGATAATTTATATCGTTTGGAAAACATTTCTTTTGACCCTTTGCCTGTTAATGATAGTTTTCCAAACGAGCAGTTAGCTGCAATATGGGTAAGTCCACATGAGAGTCCTTGGTATGCTGATTATGCTAACTTTATTGTTTCCAAGTATTTGCCTCTAACCTTTACATCCCAGCAAAGAAGGAAATTCTTTTATGATCTAAGGCATTACTTTTGGGATGACCCACACTTATATAAAGAAGGAGTAGATGGTATTATGCGAAGATGAGTTCCAGAATTTGAACAACAAGAAATATTGAGGAAATGTCACGGCAGTGCCTATGGAGGACATCGTGCTGGGGATAGGACTGCACAAAAGGTTTTACAATCTGGATTCTATTGGCCTGCCCTTTTTAAATGTGCAAGGAAGTTTGTCTTATCTTGTGATGAATGCCAACGAGTAGGTAATATATCTAGATACAATGAAATGCCTATGAATTATTCCCTAGTTATTGAACCTTTTGATTGTTGGGGATTTGACTTTATGAGGCCTTTTCCTCCTTCAAAAGGTTATACTCATATTCTTGTTGCTGTTGACTATGTTACAAAGTGGGTAGAAGCCATACCTACAAACAGTGCTGATGGTAAGACCTCCTTGAAAATGCTTAAAGATGTCATTTTTCCTAGGTTCGGTGTGCCTAGATATCTCATGACTAATGGAGGCTCTCATTTTATTCATGGGGGGTTTTAGAAAAACTCTCGCTAAGTATGATGTAAACCACAGAATAGCTTCAGCTTATCACTCCCAAACTAGTGGGCAAGTAGAACTTTCCAATAGGGAAATCAAATCTATCTTGCAGAAGACTGTCAATAGATCTAGGAAAAATTGGGCTAAAAAGTTGAATGACGCTTTGTGGGCTTATAGAACCGCTTATAAAAATCCTATGGGGATGTCTCCTTACAAAATGGTCTATGGGAAGTCTTGTCACTTGCCTTTAGAATTAGAACACAAAGCTTATTGGGCAGTGAAAGAGTTGAATAGAGACTTTAGACTTGCTGGTGAGAAAATACTGCTCGACTTAAGTAATCTAGATGAGTGGAGAGGTGAAGCTTACGAAAATGCTAGGATCTTTAAGGAAAAAGTAAAAACATGGCATGATAGGAGAATTCTCAAAAGGGATTTCCATGTTGGTGAGAAAGTTCTTTTGTATAGGTCTCGTCTCAGATTTTTTGCAGGGAAACTACTCTCCAAATGGGAAGGACCTTTTGTTATCAAGGAAGTGTACCGTCCAGGTGCCATTAAAATTTCTTCTCTAAAGGATGACACAACATAGGTGGTTAATGTTCAAAGACTAAAACATTATATTTCTGGAGATTCTTATAATGAAGACGTTGATGTTATTCAAATGATAACTCCAAAAGAATTTATCAGAAGCCAACCACCAGAAACTTTAGAGTTCGCCCTTGAATAGGTAAAAGTGGTGAAAACAGAAGGTTTGTGAAACCCCAATCTTTTTATATTTTTGATGTTTTTAATACATAAGGGAAGTTACGATACGAAACTGAAGAGGAAACGGAGCCCGGGGTGGACAGACCCACCCTAGACGCGGGCCTAGCCTGGCCACGCCTGAGGGGGGTGTCTCCCCATCAGACTCCGTCTCCGCCTCGTTTCCGTGTCAAAACCTTCCTTATGCATTGAATCTTCATAATATATACCCCCCGGGTTCCTCGAGGTTCTTGCATCGTGTTCTCGTCGTGTTTTCGTTTCGATCTGTTTTTGTCAGGAAAATTCTCAGATTTGGAGCCTCAATGTCTTCCTCTGGATCACCCACGGAGGATTCCTCTACGGATGTCCTCAACCCGTACATGTATGAGTTGAGGATTCATCCCAAAGAGTTGATCCTCAAAGAGGGGAAGGTACAAATGAAAGAAGTTCAAGGCCCTAAAGGAGAAGGCAGTCTGGAAGACAGGATGGAAGCGTTGGAACAAGAAGTTTTCAGGTACAAGAAGATGGCAAAATGCGAGGTGGATGTTATTCACAAGATAAGTTTAGAACTCATCACCAAGCATGAGGGAGAAGTTGCTGAGCTCCGCGAAGAGATCTTCTCACTCCGTTAGACCACCAATCAATTGAAAGCACAACTCTATGACATACAGAATCAAAATTGTGAGTATGAGGCTAGATTTGATCGCATAAGCTCTGCTGCTAGTTTCAGGATTGCACACCGAAGGAGTAGTTCGTCATTAGGTTTAGCATCCCCTTGGCTTGTTCCAAGCTTGGGGGAGTGCCGCGGTATCACCACCTTTATCTTTTATCTTTTACCTTTTTAGTGGGTTCATATCTATGGTAGAGAGGTTATCTTATAGTTTGGTTTGCATGTGGAAGTATCTCTCCTTTAGTTAATTATCTTTGTATCCCTTGGTGTGAGTGCCTTTATTGGAATATTAATGAGAAGTCTCATCTTTTACTTTTTGCACTTCTTATTTTAATTTGCAATCTCTATTATATGATGGATCTTGTTGATCAGTATTGGCACCACTCTGGGATCATCAAGTGGATCTAAATTGGTTTTGGCAAACCGAGTTCTGGTCAGTAGCATTATCTATGAAAAAGAAAGAAAGAAAGAAAAAAGCTTACAGGTATTTTGTATCATTTGTTTTCTTTCTTGTTGGCTCATAAGCTTAGTATTCTTTAGTTAAGATTCTTTTTGTGTCTTCAAGGAAAATTGCATGTCTGGCTTTATTACTTGTATATTTGCTTGTTTCTTTCAACTTTCTTGCTTGCTACCCAGCCTTGCTAGCCAAAAACCTATTTTGAGAAGGCATACTTCTTATGTTTCCAAAATCCTTTGAACCCAAAACTTTTGCCACTTGCGTCCACCATATCTACCTAGTAGCTTTTTCTATTCCAAGCAAATTTTCAAGCTTCATTTACCTTTCAAATTAATAAAGTGATGGCACACTTTATTACTTGCCCCTAATAAACTTGAACCATTGTGAACATCGAAGTTGTATATGCTTGCATCTATACATTGGAATTAGCAGAACCATGCTATCACGGGGAACGTTTTCAAAATTGCACTTGTACTCTGTACACAGTTGATATCATGCTCTTTTGTCTATGGATGTCAACGATGTGAAATAAAGAAGGAACTTGTAAGTCCATGGAGTTTGTATTCTATGTTAGAGAAACGCCTGGGCCGCTAGCCTAAGCCATGCTTAATCATGGTGGAAACTTGCAGCATCACCATAGTGAGTCATCTATGAAGCATCCTCAATAAAAAGCTATACACATGGTAAATAAAAAGATTGCTGAGATGCTCATTGTCTGCTTGCCTTGTCACTTTGGTTATGGGAAAGCTCATGTACCATGTGCAAGGGGTACCCCATTGGCGGTTTTCAATGATATGCAAATACTTACAATGACAAGAACTTACCTGGACCCAAAGTTGAGTATGCATGAGGAGTGGCCCTCATATTCAAGGGACATGAGATTGCCAACTTATATTTGATCAAGCATATACTCCATCTTTGTTCACTTTAACCTTAATCATCTCAAGATGCTTATGATAGGGGCAATGAGGGCTCAAAGCTAGTAAGTACCATAATCTTTTGGAAGCTCTTTATGACTTGTAATCCCTTCTACCCTCTAAGAAGGGACCTTTCTCCTAGCTACCAGTTGAGTCAGTAAACCTACTTCCTCTCTATCTCCAGCAAGCTTTTGAGTTGTTGTGTTTCAAGCATTCATATGGTGATTTATTCAATCATGTTCTTTATCTTCCTTGTTTGCACAAAACTCTTATCTATTGAGTATTACTTTGAAAGCCTTCACTTTTGAAAAACCTTTTTGAGCAAAGAGTGTTCCTGTTTTGAAACTTCTACAAAAAGCGTTTGTGAAACTGTTTGCTAGGTGTTCTCTGACCAAGAACAAGTTTTCCTATTCCAATTATTATTTATCTTTATGCATCTCTATTGTGAGTGATGTACTTGGTTGCAAGCTAAGTTATATAATGGTGAGTTGCTTTGTTCTATGAGTTGTGCAATGGTAAGTGTGATGCTTCTTGTGCGTATTCTTTTATCGACACCTCACTCCACAAACCTGTGGACATGTTTACTAAGCTTAGTATTGCTTGGGGACAAGCGAAGTCTAAGCTTGGGGGTGTTGATACGCCCAATTTGCATCACCATTCTATATCATAATTTACCTATATTCATTGATATTTGTCTTATTATGAGGTATCACTTATGGATTTTCATCTGTTTATGCATGTTGTATGATTCTTGGAGGATGGACTGCCGGAGTCTGGATTCTGATGGAAAAGAAGACGTTTCAGTGCAATTTCGCGAAGATCAGAAAAATACCAGAAAAATATGGAAACATATTATTTTACCAGAAGACGAAGGAAGCCAGAAGGAGGGACAGAGATGGGCCTCAGGGGGCCCACACCCCCTAGGCGCGGGCCCACTGATGGTGCTCGACGTGGCACTTCGTTGGTAACCCCAAGCGCAGGGTGTGAAGATCAAGCAACAAGTTTTCCCTCAGTTGAGACCGAGGTTATCGAACCAGAAGGAGGAAGGAAACATCACACAGGTGTTGCAAGCAACATGGAGACCTGCACAACACAAACTCAAGACTTTGCCCCAACGAACAGTGAGGTTGTCAAGCTCACCGGTTTGCTGTAACAAAGGATTAAACGTATGGTGTGGAAGGTAATGGTTTGCAGCAAGTAAACAAGTAACAGTGGAAGATGTATCAATGGTAAAGATTGGACCCGGGTCCATAGTTCACTAGAGGTGCTCTCCTTAGATAAACAACATGGCATGAAGGGTAAACAAATTATAACAGGGCAATTGAAAGGAACTGAGCAAGGCATAACAATGCAATTACTAGTTAGAAAGATCCTATGAGGTTGATTGGGCAATACAACAAGATACATAGACTGCCATCCAACTGCATCTATGACTAGAAGTCCACCTTAAGGTTATCATCCGAACCCCCTCCAGTATTAAGTTGCAAGCAAAAGACAACTGCTTTAAGCAAAGTGTGTAAGGTAAACAGTCCACATGTTCCATGGACAAGAGACCGTTGTTTTCTCCCTAGTAGCAACAACACATCTACAGCCGAAGAGATTATTGTCACTCCCCTTGGAAACTAGAGGCATGAACCCACTATCGAGCATAAATACCCCCTCTTGGAGTCACTAGCAACTACTTGGCCAAGATAGCTACTAACAACGGAGAGCATGCAAGATCACAAACAACACAGACATGATAGAATCATAAAGACAAAACCATTAATCAAACCAACATAATAATCTCAATATCCATCGGATCCCTGCAAACACAACATGCATGATTACAAATAGATTAGATCTTGATCATGAACGGAGCTCACAAGATCTATACATGAAAGCACAAAGGAGGAGATACAACCATCTAGCTACTACATGGACCCATAGTCCAAGGTGTAACTACTCACGCATCATACCGGAGAGAAGGCCTTCGGGATGATCTCCCCTCCGGCAGGGTGCCGGGAAGAACTTCAGACCTCCTGATCTAGGGACGATGGTGGCGGCGGCTACACACGGTTTCGTGGATTTCTGATCGGGTACTCAGGGTTTCTGCATCGGGGGATTCTTATAGGCGAAGGGGAGACCGAGGCGGCCTCCAGGGCGACCAAACCCTAGCCAGGCGCGGGGTAGGGACCACCCGCGCCTGGGGTGGGTGTGGCCCCTCTGGCCGGCCTCCCAGGATCTCCTCTAGACTTGTTGTTCCCCACGGAAAGTAATTGACTTTGTCATTTGTCCTGTTTAATTCCGAGAATATTCCTTTACTAACTTTTCTGAAACCAAAAACAGCATAAAACAGGCATCTGACACTGTTGCAACTTGTTAATAGGTTAGTACTAGAAAACATGTAAAAAGCACCTCAAAGTGTAGACAAGCAAATAAAAGTAGATACTAAACAAGCATGGAGCATCAAAAATTATAGATACGTTTCCGACGTATCACCCACCTAACCCCGTGCCTAGGGAAGGTGTGTCCCACTTGCCCGGCCTCCGACTCCGCGCCCTTCGCCTATATCTTCCCTATAGAACCCTAAACCTAGGGGGCGACGACAGATAGATTTCCCCCGCCTCTGGGGGCGGAAAACACCGAGAGAAAGATCTCTCCAGCAGACAGATTGCTGCCAGGGGAATTCCTTCTCTAAGAGGGGAGACCGTCGCCAAACACCGTCATTAAGCTAGGCTTCACTGGGATCATCATCATCCACACCATCATCCCCACCAGCACCATCACCACCACTCCGTCCCGCTGTAACAATTGTGTTGGATATTGCTTAGTTCATTAGGGGAAACTTTCCTGGTGTTGATTACTATTGTAGTTGATGCTTGTGAGTGAAACCATTGGATTATTGTTTATGTTCAGATTGTTATCCATTATCATATCATCTTTGATCTTGATCCATATGATGTCTTGTGAGTAGTTCGTTTAGTTCTTGAGGACATGGGAGAAGTCATGTTTTTAGTAGTGAATCTGTGATGAGTTATTGTTCAATGGTTTAGTATTTAAGTTGTGGTGCTATTCTTCTAGTGGTGTCATGTGAACGTCGACTATATGACACTTCACCATTTATGGGCCTAGGGGGATGCATTGTGTATTTGGCTACTAATCATGGGGTTGCGAGAGTGACAGAAACCCGAACCCCTGTTAGGACACCTTTGCACAAGGGAGCGCAGGATATCAGAGTTTAAGGCTATGGTTAGATTTATATCTTAATTACTTTCCTGTAGTTACGGATGTTTGCAGGGGGTTTAATCACAAGTATGTATTAGTCCTAGGAAGGGCGGTATGTTAGCACAAGTTCACCCACACAACACTTACGAATACCAGCGAAGAGTACTCAGCTATTTAAGGCGAAAGCACTTGACAGAATTCCCATGTGTTCTCGAGAACGTTTGGTCCTTATAAGTATTTCCACCATCTTGTCCTTTGCTAAGAAAGGATTGGGCCACTTGCTCTGTTTGTTCGTTACTTCTGTTACTTGCTCTTTGTTTTGTTGTCTTGTCAGAAAATCACTAAAAATCCGTTTGCTAAGTATTCACTGGGATACGGATGGCACCCGCGGCTATTGGGTGCGGGTGGAGCTTAACCAAACACGCACCCGCAATATTACATATTTCCCGCAACCCTACCCACGCCCGCACATGGGTATAGATTTTGTCCCATACCCGCACCCGCCGGGGGTAAAAAAAACCGCGGGTAATACCCATCCATCAGTCCAAACAACTTAACAAAGCATTGTAATGACACAATATATAAAAAATAATAACATATATTTTCATTCATTCACAGTTTCAGCAATCAAGCAAATCTATATTAAATAATGGAAAGACATAGACAAACGCATGATATATGTGAATAAAAAGGTGACGACAAAACATAAGTTGAGTATGAAGTATATAGTTCAAACTTTGAAGTCTCAAAAGAATTGCAAAACAGCCACACGGCATACCACAATCAGCCGCAACACTAGTCAACTCCAGAAGTTCACAATTTAAATACTAAAATAAAGGTTCAAATGACGACAACATAAATCTAATCATCATACTTCAACACTATGAAGGCACCAAAAAATGATGGTTAATCTCCAGCAAACCAATATGTCCATCCTTTTCCATGTCAAAGTGCCAAATCCTAGTTTGGAAAATAAATTGTAGAACATGAGAAATTTGAATGTTTAAAATAACAAAATGATATGTTGGTAGATGGTAAGTACGAACCTCCACCCCCTCTTGGATGTCCTGGAGGCATGTCCAAAAGCTAGATTCTCCTTTATAAGCATATGCAACGAATAGACAAGTATGAACAACGGAGAAAGTAATAGAAAATGTAAAGACAATGCATTATTTGCTCACCTTTTAACTTGTTTCTAAGCCAATCTTGTGAGCACATTAAGACCTCCAACATATGAGATGTTAGATGACTCCTATGCTCATTAATTATTCGACCACTTGTACTAAAAGCTGATTCTGAAGCGACCGTTGTGACAGGAATAGCAAACACATCTCTAGCTACCTTCCTCAAGGTTGGATATCTTGTTCCAGCTACCTTCCACCAATCCAACACATTGAACTTTTGAACATAAGGCAGTAAGGCATCACCAATCTTGCTCTATTTCACCCTGAAGTTTAGCTATTGTAGGCCTTTGCTGAGCAACAATATCATGGAAGATATTCATGATTGCAGGAGCTTCTGTTGCAGAAAGTATGTTAACTTCAGTTGGCTGATATGCATCTTCTTACACCTCATACTCCTCTAGCAATGCATGAAGAGTAGCAACTATGCCATCAACCTTCTCCTTACACTCATATGAAGATGGCTCAACTCCATGAAGCATGGCAAAGCAGGCTACCAACATATGCTTTTTATAACGAGGATCAAGAAGTGTAGCTATGCCCATTAGACCTTGAATGTCATTCCAGTACTTGTCAAATTTTGTATTCATCTGTTCTGTCATTTCTTTGATAATTGGGTTGCTAGAAGTTTCCCACTGCCTCATTTTCATTTTAATTTCACATATCTTAGGAAAGTAAATATTGGCAGTCACATAATCTGTTCCTGAGAACAACTCGGTTATCTCATAGAACAATCTAAGTCTATCTACAACATCAGTAGCAAACTCCCATTCTTTATCATTAGGTAGATACACATACTGCTTGTCCACATGTTTTGCACATTCAAACACAACTCTATAAGGTAAAGCAATATCCAACACTATGAAAGTAGAGTTCCACCTAGTCTTGCAATCAAGTTTCAACCTTCTTGTTATTTTAACTTTTTTAAACTTTGCCATCTCCTCAAACTTCTCCCACCTCTTAGGTGTGGCAATCCAATATGCCACACTTTCACGAAAGTTATCAATAGCTGGCTTCATAACATCCAACCCATCTTTCACTACAAGATTTAAGATATGACAACAGCAACGCATGTGAACCATATTACCTTCACATAGAAGCTTCTTCTTCCCTATCATATCCACAATCAACTCAATTGCCTTGTCATTTGTTGTGCAGTTGTCAACTGTCACAGTCATCAACTTTTCATCAATATTCCAATCAACCAAGGCCTCATGGAGTCTTTCACTATAACCTCCTTATTATGTGGTCTGGGACATAAATAAACCTACAATATGCATAATGTTAAACAATTAGGGAGTAAGAATAAACATGGAGAACTTAAAAACCTGTATTAGGGCCTTATGAGCAACATACCTCATGAGAATGCTCCTAAGATTCCAAGATTCATCAATGAAATGTCTTTAATGACCATGTAGCCCTTCTTTTGGTGGTCGGCAGTATCAGTGGTGACCGCAATTCTTGATTGGACCAGCATCATGTATTCCTGAGCCTTCTTTTTTTCTTTATTGTACCTATCGATAATGTCATTCCTAACAAACAAAATAAGAGGAACATATTATCTAACCGTTTTAATTTACAAAGAAGATATAGGACAAAAATAAATATAATAAAAACAACAACATATTTACCTAATAGTATTTCTTGTATGGAGTTTAAATAGGGGCTGAAGTGCATGGATGAATCTCCTAAAACCAGCATGGTCCACTATAGACAATGGATAGTCATGTAGCACCAACATGTTGCCAAGTTGTTCTCTAGCATAATCTTGATCAAATGTGTAGTTCTCAACACCTACTTTTCCATCATCTTTAGCACTCAACTTCAATGATGATTGGCCCAATGTTTTGCCATCCCTAGTCTTAATCTTCCTGAGTGTATATGACTTCAGATGTAGGGCAAGATGATTTGTACCGGAATTTCGCTCCGCGTGTCTTGTGACAATAATCACACTTAGCCTTCCAAACTCCATCGATCTTCACCTTCTTCATTTCCTTCCAAACACCATAAGTGAGCCTACGTTTGGCAGCAGCATTCATCTCTTCTTCCTCTTCCTCTCCATTATCATCATCTAAAATGACGACTTAATCTCTAGAATTTCCCTCCTCTTCATTGTTGCTAGCTGTATCACTACATAAACGATTAAAACAAAAGAGAAAATTGTCAGGAAGTAAGCTGTATCACTACATAACAGAATTGTCTAGAATTTTCCCCCTCTTGAAGGAAGCGAGATTATAGCTAGTATATGCTACTCATGCACTCGAAGGAAGCATTATTTCAACAAAGATTTCGATTTTGGTATGCTGACTAAATACTCCAAGATTTGAAGAAGTAAGCATTATCAGGCCAATATTGTTTTTATGGATCAATGCATTATCTATAAAGATAACCGACTACAGACTAATGGCATTATCAGTACTTATGACAAAATTATATATTATACTCCTGTCGAATATATCTAGACAAATTTTAGTGCTAGATACACCCGAATTTAGACAAATTTGAGTCAACTAATATAGGTAGGAGAGAGTAGCATTTTTTGTACAATTCGTCCACAAAAACCATCAAAGATTAATTTTTCAAGTGCTATTTATCATCAGGTAATTGCCTAATTTGATGAGGGAATTGCCTAATTTGTTCCTAGCCAAAATTTCACAAAATCAGATCGTGTACAGCAGAGAGGATAAACTTACCGGGAACTTGGGCATGGGGCCGCCGGGCGCACGCGCACCGCCGCTGGCCGCTTCCCGCTCGCGACACTTGCAGGACTATGATTTCTCGGCTCAGAAGTCCGATTGATCTTGGTTTCACGGGTGCGCCCAGCCTTGGGGACCGACGTGGAGAGGCGCCGGCCGGGAACCTGCCCGCTCGCTGGAGGTTGCAGCTGCGCCGTCGAAGGAGACATCTCTTGAGGGCCGCTCCCATTCTCGCCCTGTTTTCTGAACTCGCCGGCGTCATCTTCCTGATTGGTACCAACGAGGTCCTCATCTTCCAGGAAAGGAGGTACCAGAGATTCTTCCTGCAGCACGTCGCGGAGCTCGCCCGCACCATTCTCCATGGTGCTGTTGCACAAAGAGCCGGCTACCACCAACCGGCGAGGTGATGAAGGAGGGCAGGAAGTCGGGGCAGGGCGACGGCGGCGAATTCGTTGGAATCGGAGGAGATGAGGAGTCAGGGATACGCGTAGTCAGGGACGTTGACGGGAGGAAGCACTAAATTAACGGGATATAATAACTGATTAGTAGAGGTGGACGATGTGCAGCCAAATTAATGGGATTGCATACTTGATTTTTTTTCGTGCGGTTAGTATTTGGTTTTCCGGTATTTATTTTTGGAAAAAATTCTATAATACTGATGGTCCACATGTCATCTACTAAGATGCCGGGTATGTGGGTATGCGGGTGCGGGTTTTTTATTACCATACCCACACCCGCAATACCCAACGGGTAGAGATTTTTGCTCAAATACTTATCCATGGATATAACTTTACTACCATACCCTTACCCTAATGGGTAAAAACCCGCAGGGTAAGCGGGTAGCGGGTACTCGTTGCCATCCGTACACTGGGATCTCCTGCTCCATACCACTGTTCAGCACCTTCTGCTCCTCGTTGGGATTGACACTCCTATTTATCGAAAGTACTACGATACACCCCCTATACTTGTGGGTCATTAGTCTCCGCGTTGCTTGCAACACCTGTGTGACGTTTTCTTTCTCCTACTGGTTCGATAACCTTGGTTTCTTACTGAGGGAAAACTTGCTGCTATGCCGCTTCACACCATGCTCTTGGGGTTCCCACGAAGCACTCCTACATCAACTTAGTGCTGCATCAATCACTCATAACGGTTTGTTTTTTGGTTAGCTGCATCCTAATTTAAAGAGTCGCACCATAACTTTCCACTTAATTTCCCCATTTAACCGTGCTTAGAGCATCTCCAACTGATGATGCAAAAAAACTATCATATAGAGCATGAAAGACCTAAAAAACAACTCCAACAGATGATACCCTACAATTTTTTGCATCGTGCCCTATATTTTTGATGTTGGTGATGCAAATATACATCACCGAACCAGTGCCCTATCGCTTAAAAAATGTCGGATTGTATTTTTTCCTCCTCCCTCCGACCATACGTGACCAGCCGCCGCTGCCTGCACCGACACCGATGCCGATTCCTGCCGCCATAGCATCCCCCCAGCACCTATCCGCCGCCAGATCCGGCTGCGCCATTCCCCCAAGGTTTGGATGTCGATTTGTACCCGTTGCCATGGAGATCACCCACACCTGCCAGGCGCTTATCCAGGGAGATCACCCACGACTGCCAGCGGTGGTCGATGGGTACATTTCACACTCTCGAGCCTACCGCATGCATGCTGATCTGAACTTCCTGGAGGTGCAAACCTTGCAGAAGGCCGAGTTTCTTTCCCTCGATGTTTGGATGGTGACACGTGAGAAAGAGGTTCTAAACCAGCACACGTTCATGCAGCTGCGCATCCATCGTCGTGACGAGGCGACGATGGATAGGTTCGTCCTTGATCACCCGGAGCTCGTGTAGGCGCACAGGGAGTACGACAGTGAGATGGCCGCGGAGAAGCAAGCTTCCTCATCTTATGGGTAGGCTGTCCCCTCCACCATTATCATCGCCATCTCGTCGTCGGACTCCGATGATCTCGATTATTCCTTCTAGAAGAGTCTTGGCTAGGAGGACGACATGGTGATGAACGATGCCCTATTTGACAGTCTTGCCTAGGACTCCGACGATGACGATGATGAGCAGGAGTCGAGGTTTAGAGTTTCGTGTTGAAGGTCAATGGTTTTAGTGTCAAAGTTCTATGTAAAATTTAGTGTCGAAACCGTGTAGTGTCGCAGTCGAAATGAATCGTGTGCCCGACTGTCAATGTATCGAAGTTTTGAAATGAAAATCTATCAAAGCCTCGAACCATGTGTCCAAAATATTGGAATTGTGGCAACAAGTTTCAAAATTTCAGCTTGGTAGTCCAAACAGGTGCACGTTTTTGCATTATATGAAAAAGTGCCAAATCCCTATTTTACATCATCTGTAAATGGTTGGACTAAGTTTCGTGCCCTTTTTTTTTTTGAAATAGACGCTTTTATTACTTAAAGGTAATGTTTATACTCGGTCTCTACATAACTAAGATGCATAGAGCCAATAAATCCACACGATTAAATAACAAAATAAGTATACCAACATTACAAATAACACTATTAAAATAAACGGCCTTGAGCTATGGAGGATCAATTCGCAAATCACACAACCATCCATGTCGGGAGGAAATATTTCCCGTTGTGTCCTCCAATCACGTACATCCTTCTACAAAAAAAGTGCGAAACTTCGTACGTTGGAGAGTAGTCCATAGTCAGAGAATAGTCGTGACCCAATAGATAACTTGCAGGAAAGAAGACACAATGTTATTAATTTTTTTGTTATTTGTATATATATAGCCATAGAGACCAAATAATGACAAGTGCTTCCACCATAAATAAAGTCATATATTTATCATCTATCCCATGCAACCAGTTTCTAAATACATTGGCAACCGAACATGGAGGAAATAAACAGAGGCTACTTGGATAATTGAGCATATAGAGCAAACAAATTTACAATAAAAGAATAAATATCAGATTGTCTCAAACTTAAAATGTGGTGTCCTAAAACTGTTTTTATGTGCCTTATGTTACATTATTTGTTGGAGATGCTCTTACCATGGCCAATAGGAGGTGCAGGAAGATTGCCATGATTTTTTCAGTGTGCTGGATTGAAAATATTTTTTGAAGACTAGTTATACCTATGCGTCCAGGGCCGGTCCTGGGATGGGCGGAAGGGGCAGCCACCCGGGCCCAAAAATATTAGGGGCCCTGTGCAGCTATGCGCTATGTACTGGAGGCCTTATCCTGAAAGCAGCGCACGAAAAAATAACGAGCCAAAAGACCTCGGGGTAGTAGTTAGCACCGAATGGAATTTTCTATTTGCTGCGCGCGCATGGAGAGCAGCAGATCAGCTTTGGGGGCCCTCCACGATTCCGATTCCGTTTGATTATCCACGCGACTACAGGGCGCTGGCAACTCCAGGAACTGGCTGTTCTGCAGACATACCTACACATTTCTCGGGCCAGGCTGGGCCAGAAAAAACCCGCCGGTAAAAACCTAGGCTCGAGCCTGGCCCGACGCGGGCGTCCGCCTGAAATCCGAATCCTGAGTCTGGCCCATCGCTGCTGTTTTCTACCGGGCCGTCGGGCCGTTGGGTCGGGCCTTCCTTAATTCCACGATTTACTCGGCCAGAGCCCGGCCAGTGCATCTGTCGGGACTCAGATCTGGAGCCCAGGCCTGACACATCAGCCTTTTTTCGTCTGGCCGGGCTGCCCATGCCTAGATATAACTGCAGATCGTGAGATCGACCCGGCCAGATCATCAGAAAAGCATCGCCTCGGTCTCATGCCCTTGCCTCTCATAGTCTCGCTCACCTCGTAGTTGATTACTTCATATAATCATCTTTCAATCCAACTGCTCTAGACGCCGCCGGCGGGCCATCCAGGAATACAGTATGGTGATCGAAATCGATTGATGAATCTTGTTGTTCTCTACTACCGTACACGAGTTAGGTTAGTCTATCTGTCTATGCATCTATGCCCTAATTTGGACCCCCTAATTTATTTATTTTGCTTTTAGCATAGTTAAGAAACCTCTATTTGGCAGTGCTAAAATAATATGCTAGTGTTGACGAGGAACAAATTATGACCGAGGTTGGGCTAGTCTTGATAACAAAGTAAAGGACACATTAGTGGAGAAGTGGTCTATTGGAGAAGAAGATATTACTTTTCATGCCGATGCCAATTTTCAAGACATTTTTGGTATACCCATTACTCTAGAAATATGAGCAATGGAGAGGTACGCGATCGAAAATGGTTAGTCTATCCAAGAAAAGTTCACAAAACTTTTTGTTTCTCATGTTGACGAGGTTTAATCTCGTTAATGCCCATTGTTATGAGCTTGGATTTTGGAGAAGGTAGGGATGCTGGAGATCGCGAAACGGTTAGCAAACAAGCAAGACGGGGACACGAAGTTTACCCAGGTTTAGGCCCCCGGAGGGAAACCCTACTCCTGCTTGTCTGCTCTTGATTACGACAGAACCGGAAGTTACAGAGGTGCGCAGATGCAATCTGGCGTGGAGGTGTGTATGCGGTGAGAGGTGCCCTCCTCTCCGTGCCCTCCTAGCCTTTATATAGATAGGAAGGTCCCGGGCGTAGGTCGAGTCGATTACAGATTAGGGTTTGCCCTTTGAAAATTCTATCTATCCTAGTCTTGTTCTCCAAGCATCTGAAGGCTCATGGGCTTGGGCCACCCGAAATCTCCGTAGGCCGCATATCTTGCAGTGGGCCTTCCTTTGGGCTGGACTAGGTATGCTGATGTTGTGTACCCGTGGGGTATAACTATGTTAGTATCCCCCGAGTGCCCAGTTGAATCGCAGATTCGGCTGAGGACTTCTTAGTCTTTCGGGTGCAGTTTTATGCCTGTTTACAAGAGAATGGTTTTAGTTTGTAGGGATTGTTGATGTGTGTGCCTAACTCTCCTGACGGATCAGGGTCAGTTAACTATCATAGGACAAAACAACACGATATTCTTCATATTCGAGTCATGCTGGTGTAATTCGACTCAGGCCACTGAGGTCTTACAGGAGTCGAACCCCAGTAGTTTTCGAGTGATGTACCCAACACGTCCGTCAGGATTTCATCGTGTATGTTGACATGGCATTTTACTGGCAGAGTGCAGTCAGGTGCGTTACCAAGCCATCAGATGGTATCTGTAGGTCGTATCTTTGCGTCGTAGACACAACATCCGAAATTTTACCACTGCGGAGGTGTTTCGGGTGGCCAAGGAGGAGATTGCTTCTCACTTCGCGTTGGTTTGGGCAAAGTTGCCGAAAACATTTCGTTGTATTTTGATCCGAAGGATCGCAGTCAAAGAATTCATAGGGTGCACGACCACCGCTCCCTATGGGAGTAGCCCCCGAGTGTCTGTTCGAGTCTACGACTCAAGCAGAGACTTTTGGTTCAGTTGTTTTTTAGCTTCGGATCCGTAGGACACAATTTTTTTGGATGCTTGATCAATCCTCCCTATGGGAGTAGCCCCCGAGTCCGTAGTGGAGTCGTAGACTCAACGTGGGACTCGAATACAGTGGAGAGTTATAGTTCTTCAATCGTCATTCGGGTGCGCGGCCAGCGCTCTTGATAGGAGTAGCCCCCGAGTAGTTGTTTGAATCGTAGATTCGAGGAAATACTTTTTTGATCAGTCGAAAAAATTCTAGTTGTTTCTAGGCTGCTTGATGACGTTAGTGCTGATGATCGATAATCTCAACCGTCTGCGGCGCTAGAGGTGACGTAACAGGACGAGCATGGGTCCCACTTCCTGACTTGGAGTTAACTAGTCATGCACGACGTGGCGAGAATTACAGCGTCTCCTCAGTTTCCGTGCGTAGTGGACGGTGTGCGGGCGACGGTTCGCTGTTGTGTTGACACGTGGACGGTTGGATCTCTCCCTGGCGTTAGGGCTGCTGGATGAACGGCTCCTCGTCATCGTCTTCATCCTTATAACCGTGGGGAAAACAGTGATTTGTTTTCACCCTTTGCCATTTTCTTTCTTCGCTGCTTCCATTTTCACGAGCTCTTCCTCGCGGGCGCTGGACGTTCTCCGATCCTTTCCTTCCTCGTTCCTGCACGCACATCGCCGTTGTCGACGCTCCGCCATGGTTAAGTCAAAGAAGGCATTTGCCGGAGCGGCCTCTAGCACCGCCGTCGGCGGCAAGAAAGGTGCCACCGTCGCTCGCATCACTAATGGCGGGTGGAGGCGCACGGAGACGCACGAGGGTGACATGCGCAAACTGCGCGATGAGGGTTTAATCCTGCAGGACAAGGAGGATGTCAAGATCCCCGCGATGAGGTAATTCCCCATCCACCCGCAGGGTTTTGGGTGATGTTTGTCGCTTTCATTCTTCGCGGTTTGTCGCTCCCTGTCCACGACTTTCTTCGTGGACTTTTGTTTTTCTATGGCATCCAACTCCACCATCTTTCGCCCAGTTCTCTTCTCCACATCGCCTGCTTCATTAATTTTTGTGAGTGCTGGCTCGGTATCGAGCCACAGTTTGGCCTCTTCCAGAAGCTCTATTCCGGGAAGAGGCAGTCCGACACCGGCGGGGTCTACCCGCTTGGCGGCTATGTCATTTCCATCCAATCTACTGTTATTTTCTTTTCCTTTTCTATGTCTGAGTCTGTCCAATACTGGCGGAAGAAGTGGTTTTATATCCGTGACTCCACAGTGGACGGGCAAGACTTTGGCCTTGCTCCCTTTGACTCCTCCCAGGAGATTGTCCCGAAGCATTCCTAGAAGAACCACATCCTGGAGGGCGAGGTGGCGGAGATGGAGGAGCTCTACCGTCGGGTGGAGGCGCTCCAGATGGAACCTAGGAAGGAGGTCAATGGTGTGGATATCATCTGCACCTTCCTCAAACGTTGGGTGCAGCCGCTCCAAGCGAGGTCTCATCCGATGTTCCTTTATACTAGACGCAATGACCTGACGAGGGTTTCAGCCGAGGAGTTATCCCGAGGCAATCTCGACAGAGTTCTTCGGCCGCTGCTGAAGTACAAGTCCGAGGAGGACCTTCCGGGGAAGTCGTTGGCGCCCCCTTTCAGTGCCACGAAACCAGTTCCGCAGGTGTAGATTTGCGACATGCGCGTTGCGCCTTTTTTCGACTGCTTTTGCTTTTGATTGTTTGTACTAATCTCTATCTTTGATGTCTTTGGTGTGCATGAGCTTAAGGTGGCTGGCATGGTGCCTCCACTGCCCGAAAAGTTTCCGGTTGCGCCGGACAACGAAGTTGTGGACTTCGAGTATGAGCTTCCGCCGGCGCAGTCGCCAACTCATGAATCACCCGAGGCGAGCGAGGGGCGGACCCGAAAGCAAGCACGGAGTCCGTGCGAGTCTTTGGATGCCTCGACTCGCTAACGCCTAGGGAGCCATCCTTTCTTGTGCGCCACAGCGAGGATGACGACGCTTCTTCCGCACCGTTCGCGGCTGTGCCTCTCCGGGCAGTGGCGCCGCAACCGCCGGCTAAGAAGAAGAAGAAGGAGAAGGCGTCGCCCGTCTTTAATTTGAGTGATATTGACTCGTAAGTAGCTTCAGATGCTTTTACTCTGTATCGTGCATGTGCAACTGTTCTTTTTGTCTTGATCAATATTTTTCCTTGCAGCCACTCCTCAGAGGGTTCTCTTAGTGAGAGCACTCAGGAGGCTGTAGGGGAGTCGAAGCCGACGACCCCTCCCTCTCAGACGGTGGCCAACTCTGGGGGTGATGCTCCGAACCCCTCTCCGCAGGAGGCTCGAGTAGTCGTTACTCGGAAGATTGCACCTGGACCTTCGAAGTCTCCGTCTTAGTACGTAAGTAACTTACACCTCTTGGATTTTTAGGGGGAGCCCGAGAGTCCCTTTTCGGTTGACCCGTTGGTCAAATTTTTTCGCTCTTGCGGGGCATATTCCCCGATCCCTCTGTGATGCTTTTTTTATTTTCATAGCCCTTTGCACGCAGTGCGAACCTTCTTGTGCAACAGCATCTGGCACTAGAAGCTACCATGAAACAGCTTCAAGGTTCTATACCTTTGCTCATTTATGCTTAGTTTCGTCTATCACATGGATGATAATTGTGTTTCTCATGTGCTTATTTGTTTACAGATGAGAATAATACGTCCCTTCGCCAGCTAGATGCTCTCAAAATAGCCTCGATCGAGCGGAGAAGAAGGCCGAAGATGCCGTGGAGGTGAAGGAGCGCCTGCAAAAGGAGTTGGCTGATGCTATTGAGGCCAAGGAGCGCCTGCAGCGGGAGGCTTCTGATCACGAAGAGCAGTTCGCAACTGTTGCGGCTGCGCATGAGAAGGAGGTGGCTGAGAAGCTGATGGCTACATCCAAGGCTTTCTCCGGTGAGTATCTTGTGTTGGATTTGATCTTTGATTTTTTGGTCGCTCCTTGTCGCGGTCTTATTCAGCTCTTTTGTTTCTTATTTCCTAAGATGCTTCAGGCATTGCGTTCGATCGCGGTGTGCTGGAGCATGGGTGTGCTTTGGATGATGCCACCGCATCGGTCGAATATCGCTGCGGCACTTCTGCAAATTCTCTGGCGAAAGCCAAGGGGGTGCTCCAGCGCTTCTACAAGGAAATCGTTCCCAAGGGCGCTGCTCTTGAGGATGTCGATGCTCTGGCGGATGCGTTGTCGAAGGATGCCCCTGTGGCCTACAAGCGCAAGCAGAAGGGCATCAGTGCGTCCATGGGGTTGGCCATGGCCATGGTCTCAGGAGTGGAGCTGGATCTTCCGCATGTCACCTCCCAGATGCCAACAACACCAGATGACTCAGAGGTAGCCTTTGCTCTTTTCGCCTCTCGCTGTAAGTGACATGGTTATACCCCGCGGGTACACGACATTAGCATACCTGGTCCAGCCCAAGGAAGGCCCACAAGAATATACGTGGCCCGTGGAGATTTTTGGGTGGCCCAAGCCCATGACATCTTCGGATCCTTGGAGAGCAAGACTAGAATGGATAGAATATTCAAAGGGGTAAACCCTAAAATTGTAACCGACTCGATCTGTGCCCGAGACCTGCCTAAACTCTATATAAAGGCTAGGAGGGCACATCGAGAAGGCCAATCTTTTCCATCGCATACACACCTCCATGCTAGATCGCATCTGCGCACCCCTGTGACCTTCGGTTCCTCTGTAATCAAGAGCAGACAAGCAAGAGTAGGGTTTTCCCTCCGGGGGCCTGAAGCTGGGTAAATCTCGTGTCCCCTGGTTGCTTGTCTGTTAACCATTCCGCGATCTCCAGCACCCCCATCTTCTCCAAAACCCAAGCTCATAACAATGGGTATTGACGAGTCGAAACCTCATCAATTGGCGCCGTGTGTGGGAATCAGGGGCGCTGATTGTGCGACCATGACGGTCCCGACCAAAGCGATCTACAACTCTTCGGCAATGGAGAGCCATCTCCTCTTCGGAGCTTTCGACTTCACCGCTCACTCGCCAACCACCATGGAGGACTTCGAGCCCGTAGGCGACAGGCTCGAGATTCTGTTCGGGAGCTTCTGCTTCCAGGTGGGACATACCGGCACTCTCCGCCTCCCAGAGCGGGTGCCACTGCCATCAATCAGGCCCACCTCTTGGGCCCCGCATCCCAGCGTGCTACGCACATCAGCATTGATAGATGAGTCATATGACAGCAGCAGCTGCAACTCAGATCTGTGCGATCCCCTGTCGGACGAAGGGACCTACGGTTCCGGATCTGAAAGCTGCGGCAGCAGCGATCCAATCCGCGGACGCTACCAATGCGCCTTGGTCATCCAAAGCGACGTGGAGCAACAACCACCAGGTTCAGGTGCCCACGTATCGCCGCCTAACCGACAGGGTAGAAACGGCAAAAACAGGAGGCAACCATCCCACCGCCTGACGAGGATGACCCCGATGCAAGTCGAATAATCCACCTCAGCGAGGAAGGATGGAACCAGGCACACGAAGCCGTGGCGGGCAACAAAATCCTACCTGTGGGTGCCTCACGGGACCTGCTGATGGCATACCACCTGCTCCTAATCGAAGAGCACAAAAAGCAGGTGAAGATGCAAAAGGTACTCGATAAACGCAAGCAAGCGGCCTCGGAGTCTAGCGCGCGATGATCTGCGCTCTCCACCGCTGGCGGCTCCAGCTCGCATGACAATCAAGCCAACAAGCATCACTCTCGCACGGATAACATGGATCCCGCTGCACGTCGCGAGGTAACTCGAACCCTCAACACATCCTTCATGGAGATGGACGCCAACTTCAACGTTATCCCGAAGACACCGCAAGCTGCGATCATGGCAGACACCACATATCTCGCATCCCATACACCTCTGGTGGGGTCCCCGAAGAGAGCTATGCACAAGTCCGCACTAGCCGGACTCGGACTCGTTGGAGCTGCACTCCACGAGGAGGCTCCTGCGGAGCTGAAAAAGAAAGCTGCGGTCAGATTCAACCATAGCCCCACACCCTCATCCGACGAGGATGAGCACGACCTACCTCGATGACGCAAGATCCCACGACATCGCAGCCGCGACTACGACGCTCGAAGCAAGCTCGCTCAGCGCAAGGTTGACAAGGCACACGCCAAGCGCGTGTGCTCATCTAAATCCGAAGAGGATGATGACGAAGAACTCTGTGGAGCTTGATGCTTCAGCAAATCTGTTCAGAGGACACGGATGCCAAGAAACTTCAAGATTCCTTCGGACACTCCGAAGTTTGATGGAACGCAGGACCCTAAGGCGTGGCTCAGCGACCACCTGTCGTTCGTCAAGCTGCACAGAGGAAACAAACACACCGCTCTGCAGTGCCTTCAACAGCGGTGACAGTATGCAGCCGGATCCGCTCAGAAGCCGTCCTCGGGTTCTATCCGAAGCTGGGAGGAAGTGACATACAGTTTCATCCGAAACTTTAAGGGTACCAGCAAGAGGCCATCCTCGATCGAAGAGTTTCGAGCCTTCACTCAACGAACGGGCGAATCCATTCGCTCATACATAGTACGCTGGTCCAACATCAAGAACTCCGCGTCACACATCTCCGAGGAGAGAACGATCGACGCCTTCAAAGATGGCGTCAAACGCCAGGACTTCAAGGAAGAACTTGGGCGAGTCAAGCCCAAGACACTCGACCACCTCATGGACATCGCCAACAGGTGGGCAGATGGAGAAGATTCCGTCCACCGAGCACATTCGGATGAGGAAGATGACTACGGCCACAGACGTGAGCGCCGTAGAAAACGAAGATCGCGTGTCTACGACGATCGCGATGGACCTGACATGATTGCGGATGGCTACGCCGAGCACCGCAACAAAAACAACCGCGACAACGGCGGATATCGTGGAAACAACTTCCGTGATGGAGGACGCCCAACACAAACGTGGCAATGCCGCGGACGCGATGACGAGCTCTCTGCATACGAAAAGTTGTCGGGCCCATGCACCATCCACTTCTACATCGACAAGCAGGATGGAAAAAAGAAGGCCAACCACATGCTCAAGGACTGCCGTGAGTTCCAGAAACTCAGCGAGGGATTCGCACAAATGAGACAGCAGATCCCAAACCCTAGGTCTAGACACGCACCTGCACCAGGAAACATTGCCCACGGAGCTCCTCCACCACCACCCATGGGACCATCGAATCACCCAATCGCACCCATGCAGAACAACGGCATAAACGGGTACCCCGCGCTGAAAGGGTCATTGATGATCCAAAAGGGGTGCCCAACAAATAGGGTGCAAAAGAAGATCACCCACCAGGTCAGCTTAGTTGTGATCGCTCCACCCTCCATCCCTGAGTACCTCAGCGGTTCGGAGTCCTACATCACATTCAGTCGTTCGGATCACCCCCGCCAGATCCCTCGCCCAGGTCATGTTGCCCTGGTGCTTGAGGCGCAGATCAAAGGGTTTGAGATGAGCCGCGTCTTCATGGATGGTGGCAGCGGCATCAACCTGATGTTTGCTAGCACCCTAGTAGCAATGCGGATCCTGCTGTGCAGCCTGGAACAATCCGACACAACGTTCCACGGCATAGTCCCAGGGAAGGGCATATTTCCCCTGGGAAAAATATGGCTCGATGTTATCTTCAGCAAACCTGACAATTTTTGGTGTGAGCGGCTCGAGTTCAAAGTAGTGGACTGGCCATCACAATACCATGCCATCCTCGGGCGCGTGGCATTCGCAAGATTCCTGGCAGTTCCGCACTATGCGTACCTGCTACTCAAGATGCTAGGACCTAGAGGCGTCATCATGATCTATGGAAGCTTCACTCGATCCGACAACTGCGACAGGGACTTCAACCGAATCTCCCAGTTGTTCGGCATGCAGGAGGAGCTCGTGAGGCTTCGAGAGGTGACAGACAACGGGGTACCCCCAGTCTCCAGGCAAAACGCACCCGACAGGTCGTTCAACTCAACAGTCAACACGAAAAAGGTGCAGGTCCACCTGACGGACGCCTCCAAGACGGCGCTGATCGCCAACCACCTCAACCTCGCATAGGATAGCGCGCTCGTCGAATTCCTCCGCGAGCACTGGGAAATCTTCTCCTGGTGTCCTGCGGACATGCCAGGAGTTCCCAGGGAATTCGCCGAGCATGCACTCAATGTGTTTCCAGACGCCAAGCCCGTCAAGCAGTCCATTCGACGATTTTCCGAGCCACGGGCCGAAGCCATCGGAGTCGAAGTCAACAGACTGCTCGACGCCGACTTCATCCGGGAGATCAAGGAGAGCGAGTGGCTCGCCAACACTGTGTTGGTCCCTAAAAAGGACACGGACATCCTGCGGATGTGCGTGGACTTCACATCGCTCAACAAGCACTGCCCGAAGGATCACTTCCCTCTCCTTCGGATCGATCAAATCATCGATTCGACTGCAGGATGTGAGAAACTCTCCTTCCTCAACGCCTACTCAGGCTACAATCATATTCAACTGAAGGTCAAAGATCAGGAGAAAACAGCGTTCATCACGCCGTTCGAAGTATTTTGCTACAACTTAATGCCCTTCGGGCTGAAGAACGCAGGTGCCATGTACCAGCGGTGCATGCAGGCATGCCTGAAGAACCAGATCGGCTGCAATATATAGGTCTATGTCGACGACATAATCGTCAAGACAAGGGAGGCCAAGACACTGATCGACGATCTCCGCGAGACGTTCAACAACCTCGATCACTACAAGATCAAGCTGAACCCAGAAAAGTGCGCCTTCGGTGTCCCATCTGGCCAACTGCTTGGTTACTTCATCTCTCGGAGAGGGATTGAGGCGAACCCGAAGAAAATCCGGGCCATACTGGCCATGGAGAAGCTGAAGAACCTCAAAGGTGTCCAGCAGCTCACTGGACCCATCGCGGTGTTGAGCAGATTCATCATCCGGATGGGTGAGAAGGCCCTGCCTTTCTACCAGCTACTACGCAAGGAAGAAAAAAAATCGAGTGGACGCCTGAAGCAGACGACGCATTCGAAGATCTGAAGCGGCTGCTCTCCACCTCGCCCGTCCTGGTCACACCAAAGGAGCGTGAGCCTCTGCTGCTATACATAGCAGCCACGCATCAGGTGGTCAGCACCGTGCTCGTGGTCGAACGACCCGAAGATGGCAACATCCATGGGTTCCAACGCCCAATCTACTACCTCAGCGAGGTACTGACACCAACAAAACAGAGGTACCCTCACTACCAGAAAATCGTCTACGGCGTGTTCCTGACGGCTCGTCGGCTGAGCCACTACTTCCAGGAGCATCAGGTGATGGTTGTCAACAAGGCGCCACTGAACAACATCCTAAACAACCCCGAAGCTACAGGACGCGTAGCCCTGTGGGGCATCGAGCTGTCCCCTCTAGACATAGTCTATGAGAAGCGCCATGCGATCAAGTCTCAGGTTCTACCGGACTTCCTCGTCCACTGGATGGAGCTACATCTACCAGACACCCCGGATATGACACAGTCATGGACGATGCACTTCGACGGCTCCAAGCGCGAGGCTGGAGCAGGAGCCGGGGTCATACTGACATCCCGCAAGGCGACAAGATGAAGTACGTCCTCCGGATGAAATTTCGGGCCGCCAACAACGAAGCTGAATACAAAGCCCTCATCCACGACATGAAGATGGCCAAGATCTGTGGCGCAACACGCCTCGTCATCTACGGTGACTCAAACCTCGTTGTCTAGCTGACAATGAACAAGTGTGACGCACACGCCGTTAACATGATCGCGTACCGCGCGCTCTACAACTCACTCAAAGGATACTTTGACGGCTGCGAGCTTCGGCACGTTGGAAGGGAAAGCAACGAGGAAGAAAATAGACTCGCCAACATCGGCTCGACCTGCACATGGGTGCCACCAGGTGTGTTCCTTGAACAAATCTACGTGCCATCCATCAAAAGGAAATTCCCCAAGGGATCACCCGAAGAAGCAGAGCACTCGGGGGCTGCGCTACCCAAAGGACAGGAAGGACCCGAAAAACTCTACACGGAGATCGCGTTGGTCAACCTGATGCAGGTCATGGCAATCGAGGAAACATGGACACAACCGTACCAACGGTACCTGATAAACAGGGAACTGCCTGACGACCCGACAGATGCTCGACAACGTGCATACCGTGTGTGGCACTTTGAGTCTACATAAATACTCTTTGTGCTTTAATAGATCTATGCTTTTCCCCACGTGTGTGAAAGTGACAACGTGCATACCGTGTGTGGCACTTTGGCTAGATTTAACATTTGTTATGAGTTATATTTGGAGTTGAATGTCTCTATGAAATTGTGGTGTTTGTTGGAACCATATAGCGCTCAAGGTGACAGTGTGGGGTTATCTAGATTGGGGAAGGCCCTACCATGGATTAGAGTGTTCAACCGAAGAGTAGTTAAGAGTAGTATTGTGAAGAGAGGATATTTAAATGAGAGAGTGTTCACTAGTGAAAGTATGATCCCTAGGACTTGTTTCTAAACATTGAAACACCGTTTGCATCTAGATCTGTTGCATGTTTGCTCGCTTTAGTATTCCTCCATGCCATAAGCTCTTTTCTGGCACCGTTACCACTTATATTTCACTATATCTTCGCCGAACTAGTGCACCTATACACCTGACAAGTGTATTGGGTGTGTTGGGGACACAAGGGACTTCTTGTATCTTGATTGTAGGATTGCTTGAGAGGGAATACCTTTGACCACTTCCTCCCTGAGTTCGATAAACCTTGGGTAATTCACTTAAGGGAAACTTGTTGCTGTTCTACAAACCTCTGCACTTGGAGGCCCAACAACTGTCTACAAGAATAGAAGTGCGTAGACATCAAGCTCTTTTCTGGCGCCGTTGCCGGGGAGGTAAGGTAAAAGGTACTCATATCCTCTGGTGTGAGTGCTCGAAGTTATTTCCTTTAGATTCTGCAATTTTGTATTTTTGTTTCTTGTTTTCACTAGTGAGGCTTAATGGAAAAAAATAGAGAGCTCTATACCATTTATCTTGAGTTAGGACATGAAGTGTTTGAAGAGAAAATTAAAAAACCTATGGAACTTTATCTGCATGCTAATAGCAATGTTATTAGTATGAATTCTTTGGACAACATTATTGCTAATTCTATGGAAAAGTCTATGCTTGGGGAATCTAGTTTTGATGAAAATGATCTTTTTAGTCCCCCAGCTTTGGAAGATAGCTATTCTATTGCTTATGATGATACCAAACCTCCAATATATGATGATTACAATGATGAGTATGATATTATCAGTCTACCTACTATTGATGAGGAAATTAATTGTGATTACAATATGCCTCCTATATTTGATTATTATGGTGATGAGAATAACAGTGATAGCTATTTTGTTGAATTTGCTCCCACTATAATTAATAAGAATGACTATTCTTATGTGGAGAGTAATAAATATTTTGTGCATGTGGCTCATGATAAGAATGTTTTATGTGATAGTTATATTGTTAATTTTATTCATGATGCTACTGAAATTTATTATGAGAGAGGGAAACATGGTTTTATGCATCTCAAAAATATTAAGTTTCCGCTCTTTATGTTGAAAGTCTTAAAGTTGCACTTGTTTTGCTTTCCTATGCTTGTTGCTTTGTGCTTTCATGACTTGTTTCTTTACAATATTTCTATGCATAGGAAGTGGGTTAGACTTAAATGTGTTTTGAATTTGGTTCTTGATGCTCTCTTTTACTTCAATTCATATTTCTTATGTGAGCATCTTCTCAAACTATCAAGCCTAATTTAAAGGCATTAAAGAAAAGTACTTGTTAGGAGATAACCCAAGAGTTTTCTTGAGTCTTGGAAGTTATTACTTCTGTAATGACCTCTCCTTATCCTTTTTGTTTGCTTTTTGTGCCAATAATGACCTCTAATGAGAGGGAAGTAAGATTTGGGGAGTTGTTGTCCCGAAACAGATTTCTGTCCTCCACCAAAACAATTCTTGAGGAGTCTCTGTAACTAGTATTGAGATGAAAATTTACGAATAAATCCCCCAGTATATTATCTAACTTTCGTTAGTTCAACACTTTTCGATTTGAGCAACATAAAGTCTTCGAAAAAATCGGTTTCTACCAGCTGGTCTGTTTTGACTGATTTCTGCCAATATTTGCATTTGCTTCTTATTGATTCCTTTTTGGGTTCTTTTTGGGAAATTGAGCTTTTTGAAGGAGTTTCTACAGTAGCTTGTGTTTTTAGTGAAAAGTTTTGCTGTTCCAAAGCTTTGCCAGAGGTCTAATATCTTTTGAATATACTAATGTTTCTAATGAAGATTGTGTGAAGTTTTGTATGAAGGAAAATTTGCAGGTGTAGAGAAAGAATGATGTAATGAGATGAAGAATGGACAAAAGCTCAAGCTTGGGGATGCCATCCCGTGTCACCCCAAGAAATATTTAAGATGTACAAGCGTCAAAGCTTGGGGATGCCCAAGGCATCCCCTTCTTCATCAATAAAAATCTCAGGTCTTTCTAGACACTTTATTTTTATTGTTTCATGCACAGTTGTGTTGTTCTTGGAGTGTCTTAGTTTTTGTTTGCTTAGTTTGCTTGAGTAAGTTGGTTGGTTACACCACACTTCTTTTGAAGAGAGACAGACTCTGTTTTCATTGCCTAGAACACTCTAGTTTTTACTCTTATTGTTTTGTGAGTGTTCTCTTGTGCTAGCACTGTGTTTAGCCTTAGTTTTCTTGTGCTTTCAGCTTAGAACTTTATAGTTCTTGTTTGTGGATTTGTGAGATAAGCTCACTAATCTTTATTGATTATTATCTTTGTGAGTTTTTTCAAATAAGTTTCTTGGTGTTGGAAAGGAGTAGTAAGTTCTTGCTTAAAAGTGCAAGAGGAGCTTGCATTGACTGTGACTTAGACTTTAGCATGACATGCTAGATGTTGTTTTGACCTTATGCTTAGTGATTATTGTTGTAGCATGTCTTGTTCCAAACAATTTGGATTGCTTAGTGTTCCTTGAAGAAATTATGCGTTGTTTTAGCATGCAAAATCATAGTATTATTGTTCTCCTTTGATTTTTTGCTTGGGTTGACTTGGCACATGCTCACACCATGTTATGACTCTCACAAGTCACCATTAGCCTCTATGATCATTTAGTCCTTGGCTTGTAGTACCACTCTATGCTTTGATTAGTAATGCTTTGTTACTCTGCATGATTATGGCCATTATGCTCTCTTAGTTGGTTGCTCCCAGTCTTTTGCTAGACTCCACTTGTATGAGTAAGCTCTACTCATGCTTCCAACTCCCAAGAAAGAAAGTTATTCCAAAGTGTCCACTATAAACTCCTATGCATGGTGTGTTACACCATTCCAAGTATATTCTTGTTTTCAGCTATCTTCTAATTAAAAACTATTTTTTTATGTGAAAACTTAGTGATTAAATCCCTCACGAACTTGATGGCACACATTATATTCTTTGCCTCTAATAAACTTGAACCATTGTGACGTATATGTTGTATATGCTTGCACTTATACGTTGGGATTAGCAGAACCGTGCTGTCACGGGGAACGTTTTTAACATTGCACTTGTACTTTGTACTCAGTTGATATCATGCTCTTTTGTCTATGGATGTCATCGGTGTGAAATAAAGAGGGAACTTGTAAGTCCATGGAGTTTGTATTCTGTGTTAGATAAACGCCTGAGCCGCTAGCCTAAGCCATGCCTAATCATGGTGGAAACTTGCAGCATCACCATAGTGAGCTATCTATGAAGCATCCTCAATAAAAAGCTATGCATATAGTAAATAAAAAGATCGCTGAGATGCTCATTGTCCGCTTGCCTTGTCATTTTGGTTATGGGATAACTCCTGTACCATGTGCAAGGGGTACCCCATTGGTGGTTCTCTATAATATGCAAATACTTATAATGACAAGAACTTACCTGTGACTGAAGTTGAGTAGCATGAGGTGTGGCCCTCGTATTCAAGGGACTTGAGATTGCCAACTTATACTTTGTCAAGAATATACTCCACAGTTAGTTCACTTTAACCTTAATCACTTCAAGATGCTTATGATAGGGGCAATGAGGGTTGCAAGCTAATAAGTACCATACTTTTTGGAAGCTCTTTTTGAAACCTGAAATCCATGCTTCCTTTACAAAAAGGCCTTTCTTCCACCACTATTGAGTCTCCACCTTGTACCTTTAGGCACCATTAAGAGAGCATAGTTGTCATTCTTAGTTCTATGTGCAGTGTTCCAAAGCTTATTGATTGATGCATATTGTGATATTACTTGTTCTAGTGCTATTTGTTTCTAGTCACCCTTGTGAACTTTGAAGGTGTCCTATGCATCTATATTGCTACTGTATGAGGGACAAGCTGATTGCCACTATGCTATGTTTTCTGTATGTGAAACAAACAAACGTTTTCAATGCATGTTATTCATGATCTTTGTTTGTAGCCTTTCATGTTGCATGCATAGTTACTATGTCCTATTGTTAGAACTCCATCTTTCATGCATATGTTTAGAGTTCTTTTATCCCAGCTTTCAATGCTTGCTAATGGTTAGATCTTTATTGTGAGGGTGCATGTCACCTCAAAAATTATTCTTTTATCACTTACCTACTCGAGGACGAGCAGGAGTTAAGCTTGGGGATGCTTGATACATCGGAAACGTATCTATAATTTTTGATGCTCCATGCTTGTTTAGTATCTACTTTGCTTTGCTTTGTCTACACTTTGAGGTGCTTTTTACATGTTTTCTGGTACTAACCTATTAACAAGTTGCCATAGTGCCAGTTGCCTGTTTTCTGCTGTTTTTGGTTCCAGAAAAGCTAGTAAGGAGATATTCTCGGAATTGGACGGGACAAACGTCAAAGTCAATAACTTTCCGTTTGGAACAAGAAGTCCAGAGGGGAGACGGAGAGGCGTGCCAGGGCAGCCAGACCCCCCTAGGTGTGGGTGGTCCCTACCCCGCGCCTAGGCAGGGTGTAGGGCCCCTGGACTTTATATTCTTTGCCCCTAATAAACTTGAACCATTGTGATAACTTTGTTGTATATGCTTGCACTTATAAGTTGGAATTAGCAGAACCGTGTTATCATGGGGAACGTTTTCAACATTGCACTTGTACTTTGTACTCAATTGATATCATGTTATTTTATCTATGGATGTCACCAGTGTGAAATAAAGAGGGAACTAGTAAGTCCATGGAGTTTGTATCCTGTGTTAGAGAAACGCCTGGGCCGCTAGCCTAAGCCATGCCTAATCATGGTGGAAACTTGCAGCATCACCATAATGAGCTATCTATGAAGCATCCTCAATAAAAAGCTATGCGTATGGTAAATAAAACGATTGCTGAGATGCTCATTGTCTACTTGCCTTGTCATTTTGGTTATGGGAAAGCTCCAGTACCATGTGCAAGGGGTACCCCGTTGGCTGTTCTCAATGATATGCAAATACTTACAATGACAAGAACTTACCTGGACCCAAAGTTGAGTATGCATGAGGTGTGGCCCTCATATTCAAGGGACTTGAGATTGCCAACTTATACTTCGTCAAGCATATACTCCAACTTTTCCACTTTAACCTTAAACACTTCAAGATGCTTATGATAGGGGCAATGAGGGCTGAAAGCTAACAAGTACCATAATTTTTGGAAGATCTTTTTGAAACTTGAAATCCCTGCTTCCTTTATAAAAGGCCTTTCTTCCACTATTATTGAGTCTCCACCTTCTACCTTTAGGCACCATTAAGAGAGCATAGTTGTCATTCTGTGTGCAGTGTTCCAAAGCTTATTGATTGATGCATATTGTGATATTACTTGTTCTTGTGCTATTTGTTTCTAGTCACCCTTGTGAACTTTGAAGGTGTCCTATGCATCTATATTGCTACTGTATGAGGGACAAGCCGATTGCCACTATGCTATGTTTTCTGTATGTGAAACAAACAAACGTTTTCAATGCATGTTATTCATGATCTTTGTTTGTAGCCTTTCATGTTGCATGCATAGTTACTATGTCCTATTGTTAGAACTCCATCTTTCATGCACATGTTTAGAGTTCTTTTATCCCAGCTTTCAATGCTTGCAAATGGTTAGATCTTTATTGTGAGGGTGCATGTCACCTCAAAAATTATTCTTTTATCACTTACCTACTTGAGGACGAGCAGGAGTTAAGCTTGGGGATGCTTGATACGTCGGAAACATATCTATAATTTTTGATGCTCCATGCTTGTTTTGTATCTACTTTGCTTTGTTTTGTATATACTTTGAGGTGTTTTTATATGTTTTCTGGAACTAACCTATTAACAAGTTTCCACAGTGCTAGTTGCCTATTTTCTTCTGTTTTTGGTTCCAGAAAGGCATAAAATCAATATTCTCGGAATTGGACGGGACAAAAGCCAAAGTTATTATTTTTCCCGGAGCAACATGGAACCACAAAGCAGAGCCGGAGGGGGGCCACAGGGTGGCCAAACCCCCTAGGCACGGGCAAGCCCTGGAGGCGCCTGGAGGGGGTGTGGGCCCCCTGGACCCCCACCGACCTTGATTCCTGCGCCTATAAGAAGCCTCTGATGGGAAAACCCTAAGCAATCTAGAAGAAAGCCACGAAAACCTCTGTAGCGCCGCCGCCACCGAAAGGGAGATTCAGGGGACAGAAAGTCTCTATTACGGCATCCTGCCGGGACGGGGAAGTGCCCCCGGATCCATCTCCATCGATCTCCACTGCCATCTTCATCACTGTTGTTGATTCCCATGATGAGGATGGAGTAGTTCTTCCTCGAGGCTAAGGGCTCTACCGGTAGCTGTGTGTTCATCTCTCTCTCTATGCATGGTCATGTTGTGGTCATGAGCTTTGTAATCAAGTAGATCTACGTTGCTACTCAAGTGCTTGAATAGATCTCTGCTCTCCCCATGTGTGTGAAAGTGACAGCGTGCACGCCATGGTGGCACTTAGGTTTGAGTCTACATAAATACTCTTTGTGCTTTAATAGATCTATGTTTTTCCCCACGTGTGTGAAAGTGACAGCGTGCATACCGTGTGTGGCACTTTGGCTAGATTGAACATTTGTTATGAGTTATATTTGGAGTTGGATGTCTCTATGAAATTGTTGTGTTTGTTGGAACCATCTAGCGCTCAAGGTGACAATGTGGGGTTATCTAGATTTGAAAAGGCCCTACCGTGGATTAGAGTGTTCAACCGGAGAGTAGTTAAGAGTAGTATCATGAAGAGAGGATATTTATATGAGAGAGTGTTCACTAGTGAAAGTATGATCCCTAGGCCTTGTTTCTAAACATCGAAACACTGTTTGCATCTAGATCTGTTGCATATTTGTTTGCTTTAGTCTTCCTCCACGCCATAAGCTCTTTTCTGGCACCGTTACCACTTGTATTTCACTATCTCTTCGCCGAACTAGTGCACCTATACACCTGACAAGTGTATTGGGTGTGTTGGGGACACAAGAGACTTCTTGTATCTTGATTGCAGGATTGCTTGAGAGGGAATACCTTTGACCACTTCCTCCCTGAGTTCGATAAAACTTGGGTAATCCACTTAAGGGAAACTTGCTGTTGTTCTATAAACCTCTGCACTTGGAGGCCCAACAACTATCTACAAGAATAGAAGTACGTAGACATCAGGCGGTCTACCAGCAGAGCCTCCGCAACTATCACAGCTGTCGGCTGCGCCCAAGGTCCTTCGTCGAAGGAGACCTTGTCTTACGACTCAAGCAAGGGCGGCCTAAAAAGCTCGAGTCACCCTGGGAAGGACCCTACATCGTCACCGAAGTCATCTCAGGTGGCGCCTACCGCCTCAAGCACGTGGAGTATGGAGTCGCATACTCCAATCCATGGAACATCGCATAACTGCGATGCTTCTACCCCTAGATATCCCTCTTTACTTTCAATAAGGCTACTCAGCCGAATAATGTACCTCCTCGTTACGATATGAATAAAAGCTAATTGTCTCGCCCAAAAAATTATCCCTTTTTATCATACTACTTTCTGTTGCAACACACTCGGGGGCTGCACCTCACCTCACGACTTCGTCGACTGAGCATAACGCATGTAAACCTGAGTAGCTGACCACGTCAGCCTAACAAAAAGGGCATGCATACAATCAAGCACTACGTGCTCATACAAATAACCCTTACAACAAAGGGCATAACACACCCACTCGAAGTATATATATATATAAGTTTTACATCTATCTTTTTTACAGGGCCTACCTATTATGAAGGATCACATGCGCCCGCTGCTCAAAAATATCTACAATATCTTCGGCATACTGCCTAACAGCCGTGTAACGAGGGCGCATATCCCATAGGCCACCATCTGGTCGAGGGGGTGGTCCAGCGGCCACCGCCGCAAGATCAACATCTAGGCGACGCAGGCGAACAAGCGACAGGGCGACCTTCACCCCTGCAACCAACTGGTGCCGCACCAGCCTCCTGACGTGAAACCACGTCCCAAAACTTTGTCAGCAAACCCCATAGAGTCAAAGGCGCCTCATCAAGGGGTAACATGGCATGCATAATCGATGCCAGGGAAATCTTCACCTGACGTAGCACCTGTGACACCTGGTGAGCGCGGTCCTGCATAGTCGCAAGGACTGTGGCCCGGTCGCGGTCCATCCAGAAAAATCCTCCGGCTTCCATATCCTGATGGGTCAAGCAGTTGATCCGAACTGCAACACGCTCCTTCTCCTTCCTCGAAACAAGGTTGGCACCTGCAGCAAATACAGAGTAAGATTACTCGCAGACCAGGCGCATTCGAAAACGAGCAGCAGCTCGAAGAAACTTACATTACAGCTGCTCGGCCAACTGTCGCAGCTCCCTCATAAGATATTCCTCCCTGGTGGTAGCCCGCTCCGCGTTCGATTTCCACACATCCGCATGGCCCCGGATGCCAAGTATCTCCTTCTCAAGACTGCGGACGCGGTCACGAAGAAAAACAAGACGCGACGCATCATCCAAAGATGGCCGCAGCTGTGGAGCAGACGAAGTATCAACGGGGTCCTCACCCGAAGGTCCCTAAAGGAAAACAGACAAGAGTATGAACAACGCATGACTGAGCAACAACTCGAAGGATCATTTATATACAACAAAAGGCCACTGCATGGCACATGGAAACTGTTCGTCAGATATTACAACAAAAGAAGAAGACAACTATCCTAAAACTACAACGACAAAGCCTAAGCAGTCGCATCTTGAGTAGCCTCGGAGCCAGAGTGCCTGCTCTTGACCTCCTCCTGCTGCTTTGCCGCATACTCTGCCAGAAGGTCAATGAGCTTCGGCCCATAGCGCTTACAGCAAGAGGCGTAGAGAGCAAAGGCTACCTCGGAACCGTCGGGAGCCATTGGCATCTGGGAGGTGACCTAATGAAGATCCAGCTCTGCCCCAGACGCTATGGCCATAGCCAGCCCCATGGAGGCACCGATGCCCTTCTGCTTGCGCTTGTAGGCCGCACACGCATCCGCTGACAGCGCATCCGACAAAGATTCCACATCCTCAAGGGCAGCGCCCTTGGGAACGAGCTCCTTGTAGAAGCTCCCGAGGATCTCCTTGGCCTTGGCAAGGGATCCAGCAGCAGTACCACAGCGGTCTTAGACCACCGCCGCGGCATCATCCAGAGCGCTACCGTGCTCCAGGGCACTGTGATCGAATTCAATGCCCGCGGCATCTGGAACAAAAGAAAGATACAGTAAGAATCGAATAAGGGCATGGAGACACAGCAGTCGAGAAAACCAAAGAGAGGCAAAAGCACTCAGCGGAGATGGCCTCGGCAGCAACCATCAATTTCTCGGCCACCTCCTTCTCGCGCACAGCCGCAACGGCTGCGAGATACTCCTCGCGATCAGAAGATTCTTGCTGCAGACGCTCCTTGGCTGCTATGGCATCAGCCAACTCCTGCTGCAGGCGCTCCTTCGCCCCAACGGCATCCTCGGCCTTCTTATCCGCTCACCCAAGGCTCTTTCTGAGAGCATCAAGCTCGCGGAGGGCAGTATTATTCTCATCTGCAAAAGCAACAAGAACATACATGAGCTACATAAGCTAGCAAGCAGACGAAAAAGAATAGGATCAATGCAGCATGTACCTCGAAGCTGCCGCATGCTAGCCTCCAGCGCCAGGTGCTGCTGCACAAGCAGATTCACACCATGCACAAAAAGGGCTCGGGGGCTACCCCTGGAGCGCTCCTCAGCCGAAACTCTCGTCGGGTCGTGGAGGCTAGAGTAAAGAAACATCGGATGCGCCCTAGCCTGCAGTGGCTGCACCCGACGTTTGAGGAAGGTATGGATGATATCCACACCATTCACCTCCTTCTCCGGAACCACCTGGAGGGCCTCCACCCGACGGTAGAGCTCCTCTATCTCCTCCACCTCGCCCTCCAGGATATGATTCTTCCAGGATCTCTTCTAAAAGATCTCCTGGGTGGAGTCAAAAGGGGCAAGGCCAAAGTTTTGCCCGTCCACTATGGAGTCGCGGATATAAAACCACTTCCTCCGCCAGTATTGGACGGACTCAGACATAGAGAAAGAGAAGAAAAGAATAGAAGATCGAAGAGAAATGATGCAGCCGCCGATCGGATAAACTCCGCCGGAGCCGGACTGCCTCTTCATGGAATAGAGCTTCCGAAAGAGGCCAAAGTGCGGCTCGATTGTTGGAGATATGCCCAAGAGGCAATAATAAAGTGGTTATTATCATATCTTCATGCTTACGATAAATGTTTACATACCATGCTATAATTGTATTAACTGGGAACATTAATACTTGTGTGATTTGTAAACATAAAAGAGTCCCTAGTAAAGCCTCTTGTTAAACTAGCTTGTTGGTTAATATATGATCATGGTTTCCTGATCATGAACATAGAGATGTTATTAACAACAGGGTCATATCATTAGGAGAATGATGTGATGGACATACTCCTATAGTTAAGCATAGCATAAAGATCAAGTCATTTAATATAGTTCACTTGCTATAAGCTTTCTGATACATAGTAACCTAATTCCTTCGACCATGAGATCATGCTAATCACCATCACCGGAAGGATGCTTTGATGACATCAAACACCACACCGTAATTGGGTGGCTATAAAGGTGGCATTGAGTGTTCGGAAAGTATGTGTTGAGGCACATGGATCAAGATTGGGATTTGTCCATCCATATGATAGATAGATATACTCTGGGCCCTCTCGGTGGAATGTCATCCAATTAGAATGCAAGCATGTGACTGGCTCACAAGGGATCACATATCACGGGAACAAGAAAAGAGTACTTATTGGTAACGAGGTTGAACTAGGTATGCAGAGATACCGACGATCAAACCTCAGATAAGTAAAGTATCGTGAGACAAAGGGAAATTGGTATCGTATGTAAATGGTTCATTCGATCACGAAGTAATCGTAGAAATATGTGGGAGACATATGAATTTCCAGATTCCTCTATTGGTTATTGATCGGAGAAGAGTCTCGATCATGTCTGCATAATTCACGAACCGTAGGGAGACACACTTAAGGATTCAATGTTGTTTAGTAGATATGGAATGTGAGTAAAGAGACTGAATGTTGTTCGGAGTCTCGGATGGGATCCGGGATATCACGAGGAGATCCGGAATGGTCCGTAGAATAAGATTCATATAAGGAAATTCCAATTTCGGAGTTCGGGAATGATTCCGGTGTTTTCACCGGAATGTTCTAGAAGGGTCGAGAAGGTTCACCGATCCGGAAGGGTAATGGTACATGGATGTGTCATGATAAAGTGTAATGGTTGCATCATGTCCTAGGTCACTTGGCTGGACACTTGGAAGAGAGAAATCAAACTCTAATTTGAAAGTCAAAAAGGCAGTTTGAAAAAGTCAAATCCCAACATGGTTTCCGAGTTAGGGAGGGTTTCTGAGTTAGGGAGGGTTTCCACCTGGGTTGGGAACACCCTTGGACGCCCCCACCTATATAAGGAGGGGTAGGGGAGCACCCCAAGGTATCCCCTTTCCCTAGGCTCCCAAGAAACCGTAGGTTGGCCGCCGCCCCCTCTCTAGTTGCGACCAATCTAGATCTCCTCTAAACCGCTACCGACTAGCTAAACTCTAGTTGCTAGCTACCTCTAAACCTTGGCCCTCTAAACCCTAGATCGCCGGGGATCCTCTCGCCCACCATACTCGCCTCGCTTAGGTGAAGTTCATGGGATCTCCCTCTACTCGACACCACGCCGGTCAGCCGAATCGCGAGGAGAGCTACAACCTCATTGTCTGCTGGAACAAGGAGAGGAAGGTCTTCATCGAGTACCATACGGTGACCGATCATGGAGCACCGCGTAACGCTGCGCCGAAGGATCGCTTCACGCGATCTTGAGATCGGTAAGTGAACGACTACATCACCCACGAGAATCTGCTCTCGTTAACCGCTTTGGATCTTCGAGGGTTAGTACTCTATCAACTCGTTGCACCGATATAGTAGATAGATCTTGGCTTGATCATAGATTAGATCTTGATTGTGTGTTCATGTAGTAGAATTTTTTTTCCATGCTACGAACCCCTATAGTGGTATCAGAGCCGTGTCTATATGTAGATCTGTTGCACGAGGAGAACACGATGGTCATTATGGGCGTTGATGCTTTTGTTGTCGATTTCTTCTTGTGTACTTTGCATCTTGCAGGATGGTGGGATGAAGCGGCCCGGGCTAACCTTACATGACATCGTTCATGAGACTTGCTCCATGCTTGACATGCAACTTGTATTGCATAAGTGGCTTTGCGGGTGCCTGTTTCTCCCAACATAGTGAAGATTCAATTTACAACAGGTGATTGGCAATACTAGTATCAACGTTGTGGTTCTTGTTCGTAAGTTAGAACGACACTTTTTGAAAGCCCCAAACCACGTAAAACATGCAAAGAAAATTAGAGGCATCTAACTTTGTTTTGCAGGGGTGTGTTGTGATGTGATATGGCCATGATTGTGATTATATATGATGTATGCAATGTTCCTTATTGTAAGTCGGCAACCAGCAGGAGCCATATGGTTGTCTTTTAAATTCCGTTAAGGCCTGCGTCTCTATTCAAAGTAGTTGTAATAGTTGATGCTGGTGGACGACAACCATGAAGCGGCACCATTGACCTTGACGCCATACCGGTGATGATGGAGATCATGTTCGTGCTTGAAGATGGAGATCGGAAGCACAAGAAGATAGGCCATATCATATCACATATTATGAATTGCATGTGATGTTAGTACTTTTATGCATCTTGTATTGCTTAGTTCACGACGGTAGCATTATAAGATGATCCCTCTCACAAAATATCAAGTTATAGAGTATTCGTCCTTAGTAGGCACCGTTGCCAAAGCTCGTTGTTTCGAAGCACCACGTGATGATCAAGTGTGTTAGATTCTGCGAGTGTATACAATGGGAGCAAGCCAGATTTGCTCACGCTGAAGCTAAGGTTTGATCTTGACGAGCCTAGCATGTACAGACATGGTCTCGGAACACGGAATATCGAAAGGTAAAGCATGAGTCATATAGATGATATGATGAACATGATGATTGTTCACCTTTGAAACTATATCATGTCACGTGAAGATCGGACTTGGTGTAGTGAATTTGGTTCGTGTGATCACTAAAACAATGTGAGGGATATTGTTTTGAGTGGGAGTTCAACAACAATATTATTAAAAGTTGAACACTATTTATCATAATTTAAATCAAAGTGAATTTGCATAGTTGTTGTAGTCATTGGCATCCGTTTACCACCTTGCGCTTAGTTATAATTGAGATAATAGAACTATAGAATTCTGGATAGTTACTTTACGAACTGGTATCGTATTGTTTTGATGTGTTAATCTAAAGTTTAAAAGTCTTATTAGTATCATGTTTATCTCCATGATTCTTGATATTCAAAAGATTGTTTTAATATCAAGGTTATCGGGGAGCTGAAAGAATTGTTTCAGAAACCATCATGTGTGAAAGATATTATGTTATCTAAAGCAAAGTTTTGGTTATAACATGATAGAGTATAATATAGCAAAATTCATGTTCTCATATTTGATGAGAATTTGCAAAAGGTTGGAGACGCTTGTCGTCCTAATCCTCCAAAAGGTTTTGGAGGGCAACATTATACTCATGATTCACCGTTATAAGCTAAAAGTAGCTTGATCATGAATAGTTCCATGAGAAGGGTGAATATTTGAGAAAGCTTAAATGTTTACTACACTAAAAGATTACTAAAGAATGGAATTTGAAAGAACACCAAACATTTGATGATGGTGATCTACTTCAAAGTGCAAGTCCAAAGACATTGGTATTTAACTATACATGTTTTGGACTATGTGTCATAAGTATGGCGCCACTGTTGATGTTGATAGATTATTTTGAAAGGATAAAGAAATACTGAAAGAGAAATCTAAGAAATATTTGGAACAAGAGAAAAGACTAGAATTGTTCAGCTTAGGTATATAGAGGATATACATGTTATGGTTGTATTCTTTGCTTGTTAAACAATGTAGTTCTTGAGTATTGGATACTGAATTTGTTGATGCATACGAAACAACACAATTAATGAATTACAATGGCCTAAAGTAACTAGCAAAAGAATATGTGATGATGCTCATCGAGAACAAATAAAGGGTTTTTGTGTTGCTCGTTGAAATCAAAACTTACCTTCAAGGTTTGTTTTCAATAATTGTTATTTTGATCAGGTATTATGAGAACAAAAGGGTTGTTCAAATAATTGCCGTAATCCATAAAAGATGGATGATTTACAAATCTCGTTGGAGAAATCACATCCATAAAACTAGTGCTAAAAATGTCGAAAGATAAATTGATTGAAATATCACTTAGGAAGTGACATCGCTGTTTAAATTATATTGGAAAGAAAGCATGAAGAAACTCCATGTGGATGTAATTTTGGAGTCTTTTGATTTTTGATCAAATGACGCTTGCGAAACTTTCCTAGGGATAATTAAAACCCCGTTCATAGGCCAAAAGTGAACGAATGACTAGCTTATTGGAAATTGTACATATAGATGTATAAAGCCCATTATGTGTAGTCAAGAGCGATGGATTTCAACTTCATATGCTTTCTCCGAAAATTTGAGTGAATATATGAATATTTACTTAATGAGGATGAAGTGTGAAACATTTTAAAAGTTCGAAGACTTTCAAGATGAAGTGAAAAATCAATGTAACAAGAAAATAAAAGAATTTATGATAGGATCATAAAGGGAGATATTTGAGTTACAAGTTTAGCATAACACCTAAGATTTGAGGAATCATTCCATGGATTTATGCTTTCAAGCACCATATGAGTATGGAATAATCGAGATATGCAATGAAACCTTTTTTGACATGGTAAGATCAAAGGTGTAATTCATAAAACTGCCATTATATTTTAAAGATTAAAAGCTTTAGAGACTACCGCTTTTTCACTAAAAAGAGCTCCATCATGATTCGTTGAAATGACACCATATAAAGTTATGGTTTGGGATAAAACCCAAGTTGTCCTTTCTTAAACATTGGTATGCTATGCATAAGAAAGATGTTTGCAACCAAAATTGGATGAACATATCTTTGTATGTTATTTTGAATAATCGTTGAGTATTCCTCCATAACACCAAAGACAAAAATGTTTGTCGCTTAGAACGTTAAGTTTCTTTGAGAAAGGAATTTTCCGTGAAAAGTTAAGTGGGAGGACAATAGAACTTTGATAAGGTTAAAAGAACCTTAGCTATATGTGCAAAGTTGCGCAGCACCGAAAAGTGTTCTGGAGGCAGCAACAATGCTCATGGATCACGTGCCTCAAAGGTTGTGGTCACGGAGGTCTAAGTTCCTATTGAACCAAGTAGGTCGGGTAAACAATCAAATACCAAGATTTGAGAGTTAAGTCATTATTTGACAATAATGATCCAATTACATGCAAAGAAGCGATGATGGGCCCTGACTCTGTCAAATGGTTTGAAGCCATAAAATCTGTGATAGTTCCATATACGAGAGATCAAGCTTTGTACTTGAAAAACCCTCTGAAAAGGTGCAAGACCTTACAGTCGTATTTGGATCTATAAAGAAATAGACATGGATGTTTCACATCTATGAAAGTATTGACATGTCGAGAAAGAGTTCATGATAATGTTCAAAGAGTTGACTATGACAAGATCTGATCTTTCATTAAGCGATATTTAGTCTAGACAGATTAATGTAGCAACCACTACATATAATTTTGTTATGTGGTAGTTGAATAAACAAAACAAGTTCTTCTAATAGAATGATTACCTAGGACGTGAGCATGACATGGTCCAAAGGGTTTTGTTAATTCAAAGGATGCTAAAAGCATATGCAAACTTCAATGGTTGAAGTAAGCATCGCAGAGTTGGAATCTTCACTATGATGAAACTGTTAAAAGAGTTTAATTTCATCGGAGACGATGAATATGCTTGCATTTGCAAGAAATTAAGTGGGAGCGCTAAGACATGTTTCTAATACATTATGTGGAAGACATATTGTTGATTGGAAATGATGTATCTTTTTATTGACATAGGTTAAGAATTTCATCTCGATGAAAGGCTTAGGCAGAACCCGAATATTTGGCATCAATGTTTATATGGATAAATTGAGACGCTAATATGGTTGTGCCAGAAGTACATTGATGAGATATTGAATGAGTTCAATATATAAACTACAAGAAAGGTTCTTGTTGCACAGGAAGGATTGAATAAAGATTCAAGTATTTTTGATACTTGATATATAAAATCACAAAGAGTACTTTATCAATCATTCTGTGATGTGTACAAATCCAGATATGTCCTATGCTCTAAATGTTATGAGCGTATACCAGAATGATTGATAAGATGATTATTGGACGATAGTAAAGATATTCTTATGATCTTTTAGATAAACTAAGAATATATTATTTTGTAGAAGTGACAAATAGATGGTTAGTTCATTGTAAAAGTATTACACTGATACTAGTTTTGTCACAAAGTACAAATTAAGTTTATCTCTATCTAAACTAAGAGTGGCACAATATTATGGAAAGTAAGTTCCATAATGGTTTGGATGAGTTCCAAAGTTAAGACATTGTGATAGATACTACAACAAAACGCTAAGTATATGACTGCTATAATAGCAGCAAAAGAGGGCATTTGTGTCAAGTAGTTTGTTATCAAACTAGGTGTGGTTCACAGCAGGATAGTACTATGAAGATATATTGTACGACAATATTATCAACATGTTTTAACCCCAAGGAAATAAAGGTCTCACCAAAGGACCAAATTTATACAAAGCCATCTCATTAGAGAATGAATGATGCGTAGAGACGCAAAGACATGCAATTACACACAGACCTGAAAGTGTCGGATCCGGAGATCAGTTGACCACTAGGAATCGTGGAAATACAACACCGGAAAGCCATAGGTGTTGAATGCACAAAGGTTTGAAACTAGATTATTGACTCTAGTGCAAGTGGGAGACTGTTGGAGATATGCCCAAGAGGCAATAATAAAGTGGTTATTATCATATCTTCATGCTTATGATAAATGTTTACATACCATGCTATAATTGTATTAACTAGAAACATTAATACTTGTTTGATTTGTAAACATAAAAGAGTCCCTAGTAAAGCCTCTTGTTAAACTAGCTTGTTGGTTAATATATGATCATGGTTTCCTGATCATGAACATAGAGATGTTATTAACAACAGGGTCATATAATTAGGAGAATGATGTGATGGACATACTCCTATAGTTAAGCATAGCAGAAAGATCAAGTCATTTAATATAGTTCACTTGCTATAATCTTTCTGATATATAGTAACCTAATTTCTTCGACCATGAGATCATGCTAATCACCATCACCGGAAGGATGCTTTGATGACATCAAACACTACACCGTAACTGGGTGGCTATAAAGGTGGCATTGAGTGTTCGAAAAGTATGTGTTGAGGCACATGGATCAAGATTGGGATTTGTCCATCCATATGACGGATAGATATACTCTGGGCCCTCTCGGTGGAATGTCATCCAATTAGAATGCAAGCATGTGATTGGCTCACAAGGGATCACATATCACGGGAACGAGAAAAGAGTACTTATTGGTAACGAGGTTGAACTAGGTATGCAGAGATACCGACGATCAAACCTCAGATAAGTAAAGTATCGTGAGACAAAGGGAAATTGGTATCGTATGTAAATGGTTCATTCGATAACAAAGTAATCATAGAAATATGTGGGAGCCATATGAATTTCCATATTTCCTCTATTGGTTATTGATCGGAGAAGAGTCTCGATCATGTCTGCATAATTCACGAACCGTAGGGAGACACACTTAAGGATTCAATGTTGTTTAGTAGATATGGAATGTGAGTAAAGAAACCGAATGTTGTTCGGAGTCTCGGATGGGATCCAGGATATCACGAGGAGATCCGGATTGGTCTGTAGAATAAGATTCATATAAGGAAAGTCCAATTTCGGAGTTCGGGAATGATTCCGGTGTTTTCATCGGAATGTTCTAGAAGGGTCGAGAAGGTTCACCGATCCGGAAGGGTAAGGGTACATGGATGTGTCATGATAAAGTGTAATGGTTGCATCATGTCCTAGGTCACTTGGCTGGACACTTGGAAGAGATAAATCAAACTCTAATTTGAAAGTCAAAAAGGCAGTTTGAAGAAGTCAAATCCCAACATGGTTTCCGAGTTAGGGAGGGTTTCTGAGTTAGGGAGGGTTTCCACCTGGGTTGGGAACACCCTTGGACGCCCCCACCTATATAAGGAGGGATAGGGGCGCACCCCAAGGTATCCCCTTTCCCTAGGCCCCCAAGAAACCGTAGGTTGGCCGCCGCCCCCCTCTCTAGTTGCGACAAATCTAGATCTCCTCTAAACCGCTACCGACTAGCTAAACTATAGTTGCTAGCTACCTCTAAACCTTGGCCCTCTAAACCCTAGATCCCCGGGGCTCCCTCTACTCCACCATACTCGCTCTGGCTTAGGCGAAGCCCTGCGTGATCTCCCCTCTACTTCCGACACCACGCCGTCGTGCTGCCGGAATCGCGAGGAGAGAGCTACAACCTCCGCTGCCTGCTGGAACAAGGGAGAGGAAGGTCTTCATCGAGTACCGTACGTGTGACCGACTGCAGGAGCGCTGCCGGAACGTGGTGCCGGAAGGATCGTCTATGCGATCTTGAAGTCGGCAAGTGAACGACTACATCACCCACGAGAATCTGCTCTCGTTAACCGCTTTGGATCTTTGAGGGTTAGTACTCTATCAACTTGTTGCACCGATCTAGTAGATATATCTTAGCTTCATTATAGATTAGATCTTGATTGTGTGTTCATGCGGTAGAATTTTTTTGTTTTCCATGCTATGAACCCCTACATCGATACCAAGCCAGCACTCGCAAAAAGCAATGAAGCAGGCGACGTGGAGAAGAGAATTTGGTGAGAGATGATGGATCTGAATGCCATAGAAGAACAATAGTCCACGAAGAAAATCGTGGACTGGCAGCGAAAGGCCACGAAGAACAAAAGCGACAAACATCACACGAAACCCTCCGGGTGGACGGGGAGTTACCTCATCGCCGGGGACCCTAACGGCGTCCTTGTCCTGCGGGATTAAACCCGCCTCACGCAACTTGCGCAGGTTGCCCTCGCGCGTCACGGAGCACTTCCACCCACCTTCGGTGACACGAGCGGTGGTGGTGCCCTTCTTGCCGCCGGCAGCAGCACTGGTACCCGCTCCGGTGGAGGCCTTCTTCGATTTCCCCATCGCGGTGCGTCGACGGCGACAGTGTGCGTGCAAGAACGAGGAAGGGAATGATCGGAGAACATCCAGCACACAAAGGGAAAATCTCAAGAAAGCAAATGGCTAAGGTGAAAACAAACTACAGTTATCCCCATAGTGATAAGGACGAAGACGATGAACATGGACCGTTCATCTGGAAGACCAAACGCCAGGATCAGATCCAACTGTCCACGTGTCAACACAACAACGAACTGTCGCTCGCATGCCGTCCACTACACACGGAAACCGAGGAGACGCCGTAATTCTCGCCACGTCGCGCATGTATCCTACGAACCTGAAGTTAACAATGGCTGAATTAAAGTCTCTGCTCAAATCTTCGACTCGAACAGACACTCGTGGGCTACTCCCATAGAGAGCGCTGGTCGCGCACCCTATGAATTCTTCGACTGTGATCCTTCGGATCGATATGCAAAAACTTTTTAGCAACTTTGCCCCAACCAACGCTAAGTGAGTAACCTCCTCCCTGGCCACCCGAAACACCTCCGCGGTGATAAAATTTCGGATGCTGTGTATGCGACGCAAAGATAAAACCTACAGATAACATCTGATGGCCTGGTAACGCACCTAACTGTGCTCTACTAGTAAAAATCCGTGCCAACAGGCGCGATTAAAATCCCGACGGACATGTTGGGTACATCATTCTAAAACTACTGGGATTCGACTCCTATAAGACCTCAATGGCCTGCGTCGAATTACGCCAGCATCTGTTCCGGATTCGAGTCTAGGGACTCGAGTCTGAAGAAGATCGTGTTGTTTTGTCCTAAGACAATTAAATGACCCTTATCAGGCACACGCATCAACAATCCCTACACACTAAAATCTTTCTTTTCTCTGATAAACAGATGCAACCGAAAGATCAAAGAGTCCTCAGCCGAATCTGCGATTCGACTGAACACTCGGGGGCTAATGACATGGTTATACCCTGCGGGTACACGACATTAGCATACCTGGTCCAGCCCAAGGAAGGCCCACAAGAATATACGTGGCCCGTGGAGATTTTTGGGTGGCCCAAGCCCATGACATCTTCGGATCCTTGGAGAGCAAGACTAGAATGGATAGAATATTCAAAGGGGTAAACCCTAAAACTGTAACCGACTCGATCTGTGCCCGAGACCTGCCTAAACTCTATATAAAGGCTAGGAGGGCACAACGAGAGGCCAATCTTTTCCATCGCATACACACCTCCACGCTAGATCGCATCTGCGCACCCCTGTAACCTTCGGTTCCTCTGTAATCAAGAGCAGACAAGCAGGAGTAGGGTTTTCCCTCCGGGGGCCTGAACCTGGGTAAACTCGTGTCCCCTGGTTGCTTGTCTATTAACCGTTCCGCGATCTCTAGCACCCTCATCTTCTCCAAAACCCAAGATCATAACAATGGGCATTGACGAGTCGAAACCTCGTCAGTGAGCGCTATGGGCCAAGGCTCATTGACCTGTTGGCGGACTATGCTATGAAGCAGCAGGGGGAGGCCAAGAGCAGGAACTCTGGCTCCGAGGCCACTCCGGGTGCTGATGCCTAGGCTCTGGGGCTGTAGTGTAGGATAGTTTTATCTTCTTCCTCTTGTTGTAAACTTTTGCTGATGAACAATTTATCCTTGTGCCACACAGTGGATTTTGATGTATATAAGTTATATTTCGAGCTGTCACCAAAGATGTGTGTGATTTTCATACCCTTGTTTGTTGTTCTTTAGGGGCCTTCGGGCGAGGGACCCGTTGGTACTTCGAATGCTCCAGATCCGCGACCATCGTTGGATGATGCGTCGCAGCTTGTTTTTCTTCACGATCGCGTCTGTAGCTTGGAGAAGGAGATCCTTGGCGTTCGGGGCCATGCGGACGTGTGGAAGTCGAAGACTGAGCGGGCTACCGCCAGGGAGGAGTATCTGATGGGGGAGCTACGGCAGTTGAGCGAGCAACTGCAATGTGAGTTTTCTTGAGCTGCTGCTCATTTTCGGATGCGCCTTGTTGTCGCGTCACCTTATTCTGAGTTTTCTGCAGGTGCCAACCTTGTTCCAAGGGAGGAGAAGGAGCGCGTTGCGATTCAGATCAATTGCTTGACCCAACAGGACATGGAAGCTGGAGGCTTTTTCTGGATGGCCCGTGACCGGGCCACCGTCCTTGCGACGGTGCAAGATCATGTTCATTAGGTGTCGCGCGTGCGGAGGCAGGTGAAGACTTCCCTTGCGTCGATTCTGTACGTCATGTTCCCTCTAGACGAGGCACCGTCCACCTTTGGGGTTTGTTGTCGAAGTTTTGAGATGTGAGTCACGTGAGGGAGTTGGTGCGGCACCACGGGTGGTGGGTGGTGGCTGCCTTTTTTTGTTGTTCTGCATACGATGTCGATCTCGCAGCGGTGGCGGCTGGGCCGCCCCTTCGACCAGATGGTGGCCTCTAGGACATGCGCCCGCACTATGCGGCTGTTAGGCAGTATGCCAAAGAGATCGTGGACCTTTTTGAGCATCGGGCACACACGATTCTTCAGAATAGATAGACCCTATAAAAAGATAGATGTAAAACTTGTATATATTCGACTGGGCTTGTTATGCCCTTTTTCTGTAAAGTTTGTTTGTGCTAGCATGTGGTGCCTTTGTTGTATGCATGTCCTTTTCATTAGCCTGACGTGGTCAGCTACTCAGGTTACATGCGTTATTCTCAGTCGACGAAGTCATGAGGTGATGGGGAAATACCAATCGGGGTATACCCACGAAGCGGATTCGCCAAATGACTGGACCGCCGATGAGCCAAGCCCTAATGGTCGACTACCAATTCGACCCAGACGACTGGCGCCGACTGGAGGCCCAATGTAGCGACTCCAATAGAAAGCCCACTAGCACTTATAAACCCTAACTGGCTGCATATATAAATCCACCAGGGGCACCCCCACGGGGTATCCTCTGCTACATTAGATTAGATCTAGTCTCTCCCTCCGCCTACGGCGGCTCCCATGTAAACCAATCTATGATCATATACTGGATTGATAGCAGGACGTAGCGATCCTCCACCGAGGGGACGTGAACCTAGGTACATCGTGTGCCAATCTCGCTCCCGGATTCTCCTACGTTGCCTTGCTCCCTCTATGTAAGCTACCCCTAGTAGCATCTGCCGTGCAATACCACGACAGTTGGCGCCCACCGTGGGGCAAACGGTGCTTGGAGGGTGATAATCCGGGCAGGATCCCTCACCAGATCGTTTACCAGATCACATCAAGCTGAGTCTAGAAAATCGCCGGCCAACGCGATGTCCTCTTGATAAATCTCGCAGGGAAACTATACAGCGGCTGAGTTTTTAATCTCTAACTTTTTTAATTGTTGCTCTGCCATGTGATTATTTTATTTGGATCTAATATGTACAGCCGCTGCGGCCTTTAATTTGCTCAAATCCCGATCGGCAGCGGCGCGAGCCCGTTTGGCAATCAGGCATAGCTCGGCGCACTCCCTGCCAACACACAGCTCGCAGCTCGCGGGATGTCAGGCGGCAGGCACCCAAGAGGATTAGCTGGATGCATGCAAGCGAATTCTCTTTGATGGGTGCAAAGATTGGTGAGACATGCACTGATCGGTTCCTCCACACAAACGACCAAACATGATTGAGTCGCGACCTCACGGAGATAGGTGCCAAGCTTCGGTCATGGCCAGAAGTATGGGCCGAGAGGGGCTTTCATCCGCAGTCGTTCACATCCCTGATCGGATATATAGTTCAACCGACTGAACAAAAATACATTAAGAGGAGGCCGCACAATAGCAAAAATAATCTTCCATCGCTACCTGCACGTCTATAGCTATCATTTTCGATCCCGGACTCGCCATGCTCGCGGACTTGCGGTCATGGACTCGCCACGCTAACAGCTAAGTACATGCTATGAGTCCAAACATATATGCATCTTCATTCATTTTCCAAAGCCGACCATGCAGTCGCATATGACCCTTTCAGGGACCAAAATCATACTTGGGATCGGTTTCAGTTTTGTCTCATTGTATTCGTCCGTCAAGTAGTGAGGCTGGGTACCAAAAGGCCGACCTTGTCTCCGGTTCAATGCGCATCAGCCCCTCATGTTACCCGGCAAGCGTTTGATGCTGGAGGTCTGCCTACTCATGAAAAGACACGCATAAACCTTACGTATTGCTCATCGGTCCATATAACAAAAGTGCATTTTCTTCAACATCTACGAATCATACTGTTTACAAATGTTCAATATATTATGCAAGTACACCTTGATGCAATTGTATTTTTCCTTCTTTCAAGAAACGGCGTTTTTTCACCACTGCCGCTTCTGGGACTCGGGCGCGCTGGTCGCCCGGCTCGCCACTCGCTGGCCTGGGGACTTGAGCCCGCTGCTCGCTGCTCCGCTCGGGCTTCGGCGCCGCCCGTCGCCGGCTCGCCCTTCGCCGCTGGGAACTTCGGCGTCCGCTGGCTCTGCCTCGCTACCGCGCCTTCGGAGACTCGGCAATCGCCGGTAACTCGACCTCGCCACTCGGCACGCTACAGACAGCGTCGCTCGACCGTGCCACTCGTCGCGCTCGGGGGCTCGGCGCTCGTCGGTCGCTCGACCTCGCCACTCGCCGCGCTCGGGGATTCGGTGCCCGCCGGTCGCTCGACCTCGCCACTCACCGTGCTCGAGGACTCGGTGCTCGCCGATCGCTCGACCTCGCCACTCGCCGCGCTCGGGGACTCGGCGCTCGCCGGTCGCTCGACCTCGCCGCTCGCCATGCTCGGGTACTTGGCGTCCGCCGGTCGCTCAACCTCGCGACTCACCGCGCTCGGGGACTCGACGCTTGCCGGTCGCTCGACCTCGCCGCTCGCCATGCTCGGGGACTCGGCCCTCGCCGGTCGCTCGACCTCGTCACTCACCATGCTCGGCAGCAACGACTACTATTTTCAAAATATGCATCTTTAAAGATCCTCAAGTCGCCTCTACAAGCCAACTCGAGCCTCGGGGACTACTCCTAGGCATGCTGGGTGTACGCGTGGTTCCATGACCGCAGCTCGTCCTCGTCGACTCTCCACCGCGGACTCTCCACTCGCATACTCTCCATGCTCGGGGACTCGTCGCCGCGAACACTCGCGCTCGCGTACTCAACGCGCTCGGGGACTCGGCGTGCTACAGACAGCGCCACTCGCCGGTCGCTCGACCTCGCCACTCGCCACGCTCGGGGACTCGGCGTGCTACAGACAGCGCCACTCGCCGGTCGCTCGACCTCGCCACTCGCCACGTTCGGGGACTCGCCGTAACTAGCGGCTTCACCGACACCCTGCGTCTTTCGCCAGCTGGCCATCACCGACTGGCTCACGCCGACCGCCTCTCGCTTCACGGTTCTTTTCTCAGTTCAGGAGCTCGTCGCCGATTCACCATGACACATCGTCAAGACTCTTCGTGCCCTGCCTCAAGCCCGCGTCGAATCAACAACGCGCTCGGGGACTACTGATGGGGGAATACCAATCGGGGTATACCCACGAAGCGGATTCGCCAGCTGGATCGAGCCGACTGAAGCCAAGCCCTGAGCGGGTCGACTCGCCCAATTCGACGACTGGCGCATGCCGGACCCAGACGACTGGCGCCGAATGGAGGCCCTATGTAGCGACTCCAATAGAAAGCCCACTAGCACTTGTAAACCCTAACTGGCTGCATATATAAAGCCACCAGGGGCACCCCCATAGGGTATCCTCTGCTACCTTAGATTAGATCTAGTCTCTCCCTCCGTCTACGGCGGCTCCCATGTAAACTAATCTATGATCATATACTGGATTGATAGCAGGACGTAGTGATCCTCCACCGAGGGGACGTGAACCTGGGTACATCGTGTGCCAATCTCGCTCCCAGATTCTCCTACGTCGCCTTGCTCCCTCTACGTAAGCTACCCCCAGTAGCATCTGCCGTGCAATAGCACGACATGAGGTGAGGCGGAGCCCCCGAGCATGTTGTAGCGAAAAGTAATGCAAGGTAAAAATGTTTTTTGGGCGGGACACTTAGCTTTTATTTATATCGTAATCGAGGAGGTACATTGTTCGGCTGAGTAGCCTTGGCTATGTAGCCTTATTGAAAGTAAAGGGATAACTAGGGGTAGAAGCGTCGCATACGCGCAACGTTCCAGGGGTTGGAGTATTCGACTCCTGACGCGATGTCCCTGAGGCGATATGCGCCGCCTGGGATAACTTCTGTGACGATGTAGGGTCCTTCCCAGGGTGACTCGAGTTTTTCGGCCGCTCTTTTTTGAGTCGTAGGACGAGGTCTCCTTCGACGAAGGACCTTGGTCGTAGCCATCGGCTATGGTAGTTGCGGAGGCTCTGCTGGTAGACCGCTGAGCGAGCTACGGAGATGTCGCGTGCCTTGTCGAGTGTGTCGACGGCGTCTTCGAGTGCGGCCATCAATTCGGCTTCATTGTAGGCGATGACCCGTGGGGCCTTGTGGTGTACCTTGACAGGTAGTACGGCTTCGGCTCCGTGCACCATGAAGAAAGGTGTGAAGCCAGTTACGCTGTTTGGCGTTGTGCATAGGCTCTAGAGGATGGAGGGTAGCTCCTCTGCCCAGGCTCCCGCAAGCCGTTCGAGTGGGCTGAGCAGGCGCTTCTTGATGCCTCCGCCTATGAGGCCGTTGGCCTTTTTGACCCGCCCGTTGGTCTGCGGGTGCGCCACCGAGGCGTATGATATGTTAATGCCAAGGCCCTCGCAGAAGTCCTAGAATTCATTCGAGATGAAGTTCGATATGTTGTCTGTGATGATGATGTGCGGCACGCCGAACCTATAGACTATGGACGCAAAGAACTTGACGGCCGTTTTGCGGCTTTGGTTGGTGACGGGCATGGCCTCGATCCACTTGGTGAATTTGTCGACTGCGACCAGGAGGAAGACGTGGCCTCCTGGTGAGGACTTTGGCAGTTTGCCGATCATGTCGAGGCCCCATTGGGCAAAGGGACAGGCCAGTGGTATGGTCCTGAGCTCCAATCCTGGTGCATGTGGCTTTTCCGTGAACCTTTGGCAGCCATTGCACCTTCGGACGATGTCCTTAGAATTGTTCATGGCTATTGGCCAGTAGAATCCAGCTCGCAGAGCTTTGGCGACGAGGGTGCGGCTGCCTGCGTGGTGACCGCAGATGCCTTTGTGTATGTCTTGGAGGATGTTTTTGCCATCACCGACGGTAACGCATCTTTGTAGAATACCCGAAATGCTGCGCTTGTGTAGCTCTCCATTATGGAGAGTGAATGCTTTGGACCGGCGAGATATGTGCCAGGCATCTATCGGGTCGTCATGCAGTTCCTTGTTTAGCAGGTACCGAAGGTACGGCTGTATCCATGTCTCCTCAATCGCCATGACCTGCATCAGGCTGACGAGCTCGGCCTCTGTGTTGAGCTTTTCAAGCCCTTCGTGTCCTTCGTGTGGTGTAGCCCCCGAGTGATCTGCTTCTTCGGGTGATCCCTTGGGGAATTTCCTTTTGATAGAGGATACGTAGATTTGTTCGAGGAACACACCTGGTGGTACCCGTGCGCATGTGGAGCCGATGTTGGCGAGCCTGTCAGCTTCCTCGTTGCTTTCCTGTCCAACGTGCCAAAGCTCGCAACCGTTGAAGTCTCCTTCGAGTGAGTTGTAGAGCGCGCAGTGCGCGATCATGTTGGCGGCGTGGGCGTTGCATTCGTTCATCGTCTGCTGGATGACAAGGTTCAAGTCACGATAAATGACTAGGCGCGTTGCGCCGCAGATCTTTGCCATCCTCATGTCGTGGATGAGGGCCTCGTATTCGGCCTCGTTGTTGGAGGCGCTAAATTTCATCTAAAGAACGTATTTCATCTTATCACCTTGCGAGGACGTCAGTATGACACCAGCTCCTGCTCCAGCCTCGCGCTTGGAGCCGTCAAAGTGCATCGTCCATAACTGTGTCATGTCCGGGGTGTTCGGCAGCTGGAGCTCCATCCAGTGGACTAGGAAGTCAGGGAGGACCTAAGATTTGATCGCCTTACGCCGCTCGTAGACTATGTCTAGAGGGGATAGCTCGATGCCCCACAGGGCTACGCGTCCCATGGCTTCGGGGTTGTTCAGGATGTTGGACAGTGGCGCCTCGTTGACGACCATTATCTGATGCTCCTAGAAGTAGTGGCTCAGCCGATGAGCCGTCATGAACATGCCGTAGGCGAGTTTCTGGTAGTGAGGGTACCTCTGTTTTGTTGGCGTCGGTACCTTGCTGAGGTAGTAGATTGGGCGTTGGACCCCATGGGTCTTGCCATTTTCGGGTCGTTCAACCACGAGTATGGTACTTGCCACCTGGTGCGTGGCTGCGATGTATAGCAGCAGTGGTTCTCGCTCCTTGGGCGTGACCAGGACAGGTGAGGTGGAGAGCAGCCGCTTGAGTGCTTCTAATGCGTTGTCTGCTTCGGGTGTCCACTCGAACTTGTTAGCTTTTCGTAGCAGCTGGTAGAAAGGCAGGGCCTTCTCTCCCATGTGGCTGATGAATCTGCTCAGCGCCACGATGCGCCCAGCTTGTTGCTGGACACCTTTGATGTTCTTCGGCTTCTCCATGGTCAGTATGGCTCGGATTTTCTTCGGATTCGCTTTGATTCCCTGTTGGGAGATGAAGTAGCCGAGTAGTTGGCCAGATGGGACGCCGAAGGCACACTTTTATGGATTCAGCTTGATCTTGTAGTGATCAAGGTTATCGAACGTCTCGCGGAGATCGTCGATCAGCGTCTTGGCTTCCTTGGTACTGATGACTATGTCGTCGACATACACTTGGATGTTGCGACCGATTTGGTTCTTTAGACACGCCTGCATGTTGGAGGTATGCCCTAGAGGCAATAATAAATGTAGTTATTATTATATCTTTGTGTTTATGATAAATGTTTACATTCATGCTATAATAGTATTAACCAGAAACATTAATACTTGTGTGATTTGTAAACTAAATTAGAGTCCCTGGTAAAGCCTCTTTATAATACTAGCTTGTTGATTAATAGATGATCGTGGTTTCTCGGTCATGAACATTTGAGATGTTATTGATAACAAGATCATATCATTAGGAGAATGGTATGATGTACATATCCTATAGATAAGCGTAGCATAAAGATAAAGTCATTTTAATAGTTCGATTGCTATAAGCTTTCTGATACATAGTAACCTAATTCCTTCGACCATGAGATCATGCTAATCACCATCACCGGAAGGATGCTTTGATGACATAAAACAACACACCGTAATTGGGTGGCTATAAAGGTGGCATTGAGTGTTCGGAAAGTATGGGTTGATGCACATGGATCAAGAGTGGGATTTGTCCATCCATATGACGGATAGATATACTCTGGGCCCTCTCGGTGGAATGTCATCCAATTAGCTTGAAAGCATGTGACTGGCTCACAAGGGATCACATATCACGGGAACGAGAAAATAGTACTTATCAGTAACGAGGTTGAACTAGGTATGCAGAGATACCGACGATCAAAACCTCGGATAAGTAGACTATCGTGAGACAAAGGGAAATTGGTATCATATGTAAGTGGTTCATTCAATCGCGAAGTAATCGTAGAAATATGTGGGAGCCATATGAATTTCCAGATTCCTCTATTGGTTATTGATCCGAGAAGTGTCTCGGTCATGTCCGCATAATTCACGAACCGTAGGGAGATACACTTAAGGATTTGATGTTGTTTAGTAGATATGGAATGTTAATAGGGATACCGAATGTTGTTCGGAGTCTCGGATGGGATCCGGGATATCACGAGGAGATCCGGAATGGTCCGGAGAATAAGATTCATATAAGGAAAGTCCTATTTCGGAGTTCGGGAAAGTTTCCGATGATTTCATCGGAGAGGTTCTAGAAGGGTCTAGAAGGTTCACCAAACCAGAAGGGGAATGGTCCATGAATGTGTCATGGATATGTGGAATGATTGGATCATATCCTAGGTCAATTGGTGTTGGCATTTGCAAGAGAGAAATAAAGCTCTAAATTGAAAGTCAAACGGGAAGTTTGAAAAGTCAAACTGGAACAATGGTTTCCTAGTGGGAGAAGAAACAAGTCCTTCTCTCAAACCAACTTGGGTTTGGGTTTGGATTCAAACCCACCCCTCCCAAGGCTGCCCCCCTCTCATAAATAGAGGGGAAGGGCTGCCCCAACACCACAAGCACAAGCCCTCCCCAAGCCAAGCCGCCGCCGCCGCCCGCGCGCCGCCGCCGACTCCTCGTCGCCGCCACCCTAGCCACCGCTGACACCTCCTCCTCCCGGATCTCTAAACCCTAGTTTTCCAGGAAACCCTAATCCACCATAACTCACATCCGGCTTAGGCGAAGCCCTGCGGGATATTCCCTCTATTTCCGACACCACGTCGTCGTGCTGCCGGAATTACGAGGGAGAACTACAACCTCTACTGCCTGCTGGAACAAGGGAGAGGAAGGTCTTCATCGAGTACCGAACGTGTGACCGACTGTGGAAGCGCTTCCGGAACGCAGCGCCGGAAGGATCGTCTACGCGATCTTGAGATCGGCAAGTGTACGACTACATCACCCACGAGAATCCGCCCTCGTTAACCACTTTGGAATCTTCAAGGGTAAGTTCCTCTATCGACTTGTTTATACAATCTAGTAGATAGATCTTGGCTTGTTTGTGTGCATGCAGTAGAGTTTTTTTGTTTTCCATGCTACGAACCCCTACAGTGGTATCAGAGTCGTGTCTATATGTAGATCTGTTGCATGAGTAGAACACAATGGTCATTGTGGGCGGTGGTGCTTTTATTATCAATTGATTTTTGTGTACTTTGCATCTTTCGGTATGATGGGATGAAGCGGCCCGGGCTAACCTTACATGACATTGTTCATGAGACTTACTCCACGCTCAACATGCAACTTGTATTGCATAAGTGGCTTTGCGGGTGCCTGTCTCTCCCATCATAGTATAGATCCAATTTACAACGGCCACTTGATAGTTCAAGCATCAACGTTGTGGTTCTTGTTCATAAGTTAGACGACACTTATTGAAAGCCCCAAACCACGTAAAATATGCAAAGAAAATTAGAGGCGTCTAACTTTGTTTTGCAGGGGTGTGCTGTGATGTGATATGGCCATGATTGTGATTATATTTGATGTATGCAATGTTCCTTATTGTAAGTTGGCAACCGGCAGGAGCCATATGGTTGTCTTTAAATTCCGTTAAGGCCTGCGTGTCTATTCAAAGTAGTTGTAATAGTTGAACCTGGTGGACGACAACCATGAAACGGCGCCATTGACCTTGACGCCATACCGGTGATGATGGAGATCATGTTCGTGCTTGAAGATGGAGATCGGAAGCACAAGAAGAAAGGCCATATCATATCACATATTATGAATTGCATGTGATGTTAATCCTTTATGCATATTGTATTGCTTAGTTTACGACGGTAGCATTATAAGATGATCCCTCAAGCACACAAATGTGTTCATCCTTAGTAAGCACCGTTGCTAAAGCTCGTTGTTTCGAAGCACCACGTGATGATCGGGTGTGTTAGATTCTGCGAGTGTGTACAACGTGAGCAAGCCAGATTTGCTCATGCGGAAGCTAAGGTTTGATCTTGACGAGCCTAGCATGTACAAACATGGTCTTGGAACACGAATCACCGAAAGGTAAAGCATGAGTCATATAGTAGATATGATGAACATGTTGATTGTTCGCCATTGAAGCTACATCAACTCTCGTGATGATCGGTTTTGATGTGGTGGATTTGGTTCGTGTGATCACTAAATCAATGTGAGGGATATTGTTTTGAGTGGGAGTTCACCTAGATTAATTTAACTATTAATTAGAACTCAATTTGTCATAAACTTAGTCTAAACTATTGCAAATATGTTGTAGATCAATGGCGTCCCCTACCATCAATTTTAATGCGTTCCTAGAGAAAGAAAAGTTGAAAAACAATGGAAGCAACTTCGTGGATTGGTTCCGCAATTTGAGGATTGTCCCCAATGCTGGTAATTTGACCTATGTGCTGGATGCCATTGGGTGACCCTTGCAGCTCTTGCTACCGATGAAGTAAAGAATGTTTACCTCACTCGGAAGAATCAAGACTCCATAGTTCAGGTGCTATCTTGTATGGTTTGGAATCGAGCTTGAAAAGGTTTGAGAACCATGACCCACATGATATTGTCCGTGAACTCAAAATGATATTTGAGGCTCACGCGGCAGTTGAGAGTTATGAGGCTTCTGAAAAGTTCTTTAACTGCAAGATGGAAGAGGGCAGCTCCGTCAGTGAACATGTGCTTAAGATGTCTGGGCACGCAAACAAGCTCCAAACTTTGGGTATAGTGATTCCTAATTCTTTGGGGATTCACCGTGTCCTCCAATCACTACCACCAAGTTACAAGAACTTTGTGATGAACTACAATATGCAAAACATGGACAAGACGTTGCCAGAACTCTTCTCCATGTTGAAATCTTCAGAAGTGGAGATCAAGAAAGAGCACCAAGTGTTGTTGGTCAATAAGACCACCAAATTCAAGAAGAAAGGCAAGTTTAAGAAAAAGGGAAACTTCAAGAAGGGCAGTAAGAAAGTTACCGCGCCGGCAAAGAAGACCAAGGCCGGGCCTAAGCCTGATACTGAGTGCTTTTACTGCAAGGGAGAAGGTCACTGGAAGCAGAATTGCCCAAAGTACTTGGCGGATTTGAAGAACGGCAACATCAAGAAGAAAGGTATATCCGATATACATGTTATTGATGTGTATCTCACTAGTAATCGTAGTAGTGCCTAGGTATTTGATGCTGGTTCGGTTGCTCATATTTGTAACTCGAAACAGGTACTGCAGAATAAACGGAAGCTAGCGAAAAACAAGGTGACGATGCGCGTTGGAAATAGATCAAAGATTGATGTGATCGCGGTCGGCACGCTACCTCTTCATCTACCATTGGGATTAGTTTTATACTTAAATAATTGTTATTTGGTGCCTGCGTTGAGCATGAACATTATATCTGGATCATGTTTATTGCGAGACGGTTACTTGTTTAAGTCCGAGAATAATGGTTGTTCGATTTATATGAGTAATATGTTTTATGCACATGCACCTTTGATAGATGATCTATTCTTATTAAATCTCGATTGTAGTAATACACACATTAATAACATTGAGGCTAAACATTTGAAATTGAGGGATAACATGAACTATATGTGGCACTGTCATCTTGGTCACATTGGAATGAAACGTATGAAGAAACTCCATTCTGATGGACTTCTTGAATCACTTGATTTCGAATCACTTGAAAGATGCGAAGCATGTCTAATGGGTAAAATGACTAAGACTCCATTTTCTGGTATGATGGAGCGAGCTACGGACTTATTGGAAATCATACATACCGATATGTGTGGTCCAATGAGTGTAGCATCGCGCGGTGGTTATCGTTATGTTCTTACCTTCACGGGTGACTTGAGTAGATATGGGTATATCTATTTCATGAAACATAAGTCCGAAACTTTCGAGAAGTTTAAGGAATTTCAAAGTGAGGTAGAGAATCAGCGTAACAAGAAGATTAAATTTCTACAATCTGATCGTGGAGGTGAATATCTAAGTTACGAGTTTGGCGAGCATTTGAAAAAATGCAGAATACTTTCACAATTGACACCGCCGGGAACACCACAGCGTAATGGTGTGTCCTAACGTCGTAATCGAACTCTCTTAGATATGGTTCGTTCTATGATGTCACTTATAGATTTACCGCTATCGTTTTGGGGTTATACATTAGAAACAACCGCATTCACTTTAAATAGGGCACCATCTAAATCCGTTGAAACGACACCGTATGAATTATGGTTTGGGAAGAAACCTAAATTGTCGTTCCTTAAAGTTTGGGGTTGCGAAGCTTATGTAAAGAAGTTACATCCCGATAAACTTGAAACCAAAGCGGAAAAAATGCGTCTTCATAGGATACCCGAAGGAAACTATTGGGTATACCTTCTATCATAGATCCAAGGGCAAAATCTTCATTGCTAAGAATGGATCCTTTCTAGAGAAGGAATTTCTCTCGAAAGAAGTGACTGGAAGGAAAGTAGAACTCAACGAGGTTGTTGAACCTTCTCTCGAACTTGCGAGTAGCGCAGCACCGGAAGAAGTTCCTGTGGCGCCTACACCAATAAGAGAGGAAGCTAATGATGATGATCATGAAACTTCGGTTGAAGTTGCTACAGAGCCTCGCAGGTCAACGAGAACTCGTACCACTCCTGATTGGTATGATCCCATTATGAGTGTCATGTTGGTGGACAACACCGATGACCCTACGACATATGAGGAACCGATGATGAGCCCAGATTCCAATAAATGGCAAGAAGCCATGAAATCCGAGATTGGATCCATGTACGAAAACCAAGTATGTACTTTGGTGGACTTACCGGATGGCCGGAAGGCTGTCGAGAATAAATGGATTTTCAAGAAGAAAACAAATGCTGATGGTAATGTTACTGTCTATAAAGCTTGACTTGTCGTAAAAGGGTTTCGACAAATTCAAGGAGTTGACTACGATGAGACTTTCTCACCAGTAGCGAAGCTAAAGTCTGTGAGGATTATGTTAGGAATCGCTGCATATTACGATTATGAGATATGGCAGATGGATGTCAAAATGGCGTTCCAAAATGGAGACATTGATGAAGAGTTGTATATGATGCAACCCAAAGGTTTTGTCGATCCTAAAAGATGCTAACAAGGTGTGCAAACTTCAACGGTCCATATATGGATTGAATCAAGCATCCCGAAGTTGGAATCAACGTTTTGATAAGGTTATCAAAAGCTTTGGTTTTATACAAACTTATGGAGAAGCTTGTATTTACAAGAAAGTGAGTGGGAGCTCTGTAGCATTCTTAATACTATATGTAGATGACATATTGTTAATTGGGAATGATGTAGACCTTCTTAATAGTGTCAAGGATTATTTGAATAATAGTTTTCAATGAAAGATCTTGGCGAAGCAGCTTACATATTAGGCATAAAGATTTATAGAGATAGATCGAGACGCTTAATATCATTGTCACAAAGTACATATTTGGACAAAATTCTAAAGAGGTTTGGAATGGAAGACAGTAATAAAGGGTTCTTGCCCATGTTGCCCAATATGACCTTGAGTAAAACTCAAAGTCCTGCAACGGCAGAAGATAGAGAAAGGATGAGTAAGACTCCCTATGCCTCAGCCATAGGATCTCTTATGTATGCCATGCTATGTACTAGACCCGACATTGCATATGCTGTTAGTTTAACTAGCAGATATCAAAGTGATCCAGGAGTGGATCATTGGACAACGGTTAAAAACATCCTTACGTACTTGAGAAGAACTAAGGATATGGTTCTTTCTTATGGAGGTGATGAACAGCTCATTGTTAATGGTTACACCGACGCTAGTTGGAACACCGATCCGGATGATTCTAAATCTCAATCTGGATACGTATTTACTTTGAATGGTGCAGCAGTTAGCTGGAGGAGTGGAAAGCAAATCGTTGTGGCGAGATCTTCAACTGAATTGGAATACATAGCTGCTTCGGAGGCTTCACAAGATGCGATATGGATGAAGGAGTTCATTACAGAACTCGGTGTGGTTCCAAGTGCGCTGGACCCAATGTCTATCTATTGTGATAACATGGGCGCCATAGCCAATGCGCAAGAACCAAGGTCACAAAAGAAGCTGAAGCACATCAAGCTACGTTTTCACGCTATTCGAGAGCATGTCCAAGATGGTGACATAAAGATTTGCAAAGTACACACAGATCTGAATGTGGCGGATCCGTTGACTAAACCTCTCCCGAGGGCAAAACATGACCAACACCAAACTGCCATGGGTGTTCGGTATATTACTATGTAATCTAGATTAGTTGACTCTAGTGCAAGTGGGAGACTGTTGGAGATATGCCCTAGAGGCAATAATAAAAGTAGTTATTATTATATCTTTGTGTTTATGATAAATGTTTACATTCATGTTATAAAAGTATTAACCGGAAACATTAATACTTGTGTGATTTGTAAACTAAATTAGAGTCCCTAGTAAAGCCTCTATGTAATACTAGCTTGTTGGTTAATAGATGATCATGGTTTCCCGATCATGAGCATTGAGATGTTGTTGACAACAAGATCATATCATTAGGAGAATGATATGATGGACATACTCCTATAGATAAGCGCAGCATTAAGATCAAGTCATTTCAATAGTTCGTTTCCTATAATCTTTCTAATACAGAGTAACCTAATTCCTTCTACCATGAGATCATGCTAATCACCATCACCGGAAGGATGCTTTGATGACATCAAACACCACACCGTAACTGGGTGGCTATAAAGGTGGCATTAAGTGTTCAGAAAGTATGGGTTGATGCACATGGATCAAGAGTGGGATTTGTCCATCCATATGACAAATAGATATACTCTGGGCCCTCTCGGTGGAATGTCATCCAATTAGCTTGCAAGCATGTGACTGGATCACAAGGGATCACATATCACGGGAATGAGAAAAGAGTACTTATCGGTAATGAGGTTAAACTAGGTATGCAAAGATACCGACGATCAAAACCACAGATAAGTAAACTATCGTGAGACAAAGGGAAATTGGTATCGTATGTAAGTGGTTCATTCGATCACGAAGTAATCGTAGAAATATGTGGGAGCCATATGAATTTCCAGATTCCTCTATTGGTTATTGATCGGAGAAGTGTCTCGGTCATGTCCACATAATTCACGAACCGTAGGGATACACACTAAAGGATTTGATGTTGTTTAGTAGATATAGAATGTTAATAGGGATACCGAATGTTGTTCGGAGTCTCGGATGGGATCCGGGATATCATGAGGAGATCCAGAATGGTCCGAAGAATAAGATTCATATAAGGAAAGTCCTATTTCGGAGTTCGGGAAAGTTTCCGATGATTTCATCGGAGAGGTTCTAGAAGGGTCTAGAAGGTTCACCGAACCGGAAGGGGAATGGTCCATGAATGTGTCATGGATATGTGGAATGATTGGATCATATCCTAGGTCAATTGGTGTTGGCATTTGCAAGAGAGAAATAAAGCTCTAAATTGAAAGTCAAACAGGAAGTTTGAAAAGTCAAACTGGAACAATGGTTTCTTAGTGGGAGAAGAAACAATTCCTTCTCTCAATCCAACTTGGGTTTGGGTTTGGATTCAAACCCACCCCTCCCAAGGCTGCCCCTCTCATAAATAGAGGGGGAGGGCTGCCCCAACACCACAAGCACAAGCCTGCCCCGAGCCAAACCGCCGCGCCCTCTCCGCCGCCGCCCCGCCGCCGCCTCGCGCCGCCGCCATCTCCTCGTCGCCGCCGCCCTAGCCGCCGCCGACACCTCCTCCTCCTCCCGGATCTCTAAACCCTAGTTTTCCGGGAAACCCTAATCCACCATAACTCGCATCCGGCTTAGGCGAAGCACTGCGGGATCTTCCCTCTACTTCCGACACCACGCCGTCGTGCTGTCGAAATCACGAGGGAGAACTACAACCTCCGATGCCTGCTGGAACAAGGGAGAGGAAGGTCTTCATCGAAAATCAGAGCGATGATGCGGAACGCAGCGCCGGAAGGATCGTCTACGCGATCTTGAGATCGGAAAGTGTACGACTACATCACCCATGAGAATCCGCTCTCGTTAACTGCTTTGGAATCTTCAAGGGTAAGTTCCTCTATAGACCCGTTGCTACAATCTAGTAGATAGATCTTGGCTTGTTTGTGTGCATGCGGTAGAATTTTTTGTTTTCCATGCTACGAACCCCTACACTGCATGCACCTCTGGTACGTGGCACCTGCGTTCTTCATCCCGAAGGGCATGGTGTTGTAGCAGAACACCCTGAACGGCGTGATAAACACCATTTTCTCCTGATCTCCGACCTTCAGACGAATCTGGTTGTAGCCTGAGTAGGCATCGAGGAAGGAGAGTTTATCGCATACTGCAGTCGAATCGATGATCTGATCGATCCACGGTAGAGGGAAGGAGTCCTTGGAGCAGTGCTTGTTGAGCGACGTGAAGTCTACGCACATCTGAAGGATGTCCGTGTCCTTTTTGGGGACTAGCACAGTGTTGGCTAGCCACTCACTCTCCTTGATTTCTCGGATGAAGTTGGCGTCGAGGACTCTATTGACTTTGATTCCAACTGCTTCTGCTCGTGGTTTGGACAGTCATCGGATCGACTGCTTGACCGGCCTTGCGTCCGGGAACATATTGAGTGCGTGCTCGGCGAATTCCCTGGGAACTCCTGGCATGTCCGCAAGACACCAGGCGAAGATTTTCCAGCGCTCACGAAGGAATTTTATGAGCATGCTTTCCTATGCGGGGCTAAGGTCGTTGGCGATCAGCGCCATCTTGGAGACATCGGTTGGGTGGACCTGCACCTTTCTCGTGTTGACTGTGGAGTCGAACGACATGTCAGGTGAGTTTTTTCTGGCGTCTGGGGGTGCCCCGTTGTCTGTCACTTCTCGGAGCCCCGTGAGCTCCTCCTTCATGCCGAACGACTGGGAGATTTTGTTGAATTCTCTATCGCAGTGGCCCGATTGGGTGAAGCTCCCCTGGACTGTGATGACCCACTTGGGCCCTGGCATCTTGAGCAGCAGGTATGCGTAGTGCGGTACTGCTAGGAATCTTGCGAACACTACACGCCCGAGGATGGCGTGGTACTGTGATGGCCAATCCACCACTTAGAACTCGAACCGCTCGCACCAAAAGTTTTTGGGCTTGCCGAAGATGACATCGAGCCATATCTTTCCTAGGGGATATATGCCTTTGCCTGGGACTATGCCGTGGAACGTTGTATCGGATTGTTCCAGTGCTGAATCAGAGATCCGAGGTCTTTGGCGTCAACATCAGGTTGATGCCGTTGCCGCCGTCCATGAAGACACGACTCATCTCGAATCCTCCGATCTGCGCCTCGAGCACCAGGGCAGCATGACCTAGGCGAGGGATTTGGTGGGGATAGTCCGAATGATCGAACGTGATGCAGGACTCCGAGCCACTGAGGTACTCAGGGATGGCTGGCGGAGCGGTTACAGCAAGGCAGACCCGTTGAGTGATCTTCTCTTGCACTCTATTGGTAGGGCGTCCCTTCTGGATCATGAGGGATCCTTTCGGCGGTGGGTATCCAGCTGTGCCATTGTTTGGCGCAGGTACGATTGCTGGATTCGACGGTCCCACGGGTGGTGGTGGAGGAGCTCCGTGGGCGATGTCACGTGGTGCAGGTGCGGGTCCGAACCCAGGGTTCATGATCTGGCATAACATTTGGGTGAGGCCCTCGCTGAGTTTCTGGAACTCGCGGCAGTCCCTGAGCATGTGGTTGGCCTTCTTTTTGCCATCCTGCTTGTCGATGTAGAAGTGGATGGTACACGGTCCCAACAACTTTTTGTATGCCAAGGGTTCGTCTTCATAGCCACGACGCTGCCATGTTTGTGTTGGGCGTCCTCCGTCGCGGAAGTTGCCTCCGCGGTATCCTCCGTTGCTGTGGTTGTTGTCATTGTGGCGTTCGGCGTAGCCATCCGCAACCATGTCGGGTCCGTCGCGATCGTCGTAGATGCGTGATCTTCGTTTGCTATAGCATTCGCGCCTGCGGCCGTATTCTTCCTCGTCATCTGAATGTGCTCGGTGGAGGGAATCCTCGCCATCTGCCCACCTGTTGACGATGTCCATGAGGTGGTCGAGTGTCTTGGGCTTGACGCACCCAAGTTCTTCCTTGAAGTCCGGACGTTTGACTCCGTCCTTGAAGGCGTCGATCATCCTCTCCTCGGAGATGTGTGCTGCGGAGTTCTTGATGTTGGACCAGCGCAAGATGTACGAGCGAATGGATTCACCCATACGTTGAGTACAGGCCCGCAGTTCCTCGATCGAGGCTGGCCTCTTGCTGGTGCCCTTAAAGTTTCGGATGAAACTGTACGCCAGCTCCTCCCAGCTTTGGATGGAGCCTGAGGATAGGCTGCTAAGCTAGATCCGGGCTGCACCTGTCAGCTGCAGCTGAAGGCATTGCAGGGCGGTGTTCTTGTTGCCACCGTGCAGCTTGACGGACGAGAGAGGGTCGCTGAGCCCGGCCTTCGGATCCTGCATGCCGTCGAACTTCGGAGTGTCCGAAGGAAGCTTGAAATTTTTCAGCATCCGCATGCGCCGAACAGATCTGCTGAAGCATCGAGCTCCGCATAGTTCTCCGTCGTCATCCTCTTCGGATTTGGTTGAGCACGCGCGTTTGGCACGTGCCTTGTCGACCTTGCGCTGAGCGAGGTTGTTTCGGGCGTCGTAGTCACGGCTGCGACGTCTTGGGCTCTTGCGTCGTCGAGGTAGATCGTGCTTGTCCTCTTCCTCGTCGAATGAGGGTGTGGGGCTACGGTTGAATCTGACCGTAGCCTTTTTCTTTGGCTCCGCAGGAGCTTCTTCGTGGAGCGCAGCTCCGACGAGTCCGAGTCCGGCTAGTGCGTACTTGTGCATGGCACTCTTCGGGTCCCCCACCGGAGGTGGATGGGATGCGAGGTACGTGGTGGTTGCCATGATCGCAGCCTGCGGCGTCTTCGGTGATGTTGCCGTAGACGTCCATATCCATGAAGGACGTGTTGAGGGTTTTGGTGACCTCACGTCGCACGGCGGGGTCCATGTTATCTGTGCAATAGTGATGCTTGTTTGCGTGATTGCCGTGCGAGCTGGAGCCACCAGCGGCTGAGAGCGCAGCTTTCCACGTGCTAGACTCCGAAGCTGCCTGCTTGCGTATGTCGAGTTCCTCCTGCAGTTTTACTTGCATGTTGTGCTCGCCGATGAGGACGAGGTGGTATGCCATCAGCAGATCCCGTGAAGAATTCACAGGTAGGATCTTGTTGCCCGCCACAGCTTCGCGTGCCTAGCGCCAGCCATCCTTGTTGAGGTTGATCCTCTGATAGGCGGCAGTGTCGCCCTCGTTGGGCTGGAGGGGCGGCTGCCCTCCGTTTCCTCTGTTCCCAGCCTGCGGGTTGGGCGGTAGATTTGGTGGTGGGTTGGGTGTGCTTGAACCTGGTGGCACTTCCAATTCACCATGGATGACCACGTCGCACTGGTAGCGCCTGCGGATTGGATTGCTGCTGCCGCAACTTTCGGATCCAGAATCGTAGGTTCCTTCGTCTGATGGAGGGCCGTACAGATCTGAGTTGCAGCAGCTGCTGCCATAGGACTCATCTATCAGCGTCGACGTGCGTAGCACGCCGATGGGTGGGACCCACGAAGCGGGCCTAATGGATGGTGGTGGCACCCGCTCTAGGAGGCGGAGAGTGCCGGTCTGCCCCACCTAGAAGCAGAAGCTCCCGAACAGAATCTCGAGCCCGTCGCCTACGGGCTCGAAATCCTTCATGGTGGCTGGCGAGTGGGTGGTGAAGTCGAAAGCGCCGAAGAGGAGGTGGCTCTCCATCGCCGAGGAGTTGTAGATCACTTCGGATGGGACCGTCACGATCGCACAATCAGCGCCCCCGATTCCCATAGACGGCGCCAATTGACGAGGTTTAATCTCTTCAATGCCCATTGTTATGAGCTTGGGTTTTAGAGAAGGTGGGGATGCTGGAGATCACAGAACGGTTAGCAAACAAGCAACGCGGGGACATGAAGTTTATCCAGGTTCAGGCCCCCGGAGGGAAACCCTACTCCTGCTTGTCTGCTCTTGATTACGGCAGAACCGACAGTTACAGGGGTGCGCAGATGCAATCTGGCGTGGAGGTGTGTATGCGGTGAGAGGTGCCCTCCTCGCCGTGCCCTCCTAGCCTTTATATAGATAGGCAGGTTCCGGACGTAGGTCGAGTTGGTTATAGATTAGGGTTTTCCCTTTAAAAATTCTATCTACTCTAGTCTTGTTCTCCAAGCATCCGAAGGCGTCATGGGCTTGGGCCACCCGGAATCTCCGTAGGCCGCATATCTTGCAGTGGGCCTTCCTTTGGACTGGACTAGGTATGCTGATGTTGTGTACCCGTGGGGTATAACTATGTCACATGTAAGTTGTTCAATCCTATCAACTATAAGAGTTCTTTGAGGCACACTGGGTTCACAGGTTGGAACATATCACTGGACGACTCAATGAACATGAAGCTAGTGTCGAGCATCTTACTATCATGATCTCTTGGAATAAACCGAGAACTAGACTAAGCAAACATGGAACAATTAATAATGAGTTACATCATCACATCATGGAGGAGAAGAAGCGCATAAGACAAGTTTTACTGAAAAATTGTGTTGTTGTGTATACTTTAAGTCTTTATTTGCAGCATTTTATATATAATTTTTTTGGATCCTAACTCTAGGTCCATAGATTCTAGCTTCGCCCCGGGCTCTCTAAATTTCAGGACCAGCCCCGTATGCGTCCTACACCTTGTTTTTGTCGAATGCCGGGCCTACAACTTCTTCATTTGATCCTCCCAATCCCGTCTTTTACCCTCCTCCTCATTGTCCTCTTACTTCCCTATCTTCCTTCTTCGCGGTGCCTTTTAGGACACCCGACAACTTAAACACCCGTTTAAAAATTCTCTAGGTTATACTATCTTCATTTAAGACTTTTTAGCATGAAAGTAATATTTAGCTAAAGATATTGCTCTCTCTGAGCGCAATAAACATACACTAAGTGTACAAACCGCGTGCTCATATAACTTGCAAATAATATCAATTAATATGTTTAAAGTAAATACGTTTGTGTTTGATCCTAACCGAGGGGGGCTCCACAATTAACAAATGCACTGTTTTTTTTTGCGGTAGCTCTAGACCTCAAAGATGTCCCTTTTTATGTTGTGTGAGTACTTAAAGGATATCCTTAAACGGTTAGAATATAGACTTTGGATAATGCAAAAACTTTTGGATGAAAGCTGTAGCCCTATTGGGTAGGGTCCTTAGAGCATCTCCACTCGGTGGGCGTTTGCAGCCCAAAAATCCGGCGCTATTTAGTGCCATATGAATGCAACTTTTGAAAAATAGTTGAATTCACATTCGTGTTTTCCAGGCAGGCGCGTTTTCGGTAAATTGGCGATATTTTACCACAATTCGGCTTAAATTTGCATAGTTCGGCATAAAAATGGATACAAAGCATAGTTCACCATAGTTTGGTATAAAATAAAACACAACATAGTTGGCATAGTTCGGTATAGAATGAAACATAACATAGTGCGACCAGATCATCCTCTAGCTATGTGTTGTCTCAGTGTATCCATATGTGCTTGACCAGATCATTCTGCAACTGTTGATGCACAGTCGTGTCTCGGATCTCCTGATGCATAGTGATAAAGGCAGCCAACGATGCCGACACCTGGTGATCAGGCTCTGCAAGAGGCCCCTGTCTGTAGTATGGTTGCTCCTGCTCGACCTCATCCACTAGATGCTTCCTCTCGTCCTCAATGATCATTTTGTGCACGGTCAACCAAACAGTTCATCACTACCTACATCTGATCTTCCAACTAGGTCATAGTAGGGAACCAGACAGCTACAAATCTCTGTTGGAGCATACCAAATGCCCGATCGACGTCCTTCCTTCAAGCTTCTTGTTCCTTGGAAAATTGTGAATGCTTAAGCACGGGGCTTGAGATAGTCTTCACAAATGTTAACCATCTTGGATAGATGCCATTTGCAAGATAGTATCCCTTGTTGTAGTGGTATCCATTGATCTCAAAGTCCACCGGGGGATCATGACCCTCAAAAAGCTTGGCGAAGATAGTAGAGGACCGGAGGACACTAATATCATTGTTCGATCCTGCCATGCGAAAGGAGTAACAAATACAGAGATCATGTGTAGCAATTGCCTCGAGTATCACGCTATAACCTCCTTTGTGGCCTTTATACATTTCCTTCCATGCAAATGGATAGTTCTTCCATTGGCAATGCATCTAGTCGATGCTTCCAAGCATCCTAGAAAATCGTCTTCTTTCATTGACTGCGAGGATCCGAGCAGTGTCTTCAGCAGTGGGTGATCTTAGAGATAATGGTCCAAACATTGCAATCACTGCCCTATAGAACCTGTACAAACATTCAATGGTGGCGGACTCGGTCATGTAGAGATAGTCATCGACATGGTCACCCGAAGCTCTGTATGCAAACAACCCCATCGCCACTGTGCTAAAGTAAGGAAAAATCTACCATGCCGGTGCAGTCCTTCTTGCATACGAAGTAGGGGGTCAAACTCCCAGATGGCATACACGATCTCGAGGAAGAGTTTCCGGCTCATCCTGAAATGGCGCTGAAACACGGCCTCTTCGTGCAATGGGTAGTCAGCGAAGTAGTCGGCATACAACATGCAATAGACCTCCATCCGCTGACTTGCTTTGCACTTTCGGCGTCCCTTCGCCGAGCCTCCATGCTTCGGCTCTGCATTCTGCGTGTACAGTCTGGCCAGGCAGCCGAGGATCTGCATATGCTCTTCGTCTTTGATGGCTATGGCGGTTTCTTCCTCCAACAACATGGTAAACATCTCCTCGTCATCAGAGTACATGGCCGAGTAGGAAAAATGTGGAACACTTCATGGGCGCGGTGGGCACGAGCTCGGGACGGAGCCGAGTTGTCGGCGACTCCAAAAGAAGGCGGCCAACATCGAGGGGAGGGGATGCTGTGGCGGCGGCGGTGGACCTTTCTATCGGTGTGGGTCCGGAAGGGTAGAGCGTGGCATCACGGCGGAGACTTGGCGGCAAGGGTTGGTGGGGAGAAGGCTCTGTGTCACGGGAGAGCCGAATCTCGGTGAGAAAGTGGGATGTCTCACCGACAGGGTTGGCCCACCGGTTTTTTCTTCCATCCGGCGTTCTCAGGCGACACCCGACGTGTCGGGTTTGGCCTAGGAATGCTGGATAAAAGATGGGCCAAATCCGACCAAAAAAAAAGTCTTCAGAGAACACGAATGGACGAATTTTCGTTGTCCATATGAAAAAAAATCTAGAAAGGCCTTCCTTTGAATGCTAGTGGAGGTGCTCTTACCAACACATTTTAGTTCTCGAATATTTTGAGGACGCCGTCCGTGTGGGTTGGAGGTGTGGTGACCTGTATACCCCACGGAAGGTGCCATCAGCGAGCCTATCCTAAGCGCCGTCATTGTACTCTATGACAACATTGGCACAGCTAGGAGGTGACGATAACTGCCACAAAGTAACTAACATTTGTGTGCTGGTAGTGGACTGGAAACTCGCTCTAAGACTCAATTTCTATCTATGTTCTTGGGTCGTTGTTTTTGGTTTGAAATAACATTGTAATATTCGTTCTGATTCTGGTGGATAGACCACAGTAAATTTGGTCTAGAATTGTTCTTTGAGGGGATTGGAATTTGCTTCTGCTATATAACTCCTGATTTCCACCTCCTGCAGGCGCATGAGTATACGTGCACGTGTATGGTGAGTATACATCTAAGAAGACCATACTGTCTTCAGATGAGTTCATACGATCTTCGAAACGAATCGATATCGAATTTTTGTTGTCATAGTTTGAGACGAAAGGGGAGGGGGGCGGGGACCGAAGCAAAAGTGCTATAGGAATCCAACTGAATGATAAATTGTAATTTGGTCTAGAATTTTTTTTAGGGGATGGAATTGGTCGAGAGGAGGCTTTCAGGATGGGCAAGCTCCCAGTCAACGGTAGAGAACCATTGGTTCATCCGCTCCAAATTCGGTGTCGCACGTTCGTTGAGTCGTTGCTCCATGTATAAGACTTCCCAACAAGAGAACCATCTACATGTATTTGTCATTGTAGTTCTATCTTTGGAGGACAATGCGGCAACCCATTACAACATGTCCTCAATGTTGAGACAAGTGTCCCCAAAAAATTCAGCAGCAAAAACAAGAGCTGTGGCACATGCTACAGATGTTCGTTCATGAACTTGATTTGTTCCTGATGTCTCTCGAGACTACCAGGGACGGAGACAAGGGGGGACGAGGGGGGGCTTAGCCACCCCCATGGTTGAATTTTTCTAAAGGATTATAGTCACTAAACCTGTAATTTGGCAATTATTTGTTCAAGTCTGCCCTCCTCATTTCCATTTTGCCCCCCTCAAGGTGAGAAGCTGGCTCCGTCCCTGGAGACTACTGTAGCAAAAGCACTAGGGTTCTCTGAATGATTTGTTCCTAGCTCTCTTGGCTGGCAGACTTTTCAGATGCTTCACTTGCTCTTTTATAGATAGACAGAAATTGATGTAAATACTTAGTACTCGTAAAGGTTGCTCTAGTAGATCGATGCAATTATTCACAATCTGTACCAATTCAATTAACCTTTCAGTTGCGGCCTTAAAATAAACCATACACCTTCCAAAATTTCAACCCTGAAGTAGCAGGTAGATGGCAAATACCTTAGGGAATCATTATTTCAAAAGATGCTTTTGGGTGGTGTCTTTAATGGTAACCGGTGGCAGAGGAAACCTCTACATTATTTAGGAACATCGTGTTTGCAAATCCTTTGAAACTAATTATCAAGTAGTGTCTCCGCAGACTATGCAACTAAATGCCAACACTCATGTAAAAGCGGCAGTGCATACTATATTTAGTTGGAACCAATAAGTATGGTCATTGTTTTGACCAGGAGCTATCTGACAAGAACATTTGTTGCCATCGATACAAATTTAGTTTGCAGTTTTAGTCTCATTTAAAGTCTAGTGCGTTGTTCCCTTGGCGATGAACATGCAATACGTATGATAGAAATATAATTCAAGCTCTTCAGCAAAGTCAATAAGAATTTGAATCTCGTAGTGTCCATAATATAAATTTGTGATAATAATAATAATTGATTATAGTACAATGAGAGAATACAATGGTTTATATAGGAGAGGGGGGGGAGGAGATGCAGCGCATCAGCCTAAACCCTAACTTGATATGCAAGTAAATATAATCTAACATCCCCCCGCAGTCTCAACCGTGGGCTCGACAACATTGAGACTGAAACGAATCTCTGTAAATGGTGTAGTAGCAAGTCCTTTGGTAAAAATATCTGCAAACTGGGCCGTAGAAGGCACATGAAGAACACGCACTTCTCCCAAAGCGACCTTCTCTCGAACAAAATGGATGTCAATCTCGATATGCTTTATCCGCCGATGCTGAACTGGGTTTCCAGACATGTAAACAGCTGAAATGTTATCACAATACACCACTGTGGCCTGACCAATAAGTCGATGTAACTCAACAAATAACTGACGCAACCAAACTGTTTCATCAACTGCGTGAGCAACAGCACGGTACTCAGCCTCTGCGGACGAGCGAGAAACCGTAAGCTGACGCTTCGAAGACCAAGAAATTAAATTATTGCCAAGAAAAACACAGTATCCTGAAGTGGATCGACGAGTGTCTGGACAACCAGCCCAGTCTGCATCGGAATATGCTGTCAATGATGTGGGTGATGAGTGGTTGATATGCAAACTATGATCTAATGTACCTTTGAGATATCTAAGTATGCGTTTGACATGGTTAAAATGCGGGACTCTTGGATCATGCATGTAAAGACAAGCTTGCTGGACAGCATATGATATTTCTGGACGTGTAATGGTGAGATACTGAAGGGCTCCAGTTAAGCTATGGTATAGAGTAGGATCAGGAAAAATATCACCATCCGAGGAAAATTTAGAAGAAGTATCTACAGGTGTACGGGATGGTTGACAATCTAACATTCCAGCCCTAGTTAGGAGATCAACAGAGTACTGACGTTGAGAGAGAAAAAGACCAGAAGAATCACGAGTGACAGCTATACCTAAGAAGTGATGAAGGGAACCTAGATCAGTCATAGAGAATTCAGTTTGTAGGAGAGAAATAATATGAGTGAGAAAAGTTGTGGAGGAGGCAGTGAGAACTATATCATCAACATAAAGTAGGAGATATGCAACCTGGGTGTTAGAGTGGTAAACAAAAAGAGAGTAGTCAGAACGAGAGGGAATGAATCCTATAGTTTGAATAAAGGTAGAAAAACGTTGAAACCAGGCTCGGGGTGCTTGTTTGAGGCCATACAGAGATTTTTGAAGAAGGCAAACGTGATCAGGAAAAGAAGAATCTTCGAAACCGGAAGGTTGTTGAGAATAGACGACTTCGTTTAAGGAACCATGGAGGAAAGCATTTTTTACATCGAGTTGATGAATGAGCCAGGAAGAGGAAACAACAAGACTAAGAATTGTTCGGATGGTGCTAGGTTTAACTACTGGAGAGAAAGTTTCGTCGTAATCGACACCGTGTTGTTGAGAGAACCCACGACAAACCCAACGCGCTTTATACCGAGAGAGTGTGCCATCAGAATGAATTTTTTTGACGGAACACCCACTTTCCAGAAACAACATTTGCATTAGGAGGTCGGAGAACAAGTTGCCATGTGTTATTGGATTGGAGTGCTTGAAACTCATCGCGCATGGCAGCAGACCAGTTCGGATCAAGAAGAGCAGATTTGTATGTTTTGGGAAGAGGTGAGAGAGTTGGAGAAGCATGAAGATTGAGGCGTGTTTGAGGAAGTCGAAAACCAGACTTGGCACATGTGCGCATGGAATGGTCGTTGGTAGGTGCGATGATGGGAACGGCATGTAAAGGAGGAGCTGCTGCATCCGGCGCAGCGGAGGAGGAGGACGCAGCAGCATGAGGGACAGATGATTGGGTAGTTTGATTGTCGGGGGCAGGAGTTTTGGGGCGGCGAGCGGAAACCTGGGTTATGGGTGGTTGAGACACGGGTGCTGATGGGGCTGTCGAGGCAACCGAGTCGGCCGGGGCAGGGTTAGGGATTACCGTGGCAGGAGAATCGGGAGCGGTATTGGTCGAGGGAGGGTAGTGGTCAGCCGTGGCAGGGTTGTAGGGCAGGTTAGAAATGAAAAAGTGAGGTTTTATGGAATTGGCTGAGCGAGGGGTGGATGTGGTGGGAGTAGATGTAGGGGTTCTAGTGGCGAAAGGAAAGGTGGTTTCATCGAAAGTGACATGCCTAGAGATGTGAATGTGACCGGTCACAAGATCAAAACACCGGTAGCCTTTGTGTTCATCTGAATAACCTAGGAAGACACAAGGAAGGGAACGAGGAGAGAGTTTGTTTGGGGAAGTTGCATAGACATTGGGAAAGCAAAGGCAACCAAAAACGCGAAGCTCAGTGTAGTTTGGGTGAGAGAGAAAAAGGGAGTAGAAAGGTGTGGTGTTTGGGTTAGTGCTAGATGGTCGAATATTGAGGAGATAGGTTGCGGTTCTAAGAGCTTCAGCCCAAAATGTGGAGGGCATAGATGATTGAATGAGGAGTGTGCGAACTATGTCATTGATGGTGCGGAGTGATCGCTCAGCCTTGCCATTTTGTGGGGAAGTGTAGGGGCAGGAGAAACGAAGGAGAATGCCATGTTGGAGAAAGAAATTACGGTTTGCAAAGTTGTTAAATTCTTTTCCATTGTCACATTGGATAAATTTTATGGGTAAAAAGAAGTGTGTGTTGACATAGGTTTTAAAGTTGATAAAAAGTGAGTGGACATCAGATTTGTTGCGAAGTGGAAAAGTCCAAACGAAGTGTGTAAAATCATCTAAAATAACTAAGTAGTATTTGAAACCGGAGAGACTCACAGTTGGAGAGGTCCATAGATCACAGTGCAAAAGTTCAAAGGGATAAGTACTATGAGAAGTAGAATGCGCAAATGGTAAACGAACATGTTTTCCTTGTTGACAAAACTCACAAACGGAGGAATTATGAACCTCTTTATTACAAGGGATCGAAAAATCACTAAGTAGAGAGGATAAAGTGGCTTTATTCGGATGGCCTAAGCGTTTATGCCATAGATCTACGGAGGCGAGCATGGATGATGGAGACGAGGCCGCAGGAGCGCCATGAACAGAGTAGAGGTCGCCAGAGCTATCGAAGCGAGCGATCTCCGCCTTGGTCATGAAATCCTTCACAGACAAGCCAAAAGGGTCAAATTCGACGGAAACATGGTTGTCTTTGGTGAAACGACGAACAGAGATTAAATTTTTAATGAGGGCTGGTGCAACTAAGACATCTTTAAGTAGGAGTGGTTTGGAAGTGGAAGATGCAAGGTTTGTATGACCAACACATGAAATTGGTATGGAGGAACCATCGCCTAATGTAATGGATGAAAATTGAGATGGTATGCAAGTTGACAGCATAGTATTCGATGAAGACATGTGACTAGAAGCACCAGAATCGAAAATCCAATCAGTACCTGAGTTACCTTGAGCAGCAAAATTATTCATGGCCTGTAGAAACGCAGCTTGGTCCCAGCTCGGAGTAGAGGGAGTCGGTGCAGTTGACGGAGCAGGTACTGGCGCAGGTGGTGGTGGTGCAGCAGGAGTCGAGTACATGATGTATGGCGAGTAGTAGCCTCCAGGATTATAAGTGACTGGTGCCGAAGAGCCATAAGGACCCATAGCAAAGGGCATCGACGAGTGCATCGGCGAGGCATAGGGAGCCGGCGATGGTGCAGCATACATGGGCGGTGAAGGAGCGGCGTAATGAGCTTGTGCAGGGACCCGTGGTGCAAGGAGGCCAGGTGAGCCTATATGAGGATGCACGCCGGGCTGCCACGAACCAGTGTAGGCAGGTGGCGCGCCAACAGGAGAGGGCGCGGTCCAGGGCATTGGCCAAGCCTGAACCATGCCAGTCCAAGGGTCCTGAGAAGATCGCCAAGCTGGTGCTGCAGGTGGAGCCGGTGGTGGTGCCGGGGCAGGTGGAGGAGCCGGTGCTGTTGGAGGAGGCCGTGGTGCAGGCGGCCGATAGATAGGCCGGGTGCCCCTATAGTTGGGGCTGGGGCGCCAACCTGGCGGTGGAACAGGCGCAAGCGGCGCCGAAGGCGGTGGCGGTGCAGGAGGCCGTGGAGCAGCAGCATAGGCCTGAGGGCGAGACTCTTGAGTGGTCATGGCGCGGTCCGCCCAGGAGAGCATGGAGCGGACTTCTGCAAAGGAAGGAGACGGCCGCATCATGGGGATGAAGGACTGCTGCTTGTCGAAGCGCTGATTGAGGCCGACGAGGAGGATCTTGATGAGCTGTTTGTCCTCAACGGGATCACCGAGTTCACAGAGTTCATCGGCGATGGTCTGGAGGCGCTGGCAGTATACCCCCACGGGCAAGACGCCCTGGGCGGTGTTCCGAAGCTCCGTGTTGAGCGTGTTGACACGGGCGTCGGCGTTGTCCTGAAAAAGCTGACGGAGGGCTGCCCAAAGGGCGGCGGCGCTGGTGGCAGCCCTGAAAACGAGATTGAAAATCTCGGTGCTCACCCGCTGGTAGATCCACTGTATTACAGCGAGATCATCCTTGACCCAGCGGGGATCCGAGTGAGACGGTGGGATGTTGGGGCTCTGATACCATGTAAATTTGTGATAATAATAATAATTGATTATAATACAATGAGAAAATACAATGGTTTATATAGGAGAGGGGGGAGAGGAGATGCAGCGCATCGGCCTAAACCCTAACTTGATATGCAAGTAAATATAATCTAACACATAACATCGTTATCGTTCCTTCTTTCACTCACTGTTGTTGCCCTGCAGCCCTTGTATAACCTCCAGGCAATCAGAAGAGAACCATAACATGCCAACATGCAGGTCCATCGCCAAGGAAACTGCCTCTCTACACGCCAAAGCCTAGAGGTACCCTGGATGCATGAAACCATCAACAACCATATTAATATCGATGCTCCTAGGTAGACCCCCTCTCACGAACGACACACCTTGCCAACTGCCCCATGATTACCCACCTTCGCTACAACACCATCCACATTCATCTTGCAAAACCCATGCATCTGGTAGTGCAATCCACCCGGGAACTCACTTACACTGGCGTCTAGCTAGTACCAACCATCATCTTATTTGGCTAAGTAACACCCAGTTTTTGCATGAAGCTCTCAATAAACATCTTCGTGGATCACCTTCCTCCTAGCATGCCAGATAGCCCACATGGTCACCACCATCCGTGTGAGCTCTCTGTGCGCCATCAGGTTCATCATTGAGAAGATCCATTGTCATGCCGACGGCTCCGTCGTGAGACTCAATTCTTCAACGACGAACGGATCAGCTAGACCCAACACGCACCATGCCATGGTGCACTCAGTGAGAGCATGCCTCCATGAGTCCTCCTGCTCGCAGGCCAAGCACGCACTGGAGGTTGCCATGTTTCCCCCTGTCGGAAGAGAGCATAGTGCTAATCTCCATAGAACAGATGTGCATTTTTGAAGGTCCAAAACTTGGTCCAAAGTTTCTCTTTCTCCGTTGAGCTCGATGGCGCTGTGTGCCCTGCTTGAGTCAGTCCTCTTAGTAGAGGCCAATACTCTATAAACCGATCAGACTCCAATGCACCCAGACCGTTCAAAATGCCACGCCCATAATCCCCTTGGGTTCCTTATACACAAAGGTATTTCTACGATTATTTCGACGTCCATTGGGAGGAAGAACCGCTCTAGCTTCTCCTGATTGCAAGTGATCGTCGAACTATCATATAATCACTTACGAAATGAGGATCCTCCTGCTCCCTCGATGCACCCGGCATCAAACGTTCGTTGCATTGCATGGTTGCCAGTTGGACTCCAAGCATCATTAGATCTTCTATCCCTAAATCTACTGCCCCTTCCAAAATGGAGCGTTGGATCTGTGATAGGTGCGATCCTAGTTCGTGATCAGGGAATTAGGCTCCTACAAACTCCGCCCAAGCCTGTCGGGCAAGCAAGGCGAGGTTGAAGATCCCAATGTCACGAAAGACAAGACCTCCAACATACTTCGGTTGTATCATTTGATCCCACGAAACCCAATAGTTATGCCATTTACCTTCCATGCCGCACCACCAGAAATTCCAAAACATTGAGTAAATGTGCTCACATCCGCCTCGTGGTAGTCTAAAACATGACATGGCAAACGTACGTGCTACTTAGGCTACCACTACAGGAATGGTGCCGTGCGCTGACGGTCGGACGCTACGCCGACGGCCAAAGGTCGGGGTCGTCGGCGTAGCAACAGGCCAGGCCAACCCAGCTTTCGAGTCCTCGGCGTAGCATAGCCGTCGACGTATGCACCAATACGCCGAGGGTGCACAGTCGGCGTATACTAAACCCTCGGCGTACGGGTAGCCGCGTGGCACTGGCCGGCCAAGTCAGGACCGAGCGGCGGAGCCAGCTCAATCACTGAGCCTGGACAGGCTTTGCATGCAGCTGAATTGACCAAGATTTGTCCTAAATTTTTTTTACTTAAGCTAGCTCTATCATGTAAACCACAAAGGTAATTAGCCGCTAGAGCCCGGGCAGCCGCCCGGGCATGCCGGCCTATAGCTCCACCACTGGACCGAGCCCTAACGGCGTTAGCCGTATGCCGAGAGCCGCCGTCGGCATAGCCTACACCGACGATCACCCTCAGCGTACCGCATGACATTTTTTTATCTTTTTCCACCAGATTATGAACTTATTTTATATTTATATTTATTTATTAGTATCAATTATTTAGGTTCTATTTTATCAATTGGATGCATTCGTAGCCTCCGAATAGTAGTCTCCACGCCCACATGAAATGTCGAATCTTGTAATAACTTGACAAATTTGCATGTTTGTGTGTTATTATCACATGTGCGTGAAATTTATATGTCACAATTTTTTGTGAAGTTGTTCAAAAATTCAATCCTTTTCGTACGCCAACCCATATTTTACACCATTTCCCACCAAGTGTGATCCCCTTCTCGGATATGCGTTAACACTTAGTAAAATCGTAGTTTTTAATTGGAAACTTTCGTCACGGGTCAACCAGAGCCTATTTTAATTGGAAACTTCCGTCGCGGGTCAACCGGAGACTTCCGTCGCGGGTCAGGGTTTCACCGAAGGAACACCACGAGAACGTCGGAATCAGATGAAAACTTGCATGTGTCCCTAGCATATGTGTGTTAGTGTGGTGCAAGGTTGGTATAGGTGCTTGCATGTGTCCCCCCTCGCATGCATGCTCTCTAACCTAGAAGCGAAGGTTTTGGACCCGTATAAGGGGGAATCTCCCCGTTCCGGTGAAACCGGGTAGGATAGTGGCCCAACTTGTGAACCAACATGGTTTTATATCATCCTATGACCTAATCAAACACAAAACAAGAGAGAGCTACGCCGGGCTACCCCTGTCAGAGGAACGTATAGGGGGGTAAACGATCCGAGTTTGCACAGATCAGGGTTTCGCCGGAGGAAGACCACGAGAACGTCGGAATCAGATGAAAACTTGCATGTGTCCCTAGCATATGTGTGTGAGTGTGGTGAAAGGTTGGTATAGGTTCTTGCATGTGTCCCCCCTCGCATGCATGCGCTCTAACCTAGAAGCGAAGGTTCTGGACCCGTATAAGGGGGAATCTCCCTGTTCCGGTGAAACCGGGTAGGATAGTGCCCCAACTTGTGAACCAACATGGTTTTACATCATCCTATGACCTAATCAAACACAAAACAAGAGAGACCTACGGCGGGCTACCCCTGCCAGAAGAACGTCTAGAGGGGTTGACGATCTGAGGCCCGCAGATCAGGGTTTCGCCGGAGGAAGATCACGAGAACGTCGGAATTAGATGAAAACTTGCATGTGTCCCTAGCATATGTGTGTGAGGGCGGTGAAAGGTTGGTATAGGTGCTTGAATGTGTCTCCCCTCTCATGCATGCGATCTAACCTGGAAGTGAAGGTTCTGGACCCGTATAAGGGGGAATCTCCCTGTTCCGGTGAAACCGGGTAGGATAGTGCCCCAACTTGTGAACCAACATAGTTTTACATCATCCTATGACCTAATCAAACACAAAACAAGAGAGAGCTATGCCAGGCTACCCCTGTCAGAAGAACGTCTAGGGGGGTAGACGATCTGAGGCCCGCAGATCAGGGTTTCGCCGGAGGAAGATCACGAGAATGTCAGAATCAGATGAAAACTTGCATTTGTCCCTAGCATATGTGTGTGAGTGTGGTGACAGGTTGTTAGGTCCCATGTGGAAGTCCTAAGTGTGACCCCCTTTGTAGACATGCGTTAATACTTAGTAAAATCCTGGATATATATGTGGAAACTCCCGCCACGGGGCAACCAGAGCCTATTTTATGGAAAAGTCGACCCAACCTTTGCTTTCCATGTACATATGTCCTATTTAAAACCAAAAAAAAAAGTCCACTGGGCTACCCTTGTACGGAGAAAGCTATAGGGGTAGACCACCGGTTCTCTAGGAGTTATAGCACTTGGAAAATCTGTGAGATCATCTTATCTATACTTAAGTTGCAAAGATTGAATTATACAATTCCATCATAGCATATAACTACATCTCGCAAGATGGCCATTAGACTCTTAAACAGAGATCCTGGTTCTGCCAACCCTCCTGAGGAGCGGACGATAGTTTCTCTTATATATATAGCATGTACCAGCTCTTCATAAGGATTGAGACCATGGAAGTATGAACTTTGCACTAGACCATAAGCTTCTGGAGGATGCTGAACTTCATGACCTAAACAAACACAAAACAAGAGAGCTACGCCAGTCTACCCCTGTCAGAGGAACGTCTAGGGGGTGGACGATCTGAGTGTGCATAGATCAGGATTTCGCCGGAGGAAGACCACGAGAACGTCGGAATTAGATGAACCCTTGCATATGTCCCAAGAATATGTGTGTGAGTGTGGTGCAAGGTTGGTATAGGTGCTTGAATGTGTCCCCCCTCGCATACATGCGCTCTAACCTAGAAGCAAAGGTTCTGGACCCATATAAGGGGGAATCTCCCTGTTTAGGTGAAACCGGTGAGGATAGTGCCCCAACTTGTAAACCAACATGGTTTTACATTATCCTATGACCTAATAAAACACAAAACAAGAGAGAGATATGCTGGTCTACCCCTATCAGAGGAACGTATAGGGGGGTAGACGATCCAAGTGTGCATAGATCAGGGTTTCGCCGGAGGAAGACCACGAGAACGTCGGAATTAGATGAAAACTTGCATGTGTCCCTAGAATATGTGTGTGAGTGTGGATAAAGGTTGGTATAGGTGCTTGCATGTGTCCCCCCTCGCATGCATGCGCTCTAACCTAGAAGCGAAGGTTCTAGACTCGTATAAGGGGGAATCTCCCTGTTCCGGTGAAACCGGGTAGGATAGTGCCCCAACTTGTGAACCAACATGGTTTTACATAATCCTATGACATAAACAAACACAAAACAATAGAGAGCTAGGCTGGGCTACCCCTGTCAGCAGAACGTCTAGGGGGGTAGACGATCTGAGGCCCGCAGATCAGGGTTTCTCCGGAGGAAGATCACGAGAACGTCAGAATCAGATGAAAACTTGCATGCGTCCCTAGCATATGTGTATGAGTGTGGTGAAAGGTTGGTATAGGTGCTTGCATGTTTCCCCCCTCGCATGCATGCGCTCTAACATAGAAGCGAAGGTTCTGGACCCGTATAAAAGGGGGAATCTCCCTGTTCCGGTGAAACCGGGTAGGATAGTGCCCCAACTTGTGAACCAACATAGTTTTACATCATCCTATGACCTAATCAAACACAAAACAAGAGAGAGTTGCGCCACGCTAGCCCTGTCAGAAGAACGTCTAGGGGGTAGACGATCTGAGGACCCATATCAGGGTTTCGCCGGAGGAAGATCACGAGAACGTCGGAATCAGATGAAAACTTGCATCTGTCCCTACCATATGTGTGTGAGTGTGGTGCAAGGTTGGTATAGGTGCTTGCATGTGTCCCCCTCGCATGCATGCGCTCTAACCTAGAAGCGGAGGTTCTGGACCTGTATAAGGGGGAATCTCCCTGTTTTGGTGAAACCGGGTAGGATAGTGCCCCAACTTGTGAACCAACATGGTTTTACATCATCCTATGACCTAATCAAACACAAAACAAGAGAGATACGCCAGGCTACTCCTGTCAGAAGAACGTCTAGGGGGGTAGAAGATCTGAGGCCCACAGATCAGGGTTTCTCCGGAGGAAGATCACGAGAACGTCGAAATCAGATGAAAACTTGCATGTGTCCCTAACATATGTGTGTGAGTGTGGTGAAAGGTTGATATAGGTGCTTGCATGTGTCCCCCCCGCATGCATGCGCTCTAACCTAGAAGCGAAGGTTCTGGACCCGTATAAGGGGGAATCTCCCCATTTCGGTGAAACCGGGTAGGATAGTGCCACAACTTGTGAACCAATATGTTTTTACATCATCCTATGACCTAATCAAAAATAAAACAAGAGAGAGCTACGCCAGGCTAACCCTGTCAGAAGAACCTCTAGGGGGGTAGACGATCTAAGGCCCGCAAATCAGGGTTTAGCCGGAGGAAGATCACGAGAACGTCGGAATCAGATGAAAACTTGCATGTGTCCCTAGCATATGTGTGTGAGTTTGGTGAAATATTGGTATAGGTGCTTTCATGTGTCCTCCCACGCATGCATGCGCTCTAACCTAGAAGCGAAGGTTCTGGACCCGTATAAGGGGGAATCTCCCCATTTAGGTGAAACCGGGTAGGATAGTGCCCCAACTTGTGAACCAACATGGTTTTACATCATCCTATGACCTAATCAAACACAAAACAAGAGAGAGCTATGCCGGGCTACCCCTATCAGAGGAACGTATAGGGGGTAGACGATCCGAGTGTGCACAGATCAGGGTTTCGCCTTAGGAAGACCACGAGAACGTCGGAATCGGATGAAAACTTGCATGTGTCCCTAGAATATGTATGTGAGTGTGGAGAAAGGTTGGTATAGGTGCTTGCATATGTCCCTCCTCGCATGCATGCGCTCTAACCTAGAAGCGAAGGTTCTGGACCCGTATAAGGGGGAATCACCCTGTTCCGGTGAAACCGGGTAGGATAGTGCCCCAACTTGTGAACAAACATGGTTTTACATCATCATATGACCTAAACAAACACAAAACAAGAGAGAGCTAGGCCGGTCTACCCCTGTCAGCAAAACCTCTATGGGGGTAGACGATCTGAGGCCCGCAGATCAGGGTTTCGCGGGAGGAAGATCACGAGAACGTCGGAATCAGATGAAAACTTGCATGTGTCCCTAGCATATGTGTATGAGTGTGGTGAAAGGTTGGTATAGGTTCTTGCACGTGTCCCCCTCGCATGCATGCGCTCTAACCTAGAAGCGAAGGTTCTGGATCCGTATAAGGGGGAATCTCCCCATTCCGGTGAAACCGGGTAGGATAGTGCCCCAACTTGTGAACCAACATAGTTTTACATCATCCTATGACCTAATCAAACACAAAACAAGAGAGATCTACGGCATGCTAGCCATGTCAGAAGAACGTCTAGGGGGGTAGACGATCTGAGGCCCGCAGATCAGGGTTTCGCCGGAGGAAGATCACGAGAACGTCGGAATCATATGAAATCTTGCATGTGTCCCTACCATATGTGTGTGAGTTTGGTGAAAGGTTTGTATAGGTGCTTGCATGTGTCCCCCTCGCATGCATGCGCTCTAACCTAGAAGCGAAGGTTCTAGACCCGTATAAGGGGGAATCTCCCTGTTTCGGTGAAACCGGGTAGGATAGTGCCCCAACTTGTGAACCAACATGGTTTTACATCATCCTATGACCTAATCAAACACAAAACAAGAGAGAGATACGCCAGGCTAACCCTGTCAGAAGAACGTCTAGGGGGGTAGAAGATCTGAGGCCCGCATATCAGGGTTTCGCCGGAGGAAGATCACGAGAACGTCGAAATCAGATGAAAACTTGCATGTGTCCCTAACATATGTGTGTGAGTGTGGTGAAAGGTTGATATAGGTGCTTGCATGTGTCCCCCCTCGCATGCATGCGCTCTAACCTAGAAGCGAAGGTTCTGGACCCGTATAAGGGGGAATCTCCCCATTCCGGTGAAACCGAGTAGGATAGTGCCCCAACTTGTGAACCAATATGGTTTTACATCATCCTATGACCTAATCAAACACAAAACAAGAGAGAGAGCTACGCCAGGCTGACCTTGTCAGAAGAACGTCTAGGGGGGTAGATGATCTGAGACCCGCAAATCAGGGTTTAGCCGGAGGAAGATCACGAGAACGTCGGAATGAGATGAAAACTTGCATGTGTCCCTAGCATATGTGTGTGAGTTTGGTGAAAGGTTGGTATAGGTGCTTGCATGTGTCCCCCCTCGCATGCATGCGCTCTAACCTAGAAGCGAAGGTTCTAGACCCGTATAAGGGGAATCTGCCTGTTCCGGTGAAACCGGGTAGGATAGTGCCCCAACTTGTGAACCAACATGTTTTTACATCATCCTATGACCTAATAAAACACAAAACAACAGAGAGCTATGCTGGGCTACCCCTGTCGGAAGAAGGTCTAGGGGGGTAGACGATCTGAGGCCCGCAGATCAGGGTTTCGCTGGAGGAAGATCACCAGAACGTCAGAATCAGATGAAAACTTGCATGTGTACCTAGCATATGTGTGTGAGTGTGGTGCAAGGTTGGTATAGGTGCTTGCATGTGTCCCCCTCGCATGCATGCGCTCTAACCTAGAAGCAAAGGTTCTAGACCCGTACAAGGGGAATCTCCCCGTTTAGGTGAAACCGGGTAGGATAGTGCCCCAACTTGTGAACCAACATGGTTTTACATCATCCTATGACCTAATAAAACACAAAACAAGAGAGAGCTATGCCGGGCTACCCCTATCAGAGGAACGTATAGGGGGGTAGACGATCCGAGTGTGCACAGATTAGGGTTTCGCCGGAGGAAGACCACGAGAACATCGGAATCAGATGAAAACTTGCATGTGTCCCTAGCATATGTGTGTGAGTGTGGTGAAAGGTTGGTATAGGTGCTTGAATGTGTACCCCCTCGCATGCATGCGCGCTAACCTAGAAGCAAAGGTTCTGGACCCGTATAAGGGGGAATATCCCCGTTCCGGTGAAACCGGGTAGGATAGTGCCCCAACTTGTGAAACAACATAGTTTTATATCATCCTATGACCTAATTAAACACAAAACAAAAGAGAGCCACGCTAGGCTACCCCTGTGAGAAGAATGTCTAGGGGGTAGACGATTTGAGGCCCGCAGATCAGGGTTTCGCCGAAGGAAGATCACGAAAACGTCGGAATCAGATGAAAACTTGTATGTGTCCCTAGCATATGTGTGTGAGTGTGGTGAAAGGTTGGTAGGTCCCATGTGGAATTCCTAAGTGTGACCCCCTTTGTAGACATGCGTTAACACTTAGTAATATCCTGGATATATACGTGGAAACTCTCGCCACAGGGCAACCAGAGCCTATTTTATGGTAAAGTCGACCCAACCTTTGCTTTCCATGTACATATATCCTAAAAAAATCCACTGGGCTTTCCTCGTACGGAGAAAGCTATAGGGGTAGACCACCGGTTCTCCAGGAGTTATAGCACTTAGAAAATCTGTGAGATCATCTTATCTATACTTAATTTGCAAAGATTGAATATACAATTCCATCATAGCATATAACTATACATCTCGCAAGATGACCATTAGACTCTTGAACAGAGATCCTGGTTCTGTCAACCCTCCTGAGGAACGGACGATAGTTTCTTTTGTAGATATAGCATGTACCAGCTCTTTATAAGGATTGAGACCATGGAAGTATGGACTTTGCACTAGACCATAAGCTTCTGGAGGATGCTGAACTTCATGACCTAAACAAAAACAAAACAAGAGAGAGCTACGCCGGGCTATCCCTGTCAGAGGAACGTCTAGGGGGATAGACAACCCGAGTGTGCATAGATCAGGGTTTCGCCGGAGGAAGACCACGAGAACGTCGGAATCAGATGAAAACTTGCATGTGTCCCTAGCATATGTGTGTGAGTGTGGTGCATAGTTGGTATAGGTGCTTGCATGTGTCCCCCCTCGCATGCATGCGCTCTAACCTAGAAGCGAAGGTTCTGGACCCGTATAAGGGGGAATCTCCCTGTTTAGGTGAAACCGGGTAGGATAGTGCCCCAACTTGTGAACCAACATGGTTTTACATCATCCTATGACCTAATCAAACACAAAACAAGAGAGATCTATGCCGGGCTACCCCTATCAGAGGAACGTATAGGGGGTAGACGATCCGAGTGTGCATAGATCAGGGTTTTGCCGGAGGAAGACCACGAGAACATCGGAATTAGATGAAAACTTGCATGTGTCCCTAGCATATGTGTGTGAGTGTGGTGAAAGGTTGGTATAGGTGCTTGCATGTGTCCCCCCTCGCATGCATGCGCTCTAACCTAGAAGCGAAGGTTCTAGACCCGTATATATAAGGGGGAATCTCCCTGTTCCGGTGAAACCGGATAGGCTAGTGCCCCAACTTGTGAACCAACATAGTTTTACATCATCCTATGACGTAATCAAACACAAAACAAGAGATATCTACGCCAGGCTACCCCTGTCAGAAGAATGTCTAAGGGGGTAGACGATCTGAGGCCCGCAGATCAGGGTTTCGCCGGAGGAAGATCAAGAGAACGTCGGAATCATATGAGAACTTGCATGTGTCCCTATCATATGTGTGTGAGTGTGGTGAAAGGTTGGTAGGTCCGATGTGGAAGTCCTAACCGTGACCCCCTTTGTAGACATGCGTTAACACTTAGTAAAATCATTGATATATACGTGGAAACTGCCGCCACGAGGCAACCAGAGCCTATTTTATGGCAAAGTCGACCCAACCTTTGCTTTCCATGTACATATGTCCTAAACAAAACCAAAACAAAAAGAAAAGTCCACTGGGCTACCCTCGTACGGAGAAAGCTATAGGGGTAGACCACCGGTTCTCCAGGAGTTATAGCACTTGGAAAATCTATGAGATTATCTTATCTATACTTACGTTGCAAAGGTTGAATATACAATTCCATCATAGCATATAACTACATCTCGCAAGATGGCCATTAGACTCTTGAACAGAGATCCTGGTTCTGTCAGCCTTCCTGAGGAGCGGACGATAGTTTCTCTTATAGATATAGCATGTACCAGCTCTTCATAAGGATTGAGACCATGAAAGTATGAACTTTGCAGTAGACCATAAGCTTCTGGAGGATGCTGAATTTCATGACCTAAACAAACACAAAACAAGAGAGAGCTACGCCGGGCTACCCCTGCCAGAGGAACGTATAGGGGGATAGACGATCCGAGTGTGCACAGATCAGGGTTTCGCCGGAGGAAGACCACAAGAACGCATGTGTCCCTAGCATATGTGTGTGAGTGTGGTGAAAGGTTGGTATAGGTGCTTGCATGTGTCCTCCCTCGCATGCATGCGCTCTAACCTAGAAGCAAAGGTTCTGGACCCGTATAAGGGGGAATCTTCATGTTCCGGTGAAACTGGGTAGGATAGTGCCCTAAATTGTGAACCAACATGGTTTTACATCATCCTATGACCTAATCAAACACAAAACAAGAGATATCTATGCCGGGCTACCCCTGTCTGCAGAACGTCTAGGGGGGTAGACGATCTGAGGCCCGCAAATCAGGGTTTTGCCGGAGGAAGATCACGAGGATGTCGGAACATATGTCCTAAACAAAACCAAAACAAAAAAAAAAGTCCACTGGACTACCCTCGTACGGAGGAGCTATAGGGGTAGCCCACGTCTAAGGTTTGCTTGGAAAACGAGCACAAGACGAAATAAAAAAGTATATAGTAATAATATATTATAGTTTCTTCTATAATAGTAGACACCAAATAATATATTATAATTTTTATATTAGTAGACACCAAATAAAGTATCTTGTATAATTTGTTATTAATAAATAAATAAATAACCGGGCTACACCGACGGCTGCCCTCGGCGTATGCCTGGCCGTCGGTGTAGAGGTACACAGGAAAAAAAACCTAGCTACGCCGACGGCTGCACTCGGCGTATGCTTGGCCGTCGGTGTAGCCTGATCCATTTTGTCTGCTCGCGGCCCACCCCGGGCCACTCATCCCTCCCTTCGCCTAGCTACCAGCCGACCCCGCCTCCTCTTCCCCGAGCCCGCCCCCGACCCCGCCGCACCAGCCGCCACCGGCCGCTGCTCGCTGTGCCCGCCTCCTCCTCCCCATCCCAGACCCTCGATCCCGCCTCTTCCTCCCCCATACCCTCCACACTAGCACAAGCTCCCCGAGCTCGACCCCGCCCTCCTCCTTCCCGCATCTGCCTTCCTCCTCCTCCCTGCCGAGCCTCCTCCCAAGCTGCCAGCCTCCCGCCTCCCCCAGCCGACCCCGACCCGGCCGCCAGATCCCTCCCCTGCCGCCTCCAGATCCCTCCCCCGTCGCCACCTGCCTTGCTGAGTGACGGCTCCTGCCTCCCGTGCCCAGCCCCGCCTCCCCAAGCTCGGCTCCATCGCGCCGAGCTCGCCTTCGCCCCGCAGGTACCTCATCCACTCCCCTCTTCCTCTCATCCTCTCATAGTGACCTATAAAATAGAAATAAAAATTGTTTAGAATTGGTAGAAATAGAAATAGAAATAAAATTGGTAGAAATAGAAATAAAGTGAAATGAGCATGTGAGAAATAAAATGAACATGTGAGAAGTATGTAGTGGTGGATTTAGGTTTTTAAAATATATTGGTACAAATAGAAATAAAATTGTTTAGAAATAGAATTGGTAGAAATAGGACTAGAAACGGTATGTGAGAAGTAGAATATTTTTTGAATGAGCCTAATTATACATGTGACTAAGGTGTTCTCTTTATATCAATGTACATACTTTGTAGTGTTTCGAGAGTGACTATCCTTGTAGGACTGACTGTCGTTGCGGGAGATGGTGTAGGTGACACCTCGATCCCGTCTCTGAGTTTTGTCGTCGACCTCGACACTCGGTTGATCGACTACTTCCTCTACCGCCGAGGGTGAGAATCTGCTCGCCTCTCTTGTACCTAGGTTTATTTTTGTGTCTAGATCACCAAGTATGTCGGGTCACCTAGGCGTCATCCCGATCGTAAGCGTTACGCGACTTAATATGCATTAGTGGTCTCGCATATTTTAAATCGTAATGCTTACGGCTTTTATCGGGCAGTCGGCGGATTCGTAGTTGGGTATGGTTCTCCCTGGCTCTACCTCGATTTGAGACAGGATTTCGGTGGCGCCTCCTTGTTGTTCTTCGGATGCACATCCTCTTGGCTTTTGTCGAGACGTGTATCGGGAGAGCAGCGGGGAGGTGCTGCCAAAATTCTGCTCGGATCGGGGTAGAACCAGGGAGAACTTACCCAATCTACGGATCCGGCGGCTGGTTAGGACCCTCTTTTCCTATTAGACATGTAGGTTGATGAATGCATAAAAATATGAAGCATTTAATCTCCTGTTTGATATAAAATGTTATATTTATTGTTTGTCTCCCAACAAAGTAGAAGAGAATGGCTGATAATGGGTGCATGTACAGTGGTCGTATTAGTGCGACTAATAAAACAGACGATTGGGTACGGAATACTCATTTGTTAGTGAATGAGTTAGCGCGTGGTTCGAAGGCAATGGTTCGGGCACTTTGTCCCTGCGCTCATTGCACTAAGCGTCATCGTCAGGGAAAGGATGACATGTATAAACATCTTCTGCAATATGGGTACATGTCTAACTATGTCACGCAAGTCGACTTTGCTCGGTACGAACGTGACAGAGGTGAGGCGTCAGCGGCTCAATGGCAATGGGCACGATGGGATTAGAAACATGCTAGATGATCTCATCGATGCCGACTAGCCGAATTCGCCACCTCCACGAGAGGAATCACCAGAACCGGAGGAACCGCTAGAAACGGTGGAACCGGAGCCAACCGCGAAGGCCTTCCTTGATGTGATGGTCGTGGCTAAGAGGCCTCTGTACGAGGGTGCAAAGGTTTCTCAGCTTGATGCCATCTCTCAGTGTCTAGCCGACAAGTGCCAGTACTCCGCCACCCGTTCTCACTTTGAAGCTAATCTAAGAACATGTGGTAACATGTTGCCCGAAGGGCATTGTCTGCCTAAAACCTTTCACGGAACGAAGAAACTCATGAAGGAGCTCAACATGGATTATGAAAAGATAGATTATTGTCCAAAAGGTTGCCTTTTGTTTTGGAAACAGTTTGCGGGTGACAAGTACTGCTCCATTTGTAAGGCTTGTAGGTATGAATAGATAAAGGGGAAGGATGGTCAGGTGAGGCAGTCGAAGGTCGCTAAAAAGATACTTCGGTATCTCTCATTCATAAAAAGAATCTAGCGGCTTTACTTGAGCGAGGAGACTGCCAAACAGATGACGTGGCACAAGAAGGGGAAAAGATACGAGGACGAGCACGGACGGAGGCAGACACTAGCCGCGAGTTGGTGGGGCCGAAGAAATTGCGGAATCGTGGGGAATCGGGAGTCCCTGAGGAGAAGTTTGAGCCTAGGACCCAGGAGGCAAAAGCCCTTATTATTCCAGATGGTCTTGAGTAAGTGTATTAATTTGGAAATTTAAAACATTTTATTTCATGTTGGTCATAAATAATTTGGCATGTGTACTAATGTTTATTATTGTGCAGCAATTGGACATTTCCTCCGGGGACCAAGCCCTGCCTTCCTAACAGCCTCGTTGGAGCTCTGATTAGGAAGTTTTGGCCGGGCTATCATATTACCCCCGAGGGTGACAGGAAGCTAGCTACTACTTGGGCGAACTACCAGACTACCCGTGTCCCGGGATTTCCGACAGCTGCTGATGCTGTCATCACCAAGTTTTGGGTAAGGCATATTTCTCGAGTTATGTTCATACTTGATGACCCCACCGTGCTAACTCATGACTCTTACAATTGTTTTGTATGCATGATTGAAGTGTTTTTACCGTGTGGCTGAGGAGGACCTGGAGAAGGCGGACATGACTTTTCTTGGGGCTTGTGTGAAGTTGACACCCCAGGTGTGGTACAACCAGAAGGTAACGGTCGCTAGCCACTTCTGGGCTGAGAGGGGCATGAGGGTCAGGAAGGAAGACATTGTCGGTAGGAACCCTAATCCTGAGTACTCGATGACGCTAGAAGAGTACATGTCGGTGAGTAAAAATATCAATGAGATTCTACATTGCTGCTAAGTTGCCATTGCATTGTCTGGAGTTGAGTATTGAATTTTCAGGTTATCCCCGATTGGGCCGAGCCGCATTGAATCGCATGGGAGGAGCTGGTTAGGACGAGGTGGCTCAAAAAAGACGAGGAGTTTGCAGCCTTGTCGAGGCGGAACACGGAGAATCGAGGCGATGGTGGAACACACTGCGCGGAAAACCGCAACTTTGACCGCTAGAAGGGGAAGGTAGTACGTATATACATGGAACGACCTGCATGTATTTCTCGTCATGTTCGTACTTCATATACATAATATTTCATTTCGCGATGTAGGTGGCCGAGGCACAACCCGGGGAGGTGATTCATGACGTCGTCTATGAGATGATGCGGCAAAAGAAGCCCAATTACTCGGAGCCTTAGCCCTCGTTGTCCGTGTACTCTGGCACTGCCCAGAACGACTTGGGGAACTACAACACGATGGTGAAGGCTCTTCACCCCCATGTGGATGACCCCATTCATGCGGAGATCGATGAGGAGTCGTTGGTCCTGTCGGGGCAAGGATTGCAACATGGAAGCCTCAAGATTCTGAATAAAAAGGTCAAGCCTACCCTCAACACGAGATTCAGCCGTCTCAAGGATACCCACCCCACCGACGCCCCCCCCCTATCCTGCCTCGTGGCCAGCTCGTCGATCCAGAGATGATGTAAGTTTTTCTCGTTTTCATCATCTTTATGAATTTTGTTCCTGCATGGCTAACCGCTGATGAGATTCCTTGTATTTGAAATTGTAGCCCGAGTTAGATGCAGCCTACGATGCCGCTCATAAGGAATATCAGGTGGCCTTTTGGCAGCATCAGGAGGCGAATGCGATCTACATGCAATACATAAAGGTAAGTCCGAACCTTTATTTTTGCAAAAGATACAAGTCCCACTTCCCCTAGTTTGTTGTATTACGGCCTGACATCTAAACTATCTTGCAGGCCATGTTGGTGAATATTCAAACTGGACAGAATAGAGATTTAGGGCCCGTGCCTCCCATGCCAGGGCCGGCGTCATTTTTGCCATCGAAGGACAGCTTCGCTAGGACATACTACGCATCGACACTGGTAAGTTCTTTGCTAACCCACTGGTTATCGCTTTACTTTGCCTCACAAGTTCCTAACATGTAGGCAACATATAGGGAACGGGAGCTTCTGGGAACCGGCACTTTGGCCACGCCTCGCCGGATGGGCGTCAGATCACACCGCTTCATGACAATGGTCCTTCTCTTGGCCATTCTGCCGATGGTTATCCCGAGCTTCACACTTCTCCTACTCCCTCGCCAGGTGGCTCTTCTGCTGCTTCTACTGGACGCAACCCTCGCCAGAGGTCGCCACTTTTCACCAGGGGAGATCTCGGGTACACTCCGTCTCTTCCAGAGTTGTAGGCATGTGTGATGATGTTGATGCATGTATGAACGATGTATGGATGATGTATGAACGATGTATGATATGACCATGTTTGAATAATGTATGACATGCATGTTTGAATGATTACTACTATGAAAATTGTATGATATATGCATTGTTGTGAGGTAACATTGTTGTGAGCTAAAAAAAAACTGGGCTGGGCCTACGCCGACGGCCTTGCCCTCGGCATAGAGGGCCGAGCCCCGCTGCTGCCAGGAGGAGACGCCGAGGGCAAGGCCGTCGGCGTAGGGCCGAGCCCCGCTGCTGCCAGGGGGAGACACCGAGGGTTAGGCCGTCGGCGTATCGCCACGCCAGGCCACCCCGCTATCTCCACGTGGTGAGCGTGCACACCATGCCGACGTTCGCCGACGGGCGCCATCTGTCCGTCGGCTTTGATCTACGTCGACGGTGTTTACCTACGCCGACGGCCACGGCTGCTTCGCCGAGGGAGAGGTCCGCCGAGGACGGTACGCCGAGGGAAGCTATCGGCGTAGCATATGCCGAGGGTTTTCCTGGCTACGCCGACGGCTTTTAGCCCTCGGCATACCAGGCGCTTCCTGTAGTGTACTGCCTTGATAACGATTTTCTTCCCTCCCACTGACATCCCAACACTTTTTTCTACACCCTAACTTTTAGGTATCTAAAATCCCCACTCTTGGAGAACCCAACATCCAACAACATCCCTAAGTATGTCCCATTAAGAGTCTCCCCATGCACCATCAACTCATCCTTGATACTCTCCCTGAGTACTCCTGGACAACGTTTACTAAAAAAAGATCGAGGACTTGTCCATATTTATTTACCGACCCGAAGCATTACAATACTTCATAAGAACTTCACTTACAACGCCCCATGCACTTGCTTCTAAGAACAGCTGGTTATCATCTACGAAGATTAGGTGGTTCACAGAGGGGGTTGTTCTTGCCACCTTGATTCCATTGAGCGTTGATGACTGAACTTGAGATTATGAAAGGCACTAGAGGCCCTCTGCTGCAAACAAGAAAACATACGGGGATATGGGGTCACCTTGACGGATCCTCTTCAAAGACCGAAACTCCTCCCTTGGGTTTCCATTACATAGCACAAAAAGGATACACTGAATACCAATCTCATAACCAGAGCTACCCACGACTCACTAAAATCGAGCTTTAGTATAATAGCATCTAAATACCTCCACTCAACACGATCATATGCTTTCTTCATATCCAACGTCAACGCACAACATTGATGTTTCTTTGCTTTAGCACGCTTCATGAAGTAGGGACAACATTGATGTTCAACGATTTTCCATTCAGCATTTGTGAGTCTTCGGTAGTGAACCGGAATGCCCAAATAGCGAATCGGAAAAGCACCCTGACTACAGCCAAAAAGTTCAGCGTAAAGGTGAACCTCATCTCGAGCCTCGCCGAAACAAAACAGGTCACTTTTATGGAAATTAATTTTTAAACCCGAAAGATGCTCAAAAGCTGAAAGAATGAGTTTCAGGTTCTTTGTCTTTTCGAGATCATGTTCCATAAAAAAAATTATATCATCGGCATACTGAAGTATAGATAAACCAAAAAATAATCTCTAGAATTGTATCATCGACATACAGATGATATTATCTGTGATCAACCTCGTAGGCACAAACACCGACCGCTCCTAAAAAATAATCTCTAGAAGAATCACCTTCAGTCTGTTCGCCACTATTTTGGATGCAATCTTATACATCACATTGTTTAAATTGATAGGGAGAAATTTACCTATCTCTTTTGGACTTGCCACCTTAGGTATCAAGACGATAAATGTTTTGTTCATGCTGCCCGGGCTATCCTGACCTCTAAGTATCTGTAGAATCGCTGATGTCATTTCCTCCCCACAAAACTCCTAGTTGCAGTGAAAAAAGTGTCCAGGAAAACCATTTGGACCCTAGGACTTGGGGGTGGGGGGTACATCTCAAATAAGGCCATCTTGACCTCTACAACATCAAAAGGAGCACCGAGCTCTCGGTTCATTTCTGACTCAACCTTTGAATGTACACATCTCAACACCTCATGCATACCCTACACTCCGTCTGACGTATACAGATGTTGTTATAACTCATTGGAAATACTGCCCATCTCACCCGCATCGTTAGTAGTAGAAGGCCTTTCCACTTTTAACAATTTTATCACGTGTTTCTTCTTTTTGCGATGGCCGGCACACATATTGAAAAAACAAGTATTCTTATCACCACAGCCACAGGGAATCTAGCACACACACTAGTAGAAAACAGGCCATCAGTTCGCGTCCCCTAAGAGCATTAGTCCCGGTTGCGCCACGAACCGGAACTAATGCTCGCTGCGATGCCGATTGATGGGCACGGGCCCGAGGCATGCATCCGGTTGGTAAGGGGTCATGCGTCCCGGTTTGTAACACAAACCGGGACTAAAGGTTGGGCGTCAGCCACGTGACGTGGCACACACCTTTAGTCCCGGTTTGTGTTATAAACCGGGACGTATGCTCCCGCCCTCTATAAATGCAACGCCCCAGCCTTCTGCCTCCACTCTGTGTTTTTTTGGTGGAAGGTGTGAGGGGTGTGCTAGTTTTTTCCCCCTATGCATGCATTCAAGGTGTTTGATGAAATGTTTGAGTGAATGATCCCGTTCAATTTCTCATAGAACAAAAATATAGAAGGTGTCCGAGACGCACTTGAGCTTTCTCCTCTTTATTTTCCTCGATCGAGGTTAGCAATCTTATCTTTTCTCTGTCATTGATACAATGCATGTGTCGATGTGAATTGGTCATTTCACTATTTATGATGTCTTGTTTTTTGATAAACTTACTTATATGATGCAGATGAACGGTCAGGAATGGATGTACGGTGACCGACGCGTAGCCGGGTATATGAAAGACGTGGATAAATTTATCGATGTGGCTACAGCAAACAAAGAGAATGGTTTTATACGTTGTCCATGTGTTCAATGTCGGAACAACAAGGAGTACTCTTTCTCGAAAATCATTCGCGGCCACCTGATTATGAAAGGTTTCATGCCCAACTATAATTGCTGGACCAAGCACGGGGAAAGAGGGGTTATGATAGAAGATGGTGAAGAAGATGATGATAACAACTATCATCATATGTTTCCTGAATACAGTGATACTGCAATGGAAGACAATGGAGAGGAAGGAGGTTTAGAACGGGCATCAGATGAGCCGGCTGATGAACTTGGTAGGGTCATTTCTGATGCAAAGCGAGACTGTGAAACAGAAAATGAGAAGTTGAAGTTAGAGGGCATGTTAGAAGATCATAAGAAATTGTTGTACCCAAATTGTGAAGATGGCAGCACAAAGCTCAGTACCACACTGGAATTGTTGCGATGAAAGGCAAAGTGTGGTCTAACTGACTCCTCATTTGAAAATATGCTGAAAATAATGAAGCCGAAGTTTCCAAAACATAACGAACTTTCCGAGAGTACCTACGAAGCAAAGAAGACTCTCTGTCCTCTAGGATTAGATGTGCAAAATATACATGCATGCATTAATGACTGCATCCTCTACCACGGTAAGGAGTATGAGAATTTAGATAAATGCCCGGTATGCAATACATTGCGGTATAAAATCAGACGAGATGAACCTGGTGATGTTGAGGGAGAGCCCCTCCGGAAGAGGGTTCCTGCTAAGGTTATGTGGTATGCTCCTATAATACCAAGGTTGAAACGCATGTTCAGAAACAAAGAGCATGCCAGGTTGTTGCGATGGCACAAAGAAGACCGTAAGAAAGACGGGAAGTTGAGACACTCTGCTGATGGGTCACAGTGGAGAAAAATCGAGAGAGACTTCCCAGACTTTGCAGTTGATGCAAGGAACTTACGGTTTGGTCTAAGTACGGATGGCATGAATCCTTTTAGGGAGCAGAGCTGCAGTCACAGCACCTGGCCCGTGACTCTATGTATCTACAACCTGCCTCCTTGGTTGTGCATGAAGCGTAAGTTCATTATGATGCCAGTGCTCATCCAAGGCCCGAAGCAACCGGGCAACGACATTGATGTGTACCTTAGGCCATTAGTTGAAGAACTCGTACAGTTGTGAGGCAAACCAGGTGTATGTGCGTGGGATGAGAACAAACAGGAGCCATTTGATCTACGAGGGTTGCTATTCGTAACCATCAATGATTGGCCTGCTCTTAGTAACCTTTCAGGACAGACAAACAAGGGATATAAGGCATGCACACACTGTTTAGATAAGACTGAAGGTACATATTTGCATAAATGCAAGAAGGTTGTGTACCTGGCGAATCGACGATTTCTTCCGACCAATCATCCCGTAAGAAAGAAAGGCAAGCATTTCAAAGGTGAGGCAGATCACTGGAAGAAGCCTGAACTCCCTGCTAGTGATGATGTATTTGGTATGGTCAAGGACATAGAAGTAATCTTTGGAAAGGGTCCCGGCAGTCAATCAGTTCCGAACGATGTCGCTACAGGACACGCACCCATGTGGAAGAAGAAATCTATATTTTGGGAGCTGCCATATTGGAAAGTCCTGCGTGTCCGCTCTTCAATCGACGTGATGCACGTGACGAAGAATCTTTGCGTGAACCTGTTAGGATTCCTAGGCGTGTATGGGAAGACAAAAGATACACCAGAAGCACGGGAGGACCAAAAAATTATGAAAGACCCAAAGAACATGCATACACAGAACAAGACGGATAAAGGGCGTCACTTAAGTTGTGCCATCTATGCTCTTACCAAAGCAGAGAAGGAAATCTTTTTGAAGTCCTTTACAGTATCAAGGTGCCATCTGGCTTCTCATCTAATATAAAGGGGATAATAAATATGGCAGAGAAAAAGTTCCAAAACCTGAAGTCTCATGACTGTCACGTGATTATGACGCAGTTGCTTCCGATTGCATTGAGGGGGATTCTACCGGAAAATGTTCGAGTACCCATTGTGAAGCTGTGTGCATTCCTCAATGCAATATCTCAGAAGGTAATCAATCCAGATATTCTGCCAAGGTTACAGAAGGATGTGGTACAATGTCTTGTTAGTTTTGAGTTGGTGTTCCCACCATCCTTCTTCAATATTATGACGCATCTCCTGGTTCACCTAGTGGAAGAGATTTCCATTCTCGGTCCGGTATTTCTGCACCATATGTTCCCCTTTGAGAGGTTCATGGGAGTCTTAAAGAAATATGTTCATAACCGTGCTAGACCAGAAGGAAGCATCTCCAAGGGATATGGAACAGAGGAGGTCATTGAGTTTTGTGTTGACTTTATTCCTGACCTTAAGCCGATTGGTGTTTCTGACTCGCGGCATGAGGGAAGACTAAGTGGAAAAGGCACGCTGGGAAAGAAAGCAATGATATGTAGGGACGGGGATTCTTTCACTAAAGCACACTACACAGTTCTACATAATTCCACCTTGGCAGCTCTGTATATCGAGGAACACAAGAATATTGTACGCTCCAAAAACCCGGGGAAGCCTGAATCATGGATTACAGATGAACACATAAAGTCTTTCAGTGGTTGGATGCGGACACATCTCTTAAATGACACCACTGTTGGAGATCAGCTATACTTGTTGTCCGCGTCACCATCTTCTACTGTATTGAATTTCCAAGGGTACGAAATAAATGGGAATACGTTCTACACGATCGACCAAGATAAAAAGAGAACCAACCAAAATAGTGGTGTCCGCTTTGATGCAATAGACGAGAATGGAAAAAGGACACATACTATGGTTACATAGAGGAGATATGGGAACTAGACTATGGAGTCTCTTTTAAGGTCCCTTTGTTTCGCTGCAAATGGGTCAACCTGAATGGGGAAGGGGTAAAGATAGACCAGTTGTACGGAATGACAACAGTGGATCTCAACAATCTTGGTTATAGAGATGAACTATTCGTCCTAGCCAATGATGTGTCTCAGGTTTTCTATGTGAAGGACATGTCCTCCAGACCGAAAAAAAGAAAAAATATGTAAACGAATACATCATATGATGAGCCAAAGCGTCATATAGTTCTTTCAGGGAAAAGAAACATCGTGGGAATCGAGGACAAGACAGACATGTCAGAAGATTATAATAAGTTTGATGAAATTCCGCCCTTCACAGTGAAAACTGACCCAAGCATTCCGTTAAGTAAAGAAGATGTTTCATGGTTACGTCTGAAGCGATCATAAGGAAGGAATTATGCTAAGAAGTTCATGCTCATATTATGTAACTCTAGTTCATGTCTTTCGCGGTTTGTGGCTTCACCGAAGGATATCTTTCGCGGTTTTTGGCTTAACCGGGACTATATATAGGGGGCCTTTAGTCCCGGTTTTGTAGTCTCAGTTTTTAATATTAATAAATGTCTTGAGTGTTAGTCCTGTTTTGTGGCTGGACCGGGATTATGAAGAAGTTGTCCCGATTCGTACTTACCATTAAGATCTAATCTCCAAACGCGCGCGGTCACATATTAGGGAGTGCCTCTATGACCAGTTTCTTGGAGATACCGGAGGACTGGGATCCGGCGGCATCTCCCTGAAACTGGTCGTAGTGGTGTCCCTGCTCTCGAAAACCATCTTGCAGCTTGTAACTTCTCTAACTAGATCAATACACCTGGGAGCTAACTAATTTCACATATTAGGGAGTGCCTCTATGACCAGTTTCTTGGAGATGCCGGAGGACTGGGATCCGGCGGCATCTCCCTAAAACTGGTCGTAGTGGTGTCCCTGCTCTCGAAAACCATCTTGCAGCTTGTAACTTCTCTAACTAGATCAATACACTTGGGAGCTAACTAATTTCACATATTAAGGAGTGCCTTTATGACCAGTTTCTTGGAGATGCCGGAGGACTGGGATCCGGCGGCATCTCCCTGAAACTGGTCGTAGTGGTGTCCCTGCTCTCGAAAACAATATTGGAGATGCCTCAATCTGGCTGGAGGACTGGACTCAGAAGGATGCCTATTTATAGTACAAGCAGCTCGGGATAGTGTCGACACTTACGAAATAATGTCGACACTCACCCCTATTATTAGTGCTGACTCGTGTTTTGTCCCGGTTGATGTCTCCAACCGGGACTAAAGGTTCATCTTTAGTCCCATGACACCATCCGGGACAAGGTACACGCCGCACGACATAATATCGACACTCACCCCTATCATTAGTGTTGCCTGGCCCAGCCTGCCGAAATCCCTCCAACCGGGACTAAAGATGAACCTTTAGTCCCGGTTGGAGACACCAACCGGGACAAAACACGAGTCAGCACTAATAATAGGGGTGAGTGTCGACATTATTTCGTAAGTATCGACACTAATAATATTATGTGCCATAGTTGAAAGGAAAAATACCAGAATTGGTATATTGATCATGTCTCAAAAAAACCTTCAAAAAATGACGTATCATGTTCGAGGTTTCATGGATTTCGGTCCAAATGACCGATGTTATGTGCTGAATCACGGTATAGTTTGTGATGCTGTGCCCATATTATGCATGCATGTGGACATTGGTATGGAGAACAATGTTGCAGGAGGAAGTTTTCCTTTTTGTTGCACAGAAAAGCTCTTTTTCATTTTCCGAGCGCAAAAAACGGGTCGTTTTTGTGAAGAAACCACTAAAATGCTGTTTCAGAATGCTACCGTCCCATTTTCCTAAAATACTAGACCACCTTACATGGACTATCTCCCAACCGGAACATCTCAAACCTTTTCGTCCATCCCGGGTAAAAAAGACAAATGTCTGCCGAATCGGTAGGAAGTGGGTCCGGTTTGTACTACAGGTACATGATCTAACGCCCGTGATTTTTTGAAAAAAAATCATTTTTAGACTCGCAATATGTGGTTTATTCAGAGATCCAATGCAAGTTCTAACGATGCTCGTCCCCTATCTTCATGCACGCCGGTTCGACCATAGTTAGAAATTCAGAAAATTCAAAACGGGCATAATAAATTCAAAAAAAAATACGAACAATGAAAATCCTTCGCGTGATGTCATATTATGTGACATAGTTGAAAGGAAAAATACCAGACTTGGTATATTGATCATGTCTCGAAAAAACCTTCATAAAATGACCTATCATGTTCGAGGTTTCATGGCTTTCGGTCCAAATGACCGATGTTATGTGCTGAATCACGACATAGTTTGTGATGCTGTGCCCATATTATGCATGCATGTGGACATTGGTATGGAGAACAATGTTGCATGAGGAAGTTTTCCTTTTTGTCGCATGGAAAAGCCCTTTTCCATTTTCCGAGCGTAAAAAACGGGTCGTTTTGTGAAGTAACCACCAAAATGTTATTTCAGAATGCTACCGTCCCATTTTCCTAAAATACTAGACCACCTTACATGGACTATCTCCCAACCGGGACATCTCAAACCTTTTCTTCCATCCCGGATAAAAAAGACAAATGCCTGCCGAATCGGTAGGAAGTGGGTCCGGTTTGTACTACAGGTACATGATCTAACGCCCGTGATTTTTTTGAAAAAATCATTTTTAGACTCGCAATATGTGATTTATTCAGAGATCCAATGCAAGTTCTAACGATGCTCGTCCCCTATCTTCTTGCACGCCGGTTCGACCATAGTTAGAAATTCAGAAAATTCAAAGCGGGCATAATAAATTCAAACAAAATACGAACAATGAAAATCCTTCGCGTGATGTCATAATATGTGACATAGTTGAAAGGAAAAATACCAGACTTAGTATATTGATCATGTCTCGAAAAAACCTTCACAAAATGACCTATCATGTTCGAGGTTTCATGGCTTTCGGTCCAAATGACCGATGTTATGTGCTGAATCACGGCATAGTTTGTGATGTTGTGCCCATATTATGCATGCATGTGGACATTGGTATGGAGAACAATGTTGCATGAGGAAGTTTTCCTTTTTGTCGCACGGAAAAGCCCTTTTCCATTTTTCGAGCGCAAAAAACGGGTCATTTTGTGAAGTAACCACCAAAATGCTGTTTCAGAATGCTACCGTCCCATTTTCCTAAAATACTAGACCACCTTACATGGACTATCTCCCAACCGGGACATCTCAAACCTTTTCGTCCATCCTGGATAAAAAGGACAAATGTCTCTCAAATCGGTAGGAAGTGGGTCCGGTTTGTACTACAGGTACATGATCTATCGCCCGTGATTTTTTGAAAAAAATCATTTTTAGACTCTCAATATGTGGTTTCTTCAGAGATCCAATGCAAGTTCTAACGATGCTCGTCCCCTATCTTCATGCACGCCGGTTCGACCATACTTAGAAATTCAGAAAATTCAAAACGGGCATAATAAATTCAAAAAAATCCGAACAATGAAAATCCTTCGTGTGATGTCATATTATGTTACATAGTTGAAAGGAAAAATACCAGACTTAGTATATTGATCATGTCTCGAAAAAACCTTCACAAAATGACCTATCATGTTCGAGGTTTCATGGCTTTCGGTCCAAATGACCGATGTTATGTGCTGAATCACGGCATAGTTTGTGATGCTGTACCTATATTATGCATGCATGTGGACATTGGTATAGAGAACAATGTTGCAGGAGGAAGTTTTCCTTTTTGTCGCAAGGAAAAGCCCTTTTCCATTTTCCGAGCGCAAAAAACGGGTCGTTTTGTGAAGTAACCACCATAATGCTGTTTCAGAATGCTACCGTCCCATTTTCCTAAAATACTAGACCACCTTACATGGACTATCTCCCAACCGGGACATCTCAAACCTTTTCATCCATCCTGGGTAAAAAGGATAAATGTCTCTCGAATCGGTAGGAAGTGGGTCCGGTTTGTACTACAGGTACATGATCTATCGCCCGTGATTTTTTGAAAAAATCATTTTTAGACTCACAATATGTGGTTTCTTTAGAGATCCAATGCAATTTCTAACGATGCTCGTCCCCTATCTTCATGCACGCCGGTTCGACCATAGTTAGAAACTCAGAAAATTCAAAACGGGCATAATAAATTCAAAAAATCTGAACAATGAAAATCCTTCGCGTGATGTCATATTATGTGACATAGTTGAAAGGAAAAATACCAGACTTGGTATATTGATCATGTCTCGAAAAAACCTTCACAAAATGACCTATCATGTTCGAGGTTTCATGGCTTTCGGTCCAAATGACCGATGTTATGTGCTGAATCACGGCATAGTTTGTGATGTTGTGCCCATATTATGCATGCATGTGGACATTGGTATGGAGAACAATGTTGCAGGAGGAAGTTTTCCTTTTTGTCGCACGGAAAATCCCTTTTCCATTTTCCGAGCGCAAAAAACGTTGTTTCAGAATGCTGTTTCAGAATGCTACCGTCCCATTTTCCTAAAATACTAGACCACCTTACATGGACTATCTCCCAACCGGGACATCTCAAACCTTTTCGTCCATCCCGGGTAAAAAGGACATTTTTCTTCCCGCCATTTCTTCCCGCCATTTTTCTTCCCGCCATTTTTTTCCAGCATTTCTCCCGCCAGTTTTTCCCGCCAGTTCTTCCCTCCAGTTATCTTCCTGCCATTTATCACTATATATATATGTAGGGTTCGCCTCCATTGTCATTGCACATCTCTAGACTCATATCTGCAACCTCATCACTCTTTCCCATGACTTCTACCGTAGCACTAACTCCCAGGGAGGCGGAGGCGCTTTACTCAGGTACCCGCCTTGGCCATCGTGTCCCCTGGCTGGATGCTGAGCGCCGGAGGCGTGCCGGTTCCTCCTGTCCCTCTAGGTGTGGCGCGTCGGATGGCCATCACGAACCACTACTACTTTGAGCTCACGCCAGAGCAGCGGAGGAATCCCAGATGGCATCCCGACTATTTCCCGACTTGGGAAGCCTTCTTCGTGGATCGGCGTGAGAGGGCGCTCGCCAGGCACGAGGAGGATGGCCCACCTCCTCCGAACTTCAACGAGGCCGGCCGTCGGTTGTGGTGGCACGGTCGGACTCTCCAGAGCGTCATGGCCTACGACACGGCCGTCGACTCTAGCCCCCGCCTACGCTACCCTCAAGTCCAGCCCACTCGTACTCATCCTTCAAGGTTCAACTACGGTGACCCCGACGACGACAGCGACGACGGCCACGGCGAGTACGACGACTATAGTGGCGAGTATTACAAGTGTAGGCAGGAGCATGACTGAATCACTCCAACATTGCAAAACAAGTTCGGCTGATTGTGGCTTAATCTGGCCATGTATCTTAATTTTCAGTTCTTCTATGTAACTTTGTGTTAGTTGCGTTATGTACTTTAATTCCAGTTATATCCTAATAAAGTTTTCTTTCCGCCCATTATCTCCCGTCCTTTTTTACCCGCCCATTAATATATAAAAAATATAAGTTAATTCAAATCCAAATTAAAAACAGAAAATGGTTTTGAATTATTTATTCAAATCCAAACACTTTTTATGTTTAAAGTTTTTCTAAATTCCAAATTAATATTCAAAAGATATAAGTTAATTCATTTTTAATTTTAAATGGTTCATAGTTTAAATGGTTACATTAATTATTTTTAAAAACAGAAAATGGTTTTGAATTAGTTATTCAAATTCAAACACCTTTTATGTTTAAAGTTTTTCTAAATTCCAAATTAATATTCAAAAAATATAAGTTAATTCATTTTTAATTTTAAATGGTTCATAGTTTAAATTGTTACATTAATTATTTTTTAAAAATAGAAAATGGTATTGAATTAGTTATTCAAATTCGAACACTTTTTATGTTTAAAGTTTTTCTAAATTCCAAATTAATATTAAAAAATATAAGTTAATTCATTTTTAATTTTAAATGGTTACATAAATTATTTTTAAAAACAGAAAATGGTTTTGAATTAGTTATTCAAATTCAAACACTTTTTATGTTTAAAGTTTTTCTAAATTCCAAATTAATATTCAAAAGATATAAGTTAATTCATTTTTAATTTTAAATGGTTCATAGTTTAAATGGTTACATTAATTATTTTTAAAAACAGAAAATGGTTTTGAATTAGTTATTCAAATTCAAGCACTTTTTATGTTTAAAGTTTTTCTAAATTCCAAATTAATATTCAAAAAATATAAGTTAATTCATTTTTAATTTTAAATGGTTCATAGTTTAAATGGTTACATTAATTATTTTTTAAAAATAGAAAATGGTATTGAATTAGTTATTCAAATTCAAACACTTTTTATGTTTAAAGTTTTCTAAATTCCAAATTAATATTCAAAAAATATAAGTTAATTCATTTTTAATTTTAAATGGTTCATAGTTTAAATAGTTACATTAATTATTTTTAAAAACAGAAAATGGTTTTGAATTAGTTATTCAAATTCAAACACTTTTTATGTTTAAAGTTTTTCTTAATTTCAAATTAATATTCAAAAAATATAAGTTAATTCATTTTTTATTTTAAATGGTTCATAGTTTAAATGGTTACATTAATTATTTTTTAAAAATAAAAATGGTTTTGAATTAGTTATTCAAATTCAAACACTCTTTATGTTTAAAGTTTTTCTAAATTCCAAATTAATATGCAAAAAATATAAGTTAATTCATTTTTAATTTTAAACGGTTCATAGTTTAAATGGTTACATTAATTATTTTTAAAAACAGAAAATGGTTTTGAATTAGCTATTCAAATTCAAACACTTTTTATGTTTAAAGTTTTTCTAAATTCCAAAGTAATTATCATTTAAAAAAATTTACAAATTTAAACCCCAAAATAAAAAATAAGACGGAAACAGAGAGAAAATTCCTGAATTTTTTTGAAAACAGTGTCATATGTCCCGGTTGGAGGCGCCAACCGGGACTAAAGACCCTGCGCACGCCAACCCTTGGTCTGCTGAAAAAAGTGGAGTATACGTCCCGGTTGGTGGCTCCAACCGGGACGTATCACCCTTTAGTCCCGGTTGGAGCCAACAACCGGGACGTATTTGTAGGGGTTCGTAGCAAGGAAAACAAAAAATTTCTACCGCATGAACACACAATCAAGGTCTAATCTATGATCAAGCCAAGATCTATCTACTAGATTGTAGCAACGAGTCGATGGAATACTAACCCTCAAAGATCCAAAGCGGTTAACGAGAGCAGATTCTCGTGGGTGATGTAGTCGTACACTTGCCGATCTCAAGATCGCGTAGACGATCCTTCCGACGCCGGCCTCCCTTAAGGATCGGTCACACGTTCGGTACTCGATGAATACCTTCCTCTCCCTTGTTCCAGCAGGCAGCGTAGGTTGTAGCACTCTCCTCGCAATTTCGGCAGCACGACGGCGTGGTACCGGAAGTAGAGGGGAGATCTCGCAGGGCTTCGCCTTAAGCCGGAGCGAGTATGGTGGACTATGAGAGAGCCTCGGTGATCTAGGGTTTAGACACACCAAGTAGAGGGAGCTAGGCCGGCGGCTAGGGCTTGGGGAAGCCCAAGTCGGCGGCTAGGGTTTGCCCGAGGCGGCGGCAGCAGGAGGTGGCGGCGCCGGCGGCTAGGAGCTAGGGTTTGCAGGGTGCAAGTTGTGTGCTTGGAGGGGCAGCCCTGCCCCTCCTTATATAGGTGGAGGGGCGCGCCAAGGGGAGGGGAGTCCCTCCCCAAGTCGGTCTCCAAGGGCCGGCGGTGGAGGGAGAGGGACTTCCTCCCCAAGTAGGTTTCCTACTCTCCCTCCACCAAACAAAATAGCCGTTTGACTTTTTCAAATTGGTGTTTGACTTTTCAAACTAGGATTTGATTTATCCCTTTATTTTGTTCAGCGATGACACCTAGTACATGATGCAAGCATTCCAACTTATAATGACACATTCATGTACCCTTCCCCTCCGGAGTGCCGGACATTCCGGAACTTTCTAGAACATTCCCGATGAAAACACCGGAACCATTCTCCAACCGCGAAGCATGACTTTCCTTATATGAATCTTATTCTCCGGACCATTCTGGATCTCCTCGTGATATCTCGGATCCCATCCGAGAATCCGAACAACATTCGGTCTCTTACTCATCATTCCATAACTACTCAAACAACATCGAATCCTTAAGTGTGTCTCCCTACGGTTCGTGAATTATGCGGACATGACCGAGACACTTCTCCGATCAATAACCAATAGAGGAATCTGGAAATTCATATGGCTCCCACATATTTCTACGATTACTTTGCGATCGAATGAACCACTTACATACGATACCAATTTCCCTTTGTCTCACGATAGTTTACTTATCCGAGGTTTTGATTGTCGGTATCTCTGCATACCTAGTTCAACCTCGTTACCGATAAGTACTCTTTTCTCGTTCCCGTGGTATGTGATCCCTTGTGAGCCAGTCACATGCTTGCAAGCTAATTGGATGACATTCCACCGAGAGGGCCCAGAGTATATCTATCCGTCATATGGATGGACAAATCCCACTCTTGATCCATGTGTCTCAACCCATACTTTCCGAACACTCAATGCCATCTTTATAGCCACCCAGTTACGGTGTGGTGTTTGATGTCATCAAAGCATCCTTCCGGTGATGGTGATAAGCATGATCTCATGGTCAAAGGAATTAGGTTACTATGTATCAGAAAGCTTATAGCAAATGAACTATATTAAATGACTTGATCTTTATGCTACGCTTAACTATAGAAGTATGTCCATCACATCATTCTCCTAATGATATGACCCTGTTTTTAATAACATCTCTATGTTCATGATCAGGAAACCATGATCATATATTAACCAACAAACGAGTTTAACAAGAGACTTTACTAGGGACTCTTTTATGTTTACAAATCACACAAGTATTAATGTTTCCTGTTAATACAATTATAGCATGGTATGTAAACATTTATCATAAGTATGAAGATATGATAATAACCACTTTATTATTGCCTCTTGGGCATATCTCCAACAGTCTCCCACTTGCACTAGAGTCAATAATCTAGTTTCAAACCTTTGTGTATTGAACACCTATGGCTTTCTGGTGTCGTATGTACACGATTGCTAGTGGTCAACTGATCTTCGGATCTGACACTTCTAGATCCGTGTGTAATTGCATGTCTTTGCGTCTCTACGCATCACTCATTCTTTAATGAGATGGCTTTGTACAAATTTGGTCCTTTGGTGTGACCTTTAGTTCTTTGGGGTTAAAACATGTTGATAATATTGTCGTACAATATATCTTCATAGTATTATCCCTACTTTGAACTACACCTAGTTTGATAACAAACTACTTGACACAAATGCCCTCTTTTGCTGCTATAATAGTAGTTATATACTTAACCTTTTGTTGTAGTATTTGTCACAATGTCTTAACTTTGGAACTCATCCAAATTCATTATGGAACTTACTTTCCATTATATTGTGCCACCCTTAGTTTAGATTGAGATAAACTTAATTTGTACTTTGTGACAAAACTAGTATCAATGTAATTCATTTACAATGAACTAACCATCTATTTGTCACTTCTACAAAATAATATATTCTTAGTTCTTTTACAAGATCATAAGAATATCTTTACTATCGTCCAATAATCATCTTATGAATCATTCTGGTATATGCTCATAACATTTAGAGCATAGGACATATCTGGATTTGTACACATCACAGCATGATTGATAAAATACTCTTTGTGATTTTATACATCAAGTATCAATCTATACTTGAATCTTTGTTTCACTTACCAAGTGTCAATACACTTGAATATATCATCAATATTGAACTCATTCAATCCTTTCTATGCGACAAGAACCTTTCTTGTAGTTTCTATATTAAACTCATTCAATATATCATCTATGTACTTGCAGCACAACCATATTAGCATCTATTGATGCCAAATATTTGGGTTTTTCATAAGTCTTTCATCGAGATGAAATTCTTATCCTGTGTTAATAAAAGATACATTATTTCCAATCAACAATATGTCTTCCACATAATGTATTAGAGACATGTCTTAGCGCTCCCACTTAATTTCTTGCAAATGCAAGCATCTTCATCGTCTCCGATGAAATTAAACTCTTTTAACAGTTTCATCATAGTGAAGATTCCAACTCCGCGATGCTTACTTCAACCATTGAAGTTTGCATATGTTTTTAGCATCCTTTGAATTAACAAAACCCTTTGGACCGTGTCATGCACACGTCCTTGGTAACCATTCTATTAGAAGAACTTGTTTTTTTATTCAACACATAACAAAATTATATGTCGTGGTTGCTACATTAATCCGTCTAGACTAAATATCGCTATGAAAGATCAGATCTTGTCATAGTCAACCTTTGAACATTGTTGTGAACTCTTTTCCAATATGTCGACTATTTCATAGATGTGAAACATCCATGTCTATTTCTTTATATATCCAAATACGATTGTAAGGTCTTGTACCTTTTCTAGAGGGTCTTCAAGTTCAAAGCTTGATCTCTCGTATATGGAACTATCACGGATTTTATGGCTTCAAGCCATTTGACGGAGTCAGGGCCCATCATTGCTTCTTTGCATGTAGTCAGATCATTATTGTCAAATAATGATTTAACTCTCAAATCTTGGTATTTGATTGTTTACCCGACCTACTTGTTTCAATAGGAACTTAGATCTTCGTGACCACAACCTTTGAGGCACGTGAGCCATGAGCATTGTTGTCGCCTCAACACTTTTCAAGGCCAAGCAACTCTGCACATATAGCTAAGGTTCTTTTAACCTTATCAAAGTTCTATTGTCCTCCCACTTAACTTTTCATGAAAAAATCCTTCTCAAAGAAACTTGACATTCTAAGCGACAAACATTTTTGTCTCCGATGTTATGGAGGAATAGTTATTCGAAATAACATACAAAGACAGGTTCATCCGACTTTGGTTGCAAACATCTTTCTTATGCATAGCATACCAATGTTTAAGAAAGGACAACTTGGGTTTTATCCCAAACCATAACTTTATATGGTGTCAATTCAACGGATTATGATGGAGCTCTTTTTAGTGGAAAAACGGTAGTCTCTAGAGCTTTTAATCTTTAAAATATAATGACAGTTTTATAAATTACACCTTTGATCTTACCATGTCAAACAAGGTTTAATTACATATCTCGAACGCTCCATACTCTTATGGTGTTTCGGAAAATGCAAATCCATGGAACGATTCCTTAAATCTTAGGTATTATGCTAAACTTGTAACTCAAATATCTTCCTTTATGATCTTATCATAAACTATTTATATTCTTGTTACAATGATTTTGCACTTCATCTTGAAAGTCTTTGAACTTTTCAAATGTTTCATACTTCATCCTTATTAAGTAAATATTCACTCAAATTTTCGGAGGAAGCATATGAAGTTGAAATTCATCACTCTTGACTACACATAATGGACTTCATACAACAATATGTACAAGTTCCAATAAGCTAGTCATTCGTTCCCTTTTGGCCTATGAACGAAGTTTTAATTATCTCTAGGAAAGTTTCACAAGCGTCATTTGATAAAAAATCAAAAGGACTCCAAAATTCCATCCACATGGAGTTTCTTCATGTTTTCTTTCCAATATAATTTAAACAGCGATGTCACTTCCTAAATGATTTTTCAATCAATTTGTCTTTCGACATTTTTAGCACTAGTTTTATGGATGTGATTTCTCCAACGAGATTTGTGAATCATCCATCTTTTATGGATTACGGCAATTATTTGAACAACCATTTTGTTCTCATAATACCTGATAAAACAAATCTTGAAGGCAAGCTTTTAACGAGCAACACAATAAACCTTTATTTGTTCTCGACGAACATCATCACATATTCTTTTGCTAGTTACTTAGGCCATTGTAGTTCATGAATTCTGTTGTTTCGTATGACGATTCATACCAACAAATTCAGTATCCAATACTTAAGAACCACATTATTTAACAAGCAAAGAATACAGCCATAACACGTATATCCTCTATATACCCAAACTGAACAATTCTAGTCTTTTCTCTTCTGCCATATATTTATGAGATTCTCTTTCAGTATTTCTTTTCTGTTTGAAAGAATCTATCAATATGAATAGTGAAGCCATATACATGACACATAGTCCAAAGCGTGTATAGTTAAATACCAATGTCTTTGGACTTGCACTTTTGAAGTAGATTACCATCATCAAATGTTTGGTGTTCTTTCAAATTCCTTTCTTTAGTAATCTCTTGATGTAGTAAACATTTTGCCTACATCAAATATTCATCCTTCTCATGGAATTATTCATGATCAAGCTACTTTAGCTTATAACGGTGAATCGCGAGTATAATGTTGCTCTCCAAAACCTTTTGGAGGATTAGGACAACTAGTGTCTCCAATCTTTTGCAAATTCTCATCAAATATGAGAACATGACTTTTGCCATATTATACTCTATCATGTTGCAACCAAAACTTCGTTTCAGATATCAAAATATCTTCCACACATCATGGTTTCTGAAACAACTCTTTCAGATCCTAGATAACCTTGATATTAAGACAATTCTTTGAATATCAAGAATCAAGGAGACAAACATGATACTCATACACTAACTCTTGGAATTTTCACTCTCGATCTTAATACCAATTATTAAACTTCATGGAGTAACCGGAACTTACTGAAAGTTTTCAATAGGACTTTTAAACTTTAGATTAACACTTCAAAACAATACGATACCAATTCGTAAAGTAACTAACCAGAATTCTATAGTTCTATCATCTCAATTAAAACTAAGCGCAAGGTGGTAAACGGATGCCAATGACTACAACAACTATGCAAATTCACTTTGATTTAATTTATGATAAATAGTGTTCAACTTTTAATCATATTGCTCTTGAACTCCCACTCAAAACAATATCCCTCACATTGTTTTAGTGATCACACGAACCAAATCCACCACATCAAAACCGATCATCACGAGAGTTGATGTAGCTTCAATGGTGAACAATCAACATGTTCATCATATCTACTATATGACTCATGCTTTACCTTTCGGTGATCCGTGTTCCGAGACCATGTCTGTACATGCTAGGCTCGTCAAGATCAAACCTTAGCTTCCGCATGAGCAAATCTGGCTTGCTCACGTTGTATACACTTGCAGAATCTAACACACCCGATCATCACGTGGTGCTTCGAAACAACAAGCTTTAGCAACGGTGCTTACTAAGGATGAACACTTTAAAACTTGAAATTGTGTGCTTGAGGGATCATCTTATAATGCTACCGTCGTTAACTAAGCAATACAAGATGCATAAAAGGATTAACATCACATGCAATTCATAATATGTGATATGATATGGCCTTTCTTCTTGTGCTTCTGATCTCCATCTTTAAGCACGAACATGATCTCCATCATCACCAGCATGGCGTCAAGGTCAATGCCGTCGTTTCATGGTTGTCGTCCACCAGCTTGAACTATTACAACTACTTTAAATAGACACGCGGATCTTAATAGAATTTAAAGACAACCATATGGCTCCTGCAGGTTGTCAACTTACAATAAGGAACATTGCATACATCAAATATAATCACAATCATGGCCATATCACATCACAGCACACCCCTGCAAAACAAAGTTAGACGCCTCAAATTTTCTTTGCATGTTTTACGTGGTTTGGGGCTTTCAGTAAGTGTCGTTCTAACTTACGAGAAAGAACCACAACATTGATACTAGTATTGAAAATCACCCGTTGTAAATTGAATCATAACTATGTTGGGAGAAACAGGCACCCGCAAAGCCACTTATGCAATACAAGTTGCATGTCAAGCGTGGAGCAAGTCTCATGAACGATGTCATGTAAGGTTAGCCCGGGCCGCTTCATCCCACCATCCCGCAAGATGCAAAGTACACAAGAAGCAATCGACAACAAAAGCATCAACGCCCACAATGACCATTGTGTTCTACTCGTGCAACAGATCTACATATAGACACGGCTCTGATACCACTATAGGGGTTCGTAGCATGGAAAACAAAAAAATTCTACCGCATGAACACACAATCAAGATCTAATCTATGATCAAGCCAAGATCTATCTACTAGATTGTAGCAACGAGTCGATGGAATACTAACCCTCGAAGATCCAAAGCGGTTAACGAGAGCAGATTCTCGTGGGTGATGTAGTCGTACACTTGCCAATCTCAAGATCGCGTAGACGATCCTTCCGGCGCCAGCGTTAAATGGCGCTCCAGATCGGTCACACGCTCGATTTTCGATGAAGACCTTCCTCTCCCTTGTTCCAGAAAATGGAGGTTGTAGCACTCTCCTTGCAATTTCGGCAGCACGACGGCGTGGTACCGGAAGTAGAGGGGAGATCTCGCAGGGCTTCGCCTTAAGCCGGAGCGAGTATGGTGGACTATGAGAGAGCCTCGGTGATCTAGGGTTTAGACACACCAAGTAGAGGGAGCTAGGCCGGCGGCTAGGGCTTGGGGAAGCCCAAGTCGGCGGCTAGGGTTTGCCCTAGGCGGCGACAGCAGGAGGTGGCGGCGCCGGCGGCTAGGAGCTAGGGTTTGCGGGGTGCAAGTTGTGTGCTTGGAGGGGCAGCCCTGCCCCTCCCCAACTCGGTCTCCAAGGGCCGGTGGTTTCCTACTCTCCAAGTAGGTTTCCTACTCTCCCTCCACCAAACAAAATAGCCGTTTGACTTTTTCAAATTGGCGTTTGACTTTTCAAACTAGGATTTGATTTATCCCTTTATTTTGTTCAGCGATGACACCTAGTACATGATGCAACCATTCCAACTTGTAATGACACATTCATGTACCCTTCCCCTCCGGAGTGTTGGACATTCCGGAACTTTCTAGAACATTCCCGATGAAAACACCGGAACCATTCTCCAACCCCGAAACATGACTTTCCTTATATGAATCTTATTCTCCGGACCATTCCGGATCTCCTCGTGATATCTCGGATCCCATCCGAGAATCCGAACAACATTCGGTCTCTTACTCATCATTCCATAACTACTCAAACAACATCGAATCCTTAAGTGTGTCTCCCTACGGTTCGTGAATTATGCGGACATGACCGAGACACTTCTCCGATCAATAACCAATAGAGGAATCTGGAAATTCATATGGCTACATATTTCTCACGATTACTTTGATCGAATGAACCACTTACATACGATACCAATTTCCCTTTGTCTCACGATAGTTTACTTATCCGAGGTTTTGATTGTCGGTATCTCTGCATACCTAGTTCAACCTCGTTACTGATAAGTACTCTTTTCTCGTTCCCGTGGTATGTGATCCCTTGTGAGCCAGTCACATGCTTGCAAGCTAATTGGATGACATTCCACCGAGAGGGCCCAGAGTATATCTATCCGTCATATGGATGGACAAATCCCACTCTTGATCCATGTGTCTCAACCCATACTTTCCGAACACTCAATGCCATCTTTATAGCCACCCCACGGTGGTGTTTGATGTCATCAAAGCATCCTTCCGGTGATGGTGATAAGCATGATCTCATGGTCAAAGGAATTAGGTTACTATGTATCAGAAAGCTTATAGCAAATGAACTATATTAAATGACTTGATCTTTATGCTACGCTTAACTATAGGAGTATGTCCATCACATCATTCTCCTAATGATATGACCTTGTTTTTAATAACATGTCTATGTTCATGATCAGGAAACCATGATCATATATTAACCAACAAGCTAGTTTAACAAGAGGCTTTACTAGGGACTCTTTTATGTTTACAAATCACATAAGTATTAATGTTTCCTGTTAATACAATTATAGCATGGTATGTAAACATTTATCATAAGTATGAAGATATGATAATAACCACTTTATTATTGCCTCTTGGGCATATCTCCAACAGTCTCCCACTTGCACTAGAGTCAATAATATAGTTTCAACCCTTTGTGTATTGAACACCTATGGCTTTCTGGTGTCGTATGTACACGATTGCTAGTGGTTAACTGATCTTCGGATCTGACACTTCCAGATCCGTGTGTAATTGCATGTCTTTGCGTCTCTACGTATCACTCATTCTTTAATGAGATGGCTTTGTACAAATTTGGTCCTTTGGTGTGACCTTTAGTTGTTTAGGGTTAAAACATGTTGATAATATTGTCGTACAATATATCTTCATAGTATTATCCCTACTTTGAACTACACCTAGTTTGATAACAAACTACTTGACACAAATGCCCTCTTTTGCTGCTATAATAGCAGTTATATACTTAACATTTTGTTGTAGTATCTGTCACAATGTCTTAACTTTGGAACTCATCCAAATTCATTATGAAACTTACTTTCCATTATATTGTGCCACCCTTAGTTTAGATTGAGATAAACTTAATTTGTACTTTGTGACAAAACTAGTATCAATGTAATTCATTTACAATGAACTAACCATTTATTTGTCACTTCTACAAAATAATATATTTTTAGTTCTTTTACAAGATCATAAGAATATCTTTACTATCGTCCAATAATCATCTTATGAATCATTCTGGTATATGCTCATAACATTTAGAGCATAGGACATATCTGGATTTGTACACATCACAGCATGATTGATAAAATACTCTTTGTGATTTTATACATCAAGTATCAATCTATACTTGAATCTTTGTTTCACTTACCAAGTGTCAATACACTTGATTATATCATCAATATTGAACTCATTCAATCCTTTCTGTGCGACAAGAAACTTTCTTGTAGTTTCTATATTAAACTCATTCAATATATCATCTATGTACTTTCAGCACAACCATATTAGCGTCTATTGATGCCAAATATTTGGATTTTGCCTAAGTCTTTCATCGAGATGAAATTCTTATCCTATGTTAATAAAAGATACATTATTTCCAATCAACAATATGTCTTCCACATAATGTATTAGAGACATGTCTTAGCGCTCCCACTTAATTTCTTGCAAATGCAAGCATCTTCATCGTCTCCGATGAAATTAAACTCTTTTAACAATTTCATCATAGTGAAGATTCCAACTCCGCGATGCTTACTTCAACCATTGAAGTTTGCATATGTTTTTAGCATCCTTTGAATTAACAAAACCCTTTGAACCGTGTCATGCACACGTCCTTGGTAACCATTCTATTAGAAGAACTTGTTTTGTTTATTCAACACATAACAAAATTATATGTCATGGTTGCCAGCAGGTTCGCACCTCTCCCTGCCTCTGTCCTCCCCCTTCCCCTGTCGCCGCTCCTCGTGGCTGCTGGCGCGGGGTGACTCTGCCGCTCCCGCCGGCGAGTCCGACGTGGAGGCAGACGTGGCCTCCGCGTGGGCCAATCAAACTAGCCCTGACCCCACCTTGCTCGCGTGGCGCCAGCGTGGCTTGCCCGCGTGGACCAGGCACACCCGTCAGTGGACGTGTGTAACCCCTGCCCTAGTGAAAAACATCCAACGGCCCCCTCTGTCCCACTTTGCTCATGTGGCTGCCTATGTGGCACAGGGCCCATCAGTCAGTTGTTGTGGGTATAGTTTGACTGGGTGTAAAAAATAATTCCAGACTTATTTATTTTCAGAAATTGTTTTGAATATTGAAAATTTAATAAATTTTAATCTGTAATTCAGAAAAATACAAATAATATATCAAAATGTTCAGAAAAATGAAACCTAGCTATCTAAGCTATCATCACGCATTATTCAACAACTTTCAAGACAAGTTTAATTAGAAGAACATAGTAACCCTCAGAGGTGATTCCGGAGTTTCGCCGAGTTAGGGTTTTCACCCCTCGGAACCCCGATTAATTTGTCGAGCATGCTTTAGGGTTTCAATTCAATGCAAATTAACTTGTCATATCATCATCCCTGCTTGAGCATGCTTTAGGGTTTCAATTCAATACACGACGCCCCTTCTCCTTCTTCTTCCCTGTCATCGTGCGGCCTGCTCCGGCGACCTCTACCTAGCGGCGCCACCCTAGTTAGGTTCGTGGTGACGCCCTGATTCGATTAGGCCTACCCGTGCGTCTCCGCTTCTAAGCGCCACCACCGTCAATGGCCGTGCTCCGGCGAGGTCCACGTGGCTTGCTTGTAGGGGTGGAATCGAGCCGAGCCGAGCCGGCTCGCGGCTCGGCTCGAGTAGGCTTGTTAATTTTCGAGCCAAGCCTGGCTCGTCTTGGCACTAAAATGTTTCTAAAAACTAGGCTCGCGGCTCGGCTCGTCCGGCTCGTGGCTCGCTCGGCCGGCTCGGCGAGCCTGAGCCGCTTACGCCCAGGACGCGCTCCAGCTTCCAGGACCCAGCCTGACACCCGCACGGGATTCCCCAATCCTCAGCTCTCGCTCCGCCACGGACGACCGCCGGCGCTGGTTTTTTCCTTGGCTCTCTCTCCGAGCAGACAAGGGATCTTTTTTCCTTCAGACGCAGCGCGCCGGCCGCCAACGCCGAACTCCCGTCTCATTCTCCATGGCTGCCCTCCCTACCCTTCAATTTTTTCCCCGCAAGAGACTCATCTACGGTTACATGCGGCCCTCCGCTGGTCCGCTCGCCGACCCTCTGCTTCCCAACGTCTAGGGGCAGGGTTCCCAACGTCTAGGGGCAGGGGAACTCTCCTGCTGTCCTCCAGCCCAGAGAGCCAGACTAGATTGAAATCGATCAGTGCAGATAAAAGCAAAGCTTTTGGCTATTTCTCATTGACGGAGGCCCCTGTTCAATTTTTTTTTCAATTGGTGGATGTTTCTTCAGTCATTCTTAGATCTGCTAGACTGCTATCTTGTCTTGTAATCTATGATTGCTCGTTATTTCTTCTATAATCAAATGAATGTAGCGCTGAATGCTATTCATCCAAAAAGACTAGCACCACCAATCTCTTCTACTGCATTTTTCGATTCTATATATTCTACTACATGCATAGATGTAGATGGAGCCGAGGAGAAAGCTGTGTCGGTGGCTGTGTTATACATTTAGAATAAGTGGTTACTACTAAGTACATTTTAGTATGATTTAAATAATTTTGACTGGGTTTTGCTTCAGCAACAACATATGGAAATTCAGTGGTAGATGCAAAATATAATACTGAAATCGATAATTCAACATTATCAATATCAGTGTAGATGCAAAATGTAGGATCAACATTGGTCAACGCATTCAGATGCAAGTAGTATGATGAAATGGTTGATATGCACTGATACGTGTGTATAATCATGTCCATTTATGCATATGTCATGTAATAGACGGTTGTGAATTGTTGATTAAAATGTGAATTGTTACAATTTTTAGCAAAGTTCATGGTTTTTTTTAATTGCACCGAGCCTTCGAGCCGGCTTGCGAGCTTCGCCGAGCGGGCTTATCGAGCCTCGAGCCTGAGTTGCAATGTTTAGGCTTGGCTTGTCCAACCTTCGAGCCGAGTCAAGCCCGAGCCGAGTCTCGAGCCTCGAGCTACATGTCCACCCCTACTTGCTTGCGTGGCCAGGTCCCACCAGTTAGCCCCTCTGGCTAGATCCAGCCCCGGTGAGAAACGCCCTGACCCCCCCACTTTGCGTGTGGGGCTGCTGATGTGGCTCCGGCCCCACCAGTCAGTCTCTATGGGTAGGTTCAGTCGTGATAACAAAAGCCCTGGGTTGTTTATGATGTCAGCATGATGTAATAAATTGTTTTATAATTTTAGAAAATGATTAAATATTGTAAAATTCATATCTTATTATTTACAAGTCAGAAAAATACAAATAATATATCAAAATATTCAGAAAATGAGTTCTACATTTTTAAGCTATAATCATGCATTGCTAATCAACTTTAATGACAAGTTTAGTTAGAGAACTAAATCAACCCCTCTCATGTGTTTCCGGAGTTTCCCGAGTTAGGGTTTTCAACCATCGGAACCCCGTTTAAATTGCCGAGCAAGTTTTAGGGTTTCATTTAAATGCAATTCAACTTGTCATATCATCATCCTTGTTTGAGCATTCTGCCTATCCCTCCTCCCCGACCGCCACAGCGCCTTTGTCTCCATCCATCGCCACGCGCTCCAGCCGCCCCTTCCCTTTTAGTGTGTATGTAGATATAGTGTGTATGTATATATAGTGTGTATATATATATTTTTATTATTGTGTATGTATATATTAGGGTTTCTCTGAATTCGGGTTTATATCTCTCAACACCGTACCTAACATTCTCCCTTAGCTACTTTGACTTATCCGTTTTTCCACCTATGCAGAAAATATGGACCCACACGACAGAGACGAAGAAAAGGAAGAGTTGATCCAAGGTGTGATCCATGGGGAAGAAAATTTAGATGTATCGACGTTTCTGAACAACTCCGGTGAGGGTGATCCTGTTTTTGCCGGAATAGACGACTTGTTTGAGGTTGAAGGTGTTGCCTTCCGCGAGGGAGAAGGCGATGCCTTGTGTAATCGAGAAGACGACCGCTCTGGCGAGGTGCATGTAATATAATTAATTCATTAATTAATCATCTGCTATCTATATAGAAATAGTAACAATGATCTTTCTTCTTTTAGCCCTCCGGATCGAAGCAATCTACTGAAAAGAGCAGCCGAGGCCCAACCAAAAAGTTGGGACACCATGAGAGGTTTAGGATCGAAGATATCGCTGAAGACGGCAAATCGACGGCTCCCGAAGTTGTCGCAAACAAATTTGTGGCACAATGCGGAGTAATCGTTAGGGACTTAATCCCGATCACCATTCGAAATTGGAATAGGCCTGCTGATGCGGAAGAAGAGGGAACATGTTTATTTATCCCTAACAACACCAAAGATTTACTATGGAAGAGGTTCATGGTTAATTTCAAACTACCGAAGATAGAGCTGGATCCAAATACGGAGGATCCAGTTGAGGATGCCTTAGAACATGGGAGAGCCATGGAGGCTAAGGTCAGGGAGTGGGCTTTGAAGAAGATGGCCTAGTGTTTCACCAACTGGAAGAAAATATTGCACCTTGACTATGTCGTGAAAGAGAAGACTCCCGATTTCAAGAATATTCAGTTTGAGAAGATAAAACCATTCTGGGTTGAGTTTGTGAAATACAAGACATCAGAAAAAGCTAAGAAAATGTCTGTAACGAATAAGCTGAATGCTGCTAACAAAAAGTATCACCATACTATGGGGCAAGGTGGCTACAGGGCTGGCATTCCTAAGTGGGAGAAACTTGAGAATGAATTGCGTGCTAAAAAGATCAGCCCAAAGATGCATTTATTGGGCGTAAGCAAGAAATTGGTTTTACGGGCATGGGGGCACGTTGGACTCGGAAGGGAAGTGTATATATAACATACGACATAAATAAGACCCCTTGCCAATCGAGAATATGAGAAAAGTAGTAAAGGCTGTTAAAGATGGGGACTTCATTCCCGATAGAGAGAATGATGAGCTCACACTCGCCCTTGGAAATACGGAACATGATGGACGAACACGAGGCACAAGCGGCTCCAAACCATGGAGGACTGGGTTTCCTGAAGAGAGGAAGAAATATCCTGTTAGAAGTCGTCAGAGGAGAAAGGACAGGGCGGAAGTTGAAGCAGATATTCAGAAAGAGCGAATGCGTATAATTGAAGAACGAATAAAGTAACAACAAGATGAAATTAACGCACTTAAAGAGCAAAGTACTACCGGCCCATCTCAGCACTGCGCATTCGATGCTACCGGCCTATCGAATAATCAAAAAAGCAGTGTGGCTTCCACCGAGGTCCCGGGTGATGACAATGGCGATGACGATGGTGCACCGACGATGGCTCCTGTTGGCTACCCAGTGGATGATATCACACAGATGACACATTGCGAGCTACATGTCAAAGTTGTGAACATATCAATGAAGGTGGCGGTCGGCTATGCCTTACCAATTGGACCCACACCAACTTACCACTGTCGTCCGATTCCACAGGGCTACGCTGTTGTCGGGGTGGATGAAATCATGCCCACCTTTGAAGTTTTGAAGCTTGACTACCCTGCAGGTGAAGGGGATGTGACTGAACTGGGAGACGCAACAAACGTCACCATTCTATGGCCAAAGGAATGTATCGTTCTTCGAAATCACACGCCAAGGCCATCTTCGCCGCCGCCTCACCCGTCTCCAGCGAGGTCGTCGCCGCCACGGCAGCCGTCTTCGTCGCCTCACCCGACTCCGTCGCCTCACCAATATCCGGCGCAGCCATAGCCGCGGGAGCCATCACCGGCGCCTCAGGATAAAAAGCGTAAGCGTACCGCTACTCTGCGACGTGGTAAGTGATCGCCAAAACATAAACAAGAGCCTCTTCCAAAAGTACCAAAGGTTCCTCCCAAGAGAGCTTATGACTGTACTGAAGAGGTGACTGCGGCGATCGTTGATGCGGAAACGACAGCGTTTTTCGCTAAGCGGAGGCGGTCGAAAGAGCCAGAGTTCCCCAGCACCAAAGAAGAAAAAGGCAGAGTGTTGAAAATGCTAAAGACTCTTCATCAACCCGAGCCAAAGTTGTCATCAGACTATGAGCGTTCTATTCTCAAGTCACATGCGGCACAACAAGCCTCGAAGAGCAGTACTGATGCAAGCAAGAAATCTGTTGCCCAGCTCGGAGAACAAGCAAAATAGTCTTGTGCCCCTTTCAAGGTGATTTCCCATACCAATATGGGGTCGAGCAAATATGCGGCCGAAGAGCAGTATGATCCAGAGGTAGTTGCACAATACGGAGAAGCTGCCGCTGCTCAAGGTATGAGTATTGCCCAGTACTTATCCCAGTTAGAGTACCTCCCCGTGTGTGAAGTAGCATACAAATACCAGTACGGCAAACCTCTCGTCAAACCTGAGGAGGTAAATAATCTTCCAACAAAAATACGAAGATTGCATAACTGGTACATGCATGCCACAAAGGTCGGGGCTAACTGGATAGTGCTGAAGGTTACAAAAAAGCATTATGGAAAAGAAATAGATGACATAATATCCATTGAATTTGATAAACTATTTCAATTATTCAATCAAGACGCCTTGGACAAATCGATCATTAGTGCCTATTGTCTGTAAGTACTAATTCTGTAATTAATTTAGTCTCCAGCTATCTCACCTTGTTTATTGCATGTATATAATCATATTGTAATATGCAGAATGAAGATTCTCGAATGCAGCAGAGGACAAATCTATGATATTAGCTTCATTGACCCATATTGGGTTCATCAAGCTAATCTCAAAACAATCCCCAAGGATACGGAAGATAATATAGTACACGCGTTAAGGTTTCAAGAAACCAAAAGGAAAATATTTTTTTCTTACAACTTCGAGTGAGTGTTATTGTCTTGTATACACTTTCTGTTTCGCTTACTCGATATTAAGTATATAATTGATTAGTTATGCATTCGCAGCTTCCACTATTTTCTGTTAATCATTCAACTTGACAAAGGGCGTGTACTAGTCATGGACTCGAAACATAAACCCCTTGAGCAGTGGAAGGACATGCAGATGCTTCTCCATTGGTAATTCTAATCATTACGACACTATATCGACAACGTTCGTGAATCTTATGATATCAAGTAATTAATAACTTATTTTATTTATTTTTTTCGCCGGGCAGCGCTTGGAAACGGTTCACCAACAAGGCTAGGGGTGTTTGGAAAGCGGAGCTTACATTTCAAGCACTAGATGTAAGCACCACTAGCTATATCCGCGTATCTCTTTGATTCTAGTTTTGATACAGTTATTATCATGCTTGATTATTATTTTGATTGAACTATGTTCTCGTAAAGTGCCTGACGCAGGGACCATGTAACAATCTATGTGGATACTATGTTTGCGAGTTCATCCGGCAGACGTGCGATGAGAAGGACAGAAATTTAGAGCAACTCCACGTACGTAAACAATTTCTATAGTTTTTAATTACAATCAAATTGTGTTTAGTTTCATTCATATAGATTGACTCCTTTTTTAAATCAGATCGAATGTCTACGGGACTGTCTTCTGCCAAAGGATCGCGTACGAGAAATTCAGGAGGAATTGGCGGGATTCTTGGATGCAGAAGTCCTAAACCCAAAAGAGGAATACTATTCGGCTGTGTATAGACAATAGGGATTGTACAAAGAGCAACTTTTGTATGTAGTGCATGAACTTGATCCGTGTATCGAATATAATATTGTCATGATGATCTTGTGTAATATAATGGTTCCTTCATTGATGAGTGCAAAACACTAAATAAACAATAAAACAACATAAATGAATTCTCTGCCGCGGCACAAAAAGTGGCCAAAATGCTGCCGCGGCAACAAAATTTGCCAAAACGAATTCTCTGCCGCGGCAGAAGCTTATTTGTCCCGGTTCGTACTCCTCCCCCCCTCGCACGGAGCAGCGGCCACGTGTACGCCCTTTTGTCCCGGTTGGTGGGGCAACCAGGACTAAAGGTTCGGGCTTTAGTCCCGATTGCCCCGTCCCGGTTGGGTAACCGGGACTAAAGCTCCTTACCAACCGGGACCAATGCAAATTTATTTTCATAGACCCACAAAAAACTTTATTTTCATAAGTCCACGCAACTCCACTATAGCCTAAATCACATAGGCTACACTGAATCCTAAACCACTATAGCCTAAATCACATAGCCTGAATCCTGCTATTTGACTCCAACTCTGCTCGTTAACATCTTCATGTCCTCTCGCCGGAGTACCTCACTGAAGTCAACAATACAAAGCCATGAAAGAACATTTGAGTACCATATATATTTAAGCATCCCACTTTTTGTGGCGCTCATTAACCTAGGCCTCTTCATACACAATAGTAAGACTCCAGGGATCTTCCCCCTCTTCCATTACAATCGTATCAAGATGGTACTTGGGAGTAAGGTAAAACTTCGACCTTTATTGAATCATCATTCCAAATTGGTACCGCTTTATGTTTTGGCAACATAAATTAATCATTCTAGAGCACGAGTTTCACAATTCTCGCAAATGACAGCTAAGAGCGAATTAACTCCAAAACTATAGGTGGGGCCTATTTATCAGCGCTGAGGTGGCAGAAAATCTATAACTTCTTAGATGGGAAAGGTTCAAGCCAATTAAGGACAAAAATGGTATCTTTGGATGTTGAGTGTTTATGTTTAACCACAAGGCACACTTTGTTGTTGTTCTTCGTCTCCGAAGGTTATAGAATAAAACTGCCACTTTAAAGTCTAAACTTACTAGATGATGCCACTTTACGTTTTGACAATGTAAATTTACCACCCTAGAACACGAATTTTGTAATTCGCGCAAATGGCAGGCTAAGAGCAAATTGACATCGAAACTGGCAGGTGGAGCCCATTTGTCAGCGCTAAAACCCCACTATGGATCATTTATGTTTGTCAAACTAAACATGTGACACATCCACATCAACAATTAATTGCAGTCATACGATTGCATATATACATCTGTCCATAGTGCGCCCCGACCGCTACCGTGACCATGCCCGGGAGCCGCTAGGAATCGGCGTCTGATTTGTGGCTTCCTATCGGACCTTTGTCTGGCCGTACGATTGGAAGCATCATAGACGTCAGATTTACAACCGAGGCGTGCGTGATTCATTCGTGATAGAAGGGCGTGATTGGCTGCTTCCCACCATAACTGTACTGTAATTATTGGGATGAGATAAAAGTTTTTTAGGAAACCAAATTCTCATTTGGAAGGAAACTAACAAATTCAGCATGCAGATTTTCTTCGTGGGAAGCAATTCTTTTACCAATATTTTTTAATTTTTATTTCCCCATGACTTAATATTGCTTCCCGCACGAATGAATTTTACTTCCACTGTAACTGAATTTTGCTTCCATATAACAATATATATTTTTCAACATTGCAAACTGGTCAGTATTGCTTCCATGGAAGCACAAAGTTGAGTAGTGGGCTAGAAGCTTCATTCATATGCCTAGGAAGCATACTGCACTTATTTCAGAAGCATAATTGGGTTAACAAAAACTTTTTCAAATGCGTAAAATGTATACATCTATTGCGAGGCATGTAGAATTTTTTTGTGTGACTAAAAAGCTTCATTCCCATACTTTTAGGAAATTTTAGCGCTTCATACATTCACTTGAAATGTTTTGGAGAAGATACATATTTGCTTCCCTCAATTCGTCAAAATACACACCTTCATACTTCCATATAACAAATTTCATACATGCTATATATTTGTTTCATCAAGATGACATGCTTTCATATCACATGCTTCCTACATATTACCCTAAACACTCGATTCACATTTCGTCCGGCATGTGGAGACATCGATCCAGGAGGCCTTGGCCCTTAAAAGAAACATGCCACGGGCTCCCTTGCTTCTCTTGTTGGTCCACCTCGTCAAACATAGCCACCACCATCAGGATGAAATTCATTGACAATTTGGTTGGGATCTGGAGGTACCCTATAGTCCCAGTCATGTTGATAGCATGCACCTATATTTCAATAAAACCCCACATCAAAACAGAGATCCAACATCCAAGAAAGTGTGTACAAAAATCACATGGAAACAATTCCTTTCCACACTTTTAGGTGCCGAGGGTGCATGCTACCGTCTACAAATCCATGCGGATGTTGGCACGGGCGAGCTTCACTTGTCATATTGGATCAGTGCCCCTATGGCGAGATCAGATCAACCATCAAGATGATACACCTCCAAGCCAACAATAAGATCGATCAGAAAGAAGTATCAACTTTATGCTGCTTTGCGCGGGGTGTAGATTGGCCGGCCTGGCTATGCCGCCTTCGACTCTAGACATCCGGCCGGCAACGGCTAGGGAGACGGGAGACTAGATGAGCATGAGTTCCAGTGTAGTTCCTGAATCAGGTGGAGGCCTGGATTGGAGATGGCGGCAGGGTGGGGAGAGCAAGGCAGCAATATCAAATTGATTTGTGGAGGAGCAAACCGATCAGGAATTTTCGAATGGATCTAGGAGGAGATGTGGCCGGAAATTTTGGAGTGGGGTCGGCAACATGTGACGTCAACGGGCCCAATATTTATTTTCGTGAGAAAACCTCTATGTGTGGGTGTCGTGCGATGAAGTGGAAATCGGACGTTGATGGAGCGGTCCGACGTTTTGCATTTCATCGGACTGCGATACATAGAGTTTACCTTTACATAATCATCCGAGAAACCAAACGCCAATCATATTTCTGTGAGAAACAATTGCACCAGAAACTGAACGAGGTATACCATACGTTAGCCCCAATTTCGCTATCTTTGACCTTGTTTCATCTGCGTGCTCAACACCAACCATATGTAGGAGGGAAGTGGATGAAGCGGTCACGCCTCCTTCCTCCACCGTCTTCTTCCCCTTCATTCCTTGTACTTTCCGAGCTTCAAACAGAGGATTAGTGGCTTCAACAACCTACTTTCTTCTCCCCAACCCGAACATCAACTGTAGAGTGCCGTGTTCAGGTGGCCTTCCCACCAGCGCAGATTTGTTTTAGTTATTTTATGATCTTAACCTTTTAAATAAATTTCTTTCATCTTCTTTCTCTATGCAGATGATAGAACAATTTCCAGGTGCAGTAATCGGTTCACAGGACGAGCCCGCAATGCAGTCGTCTCCTGCCACACCCCATCTCTGTTGCCACGGCCTGCTTTCTTCTTCAGGAACGGTCACGTGTGGAAGATGAGGGTTGGGATTAGAACGAGTTCTTTTTTCTATTCTACAGGATGAGTGGTGAGATTTTGGTAGGTGGAATTGAAGGATACGATATTCTCGTTTGTAGCAGGGAGGTAATGAGAGGAGATAGTTCGTGGTGAACATCGAAGCGCCCGATGTGATGTGCATTGATTTCATAGTCGCATGAATTAACTAGAATAAAGCATGATGACAACATCTACATGATTAATATCGAGGATTTATTTATCTATGCCTATATATATATATATATATCATGAAGCTAGAATTTTCTGATAGCCACAGAAAAGTCAAAAGGACCTAGGGTCAAGCACACTTATATGGTATACTGCCTACTCCCTCTGTCCTAAAATACCCTGCATTCTGGGTTTAGTCAAAGTCAAACTTTATAAAGTTTGGTAGAATATATAGAAAAAATTATAAACATCTATAGCACCGAATGTATATATTATGAAAATATATTTTATAACGATTCTAATGGTACTTATGTTATATTTTAGGTGTACATAAATTTTTCAATATGTTTGGTCAAACTTTATAAGTTTGACCTTGACTAAATCCAGAATGCAGGGTATTTCAGGACAGAGGGAGTATTAAAATACAGATGAACAAAATCATCAATTATGTTGACACTTAATGCTGGACCAGATTGGGTTTGATATGGCGTTAAATGGGTACAAGACTCTAAGATTACTACTTTTGGTTTATCACCAGGTAGTCAGTTTAAATACAGACACATCAAAACAATATATAGTTAAAATAATCCGTATTACTACTAAGAGCTAGGTGTTCCTTTTTTGTTGAGAAATACAGTACAACTGAAGACACTCACAACACGTACATGCACCCACCTCTATGAACGCATACACGTACACCCTACCCCTATGAGCACCTCCGAGAGACTGAGCTGGCGGATTGAGTCTTGAGATTGATGAAGTCACCACGGGCGCCTCGCTGTCGACGGGAACGTCGCCTCTCACTGAAAGAATATTCCTCCTTTTATGCAACACACAGTGTCAAACCTGAGGTTTGAACTCTGGTGGGCTAGGGGTACAACCACCCTCCTAGCCACCCAACCACAGGTGTTCCTTTTTTGGTGAGATTCTCTACATATTTATTTATTTCACATTATGCTTCTAGTATGTAACAAATTTACTATGAAGCGAAATGGTGAAACATGTGCTCTAGTGGGTTGTTGTGCTGCATTAAATGGAACCTGCTCCTCGGTCCCTCCTTTATAAAAGGAAGATATATACTGCGAAAAACTCGTACTACTGACCACACACAGGGATGATGTCAATGGTCAAGGTAAGCTTCATCATATTCTCATGTGGCTGCGAAAATTGCTAGGCTTGAGAGACAATGGGTGTGCTTCGGTCCCCCCTCCATCTAAACTTAAGATGTATGGGTTTTTTTTTGACCCGTCGAAACCCATATCGAGGCCACGTTGACGAGGTTTCGACTCGTCAATGCCCATTGTTATGGACTTGGGTTTTGGAGAAGATGGGGATGCTGGAGATCGTGAAACGGTTAACAGACAAGCAACCAGGGGACACGAGATTTACCTGTGTTCGGACCCGGAGGAAAACCCTACTCCTGCTTGTGCGCTCTTGATTACGGGCGGAACCGAAGGTTCTGAGGTGCAGATTCGATCTGGCGTGGAGATGTGTATGCGAAAGTATGAGTCGACCTCTAGGACGTGCCCTCCTGGCCTTTATATAGACTTAGGCAGGTCCCGGGCATAGTCCTAGTCGATTACAAGTTTTAGGGTTTTACCCCTTTAAATTTCCTATCTATGCTAGTCTTGCTCTCCAAGGATCCGAAGGCGTCATGGACCTTGGCCACCCGAAAATCTTCATCGACCAGCGTATGTCTGCTGTGGGCATTCTTTGGGCTGGACCAGGTATGCTGAAGTCACGTACCCGTAGGGTATAACCATGTCAGTAGCCCCCGAGTGATCAGTCGAATCGTAGATTCGGCTGAGGACTCTTCAATCCTTCGGGTGCAACTATGTATTGACAGTATATATGTGTAGGGATTGTTTGATACGTGTGCCTGACTAACCCGACGGATCAGGGTCAGTTAACTGTCTTAGGACGAAACAACACGATCTGCGTCAGGTTTGAGTCCCTTAACTCTAACCCGGAACATATGCTGGCGTAATTCGACTCAGGCCGCGGAGGACTTACAGGAGTGGAATTCCAGTGATTTTATTGGATGTACCCAACGCGTCCGTCGGGATTTTTCATCACGCCTGCTGGCATGGATTTATACTAGCGAGGCCTTGATCGTGTGCGTTGCCAGGCCATCAGATGATATCTGCAGGTCTTATCTTTGTGTCGCAGACGCAGCATCCGAACATTCGTCACCACGGAGGTGCTTCGGGTGGCCAAGGAGATTGTTGCTCACTCAGCGTTTTGTTGGGGCTGAGTTGCCAAAAAGTTTTTGCATGCTGATCCGAAAGATCGCAGTCGAAGATTTCATAGGGTGCGCGACCAGCGCTCCCTATGGGAGTAGCCCCCGAGTGTCTGTTCGAGACGTAGACTCGAGCGGAGACTTTAGTTTAAACATTGCTCAGTTGGTAAGTCCGTAGGACATAAAAAATTTCGGATGCTTTAAATCCATCATCCCTATGGGAGTAGCCCCCGAGTCCGTAGTGGAGTCGTAGAATCGACGTAGGACTCGAAGAATTTTTTTTGTCTTTATTCATCTTTCGGGTGCGCGGCCAGCGCTCCTGATAGGAGTAGCCCTCGAGTATTTAGTCGAATCGAAGATTCGAGTGAGTACTCTTAGCTGTAGAGCCGAAGAATTGTAGTTGGTGCTACTATAGCTTTTGATGACATCAGTGCTGACGATCAATGACCTCAAGCGTCTGCTACACCAGAGATGACTTGACTGGACGAACGTGGGTCCCACTTGCTGACTTTGAATTGACCGGTCACGCGCGTCGTGGAGATAATTACGGCGTCGCCTCGATTTCCGCGTGTAGTGGACGGCGTGGTAACGACGATTCGTTGTGATGCTGACACGTGTATTGTCAGATCTGCCGTTGGCGTTAGGCCTTCTAGATGGACGACTGTAGTGCATCGTCTCCGCCGTTATAATCATTGAGGAAAGCTGCGGTTTGTTTTCACCGCATCTATTCTTGTTTTCACTGCCTCCTTGTGCTCTAGAGGTTCTTGCTGCGCGCTGCAATATTCTTCCACATTTCCTTCTTTCGTCCGCGCTCTCGCCGCCGGTGCCGCCGGAGTGCTATGGGGAAGACGAAGAAATCCTCATCTGCGGTTGGTACCAGCGCCGCCGGAGGGAAGAAAAGCACCACCGCTACCCGTGTCACCGACGGTGGTTGGCGGCGGTCAGAGACGCGGGAGAGTGATCTCTCCGTAGCTTTGAGCGGGGCTTGATCCCGCAAGATAGGGAGGCCGTCAAACTCCCCGGCAACGAGGTAATCCCCCGTCACCCCGCTGGGTATCGGGTTATGTTTCTTGCCTTCGTTATCCGCGGGTTTTCCTTTCCAGTCCACGACTTTCTTCGTGGGCTGCTCTTTCTCTATGGCATCCAGCTGCATCATCTTTCGCCCAATTTCCTTCTTCACATTGCTTGTTTCATCACTTTCTGCGAGTGCTGGCTTGGTATCGAGCCGCACTTTGGCCTCTTCCGGAAGCTCTATTCCGTGAAGAGGCAATCCGGTTCGGATGGTGTGTATCCCATTGGGGGTTGCATCATCTCCCTTAGGACCAATATTCTTTTCTTTTCCTTCTCTATGTCTAAATCTGTTCAGTACTGGCGGAGGCGATGGTTTTACATTCGCTACTCCACAGTGGCTGGGCAACAATTTGGTCTTGCTCCTTTCGACTCCCCCCAGATAATCGAGCCGAAGAGGTCCTGGAAAAACTAGATCTTGGATGGCGAGTCAGCGGAGAAAGAGGCTCTTTACCGTCGGGTGGAGGATCTTCAGTTGATTCCTGATAAAGAAGTGAACGGTATGGATATTATCCGCATGTTTCTCGAGCGTTGGGTGCAGCCACTGCAGGCTAGGGTGCACCCGATGTTTCTTTATGCTGGTCGCCGTGACCCGACGAGAGTTTCGGCCGAGAAGCTTTCCAAGGGTGATCTTGACAAGGCCCTTCGTACACTGTTGAAGTACAAGGCTGGAGAGGATATCCCGGGGAAGTCGTTGACTCCGCCATTTTCTTCGACGCTGGCTGTTCCACAGGTGTAGATTCGTGCGCGTAGCGCTTTGCTTTGATTGCGTGTTTGTTATATTTTGTTTTCTAACAAACTTCCGTCTTATTGGCAGAGCTTCAAGGTGTCGGGCATGGTACCTCCATTGCCCGAATTGTTTCCGGCTGCACCGGATAATGAAGTGGTGGACTCCATGTCCGAACTTCCTTCGGCGCGATCGCCAGCTGAGGAGGTCAACGAGTCGAGTGAGGACCAGACGCGCAAACGATCACGGAGCTCCAGCGAGGCTTCGGATGCCTCAACTCCTCCGACTCCCAGAGACCCTCTGTGCCTTGAGCGTCATAGTGACGGGCACGGAGGCTCTTCCTCTCCCATTCCTGCCATTCCTATGCGGGCTGTAGCGCCACACCCGCCCGCGAAGAGGAAGAAGGAAGAAAAGAAGGAAGAGAAAAAGGAGGAGAAGAGAGCCCGAAGGACTCCTCCTGTCTTCGACCTAAGCTCACTGGGCTCGTAAGTTTCTTGTTACGCTGGTGTCCTTTTTCCTTGTTGACTTTGTACTTTTGCTAATTGCTCCGTATGCAGGCATTCTTCCCACGACTCCTCCAGCGATGGTGCTCGGGAGATGATGGGGGAGTCGAAGGTTGCATCCCCTCCTCCTCAAACAGTGGCAACGTCTGGGGGTGTCGCTCTGAATCCTCCTCTGCAGGAGGTGCAGGTGGTTGCGCCTCAGAATTTCGCTAGCGGGCCTTCGGAGTCGCCATCAGAGCATGTAAGTAACTCTATTTCGTGCCACGGGGGGAGCCCCCGGGTGTCTGAAAGATTTCTTGTCTTCTTCTTTTTTTTCAAATCTTCGGGGGGAAGCCCCCGAGTATCTTCGTGTGCAAGTTTTGCTTTTATTCCTTTGTGTTGGGCACAGCCCCCGAGTCCTTCTTCTTACTAGTGTTTCTTTTTCTGCAGCCTTTTGTGCAGGAGGCCAAGCGGCTGGTGCAGGAGCGCTTGGTGCTGGAGGCCAACCTTCGGCAGCTTCAAGGTACCTGTTTGCCTTTTGGTACTTCTTTTGTTTATTCTGGTCCTGCTACTGACGTTTGGTTGTTTTGAATGCAGAGGAGCATAATACTTCTCTCCGTGAGGTCGACGCTCTCAAGAAGAGCCTTGGTCAATCGGAGAAGAAGACTGAGGCCGCCGTTGGTGCGAAGGAACGCCTCGAGCTGGAGCTGACCAAGGCAGCTGAAGCTAAGGAGCGTCTGCAGCAGGAGGCCGCGGATCGTGAGGAGCAGCTGGCCACTGTTGCGGCTGCACGTGAGAAAGAGGTGGCGGCCAAGCTCATGGCTACTGCCAAGGCTATCTCGGGTAAGTGCTGTATTTGTACTTGTTTCTTCGTGTTTCCTGTTTTCTTCTGTGTTGTTTTCTTCATGTCTTTGTCCTTTTCTTTTTGTCTCAGATGCCGCAGGCATCGAGTTTGACCGCGGTGCTCTAGAGCACGGGAGTGCTCTAGATGATGCTACTGTGGCGGTCGAAGATCGCTGCAGTCGTGCCGCTCCTTGCCAAGGCGAAGGAGGTCCTTGTCCGCTTCTACAGGGAGCTTGTCCCTAAGGGCGCGGCCCTTGATGATGCGGATGCCCTGGAGGAGGCTTTGTCAGCCGAAGCACCTGCGGCGTACAAGCGTAAGCAGAAGGGCATCGGCGCGTCCGTCGGGCTGGCGATGGCGTTGGCGGCTGGAGCGGAGCTGGACCTGCCCCAGATCACCTCCCGGATGCCGACGGCTGCAGATGGATCCGAGGTATCCTTTGCTGCCTACTCTGCTCGCTGCAAGCGATATGGGCCCAAGCTCATTGATTTCTTTGTGAGTATGCATCATGCGGCATGGCGAGGCCAAAGCTAGGCAGTCTGACTCCGAGGCGACTCAGGGTGCCGCGTCTTAGGCTTTGTAGACGTAGAATAGTTTGTAGTATGCTTTTGCTGTAAATATTTTGAAGAACACCATCCTTGTGCCACGTAGTGGCCTTATATGTTTAATGAATTCTTCTGAGTTGTGCTTTGCCATTATCTGAATGTTTGTGTCCCCCTTTTTTTTCTGCTGCTCTAGGTTCCTTCGGGTGCTGACCCTATTGACACCTCACCCGCAGCGCAGAAGCGGCCATCTTTGGATGACCCTTCTCAACTCGCTTTTCTTCGGGACCGTGTTCGTAGTCTTGAGAGGGAGTTACTTGTGTTGCGTGGCCGCGCTGATGTTTGGAAATCCAAGGCGGATCGCGGTGCGGCCAGAGAGGAGCACTTGATGGCGGAACTACTTCGGATATCTGAGCAGCTTCAATGTAAGTTGCTCTTTATTTCGAGCTGTAGCTCAGTTCTTCAGATGAGCCTGCTGGCCTTGCCTTTTAATTTGTGTCATTGTCGCAGGTGCTAACCTTGCTCCGAAGGAGGAGAAAGAGCGTGTCGCTGTTCGGGTCAATTGCTTGACCCAACAGTACATGGAGGCCGGTGGCTTCTTCTGGATGGATCGTGACCGTGCCGTGGCTCTGGCGACGGTGCAGGATCGTGTGCATCAGGTGTCGTGGGTGCTTCGCCAGGTGCAGATGTCGCTTGCCTCGGTGCTGCACGTCATGTTTCCTTTGGATGCTGTGCCGACGAGCCTTGCGGGTCTTCTGTCGAAGTTTCGGAGCGTGAGCAACGTCAAGGAGTTGGTGCGGCAACAGCTCGTCGCCGGAGTCAAGGCTGCTTTGTCCCTTGTGAGGCTGCACCGGCCTGATGTAGATTTATCTGTTGTGGCAGCTGGACCACCTCCTCGATCGGATGGTGATGAGTGGGACATGTGTCCACATTATGCAGCTGTAAGGCAGTATGCCGAACAAGTCGTAGATTTGTTTGAGCAGCGTGCTCAGGTTATTCTTCAGAATAGGTAGTACCTGAAAAAAGAGATAGATGTAAACTTTGTATATTTTGGCTGGGCGTGTTGTGCCCTTTGTTGTAAAGGTTTGTGAGCACGCAGTGCTTTGATTGAGTACGTGTCCTTTTCGTTTGCCTGACGTTGTCAGCTACTCAGGTGTACATGCTTGATCCTCAGTCGATGAAATCGTGAGGTGGGGGGGAGCCCCTAGTGCGTTTGTAGCATAAAGTAAAGTTGTAAAATAGCAAACTGAAGTTTGGGGCGAGACACTTAGCTTTATTTATATCGTAATGGAGGAAGTACATTGTTTGGCTGAGTAGCCTTGGCTGAAAAGCCTTATGGAAAGTAAGGGGTAGGTAGCTAGGGGTAGAATCGTCGCAAGTGCGCGATGTTCCATGGATTGGAGTATGCAACTCCAGATTCCACGTGCTTGAGGCGATAGGCGCCACCTGGGATGACTTCGGTGATGACGTAGGGTCCTTCCCATGGTGACTCGAATTTCTTCGGTCGCGTTTGCTTGAGTCGCAAGACGAGGTCTCCTTCGACGAAGGACCTTGGGCGCAGCCGTCGGCTGTGGTAGTTGCGGAGACTCTGCTGGTACACCGCTGATCGAGCTACTGCTATGTCTCTTGCTTCGTCGAGTGTGTCGACGGCGTCCTCGAGTGCGGCCGTGGATTCGGCTTTGTTGTATGCGACGAACCTGGGGGCCTGGTGGCGTACTTCGGCTGGTAGCACGGCCTCAGCTCCGTGCACCATGAAGAACGGCGTGTAGCCGGTGGAGCTGTTTGGCGTAGTCCGTAAGCTCCACAGGAAGGATGGTAGCTCTTTCGTCCAGGCTCCAGCCTTCCTTTCGAGTGGACTCATGAGGCGCTTCTTTATACCAGCGCCAATTAGGCCGTTGGCCTTTTCCACTTGCCCGTTCGTTTGCGGGTGTGCCACTGAGGCGTACGTAATGTTGATCCCAAGGCCTTCGCAGAAGTCCTGGAACTCCTCGGAGATGAAGTTCGATCCGTTGTCGGTGATGATGCTGTGTGGTATGCCGAACCTGTAGACGATGGATTCGAAGAACTTGACGGCAGTTTTTCCTTTCTGGTTGGTGACCGGCATGGCCTCGACCCACTTGGTGAACTTGTCGACTGCGGCCAAGAGGTAAACGTGTCCCCCTTTCGAGGACTTTGGCAGTTTGCCGATCATGTCGAGGCCCCATTGAGCAAAAGGCCAGGCTATAGGTATGAGTCTGAGCTCAGACCCAGGTGCGTGCGGTTTGTCGGCGAACCGTTGGCACCCGTTACATCTTCGGACTATGTCCTTTGCGTCGGTCATGGCCGTTGGCCAGTAGAATCCGGCTCGTAGAGCTTTGGCGACAAGGGATCGGCTGCCTGCGTGATGGCCGCAGATGCCCTCGTGGATGTCTTGGAGTATGGCTTTGCCGTCGTCGATGGTGACGCACCGTTGTAGTACACCCGTAATACTGCGCTTGTACAGCTCGCCATTGATGATGGTGAAGGCCTTTGACCGACGAGATATGCGTCGGGCATCTGTTGGGCTGTCAGGCAGTTCTCCGTTTATCAGGAACTGGAGGTATGGTCGCGTCCATGTTTCTTCGACTGCCATGACCTGCATCAGGTTGACCATGGTGACCTCGCTGTCTAATTTTTCGGGTCCTTCATGACCTTCGGGTAGTGCAGCCCCCAAGTGTTCTGCTTCTTCGGGTGATCCTTTGGGGAATTTCCGCTTGATTGATGGCACACAGATCTGTTCGAGGAACACGCCTGGTGGCACCTTTGCGCAGGTGGAGCCGATGTTAGCCAGTCTATCGGCTTCCTCGTTGCTTTCTCTTCCGACGTGCCGAAGTTCGCAGCCGTTGAATTCTCCTTCGAGTGCGTTGTAGAGCGCGCGGTACGTGATCATGTTTTCGGCGTGTGCGTCGCACTCGTTCATCGTCTGCTGGACGACGAGGTTGGAGTCACCGTAGATGACCAGGCGCGTTGCGCCGCAGATTTTTGCCATCCTCATGCCGTGTATGAGGGCTTCGTATTCGGCCTCATTATTAGAAGCTCGGAACTTCATCCGAAGGACGTACTTCATCTTGTCCCCTTGCGGGGAGGTCAGTATGACCCATGCTCCTGCTCCAGCTTCACGCTTGGAGCCGTCGAAGTGCATCATCCATGACTGAGACATGTCTGGGGTGTCTGGCAGCTGCAGCTCCATCCAATGTACCAGGAAGTCCGGAAGGACTTGAGATTTGATTGCGAGTCGCTTCTCGTAGACGATGTCCAAAGGTGATAGTTCGATGCCCCACAGGGCCACGCGTCCTGTGGCCTCCGGGTTATTCAGGATGCTGTTCAGGGGTGCCTCATTGACGACCATCACCTGATGCTCCTGGAAGTAGTGGCTCAGCCGTCGAGCCGTCATGAACACGCCGTAGGCGAGTTTCTGGTAGTGAGGGTACCTCTGTTTTGTTGGAGTGAGTACATCGCTGAGGTAGTAGATTGGGCGTTGGACCCCGTGGGTCTTACCCTCTTCGGGTCGTTCGACCACTAGTACGGTGCTGACCACCTGATGTGTGGCTGATATGTACAGCAGCAGAGGCTCGCGCTCCTTTGGCGTGACCAAGACGGGCGAGGTGGAGAGAAGCCGCTTGAGGCTTTCGAATGCGTCGTTGGCTTCCGGCGTCCACTCGAATTTATCTGCTTTGCGCAGCAGTTGGTAGAATGGCAGGGCCTTCTCGCCCATGCGGCTGATGAATCTGCTTAGCGCCGCTATTCGCCCTGCGAGTTGCTGGACGCCTTTGAGGTTTTTCGGCTTCTCCATTGCCATGATGGCTCTGATTTTCTTCGGGTTCGCCTCGATCCCTCGCTGAGAGATGAAGTACCCAAGCAGCTGACCCGATGGGACGCCGAAGGCGCACTTTTCGGGTTGAGCTTGATCCTATAGCAATCAAGGTTGTCAAACGTCTCGCGGAGATCGTCGATAAGTGTCCTTGCCTCCTTGGTTTTTATCACTATGTCGTCAACATAGACTTGGACGTTGCGACCGATCTGGTCCTTGAGGCAGGCCTGCATGTATCGCTGGTACGTGGCACCTGCGTTCTTTATCCCGAAGGGCATTGTGTTGTAGCAGAATACTCCGAACGGTGTGATAAACGCCGTTTTCTCTTGATCTTCGACCTTGAGTCGAATCTGGTTATAGCCTGAGTAGGCGTCAAGGAAGGAGAGTTTCTCACAACCTGCAGTCGAATCGATGATTTGATCGATCCGAGGAAGAGGGAAGTGGTCCTTTGGGCAATGCTTGTTTAGTGACGTGAAATCCACGCACATCCGCAGGATGTCCGTGTCCTTCTTTGGGACCATAACTGTATTTGCAAGCCACTCGCTTTTCTTGATTTCCCTGCTAAAGTCTGCGGCGAGTAGTCTATTGATTTCCTTGCCGATAGCTTCGGCTCGTGGCTCGGACAGTCTCCGGATGGACTGCTTGACTGGCTTGGTGTCTGGAAATATGTTGAGTGCGTGCTCGGCGAATTCCCTGGGAACTCCTGGCATGTCCGCATGACACCAGGCGAAGATTTCCCAGCGCTCACGGAGGAATTCGACGAGCGCGCCTTCCTATGCGGGGCTGAGGTCGTTGGCGATCAGGGTCGTCTTGGAGGCATCCGTTGGATGGACCTGCACTTTTTTTGTGTTGACGGTGGAGTCGAAGGACATGTCAGGTGCGTTTTGCCTTGTGACTGGGGGTGCCCCATTTTCTGTCACCTCGCAGAGCTTTACGAGCTCGTCTTGCATGCCGAAAGACTGGGAGATTTTGTTAAAATCCCTGTCGCATTGGTCCGATCGGGTGAAGCTCCCGTGGACTGCGATCACGCCCTTTGGTCCTGGCATCTTGAGTAGTAGGTATGCGTAGTGTGGGACAGCCAGGAACCTTGCGAATGCTACACGCCCCAGGATGGCGTGGTATTGTGATGGCCAGTCCACCACTTCAAATTCGAGTCGCTCCTGCCGAAAGTTGTCCGGCTTCCCGAAGATGACGTCGAGCCCTATTTTGCCCAAGGGGAATATGCCCTTCCCTGGAACGATGCCGTGGAACATTGTGTCATTTCGAGCTGCATTGCATTGCAGGATCCGCATTGCTGCTAGAGTGCTTGCGAACATTAGGTTGATGCCGCTGCCGCCGTCCATGAAGACGCGACTCATCTCGAAGCCTCCGATCTGTGCCTCCAACACCAGGGCAGCATGACCTGGGCGAGGGATCTGGCAAGGGTGATCCGCGCGAGTGAATGTGATGCAGGACTCCGATCCGCTGAGGTACTCAGGGATTGCAGGCGGAGTTGCCACGACCAAGTTGATTTGTCGGGTGATCTTCTTCTGCACCCTATTCGTGGGGCGTCCCTTCTGGATCATATTTAGTGCTCCTTTCGGTGGGGGGTATCAGTTCCCAGCGTTGTTCTGTGCTGGTGCGACTGGATGGTTTGGGCCGCCGATAGGCGGCGGTGGAGGAGCTCCGTGTGCTATTTCTCCTTGCGCGGGTGCGTTTCCAAACGCAGGGATTGGGGCTTGTTGCCTCATCTGCACCATGCTTTCGCTGAGTTTCTGGAACTCGCGGCAGTCCTTGAGCATGTGACTGGCTTTCTTTTTGCCATCCTATTTGTCGATGTACAAGTGGATGGTGCATGGACCCGAAAGTTTGTCATATGCTGAGGGTCCGTTGTCGCGGTCGCGGCGCTGCCACGACTGTGCTGGGCGTCCGCTGTCGCGGAAGTTTCCTCCGCGGTATCCTCCGTTGTTGCGGCTGTTGTCGTTGCGGCGGTCGGCGTAGCCGGCCGCGACCATGTCGGGTCCGTCACGATCCTCGTAGACGCGCGTGTTGGAGATATGCCCTAGAGGCAATAATAAATGTAGTTATTATTATATATCTTTGTGTTTATGATAAATGTTTATATTCATGCTATAATAGTATTAACAAGGAAACATTAATACTTGTGTGAATTGTAAACTTAATTTGAAGTCCCTAGTAAAGCCTCTATATAATACTAGCTTGTTGGTTAATAGATGATTGTGGTTTCCTTATCATGAACATTGAGATGTTATTAACAACAAGATCATATCGTTAGGAGAATGATATGGTGGACATACTCCTATAGATAAGCGTAGCATAAAGATCAAGTCATTTCAATAGTTCAATTGCTATATGCTTTCTGATACATAGTAACCTAATTCCTTCGACCATGAGATCATGCATATCACCTTTACTGGATGGATGCTTTGATGTCATCAAACACCACACCGTAACAGGGTGGCTATAAAGGTGGCATTGAGTGTTCGGAAAGTATTGGTTGAAACACATGGATCAAGAGTGGGATTTGTCCATCCACATGACGGATAGATATTCTCTGGGCCCTCTCGGTGAAATGTCATCCAATTAGCTTGCAAGCATGTGACTTGGTCACAAGGGATCACATATCACGGAACGAAAAGAGTACTTATCGATGTGAGGATGAACTAGGTATGCATAGATTACGACGATCATAACCTCGGATAAGTAACATATCGTGAGACAAAGGGAAATTGGTATCGTATGTAAGTGGTTCATTCGATCGCAAAGTAATCGTAGAAATATGTGGGAGCCATATGAATTTCCATATTCCTCTATTGGTTATTGTTCAGAGAAGTGTCTCGATCATGTCCGCATAATTCACGAACCGTAGGGAGACACACTTAAGGATTCGACGTTGTTTTGAGTAGTTATGGTATTATGAGAAAGATACCGAATGTTGTTCGGAGTCTCGGATGGGATCCGGGATATCACGAGGAGATCCGGAATGGTCCGGAGAATAAGATTCATATAAGGAAAGTCCCGTTTCGGAGTTGGGGAATGGTTCCGGTGTTTTCATCGGGAACATTCTAGAAGGTCCCGGAATGTCCGGCACTCCGGAGGGGGAAGGGTACATGAATGTGTCATTACATATTGGAATGATTGCATCATGTACTAGGTGTTCTTGCTGTCCAAAATAAAGGGTTTATTTAAATCCTAAATTGAAAAGTCAAACGGCTAGTTTGAAAGTCAAACGGCAAGTTTTGGAAAGTGGAAAGAGGAGGAGAAGTGGAGACCGACTTGGGGGAGGAGTCCCCTTGGCCGGCGCGCCTCCCAAGGCCGACTTGGGGAGGGACTCCTCCCCTTGGCCGCCGGCCCTCCCACCTATAAAGGGAGGGGCAGGGCTGCCCCTCCTAGGACACACAAGTTCCTATCCTCTAAACTAAACCCTAGACCTAAACCCCGGTTTAGAGCTATTTCGGTTTAGAGCCTTCTAATTGGTTTAGAGCCTTCTAATTGGTGTGTCTAATTACTAGACCACTAATAGCCTCTCTCATAAGCTCCACCATACTCGCACCGGCTTAAGGCGAAGCCCTGCGGGATTTCCCCTCTACTTCCGGTACCACGCCGTTGTCTTTGCGGAATCGCGAGAGAGTGCTACAACCTCCGCTTTCTTTGGAACAAGGGAGAGGAAGGTCTTCGTCAGTACGAACGTGTGACCGATTGGGGCGCTGCTGGAACGTGGCGCCGAAGGATCGTCTCTGCGATCTTGAGATCGGAAGAATCGACTACATCACCCACGAGAATCTGCTCTCGTTAACCGCTTTGGAATCTTCGAGGGTGAGTTATTCCATCGACTCGTTGCTGCAATCTAGTAGATAGATCTTGGCTTGTTTGTTTGTATGCGATAGAAAATTTTGTTTTCCATGCTACGAACCCCTACTGATTATGTCGAGCCGTGTCTATATGTAGATCTGTTGACGAGTAGAACACAATGGTCATTGTGGGCGTTGATGCTTTTATTGTAGATTGCCTTTTGTGTACTTTGCATCTTGCGGTATGTTGGGATGAAGCGGCCCGGGCTAACCTTACATGACATCGTTCATGAGACTTGCTCCACGCTTGACATGCAACTCGTATTGCATAAGTGGCTTTGCGGGTGCCTGTTTCTCCTAGCATAGTAAAGATCCAATTTACAACGGGTGATCAACAATGCTAGTATCAATGTTGTGGTTCTTGTTCGTAAGTTAGAACGACACTTATTGAAAGCCCCAAACCACGTAAAATATGCAAAGAAAGTAGAGGCGTCTAACTTTGTTTTGCAGGGGTGTGCAGTGATGTGATATGGCCATGATTGTGATTATATTTGATGTATGCAATGTTCCTTATTGTAAGTTGGCAACCGCGGGAGCCATATGGTTGTCTTTAATTTCTGTTAAGACCTGCGTGTCTATTCAAAATAGTTGTAATAGTTGAAGCTGGTGGACGACAACCATGAAGAAGCGTCATTGACCTTGATGCTATGCCGGTGATGATGGAGATCATGTTCGTGCTTGAAGATGGAGATCGGAAGCACAAAGAAGAAAGGCCATATCATATCACATATTATGAATTGCATGTGATGTTAATCCTTTATGCATCTTGTATTGCTTAGTAGACGGTAGCATTATAAGATGATCCCTCATGCACATAAATTTCAAGTTCTAAAGTGTTCACCCTTAGTATGCACCGTTGCCAAAGCTTGTTGCTTCGAAGCACCACGTGATGATCGGGTGTCTTTGATTCCACGGGTGAATACAACGTAAGCAAGCCAGATTTGCTTATGCGGTAGCTAAGGTTTGATCTTGACGAGCCTAGCATGTATGCACATGGCCTCGTGAACACGGATCGCGAAAGGTAAAGCATGAATCATATAGTAGATATGATGAACATGATGATTGTTAAGCCATTGAAACTATATCAACTCTCGTGATGATCGGTGTTGATGTAGTGGATTTGGTTCGTGTGATCACTAAAACAATGTGAGGGATATTGTTTTGGTGGGAGTTCACCTAGTTTAATTTCATTAATTAATTTGAACTCAATTTTTCATAAACTTAGTCTAAACTATTGCAAATATGTTGTAGATCAATGACAGAACCTACCATCAATTTTAATGCGTTCCTAGAGAAAGAAAAGTTGAAAAACAATGGAAGCAACTTCGCGGATTGGTTCCGCAATTTGAGGATTGTCCTCACAGCTGGTAATTTGACCTATGTGCTAGATGCACCGCTGGGTGACCCACCTGCAGCTGATGCTGCCGATGAAGTAAAGAATGTTTACCTCACTCGGAAGACTCAGTACTCCACAGTTCAGTGTGCTATCTTGTATGGTTTAGAATCGGAGCTTGTAAAAGGTTTGAAGAGTAAGATCCATATGATATTGTCGAGGATCTCAAATTAATCTTTGAGACTCATGCGGCAATTGAAAGTTATGAAGCTTCAAAAGTTCTTTAAGCGCAAGATGGAAGAGGGCAGCTCACGTCGTGAGCATGTGCTTAAAATGTCTGGCACGAATAAACTTCAAAGCTTGGGTATAGTGATTCCTAATACTTTGGGGTTTACGCATCCTCCAATCACTACCACCAAGTTACAAGAACTTTGTGATGAACTACAACATGCAGAACATGAACAAAGAGTTGCTAGAACTATTTGCTATGTTAAAATCTGCAGAAGTGGAGATCAAGAAAGAGCACCAAGTGTTGATGGTCAATAAGACCACCAAATTCAAGAAAGGCAAGTCTAAGCAGAAGGGACACTTCAAGAAGGGTGGTAAGAAAGTTACCACGCCCGAAGAAGACCAAGGCTGGACCTAAGCCTGGCCAGTGCTTTTCCGCAAGGAGAAGGTCCTTTGAAGCGGAATTGCCCAAAGTACTTGGCGGATTTGAAGAGCAGCAACATCAAGAAGAAAGGTATATCTGATATACATGTTATTGATGTGTATCTCACTAGTATTCGTAGTAGTGCACGGGTATTTGATACTAGTTCGGTTGCTCATATTTGTAACTCGAAGCAGGGCTGCAGAATAAACGGAAGCTAGTGAAGAACGAGGTGACGATGCGGCGTAGGAAAGCGGATCAAAGGTTGATGTGATCGCGGTCGGCACGCTACCTCTTCATCTACCATCGGGATTAGTTTTATACTTAAAAATTGTTATTTGGTGCTGCGTTAAGCATGAACATTATATCGGGATCTTGTTTATTGCGAGGCGGTTACTTGTTTAAATCCGAGAATAATGGTTGTTCGATTTATATGAGTAATATGTTTTATGCACATGCACCTTTGATAGATGGTCTATTCATATTGAATCTCGATAGTGGAAATACACATATCAACAACATTGAGGCTAAGCGTTTGAAATCAGCGATAATTGACCTATATGTGGCACTTGTCGTCTTGGTCACATTGGAGTGAAGCGTGAAGAAACTCCATTCGATGGACTTCTTGAATCACTTGATTTTGAAACACTTGAAAGATGCGAAGCATGTCGATGGGTAAAATGACTAAGACTCCATTTTACGGTATGATGGAGCGAGCTACGACTTATTGGAAATCATACATACCGATGTGTGTGGTCCAATGAGTGTAGCATCATGATGGTTATCGTTATGTTCTTACCTTCACGGATGATTTGAGTAGATATGGGTATATCTATTTCATGAAACATAAGTCCGAAACTTTTGAAGTTTAAGGAGTTTCAAAGTGAGGTAGAGAATCAACGTAACAAGAAGATTAAATTTCTACGTTACGATCGTGGAGGTGAATATCTAAGTTCTGAGTTTGGCGAGCATTTGAAGAAATGTGGAATACTTTCGCGATTGACACCGGGAACACCACAGCGTAATGGTGTGTCGAACGTCGTGTCGAACTCTCTTAGATATGGTTCGTTCTATGATGTCACTTACATATTTATCGCTATCATTTTGGGGTTATGCATTAGAAACAGCGCATTCACTTTAAATAGGGCACCGTCTAAATCCGTTGAAACGACACCATTATGAATTATGGTTTGGGAAGAAACCTAAATTGTCGTTCCTTAAAGTTTGGGGATCTGAAGCCTATGTAAAGAAGTTACAGATAGGACAAGCTTGAACCCAAAGCGGAAAAATCGTCTTCATAGGATACGAAGGAAACTATTGGGTATACCTTCTATCATAGATCCGAAGGCAAAATCTTCGTTGCCAAGAATGGATCCTTTCTAGAGAAGGAATTTCTCTCGAAAGAAGTGACTGGAAGGAAAGTAGAACTCGGACGAGGTTGTCGAACCTTCTCGAATGCGAGTAGCGCAAAGACCGGAAGAAGTTCCTGTGGTGCCTGCACCAATAAGAGAGGAAGCTAATGATGGTGATCATGAAACTTGGTTGAAGTTGCTCTGAGCCTCGAGGTCAACGAGAAATCGTACCACTCCATTGGTATGATTCCGTTATGAATGTCATGTTGGTGGACAACACCGATGACCCCGAGACATATGAGGAAGCGATGATGAGCCCAGATTCCAATAAATGGCAAGAAGCCATGAACCGAGATTGGATCCATGTACGAAAACCATGTATGGACTTTGGTGGACTTACCGATGGTAGGAAGGCTGCCGAGAACAAATGGATTTTCAAGAAGAAAACAGATGTTGATGGTAATGTTACTGTCTATAAAGCTCGACTTGTCGCAAAAGGGTTTCACAAATTCAAGGAGTTGACTACGATAAGACTTTCTCACCGTAGCGAAGCTTAAAGTCTGTGAGGATTATGTTAGCAATCGCTGCATATTATGATTATGAGATATGGCGATGGATGTCAAAACAGCATTCCTCAATGGAGACATTGATGAAGAGTTGTATATGATGCAACCCAAAGGTTTTGTCGATCCTAAAGATGCTAACAAGGTATGCAAGCTTCAACGGTCCATCTATGGATTGAAGCAAGCATCCCGGTTGGAATCAACGTTTTGATAAGGTAATCAAAAGTTTTGGTTTTATACAAACTTATGGAGAAGCTTGTATTTACAAGAAAGTGAGTGGGAGCTCTGTAGCATTCTTAATACTATATGTGGATGACATATTGTTGATTGGGAATGATGTAGACCTTCTTAATAGTGTCAAAGAGTATTTGAATAATAGTTTTCAATGAAGGATCTTGGCGAAGCAGCTTACATATTAGGCATAAAGATTTATAGAGATAGATCGAACGCCAAATATCATTGTCACAAAGTACATATTTGGACAAAGTTCTAAAGAGGTTTGAATGGAAGATAGCAAGAAAGGGTTCTTGCCCATGTTGCTAATACGACCTTGAGTAAAACTCAAAGTCCGACATCGCGTAAGATAGAGAAAGGATGAGTAAGACTCCCTATGCCTCAGCCATAGGATCTCTAATGTATGCCATGCTATGTACTAGACCCGACATCGCATATGCTGTTAGTCTAACTAGCAGATATCAAAGTGATCCAGGAGTGGATCATTGACATGATCAAAACATCCTTAAGTACTTGAGAAGAACTAAGGATATGGTTCTTTCTTATGGAGGTGATGAACATTCGTTGTTAATGGTTATACCGATGCTAGTTGGAACACCGATCCGGATGATTCTAAATCACAACTGGATAATGATTTATTTTGAATGGTGCAGCGTTAATGGAGGAGTGCAAAGCAAAACGCGTTGTGGCGAGATCTTCAACTGAATCGGAATACATGGTTGCTTCCGAGGCTTCACAAGAAGCGATATGGATGAAAGAGTTCATTACAGAGCTGGGTGTGGTTCCTAGTGCACTGGACCCAATGTCTATCTCTTTGTGATAACATGGGCGCCATAGCCAATGCGCAAGAACCAAGGTCACACAAGAAGTGAAGCATATCAAGCTGCGTTTCCACGCTATTCGAGAACATATCCGGGATGGGGATATAAAGATTTGCAAAGTACACACAGATCTGAATGTGGCGGATCCGTTGACTAAACCTCTCCCGAGGGCAAAACATGACCAACACCAAACTGCCATGGGTGTTCGTATATTACCATGTAATCTAGATTAGATGACTCTAGTGCAAGTGGGAGACTGTTGGAGATATGCCCTAGAGGCAATAATAAATGTAGTTATTATTATATATCTTTGTGTTTATGATAAATGTTTATATTCATGCTATAATAGTATTAACAAGGAAACATTAATACTTGTGTGAATTGTAAACTTAATTTGAAGTCCCTAGTAAAGCCTCTATATAATACTAGCTTGTTGGTTAATAGATGATTGTGGTTTCCCTATCATGAACATTGAGATGTTATTAACAACAAGATCATATCGTTAGGAGAATGATATGGTGGACATACTCCTATAGATAAGCGTAGCATAAAGATCAAGTCATTTCAATAGTTCAATTGCTATATGCTTTCTGATACATAGTAACCTAATTCCTTCGACCATGAGATCATGCATATCACCTTTCTGGATGGATGCTTTGATGTCATCAAACACCACACCGTAACAGGTGGCTATAAAGGTGGCATTGAGTGTTCGGAAAGTATTGGTTGAAACACATGGATCAAGAGTGGGATTTGTCCATCCACATGACGGATAGATATTCTCTGGGCCCTCTCGGTGAAATGTCATCCAATTAGCTTGCAAGCATGTGACTTGGTCACAAGGGATCACATATCACGGAACGAAAAGAGTACTTATCAGTAACGAGGATGAACTAGGTATGCAGAGATACCGACGATCATAACCTCGGATAAGTAACATATCGTGAGACAAAGGGAAATTGGTATCGTATGTAAGTGGTTCATTCGATCGCAAAGTAATCGTAGAAATATGTGGGAGCCATATGAATTTCCAGATTCCTCTATTGGTTATTGTTCGGAGAAGTGTCTCGATCATGTCCGCATAATTCACGAACCGTAGGGAGACACACTTAAGGATTCGACGTTGTTTGAGTAGTTATGGTATTATGAGAAAGAGACCGAATGTTGTTCGGAGTCTCGGATGGGATCCGGGATATCACGAGGAGATCCGGAATGGTCCGGAGAATAAGATTCATATAAGGAAAGTCCCGTGCTGAGTTGGGGAATGGTTCCGGTGTTTTCATCGGGAACATTCTAGAAGGTCCCGGAATGTCCGGCACTCCGGAGGGGGAAGGGGTACATGAATGTGTCATTACATATTGGAATGATTGCATCATGTACTAGGTGTTCTTGCTGTCCAAAATAAAGGGTTTATTTAAATCCTAAATTGAAAAGTCAAACGGCTAGTTTGAAAGTCAAACGGCAAGTTTTGGAAAGTGGAAAGAGGAGGAGAAGTGGAGACCGACTTGGGGGAGGAGTCCCCTTGGCCGGCGCGCCTCCCAAGGCCGACTTGGGGAGGGACTCCTCCCCTTGGCAGCCCTCCCACCTATAAAGGGAGGGGCAGGGCTGCCCCTCCTAGGACACACAAGTTCCTATCCTCTAAACTAAACCCTAGACCTAAACCCCGGTTTAGAGCTATTTCGGTTTAGAGCCTTCTAATTGGTTTAGAGCCTTCTAATTGGTGTGTCTAATTACTAGACCACTAATAGCCTCTCTCATAAGCTCCACCATACTACTTTGACCGCTTAAGGCGAGCCCCTGGATTTCCCTCTACTTCCTGACGCCTGCCAGGTGCCGGGAATCGCGAGGAGAGTGCTACAACCTCCGCCTTTTCTGGAACAAGGAGAGGAAGGTCTTAATCGCCCGTCGAGTACCGAACGTACCTGACGCAAGGAGCGCTGCTGGAACGTGGCGCCGGAAGGATCGTCTACGCGATCTTGAGATCGGAAAGAGTACGACTACATCACCCACGAGAATCTGCTCTCGTTAACCGCTTTGGAATCTTCGAGGGTGAGTTATTCCATCGACTCGTTGCTGCAATCTAGTAGATAGATCTTGGCTTGTTTGTTTGTATGCGATAGAAATTTTTTGTTTTCCATGCTACGAACCCCTACAGCGCGATCTTCTCTTGCTGCGGCGTTCCCGTCTTCGGCCATAGTCGTCTTCTTCATCCGATTGTGCTCGGTGAATGCAATCTTCGCCGTCTGCCCACCTGTTAGCGATGTCCATGAGGTGGTCGAGTTTTTTGGGCTTGACGCGCCCGAGTTCCTCCTTGAAATCTTGGCGTTTGACGCCGTCCCTGAAGGCGTCGATGGCCCTCTCTTCGGAGATGTGTGCTGTGGAGTTCTTGGTGGTAGACCAACGTAGTATGTACGAGCGAATAGATTCGCCGCTTTCCGAGTCTGCTCGCAATTCTTCGATTGAGGCGGCCTCTTGCTAGTGCCCTTAAAATTTCGGATGAAGCGTAAGCGAGTTCCTCCCACCGGATGGATCCTCGATGATAGGTCACGAGCTGGACCAGCGCTACCGCGCTACCGCAAATGAAGGCATTGCATGGCGATTTCTTGTTACCGCCGTGCGACAGCGGATGATGATGGTCATCGAGCCAAAGCTTTTGGATCCTGCGTGCCATTGAACTTGGAGTATCCAAAGGAAGCTTGAAGTTGCGTGGCATCCGTGTTCGCCGAACAGATCTCTTAAGCATCGGGCTCCACAGAGTTCTCCTTCGCCTTCGTCCATCTCGGATTCGACGAGCATGCACGCTTGGCTCGCGCTTTGTCGATTTTGCGCCGTGTAAGCGCGTCTAGCGCCGTAGTCGCGTTTACGGTGACGCTGAGCTTCTTACTTCGAGGAAGGTCGTGTTCCTCCTCCTCTTGGATGAAGGGTGGGGCTCGGCCGCTGGCCGGAGCTTTCTTCTTCGGCTCCGCAGGAGCATCTTCGTGGAGCGCAGCTCCGACAAGTCCGAGTTCGATGAGCACGGACTTGTGCATGGCTCTTTTTGGGTCCCCCTCCGGAGGTGGGTGAGCCGCGAGATACGCAGTGGCTGCCATGATCGTGGCTTGCGGCGTCTTCGGGATGACGTTGTCGTCAGCGTCCATCTCCGTGAACGATGTGTGGAGAGTTCGGGTCACGCCACGGGCTCCTTGGGATCCATGTTCTCCACCCGAGAGCGATGCTTGTTTCCCTGGTTTCCGTTTGTGATAGAGCCGGGTGCCATGGCGGAGAGCGCAGCTCGTCGCGTGCTGGACTCGGAGGCTGCTTGCTTGCGTTTGTCGAGCATCTCCTGCATCTTGACTTGCTTCTTGTGCTCCTCGATGAGGAGGAAGTGGTATGCCATCAGTAGTTCACGTGAGGCGTCTGCAGGTAGGACTATATGCTCGCACGACGGCGTGCACGGACCCATCCTTCTTTGCTAAGTTGGATGACGTGGCCATTGTTTTCCCGTCGGGTGGGACGCTTCTTCGCTTCCGCCGCTTTCCGCCGTTCGCCCCGGGTTGGAGTTCGGTTGGCGGCGGGTTAGGTGTTTCGTCGCCTGGATGATCGCGCGCATAGATAGCGCCAGATTGGTCTGCTGCCGCAGCTGGATCCGGAACCGTAGGTCCCTCATCCGAAGGTGGATCGCAGATCGGAGTTACGCCGCCGTCGTAAAACTCATCTTGATGGCGATGTGCGTATACAGGTGGAGCCCACGAGGCGGGCTGATCGATGGTATGGGCACCCGCTCTAGAAGGCGGAGGTGCCGTCGACCCACCTGGAAGCAGAAGCTCCCGAATAGGATCTCGAGTCCGTCGCCTACGGGCTCGAAATCTTTCATGGTGGCCGGCGAGTGGGCGGTGAAGTCGAAAGCGCCGAAGAAGAGGTGAATTCTCCGTCGCCGCAGAGTTGTAGATCGATCGGGTCGGAACCGTCACGATCGCACAATCAGCAGCCCCGATTCCCACAGACGGCGCCAATTGACGAGGTTTCGACTCGTCAATGCCCATTGTTATGGACTTGGGTTTTGGAGAAGATGGGGATGCTGGAGATCGTGGAGCAGTTGCAGACAAGGAACCGGGGACGAGATTTACCTGTGTTCGTGCCGGGAAAAACCCTACTCCTGCTTGTCTGCTCTTGATTACGGCGGAACCGAAGGTTACATGGTGCGCAGATTCGATCTGGCGTGGAGATGCGTATGCGAAAGTATGAGTCGACCTCTAGGACGTGCCCTCCTGGCCTTTATATAGACTTAGGCAGGTCCCGGACATAGTCCTAGTCGGTTACAAGTTCTAGGGTTTTACCTCTTTGAATTTCCTATCTATGCTAGTCTTGCTCTCCAAGGATCCGAAGGCGTCATGGACCTTGGCCACCCGAAAATCTTCATAGGCCAGCGTATGTCTGCTGTGGGCCTTCTTTGGGCTGGACCAGGTATGCTGAAGTCACGTACCCGTAGGGTATAACCATGTCACACGTATATCTCCGTATATTTATACTCGGTCGAACTGGGTATAATCCGTGATCCGGTCAGCCGATCCCACCTCCCATTAACGCGATCTACTCTTTGCATGTCATATTAAAAAAAAAGTTGTTGCTGTTATATAACTTTCGATTTTCGCCTTCCGCGAACACATGAGTATATGTATATGGTGAGTATACGTATAAGAGGACCATATGGACTTCGCGTGTATTCGTACGATCCTCTAAATAATCGATATTGAGTTTTTGTATATCAAAGTTTGAAAGAAGGGGAGGGGGTGGACCGAAGCAAAAGTGTCATGGGAGTAAAATCCATTTTCAGGGAGATTCTACATAGTGGCTACATCTGTCCAAAGAACTGGTATATGTAGCATTTCTAAGGAACACCACTATTTCCTATTCTGAGTGGTTGTTAAGTTCGAAACCGATTGACTGTCGCAGGGTGTGCGTCCTCGAGTGCGGTCGACAACACCTTCCGGCCCACTAGCCCTCTGTGTTACTGTAATGCTGCTCTCTCTTGGGCTTGGGTGGGACCAGATGGAGACATTTGGACTGAAATGGGATGGGCTCCGGTGCTTCTGTCTCCTCTCAACTGTAAGACTAGATCTGCGTTGTCGCTCTTCTATATACTAGTAAAGGTGCACGTGCACGTCTCATAATGTCTAATAAAACGTTTGTTTTAAATCTTATTTCTCTTTTGACGATTTTTTAACAAGTTAGTCAAACGGGTAATATAGCTCACATGTAACACACAAAACAAACACATATCTTCACATAAATTCATGACCACACAAATGTACGATAATTAGTTTTAAAGATACTTAAAAAAATAACTAAACAACACTATCCATACAATTACAAATTTTTGGTCATACACATTTTAATACGGAGTAACATATTCAAAAAAGCTAATGGAAGTAGCGGAGTTGAACCGGAAAAAAAGTAGCGGGGTTGAACGGAAAAAACATCATCCCTACACGTGCCAACCCTCCCCACTATCTCCTGTATTTTTCTAACTCTATCCATTTTTGGGGGGCAAAACACTCATCATCTTCTCTTCCCATTTCTTCTCACTGCAGGCGAAACACAGCAGCTCACGATTCCTTCCGCCGACTCCGTATCCACACCAAGTTTCACAGCATCCGACTCTCGTACGTCTTCGTGCTGTACTGGAACATCATCTGATATATTTCATTCCCTTCATCTCTAAAGCTCCATGCACTTAATGGATGTCGCCGCGTCGGCGCTCCTCCGGCGGGTCTACCTCGCCGCCTACAACTGGGTCGTTCTGTACGGATGGTGAGCGCCTAGGATGGATGGACCCCCTGCTTACTTTTTCCGCTCGGTGTGAATTTCTCGGTTAATCTGACCGGGAAGATTGTTGGTTTGCAGGGCGCAGGTGTTGTGGTACGCGATGTCCGCGCTACTAGGGAGCGGCGGCCACGAGGGAGTGTATGTTGCTGTCGAGCGGGCGCTGCAGTTCGCGCAGACATCCGCTGTCATGGAAGTCATTCTTCCTCTCTTCTCAACCCTCCCCAAGTTCCCCTCCGCCGGCGCTTGACCGGCCCTCACCTGGTTCCCCTCCGGCGCCAAGATCGAGCCCCTGCCTTCCCGCGGCTGCGCGATTCCACCGCCTACCCTGCCTCCTCGCCACTGCCGCAATGGACGGCTCCTCCACCGCGGCTCACCTCAGGCCAAGCGAACATGTGCTAGGTTGTCTCCACTGGTAATTTGTCTTCCCCCTCGTCTCAAATCTGCTCTCACCATATGGATGCAGTAGACATTGTTTGATAGCAAAATGGAATAGGTGAATCGGCACATTGTGGTCTACCAATTGCCTTGACAAAGATGAACCTGCTAAGGTGATTATTATACAAAATGGCAATGCTAGTATAGTGTTTATATTAATCATTCATGATAAATTGTTGGGCTCATTACAAACCTCAAATTTTATTTGTGGGAACCTTATGTACTGATATATTCGATTTTGGTGGTAAATGAGGAACTTGGTGTGGTATGATGTTTCTGTTCATGGAGTTCAATTGTCACGTGCATTTGATTGCTTTTTTATTGTTATTTGAATGGCGCTGCACTTGTTAGGATAATTAAAAGCACCATCTGGCTGAAGATCAGGAAAGAGGTGTCTAAACTTTTTAAGTATGGTATATTCTGAATTATTGTTGGGTATAAGGAAATAAGTGGGAGGTGGTCAACAATTGTGCCGTGATCAAATTCATTGATGTTCTTGGTGGAGCAAACTTTGTCAGAGGCCTAAGTATGAATTGGCGAGGCGGGAGGGTACAGTCGAGTCGGCGTATTTTGCAAAGCATGAACATGACAACGGAAGGTCTACCCGCTGTCATCATAGATGAGGTGCAGATGCTCGAGTTAGTTTTTATTCATGTAGCGGCTTAGATGTGTTGTGTTGTCGTGTTGGTCTGGTGTGGTTTTCCCATTTCTGGGAGTGGTCATGTTGAGTTTTTTTAGCTTGTGGTTTATAGAGTTTTCATGATCCAGGCTCCTGCTGTTTTTTCAGCTCAGATCCACATATTTATTTATTACTCACATATCCGTGTTAATGGCAATAAACTGATAGGACAATTTTTCTAGACGATCTTGCCATAAATCATGTAGGTATTATATGCACATAGCCCAGCGAGGGTGAGTTTCTGCCTTCTTATCAGAATTTGCTAGTTGTGGTCCTTCCATGAATTCCTCAAGTGCAGGTGTATCCCAGAAGGGGAAAATCTCCTTATCTTACACACGCATACACCAGACAAATGTCTTACGCACGTTTGAATTTAAATGTCTTTGATTTTCCATTTCCAGGGAAGAAGGTTATGAGATGGCGTCAATGGTAGTTGTTGATCATCTTGAAAGCATCTCCACAAAATATGAGTTCTACTTAGAGCCTTTGGTGCAGACCTGCATGACAATGTTGTCCTCAGAGATGTGAGTTCTAAGATATCATGTTTGTTCAATCATCTTCTTTAATATCGTAGCTGTTTTAGAACTAACTTATAAAATATATATTTTTTAGAATTGAGCATTATCTATCTACTGCAATATTTTTGAATAGATATTGCTATAGAGATAATGTAGTATTCTTTAAATTGTCAAAGAAAGACATGATATTACAGATAAAATGGTGAAACATTTCTGCACTGGGTGTTCTCTTTACGTCATGCTACCTACACTTCCACTTCTTCATTCTTGTACAGTTGATATGTCAAGTTGTCAATAACTTACAATTAAATTACAGTGATAAATGACACTGATATACAGAGTCAAGCTCACATCAACATCATCCTTCTTTCATGCTTATTATATATCCCGGTCCTGAACAAAACTTGCAAATAAAAAAACAATTATGTTAGGTCCAGAAGTAGTTATATAGATACATAAACAAAGATGAAAAAAACACCAAAGCACACACCTGCCGCATCCCTCTAAAACATCTTTGTAGCCAATGTTTTTGGTGCTTTTTCTGGATTTGTCAACCTCCTTGTTCGGCTTGACCAAAATCTGTGTCGTCTTTCTTGGCACACCCCTTGATAATGCAACATATAGTTGGCCATGCGATAAAACAAACTCGGGAAGTTAAATACTGACGTTTGGTATGGTCTGACCATGTGCCTTGTTAATGGCCATCGCAAAACTCAGGCGGATGGGGAATTGCTTTCTCTTGAGTTTGAAGGGAAGTGACATGTCCTCCGGGGGAGACATAAGGATCCTACATTTGAACACCTTCTTTCCAGCATGCTGACCACCACCAACCTTCGTGTCGATTGCATTATCCTGGAAGCCTCTGATCATAAGCCGTGTCCCATTGTATAAGCCATTATGACGGTCAAGGTTCCGGAGTAGAATGACTGGGCAATTCACCTTCAATCTCAAGACGTGTGGGGGCAAGCCATTAGGTGTGATCGAGTTCAGAAAGTCAATAGTGTAATTGTTATGCAAGTCATCCTCGATTGAGTCGAAACTATGGTATAACCTCTCTTCGCCTGGAAACCTAGCGAAAATCTCCATCATCTTGACTTGTAAACAACCGTTTCAACTATTCCGAAACAACACGAGTAACTAAACTGACTTTTCCTTTCATGCAACAAAATGCAGGTCCCTCGAATGGAAACCGCAATGCCCGTCGCTCAACTCGATTGGATTGAAAATCAACACCTGGAACATAATCAACATTATGCATAAATGACAGTATTATATCATATCTGATTTGCATGATAGCAATAATGAATAATGTGTTTATCTTGTTCGGCAAAAATCCTAGCTTTCTCATCAGGATCACCATATGCAGCCTCTCTAAGGTTATCTCCTCCCAAGCAGTCTAGTACATAAATAAGTTAGCAAATCAAATAGTTGGCCTCGAAAATAATAGTACTGGAATCAAGTGATATGATGTGTACCATCAATATTTTTTGTGTTCCCGTCGGGCTCAAGTATTCAATAAGCATCTTCGCCATGGTCGTTGTCTGTTATAATTTTTTTCGCAAAATGGTGAGAAAGTACAAAGTAGTTTTATTAATGTTTGGAATATTGTACTATACCAACACAATACCAACACGAAAACTACATATAGTTATATTAATGTTTGGAATATTATACTGTACCAACACAATGAAATTATCTTGTGTAATATCTCTTATGATGGCGGATAGTGGTTGCATATTATGACCTGAGTTGTAATGATTGAAACTGCGTGTCAAGTGGATTACCAGCCTGACGAAGGTTGTCTGATACTTCAAAATTCAGGCAATTTCTGCATAGTATTATTGTTGTAGCCTGCAAGCAATTTAGGCGTAGTATTATTGTTGCCGCCTGTGAGAAGTATATAGTTAATTGATCACCATGTTTTAAATCCAATACAATATTCCAGGAAGAAGGCAAAGTATATTTAACTGATCAGTGCAGTGCAGGATGTCGAGGTCCCGTGCAGGGAAGCGACATGCTTCCAGTCGTCGAGGTTGAGGGAGGTGAAGGAGGAACATCCACCCACTCTACCTGTGATGCAGGGCTGCAAGGTCGCCCTGCAGCGAGGCGACGGGGATTCTTGCGGTGTGCAGCGCGGTGGTGAGGCGGGGCTGCAAGGTCGCCCTGCAGCGAGGTGACGGGGAGTCTTGCGGTGTCCAGCGCAGTGGTGAGGCAGGGCTGCAAGGCCGATGTGCAGCAAGGCGACAGGAGTCTTGCTGTGTCCGTCGCGGTGGTGAGGCAGAGCGTCTGGCGCGGTGGTGAGACAAGCCTTGCAACGATAGTTGCGGGATTATAGAAGATATAGTTGCGTGATTATAGGATATGTGGAGGCGGTACCGGGATATCTTAATTTTCTCTGTCGGTGGAGTATGGGCAGCCAATGTTAATTGCTAAGTGCACACCGGCCCCTATTAGATTAATAGTGGCTGTTAGATTGAGCTTAGTGGGCCTAATTGTGTGGTGCTGATTGGTAGGTGTAAGGTGATCCGGGTGCACGTAAGAAAATTCTTGTTTGTTTGTTTAATAATAGTGGAGATGCTTGTTTAATAGTAGTGAAGATCCACTGGTTTTGGACTATGCTTAGCACTTGTTAGCTTCTTAAATATATTGATTACTAAACCACGATGGAAAGAATGGCTTACACTTTTTGTCCAGCCTAGTTAAATCTCAGACCCATATTTTCACGCTGTGCAAGTTGGATTTTTCGTTGGACATCAAAACATAGAAACCGCTGTGCAAGTTGGATTTTTCGTTGGACATCAGAACATAGAAGGACAGCACTCTGCGTCCTTCGGAGGATGCGTGCGCTCTCAGAGCAGCCACGTGTCAAACTAGCCTCTAATCCTATTTTTGCTGTATATAGCAAAACATATGTACCGCCTATCAAATAAAAAAAGTTTACCGGAGACCTCGCCGGAGTCGTATAAGCATATTGTTTTTGTTTTTGCTAATGTAGCAAAAAATCTCCCAGCTTTTGCTGCGTGTAGCAAAAAATCGCTTCATCAAAAAATCATAAAAAGAAAAACCAACCTCACCGGAGACCTCGCCGGAATCCTCGTAGCAAAAAAGATATGCTAATATAGCAAAATTGCTGGACGGTTGTAGCAAAAAAAAGTTTGTCGGATACCGACTTCGCTGGAGACCTTACTAGAGAACTCGCTGAAATCCTCGTAGCAAAAAAGATATGCTAATATAGCAAAATCACCGAACGGTTATAGCAAAAAAGAAATTCACAGAAGACCTCGCCAGAGATCATATAGCAAACAAATTCTTCTAATGATGCAAATTGACAGAACGTATGGAGCAAAGACAGTGTACTATTGTAGCGAATCTGACTTCGCTGAAGAAAATTGTACTAGCTTAGCAAAACCGACCTCGTCAGAGACATTTTAGCAAAAAAATATACTAATATAGCATCATAGAATGGTTGTAGCAAAAAAAAAACTAATCCTCCCTCCGTTTGTAGCAATGCCAGAACGCGCTCGCGGCACCACCGCCACCGATAGTTGTCGTAGTCGCCATCGTCAAACCAAAACATGGTTGTCTCTCTACTGCGCTTGTAGCATCTCCTCCCTCCGTTGGTAGCATCGACGATGACTGCTTGTTGCATCGCCGCGCTCCATTGGTAGCATCCCGAATTTGGTTGGACAGCACCACTGTCGATGGCCGGTAGCAACACCGTCCTCCCTTCGCAGCAACACCACATACCATATGCAGCTCAGACAACCACTACATGTAGCACCTCCATCGTGGCTACACAACACCGAGCAGCGACGGTGCTCCTCGCCGTTCGAGTGCCAGCGAGCTCGTGTAGATTCCTGAGGTGGGGGCGGTGGTCGGTTAGGCGTGCGTGGAGGTGGCCGGTGGAGGCATGCGTGGCAGTGGCCGGTGGAGGCGTGCGTGTCAGCGGCGGTCAATGGTGGAGGTGGATGCGGGGGCTTGTAGAGGCGTGCATGGCGACGTCGGCGAGCAGTGGAGGCGTTCGTGGCGGCGGCGAGCTCGTGCAGATTCTTGAGGTGGAGGCGGTGGCTGGTGGAGGCGTACGTGGCTGCGACGACGGCGACTAGCGGTGGAGGCCGTGGCCGGTGGAGGCATGCGTGGCAACGACGGTGGAGGCGTGCGTGGAGATGGGATAGAGAAAACTTAGCGGATGAAAGAGACCGGGGGTAGAAGATAAGATGGTGGTGGGCCCCACGTCGGTTGTACAGTTCGGTTTCTCTCGCCGAAGGGACGTGTGGTGCAGCACTCGAGACGGAGGACGCGCGAGCAGAATCCTCTGCCTGGTCAGGAGCATTTTCCTAGAAGATAAGATGGTGGTGGGCCCCACGTCGGTTGTACAGTTCGGTTTCTCTCGCCGAAGGGACGTGTGGCCCACGCTCGAGACGGAGGACGCGCGAGCAGAATCCTCCGCCTGATCAGGAGCATTTTCCAACATAGAAACCGAACAGTAAGGACTTGTTTGATTCATAGGATAGGAAAAACAAAGAAATAGGAAAACCATAAGATTGCAATGTCATGTCCACTTCAATCCTATAGGAACCCACATGCAACAAAGTTTGTTTGATTCCATCAAAGGATTCTAAGAAAGAGTTTTGGGTGGATGTTAGATTTCCTATGCAATCTAGTGCAAAGGATTTCCTAGAAAAGTTTCCTATATGAATCAATCCTACAATTCAAACAACCACCATAGGAAAATTTCCTATAGGATTTAATCCTACAAATTTCCTATACAAATTCTTTGAATCAAACATGCCCTAAATTTTCATGGCCTCACAAATGATACCGGGATCCATAGCCGTCCAGACTCCTAGTAGGCAGCAATACCTAAATGTAACAAAAGTGAGTTCAACGTGAGACTCAAAGCAAGAAGCATTGTCTGAATTAGCATTGCTAAGACCTAATAGTGTCCATTCAAATTCCTTTGAGTTTTCCTAAACTGGAATGCAACCGGTACCAGAAAGTTTGACCAGTTACTTCTTCTCTCATTTTTATGAAAAATCCAGGAGTTGCACGAGATGATCCGTCAAAGCTGCAGCTCCCCTTATAAGTTCTTCCTCCCTAATATCTACTGAAAATAATGATATCCACGTGACCCCCTGATATATATACCTACAAGCTCATCACTAATGTGTTCCCTTCAACAACTTATTCATGACAATATGGCATGATTGCTATTATCTTGAGAACATGTGGATTCAGGGACCAAAGTAACAACATGTTGACTGTGTTTTAAACAAGAAATAAACACTGAATTCTAGTAAAGTCTAGGTGTTGCAACTTCCAGCATGTTTAGGATAAGACAAATGGGTCATGGGTGTGTTAAATTTGGTACTAATGCCTGCCAATCACAGCAAGATAACCAGATCGTACGTCGTTATTCAACCCCTATTAGTACAAAAAAATTCTGGTGATGAAGAGATAAGGGGTACCCACGAACATTATCGAGAGGAGGAAATTGGGATGAACAGGATACTTCATACCTCCTTCCTACTGTACATCCCATCCACACCGCCGCTGCTCTGAGGCTGCTTGTTTCCCGTTGTCGCCATCGCCGCCCTGTTTCCTAGCCCACGTGTCTTGTCCGTCCTGCCCGATGGCTAGCTGCAAGGAAGTAGCGTCAGCGAAGCAGTAGGTCGAGCAGAAGGAACAACGCTACTCCCTCCATTCCAAAATAGATGTTTTAGATTTTGCAAGAATAAATCTATATACTAAATAGTCTCTAAATTTATTCATAAATTTGAGACATCGATTTTGAGATGAAGGGAGTACTTTTTTTTTCCTTTCTAGTGAACGAAACACTGGTCGTTGAGATTAAGATATTTTGGAGACTGTTTTCTAGAAACCGGTTTATCGAGGATTTTTTAGTGAAACCAGTTTCTTTGTCCGGAATTCCGTGACTTAGATTTAACTAGATTCGCATCTATCTAGACATATTTTAGTATATATACACATATGAATCTAGACAAATCTGAATAACTTATTTTCGAATTGAGGAGGTAATTTTTCTGTTAGGAATAAGAAAACTATGTATGGCCGACCCGGTCACTAGGGATAAAAGTATTTCGCAGTTAGGCCCGGGGCTATGCTCGTGCTGCCATGAGAAACTGCACATATGCAGTGTCCCTGCGGACACCATGTCCAATTTGTTGAACAATCCCTGCCGGCTGGCCGGTCCCGAGGCTGCTACACACCCGAGGAAGAGGACTAGAGTCGAAGGCACACAAGATTACACAAGAAAATGACACATGAAACAGGGAGAAGCTTTATTGATCTGGCTCTCGGTAAAGTCACGTACAATGATTGCTCCTCTATTTATAGACTAAGAGGATAGGATACCGACATGGGCTAACCCTACCCTAGTAGAGGCCACACCGAATGGGCCTCTACCGGCCCAGTTTCCCAACACTCCCCCTGGGTATCTTATCTGTATAACCATGGCTTAAAACTCCGAAAAACCCAGTGGGAAAAATATGGAGAAATGCACGTGGTATACTTCTTGCTATGTTGCACGAATTGCCTCATTAAAAACCTCATGTGAGAAATTTCATAAAAACTCACTAAGGGAAAAAGAGTACAATTCACTTAACTATAAAGTTAAGCACTCAATCATCGGGATCAAGATTTCAGTGATGAGTTTATGAAGATTCTCCCCTTAAACCTTGCATCTCCCTAAGTCTCATCATGCCGATCCCACATACACATCTCTCGAAAGAAGACGCTGGCAATGATTTAGTGAACAAATCAGCGAGATTTTCACACGACTTAGGGTGTATTTGGTTGGGATTCTACAAACAGATTCTCTGCCTGGAAGCTGAAATCTGAACCAAAGGGGTACCAGGCGAAAGCAGATTCTCATAACACAGGTGATTTTGGCAGTGCAAAACGAAAGTTGGTTCGGCCCCGAATTCCTCTGCGTTGTGTTCACCCAAAAACTGAGAAATTACCCACCATGCCACTGCTAAGTGAAAACTGATCGGTTCGTTTCGCTATGTCCTCGTCTCCCTTCTCTAGTATATCTCCTTTACCCTCACGACACTCACCAGCAACAAAAGAGGACATGCTAGGTTCCCGTCACCGGCGTATTCCGGTGGCCTCCGGCGGCGCGCTGGCCAGGAATCGAGTCCTCCTAGTCCACCGATCCTATTCCCCTACCATAGCACCCTAACCGTCCACCCAACGCCAAGCTCTAGCCCCAAGGCTACAGCTGCCTCCATAGTTCGGTCCGTCGCACCTAGAACAACGATCGACACCTGACTGCCAGAGATGGGCACGCGCTGTGGTGTGTACCTGCCACTGTACTATTGGTAAATCAGCCAAGTAGTATGTACGTGGTAAGTAGCACACTGCTCAAGTCCTACACGACTATTCCTCTCTGATTTTTCTTTCATCTAGTCCTCGCAATTGCTCTTTGCAGTTGGTTTTTGAAATTGGTTTCTACAATATAGCAATTATTATTGTATACTTGGTCTGTGCAACGGACCATATAAAACATGGTTTGAAGTCTGCTTGCATGGTGTTTGTGAAAATACTTGTGTCATGAAGCAAAAAATCGCACATATTGAATTCTGTGACAAGTTTCTCAATTCGTTATGTTGATGCCGAACATCACATTGTTAACCCTATTTTCCCCCGTTTGCCTTTTACAGTAATATTTATAACATCGCTTTCTAATGTATATATAGAATGTCAAGAAATGAAAATTCCCTCTCAAAATGGGTATTTTTGTGTATACCAATGTACAAATTATTATTGTGCGATCGATAGCATATACGTAATCATTCATGAACCTATGGGCAATACATATGTTTTCTATGAAATCCACAGCTGAAAGTTGCTACAACCAAACAACTTTCAACTTTCCCACAGTTGTAAGCTCACAGCTGATTTTACGCAGCTGATTCCCCACAGCTGATTTTCACGAATCTACAGCTCAACCAAACACACCTTTAGTATGCAAGACTTTCACTTCGTTCAACTTTTGCAGTTCATGTGCATAGAAGAACTTGGGGTTTATATGCTTTGTGAGATTACTCTTCACGTAACCCATCTGGACTTGTGCAACACAAGCGGCATTATCTTCATAGATAATTGTTGGGTCTTGTACGTTGTTCAGTCCACATGACATCTGGATGTGGCTGACTACTCGTCGAAGCAATACACATTCTCGTTGACACAAGAGTTTGCTTAGACGATTTCCAGGAAATCGTTATTCCGCCACAAAGAAAAACATATCCAGTCTGCGACTTGGATGTGTGCGGGTCCGAAATGTATCCAGCATCTGCATAGCCTACAACAGATAGGTCTTGGTTCTTTTGGTAAAACAAGTCAAGGTCCTTGGTCCCTTGTATGTACCTAAAGATGTCCTTAACGCCTTTCCAATGTCTCTTGGTAGGCTTAGAACTATACCTAGCAAGAAAATTGACGGCGAATGCAATATCCGACCGTGTACAATTTGCGAGGTACATAAGTGCGCCAACCGCACTTAAGTAGGGGAATTTTGGTCCCAGAATTTCCTCCCCCTCTTCTTTAGGCCTGAACGGGTCCTTGTCTTGCTGCAAAGATCTTCCGACCATCAGGGTCTTAGAAGGATATGCCTTTTCAAACCCAAATCGTTTCAACACCTTCTGGGTGTAGGCCGACTGGTGAACTAGAATCCCAGCAGGGGAATGCTCAAGTTGCAGACCCAGGAAGAACTTGGTTTTGCCTAAGTCTTTCATCTCGAATTCCGACATCAGGTAGGAACTCGCTTCCTCAATATCGTCAGGTGTGCCGATTATATTCAAATCGTCCATGTACATCGAGATAATACAGAAACCATCCTGGGATCTCCGTATAAAAACACATGGACAATCTTCATTGCTCGCGTAGCCCTTCTGATGAAGGAAATCGCTTTAACGATTATACCACATCCTACCTGACTGTTTTAGTCCATACAATGACTTCTTAAGCTGAACACTGTATAAGCTCTTGTTTGCTCTATCCTGGTTTGGGACAGAGATACCTTCTGGTACTTTCATGTATATGTCCGAATCCAAGTTACCATATAGATAAGTGGTGACAACATCCATCAGTTTCATTTTTAAGTCCATGTTTACTGCCATTGAGATCAAATATCTAAAGGTAATTCCATCCATGACCGGGGAGTAAGTTTCCTCAAAGTCGACACCTGGTCGCTGAGTGAAACCTTAAGCAACGAGCCTTGCTTTGTACCTTACTACTTCATTATTCTCGTTTCTCTTTCGAACAAAAACCCACTTATGGCCAACGGGGCGAATGTGGGGAGGAGTTAGACAAATAGGTCCAAATACCTCTCTTTTGTTTAACGATAATAATTCAGCGGTGATTGCCTTCTGCCAATCTTTCCGATCCGACCTTTTCTTGCAATCAGCGAACGTGTTAGGCTCAGGGTCAAAATCTATGATTAAGGCAATTTTATTGGCAAAATTAACGTCGACATTTACCATGGCTCAGTTGTATGACTCGCCCGAATTAACATAGTTAATGGCCATTTCATCATGGAGTGCATCAGGCACATCCTCTTGCTCCACCAGATTTCCCAATCCAGGGGCTAGGTCCTTTAGCTTTCCCGCTCCGTTGTGTGCGCACACAACTTCGCTGGGTATTTCCGATATAGGAAAATTCAAGTCCGGAATTTCGTGCACTGAAATATCCGTACTTGTGTCAGGTCTCAACTGGCTCCCCTTAACAGGGGCAGACTGTAATAAATCTCTCTTATCCTTTTTCTTGGATGCCGGTACTTGGGATTTGAGAAATCGGATTCCGCGTCCTCTTAGGCCTTGGAATGGGAGCGGGTATACCATCATTTTTCTTCGGTATTTCAACCCTTTCCGGTGCATTGCGTGCATGCACATGCGACTTTGTCACAGTCTTTAAATCACTAAAATGATCAGGCAGTTGATTCGCTAGGGAGTGCAAATCTAGTATCTTTTGGACTTCTCTGTTAGTCTCAACAGTGCGCGGGTCATGAGCGTGGATTCCCGTGGCTTTCCACATGATTTCTCGACTTTTTTCATCCAGGGGTTGATTACCTCCCCCCAAAGTCGGAAAAAGATCCTCGTCAAAAATGCGAACAAGAGCGGGCCGTGTGATACCACTGTCAAGGGATCCAAGAACCTGATTATGGACACAGTCTCATAACCAACGTATATCCCCGACTTACGGAGCGGTCCCATTGCTGATCGCTGGGGTGGTGGTATATGTACATATACCTGGCAGCCGAACCTACGTAGGTGGGCAATTTTTGGTGCCGACCCTTGCGCAAGTTGGATAGGAGAGTGGATGTTGTAGGCCGATGGTCGAAAGTTGATGAGATTAGCGGCGTGTAACACCGTGTGTCCCCAACATGTAGTTGGTAAATTACAACCTTAAAGGAATGGTCTGGCAATGAATTTAATCTTTTTAATCAATGCCTCCGCAAGTCCATTTTGAGTGTGGACATGCGGTACAGAGTGCTCAAGTTTGATTCCTGTTGCCATGCAATAATCATCGAATGCCTTTGAAGTAAATTCTCCGGCATTGTCCATTTGAATAGACTTTAAACGATAATCAGGGAATTTATTCCTTATTTGTATGATCTAGGAGATCAACTTTGCAAAAGCATGGTTCCTTGTTGACAGCAGGCAAACATTGGAACATTTAGAGGAAGCATCGATGAGCACCATGAAGTACCGAAACGACCCTGAGAGGGGCTGAATTGGACCACATATATCCCCTTGAATACGTTCCAAGAACACGGGGAGTTCATCCTTCACCTTTAGGAGGGACGGTCTAATGATCAATTTCCCCGTAGCGCATGCGGAGCACACGAAATCATCAGGATTCGGGAAATTTTTCACATTAACATTATGACCATTCGAGTTGTTAATTATATTTCTCATCATCCTAAGACCGGGGTGGCCTAACCTATCATGCCAAAGGCAGAATAGTTCAGAGCTTCTAAAGACAGTCTTAAATATAGTGTAAATAGGTGGTGCTACTATCTTAGTGTAGTATAGCCCAGTAGCTAATGAAGGGAGTCTTTCGACAACATGTTTACCATTTTCGTCGCGTTTGGTAATGAGTAGGAACTCCTTTCCATTCTCATCATCATCGGTTTCTACATGGAAACCATTTGCGCGGATGTCTCTAAAACTCAAGAGAGTACGAGTCGACTCTAGATACAATAATGCCTCTTCAATGATCAGAGTTGTTCCATTTGGGAGTATGATAGTTGCTCTTTCGGAGCCAACTACATTCGGACCGCAGTCGGCAATCGTCATTATGTTACCAGGGTTTTTGGTAATAGACTCAAAATACTTTGTTTCTCTCAAGATAGTATTTGTGGTGCCGCTATCAGCAAGGCACGTTTCCTCCATTTAGACGCCACACGCGTTCTAAAATATAGTGCCTAATTAATATAATGGAGCGAGAAAGATGCTACATCAAGTAAGTAAAACACATAAACATTTCAGAACATCACACAACCAAATAATGGAATAAATGAATGAAATAAATGTCATCCAATCGCCGAAAAACAAATAAATGTTATGCTCTAATAGAGCTTACAACCATACCGAAAAATTATATCAGATTATTTGTGAAAAAGAAATCATCACAATAAAAAGGAGCTCAGGTGGATTCTGCAAAGAAACCATCAATCTTAGCCTGTATCTCAAGATCGTTGAGCTTCTCTTCGTTGGCTATCATCATCAAGGCAGCAGAAATGTCTAGCTGGGGCGGGGGGCACAACGTGCTCAACCTCCATGGGCACAACAAGGCTCGGAACACGCCAAGGTGCCACTTGTGCTACGTCCTGCGCCACTACGGGCGTGACGTTTTGCACGGGCACCGCTCCGGGCGCCAGTGGTGCCTCAACCTGGACTAGGTGCGCCTCGCGCGCCTTCTTGTTGGCCTTGAACACGTCCACGACGTGTTTAGGGGCCAAACACTGCCTGGAGAAGTGAGTCTTGGAGCCACAGCAGGCAGTCCTGGGCCTTTCCCGCCTTGCGTTGCTTGGCGGGGTTGGAGGAGTTGGGGCCCTTCTTGCCCTTCTTGCCTCCCTTCTTGTGGATGGGCTTGCGCACCTTGTAGGCGCCGGCGTTAGCCTCATGACTTGGGCACCCCACGAAGGGTTGCGCGGAGAAGTTCCTTTTCAGAACATTATCCTGCGCCTCGGCCACCTGGAGAGCATCAATAAGCGCTGCATATTCTGTGAATCCTTCCTGGCGAATGTTTCGCGAGGACTGGATGTTGTCCGGGTGGAATGTGGAGAGAGTTTTGTCTATCTTCTGCTGATCTGTGGTACTGGTCCCACACAGCTGAAGAATGGTACAAATCCGGTGTAACCTGGAGTTGTACTCTCCCACCGTCTTGAAGTCCGCAAACCTCAGACGAATCCAATCGGCCTCCGCCTGTGGCTGAATGGTGTACTTAAGCCTAGAGAACCGCTTGTTGATGGCGGTACAAAGGGCAGAAGCACTCCGTTCTGCCATGTACTCGTTTTTGAGAGTCTCACACATGTGATGGCGGAGGAAATGTAGGGCTTTGGCGTTGTCCGCCGGGATGGTGGTGCTGAGGGCCGTCGGGGTCCCCGCAATCAGAGCATCCTTGATGCATCGGCCCTCGAGGACGATCTCAACGTCCGAGGCCCAAGTCAGGTAGTTAAGCCCATCCTGGGTCAACTCCGGGAACTCGCGGCTGACGATTCCGGTCATCTGCAATTTATGCAAAGTGTGTAAGATTACAGCAGGTAATCGGTTGCATAAATGCGATAATCGATGCAATAATTCAAATATGACGGCGTTCTAAAAAAACGTGTACAAGCTAGCTATGAGATACAAATTATTAAAATTATGCGACAATTAATAACTTTGGTAAAACATAGTACAAAAGCTTGTGCAAAAACGGGCCGAAAAAAGACCAAAAACGGACCAACAGCCCAGTAGCTGCGCGTGCATAGAGTGTCCAACCCCCTCTTTTTTTGTATACCGCCTGGGCTAAAAAACGGCCCAACTGGACCGGCCCACCCTAGGCTGTCCAGCCCGGCTAGCGGGGTGGACGGAGCTGGGTGCTCCCGACTAGGGCGGGGTGGCGGCGACCTCGGGCAGGTGGCGGTGGAGAAGGCTGGTGCCAGAGCGCGGCGGCAATGAGCCAGCGGCGACGGCGGCAATGGCGGCCAGCGGGCGCCGCGAGCGGCGTCTGCGAGCATGCGCCAGCGCGTCGCGGGCGTAACAGCGGCGGCGCGAAGCCAGCGTCACGAGCACGGCAGCAGGCCGGCAGGCCGGCGGCACGCATGCGGCAGGCATGCCGGCAGCAGCGCAGGCACGCCGGCCAGTGGGGTGGCTCGGCGCGGGCGACACGCGACCAGTGGGGCCAGCGCGGGAGGCACAACAGCGGCGGCGGCCAGCATGCGGCGTGCACGCGCAGCAGCGGCCAGCGCGCGCGGCGGCGCGGCGAGCACGACCAGCGCGGTAGGTGGCGCGCGGCATGCGGCCGGCAGCACGGCGCGCGGCCAGCTTGCGGCGTGCACGCGCAGCAGCAGCGGCCAGCGCACGCGGCCGGCGCGGCAGGTGGCGCGCGGCATGCGGCCGGCAGCACGGCGGCGGTCAGCGAGGCCCGCGGCAGCGGCGGCGGCGGCGCAGGCGCACGGCGGCCGGCTGTGCGTGCAGTTACAAACGCGTGCATGCAGAGTACAAGTAAAAATATTGTACATGCGATTCGTGGGCATGCAAAGTACAAAATAATTGTAATCGGATCTATTAAAAAAATCCAGATCTGCACAGCAGGTGCACGAATCGGTACCTATAGTACAGTCAACAAAATCCTAATCCGAGAGTGATTAAATCGACATTGGCCGGCGACAGCAGGTCAGCTCGATTCCCGGGAGGAAAATCCGCACCATAGATGAGATCCATTTTTGCGGTCAGTTTCGGGTTACCTTCAACGAAAGCCTGCATGATGCAGGCTCGACGGTGGCTTGACGGAGGCTCGACGGAGAGACACGTGCTGATAACGTGTTGAACAACCCCTGCCGGCTGGCCGGTCCCGAGGTTGCTCCACTCCCGAGGAAGAAGACTAGAGTCGAAGGCACACAAGATTACACAAGAAAATGACACAGTGAACAGGGAGAAGATTTATCGATCTGGCTCTCGGTAAAATCACGTATAATGATTGCTAGTCTATTTATAGACTAAGCGGATAGAATATCCACATGAGCTAATCCTAGCCTGGTAGAGGCCACACTGAATGGGCCTCTACCGGCCTAGTTTCCCAACACAATTGTATCCCATGGTGCCGAGCAGCAAGAACGGCTTCCTCGGCTGTGGTTGCTGTCTCCGCCGCATTAGAGTCTAGACATAGTAAAACGCAAATCTGACGAATGTAAATTAACAAACGTTGAATTATTATTTTTCTCTCTCTTTATTTGTTACGTGCACCTCTTTTCAGATAAATCGTCTACTGTATCAGGACAATTCTTCATGTGTTTTTTTTTGAAACAGGGGCAAAAACTTTGCCCCAATCTATTAATTAAGAAAGAGTTTGACGAACATAGCAAAGAAAAAAAGGTGAATATTACAATAAACCTACTCTCCCAGCATTATTTCGCCCAAATGTTTGGCGCCCGCAATAACCCACAAGCGAACCTCATTCTTAATTCTATCTAACACAACAAAAGGCGGTGCGTGCTTGTTGCGGAAGACCCGTGCGTTCCTCGTTCCATAACTCCCACATGATAAGTAAGGTTAGGGAAGCCAACGCTTTCCAGTTGGGGATTACTCCATCCGTTATCATGCTCCACCAAGTCTGGATTGAGAGGCCCGCACCTTGCCATTGTTGAGGTTCAATGTCGTTTATGCCTATCCAACTCTTCGTGAGGTTCCAAACCCGTATGGTATACCGACAAGATACAAAAAAGATGATTAACCGTTTCGATGTTTTGCTTGCAAAGAGGGCACAAGCCACAATTTTTCCACCCCCTCTTCTCCAATCTATCCGCCGTCCAAATCCTATTTTGAGTTGCAAGCCATGCGAAGAACTTGACCTTGGGAGGGGCTCAAGCCTTCCAAACCGTCTTTTTCATGTTGGATAAGGTGGAGCCCAAAAATTGCACCTCATAAGCCGACTTTGCCGAGTACTCACCATCGTCCGTGAGCTTCCATAAGATGTCGTCTTCCACATTGTCATCAAGATGGACATGATTTATTAGCCTCCAAAGCTCCACAAATTGCTCCAAATGTTGGAGAGTGAATCGAGGCCCCAGCGCAATTTTATCTATCCAAGCACCTCCATGTAAGGCTTGGAAAACATTCCAATTCTTTCTCTTGGACAATGCAAAGATGAGGGGGGCAATGTCTATAGGTTTTCTTCCTTGAAGCCATGGAGCATGCCAAAATGGAGTTTTGTGCCCATTGCCCACCGAAATAGATGTTGCCGCATAGAAAATATCCATATCCGCCTCATTGCAAGGATTGCCGGTGCCCACCCAAAATTTTCCGGGCTCCTTCCATTCAAGCCAAGGCCACCGAAGCCTAAGCGCCGTCGCGAACTTGTCAAGATTTAGTATTCCGAGGCCTCCAAGTCTTTTTGGGCGGCAAACTGTTTCCCAATTCACTTTGCATTTGGCCCCGGTGGTCTTGTCCTTCGCGGACCAAAGGAAAGCCCTTTCCAATTTCTTAATGAAGTTGATTGTGCCCGGGGGGACGACAAGGGCGTATAGTAGAGGGCTTGCGAAGAGAGGACTGACTTAATAAGGGAGGCTCTACCGGCCGTAGTAATGAATTTCCCATTCCAATTAGGAAGTTTTCCGGCGCATTTGTCCTCTAAATGTTGGAAGTCCACCCGCTTTAGCTGCCATATGGATAAAGGTAGCCCAAGGTACTTCAAAGGGAAGGATGCCCGCGCGGCCGGAATGCCCTCAAGAATGTCTTCAAGGTTGATTTGCCCACACCTTATTGAAACCACTGAGCTTTTTTGGAAGTTGGTGCATAATCCGGTGACCTCTCCAAAGCTCTCCAAAATGTGTGCCAAATTATTGATATCCTCCTTGTAGGGAGCAACAAAAAGTGCGGCGTCATCCGCATAGAGAGAGGTCCTCAAGATGGTCCCTCTACCACGGAGCTTGTGGAGGAAACCATGAGCAGTTGCAAGGTCCAAGATTTGCGTGAGCGGGTCTATTGCAAGGACAAAAAGTAGCGGTGAAAGCGGATCGCCTTGTCTAAGGCCACGGCCATGCATGATAGGAGTCCTGGCAATCCCGTTGAGAAGAATGCGTGAAGATGAGGTTGATAGCAAGGCCACAATCCAATTGCGAAACCGGGTCGGGAAACCCCGGCGTTGGAGGAGGTCAATGATGTATTCCCAACGAATGGAGTCGAAAGCTTTGCGAATGTCAAGCTTGAAAAGCAGCACCGGAGTCTTGTTTCTATAGAACCTTCTAGCAAGGTTCCTCACATAAAGAAAATTGTCATGGATGCTTCTTCTCTTGATGAAGGCACTTTGGGCATTGGAGACTAGGTCGTTCATGAGCGGCCCAAGACGGAGGGCAAGCATCTTGGCAATGATTTTGGCAATTGCATGAATTAGGCTAATTGGCCTAAAGTTGGAGATGTCTTCCGCCCCGTCTTTCTTTGGTAAGAGCACAATGTTAGCGGAGTTAAGCCAATGAAAGTTTGCGACGTGTAGGTTCCCAAATTGGTGCACCACTTTCATGACGTCTTCTTTGATAATAGGCCAACACTTTTTGAAGAAGGCTCCCGTGAACCCATCCGGTCCGGGAGCTTTGTCGCCCGGCATTTGGTTTATTGCATTAAGGACTTCCTCCTCGGAGAAAGGCTCACCAAGCTCGTGCAAGTCCGGGTCCTCAAAATGCAGCTCCTCCCAATTGAAATCTTGCCTTCTCCCTTCCCCTCGTCCAATGACCGCTTTGAAATGATTGTGGATAATTGCTTCCTTAGCATGATGGTCAGTGATCCACCCATTGTTGTGCTTGAGCCTATGGATGTGGTTTTTCCTCCTTCTTGCATTGAACCGCAAGTGGAATTTTTTTGTGTTGGCATCCCTTTCCTTGATATTGGCAATTCGGGCACATTGCTTCCTTCTAGCCCTCTCAATCACAGCTAAAGCAATGACTTTACGTTTCAACCGTGCCCGAAGGTCAAATTCGCTGGCGGATAGGGGCCTATTTTCTTGAGCCATGTCGAGGTGGAGAATGACGAGAAGGGCGGCATGCACCATGATCTTTGCGTTGGAGAACAGACCACGACTCCATTTTGAGAGCACCTGTGCCACATTCTTGACATGGCTCAACATGCGTTCAGGGCTCATTCCAAGCTTGTTGCACAATTTGATTGAACTCGGGAAGTCGGAGCCAAAAGTTTTCAAACTTAAAAGATCTCGGTCTTCGGGGGCCAGTATCATCGGATAGGAGGAGCGGGCAGTGGTATGAAAGCGATGATGAGAGGGCACGGAGTACGTGAGTATCAAAGCGAATATCCCAGTCCGCATTGCAATAGAAGGCGTCAAGCTTGCAGGGATTGAGTGGTGGAGCGTGATACCAAATAAAGAATGGGCCGGCTCAACGTAGACTGGGCCATTTTATTATCAAATCCTAAAGGACATTGAGATATAAGGGTGAGCCATGGCCAAGTATGGCCTCCACTATGCGCCGCCCCTGCTGATGACCATGGACTGCAACTTGACACTACTTCACAAGCGATTCAAGAGTGTTGAGCTTCTATTCAGAATTGAGAGACCGCTCGGCGAGCGCATGGTGCTCAAAAGTTGTTCCAAAAAAGGGATAATAATCTTGGATCAAAGTGCATTAACAAATCACATGCTTGCACATGTATCTGAACTCAAAGGATTGTCTTCCTTGTTCCAGATTGGTCAGATGCACATGCATCCTGTTTCACTTTTTTTTTACGTTATCTTGTTTCACTTTTGATGAAGATTCTAAATTAACCATTTAACCATTTGTAATATCTGTGAAAGGATTCCATGTTTCCATCTGAATGACATTAATGTCTAACATCGAGATAAGAAGAATTTGGTTAGCCCTAATTGATGTTTAGTCACTAAGTAATTTTCAGTTTACAATCAGGCAAGAGACCTCCCTACACCCGAAGTATGGAGCTAGAATTTCATCATTGGAACTAAATATCAGTTTGTAATGAACATGTTACATTATATGAAATGATCCCAAATTTTTGCATCATGTATGTATAAATTCTCAACAATACATTAATCCTATAAAATTCAGTAGATTTTGTGACCGCCCCAAAGAACTATAACAGATTTTGGTTTGGCAAATAACACAAATAGCTGGGGTGCAAGAATAACAGACAATATCAATAAACCAAAACCAGCGCCAATTTTTCATAAACTGAAGTGTTGATATATGGTGAGATTTGTGGAGCACTCGGATGCAGAAAAGAAGCAGAATCAAGACAGGGGAATGGCTCAGTTCACTCGGACCTCTGACCTCCTTCTCTGACACGGACGTTCCCAAACCGTTGCCATGCCGCCTATGTGGGACATGCGAGAGGAGGGGATCACCATAGGCAGGCAGGGGCCGAGGGGCCCGAAATCTCCGGCGAAACGGCAGCCGCAGCCTATGCGTGAGGGAGACAGTGGCTTTGGGAAAATACTTTGGCTAGCTGTTGCGTGTTCGTGTTTATGAAAATACTAGGAAATGTGTCCGTGCGTTGCAACGGGAGAGAAAAATATGTATCGCCGAAACACATGAAGTATGTTTTTTGTTGGTAAATGCAGAAACCATTCAACTCCAGAAAAATATGTAGATATGTACCATCGAAACACTTTTAGTATGTTTATTGTTGGCACATGCAGAAACCACCCAACTTCAGCAGATCCATGTGGACGCTGCCACTGCCTCCTTTGCCTACCGTTTTAGCTAGGCCACCAGATACAACCACCGATATACATGAAATAAAGCAACTATCAATGTATATGTCCTCCGTGTAATAGTCTTTTTCCCTTTTTCGTGTATAAAAATCAAGCTCATGTACTCGGGCAAGTGAACTTCACTATTACCAAAAATAGTCAATGTCTACTTCTTTGTTTCCATGTCTAGAAGTGGTAATTTAGAATGGTGATAAGAGTCAAATGTGAGAACACTCTACTCGTACTTATTAATATTAGTTTGCAGAATGCGATATAGTACCACCTATTTCCTTTTCCATGATCCTCGGCCTGTAAAATGATATATATCTTTTCTCATGAAAATAACCAACTCATCAGTGTCAACATTATGGAAACTACCATAGTATTCAGTCATTATGTCTAATCAAATTGAAAACAATCAGTAAGTCAAAGGAGAAAGCCACCTTGTTCCTATCACCAAGAAGTTATATTTTTTATTTCGTACAGGATAGAGAATTTGGAAACCGAAGTTCTTGTTCATGGCAGAGAAACCATTGACCCTATGGAAACACTCGGCAGCCTGGTGTAGCACAGAAGCAATGGCGTTAGGGCCTCTTTCAAGATCTCTATTCACACAGAAAGTTGCTGAACGTGATGGAATCATCGTGCATCTGCTCGCTCGCAGCTTTTCATCGGCTGTCAAAATCCAATTCTGGTAGAGAAGTGATGTCATTGTAAAGGAAGGGAAAAGGACAATGATGTTACATAATTTTACTTACATGTACGTGACTTGGAAAACTGGATCAAATCACTGAAATGCTCCAGGAGCAATTCCTGCTACAAAGATATTTATGCATGGATGTGGTAACAATTTTTATACATGACATGGACATGTTCAGCAGTTAGATAAATCACAAACTACAGTTGTGTATTTGCTTTACTTGTTAGTAAGATCTAAATTATTCAGTAATATGAATAGCAATCCATTGTGAGTAGTGCCCGTCAACCTTTGTTTATTCTGGATGGATATCTCAACTCTAGACCAGGAATTCCACTAATAAAATCTAGAGGCCAAGGAGGGCACTGTCTCCCTCAGGCTCAAACTCCAGCCACCTACACATCTAGGTAGCAGGTTTACTATTCATGGTAAACCGCGCAACGAATTCATATGATAACAGCCCTGCTAATTTTCTTGGTTAAATTCAGCCCTCTTGCAGATGGTGTAGAGTTTGCAAGTATTCAGAGGAAAGTCTTGCTATCTAAAGTCTTTTGGGGACAGAAACAATGAATCAGGTTCTGAAACTTTTGTATTACTAATGAGTAAAGTGAGACATACACCTACGACAAGACTCCAAGAGGGCATCCCATGTCGAGTCGAGTGTGTATACAGTTACATCCCAAAACCGAAACACGATGATGACTAAATATGAGATTCAAACAATAATGTGTGTGTGTGTTTGCAGAATTCAAGAACATTGCACAAAGTTTTGATAGGCACACCACACTGCCTATCCTAAAGCATACAGTAAACTTGTTGTCACTAAGCAAGATGTCATATACCAAGTGGACATATGAACACAATTATAACTAAGTCTTAGCAGGACTGCATTCTTAATTTCTAGGTACTTTCTAGTATTTTTTTGTCAGGGTACTTTCTAGTATATGACATATAGATTTACCTGAAATCCTACCAACACAAATGGTACATGAATTTCAATTGCTGCTGGCATACAATATAATGGACTGCTAATAAGGATGGTCATATTGAGTTGCTTATACAATAGTAAAGACCAGATAGTCATACAAACGTAAAAATAACAGCAAATAACATAGTCAAAAATACGGTGGTGTTGCTTGATAGGCTAGCAAGAAAGAAGAATTCTCCATTTGGAGCACGTGAGAACAGTTCAGTCACATCTAGCACCTGGAGCCTTAATCCTAGCAGCCACATCTTTCCTATTAGGATTGGGCGCTCTTGAGAACAGCGGACCAAAATCATATGCAAATAACCATACCTAATTGACTTAACTGAAATTAAAGCTTCCACGGAGTTACTACCTGCAACATAGCACATGAATATAGGTATCTTATGATTAACAATCTGGCAGAAAATAGATTGCATGCATAGGAATATTGTATCTACCTCATAGTGACAGGTGGGGCAAATGATTATGGATTCACAAGGAACTGATTTATATCATGAGCCTCACTACCCATGAGCATTGGATCTTCCAAGCTGGCTCCAATGTGACCGCAACGGCATGTCAGGACATATATTTCCATGAATAGCCCACGACACATCAAGCTTAGGTGGCCAGGACGGTGCAGCTCCAATGTGAGTACATACTGAAGCACATTGTCTGCAAGAAACACAAACAGTTCATAGTTAGTGGATGATCGTTGGGATTTAGGACAAGAAAAGATCTTCACGGGTAATTTTTTTACAAAGGGGCAACTACAGACCCTTTCCCACTATTCTCATTGAATCCAACAATAATTCGTAACACACCATATATCCCTTCAAAATTTTAGAGATCTTTTAAAGGTAAACTGATGTTCTTCGGTGCCGATACCAACAAGACTCGAGCCGATGGTCTATCAGAACGAATAATATTTGTAGTAATAACCCCGGTACCAAAATTATCATTGGAGTGCCACTTCAGGCATAAAATTATCTTGTGTGGTGAAAATAGCAATCTAGTCGAGTAGGTAAATCAATTAACCATCAAGCATAAAATATATCACTTGCTCAAAGTGGAACTACACTTGTAATATGTTAGACATATAAATTACACATCTTTAGAAAGGAAAAACCAGACAACAGACAAAAATGCAGAGAAGGAAAGTGAAAGAAGACCTTGGAGAACATGGAAGCAATCCTTACTCTAGTGAAGTAGCGATGCACAAACTTGCCTACATATGCATCTCCTCAAGCAAGAGCCCATCTAAAGGATAGTAATAGAACATGGAGATTCGGAATTGATGGAGCCCATAATGAAAGACGTGAAAGACAGTGAGGAAGCATAGTCATTTGTAACATTAATAGCAAGGAGCATAATTTATAAACCTGATGCACCATTCCTGCAAAATCGGAATGGACAGAACATGCAATATGTTCCTTGTATATCGCCATCTACGTGATTGTCTATCTTGTTCAGAGCTTCTTCCACCAGAATTCTTGTGAGAACATTCTAAGAAAAGTAAATGTATGCACAATAGAACTGCAGAACTCTGGGCCGGCGTACCACAATTAGCAGAACCCGGGGCTGGTACCTTTCATACAACATGATAAATATCAGCAGTCAATCTCTGATGGTTGCTTAACCTAGCAAAGTAGAAATTTACCTCAACAAAAGATTGTTAGTAGCTCTTAAGATCTACACTGGCCTCCTCTAATGGATACAAACTTTGCGACACGCCTAATCATGGTTTGGAAGGATACTCTTCTATATCATAGAACTCTTCCTGTGAATCGGTAGAGATTGTCGTTGAAGTGGCGATGGAGCAGCTGAAATAGCCTGAGGTTTGGAACATAATCTCATATGTTAAGAATCAAGTTTCCTCTTTGTTATAACCTGCATGAGTTTATTTTCAATAAGATATTAATAACCAAATTTATAGAAGAAATTTAGAACATAAATTATTGATACGGCTAGCAAAGTTTGTACTGTTGTTAACCATCTCATAGAGATTTCAAAACAATGCATGGTTGCATGTATCCGTAAACATGGAAACTTTGCTTGTAGTTTTTAGCATGATGGACAAATCTGAACAAAAACTTCACTAATACCATTTACCATGAAAGCATTGTTTCCACCGGTAAAAAAGGGATTCAGCAACAAAGATCGTGAAGGAATACAAGTGTAACTAATACTCACGAACAAAAGCAACACCACAAAAGAGAAGAATCTTGAACCACAAAAAATAATGAATAGGTGCATCCGATCAGTGAGCAGCAGCGAAGGCCATAGATGGAGACGATGCAGTGCAATCTATTGATTTATTCAGTTTAAAATTTCAGGACCGCTTAGTTGAAAAGAGTCCATTTCACAATCAGTTGAGTTTGGCATGAACCTAAATAAAATCTCACCAAATGAACCGAAAGATCTAGAAGCGGCACATCGTTAGAATGGGTGTGTAGAGCAAAGCAACGATACAATAATACCAAGCAAATTACCTTTGATCTTTGTCTTACTCAAAGAAATCCATGTCCAGAATAACTCAGTAGGGCCTTCCCGGAGTTGCAATAACCACAAAACTGACAATGCAAATTGTCGCTGATTCTTTTTATTGCAACATGATATACAGTTCCAAAAGTTCCAGAACCGAGGTCATCGTTCTTTATTACAATCTAAAAACATGAACATGTGGTTGTAAAAATATATTAGTAGATATGGAACTGGACACAGTGTGCAAGCAATCTGGATTGGATTCAAAAGAATTACCACACGAACCTCGGAACTGTCGGCGACGACGCTAGGAGCGTGACCGGTGAAGATGGCAGCAGATCAAACGGCTAGAGGTGGAGGCAATCGAGGACGGGGAATACTCCAATCCCTGGTGACCATGACCTAGGCCGGAGTACGTGACGCAGATCGTACGGATGAGGCGTGACCGTAGGAAACGCCGCCGCTGCAGGGGTGAGCTCGGAGGTGGCTGCGAGATATCTCTCCGCCATGAAAGAGAAGGAGGACCCGCCGGGGAGATGACCGGCGGCGTGGGGCTGCGATCTGAGTTGTCCTTGTGTGCGGCGGTGATGGCTGAAGAACCCTAGCGCTAGAGAAAACGTAGTGGGACAGGAGAGGACGGGTCGTGCAGGTGGTGCCTCTACATAGAAATGGGCTAGGCCCATGAGTGATGTGTGGCGAAGGTGAAATAGAGGAGCGATGCGCGCGACGAAAGGAGGTCGGACGAAGCAAGCGACGTAGCGCATGCCGGCAGAAAACGGAACACTGACTTATTTTTTAGATAGTAGAGATAGAGAAGATAGAGAAAAGAGGCGAGAGGACTATAAGGAGGAGCGTGGAGATATTGGGTAGAGGAGGCTACCGTGGTGGTACCTGCGGCTGCAACATGGGAGATGGGACTCGTCGGACTCGGGGCGAGCAGAAAAGGAAGGGGCAACGAACCGGAAGGGGTCTTTCGCGAAGAATCCAGAAAACTTGTACGGATACTGAACAACGCTAGATGCAAGCAAATCAACGGCTATTTTTTGTTGGATTCGCTCCTACTTGACCCGTTCAAAAACTGTCATATTATAGTAGTAGAGATAGAGATGTGGCATGAAAACAGGACACATATCACGGGAAAAATACATACGTACTCCTATGTCTCAAGGCACATAATATCATTTCTTGAACGCGATATATTGATGGCATGAAAATTACATGCACAACGCGCCCTCGATGAAATTCTGGAAGGCGTCCGCGAAAATGAGGTTGCGATGAAGGGCTTCCCCTACAAGTGGTGTCGACGAGGCGGAGCAGCATCTCCTGCACGTTGGTGTTGATGGGCAGTCTCATGGAGCTCGAGCGATGCGAGGGGACAGCTACCTGTCTACATCTCACGGTCTCGGTAGCATACGCGTCACACTCGGCACATGGCAACTCGCATGTTGTACTCATAGCATGACAAGAGCACCCCCTCATTCTCAAATATGCCGAGCAATGCCTCGGCGCCCGCTAGGCGTGGGAGGCAATTTCCAGGACGACAAATGAGAAAGTCTCCGACACGGATGCTAAATCAGTTTATTTTATAGAAAAACGGCTATTAGCCTTTTTTGAACTCGATTTCTAGGTTTTGCTCAATGTGGGCATGGCCAACACATAGCCCTAGGGGTGCTGCATGGCAGGTCAACCTCGGTTCGGTTGGTCCAAGCTAAGCTCATTTGATGCCCTTTGAGGGAGGCGGTCTCTTATGTAGGAGACGGTCTCTTCGGTATTAAAAGAGAAGAGATAGGGAAAATGAAAGAGAAAAAGAAAAACCAAGACAGCTTTTGAGGAAGACTGGGAGTATCATCAGCCTTTGGAAACGAGATATAAAATGAGCGTGCGGCTTTATAAATTTTGCTGCCTCCTATAAAATTTGCTCTGAAATGACTTTTGTTTTAGCCTTGTGGCTTTATGAGCCTTACCTCTGTTTTTATGGCCGGAGAGTTGATTATTATATCCCACTAAGAAATAAAAGCTATTTTGCTCAAATGAAATAAAAACTTTCCTTCAGAAAAACTAAGAAAAATGATGAACCACACCGGTACAAGCGGAGAGCAAACAACTAACAGTCAAATTCAGCATTTTACTGAAAGGTGGAAATATATGTTCACGAGCATTTACAATGGCAACCTTTTTCCTCATGGTAAAAAATTGATCTCTCAATCATATGCGCTATATCTTGTTTTTGCACTAGTCCTGCAAACACATAACATGGGGTTTCAGACGATATCCGGATGGCCAAATAGCCAGAGCTCCACTTTCTGTTGCGGTGTTGCTCGGGCGACTGCATGTCAATTGAAGTAGTATCTCTGCAGTTGCCGATTCAACTTCTCGACTAACTATCTAATCTTTCTTGCATTCTTCGACCGAACAGACATTCTGTGCTAAAGTGGTTCCTCTTCAGGCTTCAAAAACATGGGTCGAAGCTTCGCTGTAATGGAACTACAAACGTTTCTAAGACTCGTGGATTAACCACTGAGATGTAAGGCTCATGGATTCAACACGTATGGACACACAACCGGCGGTGTCGATTCAGTGGTCAACACCGATAAACACGTAACCTTCCCATGAACTTGGTAGAGATATTGACTAGTCACGTTACACCTACACCATTAGAATTTGGTTTCCTCCACTATCGCACTTCACTTGCGCCAAATGAACAAAGCGAAAACCCGTACATAATTCACAAGGAAACTCGATCGTAGTTAATAGACACGGCTGGATCAGACAAGGGTTCATATATATATATATATATATATATATATATATATATATATATATATATATATATATATATATATATATATATATATATATATATATATATATATATATATATATATAGCCAGAGCAGAGAGGTAGAGAGGTGAACATAGGTGTCCAGAAGAAGCTTCCTCGGAGCCTTGTTCGTGTGAGCAGAGGGCAAGCATGTTAACTGCATGCTTACACGTGAGATGCATGCATGATTGGTCAAAGAAATGGAAAACCACGTGTTCGGTGTTCCTACTTTATGGAGAAGAGACGGTTCTGATCTTCCGCCGCAGCTCTGCTGCCTGCAGCCTCAGTTTCTCTAGAGGCGGATAGATGCCGAGGTGAGCCGTACAAGACTACACAAACCGTCCAAGCTCAGGGTAAAAGAGCTCTGATATATGGTTCAGCCAACAGCCGTCCGCGCGATATCTTGCACTCGCGGAGGAGTTGCGATTGATGAGGTATATATGAGCGGTTACAGAGGTCGGCGCTCGTTCAGCATGCGGAAGCACAAAATCGACGCCGGCCTAGCTGTGATCGCAGAGTGTACGTATACATGTAAAGGAACACCACGCGCGGATGTGCGACTGCGATCGACTCTGCACCCGTCCAAAACCAGCACCTGATCGACTCTGCAATCCATGTAGGTGATTTGGAGCTCCACACGTGTATTTTACTAGGTCGAACGAGGATAGGCGGAAATTTACAGGTTTGCAGAAATCACATTTTATGTACGTATGAAAAAATTGCATTTATTTTTGAAAATTGAAGTACCATTTCTGTTGTTTTATCAAAATACTGAGCTGCTTGGAGCTTGGGCACCAAAAAGTTGCACTCCGGTATTATGCATTTTAAAATCCATCGACGCTTATTGGAATATTGATGCTTGCTTCGGTGTCCCCACTGTCCACCCTTCCGCGTCTGAAACTCGAGGGAACCGTTTTTGGCCTGGCAAAATCCATATTCAGACCATGTATACCCGCGAGGTAGAGTAGGGTATATTCCACGTCCTCATATACAAACGATGCATGCAACGTGGTTATATACACCCGGACGTTCCGCCTCCCCGTGGACCCGTGCACAAATGTACATGTACACCCGTTATACCGTTTATGTACATCCAAGTAGGTCGTACGGTCTTCAAGTGGGCTTGTACGGGCCTTGCACAAAACAGTGCCGTGAAATCCTAGACATCCATGTATGTTTGCTAAAGTTTTAGGAGTGGGGACACTAAAGCAAAAGTGTGAAATATTTATATTTATTTCCCCTATTTTTCCCTTGTTCCATTTAAGAAACCAAACATCCAACGAGTACAAGGGTTCAGGTATCAAATGAAAAAGAAAAGACTAGGTCTAAAAAAACTTTCTGAAAGAATAAGGGTAAAGTAACTCTAAGAGCTCTTAACATCCACAGACAAGAACAAAGAGGCCACTCAACAACATCAGACAAACACTTCTTCAGGGTCTAAGACTCCTAGACTCACGATCCGGGATGCCCAAAACTCAGCTTCCAGAGTGGAGGTAGGATTGGCAGAGACCGAATGTTGCAGCTGACAAGGGCAAAGGAACTTTTCATACTCAGCTCCAGGTGCAGCCTTGGGGAGATCTTGTGGGCGCCAGGTTGGAGCAGCCGCATTCATCCCAGTGATTCCCACAACAGGTAGAGATGTTGGAGAAGAAAACTTCGGTGGAAGTGCTGGCAGAAGCTTTCCACCAATTCCATCATCGATTCTTTGAAAAGGAGCCATCACCTTCTGATAGTTCTTAATATGATCAACCAAATCTGTTTCATACTAAGCCATGTCAGTCTATTGAAGATCAAATCATTCCTGAGTCTCCAAATGGACCATAACACAACAACACATATGGAATTCATAGAAGCATGTTTGTTGTTAGCAATCCAAAAATGGGAAATAGAATCTAGATTAGCACCTAAAGTCCTACCAAAGAAAGCACTAACTTATCCCCAATTTTTTAGCTACTATACAATAAAAAAACAGGCAGTGGACTGTTTCATGACTAGAACAAAACACACATTCTAGAGGCTTATCTAGATTCTTTTTTTTGTAGATTATCTCTAGTCATAATCTTATTATGCATAACCAGCCATAAGAAGATATGTATCCTAGGAGGGATGACCAATTTCCAAATAGCAGGTATAAAAATCTGTTTGACCCCTCTAAAGTTAATGACAACATACAAGGAACTAGCAGAATAAGACCCAGGGCTATTATATGCCCAAACCAGAGCATCATTGTCTGCAGATAGACTGACAACTCGAATGATAGACTCCAGACTGTACCAGAGCTCCATAAGCAAGGGGGAAAATTCTCCTAAAAGATAGCTTCAATATAGATTCATCCCAGACTTGAGCAATGGTACTACATTGTTCATTACAGATGGAGTAGAGAGCCCAAAACTAGATGGCTAAGGGAGAGGTACCAAACCAAGTGTCCTCCCAAAATCTAATTTTATTACCATCACCTACATTCCACCTATACCCAAACTTCACACCTTGAGCATCCCACATCACACCTTTCAAAATCATTCCAGAGGCAATTGTCAAATGGATTTTCCTATGTCCTTCAAAATCATTCCAGAGGCAATTGTCCATCTGAGTATTAATCATGTCTAAAGCCCATTTGGGGAATTTGAAGAAAGAGAGCAAGTAGATAGGGATACTTGCAAGATAGGACTTAATTAGCACTAATCTAGCAACATAGGAAAGCAGTTTTCCTCTCCACCATGCAATGCGTTTGAGAATCTTATCAATAAGAGGTTGAATATCCTCTCTTCTCAGCTTCTCAAATTGGCGGGGAATGCCTAAGTATTTAATGGGAAACTCACCTAGGGCACACTCAAATATATCCCTAAAGATAGTAGATTCCTCAGCCTCCATATTAATAGGTATAAGCTCACTTTTACCAAAGTTTATTCTCATACCAGACACCTGTTCGAAACAGGTAAGAGTAACTCTAAGATTTTTAGCTAGGTCAGGATCATTAGCAACAAAGAGGATAGTGTCATAAGCATATTGGAGCCTGATGACACCTCCAGGATAAAGATCAGGGCAAAGGCCCTTAATAAGGTTAGACTCAGAAGCTTTGAATAGCATTCTGGTGAGAGTGTCAACAATGTGATTGAATAAAATGGGAGAAAGGGAATCCCTGTAAGGATCGTATGGGCACATAGAGGGGGGTGAATAGGTGCTACTTCAAATTTTCTTGTTTTTGAATTTAGGGTTTGACAAGAAAGGTAAATTCTATAGATTATGCAACTAAGGTGAATTTACCTATATGTCAAGCAAGCAACAACTAGCACCACACTAAGCAAGAACAAGTAAGTAAAGTGCGGTAAAGGATAGAAGTAACCAAAGTGGTGGACGCGGAGACACAAGGATTTGTTTCCGTAGTTCCTTCCTTTTGAGGGGAAGTACGTCTACGTTTGGAGAGGCGGTGGTATCAAACCACCTACGCCACGATAGGCCTCCCTTGTTCTACGATGAGCCTCACCCCAAGGGGATCGATTCACCTTCCACTATATTGGCAACCTTCAAGGTGGAAGACGACACCTTTACAACAAGTTCGAGGCACACATCCACAACTTAATTGGAGGATCCTGAATACAAGCAATCTGTCAAACAATCAAAGACATGCTTGTAAGAACCAAATCAAAGCTAGGGTTTCCAAAGAAACACTAGAGCATGGGGGCCCTCAAGTGAATGAGGGGGAAATGAAGATCTCTCTTGGTGAAGCTGTAGATCAAGGCCTCCTCCTTCGATTCCCCAAAGATCAATGACTTTGGATGGTTGGATGGAGAGATCTTGTAGATTTGGTGGCTCTAATGGAGTTTGTGTTCTTGAGCAGCTCGAGCAACTGGAGAAAGGGGATAAGGGTCCCTATTTATAAGCAGCCCCTTCCACCAACCGTTTTCTGACCGTTGGAGAAGAACCAGGCCGGAGACTCCGGTCTGTACACTGGAGACTCCGGTCTGTACACCGGAGACTCCGGTCTACATCGGAGAATCTGGTCTATCTCTGGTACAGCGTCCTGACTAGTATGCAGTACGACCCAGGCCTTCTGAGAGCCAAGTGGGTCGGAGACTCCGGTCCTCCAGCACCGGAGACTCCGGTCTGAGCCCACACCGGAGATTCCGGTGATGCCTCCAGACCTTGCTCCTCACCCCCATACAGAATGTCCCAGCCATGTTCCTGACGCTTCCACCGGGGATATATCTGGAAACTCCGGACCACACCGGAGACTCCAGTCTAGGCAGACCGGAGACTCCGATCTGGAATTTCCAGAACTATGTCAATCTTGCAGGAATCTTTCCAAAGTGTTAAGGTACTTTTCACTTATCATAATAGCAACCTGTTGACAGTGACAAACTATAAAATGATCTACTTGTTGTTAACGAACACCAAAAGTGATTATGACAATAAATGTCCTTTCAATCTCCCCCTTTTTGGTGTTCGATGACAACAAGTGATTTTGCATGGATTAAGTTGGATGGGGCTCCCCCTAACTATGTGCAATAAGATAAACAAGTAAATCATGCATGGTAGATAGTAACAATGATAACACACAGAAATATCGCATGAGTTACAATAGAGGGTGCACACGCACATAATCACACACATAAAGTATAAAGTTCAAATATGGCAAGTAAAAGAAAATAAGAGCGAATTCAAGCCCTCGACCCATGCAAATCGCTGATAATGCCTTCTCCCCCTTTGGCATCGAAACGCTGAAAAAGGGGAAAAACCTAAGCTAGCGCCCCAGCAACTCAGTAGTCCTCGTCATCCTCGTCCTCCTCATCCTCATCCAGATCCTCACCGTCCTCATCAAAGTCATCATCATCAGCAACATCAGGGACATCAGGCCCCTTGCCGTGAGTGCGAGAAGAGGAGGTACCTTGGTACCCGTATCTAGAGGTGGCATCAACAAAGGTCTTCGAATCCACCAGGCTATCCTGTTGGGCATTCCATGCCCCAAACGAGAGTGTGTGGTCAGACTCTGTGGACTGCTGAGCACCATGCTCATCATTGTATTCATCCTCTCTTTCCTCATCATCCCCTTCACCTTGTTCCTTTATCTCCTTGAGGAGCTTCTCTATGCAGCGGTTGCTTTGGTAGGATGCATGTTGTTGCTTACGGATGTCTACGTTTATGCAACAAAGGGTCCTCTCCCAGAAAGTGGCCTTCTTGACCCTCTCATGAACATAGTCCCGGGTCATGGAAGGCATAGGTGTATTGGAGGAATTCTTCCTCCGAACTCTTGGTGGAGAGGTTGCCCTCTCAGTCTCAATCTCCTCATCATCATCGCCATAGAGACGCCTAGGAGCAGGTCCCATACGCCCCTTATGCTGCAGTGAGACCAATGCATGCTCAGTGAGATGTGGTGCTATGCCAAGTGGAGAATTATGCTCCTTGGAGTTGGTGAGCCGCATAACCAAAGGTGCATATGGTGGAGACTTCGTGAAAAGAATAGCATGGAACATCTCCTCAAAAATTAAAATCCATCACATCAATAGGTTCAACATCTGCCTCTGGGCCAGCATTGTAGGTCCGGTGGGTGTGATAAAGAAGGTTGACTAGCCCACCCCTAATAGCATCGTCATTCCTAGCACTTGGTGCGATGGTATGACGGAATATCCTCAACATTAGGTTGTAGAGAGGCTTGAGTCCCTTGGACCCCCCTACAACACCCTCGCTACCATACAGAGGTGCAAGATTCATCTTGTTTTCACCAAGAGCCGCAGAGTGCATGCGCAGCCCAACTGGAGTAGATACGCCATGAAAGGTATCAAAGATGAAGTTGATAAAGTCATGGAATGTAGCTATGTAGCGAGTGGTGCCAGACATCCAAGTCATGGTCCTGTCTTGATCAGACCCAAACACTAAAGTGGCATAGAACTGCTGCACTAGGTAGACATTGTAATCTTCATGAAGCTCCATCAAGTTAAACAGTCCCAGCTTCTCACAGATCCACAGAGCATCATTGAAGTAGGGGATGAGGCACATCTGCTCAACACTCATGTACTTCTGAGGGCAGATAGGTGATTTGGTGAGCACACCATACACATCCTTCATGAACACAGCCTCCTCCTTCCTCTAGAAACGAGGGTCATCGCTGGTATAAGGCAGCTCATAAAAATCAGTCTTTCTCAGCTCACGGAATTCCTCTTTTGACATTTTGGCCAAGGATTGAAGGTTGTCATATTTGGCCTTCTTGGAACGGTCCTCACGTTCAGTACTTTCCCGCTCCCTCCTCAAATAGGCTGCATCACGTGCCTGTTGTCTTCGGTTGGAAGGAGGCACGATAAACTGACCCTGAGCTTCATCATAGCGAGGAGTGCCCCTTTGTGACTTGGCCTTGGTACGACGAGGACGGCTAGAGCCATCACTTGTGAACAGGAGTGAGGGAGATAGCATGGAGATGAGTATATATGTCCCAACAATGCAGTACAAGAGCTTTGATGCATTTCTGGTATGTTTTCATTCACCCAACACCGAAGTCTCCATACCTTATACCGGAGTCTCCGGTCCTGGGAACCGGAGTCTCCGGTCCTGGGAGCCGGAGTCTCCGGCCTGGACCGGAGTCTCCGGACCTGGGTCCAGAATCTCCAGTCGGGAGGCTCGGGCATGAGATGAGGAGATGCTGGTGGAGGTGAATCTAGTAGATAGGGCAATGCAACAAGTCTAAAGTAATAGAGTGCTCGCAAACAAGTGATTCCAATGGAAAAATCAACACCAATCCTCAAAAACACATCTAGAGATGAACCCTAGGAGAAAAAGGAGGAGAGGTACCAGTTCTGTCCATGGGATCGATTCCTCCGGTAGGAATGACCCAATGGAGGAGAGGAGAAGGTTGGCCGGCGGCACGACGGATCCCAGGGGCTTCTTGACCTCCAGGGAGAAGTTTTGGAGGAGGAGGCGACGGGTTAGGAAGAGGGGGACGGGGTAGAGAATGAAGAACTATTGTTTTAGTTCACCCCGATCCCTTCCTAAAAGTGGCAGAAACCGTCTGGACCGGAGACTCCGGCCTACACCAGAGACTCCGGTGCAGGTGCACCGGAGACTCTGGTCCTCCTCGTCCAAAAACTCCAGGATAGGTGTTTGGGGACATATATGAGAGATAGAAAGGTTTAAGACAGGGAATAGGCCTAGGTTGAGATATCAAACTGTGAAGAACCAATAAGAGCCATAGAAAATCACGAAAATATTCAGGAAGGCTCCAAAAGACTAAAAACAAGCAAATGACAAACACGAGTAAGCACCAACCTCTCTAAAGTGAGAGGACGGTGGCCTAGGCCACCATATTTGAGTATACTCGGCTTGGCACCACGAAGATATATCTTGGGTCCATTACCGAAACTCATTATTTTAATCTCACATATCACAAAATGATATTAAGAGGAATGATTTTGATTGCTTTGGGCATAATGGGGGGAGGGATAGTCCAATCAATTAGGACCGCACTCCCCCTATATCCATGCCTACACCTAAACCAAATACGGGTCAAGTCATAGGTGAGAATGTAAGATAGTCAAGTCAAGCTCCTCGAATCAATGATGTTTAGTTCATTCCTCAAATAGCAAAACCTTGCTTCATCAAGTGGTTTCGTGAAGATGTCTGCAAGTTGGTCTTTGGTCGACACATATGATAGATCAATATCACCTCTAGCAACATGATCTCTAATGAAGTGATGGCGAATCTCAATATGATTTGTACTTGTGTGATCCACCGGGTTGTAGGCAATCTTGATAGCACATTCATTGTCACATAGAAGAGGCACTTTGTCACAATGGACACCGTATTCCTTTAAAGTTTGCCTCATCCATAGCAATTGGGTGCAAGCACTAGTAGCTACCACATACTCGGCTTCGGCGGTGGAGAGAGATATACAATTTTGCTTCTTAGAAGACCAACATACCAAGGACCTACCAAGGAATTGGCAAGCCCCGGATGTTGATTTTCTATCATCCTTATCACCCGCCCAATCCGAATCCGTGTATCCACAAAGAGAAAATGTTGACCCTCGAGGATACCAAAGACCATAAAATGGGGTATGAACTAAATATCGAAATATTCTCTTGACCGCCATTAAATGGCTTTCTTTAGGAGCCGCTTGATATCTTGCACACACACCTACACCCAACACAATATCGGGTCTAGATGCACAAAGGTAAAGCAAAGAACCAATCATAGACCGGTATACCTTTTGATCCACATCTTTACCATTTGGATTTTGGTCTAGATGAGTCTTTGTAGCCATGGGAGTAGGAGTTCCATTTAAGTCTTGAATTTTGAATCTCTTGAGCATATCTTGAGTATACTTGGCTTGGTTGAAGAATGTCCCTCCTCTAACTTGCTTGATCTCAAAACCAAGAAATACTATCAACTCCCCCATCAAAGACATCCGGAACCTACTAGTCATAAGCTTTGAGAATTCATCATTAAAAGCTTTGTTAGATGAGCCAAAGATAATATCATCAACATATATTTGGCATACAAAAAGCTCCACATTGACCTTCTTAGTAAAAAGAGTGGGATCGATTTTCCCAACCTCAAATCCACGGTCAAACAACAACTCTCTAAGGTGCTCATACCACGTGTGTGGGGCTTGTTTGAGCCCATAGAGTGCCTTATCAAGTTTGTAGACATGGTTTGGGAAGTTGGAATCCTCAAATCCCGGGGGTTGCTTTACATCTACCAACTCATTTAATGGACCATAAAGAAATGCACTTTCTACATACATTTTTTGCAACTTAAATTAATGATGTGCCGCATAAGCAAGAAGGATACGGATAGACTCAAGGCGGGCCACGGGTGCATATGTCTCTCCATAGTCAATGCCTTCAATTTGGGAGAACCCTTGTGCAACCAATCTAGCCTTGTTCCTTACTATAATTCCATCTTCATCTTGCTTGTTCTTGAATATCCACTTCGTGCCTATAACATTGCAGCAATACTTTGGCTTCTCAACTAACTTCCATACTTTGTTTATCTCAAAGTTGTTGAGCTCTTTGTGCATAGCTTCCAACCAATCCGAATCTTCAAGATCTTCCCACACTTTCTTTGGTTCAATCATGGATATGTGTGCTTGGTGTTCACTGAACCTCTTCAATTGTGCTCTTGTGGAAATGCCTTTCCTTAGGTCACCAACCACATTTTTGTAAAGAGTGATCTCTTAATTCCAACATTATCTCCTTTCTAGCTTCACGACGAGTGTGGATCTCCACGTTGTTTCTTGGGGGACCCTATTCATCATTTTGGTCCTCGTCTTGACCATCAACTTGACCTTGATCATCACGGTAATCATTCTCTTCATTAAGAGGCAAAGATTGACCTTGGTCTTGATCAAGTACTCTTCTAGCATCGATTTGAGCTTGTCTCAAGGCAGTTTGTACGGATCTTCCTTGAACAATTGAGTTGGCACCACTTGACATCCTGGAGAATGAATCAAGATCCTATTAACTAGAGTTGTCACTTTGATCAACATGTTGAGTGTCCACATCTTGTCTTTGGCTTGAGTCATTGTCCTCCTTGGTGGATGGATCTTCTTGAAGTTGTGGAGATGAGGGCTCCACTTGAGTAGAGCATAGTTCTTCTTGATCCGCCATAAGGGGTTCCTCAATGGGGCGGATATATCCCACTCCCATTCTTCCTATGGCATATTGAGGCATTTCATCATCTGCATCACAAGCATCAACACGCCCCCCTTGGGGACCATCATATTCTTCGAAGGTCACACTACAAGATTCTATGACGGCTCCGGAGAGCTTATCATAGATCCTATAAGTGTGAGATTCGAGACCATAGCCAACAAAAATACCCTCTAATGCTTTAGACTTGAATTTGAACAAACGGACACCTTTTATGAGATAGAAATACTTACAACCGAACACCCGGAAGTAAGATATGTTGGGCTTGTTACCGGTAAGTATTTCATATGGAGTCTTGTTGATTTATTTGTGGAGGTAGAGTCGTTTTGATGCATGGCAAGCAGTGGAGATGGCTTCAGCCCAAAAGTTGTATGGAGATTTAAACTCCGCCAACATGGTCCTAGCCATCTCAATAAGAGTGCGGTTCTTCCTCTCGGACACACCATTTTGTTGAGGGGTATATGCAGCGGAATATTGGTGTTTTATCCCCTCATCACTAAGGAAATCATTCAAGATGTAGTTCTTGAACTCGGTGCCGCTGTCACTTCTTATAATCAACACATGAAGATTGTATTGATGTTGAACCATGTTGATGAAGTCGATGAAGGTCTTTTGGGTCTCACTCTTCAACTTGAAGAAATATACCCAGGAGTGTCTTGAAAAGTCATCAACAATCACCAAACAGTATTTCTTCCCACCAAGACTTGCATGAGATGGAGGACCAAAGAGATACACATGAAGGAGCTCCAAGATCTTGGTTGACTTGATGCGGTTCTTTGGCTTGTGGGGAGCATCATGCATATTTCCTAGAACACAAACCCTACAAACACGATCTTTGGCAAAGGAAACATTTTATTTTAGTCCAACAATATGGCCCTCCTTGTGGAGACTTTGCAAAGTTCTCATATTGACATGGGCTAGTCGGCGATGCCATAACCAACCCACATCGGCCTTTCCGAATAAGAACATCACACTTGTAGTGGTTTGCCCCGAAAAGTCCACCACATACAAGTCATGCTCGACGTACCCAACAAAAGCGACCTTGAGAGACTTGCTCCACATGAGGACCACAATATCATTATCAATAAAGACGGCAAAGCCCTTCTTTCCAAGAGCACAGACTGAAAGTAAATTGTATCCAAAGGTCTCAACAAGCATGATGTTCACGAGTGTAATGTCGTGAGCAAGCACTACCTTGCCGAAACCCATTACCTTAGACTTTGACTTGTCGGCATATGTCACGGTTATTTGATCATCATTTGGATTTAAGTCCTTGACAATAGACGAGCTTCCGGTCATATGACTAGTGCAACCACTATCAAGCACCCACTTTGACCCTCCGGAAGCATATGTCTACAAAACATCAAGCTAATTTTTAGGTACCCATTTTTCAATGGTTCCTCTTTTGTTAGCAACAAGGGTCTTGGGGACCCAAATAGACCAAGCAATATAACCATCATATGGGCCAACATATTGTGCATACACATCACCATAATAATCACGCATTAGAACATAGTGAGGGTTAGCACTTTCTCGCAAAATCATCATGAGACATAGTTTTACCACTTGTGGTCTTACTATCCACAATGGCCTTGTTCTTCTCTTCTGCGGGCTTGGCCTTCTTCTTGTGGTTCTTCTTCTTGGCCTTGGAGACAAAACCAATGCCCCCCTTTCTCACCACTAGGCCTTTTCTTACTTAAGAGATCATCAATGGACTTGTTACCTTGTGGAAATGTGGCCTTGGCTAGCTCCCCCTTCAACCTAGCATTTTCTTCAAGAATAGTTGTACTACTAGATGGAATGAAGTTACTAGGTAAAGGAATATTGGCCAATTGAGTTTGAAGCGTTTCATGGGACTTTGTGAGTAACAAGAGTTCACTTTCCAAGGTCTTGTGATCCTTGGCAAGCAACCTAAAGTCCTCGGCAAGTTTTTCATGAAACACACCAAACTCAATCTTGTCCTTTTTATCCCTCTTGCATTTAGCAGTAGCATGATCAAGTTCTTTGATGAATCTATTAACAATAATGTCATTTGCTTCATCAAGCCCTTCAAGTTTTAGTTCAAGAGACATCCTAGTCTCTTGTTCTTCTTCTAGAGCATTGTTTAGGGCCTCTAGCTCAATCATGTGTTCATGCCCAAGTTTACACCTTACATCTAGAAGCTCTTGTGTGTGGTAAAGTTGATCTAAGATGTTCCCAAAATGTATCTTGGCCTTCCCTTTTAAGTTAGTCACAAACTCATCGAAGGCAATTAATTCCCTTTTTACTTCAAGGGGCATCTCATCATCAATTTCATCATTAGCTAGGGGAGTGGAGTGAGGTGATGATGATACCTCTATTCCTCTTGCCATAAGGCAAGTGGCATTCCTGTTGGGAGTAATCTCATTTGGAAAATCAAAGAGGGAGAATGTCGGAGTAGAAGTAGTGGCTAGAGCAGCCACACCACTTGATGTTTCTTCTTCCTCATCTTCATCATCTTCATTGTCTCAGGAGTATTCTTCATGAGTGATCAATACAATCTCGCCCTTCTTCTTATTGTTGGAATTCTTCTTGATGAAGGGCTTCTTGTAAGGAGCTTTGGAAGCTGTATTTGGCACTAGGTTGCCACCATGATCTTCTCTTATCTCATAGGGACAACTGGCCAAGAAGTGATTTCTGTCGCCACAATTGTAACAAGTTCTCAATCTTGTCATATTGCCTCTTAGTCCCTTGGGGTTGATTTTTCGTTGCATTTCCATCTTGGCCTTCGCGGGGTTCTTCCAGAAGTTGTTTGCATAGAAAGGCATATATTGACCATGAAACTTATTGACATCATCGGGGTTACTCATGGATAGGCCTTCATCACTGTCATCACCATCCCCATGTTCAACAACTTTGTCCTTCAATGCAAGGTTGACAACATTGGTCATTCCAAGGGCCCGAGCACGGGCATCTTTGGCAGCAACCTTGAAAGAGGCCATCTCTTACATAACTTCATTGGAGGTCATGAGGTGGTAGTTGTGTCTTCCTTGAAGGCTCTTCAAGTCGGTGGGCTCAAAGGGCATGAGTGCACTCACATATTTTCTTTTTATCCATGCATCATCCACATGTGAGGCACCCACATTCCTAAAAGAGGTGGCGGTGGATTTGAGCCTACGATACATGTCTTCATGATCTTCATATTCCTTCATATAGAAGACTTCGGCTTCATTGCTTAGTGCATCGTACCGGTTCCTCCTCATGCTCTCATTTCCAACAAACAACACTATGAGAGCATCCCAAGCTTCCTTGGTGGTGCTGAGGTGCTCAATGTGTGGGTAATCCTTTGTACCCAATCCTTGTTGAATCATGTGCAAGGCGGTGGCATTGAGTTGACTATTGACAACTTCTCTTCTTGTCAAGTTGTCTGGATCCCCAATATAGAGTCCTTGTTAAATGATGTGCCATAGTTCAATGCAAGAGCTGCGCACATGAGTTTTCATTAGAGATTTCCATTGAGCAAAAGTAGTAGATGCTTCAAGCTTAGGTGGGTCTCCTCTATTGTTTATATGAGGGTGAGGAATTTGAGGGTTGGGAGAGTACCATGAATCACGGTGCTCACCCTTCCCACCATCCTTTTGTGTGGAGGAGTTAGTGTTGTCTTGATTACCCCCCACCATCATACCCTCGGGAGATACCGAAGCATTCCCTTTAGGTAAAATTGATGGAGGCTCCTCTTGAGGAGAAGGGGATGATGAGCCGTCTTTGTCTTTAAGAAGTTACTCAAGCATTTTCTTGACTTTGTTGACCAAGGAAGAGCTCAATCTTGTTTCCAAGTTTTTGAGATCTTCCATGGTCACCTTGGTGTGCTCACCACCACCTTCCCCTTTGGGGATACCCATATTCTCTTAGGCAGTAAAGCCCTAATAAAGAGTTGAGGCTCTGATACCAATTGTAAGGATCGTATGGGCACCTAGAGGGGGGTGAATAGGTGCTACTTCAAATTTTCTTCTTTTTCAATTTAGGGTTTGACAAGAAAGGTGAATTCTATAGATTATGCAACTAAGGTGAATTTACCTATATGTCAAGCAAGCAACAACTAGCACCACACTAAGTAAGAACAAGTAAGTAAAGTGCGGTAAAGGTTAGAAGTAACCAAAGTGGTGGACGCAGAGACACAAGGATTTGTTTCCCGTAGTTCCTTCCTTTTGAGGGGAAGTACGTCTACGTTTGGAGAGGGGGTGGTATCAAACCACCTACGCCACGATAGGCCTCCCTTGTTCTCCGATGAACCTCACCCCAAGGGGATCGATTCACCTTCCACTATATCGGCAACCTTCGAGGTGGAAGCTGGCACCTTTACAACAAGTTCGAGGCACACATCCACAACTTAATTGGAGGCTCCCGAATACAAGCAAGATGTCAAACAATCAAAGACAAGCTTATAAGAAACAAATCAAAGCTAGGGTTTCCAAAGAAACACTAGAGCATGGGGGCCCTCAAGTGAATGAGGGAGAAATGAAGATCTCTCTTGGTGAAGCTGTACATCAAGGCCTCCTCCTTCGATTCCCCAAAGATCAATGACTTTGGATGGTTGGATGGAGAGATCTTGTAGATTTGGTGGCTCTAATGGAGTTTGTGTTCTTGAGCAGCTCGAGCAACTGGAGAAAGGGGATAAGGGTCCCTATTTATAAGCAGCCCCTTCCACCAAACGTTTTCTGACCGTTGGAGAAGAACCAGACCGGAGACTCCGGTCTATACACCGGAGAATCCGGTCTACACCGGAGAATCCGGTCTATCTCCGGTCCAGCCTCCGGACCAGTATGCAGTACGACCCAGGCCTTCTGAGAGCCAAGTGGGCCGGAGACTCCGGTCTGAGCCCACACCGGAGATTCCGGTGATGCCTTCGGACCTTGCTCTGCACCCCCATATGGAATGTCCCAGCCATGTTCTTGACGCTTCCACTGGGGACATATCCGAAAACTTCAGACCACACCAGAGACTCCGGTCTAGGCAGACCGGAGACTCCGGTCTAGAATTTCCAGAACTATGTCAATCTTCTAGGAATCTTTCCAAAGTGTGAAGGTACTTTTCACTTATCATAATAGCAACCTGTTGACAGTGACAAACTGTAAAATGATCTACTTGTTGTTAACAAACACCAAAAGTGATTATGACAATAAATGTCCTTTCAATCCCCCTATCTCAAGCCTTTTCTAGTAAGGAAAAAGTTTCTTTCCAAGTTATTCAGCTTGACACCTACAGAACTCCCCAAAACAGCTAACTTGACTAGCTTGATAAAATGCTGACCAAAACCTCTCCTTTCTAGAAGCTCAAAGAGAAAGTCAAGGTTAACTTTATCAAAGGCTTTCTCATAGTCTAATTTGAGCACAATGCCTTTATCTTTAGATTTGTGAATAGAATGAATAACCTCATGGGATGTAACCACTCTTTCTAAGATATTCCTACCTTTTATAAAAGCTGACTAATTCATGGAAATTAACCTATACAGAGATCTTAACCTAACAGTAATCACTTTGGTAAACAACTTAAAAATGTAGTTAAGCAAACTTATAGGCCTAAACTTTTTAATATGTGTAGCATTAGCCTCTTTTGGGTTGAGAGACAACATAGCAAAATTTAGCCTAAAAATATCCAGTCTACCAGCATGGAAATCAGAAAACATATTCATAATGTCAGTCTTAACTAGATTCCTGAATTTCTGGTAAAAATAAAGGAATGCCATTAGGGCCATGGGCACCATCAGCATAAGAATTAAACAAAGCAGATTTAACCTCTTCTTTAGAGAAAAGATCTTCCAACATATCATTCTCTTTAGAAGTAACTAAGTCATTATCAGAGAAGAAACCCTCTGATAACTTAAACCCTTGTCTATCCTCCTTATTAAATAGGTCCTTATAAAAGTTAACAACTACCTCCAGCATTTTATCATGATCAGTAATGGGCCCATCAGGCCCATCCAGAGAATGAATCAAGGTCTTCTTCCTCCTTTCATTAGCTATAGTTTGAAAGTAAGAAGTATTCCTATCACCCTATTTAATATCCCTATCTCTAGATATTTGCCTAGCCTTAATTTCTTCTTTAAGCCATATTATATTCATTTCAGCAGTTTTTTAACCTGGTAGCTTCCTCCAAAGAGAGATCATCAGTTCCAAATATAATATCGAGGAAATCATACTCTAGCATCATATACTTTTTGATTTTCCTAAGTTCAGCTTCTACATTATTGTTCCATTCTTTGGTGGATTTCTTAAATCTCCTAATTTTTTCTTGCAAAATATCAATAGCAGAAATACCTTTAGTAGGAAACTTCCAGTTTTTCTCTACCAAGGCAGCAAAATGTGCTCTCATGAGCCACCATTTCTCTAGTTTATAACTAGCAGACTTTGGAACATGGCCAACACCAGCATCCCAAATAACTGGAGCATGGTCACTTCCCAACCCGGGTAGTGCCTGGTGACTACAAGTGCACATATCGTTTGTAGCTAGTTTCGAAATAAAGATATCAATCCCATAGGGAGTAGTAGGCAAAAGACTAAAATGCTTTTAACTAAAACTAAACGAAGTACTTAAGTAATAATTTTAAGATGCAAGAAAAACAGAATTGTTTTTGGGTTTTTGATTGAGCAAAGCAATTAAATAAGCTAAAGTAAAACTTAATGCAGAAAGTAGGAATCACGTATGTAAAGGAGCTTGGAACTACAACAGTGAAAACGGCGTTCTCGTGGAGCGGTAGATACACCGCTAGCAATTTAGATAGAGTAACCAAGATTATCATAGCAAATATTGTCATGACATATATGTATGTGGGAGGAGCTCCATATATGGAGGAATAGGCAGCAACCATTGCACACATCATCCATCATAACCACAGCTGACAGATAAATGACATTAGTCGTATTATCTCGCTATTAAGGGTTTCTCCCATGGCATAGACATGGCTTAATGAGTTCTCCTTGCTTCCCCAAGTTAGTACGTATAGAATGACAACAACTTTATAGTCACAGTAAGTGCTATCATCCCTCCGTCTACCAACAAGTAATCCCTTTCATCAAGTCCCCATAAGATACAAATATTAAGAGGTGCATAACTCTCAACATCAAGATAAAGACAATTAACACATACACATAATGATGTATAACATAATAATCTCTATCTTATCTCAATCATATGCTAGGGTTTCTCCATATCCCCAAGAACTAATGATCTACTCAGACATGGAGGTAAACAACATAATGGCAATGATAATGGGAACAATTATAGATGAATACTTCTTGTATAAATCCATGATGGTGCTGACGTGGAGCACTTCGTTGGAAACCCCAAGAGCAAGGTGTGATGAGCACAGCAGCAAGTCTTCCCTCAGTAGATACCGAGGTTATCGAACCAGAAGGAGGAAGGAAACGTCACACAGGTGTTACAAGCAACGCGGAGACCTGCACAACACAAACTCAAGACTTTGCCCCAACGAATCAGTGAGGTTGTCAAGCTCACCGGTTTGCTGTAACAAAGGATTAAATGTATGGTGTGGAAGGTAATGGTGGTTTGCAGCAAGTAAACAAGTAACAGTGGAAGATGTATCAATGGTAAAGATTGGACCGGGGTCCATAGTTCACTAGAGGTGCTCTCCTTAAATAAACAACATGGCATGAAGGGTAAACAAATTATAGCAGGGCAATTGACATGAACTGAGCAAGGCAGAACAATGCAATTACTAGTCAGAAAGATCCTATAAGATTCGATTGGGCAATACAACAAGATACATAGACTGCCATCCAACTGCATCTATGACTATAAGTCCACCTTCAGGTTATCATCCGAACCCCCTCCAGTATTAAGTTGCAAGCAACAGACAATTGCTTTAAGCAAAGTGTGTAAGGTAAACAGTCCACATGTTCCATGAACAAGAGACTGTTGTTTTCTCCCTAGTGGCAACAACACAGCTACAACCGAAGAGATTTATGTCACTTCCCTTGGAAACTAGAGGCATGAACCTACTATCGAGCATAAATACCCCCTCTTGGAGTCACTAGCAACTACTTGGCCAAGATAGCTACTAACAATGGAGAGCATGAAAGATCACAAACAACACAGACATGATAGAATCATAAAGACAAAACCATTAATCTAACCAACATAATAATCTCAATATCCATCGGATCCCCGCAAACACAACATGCATGACTACAAATAGATTAGATCTTGATCATGAACGGAGCTCATAAGATCTATACATGAAAGCACAAAGGAGGAGATACAACCATCTAGCTACTACATGGACCCATAGTCCAAGGTGGAACTACTCACGCATCATACCGGAGGGAAGGCCTCGGGATGATCTCCCCTCCGGCAGGGTGCCAAGAAGAACTTCAGACCCCTTGATCTAGGGACGATGGTGGCGGCGGCTACAGAAGGTTTCGTGGAATATTGATCGGGTACCCAGGGTTTCTGCATCAAGGGCTTCTTATAGGCGAAAGGGGAGGCCGAGGAGGCGACCAGGGGCTGCAAACCCTAGCCAGGCGCGGGGCTAGGCCCACCCGCGCCTGGGGTGGGTCTCGCCCCCCTGGCTGTCACCTCCGACTCCCCTCTGGACTTCTTGTTCCCCACGGAAAGTAATTGACTTTGACGTTTTTCCCGTCCAATTCCGAGAGTATTTCTTTACTAAATTTTTTGAAACCAAAAATAGAATAAAACAGGCATCTAGCACTGTTGCAACTTGTTAATAGGTTAGTACCAGAAAACATGTAAAAAGCACCTCAAAGTGTGGACAAGTAAAGCAAAGTAGATACTAAAAAAGCATGGATCATCAAAAATTATAGATACGTTTCCAATGTATCAACATCGCTAAGCTTAACTGCTGCTCGTCCTCGAGTAGGTAAGTGATAAACAGAATAATTTTTGTGGTGACATGCACCCTCACAATAAAGATCCAACCATTTGCAAGCATTGAAAGCTGGGATCAAAGAACTCTAAACATGTGCATGAAAGATGGAGTTCTAACAATAGGACATAGTAACTATGCATGCAACATGACAAGCTACAAACAAAGATCATGCATAACATGCATTGAAAAACGTTTGTTTGTTTCACATGCAGAAAACATAGCATAGTGGCAATCAGCTTGTCCCTCATAGAGTAGCAAATAGATGCATAGGACACCTGCAAAGTTCACAAGGGTGACTAGAAACAAGTAGCACAAGAACAATTAATAACACAATATGCATCAATTAATAAGCTTTGGAACACTGCACATAGAATGACAACTATGCTCTCTTAATGGTGCCTAAAGGTAGAAGGTGGAGACTCAATAATGGTGGAAGAAAGGCCTTTTTGTAAAGGAAACAAGGATTACAAGTTTCAAAAAGAGCTTCCTCAAATTATGGTACTTCTTAGCTTTCAGCCCTCATTGCCCCTATCATAAGCATCTTGAAGTGATTAAGGTTAAAGTGAACTAACTGTGGAGTATATTCTTGACAAAGTATAAGTTGGCAATCTCAAGTCCCTTGAATACGAGGGCCACACCTCGTGCTACTCAACTTCAGTCACAGGTAAGTTCTTGTCATTGTAAGTATTTGCATATCATTGAGAACCGCCAACGGGGTACCCCTTGCACATGGTACAGGAGCTTTCCCATAACCAAAATGACAAGGCAAGCAGACAATGAGCATCTCAGCAATTTTTTTATTTACCATATGCATAGATTTTTATTAAGGATGCTTCATAGATAGCTCATTATGGTGATGCTGCAAGTTTCCACCATGATTAGGCATGGCTTAGGCTAGCGGCCCAGGCATTTCTCTAACACAGAATACAAACTCCATGGACTTACAAGTTCCCTCTTTATTTCACACTGGTGACATCCATAGACAAAAGAACATGATATCAACTGAGTACAAAGTACAAGTGCAATGTTGAAAACGTTCCCCGTGACAACACGGTTCTGCTAATTCCAACTTATAAGTGCAAGCATATACAACAAAGTTGTCACAACGGTTCAAGTTTATTAGGGTAAAAGAATAAAGTGTGCCATCAAGTTCGTGAGGGCTTTAATCACTAAGTTTTCACATAAAAAATAGTTTTTAATTGGAAGATAGTTGAAAACAAGAATATACTTGGAATGGTGTAACGCACCATCCGTAGGAGTTTATAGTGGACACTTTGGAATAACTTGGTTTCTAGGGAGTTGGAAGCATGAGTAGAACTTACTCATACAAGTGGAGGCTAGCAAAAGACTGGGAGCAACCAACTAAGAGAGCAATAATGGCCATAATCATGCAGTGCAACAAAGCATACTAATCAAAGCAAAGAGTGGTACTACAAGTCAAGGACTAAATGATCATAGAGGCTAATGGTGACTTGTCATAGTCATAACATGGTGTGAGCATGTGCCAAGTAAACCCAAGCGAAGCATCAAAGCAGAATACCACAATACTATGCTTTTGCATGGTAAAACAACGCATAATGTATTCAAGGCACACTAAGAAATCCCAATTGTTTGGAACAAGACATGCTACAACAATAATCACTAAGCATAAGGTCAAAACAACACCTAGCATGTAATGCTAAAGTCTAAGTCACGGTCAATGCAAGCTCCTCTTGCACTTCAAGCAAGAACTTACTACTTCTTTCCAACACCAAGCAAACTTATTTTCAAACAACACAGCGAGAACGGGGGTCCAAAGTACTTTAGAAAACTAAACAAACTAAGCAAAGCATACAAAAACTAAGACGCTCCAAGAACAACACAACTGTGCATGAAACAATAAAAACGAAGTGTCTAGACAGACCTGAGCTTTTTATTGATGAAGAAGGGGATGCCTTGGGCATCCCCAAGCTTTGACGCTTGTACCTCTTGGATATTTCTTGGGGTGACACCATGGTGGCATCCCCAAGCTTGATCTTTTGTCCATTCTTCATATCATTGCATCATTCTCTCTCTACACCTGAAATTTTTCCTTCATACAAAACTTCACATAATCTTCATTAGCAATATTAGTGTATTCAAAAGATATTAGACCACTGGCAAAGATTTGGAACAGCAAGGCTTTTCACTAAAAACACAAGCTACTTTAGTAACTCCTTCAAAAAGCTCAATTCACCTAAAGAGAACTCAAAAAGGAATCAATAAGAAGCAAATGCAAATAATGGCAGAAATCTGTCAAAACAGACCAACAGGTAGAAACCGATTTTTTCGAACATCTTCTATTGCTCAAATCAAAAGGTTTGAACTAATGAAAGTTAGATAACATACTGAGGGATTTATTCGTAAATTTTGAGCTCAATCCGAGTTACAGAGCCTCCTCACGATTTTTTTGGTGGAGGACAGAAATCTGTTTCGGGACAGCAACTCCCCAAATCTTACTTCCCTCTCATTAGAGGTCATTATTGGCACACAAATCAAACAAAAAGGATAAGGAGAGGTCATTACTGAAGTAATAACTTCCAATACTCAAGGAAACTCTTTGGTTATCTCCCAACAAGTACTTTTCTTTAACGCCTTTTAGTTAGGCACAAGAAGCAAGAAGAATGAAGTATTTTCAAATGAAGAATTGCCCCTCTTGTTCCTTCCTTTCTTACCTTCTTTTCCTTAGGGAAGATATGATTGCTTACCGGAGAAGCAAAATGCATGATGCATTTTCCCACATCTATTACTGCCCCAAGGTGTTTCAGTAGAGATCTTCCAAGTGTGATCTATCCCTTGCCTACACATTCAATAACAAGATAATCAGTAGTCACCATTTTCCCTGAGATTTTTGTAAACACACCTTCAGCTATTCCAATGGGTGATATAGTGGCATTGTTGGTAAGAGAGATTT